>OX453298.1:14423302-15838963 GCA_949710035.1 Crambus lathoniellus
TTTGCTAAAAATAGAGGAGTCAGTCCATTGTCAACAGCAACTACATCTCTATGAGACCCCATATCGACTCGGAGAAAATACTCCCTAAGATTGCATATCTCGCGGTTATGCAATGTCTTAGCATTTAAGAAGCCACGACCACCGCACTTCCGCGGGATATACAATCTCATGGTCGATGAACGTGGGTGATGTATGCGGTGTGCTGTTAGCAATGTACGAACTTTTCTATCCAGGGCATCCAGTTCAGTTTGAGTCCATTTAAGTATGCCAAAGGAATACATCAGTACCGGCATGACCCATCCATTGTATGCGCGAACCTTGTTTCCGCCAGACAAAAGACTTTTAAGGACTTTTGAAAGGCGCCCCAAGAAACGCTCACGCAACGACTGTTTCATGTCAGCATCGTTGATGCCTAATGCCTGTGACATACCTAAATATTTATAGGTTTCGTTAACGGAGAGAGATCTAAGATTAATAGAATCCGAGAGTTGTATACCCGTGGATTCCATTATCTGACCACGCTTTACATGCATGACTGCACATTTGTCCACACCAAATTCCATTTTAATGGCATTACTGAAAGCTTCAGTAACCTTCAGTAACGCTGTCAAATGAGAACTGCTATGGGCAAATAGTTTCAGGTCATCCATGTATAGCAGGTGTGATATTACTTGACCATTTCTCCGTAAACGGTAGCCTAATCCTGAACTCTCGAGAAGTGTACTCAGAGGGTTCAAGGCCAGACAGAACCACAATGGACTCAGACCGTCACCCTGGAAGATACCTCGCTCTATTTTTATAGGGTCGCCCTGACCTAGAACCCGTCGAGATCCTGGATAGAAAAGGACGGTTCTCCATTTTCGCATGCACGACATCAAGAAAGTGCGTAGAGTTGTATTAATTTTATACAACTCCAGCACCCTCATGAGCCACGAATGCGGCACGGAATCATAGGCCTTCTTATAATCTATCCAGGAAGTCGACAGGTTCTTTCGGTTTCGACGAACCTGTTGGTTAATAGCCATGTCAATGAGGAGTAGCTCCTTAGTACCACGGGCCCCATTCCTACATCCATTTTGAGAGGCGAACATAATAGAATTTTGATCAATGTGTTTATTAATCTTCGACCTCAAAATGGACGTAAGAATTTTATAAATTGTTGGCAGACAGGTGATAGGTCTATAGTTTTTAGGGTCCGCAGTACTACCAGATTTATGGAGCAGATGGGTTATGCCTGTTGTCATAAATTCTGGAAGCGATCGAGATACTAAAGCACTTTGAAATTGAGATGCTAAGCAAACGTGCGAGCTAGGTAACCATTTATACCAGAAATTGTGCAGTCCGTCCGGGCCTGGAGATTTCCAGTTGGGTAAGGAACGAACTGCACAAACTACGTCTTGGTAGTCAATGGTTACTTCATTCATCTCAGGTATAAGCTCACACGATCGCTCAACATCCCTTATCCACGCGCCTTCAGAGTGAGTGACAGGCACAGACCAGATGTTGTGCCAAAAAGAAATCATGGCATCATCATCCGGCCGATGCATATCAGTATCACTCTGATTCGATCGCTCCCAGGATGCATAAACACATCGTTGATCTCTCTCGAACATGCGGTTCTGAGTAAAGCGATCGACTCGCACCCTATACCTTCGAATACGATTAGCCCATGCACAAATTTTCTGCTTCAGGAAGTCGATGCGCTCTGTGACACATGAAATGTAATTTTGAGGACTAATACCAGTCCCCAGGAATGCACGCTTCACAAAGCGCATGACCCTAGGGCGCATGTTGCCCTCCCTAAAGCAGCTGAGCTTACCGATGAGTACCCTAGCCTCACTGATACGACGTTCAATCCTACACTGCCAGGCTGGTACAGCCAGACGAGGGCGTGTTGCTGTGTCAGTATTTGGAAATTTGACATGAGCAACACGACAAGCCGTAATAGCCGCACAGTACAAGATCGAATGAGTATCAGCCAGGTCTTCACTACTATCAAAGTAATTTGATAGTAGTGAATCTAAAGCACACATCAGCGCCCTATTTTTTTTGTGCATGGGAAAACGCGGAAGCCGAGGTCTAAGGTGAATCGAAGTCGATCGAAATTCCAGAACTACATCTTCAAGAGTACTCCTCAATATATCATTGTATTGGGGACTTACAGTAGTAACCATATCATCTCCACCACCACCATCAGCAACGTCAGCTTGCAATGAAAATTATTATTATTATTATTATAATTAGTCCTTTCCGGACTCGGGTGCCATTTCGCAAACTAGGCATTATGCGACTAAAGGGCTTATTACACTTGGCTAAATTCAGCATCTAATTAAGCATACATTGCTTTCTTTGAGCTCATTTGTAGCAAGTGATGCAATCAAAACAAGCAATGTATGCTTAATTAGTTTTTTTTTATTGGATAAGGGAAACATACAGCACTATATAATACATTATTATTGAGAAGCATTATGATTGTTCAAAGGCCAACACAGTTTCCACAAAGATAAATTAATGCAAATCATAAGTTGAGTATACACTAGACAATTTTAACGAATTATATAGGTACCAAAAACACAATCAAACCATTAGACACTTATTAAAATTATTAAAACATAGTAAAATGATATAAACAATGACACGGTGATCAGCTGTTACATATACTCTTTTTAAACTTAAACAAACTAAGGGAAAAAATATCAATTTGCTGATAGCTCTTATCATAAGAACTACAAGCTCTAACCGAGAAGCGGTTTTTGGCATAATTGGTGCGACAAAAAGGCGGAGCAAAGGTTGTCGAGGATCTCAAGCAAAACCTTTTGCATTTATAAAATATCTTACTGGTAAGATAAATCGATTTAACCATATTGTTTATAATTTTAAAAAGAAAGAATTGATCACGTTGTTCTCTTCGCAGCCACAAGGGTGTTATCACAGATAATATAATACTATACTAGTGTGTTATCATGTCCGTACTAAAATTAGGGTATTTATATTTCATGCGTCTGATGAACTTATTCTGGATACGTTCAATAGAGTCAATATGCGTCTTATACTGTGGATTCCAAGCCGTTGATGAGTATTCCAGTACAGATCTTACAAATGCATTATACAATAATACCAGAGTGCTAGGATTTTTAAAATCAGAACCCTGACGAAAGATAAACCCTAACATTCTATAGGCCTTAGCAGTGATTTTATTATTGATATGCGAGGTAAAATGTAGATCGCTGTCCAGGAGAACCCCCAGGTCACGTGTCTCGATCACTCTATGAAGATTATTATTTAAAAGATTATAACTATAAATTATGGGACTTTTTTTCCTGCTGTATGTTATTATGTGCATTTGTCTACATTTAATTTTAATTTATTATCCAAACAATACTGAGCGAGACGATCTAAATCTTCCTGAAGTAAATGACAATCAGACAAGGTTTTAATTTCACGAAAAATTTTTGTGTCATCTGCATAGAGTAATATTTTTGAATTTTGGAGAACGCTAACAACATCGTTAATGAATATTATATTAAACAATAATGGACCGAGGTGCGATCCCTGAGGTACGCCCGACGTTATAGGTACATAAGTAGATGTGAAACCTTTTAATGCAACAGCTTGACTACGGTCACGAAGGTAAGATGTGAGCCATCTGAGGAGGTCGCCGTGTATACCGATATATTCAATTTTGGATATAATAAGCTGTGGGAAATTTTATCAAAAGCTTTAGAATAATCGGTATACACGGCATCCACCTGAGATCCCCCGTCAATTGTAACGAGAACATCCTCAAGAAACTCACCAAGATTTGATTCAGTTGAACGTTTGTCTATAAAACCGTGTTGCTGTGGAACTAAGAGTGGCCTAATAGCGGGGAAAAGCGTATCATAAACAATTTTCTCGAACAGTTTAGGCATGATGGATAACTTTGATATTCCTCTGTAATTTCTTATGTCATGTTTGTCTCCTGCCTTAAAAATAGGTACTACTAGCGAACGCTTCCAGGACGTAGGCATTATACCATTCGATAAAGATGACACAAACAATTTAGAAATTGGTTCAGCGAGGAGCTCTCGACATCGCTTTAAAAACACTGGATGTATACCATCAGGGCCACTTCCCTTCGATTCATCCAGACGAGATAGATATTTTTTAACTATTTCCGGGTTAATGTGAACGCTACCGATAACCGAGTCACCAGATGTAGGACATAGTGCAGAGGAAGCAGCAGAATTAAGCGATGGTTCTTCAAACACTGACTGAAAGAACTCACTAAATGCATCAGAAATCTGTTGTCCATCGGACACAGAATGTAATGCTGAATTTAGCCAAGTGTAATAAGCCCTTAAACGAAATATCTATTTGTGGAAGTTCAGGGAAGGTTATACATAAATAATAAGTAACGGAAATGTTTACCGGGTCCACTAGTAAGTACTTGATAGTAATCTCTTAGGTAATGTTAAATTTACGGCAGTCGGCAACTTTTGTTCTAAGACAATCACAAATGTGTACTAACGTATTATATACACATTTTACGGCTTTCCCATAAATATTCAGCACTTCGAACAGAGGATAACATTCGTGGACGTCATCCACTTTACGACTCGGAAATAACCATGAAGATTTTATTGCGTCACTTGCCATTCATTCTGTAGTATCTATCAATATTTGAGGAATGAAAGAACATATTTCTAATCAAACACTTTTTAATTAACAGTCTCTTACTTTTAGCACTGTAGACAGCAAATACATTAAAGCGCGGGCCACATCGTACAGCTTGCGGGCGAGCTACGAGGCGGGACAGGCGAGCGCTCACGAGCTACCTCGTGACGTAGCTTACCTCTGTAGTTCCAGGCGCAGATACAAGGGTAGGGGGGCAATCGCCCCTATTGCCCCCTCCTAAATCAAATTTTCCCTCCTCAACCAATTCCTGGATCGGCGCACGTGTAGTTTGAGGTATGAACCGAAGTATAATAAAAAGAGGTGAAACGCGGTTCGCTCGGCTCGCCTCGCTAGCTGGCGGTGTGGTCGCCGCGCTAGAGTCACTGCATCCCACATTAAGTAACAAAAATGGAAATACGTATATCTTCAACTGGTTTTGATACTAATAATGAGCAAAGTTAAAAAATACAGACCAATTTCTTTTAACTACACACTTTAGAAAGATGAACTTGTTTTGTACATTTTATGTTTCATAATCAATTATAATCATTTTTTGGCTAATGATTGGCCAGTCATTACCTCATGACTAAAAAGCAATGATAAAAATAAAAGAGCACTAATATTCCCTTTAATTTAATAGCTTTACATTATGTTTAAAAACTTCCCTGGGAATAGTTGAGTCATTAAGTTTTCTGAATGCTTAACACTTATTAAATGTAAGTAATGAATTATTTAAGATAAATACTTAATCATTTTTATAGCCAGCTTCTAATCAACAATAAAAAAAAATTTATCCCTATCGAAAATAATCAAAATAGCTCATGTCTTGCTTATAGGCTGACTGCGATACAACTTTAAGGCTTGAATTTCGCCTGGCATACTCGCTACAGAATGTTGTGCCAAAAATTATACCAAAAATTCCCAATACCCACCAAAACTGTGCTAAATAGTCATATAATTTCGAAATTATATCCATAGTTCGGTTATGCTACACAAGTTTTTGCTACGAATCATACCTCAAAAACATAGTGCCCGAAATATGACCAAACAGAAAAATAGTGCAAGTGATGCTCTCATATACCTATTCGATATTATAGAATCAGTTTAGGTTAGGTTAGGCGAGTATGCTAGGCGAAGGATATTTGCTCATCCCTGTGCGCCAAAATTAACTTTGATTGTATCAATTTACATGTCGAGGAATAGTGATCAAAATAGTGCATAAGATCAAAGATAAACCAAATAAATTCTTTCATGAAATAAAAATTTATAAGTATGTATGAAATAACTTTGTGCCTCTTCCGGACCTATGGCGGCGTATGCCGCGGATCTAAAGAAAAAAAAGGGTAGGGGACTCTTTTTTTTCTAACTATTGCAGTTTTTTGATTTTTTGAATGCGGTTTTCGATGTTCAAAAGAGAGATAAACTCGTCGTACTGTAAAAATAAACTATAATATGTGATCCGGAAAAAAATATAAAATAAAAAATTTTGAATTTTGAGTTTTTTTCAAAACGGAATTGTAAGTAATTAAATTTTTGAAAATATCGAAAAAAAACAAAAACATTGTTTTTCTTTTTATTACATTCTTATTCGATAGGTTTTTTCATGTAGATTCTAAATATATACTTTTTATATGTTATTTCATCGATAACTATGTGAAAAAAATTGATTTCGAATGTACCGCACTATTGTCATTTGTTTACACAAAGGTAGAGTTTGAACGACGATTATAAAAACAAAACATGTCGTAAAACTGTCCATTAGCTTAACTTTATTGCTTTTGCTAATCAGCTACTCATAAATGTAACTAAAGACCTCGTAAGTATAACCAGACGTTCGGGAGTGCGATAGCGCGCTCTTAAGTGCTTTGTTTACATAAAAAATGGGCCATATAAAAAACCCAGGTCCTCCCAAGGCTAGTACAAATGTTCGAGCCATTTTCAATCTTTATAAAAGGTGATACAAATACATTAGTATTGTCTACATTAAGTTAATATAGAAACTAAAACCTAATTAGCCCAGCTAAGCTGAGATTACAAAGAGCCATTTGGATTTAAAATCAGGTAAGGCCGCTTTGCTTCAACAGCCACACGCGACCGGCGCGCTAACACGAAAATATCAAGAGATATCATTATAATCATTAATAGTGTTAAAGTCCATTCCAAACAGATTGTCGCTGGCCCTAAATAAACATGAATTAAGACAGCTTATCAAAAACTATAGTGACTGATAATGATAAGTGATGTGAAAAATCGATAGTGAATTTGGTGGCAAAAACTATAGTGACTGATTAGTCATGTGACAATTCGATAGTGGATTCCAGCTGATAGCGCCAGCTTATCGTCTACGGCAGCTTATCAAAAATTATAGTGACTGATGATTACTGATGTGAAAATTCGATAGTGGATTTCAGCTGAGTGCGTCAACTTATCAAAACTATAGTGACTGATTAGTCATGTGAAAATTCGATACAAAATATTTTTAAGTCGAACTGACCGAAGTTGGTTAATACACAACAATATATAACAACAACATAAATTATGTCTTTAAGATGTTCCGCAGTTAATGGGTTAAGGAGTTCAAAGTAAATCCACTACCGAGTTTTCACATCACTAATCAGTATTCAGTACAGCTACAATCAGTGTGGAATGGCGTATAATGAGTAAGTAAATTAATGAGAACAATCGTGAATTTTCTTATCAATCTAAAATCTAAATTTATTCTACGTTTTTGCCTCACTTCCACTTACAACATGAACTTTCTCGTTGCTATTTTCTATTTCTTTCTTGTCTATGGCAGCTTCAGAAGAATCTTCTGCTTCCATTGCGTTTGCCTCACTTCCACTACCAACATGACCTTTCTCGTTGCTATTTTCTATTTCTTTCTTGTCTATGGTAGTTTCAGAAGACTCTTTTGCTTCCATTGCGTTTGCCTCACTTCTACTACCAACATGAACTTTCTCGTTGCTGTTTTCTATTTCTTTCTTGTCTATGGTAGCTTCAGAAGACTCTTCTGCTTCCATTACGTTTGCCTCACTTCCACTACCAACATGAACTTTCTCGTTGCTATTTTCAATTTCTATGGTAGTTTCAGAAGACCCTTTTGCTTCCATTGCGTTTGCCTCACTTCCACTACCAACATGAACTTTCGCGTTGCTATTTTCTATTTCTTTCTTGTCTATGGTAGCGTCAGAAGACTCTTCTGCTTCCATTGCAGCGGGCTTAACGTCTAGTGAACCTTGTGAGGCACTATCTTGTGCTTCCATCTGTAAATAGAATTATGAATAGTTTTTGAAAACAAAACTCAATCAAATTATTAGAGTCACGAGGGTCTACTCCGCATTACGTAAAATCCGAAACTTCGTTATACCCGTCCCTCCCACGCTCCAGTCATGACAGTTTCGAGTGAAAGGGGCGGGGCTAACGAAGTTTCAGACATTGCATTTCGGAGTATGGCTCCAGTAACCCGATCAAATGCAAGTATACAGGGTGGAAAAAAATTATGGGTATGGATGGACATGGGCTTCATTTGGCATTTGAAGCCCATATTTTGTCCTTATATGGGCATAATATGAGCTTCAAATGTCCAATGAAGCCCATGTTCATATCCATATTTTTAGCCAATAGTTTTTTTAGCTTATTTTAGTGAATGAAAACATTTTTTTTGAACAACCATTTGCCCATACTGACCGTTCTAAATGGGCCACCCAGTATAATCCGAGTTTTATTTGATCACAAAAATTATAAAAAATAAATTAAAGGACATAATGCATTATATAAATAACAGCCCAACAATACAAGTCCCAAAATACAAGATGTAATTTGAAATTTCGACGCCACCGTGTCATATACCTCGTTCTCGTTTTTAATTACATCTGCGGTGTCCATGGCGCTACTGCGTCTGCCTCTATTCTTCTTCTTAGACTGTTTCTCTTCAAATTTTTGTATGAAACCAGCTTGATTGACATATCCGTTAGGTTTTTGTAACACATAATTTACGTGCACTGGGATATCTGAAACATATTCATTGAATATAGATGATACCTACTGTCTCATGCAAGACTTAAGTAATCTGTGCAAATGCTTATCTAGAGCATGTGCAGCTAAAACATAGCACTTATATACTGACATTACTGACTAAATGCATCTGCAATCTGAGGGATTGGGTAGGTACCACATCTTTTATGGGGGGAGCTGGGGCGCAGGACTTTCTTATGGATGGCTAAGGAGAATGCACTATGTCCCAATATCTTAGCAATCCGCATTGGTACACCAACACGCGTGCCCAATTCAGATTGGTGGTGATGGGTATTAACGACTGCAAATGCAGCCAGTACCAACGGGTTAACGTGCCTTTCGAAGCACAGAGGAAGAGGAGCTCGAGATAATTAATTTTTGGTCAGTCATTTTGTGACCAACCATTCCAAAACTGCTTAACCTCAACAATGTCAGGCTGAGCGCGCTAACCAACGCACCACGGGCTTCTCGTTTCTATTAAGTAACATGCTTTATTTTAGCCTACCTGCTCCTAGAACTTCAGGGACCATGTACGGGAACAGCCAACCAACCAATGGGGTCTCTCCAGACACATAATGGGCTTGCTTGTGATAAAACAGAAGCCCATCTAAGGCAGGAGTGTTGTTCTCGAAATGTGGATATGTCATCATGAAACTGTAATATAAACAAAATATTTTTTGTTGTATCATTGCATGTGAAATAAGGTGTTTTAATAAAGTCTTCTCAACACAATGGTAGAAAAAAGGCTCTTATTAAAACCCGCCTTAATAAAATATCTATTGTTGACACGAAAAGAAGAAAGAAGAAGCATAAAGTGTTAAATAACAATAATAATTAGTAATCATACATCCTCTCAAAATGTAAATAAAACACTTGTTTTGTAAAAGTAGCTAAAGTAAAATTCTGCTGAATATATGGACAACTCTTTAATTTCTGCAAAGTCAAAAACAACTACACAATGGAGTTATGTTAAAAAAAATACCGTTCCCCCCTTCTTATCTCCGAAGTTTGCATAGAGAAAAATCTGAAATTATTTTATGTGATAGAAGTTTATACAAATATTACAGGAAAAATAAAACGATGTCTCTAAATAATGAACTTTTTCAGATATCATCAACAAAAATTATATTAGTCTGTTCTACTATCGCTCAAAAGCTGGCGTTGACCTAAAACTACAATATTGTACGCCGCAAATGTTTTGACGAATCTAGTGTAGCCCATGAAAACATTTTCATGTTATATTAATTTAAATTTATGAGGGTACGGATTACGGAACCCTCGGTGCGCGAGTCCTACTCGCTCTTGACCGGTTTTTATTTCATAATACATTCTTCAAGTACTTACTTATTTAATTCATCTGGTGTACAGGGAACTTTAGGGAGTAACAAAAATCTAATTTTGTTTTTCTTACTGACAACACCTAATTCGGGACTTTCAGAAAATTTGGATTTTAGCCAATAGTTGCGGAATTCAGCCTGCAATATAAGAATAATTATTAAAAATATCTATAAAAGTTGGTATTAGTAGTTGGTTATAATATAATATACCGTTCTAAACAAAATAGGGCCCACTCCATGATTTTCTAAACTTTTGTTTACAAATTCTTTTTATGTTTATCTTAACATTACCGCCTCTATGGTCTAGTGGTACACACCACACCGGTATAACACCCAAAGGTCCCGATTTGATTCCCAATGGGGGTATAAAACATCGTTGTTATGGCGTCAGACTTAGATACGCAAGCGCAGTGCATTTCCACCTCAGACTTATCATCACTTAACATCAGGGGGGAAATTGCGTAAGGAAATCGTATGAATTTGACAGTTCATATCGTATTCAATCGGCTACAATTTGTATGGAATGACATTTATTATGATACAATATGAACTGTCAAACGAATACGATTGATTTTACGCAATTCCATAGCAGGTGTAATGAAGGCTAAAGGTCATAGCCCACTTATACCGCACCGCTTCCACCCAACCAAAGTATGAGCAACCAAATATGGACTTAATATCGTTCACTGTAGATGGCACTTTACAGTAACAATATACAATAGCAGACAGCGCGCGGTATGCGAGCCTGCCATAAGCTAAAGTGCATCTACAGAGTACGACATTGAGTCCATATTTGACTGCTAATACATTGGCAGGGTGGAAGCGGTGCGGTATAAGTGTGCTAAGTCCTTAAGGCGGATCCCAGACTACCTCCGTTTTCCGCACTACCGGACGGAGATGCGGCGTGATTTGTCATATACTGCGGGTTTTGTATGCACATCAAAATTCTACAGCCATAGTTAAGATGCGCACTACCACAAACCGGAGCGGTGTGCGGTGCAGTGTGGAAACCGCCCAAGTGCTACCCCATTGTGGATGAAAAATAATAATAATATAGCCTTTCACTTCAGACCATTTTTCTTTGGATTTTCTTAGTGGTTTAATATTTGAGCCTTGCTCATTTTTTGTAGGTCTGTTTGCCAGTTGGCAAAGGCCTCCTCCAACCTTTTCCATTTGTGTCTGTCCTCAGCCACTCTATTCCATGTCGCTCCTGCGACTTCTCGTATGTCGTCGTCCCACCTTCTTTGTGGTCGACCTCTCTTCCTTTTGCCCTCTCTGGGGTACCACCTTGTTATAATTTTACTCCATTTTATTTTTCCTCTTATCATATGGCCTGCCCATCGCCATTTAAGCCTTTTGATTTTGTATGTAACATCTTGGACTTTGGTCTTGCTTCTGATATAGTTGTTTTGTAGTCTGTCTGATTTTTTGACATTTAACATACTTCTTTCCATCGCATGTTGGCATGTTGTTAATTTCTTTATGTGTTTTTGTGTTAGAGCCCACGTTTTACTGCCATACATTAGAACGGGTATTATGCAAGTATTAAATAATTTGCCTTTTAGATGTATTTCAAGTGTTCTGTCTTTCATTGCCTCCTTTAGACCCCAGTATCTTTTCCAACTGTTAGCTATTCTTCGTTCAACTTCATTGTTTATGCAGTCATTTTGCGTTATTAACTGTCCCAGATAAATGTATTCGTCTGTGTACTCGATTTCAGTATTTCCCACTTTAATGATGTTTTTATGGCCATTAGTTAGTGGATGAAAAACATTGAAAAAATAAGTAAACCATAATAGTGACTACCTAGCGTTATTGGTCTTATTACTGAGCCACCAATTTAAAAATACCTACTCAAAAAATCACAATGTGTTTAAGTATTTTTAACCGACTTCTAAATCAAAAAGGAGGAGGTTCTCTATTCGTCTGTATGTATGTTTCTTTTTGTTTATGTCCGCCGATTACTCGAAGAGGGATGGACCGATTGAAATGATTTAAACTTAATTACATCAGGTTGGTTTCCAAGTTGGTCCCATTTTTTTAAATTTTGAAGTTGGTTCAGTAGTTTTCAGGAAATCTTGAAAATACTGTCGTTTTCGTTACCACTTTATGTGAATTTAATACGTATCTGTAGGCATAACTCCTTTATTTATAACCGATTAAGATGATTCTTGTTTTGTTAACCAGGGGATACCACAAGGTATTTTAACCGACTTCAAAAAAGTAGGTTTTCAGTTTGATCACATACCTATTTACCAGAATACACGTAAATTGCCTGCACGATGCACTAAAAAGAGTGAAATAAAAATTAGTTTTTGTTTCACTCTTTCTTCTTCTTTGAAGTCGGGCGGGTTTTAACAAAAACAACAAAAAATTGTAGGTACATGTTTCACGCCCGACTTCAAAGTACTTACGTTATTTATTTGGTAAGGGATGATTTCTTACTTTTTTGAAGGCAGTTTTTGAAATAAATGCAAAGAATCAGTCTGGGCCCTAATTTGTTTTGAACAGTATCTAACATAGTATACTTACTTCACATTCAGTCATAGCCTGATTACTCCATGCTAGCAAATCTAACACATACATAGTATTGTTTGAGTCCTGATAAAAGCAATCTAATATACAGTATTTATCCTTAGAATTTTGTGAACCACCCGAATCCCCACCAGGCAAGGCTGAACACGTTGTAAATTTGTAAGATCCATATTTTGTGTAGCACTTTGTTCTACCCTAAAAATATAGGTTATAATCACATTTAATGTAATAATAATACAGAATTGCTAGGATTATGGTATAAATTTAATTTAAATTCCGTATAAAAGTAAAATTTGTAAGACTTCATCTTCAATATGCTTATCACTTGCAAACATTAAACAAGCTAAACAACTCAGATAAATAAAATAGTATTTCAATGTATATTTTCAATCATCATCATTATGTCAGCCAAACAACACCTCCACAACAATCGGTCCTGCGCTGTATTTTCAATATCTATATATACAGCAAAATTTTAATTAGCATAAATATTTTAGGGGATGTTAGTGCCCATCAACATGAACAACTTTCACTATGGGGCCAACCATGGAATCGCGAAAAAAAAAATCAGCTTACAAAAGTACAACATCGAGTCAACTGAAATGTATGGAACAGCTGTTTTTTTTTTCGCGATTCCATGGTTGGTCCCATAGTGAAAGTTGTTCATATTGATGGGCACTAACATCCCCTAAAATATTTATGCTAATTAAAATTTAGCCGTGTATATAAAAATGAATCCCTATTTCCCTTGGTCATGGCATCACGCGTGAACAGCTGGACCAATTTGGCTAATTTTGGTCTGGAAATGTGCAAAAATTAAAGTCTTGAAATGAAACACATGCAAAAATTAAATTTTCATCAAACCATTAATATAACTAACGGCACCCAACGTTTATCATTGCTTGGTGAACTGGGGTCTGAATCAAATGCATGTAAGTATATATGTAATGATAAACTCAAAAACAACTGATACCAGTTTGAAAATTCTTTCAACAGTAGAAAGCTACATTATTTCTGAGTGTCAAAGGCTTTATTTTATCCCGATATTCCTATGAGTATGGGTACTATGCCGCATAGTACCCGTTCTCATAGGATTACTGCGGGCACCACTACTACTATTGAATAATGCTACAATATCACCTACTTCGCTAGCAATCACAAGCATTCTGGTTCCTTTTGGGCACGGAGTAATATACCAATTCTCAGCAATATCTGACGGCTTCTCTACCATCCACTCTGACATCATAAGAATATTGTTATAACTAGTTGGAGCTTTGTTAAAACCTGATACGTATATACTCGGTCTGTAGGAAACCTAAAAAGACATTAAAAAAAAAACATTAGACACCATAACATACATTGTTCTAATACTAAACTTTAGTAGCGTGAGCATTGTGTTGTGAAAGTTGGAAACAACAATAGGCATTGCCACATACACTCGGACCTGAGGAAATATTGAAAAGTTCGTTTTCAATATTTACCCGACCGGAAATCAAACCCGGGACCTCAAGAGATAGCATCACCTTGAAAACCAGTGTGTACACCACTTGGCCATGGAGGTTGTTAAAACTAAAATAAGGACATTTTGGATAGGATAGGTACAATTAAATGTTTGGTGTAACAATATGATACTCACTTTTTTATTTGAATGGAAGATATCCTTTTCTTTTGCAGCATTTACTAGATCTAGTATTCCTCTGTATGTATCCAATTTAGTATTTCTGTTACTGTTAAAGAAACCGAAATAATTAATAACCATATTTTAAATAGGCTTTCATTTTTAAGTTACCTAAACAAGCAAACGCTAAATAACAATAGAAGTATCAATTGGTAAAAAACATATAATGCCAAAACAATCGTTCCTTTTAACCTACCCTCTTTGTATTTCTAATAGCTCTTTTCGTCTCTCTTCTTGGTTATCATTTTCACCCCAGTTTTTGTAAAGTCCTTCGAAGGAGCTGGTTTTGTCAACTTTGGGTTCTAAGCTAACCAAAGCGGTTTCCATTTTCTCTAAGACCTCCTCCATTTTGCAATATCTTAATGTATTAAATAGCTGACTGTAGAACTGTCTCTATTCCGAGATGAACCCACACAAATTAAATAGACTTAAAGTCTTAAACTGTCAAAGATTTTCAATATTATTTTTGAAAAAGGTATCACCGCTTGCTCAATCCAAACCAAAAACAATGTCAAAGTCAAAAGACATTTTTTTTATTTGTTCCTAAAGGAACAGGCTAGAGTCTGAGACCATACTGCCAAGTCATTAGTCTTGTTTATTATCCATTGCTTTCTTTCTTGCTTTTAGGGTTCCGTACCCAAAGGGTAAAAACGGGACCCTATTATTTAGTCTCGGCTGTCCGTCTGTCTGTCTGTCACATGAACCACGATAGTTAAACAGTTGTTTCAAAGATGATGTATTTCTGTTGCTGCTTCAACAAAATCTAAAAACAGAATAAAAAATATTTAAGGGGGCTCCCATAAAACAAACGTTTTTTGCTCGATATTAATAACGGCAACATGTAGATGCATGAAATATTTACAGAATATTTAGTTGTATTTTCATATTCGAAATAAGATTTTTTTTTTTTCCAGCCAAAAATATATAGTACCACAGCCATCTCTATCGTCTTCTACAAGCCATGCGCATAAAGTTGGCAACGTAGTTTTAAGTGAACCGATTTGACACCGTTTGCACCGTTTGACAGGTAAACAGCGAGTAAACCTCGAGTACTGAATCCTATGGAGATGGCATATCTTCTATACATCTATATACAAATAAATAAAATTGGAGTGTCTGTTTGTAACATTAAATAACCGGTTTTTACTACGCGCATATGACTTAATATACGGTACATATACCAAAATGGCATGTTTTACAATTTTTGTCTGTCTGTCTGTTTGTTCCGGCTAATCTCTGAAACGGCTGGACCGATTTTGACGGGACTTTCATTGCCAGGTAGCTGATGTAAAAAGGAGTAACTTAGGCTACTTTTTATCCCGGAAAAATATCACATTCCCTCGGGATAACGTCATGTAGTCCACGCGCGCGAAGCCGCGGGCAGAAAGCTATTTGTTCTATATGAACTATCCGTTATACAAATATAAGCTAAATCGACATTATACTCATAAACCTGTAGCCATCTTGTTCTATCTTACCTCCAATACTGCATGTAAAAAGAGACAGCAATATATTTATTCGACCTATTGTTGGCAACATTAAAACGTGACGTCGTAGTAATGCATGATTGAGGCCGGTCGCCATCTTTGTTTCTCAGTATGTGTAGGTATGCCTCACTATTTCGTAGGTATGCCATATCCATAGGATTCGTACTCAGAGGAGTAAACCGGTTCACAGCAATGTTGCCGTTCCGCTTCATAGCATGGCTTGTAGAAGACGATAGAGAAGGCTGTGATAGTACACGTCTGTAAATACGAAATACGAAAACTGAAGAGCCGGCGCGGCGTGACGCCAGTCAGTGTGGAAATCTAAATAGTTGGCCTAAAACCATTTGGAGTGATGCCACAGTTTTACGCCACAGTTTTAGGACAAAACTGACTGTCCAGCTTTAGTATTTTTTCATTCCTATTTTCCTTCTTTTCTTGCTAACCTAACTTATTAAAATGCGCGGGTGGTTCACACACTTCAATGCTTATGAGAGTTTTACGCGGGGATAGCAATCTGAATCGTACGGAGCGCCTTACTTTGTTGCTTACTTTTACTTCATTGTTCTTGATTAACCCATTCCAGCCTGCCGGCCGTGCCAATTTGGGAACATCTAGAACTAGGTATTATGAAAATGGGTTTTTTTCCGTTTTTCATAATAGTTATATTATATAGGTGTTCCCAAATTGGCACGGCGGGCAAGAATGGGTTATAATGGCACTTTATTGATTAGCGTGAGGTTAATGCTCAATAAGTAAGAAATGTGGAAGTTGGAATCGGATTTTGTGAAAGTCAAACAAGCGAGATAATTATGTACTATAACGTCGGGCCCTCGGTTCTGCAATGAAGGGTTGAGGGCCCACCTGTGCCGCTTTAAACTATCGACACTACAAGAACAGTCTTTTCTGTTCCGGTAACAGCGGCGCTAATGTACGTTTTTCTTTTTGTTGTAGCAATTTACCCGGCTCTGACTTCTAAGACCTTCAGCTGCCAGCAGCGCTATGGTTGGACATCAACTCAACAGCAGAATGACATTTAAAAAATAACACGATAGTTTCACATTTTGGCCACCGGAACAGAAAAGTTTGTGGCACTTGTATCTGGCGAGCGCTCTAGTTATCGTCATACCCGACGTCACAAAACAAGGAACTGATAACAGATAGCGGCTATTTTTTTTATAAAATTGACTTAAAGTTCTCAAAAACGTATTGGTAAGTTCAGAGGCACGCGTTCAAAGCGACATTCAACGAGCACATGCACGGGCATAAGCATGTGAGAAGGCTGTTTGTGCATGCGCCCGTGAATGTGCTCGTACATTCTGTCGATCGGACACGTACACATGCTCGCGTTCAAAGCGACATTCACGGGCACAGGCACGGGCACAAGCATGTGAACAGTCTGTTTGTGCATACGCCCGTGAATGTGCTCGTGCATGCCGTCGATCGGGATGACTGTCGGTTTTTTGACACAGATCAAAGGCTGAATGTGTTTGTGGCATGGCCCGCTATTATTTCTCGGCTGCTTGCGCTCCAGTGCAACGAGTGAGATAGAAGATGGCTTTGGTTTGTGCTTGTGTACCTGTTCAAGCCCCCAGTACAGGATGGCCGACCATGGTCGGCGACCATGACCAATACATCGTACATTGACACTTTTGAAAGAACCTTTTTAAACTTTTTCGTGGTCGTAACATGGTCGGCCAACCTGTACTGGGGGCTACACGCGCGCCGCGCGCAGTTGCGCATAGAGTAAATTAATTGCAGTTGCGTTTGTATAGCTTGCACCTTCAAAGTATATTACAATTAATGCTTATTTATTTATCAAATAGTAAGTCGGCTATTTACGGCTGTTCAAATATAATATTTAAGGCGGTACCTAATACATTTATCAACTTATTGATTTTACTACAGCCAATGCTGTGAAAATCTATCGACAATGAGAGATTTTCTGCCAGCAAATTAAAAAAAAAAGTTTATTTATTAGCTCGATAGATGGCGCTGACCTGACATGAATCCACTCACCTCTATTGTTTATTACCACACAGAGATGGGCCTATTTCTCGAAAGATACAAGTTTACAAGTTCACAAGCTTCGAAATGTAACATGGACTTGTAAATTCTGTTTCACGAAGTAAATAACAAGTGTTTTTTTACGGTAACAAAAAAGAGTGTCATTGGAATACCTAATGAGAATGACAGATAAATGCATTGGCTGATAAATATTTTTCATCTCTCATATTCGAAAAGTGATGTATATTTGATATGTGACGATGGAGATATAATTTTTTTATTTTTTGGTTAATTGAACTTCAAATTTTTTTAATATAATAGAAAAACAGAGAAGGCGATGCCCCCCGCCAGCATTCTTTTATTTTTCTAGGTAGTTTTAGTTGTTGTTGTTGCTTTTCTTATATAGGGGGATGAAAAGCAAAGTGTATTCACTTTCCATAAATTCGAAATGAAAGTAGTGTATTACTCGGCCGCAAAATTATTTTCACCTCGGGCGACGTATATTGAATCCCTCGCTGCGTTCAGGATTCTACTTTAGAATCCCTCACTACGCTCGGGGTTCTACTATAGAATCCTTCACTGCGCTCTGGATTAAAAATAGCGCCCTCGCCGTAAATATGCTATTTTGCTCCCTTGTAATACAATCTACTATTATCTTAATGTCAATGTCACTGACATTACACTCGTAATTATAGTGAATTATTTCTTCTAAAATGGCCGCCAACTTGTGATTCTGATGTTCTACTAGAGTAAAAATACAAGTACTTCACTAGCTTTCTTACATAATTGTAGACTTGTAAAAATGGTTAAACAGGGCCCTTGCCAGCAAATTAAAAAAAAAGCAAACCCATATCTGATGATCGCCATCTGTTGAGTTTTTTGGAACTAACTTTTTCTTTTTTAATCATCTGTCAGAAAATCCCTCATAGCCGACTCAATATTTAGAAAATAAAAAAACATTATTGATAAGAATTTTAACTCGAAAATAACAGTATTAACTATATGTAAATTTTAAATTGACCTAATATAAAAGACACAGATAAAGATAAAGAATTTAATAATAAACTTAAAAAAATACTAATTAACAAAACTTATTATACAGTTGTTGAGTATTTGACCGATAAGTCTTTAAAATAATATTAATTGGAATTAACAACATACACTAGCAATATTATCCTTTTGTTTTTATGATAAATAATTTCATTTTGTATTATATGAGTATAGTGCCCTCTATTTATATTGTCATGTCCAATCCGGACCCATAATGTTCTGTTCATATTTTTAAGACCTTTTATACATATGGTGTGCAATAAACTGATTTGATTTGATTTGATTTAATTGATTACCTACATTATCAATTATCAACTTGTTATGATTTTCCAAACTCAAATGCTGTTTAAATCGGCTGAAAATAGCCGACTGAATATTTAATGAGTATTACAATATTAATGATACGAAAATAAACTCAAAAATAACGATATTGTAATGATAAATAAATAGGTTGCCTGGAAGAGATTGCTATTTAGCAATAAGGCCTGTTGTCTGTTTTCTCATAACTATGTCTCTTTGTGTTATTGTTTCTTTCTTTGTGTGCAATAAAGCTTTTTTTATTTATTTATTTATTATTTAAATAAATAAATAAGTTGACCTATTGGCTATTTCTTGAAATTACATGGATATAATAGGTCTTTACATATGAAATTGCCGTTTTTTTCTTTTGTACATATAACTTAACAACTTTTATAATATTAGAAATATATAATTTCTTTAATATTGCGTTACATAAAGACCGTATCGAGCAACTTTTGATAATTTAATAACCACGATATTTGATTATTTACATAGAAAAAACTTATTCCGAAAGTTACGACTATTTTTGTTTCCAGAATTTCGTACTTTATTAGTTGTAACTTAGTGAAAAAAAATTTTTTTTCTCTTAACGAATGTGTCATTTACTAGTTAAAATGTCCATAAATACTTGTGTAAAATTTTGTAAATTTACATAATATTAGTCGTTAAATAATAACAAAAACGTTAGTATGGAAAAAAAATAATTACAGAAATCTCCATACAAAACGGCAATTTCATAGGTAAAGACCTATTAGCATTTATCAACCTATTAGGATCTACAATAGTAAAATACTTAAAAAACCAAATAAATAAGCATTATTGTAAGAAAAGAAACTCAAAAATATCAATATTATAACTAGACCTAATTTTAAAAGTACAAGCACACAGGCTGCCTGCCAGGCTGCGTGCCGAGCTGCATGCCGGGCTGCACGCCACGCTGCGTGGCACGCGTCTGAACGCAGCATGAAGTTCATAACCATAAAGTTACGCGGTAGCCCCACAGGGATAGTCCGTGTGATACTTCCTGGCAGCGCCACCATGTTGTACAAATTTTTAATTACTTTCAAAGGAACGACCAGAATATGTTCAAAATTGTACGTTGAATTAAAAAATTGCTCTAATGATAGTTTAAGCAATAAAGAAAATTTTTTGTGGCGCTGCCAGGAAGTATACTTCCTAGCAGTAGTCTCGCGCACTGTACAACACTAAAAGTGGTTTTAATGTAATGGCCAGAAAATGTTCGTAATTTGTACATCAATAAAAAACTGAATATCACATAACTTAAAAAAAAGTCCTAAGTATATGGTGTACAAAGTTTTTATTACTTTCAAATGAAAGACTAGAATATGATATAAATTGCACGTTGTTTAAAAAAACTGCCCATGTGATAGTTTAAGCAACAGAGATAGTTTTTTAATGTGGCGCTGCCAGAAAGTATACTTCCTAGCAGTAGTCTCGCGCATTGTACAACACTAAAAGTGGTTTTAATGTAATTTGTACGCCAATAAAAAACTAAATATCACATAATTTAAAAAAAACTAAGTATATGGTGTACAAGTTTTTAATAACTTTCAAATGAACGACCAGAATATGTTCGAAATTGCACGTTGTCTTAAAAAAACTGCTCATGTGATAGTTGAAGCAATAGAGATAGTTTTTCGTTGTGGCGCTGCCAGGACGTATACTTGCTAGCAGTAGTCTCGCGCACTGTACAACACTAAAAGTGGTTTTAATGTAATGTCCAGAAAATGTTCGTAATGAGTACGCCCCTAAAAAAATTTATAGCACATAATTTAGCAGAAAAAAATATTTTTTTGGGCCTCCACGATGTATATGCCTTTAATTAGGTACTTTCAAATAAACGACCATAATATGTTCAAAATCGCACGTTGGCTTAAAAAATTGTCGAAAGATAGATTTTTGTGGCACTACCAGGAAGTATACTTCCTTGCAGTAGTCTCGCGCACTGTACAACACTAAAAGTGGATATAATGGGGTTGTAATTAATTGATCACCAAATTAACCTAACCTAACCTACAAAAATACTAGCTTAGCATCTAAAATACTGAAATAGACGCAATGTGGTGGACTTTGCATCCATTTCAGTATTTTAGATGCTTAGGTACTTATTATTTTTTTGTGGCTCAATTAATTATTTCTCGTTTTAATGTAATGACCACAAAATGTTCGTAATTAGTACGCGTTAGCATCTCTGATTACTAGATTTACATAATTTTAAAAGTATTTATTATTCATCCTCCTAGTGACTAGGCGACAGATGGAAAACTGCCATCAGGAGATAGGCAGCAGGCGCAGCAGCGTCTCCATGCAACGGAAGGCCATATTGCGATCGCCAACCGACCTGCCAAGCGTAGTCAATCCCCGGTTAAGGTCCGCCTACCAACACCGACGACTTAACCTGGCAACCTACAACAAAAGTAAAGTAAAGTAAAGTAAAGTAATCATTTATTCGGTGTTCCATTATATATGATACATTACAATACACATTTTCTTAAGCTAGACTAAAGCTATGAAACAGCCGAAAGGGCTGACCAGCTCAGCTCATGCTGTGGCTTATAGCTACAACGCTGATTTTCAGCTGGACCCATTACATAAGATTAATCGACAAATTACTACAATCTGTTGTGGCAAACATCTAATTATTATTTAAGACATAAGTATTATAATTATATCTAAGTAGTCTAATATGTTAACATGAACAAATAAAATATTTTTTTTTATTTTTTATTATTGGCTTCTTAGAACATAAACTATCTAAAGATATCCTTCTTATATGTTGTGCTATGTTTAATATATATATATGTTGTTTGTTATATAGGTTATTATTACATATAATTTACATACTATACCCATAATACGCATATAATCTCACATTATTAATTCTGATATACCCTCAATTTGACGATTCAAAACATATTCTTTAATCTTACGTCGGAAAGCAGTAACTGAAGATGAACTACGGATAGGCGGTGGGATATTGTTCCATATCTTTACGGCGGCATATTTAAAACTTCCCCTGAATGCTGTGCTCTTATGTGCCTGTAAAAGTAGTAAACCCAAACGTTTACGAGTGGACCAATTTAACTTCTGATATAAATATGGTGGCTTTCGTGTCGTGATTATGCCAAACAGTAAAGTAGCAAAATGGATGTAACGACGAGAATTCATGTTTAAGATTTTTCCATGATTGATGTACGGTGAAACGTGACTTCTAGGAGGAATGTCATAGCAAAATCTCACACAAGCATTTTGAACTCTTTGTATCAGTGCCTTTGACCTTGCCAGAAGTCTAGGTCCATAAACTGAATCTGCATAATTAAATTTGGATAGAATAAGGGATTCAACTAATTTAAGTCGGAGCTCTATGCCAAGGTAGTTACGTATACGATAGAGGAGTTTTAAGCGATAGAAGCAGTTACGCGCAATGTCAATGATGTGATTTTCAAATTTTAGTTCCTCGTCCATAGTTAAACCTAGATTACGTGCCACTTGAATTTGTGATATAGTTTCATCATTTAATTTGATTACCGGTTCATTAAGATTAAATGTTAAAATTTTATGTTTAGATCCAATTATCATAAATTTTGATTTATCCGGATTTAAATTCAGAGAATTACAGTTTGACCATTGTACTATCCTCGATAAATCTTCATTGATTTTTTTTACTGCAAGAGGAAGACAGTCAGGTTTACATGATAAATACAATTGTAAATCATCGGCATACAAATGATACTTGCAGTGTTTAATACAGTCTATAATATCTGCACTATAAAGAATAAAAAGAAGAGGGCCCAAGATTGATCCTTGCGGAACTCCTCTAGTGACAGTTGACGAATCAGAATAAATTTCAGACCCATCACTTTTACGAATTTTAACCATTTGTGTGCGATTCTGTAAATAACTGTCAAACCATTTAACTGTTGCCGGATCGAAACCGTAGTAGGCTAATTTAGATAAAAGTAAGGAAATATTGATCGAATCAAACGCGCGCGAGAAGTCAAGTAATACAAGAATAGTGCCCATACCCGCGTCCTGAGCTTCAAGAATGTTGCTGGTAACATCAAGTAAAGTGGTAGCAGTACTTCGGTACTTTCTGAATCCAGACTGTGCAAGAGGCAGGATATCATTTGATTCAAGGTATTCTGCAAGCTGTTGATATACCAACCTTTCCAGTATCTTTGATAGACAAGGTAAAATAGAAATTGGTCTTAGATCTTTGTAATTCACAGGATTTGGTGTTTTTGGAAGAGGTTGCATAACAGCAGTTTTCCAAAGATCGGGAAATTTGCTGGTGGAGATAGAAGTATTTACTATCGAGGTTATAACATCCAAGGTATAGGGCAAAGTAAGTAATATCATTTCTAAAGAAATCATATCGACACCCTCAGCATTAGATTTAAGACGAGTGATAGCCCGTGAAACGGACGTTGAGTCAACCGTTTTAAGACTGAACGACGATGAATTAGCTCTATGGAATTCGTAAAAAGTTAGTACAGACAAATTTACAGTATCCACTGTAGGTAAATCGAGAAAATGTTTATTTATCTCTTCCGCAGATTGAAGGTGGACTGGAAGTTCTTTTTCCTGCTTGGGTGGGAGTACGTTGCTTTTAAGATTCTTCCACAAGGTTACTGGATTTTTTATATAGCTATTGATATGATGGTTAAAATACGCTCGTTTTTCTCTATCGATAGAAGAATTCACTAGCTTTTTCAACTCCTTGAAATATTCATGATGGTTATGTTTTTTTGTGTTCAAATACCTTTTGTGAGCTTCGTTTTTCAAACGGCACATAATTTTGATAACATCTGTTATCCAAGGAGGAGACCTATGTTTTATTACTACCGATTTTAGAGGTGCGTGAGTATCAAATAAACTTTTGATCAGTTCTGTGAAACAAGCAACCATATCATTCACATCTTCGTATGAGTAAATATCATCCAGAGGAAGTCCGTGTAAATCACTATTAAATTTTCCAGTATCTATACTTTTAAGAGGACGACATATATATCGCAGAGGCGGGATAACAATTTTCTTGAAATTTAAATCACAAGTGACCAGAGCGTGCTTTGTTAGCTTATTTCCTATAATATCAGTAGATACAGCTTGGACTCGAGCATCGGTGCAAATGACATCAAGAAGTGTTTCACTATGTTCTGTAAAGTGTGTAGGTGAATCTACGACTTGCCTGATATTCAGAACATTAATAAAGCTGATTAGCTTCTTGGCGTTCGTCGATTCTAAATTTAGAAGATCGATGTTAAAATCGCCTAAAAGTATTAAGTTATCATAATAAAACGAGTTAATAGAATCTGTCAAAGCATCGAAAAAGACATCAACACCCAGCCCAGGTGGCCTATATGCAGTGCCAACGATGGTTTTTATCCCGTTTATATTGATACTGAGCCACATTTGTTCAACCTGCGCAGACACGGGGTGTTTGCAGGTGCGAGCATAAATCCCCTTCCTGATATAAAATGCAACTCCGCCTCCTCGGCCACGGCACACGTGTGCCGGACGAGGAATACTGCGTAATGTGTACCCTGGTATAGACGGTGCCTTTCCCTCTTCATTAGCCCTTAACCAAGTTTCGTTAATTGCTAAAATATCAATAGAGTGCTCCATTACCGATACGATTAGCTCATCGTGATGGTTCCCTAGCGAGCCCGGGTTAAAAAGACCAACCTTAAAAAACTTTTTAGAGAGCATTGCTGATGAAATTTTTTACATGTACATGTTCAAATAATAAAACAATACAAGCAGAATATTGTTTAGCACCGACTCTGCCACACACATACAAGTTCCATAGATATAAAATTAAAATATGCGTAAACTGCTTAGCAAGAATAATAGTTCCGCACGAAATTATATCCCTATATGCACTATTAAGACGGCTCATAAATATGTATGTGAGATTTGCTTCCCATAAACATTTCATAAACATAAACAGCACATGAAATAAAGACAAATAATGAATATGATTATTTCTCCAATACCCTTGAACAAAGTACTTAGATAAAGTTATTGCACTTAATATAGTACTAGTTATAAAATAACTCAAAACAAGTTCGAGATATTCAAGTGTTACCAAAAAACATACACAGCTATAAAACATGTGAGTAGCACATTTATGCAACAGAAAACCTATAAAATATATAAAAACGTCTTTTATATTCTTAACATATCTCCGCTTTACACCCAGTGACATTAAAACACAACCGGAAAGATTAAGTTCTAAATTAACAAAGTTAAGAAATACAAATATACATAGCCCATGAAATAGAAGCAAATAACAATTATGATTATCATTACCATACCTTTGGATCAAGTACTTAGTCAAACTTATTGCGTGCAATATAGTACCAATTACAATATAACTCAGTACAGTTTCGAGACAAAGTATTAACAAGAAACATACACAGTTATAAAATATGTAAGTAACACATATTTTGTGAAACAGATAAACTATAATTAATATAAATAAATCCATTGTGTTCTTAATGTTTTTCCATTTTACACACAATAGCATTATAACACAACAATAAAGTTTGAAAAAATTAAGGAATTCACTCTGTATGAGTGATAACAATGCACTATCATCAGTTACGTCATGAAATGAGTAATAAATACGTTTTATAGAAAAACAGCCTCTCATGAATGCGCTTTTATAATAATCCTTAAGGCAATAAGGCAACGTTACTAACTCACAGAATATAAGACGTGGAAAAAGTACACCGAGCAACAAATACATTATATAGGAAAAATAACTCTTTATCGTTTTTGTAAACGTTGAATATTTATTATAAAGGGAGAAACTACTTAACAAAGTTATTATCATAATCATTTGAATCCTACCTTCGTTTAACAGTAGTGTAATAAAAAATGTAACAAATAGAACATGTAACAGAATATACGTTTGCCAAGCAAAAGTAATATTTTTGTAGCAGTTCTTATTTAACACATTAAGATTAGTGACACAATTCAACAAAAGTGCCAACATTATCACTTTCCAAAAACTTTATGAAAGTCTCCCTCCGAGCGCAGGCGCTGACGCGGCGACCCGTGTTCCCTACGGGCGTAAATTTTACCGTCGCGCGTCCAAACGTATTTCCAGTTCGCGCGCACCGATTCAGTACGCGCTTTGTAGAAGAGTTGGCGATTAACGGTTGTTAGTCTTTCGTTAATGTAGATGGGTCGCGGTTGGCTCGACGAACTTAGGTCCAGCCCCGCCGACGTCGCATCCCGTCGGACTCGCGCAGCGGCTAACAGCTGATCCCGGAGGCTGCGGCGCGCCAGGCGCGCCACCAGGGGGCGCGGGCGGGGTGGTGCATCGCCCTCATTTACCGAGCGTCGCAGGGGACCCGCTCTCCCCACATTCACCAGGTCACGGTCCTCCAGCTTTACCCCCAACTTTTGAGCAATGTTTAAAATAAGATGAACGCAGCTCTCATTGTTTTCTTCTGGTAAACCTGCAACTTCAATATCATTTGATAATAATTCTTGGTCGCGGTCGTTAAGGTCTAATTTCAGTTCGGCAATAGTCTGCTGCAATGCTTGGAAGTTGTTGGTATCAATGGTAGGGCGATCTTCCACTGCGACGACGCGGGTCTCTAGGTCGTCAATACGGAGGTTACATCTTTCAACAGCTTTCGTGGCGTTCAGAATTGCGCTACGCAACTCTAGCATTGCAGACCTCATTTCCTCGCGAAACAGACGGAGTTCTGTCACCAGAGGATCTGACGTTGGCGACGCCGCTGCCGCCGTGGTGTCCCCCTCATAGCTCAAATCAGTGGGCAGCGCCGCCGCCGGTGGCGGTGAAGACGTCGAAGATGGTAGTTTAGTGTTCCGCAGTGTAACATTAGCTTCGGCATTTCTTACAGGGGTTTTAGTATTGTCGCTTTTCGGCAATTTATTTTTACACTCCTGGCATTGCCACTTGCTTTTAAATTCCGCCGTGATGGTATTATTAAATCTCTTTTCACTAACATTAAGACATTCGATGTCATAGTGTTTTGAGCATAGGCAGCACTTCAGAAACAACCTCGTTCTAATTGTTTGTAAACATGCTGCACAGGTGATATGAGAGACTGGTGGAGCCATCTTGGAACTTTTTTTTTTTTTTTTTTTTTTTTTTTTTTTTTTTTTTTCATACATTACTATCTTTATTGCTTAACCTATCACAGGGGCAGTTTTTAAGACAACGTGCAATTTCGAACATATTCTGGTCGTTCATTTGAAAGTAATTAAAAACTTGTACACCATATACTTAGAGATTTTTTTTTAAATTATGTGATATTCAGTTTTTTATTGGCGTACAAATTACGAACATTTTCTGGCCATTACATTAAAACCACTTTTAGTGTTGTACAGTGCGCGAGACTGCCACAAAAAACTATCTTTATTGCTTAAACTATCACATGGGCAGTTTTTTTAAGACAACGTGCAATTTCGAACATATTCTGGTCGTTCATTTAAAAGTAATTAAAAACTTGTACATTATATACAAAATGATTTTTTTGTGATATTCAGTTTTTTATTGGCGTACAAATTACGAACAATTGTTGGCCATTACATTAAAACCACTTTTAGTGTTGTACAGTGCGCGAGACTACTGCTAGGAAGTATACTTCCTGGCAGCGCCACAACAAAAAACTATCTCTGTTGCTTAAACTATCACATGGGCAGTTTTTTTAAACAACGTGCAATTTCGAACATATTCTGGTCGTACATTTGAAAGTAATAAAAACTTTGTACACCATATACCTACTTAGGATTTTTTTTAAGTTATGTGATATTCAGTTTTTTATTGGTGTACAAATTACGAACATTTTCTGGCCATTACATTAAAACCACTTTTAGTGTTGTACAGTGCGCAAGACTACTGCTAGGAAGTATACTTCCTGCCACAAAAAACTATCTTTATTGCTTAAACTATCACATGGGCAGTTTTTTCAAAACAGCGTGCAATTTCGTACATATTCTGGTCGTTCATCATCATCATCATCATTTCAGCCGTACGACGCCCACTGCTGGGCATAGGCCTCCCCCAAGGATCTCCACAACGATCGGTCCTGCGCTGCCCGCATCCAGCGGCTTCCCGCGACCTTGACCAGATCGTCGGTCCACCTTGTAGGGGGCCTGCCCACGGAACGTCGTCCGGTTCGCGGTCGCCATTCGAGAACCTTTCCGCCCCAACGGCCATCGGTTCTCCGCGCTATGTGTCCCGCCCACTGCCACTTCAACTGAGCAATCCTTCGAGCGATGTCGGTCGTTTTAGTTCTCCTGCGGATCTCATCATTTCTGATTCGATCGAGCAGGGAAATACCAAGCATCGCTCTCTCCATTGCTCGCTGGGTGACCTTGAGCCTTCTTATGAGACCCATAGTAAAAGACCACGTCTCGCTTCCATAAGTCATAACTGGCAACACACACTGGTCAAAGACCTTATTCTTGAGACATTGAGGAATTTTGGACGCAAATATATGCCGGAGCTTCCCAAACGCTGCCCATCCGAGCTGGATTCGACGAGAGATCTCTTTCTCAAAGTTGGACTTACCTAATTGGATTGTCTGTCCCAGGTAGACATAGTGGTCAACAACTTCGAGTGTAATGTTCCCAACATTAACTGGAGCGGATGCAACATGGGCATTGGACATGATTTTCGTCTTATCCATGTTCATCTTCAGACCCACTCTTTGGGAAGCATTGCTGAGATCTTCGAGCATTGTGTTCAGGTCTTCCAAGGTCTCAGCCATGAGAACTACGTCATCGGCAAACCGCAGGTGTGTTAGGTACTCGCCATTGATGTTAATGCCGAATCCTTTCCAGTCCAGTAGCTTAAAAATATCCTCCAACGCAGCTGTGAACAGTTTCGGAGAAATGACGTCTCCCTGTCTCACACCTCGCTGTAGTTGGATACGATTAGAGCTCTGGTTCTGTAATCGGACCGACATGGTGGCGTTTTGGTATAAGTACCTCAGCACCTTGATGTACCTGTAGTCTATTTGGCACCTCTGGAGGGACTGCAGCACTGCCCAGGTCTCGATCGAATCAAAGGCTTTCTCATAGTCCACGAACGCCAAGCATAGTGGCAAGTTATACTCTTCGGTCTTCTGTATAACTTGTCGCAGCGTATGAATGTGTGGTCGTTCATTTAAAAGTAATTAAAAACTTGTATACTATTATACAAGGTAATTTTATTTTTTAATTTTGTGATTTTCAGTTTTTTATTGGCGTACAAATTACGAACATTTTCTGGCCATTACATTAAAATCACATTTAGTGTTGTACAGTGCGCGAGACTACTGCTAGGAAGTATACTTCCTGGCAGCGCCACAAAAAAATATCTTTATTGCTTAAACTATCATTAGAGCAATTTTTAATTCAACGTAAAATTTTGAACACATTCTGGTCGTTCCTTTGAAAGTAATTAAATAGGAGATTGACCAAAAATTTATGGAGTTTGGTCCAAATGTCCACCACTAACGAGACCCTTGTAATAAAAATACTCTACTAAATACTGAGCAGTTGTAACCAGACCGCAACCAAAAATAGGCTGTCAGTAAAAAGTTATGACTAAATGAAAAGTCATGTTTTGTAGGTACCTTTTTATGCGAAAAATATTGTTGATATCATTCTATCCATAGCACATTTTGAACTAATCTACGCATGTTATGTGACATGCACTTGGTGTGCCGTGTTAGGTTCTCGCATGGGGTTCTCGCTGAAAGAAAAAAAAAGAAAAAAATCACTTAGCAAAAATACAAAGTCCGAAGTGTATAGCCTAAGTCGCAATAAGAGTATCAGCAAAAGTCCAGTAAAAGATGGCCAAAACCGCAAGGAATTATACATAAGAATTCGCACAGACGCGAGACGTAAAGAAATCAGCCAAAGGAATGACTGCGGAGAATACACAATAACTTTTTCACTTCTCATGCTCGTAAAGTTCGTGTTTATGTTGGGTATAGGCTGCATAAAATCGCTTTTTATGCTCTAGTGCATAAAGTATAATCTTCGTCTAAAGTCTCAGACTCTAAGACAAAGGTCGTCAGGTTGTAACGATGTCGATTCGTACCAGTCATTATGGATGGTTAAAAACTCTATGATGACTGGAAACTCCATCTAGTTCTACATACTGGCCATTAATTTTATCGAATCCTATCCTGTTCTTTCAATTCAAATTCAAAATATTCGTTTCACGTGTCCTGTTCATCATTTTTGATTCAGTTCTACTAAAATCACCAAGCCATACAGAGCTCTCGGAGCATTACCAGTTTTTTATACCAGTTTCAATTGTTTGTATTAGTATTAAATAAGTTCAATAGTATTAAATAAGTGGAACCCTTGACCCTTGGAAAGGGGTAAGTTTTCATCATCATATCCATTACTACCTACTTACCTACCTACTTTTTGTTATTCATGTATTTTTTATCATTTTGTTACAGTTCCTATGCTTCCTAATCTTCCTATTCTTCCTATACGTTTCTTTATTACTACCTTTACAATAAAAGTCAAGTCCCTATAAACATCATCTTTTTATTCATCTATTATCTACAAATTAAATACTGGGCGGTGACTTCCGACGTTCCGGCTAGTCTACCGCTGGCCGACGAGGACGTCCCGTCGCAAGGTAAACAGTCACACACGCAATTAAACTTCGTTAAATAAACTTGTTATTTCATTCTGTTTCTTCAATTTTATACACAATCCATGTTAAATAACTAAATTAATAAAACTAGGCAAAATTAATGAGTTTTCTAAGAAATAAGTATTTCAAGAGCATTATGAACTACGATCTATGCTAAAGCCACTGTGCTGCCAATGCCACGTATAAAAAAAAAAAGAAAAAGAATGTCTTCTCGCCAATATGGCGAAGTCTTTATTTTTTCTTTTTTGCAATATTGCTGTTTATTTTCCCCACATTCGAAGTGAAAAAAAGAGTGTATAACTCGTACATAAAACCCATTTTACCCTCGACTTGACTATCCACCCTCGCCTACGGCTCGGGTGGATATAATACGTCTCGGTTAAAATGATACGTTTTATGCACTTGTTGTACAATCTACTATTTACTGACAGCTTATATTTTTTTTGTCCCATACTGAAAGTTACTCTCTATTGGACTCGTTAGCAGGGCCGCTCCGACCTCCCATAGCGCCTGTGTGCGAAACCTATGAAGCGCCTCTTTTTTTTTCACGAATCTTAATTATCTTACTGTGAAACATTAAGATAATGAAGATTCGTGAAAATACTTATTTTTATTTCTTTTTGTTAATTTTATTATTTAATTAACCGAAATAAATGTTCTCTAGTTATACAGGGTGACATCGAATCGAAGTCGTTAGCAGCCTTTTAAAATAAGAACATACTCATGTCATGATATAGAGTATTTTCCCCAAATGCGTAGGAGCGCGTCGATTCTCTTAATGCGGTCTCTACTCGTACCTTAAAGTCGGGCTGTCGGGGAATCGAGTGGGGAATCCCCGTGACCCCACCCCGCTCGCGTCGCCGTCGCAGGCATCGCATCGCACATACGGGTATTTGACCCTAAAAGCTGGCCAAAATCATTTTCGCGTAATCGTTAATATTGAAAAAAAATTTGGTGGCTTAAATAGCTAATTGTATCGCGCATATGTGACTTCCATTGTATTTGACTCGACTCACGCACCGCCCGCTGGTATCAGTCGGAAGTTACCGTTCGATTGAAGTCTGCGCGTGATTATTCGATATTCTCTTAGTATCATAAATAAATAAATAATAAATAAATAAATAAATAACTTCTTACAATCACACCAATTATCTTGTCAGTTAAAACAGTCTTGAATGGGTGGTAGGAAAATATTGACGATTCATAAGTACATGCTTATTATGTCTATGTGAATAAATAAATATTTTGATTTGATTTTGATTTGATTTGATTTAAGCCCATGTTAATTTCATTAAGAAACTGTATCATGGAAAACTTGATAACGGATAAATATATATTTAAATACTTTTTTCGTTTGTAAATACATACTTAATATACATAGTAAACACCCAGACCAAGACAAATAGACATGTTCATGCACACAAATATTTGTCCTGTTCGGGAATCGAACCCGAGACCTCTGGCGCAGAAGGTGGGTAGCCTACCCCTGCGCCAAATCGGTCGTCAAATCACAATACTTATGTTATTTTTTTGTTTTGAAACTGCATAAAAAAATGTGTGATAGATCCGTCAAAACCAGGTATGTAGATGCATTTTTAACCGCTTCTAGTTAAATCTACTTTGAGTTTTAGTATTTATTGTGAAGAACAAAAGGTTCTAGAAAATATCTGAATTTAGGCGTTTTCAATATAATCTTTAAAAGGTTTTTAGAGGTTGACTTCTAAGCATTTCTATGCAATGAAATATTCATATAATTGAATAAGACAGATCCAGTTATACGCTCAATGCAAAAGTTGCCGCGGAATAGGTACCGCGGATGTATTTTTCGTATTTTTTTAGTAGGTAGGGAAAGTTGAGAAAATAATGCAAATTATATTATTTTTTTTACTTTATTTTCTTCCAGGGCCATCTGGTGTCACGACAAATATTTATTCTGATTTAAAAACACACGGAATGTGACGACGAAACTTAAACGATTTTTTTTATAAATTTTAATTTTGTTTTAATTTTTGGTTTTATTTAAAATGTGTGACGAAATAAATGAAAAACATTAAGTTTGTATTGATTGACACCTATAAGCCCATTTAGAGACAAACAATATTTTTGGCCAGCTTTTACGTACAACAAGTGCATAAAACGTACCATTTTACCCGGTTGGATAGTCAATTCGAGGGTAAAATGGGTTTTATCTACGAGTTATACACTCTGCTTTTCACTTCGAGTGTGACGAAAATAAATAACAATATTGCAAAAAAGAAAAAATATAGACTTCGCACTTCGCCATATTGGCGGAAAGGCTTTCTTTTTTTTATACGTATCAGTGTCAGCACAGTGACTTTAGCATAGATCGTAGTCCATAATGCTCTTGAAATACCTACTTATTTCTTACTAAACTCATTAATTTTGCCTAGTTTTATTAATTTTGTAAGTAATTTAACATGGATTGTGTACAAAATTAAAGAAACAGAATGAAATAACAAGTTTATTTAACGAAGTTTAATTGCGTGTGTGACTGTTTACCTGACGACCTTTGTCTTAGAGTCTGAGACTTAGACGAAGATTTTACTTTATGCACTAGAGCATAAAAAGCGATTTGATGCAGCCTATACCCAACATAAACACGAACTTTACGAGCATGAGAAGTGAAAACAATATTTTTGGCCAGCTTTTACGTTCAAATACCTTTATGTGCATCGGTCGGATTGCGTTCATAAAGAGCGAACGCGCACTTGTGATTTTTTCGGGCGATAGTTTGATCATTCTCGGATAGTTATATGGCAGTGCGCGCGCTGACGATTAAACTATCGACCGATCAAACTATCGAAAATGACTGTTGTACGATAAAACTATCGCACAACTATCGGCCGGGCGGTGTGCATGAAGGACTACCTCTATGTGAGCGCGCGTTCAACGTCACTGCATTCAACTAAACTATCGCCCAACTATCGGTAGACTGCGCATTCAGTACACAGAACACAATTACTCATTCAGTATCGAACTATCGAAAATGACTGGCCAATAGTTCTACAACTATCGGACAACTATCGCACAACTATCGGACAACATTCGGCCTGTGCATGAAGGACTATGTGAGCGCGCGCCCGGATTCAACTAAACTATTACCTATCGACCAACTATCGGTCGAATAAAAATCACAAGTGCGCGCAGGCTCTCAAAATACACTATCGGCCGACAGTTTGATCACGATCGTCTTACGATTCCGACTAAACTATCGCCCGATTAAAAATCACAAGTGCGCTTGGCTCAAACTCATTCAAGCAAATTCATGGCGGCTCTTTTGATTTTAACGCTGAGCTCGTAATTATTGTAAACTAAAACCCAAAGCATAAAATTAAACCACAAACGTAACGTAAGTATATTATCTTGGGTGGGACACTTGTGCAATAAGCGCAATAAGTATTATGTTTTGTTGTTAACGAGGCATTTGTTGCGCCTATTATACCTACTTACTTACTTATCGGTATCCACTACAAAGAAATATGTTGTTGTGTAAGTGTACCTAACAAAAATAATTTCGATAGCGGCGCCGCGGCGCCCTTACTCTCTTGGCGCCTGTGTGCGCCGCACACTTCGCACACAGGGGCGGCGCGGCCCTGCTCGTTAGTGATGGATATTTGAACCACTTTTGTTCATTCTCCTTTGTACAACATGGTGGCGCTGCCAGGAAGTATATCGCTTTTTTTTAATACTTTTTTATTTATAGTAGGTAACTGCATTTTATGATTATCATATTCCATTTCCATACAATACAAAGCTACAATATAGCATAGTTAATAATTAAGTTAAATAAATAAATATCGCTCGAACTTGGCCGGTTTATCGCGGTAGCCCGTAGTATACCTATGCCCGTAGTTATCGCGATGTGTGCGGTCTTGTCGCGATGCCGCGATTTTTACCCGGCTACATTAGCGCGTTCACACGATACTTCGCCGTAGCCCGCTAATGTAGCCGCAACATTATCGGTATAAACATTTCAATCCTACGAAAAATATTTTTTTTTGAACTTGGCCCCTCTACTAATACTATGTAGTCATACATAACATACCCCATGCCAAAAATCCACGTCGATCAAACACGTTTTGACGTGAAAGACAACAAACAAACATACTTTCACATAATTTATAATACTAGCTGACCCAGCGCGACTTCGTTCCCGTGGCCCTACCCCCTACTCCACCCTACCCTACCCGTACTCTACCCCTACACTACCCTACCCCTACTCTACCCCTACCCAACCCTACCCTACCCCTACCCTACCCTACCCCTAACCTACCCCTACCCTACCCTACCCCTAACCTACCCCTACCCTACCCATTCCCTACCCCTACCCCTTCCCTACCCCTACCCCTACCCCTACCCGACCCTACCCCTACCCTACCCCTACTCTACCCCTATATCCTTCCTTGGACTTCCACGAACATTTCAAGACCAAAATTAGCTAAATCGGTCCAGCCGTTCACGCGTGATGTCGTGACCAAGGGAAATAGGGATTAATTTTTATTTAGGGCAGGCGTACCGGTTTTGGCCACTGTACCGGTTTTGGTCACTTTTCACTTTAAAGTTATATAAATAGGAATTAAATAATTATTGCTTATATTTATTAATGGCGAATAAAAGATTGGATTTTTAGTTAAAAATTACTGCACTTAGCTTTTTTATGTAGTACGATATTTTAGAAATAAACACGTGTTATGTTTCAAAGTTAACATTTTGTAAAATTCTTTAGCAAAAAGGTTTTGTAAAATCAATTTTTTTCTACAATAAAATTATTTTATGGTTACTTATTTAATATTTTATATCATATTGGAATATGTTTCTACTAGATGGATTAAGTGTTGTTTTTTCACTGTTCTTACAAAAAGTTGGGAAACAATAAGTGGCCAAAAGTGGGGCTAGAAATTTTAGCATTGTGCCACCTTATATCCTACAACCTATCATAAAGTTCATTTATTTTAAAAGACTCACAACTCACTTTTGTTTGCTAACGTACTAGAAAATTAGCGGATTGAGGCTAGTGTAGGCACTAGCCTACACTAGACTCAATCCGCTAATTTTCTTTTAATCAAGTGATAAAGGTATACTTATAAAATTGTAGTAAGGAGCTAGCTGTGATTGAAATACTATTTCATGTAGGTAGTGTTTTAGTCCAGAACTCTAATAAGACATCAATTAAGCATAAACTCAACTTATAAATATAGTAATTTTATGAAAGTGGCCAAAACCAATGCAAACGGTGTATTTATGCCATCTCCATAAGATTCAGTACTCGAGGTTTACTCGCTGTTTACCTGTCAAACGGTGCAAACGATGTCAAATCGGTTCACTTAAAACTACGTTGCCAACTTTATGCGCATGGCTTGTAGAATGCCGCGTAAACACCGCGCCAACGAACGCCAACGAAGGATATTCAGCGTTGGCTACCGCACGCTCGTTGGCTATCGAAGGACAAAGCCACAGCCTTCTCTACTACAAGCCATGCTATGGCGGTTTGGCAACGTCGCTTGTGAACCTAAGCGTAGACCGAACATTTGGTTAGAGGTAACCCGACCTAGTTAAAAATAAGCAGATGCTATGGAAACCTATGGGCAAGTTGACCAACCTTAACTAATGGTTAATATTATGCGTCCTATTTGCGTTCGCGTTTAAGGACATTATATGCTCGTCACAACTTCCTACAAAGCAAACTTAGTCGGATAATACACAAGTGTCATTTTAAAATAAACGGTTGTTTTGGTGCAAGGTTTGTTGTGATTTCAGTGAATTTAAAAGTAAATTTGAAGAAATTATATGCTTTTCCTTATGAAAACATCATTAAGCATTATATTGATAGCATGTACTATTAAACAAGGTAAGGATTCATAAAATTTTCCCAATTTTCTGTTAAAACTTCAACTTAGGGCTAGCGCGCACACTTATTTTCACGGCAATTTATTTGTCTCTGTCAACCCACTTATTTACACGGCAATTTATTTGTCTCTATTATAATGACTATTACCTATTATTATTGTTGTGATTATTGCAGGAAATACAATAGAAATGGTAAATTGTTATATGAGAAGTTAATTATGAATGCAAATGCAAATGTAAGGTAAAAGTAATTGCAAGTTTAATTGAAATTTATTATAGTTTGTTAATGAATCTATTTAAAATTATTGAGTTCTGTATTTACCTAACAAGTAATTAAAGGAATCTAAATTTTATAGGACAGTGTTGCTAGTCATTGGCATTAATTAAAAGTACACGATTTGTTGTTATACTTTTTATTAAAAGTTAAACAAATGCCGTTGTTAAAATTAAACTGACTGGCTGACACTAGGAAAATTACATACATACAATGTTTATGAAATTGAGAGCATATCCAAAAATATTTTTCGCTACTTCAGAATGAGTGTCGAAAACTTCGTCAATCAGCCTATTAAAAATTATAAATGCGAAAGTAACTCTGTCTGTGTGTTACGCAATCACGCCTAGAAACTACTGAACCTAAAAAGGGCTGTAAGGGGTTAAAATAGGGGATGAAAGTTATCACGCTTAAGCTACTGAACCAATTTCAATGAAATTTGGTACAGAGGTATTCTATTTAAAAGACACACACAAAAATGAGAAACTATACGGATAATATTTTTTTAATTGTATCGAATGTCGGTCAGATCGTTTGATGAACTTATTGTCTTGCCGTACAAAGTGCACACGTGCGTCCGCGTCCACTCGACTTGACATCTGATCACAGATCACTATAATACTGTCATCTGCTATGGAATTGCGTAAAGTCAATCGTATTCATTTGACAGTTCATATTGTAACATATTAAATGTCATTCCATACAAATTGCAGCCGATTGAATACGATATGAACTGTCAAATTAATACGATTACCTTACGCAATTGCCCCCCTGATATCTGATGGGAATGGGGGATTTTTCTGATAGCTATAACCAAAAAAAAAGTTGATTTAAAGTGGCGACAGATGGCGCTCGCATCAAAAGACGTTGCTAGGCTATGCTTGTCAAGTCATGTCAGTCGAGCGCGGGGATTTTACACACTTTTTGATTGCTTATGCTTCAACTAGATAGTAGATTTACGTTGCGTTCTCACTGAATTCGTTGTTATTTTACTGTTTTAATATTAGATAGTGCTACCTACTTGCTACCTACGAATTTGAAAACAAATCAAAATGTTATCAACTCGTCATTTTAGTTTATTATTTCTGATCACACCGACACGTCGCTATTTGTCAGCGCCATCTCGTTTCATTATTAGAACTCTTTTTTTTCTTTTTTTGTCCCTCAAAAATATCTCTCTGATAGGTGTGCGGGGTCTAGTACAAAGTGTATGGAGAGTGCGCCCTCAAAAAGCCAGAAAAATTTCTGCCGTCCGATCGTTTGCATCCGAGACTCATCAGAAGCGGACGTCAGACACGTCAAAATTCTGATAGTATGCGGAGTCTACAACAAAACATATGAGCAGAGTGCGTCCGGCGGGCGTTAAAAATTTTCTGACAGAAAAAAGTCGTATAATATGCGACAGGCCTTAAATCGGTTCACACCCAACGAAAAATGCAACGTTGTCAAATCTAATAGTATGCTAATAGCATGGCTTGTAGACAACAATAGAGGAGGCTGTGACAAAGCACAAACAACAAATATTGAGCAAACGATCGTTGGCACTTGATTCCGGCTCCAGTGTTGCCAGGTTACTTTTGTTTCCTTTTAGGTGATTTTTAGCTCCGTGGTTACTTCTAGTTTAAGTTACATTTAGGCGGTTCTCTCACTGCACCGCACAGCGTTCCGGTTTGTGGTAGTGCGCTTCTTAATTATGGCTGTAGAATCTTGATGCGCATAAAAAATCCGCAGTGTATACAAACTCACGCCGCATCTCCGTCCACCGGAATGGAAACCGCAGCAGTGTGATAATCGCTTTAGGTGATTTTTCAGAATGGTCATGAAACAGTGTGCAACTCTCAAAAAATTGGCAGGACAAGTCCTCAATCTAACATCTGTTTCTCTTTTTCACACCAATGCATGAAGTCATCCGTCCGTTGTTATTATTATACACTTACTCATCCGGTCAATGGGATTCGTTCGTATCTTGTCGGTTGCTCGTGGTAAGAAAGTTTCTTCCCTCCATCCATTCCTCATTCCTATTTCCATACACTCACTCACTCACTCTAGTTTTGATTTTGTTTTGTATGAAATTTTGTAGGAGTTGATTTTGTAAAAAAAAAAATACTTAGAAAAGATCCCTGACTCTAATAACAAAAAATATAAAGAAAATGTAACTTTTTTGTACATTTCAGGTATCTTTTGACAAGACCTCGCTGGCAACACTTGGTAGAAACTATGCTTCAGATGCACCTTTTCTTCAACAGCGTTCGTTCGTTCGTTGGCCTTCGGCCGCCGTCCATACCGAGTTCGATCTAATGGCTCAATTCCTTTGATGTTACCGCCACGCTCCGGATCGCCCGCACACTCCAACGAACGATCGTTGGCGTGCGCCAAACCGTCCAAACAGGACCAACGAAGGGCATCGAAACCCATTCGTTGGCGTTCGTTGGCGCGGTGTGTACGCGGCAGAAGACGATAGAGATGGCTGTGGCCATGCCATGTAGGTACGACTTCAAAACTAGTGTTCAAGATTTTGAAAATAGAAAGAAAAATGCTTCGAATGATCGCGAAGTTGATGCGTTTAGATTTTAAAAGTTACCGCCAATGACTGCATCGTTAAAAGTGACGTTTATACTATTTTAATATTATAAATTATAATTTTAAATGACTGTGAACTCTTACCACACTTATGATCAACAAGTTAATAATTATGAAATAAAAATTAACTATTTTGATTAAATTATTTGTTTAGCGTCAGGTCACAGTGTTGCCGCAAATCACATTTTACCCTTAGAACGTGGTAAATGTGCATATTCGAACATACCTCATTTAAAGAAGAATATAGTCATGAACAACCAACTGGGGGGCAACCGCGTAACTTTATGGTTATGAACTTCATACGTTTTTGGGAACTTTAGGTCAATTTTATAAAGAAAATTGCCGCTATCAGTTCCTTGTTTTGTGACGTCGGGTATAACGATAACTAGCTAGCAACGTTCAACAGAACAAAGCAGCAAAAATCTATCAGAATAAGGAATTCAAATGACAGTTGAAGCCTATACCCATATCCAGATTTCTTAGCCGGTAGCCCCCCTGGTTCGAGCGAAGCGTTGGCATGCGTCATGCTCGTGAACGGGTGCCACCAGTGGGATGGGTCTACTCCTGGCTTCTTGTCTCAAAATATGCTGATTTTTAATGTTCTATTGTTAGTATAGGAAAAATGTGATAGTAAAAAACCACGAGCCCTATAAGTAGCTTTCAGGCGGGATTCGAACCCGCGCCTCCGGGAATCCGGCCCGATGCTCTGACCAACTAAGCTACCGAAAGGCCTACACGACTCGTCGAATTTTGCTATCACTTGTTACGCTGTAGGCCAGCGTTGCTTCATCAATGTGAGGAAACCCTCGCATCCGAAAGAAACATTTTTACAAATGTTTAACAATCGATTAAGATGAAACAGCCATATTGAGATTTTATATTATTTTTATGCATTCACAATGCAATTTTTGTAAGTGTAGGAAAAATGTGATAGTAAAAAACCACGAGCCAGTAGCTTTCAGGCGGGATTCGAACCCGCGCCTCCGGGAATCCGGTCAGGTTAGTTAGTCAGAGCATCGGGCCGGATTCCCGGAGGTGCGGGTTCGAATCCCGCCTGGAAGCTACTTATAGGGCTCGTAGTTTTTTACTATCACATTTTTCCTATACTTACAAAAATTGCATAAAATAATTATAAAATCTGTTCTATTGTTATTAGATTTATTTTATCGTGGCTTGTATGGCACTGCTTATTATTGACTCTATGTTTTTAAACTATTCAAAGTTTTATTACCGTTGTTTGCCATTTATAATTTTATATTTTATTCGCTACGTTTTTGGTTGGTGTGTATTTTAAAGAAACTATCTTTTAGATGACTAGATCCTAAGTTATTGAAAATTATTTAAGTACTGCTAGGTTTGACTACCGGGTTTTTATTTTGTTTTTAAATTTAAAATAAACTTGTGTTGTAAAAGTGACCTTACATATTATCTTATGTTAAAGTCACTTTTCAATTTGACGAACGACTCTGTATAGAATTAGCCAGTCAGTTACTCAGTCGAAGAATCACTAATTGCACCATCTAATTCATTCCCTGCATTAGAGGAGACTTTGAGTTGTTGATAGAAAGGGTGATGGATAGGTGGAAAAAAGTTCCAAAAGTTCTGGGTGCGCCCAATTATAAAAGTGCGATATTTGGATGGCATCTATTACAATTTATTCGAAAAACTAACTAATGACCCGGATATGCTTTTAATTATTTTCGTATGAGCAAAGGCGGGGAAGTGGGTGTGGTCACTAGATGACGCGACTCACACGCCCACATGGAAGTTTGCATGTGTACACAACACATGCATAACGATGCCGGCACGACAGCAGTGGGAGCCTTGCTGCCGACGACATGCCGTCACTAGCGACGACATGTAGTTGCCGGGCCGGGGTAATGAGACAGCCTGCAGTACAATTTCATTCAATCATGCTCCTATTGGTGCTGTTGTCGTTGCTGTTGACGTGTCATGTCGGGGCCGTGTCTAGAAATCAAGAACCGCCCATTCTTAGCGGCTTCGTGAAACGGTTTCCCATCCACACTTAGCGTCTGCTGACCTTCGTGGCCTTCGTACGCGATTCGCGCACTACGGTCCCCTGGCCGCCCCGTGGCCAAGATCTCTCGTCGAATCCAGCTTGGATGGGCAGTGTTCGGGAAGCTTTGGTATATATTCGGCATATACCCCCACAGTAATTCCTCAGTCAGAAAAAAACTTTACAGTATGATATGATAAAGTATCAATAAATTAAAAGTATTGTATAAATTTCCAAAAAATAATCATAATAGAAGGTAAGGTATTTTTTAATGAAAGTTATATTTCATTGCTATCTTTTTTAGGAAAAATGCTCCGTCTAAATTGTTCATAATCTGACATATTCATACGTGTAAAAACAATATATGAAATATCCAAAAATATCCCAGCAGAAACACCAAATTTTAATAAAATAATGGAGAGAAACGGACAAAGCTATTTGTAGATGGCGTTTTTTGTGATTGAAGTCCACTTTTTACCTAATCTGTGGGATAATAATGAACTCTTTGGTCGATGATTGGTTCAAAGATTTCATCCGATTTTGACAGCTGTTATGATTGGTTGCTATTGTGACGTTATGTCAACGAAACAGCACTCCAATATCACCTACGCCCTCTGTCGTGATAAGAAAATAGTTTTCCTGCCCATTTATTTAATTTTAAACAGGGTTTTTTTTTAATTTTTTAATCAAAGAGGATTGCATAAATATAATCAAAATTAGATATCTATTAACCCCTTCACGGATCGGACAGGGTTTTTGTTACATCCTGTATTTAGGATTAAATACCTAACTTCAGTGTGGGTTTTTTGATACTAATATAAATGTTTATGGCTCATACTCTTTTAAAACCCAGCAAAGTTTCATCGACTGAGGAATTATTGTATGGGTCTCCATACAAAGAATCAGTTCATTGCCTACAATAATAGAGGAACTTCCTTCGGGCAGCGTTATGAATGGTTCATTTTGATTGGCTAAAAGAATCGTAACTGATAGAAAACTGACAGCAAAACCTATCGTCTTATTGGCGCCTTACGAAAGTACGCCATAACTTCAGTCAAAGTTTATAGTCAAAAGCAGCTCACGCACACGGCTCACGCACTCGTATGTAGATATAAAAGTGGCTTCACTTTTTAGTTCGGGGTGTTCCGTCTTACTCTTTTATTTGGTCTGAGAGAATATGTATAATTAATAGAAAATACCATAAAAGATATCCAATCCAATCTTACTTTCTTATTTAATTTCGGAAATATTGGCAAGAGTTGAAGTTAAAAGTTATTATAAAATTAATTATTAACTTATTGCAAATAGTGCATTCAAAAATGTATTTATAGACTTTGGGCGCTTGTGCACTACACTGAATTTTAGGCTACAGTTTAGGGTTTGAAACTACACGAAATAAATAAATTTCCGTTTTTTTCCGGGTCGGTAAAATTCAGTGTAGTGCACAAGCGCCCTTTAACTACAAAAATAAAATGAAATAAATAAATAAATATTTTCTTTTAATCACACCAATTATCTAAGCCCATAGTAAATTTCTTAAGAAACTGTGTCTATGTGAACTTGATAACGGATAAATATATACTTTTTGTTTGTAAATAGATACTTAATATACATAGAAAACACCCAGGCCAAGACAAATAGACATGTTTATGCACACAAATATTTGTCTTGTTCGGGAATCGAGCCCGAGACCTCTGGCGCAGAAGGCAAGCAGCTTACCCCTGCGCCAAATCGGTCGTCAAAAAATGTATTTTTAATATTTTTCTGACAGCTATAAAAAAAAAGTTGATTTAAAGTGGCGACAGATGGCGATCGCAAATAACGAAATGATCAAAAGTAATCTAAAAGACTAAAAGTTAAGTCAAAAACACGCACTCACGACGTTGCCAGGCTATGCTTGTCATGTCATGTCAGTCGAGCGCGGGGATTTTACACACTTTTTGATTGGTTACGCTTCAACTAGTAGATTTACGTTGCGTTCTCACTGATATTTTTGTTACTTCGTTGTTATTTTACTGTTTTAATATTAGACAGTGCTACCTACTTGCTACCTACGAATTTGAAAACAATTCAAAATGTTATCAACTCGTCATTTTAGTTTATTTCTGGTCACACCGACTTCGCAATTTGTCAGCTCCATCTCGTTACATTATTAGAACAATTTTTTTTTTCTTTTTTTCTGTCCCTCAAGAATCTCTCATTTATTTGATATATTGGTGGTAAAAACCACATAAAATGGCAACATCGTTGCTAGGATACGAGCATGGCTGACTAACCGAATATTGCCGAGCGGTTTTCTATTGGGAGCCCGAGAGTTGCCGAGACAATGATTAGGTCACGTGGGACAAATTCGAGTCTTCGTGGCGTAGCTTGTTCAGCTGCTCGTCGAAGCGGCTGTCGGACGGTCGCCTTTCAGCGAGTCGCCGTACGATGTAGCGGCCATTTTTGTTCTTAGTTCATTATAGCGTGCGCATATTTTAATGTCTCGAGAAGGATATTTTAGCTATTTTCACGATGACTATCATAGTATTTCTAATAGATACATCAGCTTCTATGAACCAAAGAGCTTATTTGGGCGGACGCCCAACATTGCTCGATGTAGCCAAGGGCGCTGTGGAAACGTTCGTAAAGGTACGTGCAGTGTCATCGACTCGTCAACCGCTTCGTTTTTGTGATCGATTTGTTTATCGCGTGTTGAACTGATTAATTTTGTTGTTTAGGTTCGTCAACGTTCTCCTGAAAGCAGAGGCGACAGGTATATGCTTTTAACTTTCGAAGAGCCACCCGCGAACATCAAGGTTAGTACAACTATATGAACACGTTATCGAGGATATTCTGGTTGTTTATGTTATCAGCGAGCATGTGACGGCTGGTTTCACGGCGTCTCCTTACGAAACACTAATCTGCAAGATCATAACATACTGGGAAAGTGCGAATTTACTGAAATAGACAGCACGACGTAAACAGGACAAGTCGCCGCCCGTTGCTGCTGCTTTTTTTCCGATAGAGCGCTACGCTAGCGACTGCGTTCTCATCGCTTTCCCATTGGCTACGCCAGCACACAACGAAATGGCGATTTGGGAGGGAAATTTGAATCGCTGTGTAGTTGAAACCTTGGAATAAAGCGACGTCGACATTGTACTTTTCAGTTAAATACTATGTAATCTGTTTGATAATAAGTATGAATATAGAAATTGCACACAAGCGTACTAAACTATCTGTGATACAAGTTTATATAGTTTTCAAGTTAATCATTATGTTCAACTTCACCAAGACCAACCTTATTCAAGAACAAACAAACTGAATCCAAAATATTCATATAACTTTTTATAACTTATTGACATATCATTAATCCAAAATATCCATAAGTATAACTTTTTATAACGTATATAACATATCATTGCGAAGTAAAATGATATTTTAAGATGACATAATCTCCTATTAGAAACCTTATTTCTATCAAACATATACTCATATAAGGATTTGATTTACAGGCAGGATGGAAGGAGAATTTGGCAACATTCATCAATGAATTGAAGAATTTGCAGTGCCTCGGTTTGACCACCATGGGTGCTGCATTGAAACATGCCTTTGATGTTTTGAATATAAACCGTATGCAGACTGGCATTGATACATATGGACAAGGGAGGTGCCCCTTTTACTTAGAACCATCAGTTATAGTGGTTATAACAGATGGAGGAAAGTTATCAAGTAATGCTGGCATTCAGGAAGAGGTAACCAGATTCTCTTTTTCTTTTTGTAAATACTCATACTTAGTTTAATGGCAATAAATTTATAATTCAGCTTCCTTACCAAATTATTCTGACAGTAGAATTTAAGAAGTAGTAGAAATTACCCTGTAATGAAGATTTTTCTCTATAAGTAATTGAATTCAATTTGAAGTATTCTCAGCCTTTGCCTCTACATGCTTGAACAAGGTCTCAACAGATTTTAATCATAACAAATTTTTGCCAGTGGCGTCGCGGAACGCATACCTTTGTTTAATCCCCTTGGAGGTTGAATTTTACAAAATCCTTTCTTACCAGACGTCTTAACCTCCTGCGGCCCAGTTAAAAATAACATAGATTGAAGGAAGACCCAGCATCCTAATATTAGAACTTAATTAATGAAGTCCCAAACGCCCAGACAATTTTTTTTTATATCTTAGAAACAACAAAGAATTTAGTTTTGATATTTTGGTACCCCCAAATGTAATATTGACTAGTGATGCCAGAATGATAAAAAAAACTCCAAAAATTTTTGTTCTTTATTAACAACGTTGGGTTAAAACCAAATCTAAGGTATTTTTAACTTATCTTATCTAAGTTTATCTAAGTTTTTACTTTTATGCATTCACAATGCAATTTTTACGGTTGAAAAATGGAAATGTGTGACAGGTAAATTTTTTCTAAATACTTCATTTTCCATTTTTTAACCAAATCTAAGGTACTTCTAACAGTCTTAAGAATCCCATACAAATAACAACCAAAAAGAGAAAAATAAAAAATACAACCAAAAAGAGAAAAATCAATGTAAAACCACTTCTAATAATTAAAAGTTACTGACAATAATCATTTCAGTCAAGTACTCTTAGTGCCTGTTTCACAATGTCCGAATAAGAGATACTTTCCAGTTAAGTTGACAGTTCTGTATGGATTATCTGTCAAGTAGCAGCTAAGCAGAACTTACTTAGACATTGTGAAACAGGCCCTTAATCTTTGGTACAATTACTTAATCAACAAACTAACTTTAGCTTTAAAAATGTAATTTAAATAGTTAATTTTAAGTAATATGTTAACCAATCATTGGTGAAAATGATGCCAGTCAAATAATGTTCATTCAAGAGGAACAACTGGAAAAAATTTATTTTAGAAGTAAGGCATAGAAAAATATTACAAAATGTAAAGGTAATGTAAAAAAAATGTTTAAGGCCTAGTGTTCTATTATTAGTACAAAAAATCATGCTTTATTGTCAGCAATTACAGCTTAATATGTCACCCTCACTCCAATGCATAAATCCCTTTGAATGAGTAAAACGACAAGAAGCAATACTGAGAATAAATGCCCTGCATCCTAGTACTAGGACAAAATAATTCATCAACAAAAAAATCATTGTTACCAGCAAGATCTCGGTAAAATAACAGTTTTTCTATGAAATGCATCCATATATGTTATACTCATAACAAAATGTTTAAGTATAGTATAACGCAAAGATTTTATAGATATCAAGCATACAAACTAAGCTCTTCCGGTAATATGCGGAATGGTCACGAACGTATTTTGACATTAAACCGGAAACACCCTCTCGCTCCTTGAGAACAGTACTACCTAAATGTCAAACATATCCGTGGACTATATCAACCATTAAAACGTCGTGGCGCGTAATTTAAAACATTTCAGATGACCTTAATTAATAAGTTCTAGTACTAGTACAACGGGTCATAGTCCCAAAGCGGGGAAAAAAAATACTGGGTCTTTAAGACTAGTTAATTTTGTTCTAGTTTTAGCACTTTGAACCCCAGGAGGTTAATGCCTATCTGCATGCCAAAATTCATCTTGATCCATCCATTAGTTCTGGCTGTGGGTTGATAGATCAGTCAGTCACCTTTCGTTTTTATTTTTACAGATTTGAGTATCATTATCTTTGAATGTGTATTTATCATTCTCTACTATAATTTAATTTGCTTTGCAGAGTTTTAATCTTTTCTCACTTTTATATGACTAGGCTTATGAAATTATCTGTTATTATTTCCAGTTCAATCTGCCTATGAATTGCCCAATCCCTGGGTCAGAGTTGACCCGAGAACCATTCCGTTGGGACCAAAGATTATTCTCATTGGTGCTTCGTTTGGCTGGTACACCTGCAGTGGAGAGGGACACTGGTCTAGTGCCTTCTGATTCATCACCTATTGATGCAATGTGTGAAGTTACTGGTGGTAAGTGTTTCAACTTTAATTTTTTTCTTTAATTCATTCTATTCATCCGATTACTGAGTTCAAGATGCCCATGGCACATTGGCTAGCACTTGGCCGATGATCGTTGAGGTAAAGCCAACTTTCGCAATTGTTGAATGGGATGGGTGACCAATAACTTATTATCTCAAGCGCCTCAGTCCTTTACAAGGCATGTTAAGCTGTTTATCTTGACTGATTTGGCAGTTGTTAATACCCACCAGTCCACATTGGGTCCGCGTGGTGCATTCTCCTTAACCATCCATAAGAAAGGCCTGTGTCACACACAGCAATGTATTAAAATGGATGATATGCATATGATTTTATTTTCATTAAATATAAATTATACTTGCAGGCTTATCTTACTCATAAAATTGAAGTCTTAAATACATATACACACTAAATACATAATGTACCTATCATCATCAGCCATTTAATGTCCCCACTGCTGGGGCACTGGCCTTCCTTATGGATGAATAAGGAGAATGAGCCATGACCCACCACGCGGGCTCAGTGCGGATTGGTGGGTATTAACGACTGCAAGTGCAGCCGGGACCAACGGCTTAACGTGCCTTCCGAAGCACGGAGGAGCTCGAGATGAAAAGTTTTTGGTCACCCATCCCGTGACCGACCATTGCGAACGTTGCTTAACCTCAACGATCGCAGGCCAAGCGCGCTATCCACTGCGCCACGGGCTCCTCTATGTACCTATATGCAGTCTTAAATTTTAAGACTATATACATTAGGTATGTATGTACCTACCTACCTACTTAGGTATTTAGTTTTATAATAGATTTTGAGTCAAGGTAAACACTGTATTGTTTACTTATCTTCTATGTCATGACTCATGACATGACTATAATATTTGTTAGTTTTATACTATTTGTATGTACTTAATAGGGAATCAATAAATTGTAAAGTATTTATTCAATTTGATGTGCAAGATTCCTTTCAGCATCTAATTTTAATTTTGGACGTCACATAAGGGCTGGACTTTTATATGCTTACCTAATGAAACGCATAACATTTATCGCCATAAACATGAAACGCATCGTGTTGAAAAGCATCATCGAAATGCATAATTTATTACTTCTGTTTATTATTATTAATAACTAGCTTTCCGCCCGCGGCTTCGCCCGCGTGGACTACACGACGTTATCCCGCGAGAATTTGATATTTTTCCGGGGTAAAAAGTAGCCTACGTTCTTCTCCAGGCTACAAAGTATCTGTGTCCCAAATTTCAGTCAAATCCGTTCAGCCGTTTTGGCGTGATTAAGTAACAAACATACAAAAATCAGAACATCCAAACATCTAAACTTTCACATTTATAATATTAGTAAGTAGGATATTTATTTTTATTATTATTAATTTATTATTTATTAATTACTTCTTGTGTAACCTACACTAAGTCGTGGATTGTAAAAATATAAATGTTGTAAAGATATTATATGTGACTTGAAAATACATAGCGTTGGTAGAAGAAGCATCTATAGATCTCGTCTTATAAACGTCAATCAGTGTTCACTTACCGAGATAGAGTTCATACTTTCCTGTCTTTCACCTCAAGCTAGGGCTGAATGGCTTCACTTCCTTTGCCAATGAAGCTCCTACGAGACAAACTGCTTGTCAATGTCATAGCGTCTTTTAGATTTCGCGCGATAAACACGTCAAAATCTTTTCACATAACATAAAATAAGTTTAAGTTCGTTTTTAACATAATGTGAAGTTAAAAATAAGAAAATATATTACGAAACATACCAGTGGGTAAGTTTATTGATAATTTATGTGACAAAAACAACGAGTTTTGATGTTCGCGAAAACCGCTGCTTCGGAGGAAGAGCGTGTTTGATGCATGTTTTAGTCGAATCATCTTCCTATTATCGGATAATCAGGAAGGTTTCGCCCCTCAGCCGCCGCTAAAGAAGCGTGCAAAGCGGCCTCGAACAAAAGACTTACAAACTCAGTAGTGTTTTTGCCACAACATTGTATTTCTAGGTTAACAGCTAAATTGCTACAATATACGGTCAATACCAATTCTATGACCGTTGATACTCACACCTGGTTAAATTTATACATTTCAAGATCAAAATATCAGTTTTGGTTAATCCCTACCCTACCTGTCAAGTGTTAAATAACCCAAAGGTGGTTAAAGAAAGACTTGGATAGATAAATAACAACAAACAGTTTGTTGGCTAATCTTGAAAAGGGATTTTACTCACGAAAAGGTTGAGTAGGTTTTTCTACATGTTAGCTTAAGAGAGAAGGATGTACTGTGCCACTTTATTAAGTACCTATATTATGTATGCCTTTGTGTCTACCGCAGACAATTTTAAACAGTGCCTCGGAGGCAACTTGGCATTGGGAGCTCATGAATTCCAATTGGGCCGCAGTGCAGCCAAGTGAATTAAATCCAGCTTCCATCTTAATATGTACCTAAAGTTAACATAATCATAATCAATTGCATCATGACATGTGCTGAGAATATGATGTAAAAATAAGTGACTAAATAGTACCAGAGGTATCATGAGTACATGACCCTGTCACGGTACTGCGGTGACAGATTTTATTTCATAAATGAAACTATTAAGAAAGAAAATCATACAAAGGGACCAAAAATAATTATTTAAGGATGATTACAGGTATAAATAACTTATTAATATAAAAATACTTTAGATAGTTGAAGATTTGCTTTGTAAGAAAGCATTATAACCTGTAATGTATCCCTCGTGTGAGGCCTTCGCAATTAATCTTGATTGTAAGGAAAAGATACAAAGTCAATTTAAGAGCTATTAGAGCTCTATAAATAAAGAACCCTAGCCTTTGTAAGTGGCTTTACTTGCTTAAATTCAGTTACTTATATCTATCTATCTATGCCAAATTTTATCAAAATCGGTTCAGTCTGAAATTTGTGCAGTGTCTACTTGAAACAATTTTCGGTGTCAGACCACTTTCGGGAAATCTTGACTGAACCAAGCTGAGTTATCATATAAAAATGGGTAGAACACTGTTCAGTACCTAACTCTACTAACTTTTGCAATTTAGAATGAAACCATAAGATAAATACCTACTAAAAAGGGACTTCACAGCTACAATAATAAATACCGAATGATAAATAGTAATTTATTGTTATTTGCTTGAAGATGGCAAAATAAAATAATTTCTACATTACAATGCTATCGGAAATTTCAGATACAAATATTCAATGTGAGTTTACACAGTAAACTATTCTTACAAGAAGCTAATATTAAATTACATTACATGTCATGTAAGTAAAAACATTTAAGTACTCTAATTTGGAAACCTTCAGCTCATTGAGAAAGTTTTTGTCATTCAACAAGTGCATCTAAAGAGCCAGTGCTGTTACTGATCAATTGTATCAGTTTGAACTGTGTGCTCAAACCACTGAGTGGCTTGTGTTAAAAGTTGTCTAAAATCTTTCATCTCAGTTCATGTCTATGCGTCTATACCTTGCAATGCCTTGCAATGGACACCCTGGGAATAGGAATAGTGCTTTACACTATTATTTGAACTGGTCATTGAGTTCTAAGTATAATGTTTAACTCAATGAGACTGATACACAAATATTGTCCCTCTTGTGAATAGTGTAAGACGAGTTTTTACTCTCAAGTTAAAATAAATGTATTTCATTATACAAAACATTGCATTCAGTTTGTAAAATATTCAAACAAGGCAGTGTATGTAATATAATAATATTTACTGTTGCCACAGACGTTTTCAGCTAGGTAATTTATGTTAACCACAGATTGCATTAAACATTTCTTTTTACAGTCTAAATGCTCTAATTATATGTACAGAACTAAAATAGATGAAACTCATATCTAATAGTGACTATACATGAGTATGATCTAACAGGAGTATAACCTAAGAGAGGTTTCTTTGGTTAAAACATAATTCTGTTCAAATTAGTAAACATACCAGTCTAGTTTGTTACCGACCATTAAACAGAGAGTAGGTTACTCTATGAGCGATCAGAACATGTTTGGACTATTTAATCTTGCAAACATAAAAAATAATTAATTAATAATTCTTTGAGGTAAAAACAAAACATACCTTCTGCATTTCATCAGGAGCTAGTTCAGTTACTGAAAGCTATAGTTAACTCCACAAGGTGGACTAGGAACTCTTTATAGTAAAGAGAAAGTGATGAACTTTTGAAATATCAGATGCAGGTTGGGATGCTTACCTTCTTAAAGGCGGAAGTTATTTGTCAGGGAAATGGTCCCTGAGACAAGAAATTTGGGACCTAAAATAGATGTTTGCATTGCTCGCCTATCACTTAAGGCAAAGAATACTATAATATTACTAACGTACTTAAGGTCTGAATCTGCGTCATACGCACTTACACATCCAGTCGCATATCTGAATAACCGTTCTCGAATTAACAGCAAGGAGATCTACTTGTGGCGTAATCTCGCACCTGTACTTTGGTTAGCTGTCTCCGGAACAAGGGTGTTTTTAAAAGTCCTTCTTAAGATTACTTAATGACAAGACTATTTGCATCATGCGCATCATCACGCCTAGTCAGACATCTGAGCTTTATTTGCCCACCTCTGAAACGAAGCCGATACTCTCCCAATAGCGCTTCTCGAATTACAGCAAAGCTCTCAGTAACAACAGCTAAATGGCTTACCATCACGCTGTCGGCGGCGTACCTCTCGGGGAGGTACTACGGCACTGCCGACCGCCTATCACGAGAACGACCTGTGCCGGAATGGCAGTTCATGCCCCAGGCCTCGGAGGCTATAATCAAAAGTGGGGCGTCCCATGTCAGGTGAATCGAGTTGCCGTGTTGTTTCCCACTACGTTACCTGGCACGCTAATAGCTCGCCAATGTTTTGTTGCGCTATCACCTGTTCTGGGCAATCCATACTGGCGTGGGTTTTCGCCAACGAGCCCCCAGTGTTTTTTGAACAGCAGACCATTCAATCCACTGCACCCCCACCGGACCGTCCCCCGCAAATAGAATTTTTGGTACAAAATTGGGGGGGGGGGGTAATCCCCCATGTCCTAATGGACAGAATAGCATATAGCTCCAGCAAGGACATGTGGAACAGGAGGTTTACTCAAAAGAGAAACCTTCTGTAAACAGCTGCTGTCATACTTCTCATACAATTTTTGACAGCTCCATCAAAAATATGTAGGACACAGCTAGGGTTGCCACCTTTTTTTTTTGGAAAAATTAAGTACTTTCATGTTCTCTATTTCCCTCATAAAGTATAAAGTACAATTACCTCGAAATAAAGTATAATACTTTATTATAAAGTATGGGTAGCAACCCTAAACACAGCCTGCAAGGATTTCAATATTAACCAGTGGGCTCTACAGGAAATCAGGTAGCACGGTATCTTGCAGATCTATTGAATATAGTAATTATGCTCATGAGCACATATATATAATACATCAACACCACACAATGTTTGACGCATGCCTGACTGAGCGTCATAAGACAGACCATACAAGACTCAGAGTCGTAGGTACTAAGCCCTCAGAGAGTCTATACAAGTTGCATTCGGTGAGATCACTCGTTCTGTGGATGTTATTGAATATGAGATTTATAACTTTCTTGGTTTATTTATAATGTACTTAATACTTAAATCAATAAATTTTTAGATTACGGAATTGACATATTATCACGTGGTCACGTTGTCTGTGTAAACGATTGCAAATAAAGTTTAAATAAATAAACATAAAATGTCTCACGGTGAGACATTAAGCTTAATGAATAATATAATCGCTTCAAGAATATTTTTTGGGTCTTTTCTACGCCTGTGACAATCAAATGGTTGCCATCTGAAAAGGAGTGCTTGTTGTCACATTACCTTACTAGAACTGCCAGAAGAGGGATAGTGATGAGTCGCTTATTATGACCAAATCTGGGCAAAGGACAAGTGAAGTTCATTTAACTTACTATGGGCAGAAGCTCTAATTCAGATATTTCAGGTCAGTTCACTGCCCTTTCGGGACTGGAAAAACACCAGCTGCAGAGACTGATTGGAGAAAGTATCACACCAGTACTTAATGAAGCCTATAATCAATCATCTTTTTCAAACAGATGTTCAAGGGTAACATTCCATGCTATAAGTTGGACAGATAACCCTTATCTTGAAAATATAATAATCTAACTACTTACATAATGGATGCACAAGCATTTTATAATTTAAAAGTTTAGTAAGGTATACTAAACATTTTATTATACCACATGTTATATTGATTAGTCTTGAGAAGAATAATCGCACTATTATTTAATTTCAGTTGCATATGATAGTGTCTAAGCATTAGTTTATGCAAGACTGTCAGTAAGAAAAAGGTTTATTTTGGTTAAATTAATAACAACTTACAAGAGGTTTATGAGTTAAGATATTACTTAGACTTTTTATTTTATTTTTTGTTGATCATATCGACAGTCAGTATTTTAGTCACTGATTGTACTTACAATATTTATGCATAATCATAAGAAATTCATTTAATTGGTTCATTATGGTGGGAAATTCATAATCACATAGCGTCTGTATTTCTTTCACCAGCAGATATCAAACAGGTCTTCTACCAACGCTATGTATTTTCAAGTCACATATAATATAACTGTTTTGCATTCCAACAAAACAGATATTATGTGTGTGGGAAAATACATAGCGTTGAGCAAGTTGCTTGCAGGTGAAGACACTATGACATTGACAAGCAGTTTGTCTCGTAGGAGCTTCATTGGCAAAGGAAGTGAAGCCATTCAGCCCTAGCTTGAGGTGAAAGACAGGAAAGTATGAACTCTATCTCGGTAAGTGAACACTGATTGACGTTTATAAGACGAGATCTATAGATGCTTCTTCTACCAACGCTATGTATTTTCCCACACACATAATATCTGTTTTGTTGGAATGCAAAACAGTTATATTATAATATTATGATCCCTAGTTTACAGTCCAATAACGGAAAAAATCTGATATAATGAAGACAATAATAGTAAAAAAGTCTTGTTATTCCATGCAAGTTGCAATTTGATTGACAAAATTTATATGATTACTAGCGGCCGCCCGCGGTTTCACCCGCGTGGACTACACGACGTTATCCCGCGGGAATGTGATATTTTTCCGGGATAAAAAGTAGCCTAAGTTACTCCTTATTACACATCAGCTACCTGCCAGTGAAAGTCCCGTCAAAATCGGTCCAGCCGTTTCAGAGGTTAGCCGGAACAAACAGACAGACAGACAAAAATTGTAAAAATGTTATTTTGGTAATACTAGCGGCCGCCCGCGGTTTCACCCGCGTGGTTCCCGTTCCCGTGGGAATATCGGGATAAAAAGTATATATAAACCTTCCTCTTGAATCACTCTATCTATTAAAAAAAAACGCATCAAAATCCGTTGCGTAGTTTCAAAGATTTAAGCATACAAAGGGACATCGGGACAGAGAAAGCGACTTTGTTTTATACTATGTAGTGATGATGCATGTAGTAAAAAGAAGGTTATTTTAATATTACAAACAGACACTCCAATTTTATTTATTTGTACTTATAGATGATATGAACCACACGGAGAATAAAAATATACTTAATGAAAATTATTATCTTTTTTAAAAATAGTGATATTCAATTTCTAATGTTGAATCAGGAATAAATTGTAGCAATAATTATCAAGCTTCGGCAAAAATTTTATTTCTGAAGTTACCAAACTTTTACTGGAAACTCAAAAAATTACAATCCGGCTTAGTAAACTTAGAAACTAGATAGGTACTATTTACCTATTTACCTTTTTTTGGCAACCAATTATTAAAAATTTGTACAGTAGTTAAATATTTGTGATGAGAACACCAATTGTTTAGAAACTGTGCAGTTATTTTTGGAATATCTTGCTTACTAGAAATTTGTATGCTGCTGTATGTAAGTATTGATTGATTTCATGGATTTAACATTATTTAGGAGCTCAGAAAATTTACTCAGGTGGTTTAGAATGAATGTTATTAGTTCTTAATTTTTCATAAGAAACTTGAAATAGATTTTTTTTAAACAAAGAATCTTTTTTTAGTCTTATAATTATAAAATATTGTCTTCCATCTTCTTTTGTCCGTGTAGGGTATCGAAATGCAGAGGTCTTCAGGGGCGGCAAAATTTGAATAGCGTACTGGCGGCGAATGCCCCCCCCCCCTCCATTGTTTACTTAGGTTCAGACTAGTAGTAGTAAAGTAGAAGTTTATGATTATTTGAAGTTAAAGGCATAATACACATGAATTCAGAATGGAATGGAAAATTTTTCTTGTAACGCAATCCTAAATAAAAGCCAATACAATAGGAATAAATTCTAAATAATACTCTCAGGAAATTGTGATAGTGCTCTTTATGTGACTGTCACTAATAATAATAAGGGGTACTAAAACACGACTGGGAGTTTAAAAAACGTACCTTGGCGAGTTTTTTAATAGCATAGCATCCCATGAGAGTTTAATACAGAGTTATGTGCAGTCTCATACGCTACTTACTTCATCTACTTACACTCATAAACGATCATTTCCGGTCCGACCCATAAAACCTATTTTGATGATTCTCGGCTGAAGGAGGCCCTGAACCCACCGGTAAATCCTGGGTTTGCCATGGAAATTGAAAAAAAAAGAAGTGTGATGAACTTATCTATGGTACAAAGTGTGTCAATATTATGTTCAGGTATTATAACGTGCGTGTAGATAATAGTACATTACAGCCGAGGACAGGTAAGTAAGAAATTACATTGTCGAGGATGGTTTGAAGCACGAGCCGCAGGCGAGGGCTTTAATCATTCGAGGCAAGGTAATTTGCTTACCGTACAAGGCTTGTATAGTGCTGTTCTCAAGAAATGCGAGGAAATAAAAAAAACTGTTTAACTAAATAATATTTATTAAAATTAATATCACACATGTTCGGGCAATTATTAAATGTAAATGTTATTGTTTTCCCCGGCACACTTATGTATAAATCGCCCATAATAGTATTATTTTAATCATGTAGGTATCATTAAAATACGCCAACAACACAGATTCCGAAAACGTATGCGCCTTTTTTCACTTTTCCAAATCAGATCGTAGGTTTTCATATATTATTCTTTTGATTTTGCTGGCAGTAAGTTTTCTGTTATTCATTTTGCTTCTGCTCTCAAATTTGGTGGAGTAGGTACATACAATGTCTGTATATGTTTCATTGGCAGAACTCATTTTGATAATTTATTACACAATATAAATAAACTGTATTGATATCAAATCAACCGCTGAAAATCATTCCCGTCGTTTTTTTAATATTGGTTTGTGAGGCCAAGTGGAACGGTCATACAGCCTATTGATACTTACTACTTGCTACTAAAATGCGCAACTTCAATACCCGCTTCTGGGTGGTAGATGGCGCTGTACATATTTCCCATACAAAATTACTCGTAAAGGATATTTTGTCTATGATAAATCTCATTTTGTTTTTTCGATTGATGTTCGTGCTAAGGGTACATAGCGCTTGTGGTACAATACGAAGTAATATACTCTGTGCGCACCGTATTTAAAAAAAAGTTAACCTAATTATGCTATAATAATTACCTATATAATAATAATAATAATGTGGCTGTATGGTGCAAATGTCCCTTTGCTTTTTCTGTTTTTATACACAGAAATAACGAAAGAAAAAATAAAGAAAAAAAATTGGTAATAATATCTTTGGGTAGTACCTACCTTTTCCGAGGTAAACATTCTAAATTTGAAAATCACTGAATGTACTGAAACTAATGAATTTCAGTACTTACTTACTGCACTAAAATCAGTGCAGTAAGTAAGTACTGAAATTCATTACTGCAGTGATTTTCAAATTTAGAATGTTTACCTCGGAAAAGTGCCACGTACTGCATTCTTTTCTCAAATATAATATTAACATTTCAGAGCATAAGTGTGAAAAGTTTGTTAATGCTATGTATGTACCAAAAATTTGCTTCTATTTTGCGGCAATGTTAGTAGCCTACTAAAGCTCAATTTGGATCCCAATACATAAACGTACGAACGAGGTCGTACGTATACGTATGACTAACGCGCATCGTCTGCGCGTCTCATCTCATAATGCCAACCGCTTGCAAAATGACAACTTCTTAAAATGCCAACTTCTCAGAATGCCAACTTCTCAGAATACCAACTTCTCAGAATGCCAACTTCTCAGAATGCCAATTTCTCACAATGCCAACTTTATAAGGGGAAATTTTAGCGGAAGATATTATCTCTCAATTTGGTTTAAACGTAACACGAGTAAATAATACTAAAAATCAAATGTCTTCTTTTGTATTGCTGAATACTGACCCCGAGGAAGTTGATGGAATACTCTCAAGTCTTGACTCTAATAGTGCTCCTGCCGGCCTAGCATGAGCGGCTTTTATCGCGCGATATGATATGGTACGGCAAGTTGTCTTGCTTACCCCACTAAGGTGTGAGCAAGACGGCATGCCGTACCATATCATATCGTGTGATAAAAGCCGCTCATGCTAGGTCGGCTGGATGGGATGGAATCTCAACAAAATTTGTAAAGGCAGCCCGCGACTTTTTGGTTCCAATAATTAGTCGATTAACTAACTTATGTTTTGAGACTGGGATTTTTCCATCGGCTTTGAAGCGGTCCCTGGTCACGCCAGTGCATAAGGGTGGGAACAAAACAGACATCAGTAACTTCAGGCCTATATCAGTACTACCATGCTTTTCAAAAATATTAGAAAACTTTTAAACAAGAGACTTATTAACTATCTTAACAAATATAATATACTTTCGGCTTCTCAATATGGTTTTAGAAAAGGTTTCTCTACACAAGATGCTGTTACTGATTTGACTAACTGTATAGTAAAAAAACGTTTTTGAAAAAAAAATGTAACCGCCTTCAAAACGGATCTTCAAACAAAAATTAACAAACACTAAAAAACGAAAAAAATAATAAGATTTTTTAATTTAAAGGACGATGATACGTGACTTTTTCTAATTTATCTTGGTACTTACTGGACTGTTTGAAGTCGGTGCCATCTTATACGTATTGAGGTATTACGTCCTACACCTCACGCTTGGGACCGGGTTTTTTTTATATGTTAGTTATTTCACTCAGTATATTTCGTTCTAATTCTTTTTGGCTTGGCACCGACTTCAAACAGTCCAGTAAGTACCAAGATAAATTAGAAAAAGTCACGTATCATCGTCCTTTAAATTAAAAAATCTTATTATTTTTTTCGTTTTTTAGTGTTTGTTAATTTTTGTTTGAAGATCCGTTTTGAAGGCGGTTACATTTTTTTTTCAAAAACGTTTTATTTTTCGATTTTTAGTGAAGTAGCTTAAGAAACTACATGGTGATTATGATAAATTGTTGTAAATATCCTATCCGTTACGGAATTTAGCTTTCCATCTTTAGCTACTTAGATAACTTGAAGGAATACAACTGAAGGTCCATTCGTGCATATGGTATTTATAAAACATCATAATATAACTCCTAACTGTTGAGGAGTTTCACCTCTCATCAGCAGCTCACCCTAATAACCTGAAAGAATATTACTATTGGCCCATACGTACGATTAATACTTAAAGAAATATTCTCCAGCTCCTAACCGTTAAGGAGTTGTAGCTACCATCACCAGCTCATCACTATGAGATGATGACTACCAGATGCAAATACTTGACTAACTTTTAAAATAAATGGAACGCATAAGGCTTGCCTATATTTGAGAATTTCTCTCAATTTTCCTGGAATTTGATCCCCTGGTCCTGACTTGGTAAAAGTAAGATCAGGTCAGAAGTACCAACTTTCGAAAAAAAAATATTTTGAAAATGATCCCCAATTTGATGAAACTATGAAATCGTCCATGTACCCAAATAAAGTCTGAATACACATTATTCAGGATAACTCCTGAACTTCTGGCCAGTTCTTGATAAAATTTGAATGGGACCACACGAGAAGCGTCACCTTTTAAATAAAAAAAGAATTATCCAAATCGGTTCATTAACTAAAAAGTTCTGAGGTAACACACATAAAAAATAAAAAAAAAAATAAAAAAAAAAAATATACAGTCGAATTGATAACCTCCTCCTTTTTTTGAAGTCGGTTAAAAATGTTGATGATGGTATAAAATGCGTCACCGTATTTATAGACCTAAAAAAAGCTTTTTATACTGTGTCTGTCCCCATCCTTGTGCAAAGGCTTGAAGAAATAGGGATAAGAGGGGTAGCTTTGTCTCTGTTTCAAAACTACCTGCAAGATAGGACTCAAGAGGTAAAAATTGGCAGTTATCACAGTGATGAAGAAAGTGTAGTTTTCGGTGTACCCCAAGGGAGTGTCCTAGGCCCCACACTATTTTTGATATATTTGAATGAATTGTGCAACCTTAAGATTGAGGGTGGTCGGATATTTTCTTACGCAGACGACACCGCCGTTGTATTTTCGGGCCCCAACTGGGATAAAGTAAAAAGTGTGACGGTGAAGGGTTTGGTTGTGATAGCTGAGTGGCTGAGGTCAAATCTACTAACATTAAATACATCCAAAACAGGGGGGTGTCACTCCGCAGTTTAGGTACGTTCGGACAGCGCGCCTGCCGGGCAGGCGTATGGCATAGAAATTAGGTCCGCAAAAGAGCTAGAATATATGCGATAGAAAGAGATGCAACGACAACGAGTGGCCGTTCGTTATTTGCCTGCGCCGTACAAGCTGAATTCTACTTTATTGCGTTATAGTTAGAGTTGCTATTTATTTAAATGACTTAGCGGAGTGAGCTATCTGTTACATAGTAACTATTTAGTAATCTGTGTCCAAAACTAGATACATGTGCTTTGCTCCTAGTCAGAGATCTCAACCGAAATCTGAGTATCAAATTAAGTTACATCACTGTGATAATTTACAAAACACAAGTTGCAAGTGTCCTTTTCTTCTTAAACAAGACCGTTTGAAATATCTTGGTGTTATTGTTGATAGCAGGCTATCCTGGCACAATTACATAGATTTGGTCATCAGTAGAATAAGGAAATTAAAATGGATCTTTAAAACGCTACGACATGTAATGTGCAACAAACTTTTAAATAGAATATACGTGGCCTTAGTGCAATCAGTTATCATTATCACTTACTGTATTCCGGTTTGGGGGGGCGCCTTGAAGACAAAGTTTCTCGAACTTGAAAGATCCCAAAGAGCACTTATCAAGATAATGTACTTCAAACAGTGGAAGTTTCCGACAGAAAGTCTTTATAAAATAAGTGACCTACTGACGGTCAGAAAATTATATTTGTTAAATGTTATCCTTACTATGCATAAAAAACTCCTTTTGATCCCAACAAGATAAACCGTAGACTTAAAAACAAAGTAGTAAAAACAGCCAAGTTCCACACAGCTTTTGCTGAACGGCAGTATATGATACAGTCGGCTTTCATTTATAATAAAATTAATAGTTTACTAGATATTTATCATAGACCAACTTATAAATGTAAAAAAATAGTAGTGGAATGGTTGACTACACTGACATATGAAGAGACAGAAAACATACTAAAAAGAATTATATAACCCTAACTATAAATATATGTTATGATTACCTCACACACTCATTCACATACAACACACACATCACATACACGCACGCACTTACATATACACATACACGCACGTACTGACACATACACACAAAAATGTAAACCAGATAGTTTTAATTCCCTTTTTCTTAATTTTTTTATATATAAATTTGGTTTGATATTAAATTTGTAAGTTAATTTTATTAACATATTATTGTAAAGTGCAAAGGCTGGAGCGAAACAACCTAACACGAGCGTTCTAAACTGCTAAGTAGGGCTGTTTCAAAAAAAATTATTGTACATGAATTCTTATGTTGATAATTTTTTTTTTTTTAAAAGGGGCAGACCGGCAGGCATAAAATTTACTAAAATCTAAAAAATCACACACTTTATGTAACCCTAGACAGTAAAATAACATTTTCTATTGACGTAAAAATATCGAAGGTCTGGTACACCTGATGTGGAACCCTAGCAGCCTAGCTAAACTATAAGAGATACAATTATATATAGCGTCTTTAGAGAAGTTGCGCAACGTGATAAGTATTTTCTATTGACATACAATAATCTAATGTTTGGTACATCTGATATCCCACAAGATCCCAGATAAAATTTAAGATATATACGAATATAGCGCCTTAAGGAAGGTTGTACAGCAAATGAGCTAGCTGTTTACGTATTCCAGATATTGAGAAAGATAATTAGAACTGTGCTAACCACACAACACAGCTTAATATCACAACTTTTTACAAACTTCTTATAATATCTTGAGCTTTCGAATAAAAGATTTTCTTAAGAATTGTTCTCATTGTTCTTAATTGTTTTTAAGAACTGTTTTTATCTTAAAAATATATTTAATTCCCCGGGATGACGACGTGTAATCCACGCGTGCGAAGCCGCGGGCGGCCGCTAGTTTATCCTACTAATATTATAAATGTGAAAGTTTAGATGTTTGGATGTTTGGATGTTTGTATGTTTGTTACTCAATCACGCCAAAACGGCTGGACTTGATTGCTGAAATTTGGGACACAGATACTTTGTGGCCTGGAGAGAAACTTAGGCTACTTTTTATCCCGGAAAAATATCACATTCCCGCGGGATAGTATAACGTCGTGTATACCACGCGGGCGAAGCCGTGGGCGGAAAGCTAGTTATATATAATTTTATACTGTCTAGGGATACATAAAGTGTGTGATTTTTTAGATTTTAGTAATTTTTTATGCCTGCCGGTCTTTCGTTCAAAAGTTGGCATCATGTGAAGTTGGCATTGTGAGAAATTGGCATTCTGAGAAGTTGTCATTTGGCGAGCGGTTGGCATTATGTGATGAGACGCGTCTGGCACACCCATAGCACTTGTAAGGTTTGGATCATTGTGTTTGTTCGCACGAGTAAAATTCGTACGAATATGGGTTCAAAGTGAGCGTTGCCCAAAACACTTGCACGAATTTTAGAAATCCTATGGAACGATTCGGATACAACTCCAGCAGGTATGCGAGGTTTCATAGGATTTCATATAGAGAAGTCTAAAATTCGTTTCGTTAGGCTCATTATTCAGCATGTTCACCTCGGATAAGTGTGCGTTCAACTTTAGACCTCATTGCTTCACACGTGTCTATGTTTGTTACAGGTCGTTCTTATTGTATTACGTCACATCGCATGTTGATGCAGTGTATCGACAGTTTGGTACAGAAGGTACAGAGCGGTGTCGTGATCAACTTCGAGAAGATCGGCCCTGACCCGCCCCCCATAGACGGTGGAAACAACAGAGATGGCACCGACCAACCGGAAGATATCACCCACGAGGTTGAAAAGGAAATGGAAGGAGATGGCGATAGAAATGGGGTAACATTTTATCCGCTTCTGTGCTCTAATGTTTTACACCACTGGTCCCGGGTTCGATTCCCAGTTGGGGTACATATTGTATTCGGTTTGGTTGGTGGTAGGACTTGTTCTTAGTCTGTCTGGCTAGCTACCACCATCGCATCTTAAGTCTGACGCCATAACAATGATGTTTTCAGCATTATTGTGTTCTTGCAGTTAGAAATATGATAGCCAGTTCCTCAGTGACACAGCGGTGACACTCCGTGTCCGTGAGAGTTCGAGCGCCGGTGACGTTTAGCCGACGCTAGGGTTGATACCGAAATGGAATAAAGACTTATGCCAAAGAAGGTTACGTGTAGGATGTTATATAATTTGTGTAAAGCCCCCAGTACAGGATGGCCGACCATGGTCGGCGACCATGACCAATACATCGTACATTGACACTTTTGAACGAACAAGTTTAAAAAGATTCTTTCAAAAGTGTCAATGTACGATGTATTGGTCATGGTCGCCGACCATGGTCGGCCAACCTGTACTGGGGGCTTAAGAATATTTAGGTAATGAAAGACACGTTTAATTTTCAATCAACTTTTATAGATATTTTTATTAAATATCTTTACAAATGGGAAATAATAAAATTTCCGACAAAATAAAATATGAACGACATTGAATAAAATACTCAAATAAGAAACCGAGCTGCGTAATATTTTGTTTGCGAAAAATTAACTAAGCTAGCGACAATTTACGAATGACTAATTTCGAGTCGAAAATACTTTATTAGAATATGTTCAGGAATACGTAGGTATATCTCGGTAAACAAGTATCATTTTGAGGAAACCGAAGGTTTTGTCTGTGCAGTTATGGATAAAGTTGTGATGACGAATAACTACCGAAAGTATATACTAAGGGATGGCACAGTGGATATATTTTGCCTAGCGTGCCATCGTCCGGGTGAATCCCTTAAACATATGATCTCCAGTTGTTCTCGTCTCGCAAACGGCGAGTATTTGCATAGACATAACTAAGGAAGGACACCAACAACTTGCTCTGAAACATAATCTTGTGGCATCCGAGGTGCCGTACTACAAGTATGCACCAGAACAGGTTCTTGAAAATAGCCATGTCACATTGTATTGGGATCGATCTATCATTACAGACAGGCAGGACTATTGTAGCATTAGCTACAATACAACAATATCAGGCTTATTAAAGTCTGATATTGTATTGATAGATCGACATGAACGCCACGCAATAATTGTTTATGTCGCTGTTCCCCATGGCATGACAAGTTGACGACAACCTTGGGAAAGCAAATATCTTGATTTAGCTCACGAGATTGTTGACATGTGGGACATTGATTCAGCAATTGTTGTTCCGATAGTCATATCTGCCCATGGTCTGATAGCCAAGAGCCTCGATAAACACCTTAAGAGGCTTGCGTTAGGTGGATGGATCGGGAGTCAGATGCAGAAGGCAGTACCTACTTCTATACACGGCCGTGTCTGTCTCTGGATCCTTAACCATCGGTAGCCGGGACCCTGATCTTGCTACCGTTGGGGAACTGCATTATTGTATCTTTAAATGTTATATTTTTTAATGTTTTATATTGTAAAAAAATTATGTTTAGAAATATAATTTTGTAAGTATTTTAAATGTAATAAAGGGAATAATAATAATAATATATGTACGTAAAATAAGCTACTAACAGTGGGACACAGTCAATGTGTCCGAATAAAATACTAAATCGTCCAAAGAAAATACTAAGTTAGCGACAAAAACACTGAGTGAGTGAATCAATAAGTCGCCCAAATAAAAATTTGTCCTCTCAATAATTATTTATTATCGACTGAATTTTAACAACTTCGCATTTTTTGGCTTCCTAGTAGTTCCTATTTGAATGTATAAAGATTGTGCCAGCCCTCGGCCAAGGCATTCACCGACTGCCCGTTCCCCGCCCCGCGCGCCTCTCACGGCCCCCGCTCACATCCAGACACCCACACATAGCCGCAAGCGATTTTACGTGCACACATGCTTAAGTGTCGTTTCTTTTCGCGTAAGTGTATATATTCTTTGTCAGTGATTGAGTATTCCAAAAATTTTTTGTTGTACTATACATGATATTGTAGATTATTGTTAAAATTTATACATGTCAGCATATTGTAATGGATCCACCCACATAACTAGTTTTCCAATTAGCATGTGGCATATTTTGGCGGCAACCAACAATTGAGTCCAAGTATTGAGCTTTTAGGGGCATGTCCATGGTGCGCCGAGGAGCGGAGCGGAGAAGATTATAAGAGAAAACATACGCTACGCTCCTCTGTGCTTCATTTCATTTCACGAACGATTCGGCGCGCCGCGGTTCGCCTCTAATGGACGCACTTCATAGAAATTATATAGCAGACGACTTTCTGCGATTCGATACAACTCAGCTCGGCGCGCCTAGTGGCCTTTAAACATACCGCCTACATTTAATATTTTGCAAAAGTGTAAGTAGTAGTAGTTTTTCAGAGTAAGTAAAAAAAATAAGAGTAAGTAACGACTGATTTGGCGCAGGTGTAGGCTACCCACCTTCTGCGCCAGAGGTCTTGTGTTCGATTCCCGAACAAGACAAATATTTAAATATTTGTGTGCATGAACATGTCTATTTGTCTTGGTCTGGGTGTTTACTATGTATATTAAGTATGTATTTACAAACAAAAAAAGTATTTAAGTATATATTTATCTGTTATCAAGTTTTCCATGATACAGTTTCTTAATGAAATTAACATGGGCTTAGATAATTGGTGTGATTGTAAGAAGTTATTTATTTATTCATTTATTCAATAGTAAATGATTTCTCAATTTGTTAGCAGAGATGTTTCCATGATACAGTTTCTTAATGAAATTAACATGGGCTTAGATAATTGGTGTGATTGTAAGAAGTTATTTATTTATTCATTTATTCAATAGTAAATGATTTCTCAATTTGTTAGCAGAGATGGAATGGCGGTCCTTACCAGACTGGGATGCCTCCAAATCAGGGAGCAAGCGCGCCTCAAGCTTGGCACTCTTGCAGGCGACTTATCTATGTGCCACGAACTGTAGCCCAAAAGGGCTTTGCTGTTGGATTTTGGCCTATCCCAGAATCATTTAGACCGGATCCTAATGCACCAACTTTGGTAAGTATTTATTATTAACTGACTTCAAAAAGGAGGTTCTCAGTTTGACCTGTATGTATGTATGTATGCTTGTCGGCGATTATCTCGCGTTTGACTGAACCGATTTTGATGCGGTTTTCAGGAAAGTATTTGTTACATTTAGGAGAAGTTTAACGTATATCAACCGACTTCAAAATAGGAGGTTCATCACGATGCACTAAAAAGTGTGTTAATAAAAATTATTTTGGTAAAAAATTGATGAGCCTTCAAAAAAAAAATGCCATCAAAAAGTAAGAAATAATAGGTACCGCTAATATTGTAGTACCGCTTCAAAGTACACTTACCTTATTTGATGCTGTGAATACAATATTAGAGGTACCATTTCTTACTTTTTGATGGCATTTTTTTTGAAGGCGGTTCTATTTTATAACAAAATAATTTTAGCCTGGAATTTATTGTGATTGAGAATAATTTGAATTTGTTTCAACATCTTAGGCCCGAGTTCACCAACAGTTTGTTACGTTAACCGTTGGTTCGTTGGTTGGTTAACCAATCACGTGCGAGCATTTAACTTTTAACGGGCCGTTAACCTAACCGACTACTGGTGAACTGGGGCCTTAGTATTTTGTATGTAGGCGTTATTGTGTATTTCATGTGTGTATTTTGATTGTTCTGCTTCCTAATGTAATTTGGGAACTTTTTTAAATAAGTACCGGCACAATAGACCTTCCACCTTATACGTATCGACGCTATCTGTGCTTAGGTTTAAAATTAAAAATTATGGTCTTTGTTTTCTTAGCCACCTCGGTCAGCACATCCTGTGGTGAAGTTCACATGCTCCAGTCAGGAGCCAATGGTGATTGACAACCTACCCTTCGACAAGTACGAATTGGAACCTAGTCCACTTACTCAATTTATTTTGGCAAGAAAGCAACCAACCATCTGCTGGCAGGTATGTATTTAGAAGACAAGTTGTGAATTTGTGATTGCTGATATCTCGTGCATAAGAATACTAGCAGCCACCCGTGATATCATTAACGAGTTCTTGGGTCTTGTTCTCTCAAATATTGATTTCCTACCAAACCCTCTTCAAGATAATTTTTGCACGCCTAACGGCTCGTTTATACGCCGATCTTTAACGTAGCGTCTTTTTTACGATTTTAATTTTTTTAACGGCGGTAATACTTTTTTTATACTCATGTTAAAAATGACGGATACGTCTTTCCAATACTTTTAATATGCATTTTTTGCGACGAATCGTCAGTGACGGATCCCATGTGAACGAGCCGTAACTCATAGTCCCATTCATATTTAACTTACTCAGTGGTTCAGGCATCTCATGCTTTCTGAGAAGAATAGCTGAACATAAAACTTCAAGCTTACTTAGGTGATTGATTTAAATACTTTGTATATTCCAGGTGTTCGTCGCAAACAGTGGTTGTAAAAACGCGGAGGTCAATCACCCCTTCGGCTACCTAAAGGCGTCGACCAACCTTACGTGCGTGAATCTGTTCGTGCTTCCGTACAACTACCCTGTGCTGCTGCCGTTGCTCGATGACTTGTTCAAGGTCCACAGATGCAAGCCCACGCCGGAGTGGAAACTGGCCTTCCAACAATATCTGGATAGGATGCCGTCGTATTATGTTGCAGTGAGTATAACATTATTCATATAATGTTGCCTGCCTCTGCAGCCGGCCTAGCATGAGCGGCTTTTATCGCGCGATATGATATGGTACGGCAAGTTGTCTTGCTTACCCCACTAAGGTGTAAGCAAGACGGCATGCCGTATCATATCATATCGCGTGTTATAAGCCGCTCATGCTAGGCCGGCTGAGGTCAATCACCCCTTCGGCTACCTGAAAGCGTCGACCAACTTAACGTGCGTGAATCTGTTCATGCTTCCGTACAACTAGTTAACAATAGAGTATTTTACTGTTGTTGAAATGTAGATATTTAATGATGACGTTAAAAAATATTGCAATTAAGAATACCAAATGTGAAAAAATAATTTGAATCTGTTTTATAATAAAAGAATTATAGTCTGTTTGATTTTGACTATAGCTGTCTCTTTCTAAAACGAAATCTTCTATGGCGTGACTATGACGCTACTAACCCACTGACGTCACTAAGATAGCGTCCTGTCCTTGTCTAATTATAAAGTTTGAAGTCCTATATCTAAGAAAATATTCAAGATAATTCAAAATGAAAACTTGTTTTGTGTAGCTAATATTTCGAAAAACATTTTAAAGAAATAAAAAAAAATCAGTAAAATACCGTATTGTAATAGAAAAAAATAACTAGAAGCCCTGCAAGTAGATCCCGCCCGAAATCTATTTGCAGGCATGGTGGTTTTTTATATTGAAATTTTTCTTGAATACATATATTACAACTAGCGGATTCTCACGGTTTTACCCGCGTGGTACCCGTTCCCGTGGGAATATTGGGATAAAATATAGCGGCTATATTATAGCCTATAACCTTCCTCGATAAATTGACTATCCAACACAAAAATATTTTTTAAATTCGGTTTAGTAGTTTCTGAGATTAGCGCGTTCAAACAAACAAACTCTTCAGCTTTATAATATTAGTATAGATTATAACTTTTCTCAACTTTGCAGCCTCTACGCCGAGCGTTAACTAAGATGGGAGCCTCGGCGCCTCTGCTGCAAAGTTTGATTCCGGACATGCAGGACAACTCGCTCAGTTTCTCAGTACTGAACTACCTGAAGAGACTGAAAAACCAAGCCAAGATCGAATTCGAGAAGCTCTGCGCTGACGTCATCAATAAAGCCTCCAGCAATAACACTCAGAAGGTAATGATATAAGGTTTTATTATTCATATGTGATAGGGCGATTTTGATCTTGATCGTTGATGGCTGATATATAAGTGAGCCTGGGGACCTTGCTGCACATAATAATATGTACAATACATTCATAATTTTCTTTTGTTTCTTATTAAGAATGATAATTTGGACATTTATTTTGCTTTACATAGTTTACATAAACAGGCGATTGTTATTAATTTTATTCTAATTTAAATTTTGACATAACTATTAATAGTTTTAAGGTTTGACATTGTAAAAACGAAACATTTGCACGTCGACAACGTCATGTCATGTCGGACTACAATGAATTTAATGTACCATATGAATGTACCATGAATATATAACGATTGATTGAATTAATAAACATGTACCTACCTTTTCTGTTTTGTTTTCGTCTACATGTTTTTTGGGTAGGTATATGTATTTACCTAATGTTTGTTGTATGTGTGAGATATAAGTAGCAAATAAACGATTAATAAATCAATCGTAAAAACAAGTCTATTGTCTGATCGGTGTTTTAGGGCGAGGTAAATACATTTGTAATTTGTATTTTCAGATAGCGGAAAGCGTAAGAGTAATGCCCCGATCACCTTTGAAGAAAGATTTGACAACGCACCCCTGCCTTCAAGACAAATTCACAGCTTTGCGGGATCAGTTGAACGAATTCGGAGGTTTCGTCGTTGGACTCTCGAGGGGGCGGCATAAGGCCGCGGCGCACACGTACAGGAACCCGTTTGATATACAGCGGAGAGATTTGTTAGATCAGGTGAGTAATGTTATTACCAAAATATTGAAAGATAAGTTGAAAACATTACCAACATTTTATTTTTAACCCACTTGAGGGCTAGCGTCCTTTTAAAAGGACGCCACAAAACAAAAAATATTGTTAAATTGAGATTTGATTTGTCAACATTTTTTGTTATGTGGCGTCGCGTGGTCGTTGTAAGGGCGTATTCGGGGAACACAACTGTAATCACAAAATATACTATGTACTATTTTTGCACCTATGTAACTTCGATGACGTTGCCTATTATGGTAAATTAACCTAATTTTGGGAAGGCTTATGTTCAGTACTAGATGTCTTACAGCTGAAAATGACACTATTTTTTGTTGGTCTATTTACTTGTGTTTTGAAGTACATATTGTATATCCGGCTCGACGGACCATGTCTTTTTAATCATCATCTAATTATTGCCAATGATTTCAGGTGGTCCGGATGCGAGCGAACTTCCTCCAACCTTCGTTAGCGCATACGCGCCTAGTAGACGAAGACAGTATGCATTCGATGCCGGTCGCGCAGATGGGCAACTACCAGGAGTATCTGAAGCGGATGACGCCGCAGTTGCGCGAGATCGAGTCGCAGCCTGTGCGACAACACATGTTTGGCAACCCCTTCAAGATAGACAAGGTATGTAAATAAATAAATAAATAAATAAATAAATAACTTCTTACATTCACACCAATTATCAAAGCCCATTTTAATTTCATTAAGAAACTATATCATGGATAACTTGATAACGGATAAATATATACTTAAATACTTTTTGTTTTGTAAATACGTACTTAATATACATAGTAAACACCCAGACCAAGACAAATAGACATGTTCATGCACACAAATATTTGTCTTGTTCGGGAATCGAACCCGAGACCACTGGCGTAGAAGCTGGGTAGCCTACCCCTGCGCCAAATCGGTCGTCAAACGTCGGTCGTCGTCGTCGTCGGTAAAGTAAACTAATTAGCAATAACATTCAAGTCTAAATAACAATATAACAATAACAATGCAATGGCGATTCCTATATTCGCCGAAACATCAAGTGACCTTTATTTGTTCCTACAAAGGTCACTTGACGTTTCTGCAGTGTTGCCATCGACATAATATGCTTATATGAGTTTGCTTTAACCGCATCTGTTGTCTAGTGGTTAACACCACCGATTTCAGACCCAGAGGTCCCGGGTTCGATTCATAGCGGGGGTACATATTGTATTCGGTTTGGTTGGTGGTAGGACTTGTTCTTAGTCCGTCTAGCTAGTTGCCACCATTTTATCTAAGTCTGACGCCATAACAATGATGTTTTCAGCATTATTGTGTTCCGGCAGTTGGAGCTAAGATAGCCAGTTGTTCTTCAGTGATAGAGGATTCCGGGAGTAGTGCGCTTCCACCTTCAGCCTTATCACTACTTAACATCAGGTGTGATGAAGGCTAAGTGCTACCTGTTGTGGATAAAAAAAAATCACAACAATCGCCAGCGTGTCGCAGTCGCCTTAGCAGTGCGCCCTCGGCCTTAGTTTGTTTTCCTCTGGCGATTACCGACTACTGATTCCTGTGTCGCAGCCGGAATTTGTCAAGTTTTGTTCAAGAATCGCGCAACATCATATTTTTAATGATTATTGTGTTGTTTCAGCGCATGATGGTGGATGAAGCCGATGTGGAGGTGGTAGGCGCGACGGTGCGAGGCGGCGGCGGCGGCGCCACGCCCAAGCGGCCCGGAGAACGCCCGCTCGCCGTGCCACCCAAGAGAAAGGTAAAACAATGCAACAACAATACAACAACACAACAGCAATACAACAATTTAATTTTATTTTACTTTTACGTGTATTTTAAGATTTGATTTTATCTGTGGAGTTCAGCATACCTGCTTTACTAAAGTCGTATAAAAACTGAATAACTATTCCTGTAAATTTCTTTTGTGAAATAAAATAAAAAAATAAATAACGCTTTTGACGTGATAACGTCATAAATCGATGAACGCACGCACGAAAAAGTGTCACGTTCCGCGTGCAAGCGAGGGTGCGGAACAAACGATAGAGAGGCACGATCGGCCTAAGCGTTCGGCTTTCTTCTACTCCATCGGCCGGTGCGTCCGAGTAGAAGAGATACAGCTGCATATTGTTATCACGTAAATTATCGGCCGTAAACCGACTTTACAGACAACAATTTTTTTATGTATCTGTGCATGTCGTTGATTGATATTAGACGATGAAAAACATCTTAAGTTATTAATTACTTATTGTTCTTGTTTCAGGCGGGCCCACTGCCACTGCACGTGGTAGCGCGGCGGCCATCGTCCCCTCTCCCGCCGGTGATACCACCGCCGGGCGCCGTCCCGGGCGGCGGCGTCATCAGCGGCAACGTGACGCTGGCCGCCCTCCCCCCCGCATTGCGGCGGCCCTCCTCCCCGCTGGCGCCCGCCCCGCCCGACCTGCCGCCCGGACGCCCGCCAGAGGTCACTATGGTACTAAACTCATTGTCAAGCTAGGATAGAGGCTAATCGCGCTCAGCCCGCCAGCCGTCGCCTGTTGGATCTGTCCCCTCTCCCGCCGGTGATACTACCACCGGTCGCGATCGCGGGCGGCGGCGTCATCAGCAGCAACGTGACGCTGGCCTCCCTCTCCCCTGCATTGCGGCGGCCCTCCTCTCCGCTGGCGCCCGCCCCGCCCGACCTGACGCCACAGAATATATAATAGTACTAAATTACAGAAGGCGCCCTCTGCAAACTCGTTCAAATAAAAATAAATCTTTCTGCATGAAAATAAAGTCCAATTCCGGTCGCTTTGTCATCGCTTGTCTACTGTTATAATAACCTAAAGTTCGCACATGCAAGCAAAACTGTATCCAACAGCTACGCGCTTATTATCTTATTTCTATAAAGGTCTCAAACAGCTCGCTCGCTGGTTAGGGTTGCGATTGCGAGCGACTTGCGAGTTCGGTTTTGTTGTTTCTTTTGTTCTTTCTTTTATTTAAACACCCGTCAACACAACAGTATCTTTTATAGGGATTATAAAAACGTTTAGTAGTCATTGTTCGGTGCACAAAAATCACAGAAATGATCGATCGTTTTACGCGCAACGTGGAGCATACGAGCCGAATGACATCCTTATGCGATACGCCTGCCCGGTAGGCGCGCAGGACGAACGTACCTAAACTGCGGAGTGACACCCCCCTGCTGCCGCCCGGACGCCCGCCAGAGGTCACTATGGTACTATACTCATTGTCAAGCTAAGGATCGCGCTCAGCCTGACTGCACTAGCCTGCCGCCGCCCGTCGGATCTGTCCCATCTTCATTATTCTTAAAATACCAGTATCTCTTGGAAAGTTCGAAAAGTAAAGTGATTAAACGACCAATAGCATAAAGAGCGTTTTGATTTAGTACCCTCGATGAAAAAAAGGCATAAGTAATCTTACTTTGAATGATCAATTTTATTTTTTTTAGATGTAAATTTTAACTTACATACATCAGCAAGAAATAAAAAATATTATGAAACTGTTACTGTTTCATGATATTTTTTAGTTCTTGCTGATGTATGTAACTTAAAAGTAACATTTAAAAATATGATAAAATTGATCATTCAAAGTAAGATTACTTATGCCTTTTTTTCACTGAGGGTGCGATTTGCACGAATGAACTGTCATTTTAACCATGCAAAGTTTTACAGACTGTAGTTGTGATGCAATGACTTTGCAAAGTGTTATAATCCCATTTTTTACATTACAGGAACCGCCAACCGTGGACATGGCAGTCCCGGCCGCCGGCCCCGCGCCGCCCCCGCCTTCGCCCCCTGTCGTCGCCCCCACTAATCTACCGCCAGTTATCAAGCCTTTTCTCAATGGAGGTATGTTAAAAAATGGAAATATTATACAACCTCTGTGGTCGATTGGTGTACGCACCGGTTTTTAAGGTGCATAAGGTCCCGGGTCGATTCCCGGTCGGGTAAATATAGCAAACTAGCGGCCGCCCGCGGTTTCACCCGCGTGGTTCCCGTTCCCGTGGGAATATCGGGATAAAAAGTATCCTATTTTTTTATCCATGCTATCTACTATCTGGGTGCCAAATATCAAACAAAACCGTTTAGAAGTTTTTGCGTGAAAGAGTAACAAACATCCATACATCCATACTCGCAAACTTTCGCATTTATAATATTAGTAGCAAGTAGGGACTAACTTTTCGGTATTTTATCTGTATTTTATCAGTATTGGGTGGTTAGGTTATGTAGGTACCTGCAGTTGTTTCCGATTTTTATAATACAAGTGTCTGGTAGTGGAAAATGTGTGTGATGGTGTTAACTATTACTTAAAGTATAGGTCCTATAGGTTCACACAACACACGCGATGTTAGTTTATATTTTAATAACCACAACAAAAAAATTTGATGTAACAGGGTTATTTTGGAACTACTGGCCAACTTTTTCGACTTTTCATACAAATCATACTGATCACGTGATCGATTTAGTATGGAAAGTCCAAAATTTTGTTCACTTACCGATTCCGAGTCAAACTAAAAAATTTGGCCAGTGGTTTCAAAATAACCCTGTATAATATTACCAACATCAAATACGTTAATAATGACCAAAAAATAAAATGACAATCCTTATGACATTACAGATGCGTATACGACGATGGGCACTAAAATGCCGCGGTCTCCTTCACCACCACCGGAGCCGCTGCCGCCCTTGCCGCCACTGCACGATTCACAGGAACTGCAGATCAACGCCATACTGCAGGGCATCGCGGCCGAGAACAACTCGCACGCTAGACCGCCTAAAAAGAAACGAAAGGTGAATGACTACCTACTTGAAAATTTAGCCTAAAATTTTGTTCAGTAAATAATACCACTGGCACTGGCCAGGAACTGCAGATCAACGTCATGCTCCAGGGCATCGCCCGTGGAGAACTTGTACGCTAGACCGCCTAAGAAACGAAAGGTACTATTATGCCACCATACGATCATAGGAACTATAGATCAGCATACTGCAAGGATAAATATTACCTATTAGATTAGAATACCTAAGAAGAAACTAAAGTTATATTACCTACCTAAAGAATATTTAGACTGTACTGTAAATCGTTCGCATGATACTCAAGAACAATGTATATTATGGAAGATCGACGGCATCGAGCGATGGTGGAATGTATTATTGGGGTTTCAGAAAATGCTGATTGAAAAGCTTAACTCGTCTGTTTGACTGTTCAATCAATGTTTTCTGGAACACGTCGAATCGGAACAACACATCGTATCTATACGTGCACGGAAATGTTTGGTCCGTGCTACAGATTACTTGATAAGATATCTATGTAATGATTTATTTAAATTTTCAGGTTGAAAAGCCACCCGAGCCAGTACTTCCACCGCCCCCCACGCGGAAAGAGCTTGCCGATATCAAGAAACACAATCGCGTTGTGCGTGCTGAAGTGTTCAAAGCGATACGACGGCCAGGAAAAGGTACGGTATTACAAGTATTATAGTTTGCGCCGCGCGAATTTACGTGCGTAGTCTACCCTCCCATTCCCAAAACTGATAATTGATGCAGACTTTGTACTGCTCTCGGCGACACAGTTAAAATCTTACTAGAACCACACTTCTCCTCCTCTCAGCGACACAGGCAAAAATCTAGCATCCACATATAAATAGCTAGAGATTGCAAAATTTTGTTTTATTTTATAGTGGTAGTTCCTTTGCAAAACATCGGGATTTATTTGTTATTGATAAAAATATAGCATCCACATATAAATAGATAGAGATTGCAAAATTTTGTTTTATTTTATAGTTCCCTTGCAAAACATCGGGATTTATTTGTTATTGATTACATACTGAATACTTTATTTTATCATTGTATTCATAGTATTTTAATCCATTTACAACAAGTGCGCATAGCATCGTCAGTAGGATTAAAAACTAATGATTTTTCGTTTGATCTTCTAAAGTCGCTTACTGCCGCCCATTAATTTGTCCGTGTGGAGATTTTTTCTGATCATACTTACACTCCCTTTCACTTCTTCTATCATAATAATAATTTCGCGATAAAAGGTAGTTATTAATGTAAAATTATTAATATATTATTAATGTAAAATTAAGCTCAGGGGAAGCCCTGAGCTTAATTTTACATTATAACCTTTTTAAGACTTTTCGATATTAACGAATTTTACTTTATTTTCAGATTACACGAAACTTTTCGAACATTTAAAACAGTTGCATGGTGGTGTGGATATTAAAAAAGAAGTGTTACGGGAAGTGATAAACGAATCGCTTAGGTTCAAGCGACAGGCTCTCGCGAAACTACTAGAGGACTTTGTAGCGGGCCTTGAGAAAAACGGTAACAGTGCTTCTGTAGGTATGAAGAAATTGGCGAATTCGCTATACAGCAATACGAACAACCACAGCTAGTGATAAGCGCCAATGGTGTTGTACTTTGTGAAAAGCTCGGTTTGGTGATGTACGTCGCAAATAAAAGGATATCCGCGAAAATGTGAATCTTTCTGGAATATTTTAAGTTTAATTGCAGATAACATTATGCTTATACTGTTTAATACATACCTTTGAAATAGTTTTTAGTTTGATTACCAGATATATTATTTTATAGTACTTACAGCTAATTATTTTTGTGCTTCCAATGTTTTAAAAATGTGCAATTGTCAATGACTGCGCTAGTTTATGTGCGTCAAGTTAGCAGCCTCACAACAGAATTAGATGGTTTTGATTATGTCAAAAAATACTGTATAAATAGTGTTAAATAGTGATGTATATTAAATAAATAGTGTAACTTTGATTCAAAAGATATTTGAGTATCTTAGTGAGGCTGCTAACTTAACGTCAAGTTAGCAGTCACCTCAAGAAATACAGTTCGTATCAATGTGATTTATATGTCAAAAAATACTGTATAAATAGTGTATCGTAAACGCAAACTTTCAAAAGTAGTGCTTTAATACAAGCCGAGATATTAGGGTCTCTAAGTGGGCTGCTAACTTGACGTTTCTTGCGATGGAGATTCCAGGGAAACAGGTACAAGTTTTAAATAAATAAATACTTGAAAAAATACTGTGTGAAATAGTGAATCTTATGATATAAATAAAAAAAGAATTCTACTTTGCTATTTTCAAAAAATCTAATGTAAACTTCTACATAATAATCTGAATATATGCTGACGATCAATGTTGAACTTTGCTCCTTAGTAATAAGGTTCAAACTTTATTTCAATCGTGAAGTGCGTACTATCGAGCAAAAAAGTGAAATATATATTTTTGATTGTGTCAATATACGTATAATATATACGTATAATCGGTTTAATGCTATTGATTCGGTATTTAAACAAATATATTTCTACCCACTTTTTAACCGACTTCAAAAAAAGAGGAGGTTCTCAAGTCGACAGTATTTTTTTATGTATGTTTTACCATAACTTCGCCAGTTGTTAACCGATTTTAATAATTCTTTTTTTATCTGAAAGAAAATAGGTAGGTAGTTTATGTGTGGTATCATGAAAAAGTTAAAGTAGTCAGTTCAGTAGTTTTTTCACAATCCTGAAAAAACACATAGTTTTTGACTGGTAGTTCCTGCTTTACACGTCAATATCTTCGCGAACTATTGACCAATTTCAATGATTATTTTTTTATTCGAAAGAGTAAACTCCTGAGGTAGTCACATTGTTACCAAGTTAGGATCTGATGGTGGAATCCAGGGGAAATCGAGAAAAACCCGTAAATTTTATGGTAATTTACGTATTTTAAAGATTTTCTAAAGTTTTTTAAGTATTTGCATCTGGTAGTCATAATCACATGCTGATGAGCTGGTGATGGAAGGTACAACTCCTCAAATGTCGTTGATATGTAAAGATTTTTAGTTGTATTCTTTCAGGTTATTTAGATTAGATCGTTCTTTCATAAATAATAAATAATAAATAATAAATAATAAATAATAAATAATAAATAATAAATAATAAATAATAAATAATAAATAATAAATAATAAATAATAAATAATAAATAATAAATAATAAATAATAAAAAATAAATAATAAATAATAAATAATAAATAATAAATAATAAATAATAAATAATAAATAATAAATAATAAATAATAAATAATAAATAATAAATAATAAATAATAAATAATAAATAATAAATAATAAATAATAAATAATAAATAATAAATAATAAATAATAAATAATAAATAATAAATAATAAATAATAAATAATAAATAATAAATAATAAATAATAAATAATAAATAATAAATAATAAATAATAAATGAGTGTTTGTACCAAAATTTTGAAGTCTCCGGCATTTCAGATGCGTCCCATCTTGCAGCTCTCAATTTATTTCTCCGTTTACGCTGTTTGCGTCGATTATGTAGCTTGTATATTTTGTTTGTTGATAATATACTAGCGGATTCTCGCGGTTTCATCCGCGTGGTACCTGAACGAATGTAGCTTTCTAATGATCAAAGAATTTTCTAAATCGGTCCAGTAGTTTCGGAGCCTATTCGATGAAAACAATTTAACAAACAAACAATCAAATCTTACCTCTTTATAATATTAGTACTTACTTATAGATAATTATATAATTTGTACCGCTTTAATTGTTTTCTGTTTCCCAACGGTTGACTGGCAAAAAATACTTTTAGTATTAAGTCCGCCTTGTATATTACATTACCTATGTATTATGTACAAAAGTTTATTAAATAAAATAAAAAAGAAATAATAACAAATATGCTAGCCCCAAGCTTATTTTTCACACACAAAAGTTCCAGCTAATTGAACTTTTGTCCAACGACACTTGGATCGCTTATTTTGACGTTTAGTCGTTGAAATCCGATCGAAACAAAGGTCATCTAAATAGTAGAATACCTTCGAGTTATCGTTTTGAAACGATTGAAGGACGATTATTGTACCAGAATACACTTCGACGACACTTCGATAGAATCGCTGCCGCTCAAGTTCTATCGACAGTTGTGAATACGAATATGGTTTCAACGACTAAATTGCTACGATATCGTCACGGTTTATATTACGAGAATCGGGCTACTGGTCAAGGTCGCGGGAAGCCGCTGGATGCGGGCAGCGCAGGATCGATCGTTGTGGAGATCCTTGGGGGAGGCCTATGCCCAGCAGTGGGCGTCGTACGGCTGAAATGATGATGATACGATAGATTATGTATCATTTAAAATGACTGGAATAAAAAATTTGACAATATCAGTACGTCTAAAGAAAACTGTACACGACTGTACCTAAATTCGAATGTATGGTAGAAGTTAACATTAGATTTTTTGAAAATAGCAAAGAAGAATTCTTTTTTTATTTATATCATAAGATTCACTATTTCACACAGTAATTTTTCAAGTATTTATTTATTTAAAACTTGTACCTGTTTCCCTGGAATCTCCATCGCAAGAAACGTCAAGTTAGCAGCCCACTTAGAGACCCTAACATCTCGGCTTGTATTAAAGCACTACTTTTGAAATTTTGCGTTTACGATACACTATTTATACAGTATTTTTTGACATATAAATCACATTGATACGAACTGTATTTCTTGAGGTGACTGCTAACTTGACGTTAAGTTAGCAGCCTCACTAAGATACTCAAATATCTTTTGAATCAAAGTTACACTATTTATTTAATATACATCACTATTTAACACTATTTATACAGTATTTTTTGACATAATCAAAACCATCTAATTCTGTTGTGAGGCTGCTAACTTGACGCACATGCTAGTTTACCAAATAGTAATTTCGGCAAACGGAAACTTATTTTGTCTACTTATGGTTGTTGAAGCATAGGGAAAAATAGAAAATGTCTTACAATTACAATCGATTGTAAGTGTTATTGATAAAATTGGTTATTTCAGTTAAAAACTGTGAAATAACAAAAATAAAATTTTAAGTTGATGTGCACCAGATTACTTGATTCATTTTCGGTTGTAGTGCTGTCGAAGTCTCAATAATTTCCTGACATGTTTTTATTAATAAAAATCTAAGGATTTAACCACCTCTATAGTACTTTGTACTTTTACGACACGCCTTGAAAAAACAAAGTCGGTAGAAACATTCAACAAAGAGTATCTCGATGTTTGGTGAAATCCAAAAGGGCACCAACATTACATACAAAAGAAAGAGTTATTATTAAATAATATAGTGCACTTCAACTTAATTATAATAACTGACCTAAACAAACATTGCCCATCGTAGTTTACCATGTGTGCGTTACCGCCGCAAAAACTTGTGCTTTAGAGAGATGAGACCTTATCAGATAATTAGTGTGTCGTGAGGAGAAATTTGTTTACTAATAGCAAAATTTGTGTGAATTGTAGTTTTTGAGATATTTGACAAAAACAGTTTTTGCCAGGGTCACGTTTTAAACGTTACCCTGGCAAAAAAGTTGTCGTAGCTCGGAGCTAAATACATGAATAGATAGCTTTTGTTGCGTTGTAAATGTTAGCAAACAGCAAAAATTGTGTGTGTTATGGTTCTTGAGTTATTTGAGTTTTTGCTGGGGTAACGTTTTGAGATTTCCCATATCTCAGAAACGGTTCAACGCAGAAGTTTGAAAAAAATACATGTAAGAGACCTGAATTTGTTTAAATTTGTTTAAACATTAGTTTTTGATTTGGTTGTCGTAAACCAACGTAATTAAATGTTTTCGAAAATCAGAAAAAACTGATTTGTAAGTAAACTGTTACATTTACAACCAAACAAACAGCTGCAAAAAATACCCGTGGTAGACACTTATTATGTCTAGAATTTTAGATCTTGTAACTTTACACGATTTAAAGATAAAGATAAATTTGATTAATTTTAGACTGGTCGTACTTTAGAGATCGAATACACAGTTTCCATAACATTATGGCACATGGCATACATTAAACAAATTTAAGTAATTCATGAACATTCGTTCCTGTTAATTTTAGCTTTCAATTACAGCTATCATGAAAGATATATCAAAAACAAGATTGAGACAGCAATTCTTTAATAAGCCGACGAAATTGTAAAGGTCACTTATAAGCGACCGCACCATACGTACGGGCTATCTTCGTAAATTAGCAGCTTAGTATCCGATGTTTTGTACAGTTACGCAGAAAAACGTTATTGGTAAAGTATTGATTCTACTAGTTTTCTATTTTATAAGTAAAAATCATGTTTATTAATAATAGTTTTAAATAATTTAATGATTTACGATAGTTATTAGTTTAAAGGCAAATAAATAAAGGTTGGTTAAATCTATATCTACCTAAGTAGGTAATAACCTCAGTAAGCAATTTATAGTGTGATTTATTTGTCAGTAATATGAATTCAAAATGTAAAGTTATCGTTTAAAGTGAATAGGAAGTTTTAGTTGCAAAAAATTGGATGTTTATTGTGTTGCGTGCATTCGTTTTCAATCAATGAATTAGAGGTTCTGTTATTCGAGATCGCGTGGCTTCGGTGCTAAGTTTTTCGTGGTGGCGTGCATTCGTTGTTAAGTGATTCGTATTAGTAAACTTACGGGGACGTGGTATTCGGTGTTACACTTTTCGAAGTCAGGTATCACACTCGTACCAATCATGTACCAATAAATACATTTATAGTAATTTGTTGTTACTCTTTAGTCAAACCAATTGTTTTATTTTTATACCACAACGCAACGAAAACGCCACGCTAAACTTTTTTTACTTTCGCGATGCAAGTCGGTTCTCGCCTCGTTCGCCTATCGCAAATATTTACCGTTTTAAAGTCCATTGAACGTTTTCACATTGGATTGGACGATAACGGTAACGAAACAATATCGGCACGATATCGTCGGACTGGCAGTTTGATACAATCACTACTAAATGCTTTCACACTGTGTCGTTCGTTACCGTCAACGATATTGTCTGTCGTGCCGATATCGGTGTAGTATCGTGTCGGTGTCGTTATCGTCCAATGTGAAAACGCCCATTCGCTTAAATAATGTCGCCCTTTTATCGCACCGCATTGGCACGTGCCGCTTTTTGTCAAAGGTTGCCGCCGCATAAACAAAAGAAGCCGCGTGCGGCGTACACCCGCAATTGAATTGGATTTTGGGATTCGGCATTTATTAAATTATATTTTCTTAAATAATCTATGTTTATCCTACTATCCTACTAATATTATAAATGCGAAAGTTTAGATGTTTGGATGTTTGGATGTTTGGATGTTTGGATGTTTGTTACTCAATCACGCCATAACGGCTCAACGGATTTGGCTGAAATTTAAAACACAGATACTTTGTAGCCTGGAGAGGAACATAGGCTACTTTTTATCCCGGAAAAAATCACATTCCCGCGGGATAACGTCATGTAGTTCACGCGGGCGAAGCCGCGGGCGGAAAGCTAGTTATAAATACAGGTGGTAACGACGGTTGTGACTTGTGACAATTCAGGCGATGATGAGTAGGTAATCATAATCCTACTATATATCCTACTAATATTATAAATGTGAAAGTTTAGATGTTTGGATGTTTGGATGTTTGTTACTCAATCACGCTAAAACGGCTCAACGGATTTGGCTGAAATTTGGGACACAGATACTTTATAGCCTGGAGAGGAACATAGGCTACTTTTCATCCCGGAAAAACATCAAATTCCCGTGGGAGAACGTCGTGTAGTCCACGCGGGCGAAGCCGCGGGCGGAAAGCTAGTAATCATATAAAAATGATTGCATGCTGTGTAATATGGCTAAATAGGCTAAGTTCCATGTTTTATTAGAACACCAAATTGTTAGCACCCTATTTATAGCAAATAAAATTATTTGTATTTGTATTTGTATTTGTATTTGATTATTATTATTATTATTTGTAAATCACTTATTTAACTTCCTTTTATATAAAAACTAGCTTTCCGCCCGCGGCATCGCCCGCGTGGTATACCCGACGTTATCCCGCGGGAATGTTATATTGTTCCGGGATAAAAAGTAGCCTTAGTTTCTCTCCAGGCCACAACGTATCTGTGTCCCAAATTTTAGCCAAATCCATTGAGCCGTTTTTGCGTGATTCAGTAACAAACATACAAACATCTAAACATCTAAACTTTCACATTTATAATATTAGTAGGAAGTAGGATATACAAATTTTCATTAAGATTGACTTTGGTACCCAACTTGAGTGTATTATTTTACATCTGCCACAATGCCGTGCTAACTTTACACAACATGTCAAGCCAAGCCATAGTCATATTTTGACACGTGGACTGGAAGGTGACTATTGCTTAACCAACCTTGTCGTGGAAGTGGCACCAAATCACAAATTATATAGACTAGTCACCAATTTGTAACCTATCACGTGTTCTACAGGACTTCCGAAGTAAACTCGCTCTCTGAAATGTCAACGCAGCCGTGCGTAATATTGTCTTGACGCGAGACAAGATGGGAACGCTCGCTCTTCCGACCCAGCCAACGAATTAGTCTGTGTCGTAAACAATGAGGCACACCAACACATCAAAATATGACTATAAAAATTACTGCGTTTAATGCGCGTACTCGTGCAAGTAATAACAGTTTTGGTTTCATCGAAATCTGTCCAGGATTTCCAAAGTTACAGCGTTGTAAAGTTTCACCAGCTTTTGTAAATTTGCTTTCCTTGCGCGCTATTGCGATGACGTCATGTCGCAGTGACATCTCCGATTGCAGCTGCTGCGGGTGATTTCCGCCCAACTGTACCTACATAGAGTCCGTCCGTGCGCAATTTTCGCGCAACTGGTGCGTTTTTGGCGCTAGTTACAGTACATTTTCTTCGTTCTAAGGTTATGGTAAATGATTAGTATTCGATTTTGACCGCGCGCAGCCGCACTCTAAAACTGTCACCTACTGTCCATTCCACTTATCTGACGAGCTCTCTAGGAACAGTTTTACAGGAAAATGTTTTTTAACAATTTTCTACGCAATTTTTCCATATATATTTCTTACCGTTAAATTAAACTTCCCCCTGGAATACGACAGACATTTTAAAACTAAAATCGGCCCAGCCATTCTTTAGTTTTTGCGAGACTAACGTACATTTTATATTTAACTAGCGGCCGCCCGCGGTTTCACCCGCGTGGTTCCCGTTCCCGTGGGAATATCGGGATAAAAAGTACATATAAACCTTCCTCTTGAATCACTCTATCTATTAAAAAAACGCATCAAAATCCGTTGCGTAGTTTCAAAGATTTAAGCATACAAAGGGACATAGGGACAGAGAAAGCGACTTTGTTTTATACTATGTAGTGAAGATAATCTGACCAGCGAACTTTTGTACGCAACTGTACTAACAAAATATCCATAACATCCCGTTCATTTAAGATGGATACGCTTATGTATGGCGCGGTCGCTTTTACGTGACCTCCACAATTTGGGCGGGTTACTAGAGAATTGTTGTCATGTTCTTGTTTTTGATATATCTTTCATGATAGCTGTAATTGAAAGCTAAAATTAACAGGAACGAATGTTCATGAATTACTTAAATTTGTTTAATGTATGCCATGTGCCTTAATGTTATGGAAACTGTGTATTCGATCTCTAAAGTACGACCAGTCTAAAATTTATCAAATTTATCTTTATCTTTAAATCGTGTAAAGTTACAAGATCTAAAATTCTAGACATAATAAGTGTCTACCACGGGTATTTTTTGCAGCTGTTTGTTTGGTTGTAAATGTAATAGTTTACTTACAAATCAGTTTTTTCTGATTTTCGAAAACATTTAATTACGTTGGTTTACGACAACCAAATCAAAAACTAATGTTTAAACAAATTTAAACAAATTCAGGTCTCTTACAGGTATTTTTTTCAAACTTCTGCGTTGAACCGTTTCTGAGATATGGGAAATCTCAAAACGTTACCCCAGCAAAAACTCAAATAACTCAAGAACCATAACACACACAATTTTTGCTGTTTGCTAACATTTACAACGCAACAAAAGCTATTTATTCATGTATTTAGTTCCGAGCTACGACAACTTTTTTTGCCAGGGTAACGTTTAAAACGTGACCCTGGCAAAAACTGTTTTTGTCAAATATCTCAAAAACTACAATTCACACAAATTTTGCTATTAGTAAACAAATTTCTCCTCACGACACACTAATTATCTGATAAGGTCTCATCTCTCTAAAGCACAAGTTTTTGCGGCGGTAACGCACACGTTTACCATGGCTTTTTTAATATTAAAATAAATAGATTCGTAAACACAATCAATCACGCTTTTTGACGTTAAAATAGTAAGGGACCACATTGCAACGAACAATACCAGTTACCTACGACATTACGATCCGAAAAATAGATAAACTTGTCACTTCATTCTTACCTTATTGGTTCAAAATTTATAATAATTCAAGCAGTCTGAACTAGTACCCATTTAACGGCGATATTTGCTTGCACTTAATTCCGACCGCGCGTAGTTACAGTTTCTTGCGTGTAGATTGTGTGCTAGCGAATATCGCCGCAAAGTGTTCGTCCGGGAAATTCCTCGAAATAGTAAGGTAAGCCCTGCAATACGCAAAAATTTTGACGTTGAAGAGCCAAGTAGTATATTTCGTAGAATTGGCCATCATAACGGACAACCGATGGTCTGTGTAATAAAACCTTGACCGATGCCAAGACCTTGTTAAAAAAGTCAAATTCTCAACCATTTCAACTGCTATTTTGATTATTACACTGATTGACTGATTCAATGTAATTTGCTTAATTGCGCTCTCTACCGAAACAACTCAAACATAGAGAACAATGCGCGCGTTAGGCAGTTCTCACTGCTCCGCGCTTCGTCGCGTACCGCGGGATTGCAGAGTATGCAAGTTCCTACATCATTCAGTGTAGAAAATGTGTCCAACACACTGAAAACGCGCATCAGCGCAGTATGAAGATCTGCGAGTGTGAGAACCGCCCTACTCGCGTCTTGTTCTGGAGAGGGTCTAAGTTTTAGGTATTGCGGCCATGCTAAAGTACTAAAACTTTCGTATTGTCTTAAACTGTAGCATAACCAGTATCTTGTGCACCTTTGTATTGAATTCTGAGTAGTAAAAGGACCAATAGAGATCTCAAAAACATGAAAGTAAACTCTCAGTTCTATAACAATGATTTAACATGGTCCATGATTCCAATACTACAATATTTTTTAAGTGTTTTGGATAAATTTTGTCTGCATAATAATTATGCAGATTTATCCAAAACACATTTTCGTGGTTTAGTAGGTACAGTATGCTTTATTTACGTGATGCCATTTGATAAATTTGTTGCTTTTGTATTGGAGCACTTGTAATATCTTTTAGAACTATGTAATTTTAACTCTAAATGCCTCGAATTCATACTCTTCTAACACCTTCATTGTAACTTCTCGATCGCATGTAACATCAGCTTGTTTGATGATCTCAAATATTTTAAAACTAAGTACATAATGTTCATGAATTAATAGATTCTTCTATCTGTAACAGTTACCGATGTGATTCAAGGGGACTCCACGTGAAATGTTATTTTAAAGCATTTATTTTATTTTGTTTGCTCATAAAATTGATGATTTTAATGTTATTGTTTTCTCAAATTACCAGTTTTTCTTGTCATTTTGTTGTTCGGAAGATTGTGCTAAATGTAAATGAAGCAATACAAGACAGGAGTGATTTACTGTAGAAAATAGTCATGTGTACAAAATGACAGTTAAATTGAGAATTTTAAATATGTAAATATCCACTGTACATATTAGAATGATACGTTATTATTACCAATGAGAATGTATTCGTAGATAAGATGCTGGGACGCATCGCGAAACACGGCCGATAGTGTGACCGAACATCTGTATTATAATATTTTTGATTTTTAAGTGTACTTATTGTAGCGCTTTAAATTTTGTACCAAGTTATTGAAGATTTTGTTTGATAAAATAAAATAAAATTAATGTATTTAATTCCTAGCGGAATTGAATGGTTCGGCCACATTATCAGGCAATCGGTCAATTTGTAAAGTGTAATATATCTTTTTTTTTAATAAATTATGATCCTTTTTGGATTTTTAATTTTTCGTTTTATTGTGTCTATGTTATTTTCCACAGTCAAAAAGAAGTTCTAAAAGCTTCGATCAACAATAACTAACACCTATCTGAAAGGGTGTCTTAGGGCGTCCGCTGCGTAAGGCTCAGTGCAGACAGAACGGAAAAACCCTCGCGGCAATTTTTGAGGTCATTGAAAAATGAACATGTCAACAAAGTCAATTTCCTAGCATAAGTGCATTAAAAATTTCTATAGTTGCACTTTGTATAATGTACAATGTAGCATAAGGTCTTTGTGGTCCTATGACAGCTCATGCGTGCAAAACAAAATGTTGCTTATTAAAGAATGCCGTTTTTTCTTTTGTACATATAACTTAACAACTTTTACGATATTAGAAATACATAATTTATTGAATTAGCCTAAACACTTTTTGTTTTGCACGAATGAGCTGTCATAGGGTCCATGCCACAGATTACTAAATAGTTACTACGTAACAGATACTGCACTCTGCTAAGCCATTTAAATAAATAGCAACTCTAACTATAACGCAATAAAGTGGAATTCAGCTTGTACAGCGCAAATTATTTCTCTTTCTATCGCATAAGTTCTAGTTCTTTTGCGGACCTAATTTCTATGGATTTGCACCGCGCCGCCCGGGCGAGAGTTGCGCGCAAGTACATCGAGTGACAGACGCCTGTCCGTTGCTACATTTATAAAGTATCATTAGCCATACGATGCCCACTGCTGGGATAGACAAATCCAAGGATCTCCGCAAATCTTTAGTATTTCGTTAAAATATTAATCTGTCCTGCATTATTTACTTACCATTAAGCACATAACATTTATAGTAGTACTAGCTGATCCTCGCGGTTTTACCAGCGTGGTTCCCCTTTCCCGCGGGAATATCGGGATAAAATATAGCCTATCTCACTCGGGAAGAATATTATGTAGCTTTCTAATGGTCAAAGAATTTTCCAAATCGGTCCAGTAGTTTCGGAGCCTATTCGATGCAAACAAACAAGCAAATTTTTCCTCTTTATTATATTAGTACCTAGGTATAGAAAATTAGTCCGTTGTTTCAAAATGCCATACCTACTGCCAATAAATGAGTAATTTCAACCAATAACACAAGCAATCAAATCCAACGAAATCAACTGTTCTATTCTTTATTAGTGGTTCCCAACCTTAGAGTATTCAAAACGGGAGTTGCCAAGAGCACTCTCCTACATTAGATTTTTTCCGCCAATTTTGGGGGGAGACGAGGTACACACGCACAGCACACAACTTCAAATTCACGCACACTCTTGTAGAAAAAGTCATATTGTTACACACGCACACGAAAACGAAAAGACCACAAAGTTATATTTGCGAGTGGCCAAAATTTGGAACTAAACATCATAGTACACATTCTGACAGCTCACTCAGACGGCAGCGCCGAAAAAATAAGTCAGCTCTTGCGTCAAGGTTAGTGATGGGGCGTAAAGAGACCGATGAAATTGAATGACTGGAAAATTTATGATTACGAACAAAGATTTTTTTAATACGGTTTTCATTTGATTTTATTATTTGCACCAACAAAATAACTAAAAGCAGTTTATAAATAAATGTTTAAAGGGCCCCGCAGACGATCGATGAATCCCGAAATCCATGATATTAAGCCATGATATTCGGTTTTTGTATGAAAAACTGGAAGTGTGTGGTCGATTGCGGCCAACTGACAGGCCGTTGCCTGCTGGCGGACTGATTGACTGTGGGGCCCTCAACATACATAAAACATAGTTCTGCCCTATTTTTAAATAATTTACAGAAATGAAATTCCGCTCGTGATAGTTGGCGCAAGTAGCCTTTTTATTAGATAAGATATTATTTTATTTTTTAAACTTTTTATAAACAGTAACTTATCTACCCGAACCACAAGTTTGAATAATCTACACTTTATTATCTTATCTTAATTTCCAGTCCAAAAGCTTAAAAAGCTGAAACAGGGCATATCTTTACGGATAAATTGTGTGTGGATTGCTTCGACCGAAATGACAAAAAGACGGAAAGGAACTTTAGGAAAAGTACCCAAAAGCTGTAGTAACATAGATTTTGAGTTTACATAGTTACAGTTACATAATGTTTTATATTTCTATTGATTTTTTAAATGAATTAACTTGTTATATATGTAACGTATACATTTCTGCGGATCTGTTTTCTCATCAGATAATACAGTCGGGTATCTGTGTACTTTTGCATCACTAATCTTCCCAATTCCATAATATTGACTTTCTTCTTTAAATATCTGTTTTGGTTTTGCAATCTCTTAATCTTCTTTTTTGGAATATTATTTCTCTTTTCAATTTTCTCTTCCTAGACGTTTGAGATGATGACTGCATAGGATTTGACAGCGTGTCACTTGGGCTGGAATTTGATATGGATTTCCTATAAAAACAATTAAACTTTGATGGTTTCGCGCCCTCAATCAATTTTCTTCTACTAGATACTGATTCAAAACATGAAGAATCAAAATGCTCTGGGGGCCAAGTCTGCTAACGTTAAGTCACAATCTTGTCTCAATCGTGTTTCAATTGTAGTTCAGTTTGTGACTTAACGTTAGCAGACTTGGCCCCCTGAACAAGTGACGCTTGTTCTTTTCGGTACCTAACAATTTTTAATTCTGCAAAACTCTATCCATTGGTTCTTTAAAATGTGATTTTTTGGAAACCTGTGAAGTAAATAATGTTGATGACAGCATAATCATTATGATATATTTTATTGAATTAAAAAAACTAATTTATGTGCTTTATCAGAACGCATCAAAATAATAGTTCATAGAGCATACATTCGTTCTCTTTGTAACAGCTAGAGATGGGCACTGTGTTTTAACCCATTCAGCCCGCCCGGGTTTTAACTCGGTTAAAACCCAAAACGCCGGGTTAATGCCCATTACTGCCCATTTTGTGGGCGTAAACAATGTTTTAAAGTATTTTTACCTGTGTAAGTATTTTAATTATTTTGGAAACTTCCTCACTTCTGGTCTAAGAAGTCCTCATGTTGAGGTAACCAGGAAAAAGATATTTGAAGCATATGGCTCACTTAACCGGCTTCGTAACTTTTTGCCGACCAGTACCAAAATCACTCTGTCACAATCGCTTCTGCTGTCTATCCTTGACTACGCTGATGTCTGTTTTACTGACCTGTCGGAAGAGTTACTTGATAAGTTAGAGCGTCTGCAGAACGTTGCCATTAGATTTATATTTAACCTTCGCAAATACGACCATGTGTCTCACTTCCGTAACAAACTCCAATGGCTCCCGATTCGCCGGCGCAGGGACTTACACACACTTAAACTTCTCTATTCTATCCTTTTCATGCCTACTTCCCCTCCTTATCTTAAAGACTGCTTCTCCTTTCACTCTTCATCTACGTCCTGTACTACGCGCTCTTCCTCTTACCTCACCCTTAAAATTTCACGTCATTCTTCCGACTTTTTTTCCTACTCTTTCTCTGTCCATGCTGTGCGTTTGTGGAACGCGCTTCCAGTAGGTATCAGAAGGGCTCAGACTCTTAAATCCTTTAGAGATCAAGTTAGAAGTCATTTTCTCTCTCTTACTCCTTAACTTCTATAATATTATCTTCTTTCTCTCTTTCAATATTTGTTAGTGTATACTTATTCTATTCTGTTTATGCACCCTTTCCCCTTCTGTCCTTTTGATTTATTTTTTCTTTCACCCAAGGTTGCCTGGAAGAGATTGCTATATAGCAATAAGGCCGCCTATTGATAAGAAGGTTAAAATTTATATGGAAACTTCCTCATTTCTGGGCTAAGAAGTATGGAAATTGATATGTAGGATACTGGTCTGCAGTACGGTTCCCGTAGGATATTTTTTTTTTTCAGTTTACTTTGTTCAATGTAGCATGGGTATTATTATTAAGAACTTTTTCTTTGCACGATTGAGCTGGCATAGGATCTATTCTACATTAAAACACACACACAAACGTACCTAGTGGCAAAGTATTGACTTGAGTTTTTGCATTTTGGTAGTTCAAGAGTTAGGAGAATGTGTCTTTTTGTCTAGGTATTGTTGCCTTCTCATGCGTAAACCACTGATCTGACTTTCACGAAATTTGGTAAAGCAATAGGGTAGCGTGCTTGGTGTGCGATCGCTAAGGTTATGTAACTTTCGCAATGGTCTATTCTATCACAGGCAGGCTGTTGAAAAATATATTGTACTTTGGAAATCAAGCCGATGGTTCTGGTTACATTTGGATTGGTTAATACCGGCTTATCCTGCACCTGCTCCAGTTAATGTTGGGAACATTACACTCGAAGTTTTTGACCACTATGTTTACCTGGGACAGACGGTCCAGTAAGGTAAGTCCAACTTTGAGAAAGAGATCTCTCGTCAAATCTAGCTTGGATGGGCAGCGTTTGGGAAGCTCCGGCAAATAGTTGCGTCCGAAATACCTCAATGTCTCGAGACGAAAGTCTTTGACCAGTGTGTCTTGCCAGTAATGACTGGTCTTTTACTATGGAAATGGTGCTGCGGATTTTTGCGCTACTTTTTGAGGTGTTTGAAAGGTGGAGAATGATCCAGGTTTCTTTTTACCTCGGAAAGACCCCCTTCCACTATGATACACTACTTACTTAAAATGCGGATTTGCATCAATTCATACATAATTATGTGTTGTGGCGACATCTAGACGACGCGCACATAATCAACATGGCACGGAGCTTCAAAGTGAAGAACCTACATCGCGCTTACGAAGTTCATTCACCAAGTTCGCTTATATACGAACTCCGACATAAAAACCAGCGGACAGTGCTGTTGCCCCCGGGCTAACAACACCTATCCCGGAAGACAACATCAGTCTTCCTTTAACCGTTGCGCAATTCCCCACAGTGGTTTGAACATGATTTGAACTCAATAATTATTGTACTTACCTATACCTAAATATAAAATCCAAACATAATGTCAGTATACCTACGTACACTTTGTATACGGCAAGCCTTAGCGAGAGTTCCACTTGGTATTTTATTTTTATTTTTGAATTGTTACTTTTATATCCTTGCACCAGACATGTGCCATGTATTTTTTAAGGCATTGATATTATTAATTCTCTTTGACCACGCAGGTGAAGCCGCGGACAACTGCTAGTTGTTTATAATCTCTCTCTCATTTTGTGCCCCGATCGAGAGAAAATTTATTTTCTGACTTTATTTGAGGTTTTTTTGTGTCGGGGGTTTTTATTTATTTAATTTTATTTATATATCATCCTTTTTAAATTACACTTAAAATAAAAATAAAACCACATTGAAATCGCTAATTTCAGCCAAATCGAGCAACTTAATTTCTGGCGGCCATTTTTTTGGCCGCCATTTTGTTTTTTTTATTGCACCAAAATTTGCCCAGGGTGTACATTATTTAAGTTAAAGCACCATGTCTGTATCTTTTTCGTTTCGGCAGGCAGTTGACCATCTCCATAAATGGGCATATGGATTTTCTTCAAACGTGGCTAATAACCATCTCGAATTCTCGATTAATATAGCTTTCAATTAAAAAAAACCGCAATAAAATCGCCTGATCCGTTTAGGCACTACGAATGTACGTACAGTACAGAGAGACAGACATAGGCCTCAAACTTATAACACCCCTCTTTGCGCTGCGTCTCGGGGGTTTAAAATTAACAAATATGTACGTACTCTAATATTACTTAGCATTATTTAAGTAATGAGTTTGTAAATCATGTAAAATTTCATAATATTGGTTAACTTTTATTAGGTACTGATTTATTATACAGTTTCCGCCCAACTTTTCGGGCAGAAATGGGCATAAATGGGTTTTAACCTGGGCATTTTCAAAATGCCGGGTTTTAACCGGGCATTTGCCCATCTCTGGTAACAGCACTATGACTTGTACCACGGTGTTTGGTATCATTTTGCTATCGCAATGTCTGTCGTTAGCTTACACAAACAAACTACGTTTTCTTCGTGATTATATTATAGTTTGATAATAAAATTATACTTAAGTGTGATAGGAAATTCCGTCCTTTGTAAAATTTGAACTTTCTGATCGTCTTTTGCAGATAATACACTGCACAATACACCATTTTAGCGGAGCTGCGTTCGGCGATATGTGTTCTTACAAAATGACGGATGGTCGTGACCAACTAGTTTTTATAAAGTGACACGAACTAATTGGACATGTACTTTGGTGAAAGGGGGTGCGTGTTCAAAACTCCCGTTTTGAATACTCAAAGTTCCCAACAGAGTCCCTACCCAAAAATGGTACACTCGACAGCACATCAAGTTAAACAATTGAACTGCGATAACAGCTTTTATTATGTAGGGTATAAAGGTGGTCTCAAGGTCAACATGTATAGTCTGAAATGCCGCTGTGTGTACACTATTCAGATTTAGATATGAGATGAAGGGCGCTCGCCCACGTCCGATAATCGGTGGCCGATTTTGTCTGATCTCTCTTTCGCACTCACATAATAGAAAGGGAGATCAGACAAAATCGGCCACCGATTATCGGACGTGGGCGAGGCCCCGTAGAGCAGTTGCCCGGATAGCGAAAGGTCGTGGGTTCGAGTACCATCGGAGCTAGTTTTGAGACGGGTCGATTTTTTCTAAATACTTCATTTTCCATTTTCCGATGTTCTGGTTGTTGGCTTTCATGGATGGATAAACTCAAAAATAAACCGCCTTAAAAAAAACTGCAAACAAAAACTCACTTCCCAAAAACACGTAAAAATTAAAAATAAATTAAATCATTCAATTCAAAGGACGAAAGTCCGGGAACTATTCTAATTAATCTTGGAACTTACTGATCTGATTGAAGTCGGTGCCAAGCCATGTAATATTATGTATTTGATAGGTTACAATAGTGTATTACACGCTTTTTTGAAAACTGTCTAAAATCAATCCTGAGGTCGTAATGAACCAGTAAAATTTTTATTTCAATGCTATGATACCAAAAAATGCCCTAATATCTATTTTCATTTTTGATTTTTAGTTTTCGAGCTAAAAAGCTATCCGCCATATTGTATCGGCTCGTGACGTCACTCGGATAGTATATTTGTAAACAATACGACTCTGCGTTATGCCCAAGTAAAACATTGTTGAAAATAATGAGTTTTAATGTAATATCCATTGGTGTCTTGTGCCCGGGTGCAAGAATACGAGTATAAAAACTCACAAAATTTATGGATTCAAGTGCCAAGTGATATTAAAATGAGAAAAACTTGGTTGAAATTGGAAAGAAGAGATCCAAAAGCAGTTTTCACAAAAACTAGACTGTATTTCTGTGAAGATCATTTTGATGTGTATGCGATATTTATATAATATAATGGTTAATAGAGAATAATAATACACAAAAGAAAACTTGGTGTTCTTCAAGAAAGTTGTAAGTTGTTGTAATAATAAGTATTTGGTGATCTTGGCACTGACTGTACCTACATATTTGAAAACTTCAGTGTTGATAAGAACCGATAAGAAATACAGAATACATTTCATAAAGCGTCTTTCATCTATATGCGATTTAAAAAGAAACCTTGTGGCGATGTGAAAAAGTGTTTGAAAGTAAAGTCTGCGTGAAAGGATTCGCGACTTCGTGAGCAACTGTAGTTTTCACAGTTTTCTTAATAAAATCGCGTTTTGGGTTTATTTAAAGTTTTAAAGTTCTAGCACATAACAAGTTGTGTCAGATTGCTAGAAGTATGAAAAGTGTAGGTATTTAGCTCTATTTGAGGTTGTCTGAATTTACTAAATTTCAATCTCAACGAGAAAAGCTTTCGTATTCAAAACCTTTTCAAGACTTCAATTTGATGATTATTATGTAGGTACCCTCTGATCAAATTGAGTTTAAATTGTATTTTATATTACGCTCGCAGAATAACGGCCAATCTACAATTATATTTCACTTACTCAGGTTTCTCATAAATAATAGCCCTTTTGTTAATTTGAGAATATAATTAAGTTACTTAGGTTAGGGCAGTCTTGTTTATGGTAACACCGACGCGATTGTTAGGCGTTTTAAAAAAATATAAATTTTAAGTAAGTAGAAAATGAAGTATTTAGAAAAAATCGACCCGTCTCACAACCAGCTCCGATGGGACTAAATACTTCATTTTCCATTTTTCAACCATAAAAATTGCATTGTGAATGCAAAAAAGTAAAAATTTAAATAACTTTAAGTAAGTATTTGAAAAACTTGGATATTTGTGAGTTTCCATATATTTTAATATCTTATATCAGCACCGTTAATTATATTTTTTTGTGACAAAAGTGAAAGACAAGAGTTTGTGAAATAGGTACTTTCAGTACATTACATAGTCCATATGGAATCGCTCTTCTTTTGTCTTTCATTTGACAAAAGAAGAGCGATTCCATATGGACACAAGCTGTTCGTGGGACGCTATGTGCACTTTTTGCTTACGGACATACGTCTGACCACAGGACGCGTGAGAGGTTAAGAGCATTGACGCGGTCGAACGCCGTTTTGCCTCAAAATAGGCAGTTTTGAACGAGATATTTTCTATGAAAACGTAATCTTAGAAACATGCTAATTTCAAATCATTGTAAACAGTATCTTTGTCTAAAAAGTTAGTAAAAAACATTTTTCTTTTTATAGAGTATTTGTGAATACTGTCAATTTTCCCGAACAGTGTTTTATAAACTTCACTTTTAACATCAATTTTGAAGCTCAAATTTTTTAATACCATTGAAAAAAATAGGAAATAAAAATTTCTATGTATATCTACATATCATTACGCAAATAGTTAGTAAGGAAATTAGTTTAATTTGTGATTATTTTCATACGAAATTAAAATCCAAACAAAGTGAAATTATAAAGAAATCACTGGTAGTAAACATGCAACATTTATCAATAAATTACTTTATTTTACAAAAACTTATAGTCTAACGTAAAATAAGAACATATTATCTAAAGTTTGAATACAAAAAACCTATATAATGATGCATAATTTATTTTATATATTTTTTTTTAAAGTGCTATAAAACACTCTGCGCAAAACATTTCAAATTAGTCCGCCGCTAGGCTCTTCAGAGGGAGGACGTATCGCTCGGTGCTCTGCCGTCTGCCGTTCGCTGACCTTTGCAGTGTGTTGCGTGGTGTGGTATAGCTTATAGTGCAACCGACACGTCTTAGTACTTTCGTCTTAGTACACTCATTAGATAGGTAATTGAAAATTGTTTACTTCTATGATCATTAGTTCACTCACACACCTAATTGTATTTATCATAATTGAATACGTATTTGTAATAGAAACTGACCATGAAAATGATCTCATCATCATCATCATCATCATCATGTCAGCCGAACGACGCCCACTGCTGGGCATAGGCATCCCCCAAGGATCTCCACAACGATCGGTCCTGCGCTGCCCGCATCCAGCGGCTTCCTTGACCTTGACCAGATCGTCGGTCCACCTTGTAGGGGGCCTGCCCACGGAACGTCGTCCGGTACGCGGTCGCCATTCGAGAACCTTTCCGCCCCAACGGCCATCGGTTCTCCGCGCTATGTGTCCCGCCCACTGCCACTTCAATGATGCAATCCTTCGAGCTATGTCGGTTGTTTTAGTTCTCCTGCGGATCGAAAATGATCTAACAAATAGTAATTTGTAAGGTCATTTTTTAATTTGACGACTCTGTATGAAGTAAATCAGGAGGAAAAAAATTAATCTTGACGAGTTTCTTGCCGGTACTTCTTCAAGGTCTCCTGTTCTAGGGTTTGCGAACCCATGGCGTAAATGACTGAATTATCCAAATGGGATGTTGACCTTCAAAACGGTGTATAGGCACATGAGTACTATCAGAGTGTTGACTTCATAGAGCGTGCAAAATTTTGGTAGGGTTGTTACAAGAAGTTAAAATTGTTAGCTTTCTATTAGGTACCTATTATGAAATATTTATTTACAAATTACTTACTCTAATGTTTCTCTTTATACATTTTATTTTTATAATTATATTTTTTTGGTACTATTTTAATAGAAAACAGCGACGCAATATCAAAAATATAAAAAAAATCCAAGATAGCGGCCAACTTTTTTGTCTGTTGGCCGATTTCGATGAAACTCGATTTCTAGTACTATTTTGACAAGAAAACAGTAACGCAATGTAAAAAATATAAAAAAATCCAAGATGGCGGCCAACTTTTTTGATTGTGGGCCGATTTCGATGAAACTCGGTTTTTGGTACTATTTTGACAAGAAAATAGCAACGCAATGTCAAAAATGTAAAAAATCTAAGATAGCGCCCAATTTTTTCGTTTGTTGGCCGGTTTCGATGAAACTCGATTTCTAGTACTATTTTGACAAGAAAACAGCAAAGCAGTGTTAAAAATATAAAAAATCCAAGATGGCGGCCAACTTTTTTGATTGTGGGCCGATTTCGATGAAACTCGGTTTTTGGTACTATTTTGGCAAGAAAATAGCAACGCAATGTCAAAAACTTAAAAAAATCTAAGATGGCGCCCAAATTTTTGGTTTGTTGGCCGATTTCGATGAAACTCGATTTGTAGTACTATTTTGACAAGAAAATAGCAACGCAATGTCAAAACTTGAAAAAATCCAAGATGGCGCCTAAATTTTTGGTTTGTTGGCCGATTTCGATGAAACTCGATTTCTAGTACTATTTTGACAAGAAAACAGAACTGCAATGTAAAAAATATTCAAAAACCAAGATGGCGCCGAAATTTTTTGTTTGTTGGCCGATTTTGATGAAACTCGATTTCTAGTACTATTTTGACATGAAAATAGCAACGCAATGTCAAAAATGTAAAAAAATCCAAGATGGCGCCCAATTTTTTTGTTTGTTGGCCGATTTCGATGAAACTCGATTTCTAGTACTATTTTGACAAGAAAATAGCAACGCAATATCAAAAACTTGAAAAAATCCAAGATGGCGCCCAAATTTTTGGTTTGTTGGCCGATTTCGATGAAACTCGATTTCTAGTACTATTTTGACAAGAAAACAGAACTGCAATGTAAAAAATATTCAAAAAACCAAGATGGCGCCGAAATTTTTTGTTTGTTGGCCGATTTTGATGAAACTCGATTTCTAGTACTATTTTGACATGAAAATAGCAACGCAATGTCAAAAATATTAAAAAACCAAGATGGCGCCGAAATTTTTTGTTTGTTGGCCGATTTTGATGAAACTCGATTTCTAGTACTATTTTGACAAGAAAATAGCAACGCAATGTCAAAAACTTGAAAAAATCCAAGATGGCGCCCAAACTTTTGGTTTGTTGGCCGATTTCGATGAAACTCGATTTCTAGTACTATTTTGACAAGAAAACAGAACTGCAATGTAAAAAATATTCAAAAAACCAAGATGGCGCCGAATTTTTTTGTTTGTTGGCCGATTTTGATGAAACTCGATTTCTAGTACTATTTTGACATGAAAATAGCAACGCAATGTCAAAAATGTAAAAAAATCCAAGATGGCGCCCAATTTTTTTGTTTGTTGTGGCCGATTTCGATGAAACTCGATTTCTAGTACTATTTTGACAAGAAAACAGCAACGCTATGTAAAAAATATAAAAAAATCCAAGATGGCGGCCAACTTTTTAGTCTGTGGGCTGATTTTGATGAAGCTTGGTTTTTGGTACTATTCTGACAAGGAAATAGCAATGCAATGTTAAAAACATTAAATAATCCAAGATTAAAAACCAAGTTTTATCGAAATCGCCCCACAAACAAAAAAGTAGGCCGCCATTTAGGATTTTTGAATATTTTTAACATTGCGTTGCTGCTTTCTTGTCAAAATAGTACTAGAAATCGAGTTTCATCGAAATCGACCAACAAACAAAAAATTGGGCGCCATCTTAGATTTTTTTTTACATTTTTGACATTGCGTTGCTATTTTCTTGTCAAAATAGTACTAGAAATCGAGTTTCATCAAAATCGGCCAACAAACAAAAAATTTCGGCGCCATCTTGGTTTTTTAATATTTTTTACATTGCAGTTCTATTTTCTTGTCTAAATAGTAATAGAAATCGAGTTTCATCGAAATCGGCCAACAAACCAAAAATTTGGGCACCATCTTGGATTTTTTTACATTTTTGACATGGCGTTGCTATTTTCTTGTCAAAATAGTACTAGAAATCGAGTTTCATCGAAATCGGCCAACAAACCAAAAATTTGAGTGCCATCTTGGATTTTTTAAAGTTTTTGACATTGCGTTGCTATTTTCTTGCCAAAATATTACTAGGAATCGAGTTTCATCGAAATCGGCCAACAAACCAAAAATTTGGGTGCCATCTTGGATTTTTTTAAGTTTTTGACATTGCGTTGCTATTTTCTTGCCAAAATATTACCACAAACCGAGTTTCATCATTTCATCAAAATCGGCCTACAATCAAAAAAGTTGGCCGCCATCTTGGATTTTTAATAAAGATTGGTTAAATTCAAAATATATTTCTCTTTCGAGAGTTATTGAAAAGGCGTAGCCTGAAAACTGCTCATACGTGCTTCGCGTTGACCCTGAGCTTGTCCACTGGCTGAGCTGTCGTAAACCGGTTTTTACAGACACGCCGTGTACGGACACGCCAGTGACAAGCAGCCAGTGGACACGCACACATGCCCAGCATGCTTGTAGTAGTGTAATCATTTCCCACCGTTCTATGAAGTCGTTTCTCTGTAATACGTAGTAATATTTTTTTTCCTGTGGTATAGGTCTACATCAGATTGTGATAAAAATGGTATTCTGAAATCGGTATTTTATTAGAAATAAACTAGCTTTCCGCCCGCGGCTTCGCCCGCGTGGACTACACGACGTTATCCCGCGGGAATGTAATATTTTTCCGGGATAAAAGTAGCTTATGTTCCTCTCCAGGCTACAAAGTATCTGTGTCCTAAATTTCAGCCAAATCCGTTCAGCCGTTTTGGCGTGATTGAGTAACAAACATACAAACATACAAACATCTAAACATCCAAACATCTAAACTTTCACATTTATAATATTAGTAGGAGTAGGATAGGATTACGTATCGAATGGTCGGTCATACATGAATAACATAAGATGAGTAAGCAAGTACTTACATACACATTTGGGAAGGATTACTTTATTAGTATTAGTTGGTAAACTATTAAAAAATTTACTTCATATAAACAATAAAATATTGTCTATGTAGTAAACCCATTAGATTACAGCATACACTTATTATGATTATGTAAGGGTAAGTAAGGATATAATATAAAAACTAACACTAAATAATATTTAAACTTGAGTTAAAAGGATCAATGTGATTAGTTTGACTATAGCAGGACACCGCACGTTTGACCTTGAGCGCACGTCTGATGCGAGTGAAAGTTATTCATTTACCTAAACTCGACGCGACGCATTTGGGTTTAACGCTCTTAAGCCGCATAGTTTTTGAATTTTGATGAAAACTCTAAAAACAGAAGTCTATGTAAGGATTACAGATTCAGATTTTTCTCTTTGCAAACTTCGGAGATAAGGGTTGGGGGGAGGTATTTTTTTTACATTTCACTACATAGTATAAAACAAAGTCGCTTTCTCTGTCCCTATGTCCCTTTGTATGCTTAAATCTTTGAAACTACGCAACGGATTTTGATGCGTTTTTTTTTAATAGATAGAGTGATTCAAGAGGAAGGTTTATATGTACTTTTTATCCCGATATTCCAACGGAAACGGGAACCACGCGGGTAAAACCGCGGGCGGCCGCTAGTTTCATCATAAGTCGAAAACTATGCGGCCTAAAACAAAAACGAAAATTGTTCGAGAGTGTGCAAGCAGCGCTCTACTTTTATATGATACCCCATATGCCCTAGTAGCCTCACTTCACATTTTAAGGATACCTTCAGCTTTCAGCCCCTAAAAGATATAAATATTTTTATTTATCTATATTTTTATTTATCTTATTAGGTAGCAAAATACTTGTGGAAACGTCGTCTAAAACTATTCCAAATTTCAAGTTGATAGCATTAGTAAGTAGTTCTCGAGATATCCAGCTGTGATAGACAGACAGACTTGTCGCACAATAAGGGCGTTTGTGCACCACACTGAATTTTACCGATCCGGAAAAAAACGGATGCTTGTATTTTAATAATTTAATCATTTATAATAGTAAGAGTTTATTTATTTCGTGTAGTTTCAATGTTTCGAACCCTAAACTACACAAAATAAATAAATTCTATTATTTATAATAATTGATTATTAAAATACAAGCATCCGTTTTTTTCCGGATCGGTAAAATTCAGTGTAGTGCACAAACGCCCTACGGGTTCCTATTTACCAGTTTGGTTCGGAACCCTAAAAATTAATCACCGAAGTGTATGTAAGCGCATAACTTTAGAACTAGAACGACTGCACCAAATTAGATATTTTTTCTTGTGTTTGCTATTATCAGGACAAGGTTTGTATGTAAGAAAATTTATAGATGGCGCCACCCGTGCGAAGCCGGGCAGCTAGTATCGATGGGATACTTTTATTGAACACTGATGTGTTTAGTTTTATACATATAAGGATCAGTGATCTGATCCTTATATGTATAAGTAAAACCGTAGTAACTATTTAGTAATCTGTGGTAAAACTAGCTTTCCGCCCGCCGCGGCTTCGCCCGCGTGGACTACACGACCGAACGTTATCCCGCGGCGGGAATGTCAATTTTTCCGGGATAAAAAGTAGCCTATGTTCCTCTCCAGTCTACAAAGTACCTATCTGTGACTCCAATCACAGATTACTAAATAGTTACCCCAAATAGCCAAATCCGTTCAGCCGTTTTGGCGTGATTGAGTAACAAACATCCAACCATCAAAACTTTCACACACATTTATAGGAAGGTAATACTTTACTAGGATCACACTCGTTACGCAGACGCACGAAGTCACACTCGGGCAGGGGTTATACTAAAACACATTGTATCTGTCGCAGTAAAGCTGGCCATTGACGGTCAAATTTTCCTAAAACTGTGGCGTAACTCCGGCGTCAATCCAAAATTTGATCGTGAATGTCGAATCGTCACTCCAGAGTTTTAGAGCCTGTCCAGAAGACGCGTTTTACGCGCGTATCGACTCGCGCGATTCTATTTGTAGTGCGTCCACATACAGCGATTCGCGCGCGTTCCTACGCGCGATTTTTATGGAACAGACTCAGTCAGTTAATAACATGGAGCCGGATAAAGCGGTCGTGTTGTGGCTTGCATACCGTCGATGGAAACGTCGTAAACAGAGAGAAAATCGACGATTTTACGTGCATCCAATTCTACGTGGCAGAATGACGCATAGTATGTTTATAACATTATACCCAAAGCTCAGAGAACACAGTGAAAAGTTTTTCAACTACTTTCGGATGTCAATAACATCGTTCGATGATTTACTTGAAATTATACAAGAAGATTTGGCTCCATGTCAAAATTATGTGGTACGGGATACTGTTAGTGCAGAAGAAAAACTCGTGATTACTTTGAGGTAATAATATTTATTGTTTTAAACATAAATTGAGAATCAAATTAACAAAATAACCTTCATAATTAGTTTTTGTATAGTTCCATAAATTCCGATTCTTGAGAATCTTGTGTAGATGTGGATTCCGCTGATGGGGTGTCTGGGTTATTGTAAATAGACGCTGGTGAAGAGGTATCGCGTTGTGTAGTGAAATAACCTCGATTGTAAGCAGCAGGTGGAAGAGAAGCAATTGAAGGGTGTGTTGCGTTATATGATGTATCTTCAAAATAACCTGTCTGTCCACGTTGTGTCAACCCTGCTTGGTAATGTGTTGATGGTAGATAGGTAGAACGACTAGCTGAAGGTGTATGGCACGGGACTTGCTGACCTTTTTGAAGCACTTTCATTAATTCAATTTTTGTTTGTAGTCGGTTTACCTCTGGTATTTTTAGAAGTTCCTTGTGCAAAGACAAACAAAATAGTTTATCATCATTAGACTCTATAGGGGTGGATGTCTGTGGCTGATTTCCAGGTGCTAAATTTGTTTTTATGATAGCGAGAAATTCTTCGTCAGCCGCATTCAGTTTTTTCTACTTTTTCGGCTGGTTACTTGGAGGTCTCATTACATCTTCCCCATCGCCAGAAAAGTCTTGTTCTTCAGCTGCAACAGGCGTGGTGTTGATGTTGCTATCAGTTGGTTTATTGCGTGTCGATCGTTCCAGGAACATCAAACGTTCAAAATAAATATATTTAGATTTTCCTGAAGCTCCTGATCCAGACGGTGTGTTTTTCTTCTTCTTCATTTCTCTAACAAAGCCATCACGCAGCCCTTTCCACTTTTTTTGCAATAAAGTACCTGAAATCAATAAAAGTATACAAATAGTCAAACTAAGTATGGGACAAAATGCTTACTTAAGGCCTGCGCACATCGAGTATAAAATACGTGTGCGCAGACCTTTAGCGACCCCGCGATGTGACATGTTCCGCGACTGGGACGGCATGGCAAGGGATTTAAATTTTCGCTAATGGACATTCAAACGTATCGTTATAGAAATACGACATATATTGCTATGCTTTAAAATGATGCCGTGGCATCGAAAGGGATGCCACAGGATGCCACGGCATCATTTTAAAGCATAGCAATTTATGTCGTATTTCTATACCGATACGTTTGAATGTCCAATTCGTAAAAAAATAAAGCCCTTGCCATGCCGTCCCAATGTGCGTAGGCCTTAAAAGATAAAACTAGATCCGTTTTTCATAAATAATCTAAGCTTTTCATAATTTGATAGTTTGTTTTGCTATTGTTGGATCCCGTATTTTTTAAGATTTATAAATGTTTGTCCCTTTACATCGAAAAAAAAATTGGCAACCCTAGTCTCTAATGTAATAACCTTTTTGTTTTTCTAATAACATAACTTTCTTTTCAGATATTTGGCTACAGGATGTTATTTTGCGGACCTACATTATGCCTACAGATTGGGAAAGTCGACAATTATCGAAATAGTACAGAAAACCTGTTACGTCATATGGCAAAAACTACAAAATATAGTTATGAGAGAACCTACGAAAGTGGAATGGGAAGAGATTTCAAAACAATTCCAAAAATATACAAATTTTCCAAATTGCATCGGCGCCATTGATGGCAAACATATTCGTATTATAAAACCTGTCGATTCTGGGTCTCTTTTTTATAACTATAAGAATTATTTTTCGACTGTTTTGTTGGCTGTATGCGATGCAAATTATTGTTTCATTTCAGTGGATATCGGCGCATATGGCAAAAGTAATGACTCCACAAGTTTTAAAAATTCCGTGTTATATAAAAAACTTGTCGAAAAAACTTTAGATATTCCAGACCCAAAGCCAATATCGCAGACAGATACAGTTCCCTTACCCCATGTGATTGTAGGAGATGAGGCGTTCAGTCTGTCTGAAAACATAATGCGCCCTTATTGCGGTAAATCTCTAACAGCTAAGAAAAGGATTTTCAACTATCGCTTATCCAGAGCCCGGCGTTACATCGAATGTTGCTTTGGTATTTTGGTAAATAAATGGAGAATATTTCATAGACCATTGAATGTAGACATAGAGTTTGCGGAAAACATAATTAAAGCTTGCTGTGTTCTTCATAATTACGTAAGGTTAAGGGATGGTTATAGGTATGACCACACGCTATACAGTACATCTCTAAATAGTTTGAACACCGAGCCAGCAAGACCTACTGCAAGATCGCGGAATACAAGAGACAGATTCGCTGATTATTTTGTTAACGAAGGCAAACTCCCTTGGCAAGACAAAATGATATAGTAGTTTTATGTAGTACCTAACTATGTAGTATATGAAATAATATTATTAAATAACTATTGTTCACTCACCCACAGTTTTTTTCTTTTCTTCGGAATCATCAGCTTCACAAAAAATTTCAACTAATTCTTCCCAGTTTCTTCGTTTTATTACTCTATTAGCATAATCTGGACATTCCATATCCCACAGGGCTACTCTTCTTTCAACTTCATCGATAAAAAGTTCAGTATCGAAGTTATCGCGCTCCATTTTTAACTAAATACGTCCACTCGCGGCGGACTCGCGCGTAATACTGGACGCAGCAATGGCGCCAGAGTATCTCGACTCGCGCGGCTCTCGCGCGTTGAACGCGCGAGTCGAGAGTCAGGCGCATTGCACGCGTTTTACGCGCGAGTGACGAAACGCGCGAGAGCATCTGGACGGGATGTTAACTGACGACGCGCCACGCAATCGCGTCAGTAACGTCAGTTTGATCGCTGCGCCCGCCCGCGGTGGTGTGGTGGTCGAGCGTGCTGCGGTAGTGCTGCGTATAGTTTTTGTTATAAAGGAAGTATAAAGGGTCTAATGAAATATTAAAATGATTTCTAATGAATATGGTAAAAACGGGACCCTATTACTAAGACTCCGATGTCCGTCTGTCTGTCTGTCACCAGGCTATATAACATGAACCGTGATAGCTAGACAATTATTGTTTAACAGATGATGTATTTCTATTGCCGCTATAACAACAAATAGGTACTAAAAACAAAACAGAATAAAATTAATAATAGGGGTTAAAGTATGAAGTTGCCGTTTTTTTCTTTTGTACATATAACTTAACAACTTTTATGATATTAAACATATATAATTTCTTTAATATTGCGTTACATTAGGACCGTATCGAGCAACTTTTGATAATTTAATAACCAAGATATTTGATTATTTACATAGAAAAAACTTATCCCGAAAGTTACGACTATTTTTGTTTCCAGAATTTCGTACTTTATTAGTTGTAACTTAGCGAAAATAAGATTTTAAATTATTTTTATGCATTCACAATGCAATTTTTGTAAGTATAGGAAAAATGTGATAGTAAAAAACCACGAGCCCTATAAGTAGCTCCCGCCTGAAAGCTACTTATAGGGCTCGTGGTTTTTTACTATCACATTTTTCCTATACTTAGCGAAAATATTTTTTACTCTCTTAACAAATGTGTCATTTTGTAGTTAAAATGTCCATAAATACGTGTGTAAAATTTTGTAAAGTTACATAATATTAGTCGTTGAATAAATTACATAAACGTTAGTATGGAAAAATGAATAATTACAAAAATCTCCATACAAAACGGCAATTTGATACTTTAACCCCTAATATTTAAGGGGGGCTCCAATAAAGTAAACGTGATTTTTTGCCGTTTTTTGCTCGATATTAATAATGGCAATAGGTAGATCTTTTAAGTATTTTCAGAATATTTAGTTGTACTTATAGGTACTTACTCACTTTAAAAATAAATAATTAAAATAAAATGAATTTCATATTTAAGGAGGGTTCCCCTACAACAAACGTGATTTTTTCCTGTGTTTTGCTCGATATTAATAACGGCAACATGTAGTGTAGATGCTTAAAATATTTAGTTCTATTTATTATTCGGAATCAGAATCCTTTTTTTTCTTGACAAAAATAAGTAGTACACGGATGAGTACACGTCTTTCAACAGCCCGGCCGGTCGAAAACTGAAGAGCCGGCGTCACGCCAGTCAGTGGGGAAATCTAGTTGGCTTAAAACCATTTGGAGTGACGCCACAGTTTTACGCCACAGTTTTAGGACAAAACTGATCGTCAATGTCCAGCTTAAGATAGTTAAAGCCGAAAAATAGCTAGGGATATAGGCAATTATAGTAGGTACCTACTTGGTACCGTAAGATAGAAGTTATACGAAAGAGATCTATTTACTATTTCACTAGTAATATAATTATAATACGGTTGAAGTTTAGTAATATAATTATATTACTAGATTTGTTTAATGAAATAATTGTAGGAGTGTATAGTCCTGTAAAACGGGTGTGTAATATATGATATAACAACATTTCGTATAATACTCACAAAATATAACAACACATTACATAAAATCATTTCATATAACGTTCATTTTGTATAATCAACGAATGATATAAATTCAAAATATATAATTTTAAACCGTTTAATGAACATTTGATATAAAAACGTTTCATATAATAAACATTTACTATAACACTAAGGGTGACTTTCACCACTGATATTTAAACGCTATTAACGCTAAACGTGTTTAAAACGTATTTCTGCCTCTGTCAAATTCAAACAGATGACAGAAACAGAAATATGTTTTAAACACGTTTAGCGTTAAATACGTTTAAATATCAGTGGTGAAAGTCACCCTTACATTGTATAATATTTAAAACACCATTATGGGTTATATAACATAACATCATTTCATATAACGTTTATTTAGTATAATCAACGAATAACTATTTCTGGCGCTTCGCCGGCCGCTGCCGCGGCACGCTCGCTTCGCTCGCTTGGCTCGCGCTTTGTTTTGTTCACAATTCTAACCTAACCTAACCTATTATAAATTGTTTTGTCACGGTTTTGGCTTTTTATGGCGGGGGCGAACCCCCCTTTCGAGCGCACTGTACCCTCCGTGCCCCCTGCTCCTTTCCTTTGCCTATACATTTAATTGACTAAATTGATGATTATACTTATAAAACAAAATTATATCAAATGAAATTATTACATATGATGATTATATGATATAAACATTATGTAAAATGAAATTAGTTGAAGTGTTGTTATGACAAACGTTTATTATGTCATATGAACGTTATTAAAATGAAATTATATCAAATGAAATTATATCATTCATTACGCACCCCTGTAAAACACGTGATACGTTAGAAATTAGTTATAATTGAGTGGTAATTTTTTTTCACACCACAGAAATCTTGTTGCTTTCGTATAACTATCTTACGGTATAAATAATCATATCCCTAGGGATATAAATATAGCTATATTACGGCTTTGTCTATCTTACTGCGACACATCCATTGTATCAAAAACCAGTGTAACTACATTATAACTCAATGGTTTCAAAACGAACGTTGACTCTGGCCGTCCGTCCCACTGACTGCCTTCCTCCCATGGTCACTAGTTATTTATGCCCTTTGGAGATTTATTTACAATGTATCCATTCCCGTATCTAAATTACGTGCTTTATCGCAATTTGTCTGGCTAATGCGATTTTTACTGCTGTGACATTACGTTTAAACTAGGAAAGAGGTCGACAGTAGGTAGGTATTCCTACTGATTACGTTTATGTTATTTAAGTAATACGTCGGTAACCGATTAAAATAGATTTGGTATTAAGTACCTATACCTACTGGTAAAGTAAGACTAAGTAATGACCGTTTGGCGGTAATAGTAGATTTCATTACAAGTGCGGAAAGCCTGTCATTGCAAAGAGTTCCGACAAATGTCTACCCGAGCCGAGGCGCAGCCGAAGGTGAGGGTTGACAGTCGGAACAAGTTGCAATGACGGTTCCGCACGTGTACTGAACAACTATTTTTAATACAGTTGCGAAAAAATTAAGCAATTTAATAAAATAATAACACACAAGAAACTCAACTAACTAATCGTAAAAGAATATAAGCAGAGACTTTTTTTTTGTTTTCTTCACCCATTCTGGGTTGGCACAGGAAACTATGATCATACAGCCAAGGCTTCAGAAGATTTTTTTTATTGATATGAAATGAAAATTAAATTAAATGAGATGAAATGAAATTAAACCTAACAAAAGCAATCCGAATCCTACAGGAGCGCCTTTCCTTATTTCTCTCTTTTACCACATCGTTTTCCATTAAAGCCACATTATTGCACTAATTCCACCATACTAAGTACCTACCACAATAAAACCAGAAAAAACTAATTTAGAAAATTAAGAAATAAGGTCCCTCATTTTCTTTTCACTTACTTGCGCAAACTCCTACAAACAGATACTATGGTAAATAAATAGTGCACATCATACCATATTTAGTAATCTGTGGTCATACAGCCAATTTTATGTATTTTTTATATTCATAAATTTAATTTGGCCGATACTAATATTAATTTAATGTATAATTAAAATTACTTTTAAATCTGATATTGAAACAAATTAGTAGCTTCTTTTTAGAAATATTTGCATGAATCATAAAAACTTCTATGATTTTTTTTTAGTAAAAACTTCGTGGTTGGTTTTTTCTTTTTTAATAGATAATATTTTGACAGTTGGGAACATGAAGCTCGACTTAATAGGTATTAAGTCAAACTTCATGGTTGGGAAAGAAAACGCACGAGTTCGGGAAAGGTAAAGAAAAAGTTCGAGTGTGTAATAGCCCACATCCCGAACGCTATACGTCCCTGCAATACGCCACTTTTTGAGCAACTGTATTAAAAAATATGTACCTACATCAATGAAGCTTTGTTTTTACCACACTTTTATTAGCTTCACTTGTAATGTAACTAAGTCACAATGTAAGAAAATCTTGGAAATCAATTTTAACCTACTTCTAATTGTCGTATTGATTTGAAACTTTGCAAGTCTATATGAATCCGATGACAATACAATAATTTGCTACCATCGAGCTGATCTGATGATGGAGTCAAGAGGTGGGCAATAGAACTCTTCAATGGCTGCTAGGAAACCCCTCGAGTTTAGGCTCATTTCTTTTGTTCTGATAAAACCTGTTCGTTACACTTGATGGTGAGGGTCTGATGATGGAGCAGGGAGGAAGCCAGTGGCACTTCTTAATGACCACTAGGAAACCCCTCGAGTTTGGCCTCCGTTGTTTCGTTCTGATGAGACTTTTTAGTCGCACTTGGTGGTTAGGGTCTGATGATGGAGCAGGGAGGAAGTCAGTGGCACTTCTTAATTACCAATAGGAAGCACCTCGAGTTCTGGCTCATTTGTTTCGTTCTGATGAGACCTATTCGCTACACTTGGTGGTAAGGGTCTGATGATGGAGCAGGAAGGAAGCCAGTGACACTCCTTAATGACCAATAGGAAACCACTCGAGTTTGGGCTCATTTGTTTCGTGTTGATAAGACCTATTCGTTACACTTGGTGGTGAGAGTCTGATGATGGAGCTGGGAGAAAGCCAGTGAAACTCCTTAATGGCCTCAAGAAAACCCCTCGAGTTTGGGCTCATTTGTTTCGTTCTGATGAGACCTATTCGCTTCACTTGGTGGTGAGAGTCTGATGATGGAGCAGGGAGGAAGCCAGTGGCACTTCTTAATGACCACTAGGAAACCTCTCGAGTTCTGGCTCATTTGTTTCGTTCTGATGAGACCTATTCGTTACACTTGTTGGTGAGGGTCTGATGATGGAGCTGGGAGGACCTAGTGTCCTTAATGACGTCAAGAAAACTCCTCGAGTTTGGGCTCATTTGTTTCGTTCAGACGAGACCTATTCGCTAAACTTGGTGGCGAGGGTCTGATGATGAAGCTGGGAGGAAGCCAGTGGCACTCCTTAATGACCAATAGGAAACCTTTCGAGTTCTGGCTCATTTGTTTCGTTCTGATCTGACCTATTCGCTACACTTGGTGGTGTGGGTCTGATGATGGAGCAAGGAGGAGGTCAGTGGCACTCCTTAATGACCACCAAGAAACCCCTCGAGGTGGGCTCATTTGTTTCATTCTGATGAGACCTACTCGCTACACTTGGTGGTAAGGGTCTGATGATGGAGCAGGGAGGAAGCCAGTGACACTCCTTAATGACCAATAGGAAACTACTCGAGTTTGGGCTCATTTGTTTCGTGTTGATAAGACCTATTCGTTACACTTGGTGGTGAGAGTCTGATGATGGAGCTGGGAGAAAGCCAGTGAAACTCCTTAATGGCCTCAAGAAAACCCCTCGAGTTTGGGCTCATTTGTTTCGTTCTGATGAGACCTATTCGCTTCACTTGGTGGTGAGAGTCTGATGATGGAGCAGGGAGGAAGCCAGTGGCACTTCTTAATGACCACTAGGAAACCTCTCGAGTTTGGGCTCATTTGTTTCGTTCAGACGAGACCTATTCGCTACACTTGGTGGCGAGGGTCTGATGATGTGAAGATAGAGCTGGGAGGAAGCCAGTGGCACCCTTAATGACCACTACGAAACCTTTTGAGTTTGGGCTCATTTGTTTCGTTCTGATGTGACTTATCCGCTACACTTGGTGGTAAGGGTCTGATGATGGAGCAGGGAGGAAGTCAGTGGCACTCCTTAGTGACCACTAAGAAACCCCTCGAGGTGGGCTCATTTGTTTCATTCTGATGAGACCTACTCGCTACTTTTGGTGGTGAGAGTCTGATGATGGAGCAGGGAGGAAGTCAGTGGCACTCCTTAATGACCACTAGGAAATCCCTTGAGTTTGGGCTCATTTGTTTCGTTCTGATGAGACCTATTTGCTACACTTGGTGGTAATGGCCTGATGATGGAGCAGGGAGGAAGTCAGTGGCACTCCTTAATGACCACTACGAAACCCCTCGAGTTTGGGTTCATTTGTTTCGTTCTGATGAGACCTATTCGCTACACTTGGTGGTGAGTGTCTGATGATGGAGTAAGGAGAAAGTAAGGGTTTGGCTCGCGCATCTGGTAACTAATAGACTCCACTTGAATTTGTAAAACTAAATACATATAATCACGCCTTTGAGTTATAATGTTTACGGGGTAAGCAGACACATGAATGCACTGTGAAATCGATTATCAACCACCCATAGCTTGCCATTTATTAAACTAAAAAGTAAAAAATAAATATGTAGGTAGTTTAAAAAACTAAAAAATCACACTTTTATAGGAACAGACTAAAAAGTACAAAATAACCGTCTATTCAGTAACTGAAATTAAAAAGCGTGGTGCGCGTTGTCAATATTAAATACTTGAATGCATGCTTTGCAAAGGGCGCACCACGCTTTTTAATTTCAGTTACTGAATAGACGGTTATTTTGTACTTTTAGTCTGTTCCTATAAAAGTGTATGTTTTTAGTTTTTTAAACTACATATTTATTTTAGCTTTATCTTGGCACAAGAAATGAGGGTCTGCTGAGTCCTACCAAAATTAAGGGGTTTCAAGTTTCATTCACTTTAATTTATATTTTTATTAGGTATAAATCTACGTTAGGTACTTAGCTATTTCTTTGCCAAAACTCATCTCCTTGATCTACGTGTGAAAAGGTCACAGACATTTCACAGTTGACTTTCGTAGGTATTTAGAACATCAGTAAGGATTCATCGTGAAACACTAGTGCTAAAGTAAACACTAATGTGTGTTTTTATTCCGAAATTTTAGTAAGTAGTTAGGTAGGTCTACAATTAACATAGAAACTTCCTTCTTTTTACTTCTTGTTGGTGTGCAAAAATAAAGCACAAAGGGGTTACTTATTAAAAGGGGAAGTAAGTTATGCGGCACTTAGAGAAGTTGTCAGGGTCTGTTAAAAATAAATGAAAAGAGAAAAAAACACAATTTAAAAACACAAAAAATTCAAAGATAAAACATTTCTCCTTGCTGGGACCTTTCATTATTTCCTCTTAATACAAAAACAGACATCAATCCTATTAAAACATATTGGTAGATCAAAGTCAATTTAGCTTACTTAACATAACAAAATAATCATATTGTCTGTTTTGTTAAAATGGAATCAATCTTGTTACTAACAACTCCTCTAGGCAGGTACCTACCTTGTAGGGCGAAAGGCTAAATACCTACCTATCTCTTATTTTCATAATACTTTTGCCATTCATTAATAAATAGCTTTTCGTGAGCTTAAATAGTTTTTTTTCGGAAATGAGATCTTTTGCCCGGGGTAAAAAGCCTATAGATATGTATTAGTATAACGATTATATTTTTTTAAGAATATTTGCGGCTGACGCGACTACTAATGCGAATGCTTTACACAAGTTTAAAAACGGATAGAAAGAGGGCTCAAAGCTCGAAAAACTGTCGCGGCTATGCCTAAACCAAATGCAAAAAGATCGCAACACATTTCCATCATTCGAATTCTCTTCAGGACGAGCCTTTATGGAAAAAGGCTCTCAAGATTACACAAGAGTGTGTTACTAGATGGAACAGCATTTTTTATACTTATATTGCAAAGTATTTTGAAAGTAAAAAAGTTTTTAATCTTTATGTCTTTTCGCATTCACAACAAATTATAAAATTCCCCAACTGACTTTTGAAGTGCGCACGATTAAAAAAAAATCTCGATGTACTGTTACGACCATTAGAAGTTTTGTTTCATAGTTTTTTTCTTACGTTCATATTTGCAAAATATTCGCACAATATTTACGAATTCGAATGCGAATACGAACATAAAAAAACGATTGCGAATGCGAATATTCGTTATAATTGACCAATGAATATGCTTTTCTACACCATACTCCTCTGTGCCAACTTTCATCCAGTCCAGACCCGTTCAGCCGTTTCGCCTTGATTGAGTAAGAAACATCCAATAATAATATTAGATAATATTGGTAATATTAGTAATATTTATATCAAGATAAGCTTATTACTTTAGTAACTGACGAATCTTTACAGTATCTACCTAGGTATTTCTTAACATAAACAATTGAAAGTTATTTAGCTTTATCTTTCATTGAATGAATACTTCACTATGACTTGACCAACAGGTACCTACCAGACAATAGCCAAACGCAAAAAAAGCTTAAATTACCTACTTACTTATACTTAAAATAACGAAAAGAAAATAATTTTAAATAAGTAGGTACTTAAGTACTGTAGCGTAAATCTAAGTATTTCGTAAATTCCAAAATCACATTATATATAACTAGCCTTCCGCCCGCGGCTTCGCCCGCGTCTAATACACGACGTTATCCCGCGGGAAGGTGATATTTTTCAGGAATAAAAAGTAGCCTATTTCCTTTCTCAGGCTCTAGACTATCTCTGTACCAAAATTCATTCAAATCGGTTCAGTAGTTTAGGTGTGATTGTGTAACACACAGACAGACAGAGACGCATTTATAATATAACTAGCCTTCCGCCCGCGGCTTCGCCCGCGTGTACTACACGACGTTGTCCCGCGGGAAGGTGATATTTTTCAGGAATAAAAAGTAGCCTATGTCCTTTCTCAGGCTCTAGACTATCTCTGTACCAAAATTCATTCAAATCGGTTCAGTAGTTTAGGTGTGATTGTGTAACACACAGACAGACAGAGACGCATTTATAATATAAGTAAGGATAAAGTAAGGATTTGGCAGGCACTTAATTTCAAATTACAGATTTAACGAAATAAAAATACATCTCACGTCCCTTTAATGGATTTCAAATTGATAAAATGGTTAGTTTTCAGTAAAAGTTGTTATTTACATTACATCAATGTCGAAGGGCGGGTCAAACTGAACTTCGTGTGAACTAAACATTGAATAAACAGTCTGTAACCTTTCCCAATTTTTACTCATAAAGGTAAAAGAAAACAAGTTTTACTATTTATTACTTCTTAGATTAGCACGGTTAAATAATCATGCTTTATTTTATTACATCAGTAGGTATCGACAAAATGTCCATTTCACTAGTGGTCGCCCACGCCCAAGTGATTACATGCTCTTTGGCCCACGCCCGCTTTGATCACCAGCTTTACATTCGTCTGGTTTTCCATTTTGAGATATTTAAAACGAAACCTGTGTTCCTACTAGTGTACGTTTGTCAATGTGCAAACGTAAAATAGGTAGGTACTATCGCGTTTGAATTACGAATTATATTCTAGATCTTATTTTCTTTATAAATAAAGTACCTACAATCTACCTGTAAAATTTTTTCTTAAACGCGATAGCGAAGGTATGAGAATTTACTAAACTTACATTCAGAACTAGAAGTCTTCTTAAAAAATTGAAAAGCTTACACAAGTAATATCATATCAGCGAATTTTCCACATTTAAAAATGTTATAAACACAATTTCTTTATGTAATAAGTACACAAAATAAAGCGTGCCACGTACTCCAATAGTATATTATGATACAAGTGAGCTTAGGTTGCTCATTATACACGAGGCTGTGGGTTGCAGCCCGAGCCGCAGGCGAGGGCGTAAATCAGCCGAGTGTCTAGTGAGTAAGTTGCTCACGAGTTTCATACGCACTTTTTCAACACACTTGCGAGGAAAAACAAACATTTATTGCATTTATGGCAATCAGTGAGGACCTGTAAGTGGCCTTCTGGTGCCTATTGTAATTGATGCTAGTTTGTAAGATTGGCTGTTGGTCTTCCTTTAAGAAAATAAATAAATAAATAAATACATATTGTATTAGCCTAATATTAACTAAGGGAAAAAGCGCACAAGTTTTTTTTTTGCACGCGCCAAATGTGAGTTGATTGATTACATACAGCCATACAGCCTACTTCAAAAATAATTAAGTATAATAATAGTGATAAAATGCAAATGTTTTATAACAAATTATTGTGAATTATAAATAATTTGATAATAATAATCTTAATTATGTTTTTTGTCTTAATTAGGGACACATTTATTTATTCTAAAAACCTAAATGGATTTTCAGCCGTATAAAACCTCTTTGTTGTTACAAAAAAAGAACTGTATCTATTACCCGCTGAAATTGAAAATGCTCTGTTGACTCGCATAATAACTTGCAGTTACGTACCAACTTAACTTTGTAGGGATACTGTATTACCCGGTTAAATTGAAAAGTCTCTGTTTACTCGCATATAATTTGCAGTTAGGTACTTACTTAACTTTGTAGGGATAATTCTATTACGCAACTAGTACTGTAATATTATTATGCACGCGTGGGTTATAGTTCGGTTTATGGCCCTAAGATCGATGTAATAAGGCTCACTTTATGAGCAAGTGTGTTGAAAAGCCTATTACGCAACACTGAAGAAAATTATATAGGTATTTATTCAATAAACCTCTGAAAATACCCTCTGAGTTGAGTGAGTGAGTAAGTCTATTAGTAATCAGTGCTATATTACTTCTTAGATTAGCGCATTCAAATAATCATGCTTTATTTTATTACACGAGTATCTACAAATGGCCAATTCACTGGTGGGCGCCCGTTTTGTTTACTAACGTCCTGTTTGCCATTTTGAGATGTTTAAAACGATAATAACGAACTATTTGCAGGTTTTAAACACGCTTCTTTAAGTGCGCAATTGAAAAGCTTAAGTACACAAGTAGTTAAAGAGAATAGTAAATTTCCATCATTAGCGTTCAATTTAAAAATTTATAAATACAATTTCTTTATTTAGTACACATACCTATATCGTGCGACGTACTCCAAAGCTCTAATGCAACACTGAAGTAAAATTATGTATATTTATTTAATAAACCTCCGAAAAATACCCTGTGAGTTTGTGTAGGCGAAGCTGATGCGCTGCGCTGATGCAATCTAAGAAGTAATATAGCACTGATTACTAATCAGTAATCAGTGCTATATTACTTCTTAGATTAGCGCGTTCAAATAATCATGCTTTTTTTATTACATGAGTATCGACAAATGGCCAATTCACTGGTGACCGCCCGGTTTGATCGCCGGCTTTTTTCCATTTTGAGATGTTTAAAACGATACTAACGAACTAGAATTCTAGGTCTTAAACAAGCTTCTTTAAGTGTGAAGTTCAATTGAACTGTACTTTAATTAAAAAGCTTACACAAGTGTGTAATATTACAGAGAACAGTACTATCATTAGCGTTGAATTTAAAAATTTATAAAGACAATTTCTTTATTTAGTATACTTATATCGTGCGACGTACTCCAAAGCCTCTTACGCAACACTGAAGTAAAATTATGTATATTTATTCAATAAACCTCCGAAAAATACCCTGTGAGTTTGTGTAGGTGAAGCTGATGCGATTTTCCCCTTTGTTCTCATTTTCCGTCTCATATTTTTGTTTCAACTTCACTGAATATTTTTATTACGTTTTCTTGTCTTTTCAACACATGAGTTATTTTTATACAAATCCTGCATGCTCTCTGGTGTAAAATGTTGTGAACAGTTCAACCGTGTTATAACTAACACTCTTATCTTGTCGGTGTTTGTGTAGGTACGTATTTTGTTGCAAATCCTTGTTTATTGCTGAGCAAATAGTACCTATTTGGCTTTGATGAAAAAATGTAGGTATAATTTTTATCAGTATAAAGTAACACAAAATAGTGACATCCTATATGTAATTATGTAGTACTTAATAAGATTGGAAGTTCTTCATGATCATGACAATATGTAAAAGATGTAGGTACTAGGTACCTAACTAAAGATACTTTTACCTATATGCTAAATACAGTAAGGTCAGATTATCAGGACAGGCTTCAACATTTGCGTGAAAGCACCTTGTCATATCGCAAATTTCCATACAAACACAAATGTGAATCAAATGATTTATAAGTAAGTAATTCAAGTAAAGTAAAATTTTGAATTACCTACCTATAGGTGTATTAAACTACTTGATAAATAAATAATTTAAGGCTTTTTTAACAAATTTAACTTTGGTTAAAGTCTTAGAATAGTGCTTTCGTCAATTGAAGCCGAGTGTTGTAATGTTGCATTGTAGGTAACAATTCTAAAGGTAGCCATGACATGGAGGTATTCCAGTTACCGCACCAATTTGAGCCGCACCATCCGAACCGCACCAAAAGCATTCCAGTTATACGGCACCAATTGGTGCAATTCGAAAAATGTATTAATTATTAAAGCATTCCACTTACGGCACCAATGGTTTAAAGTAGATGTGTTCACTAAAAACATCGATAAATCAGTTCAGTTCTTTATTATTTTTGAAGACATTATTTGAAGTAGGTATTCTAGTTACAGAAACTGTACGGTTCTCGTACATTGTACGAATTATCGTTTGGTGGTTAGAAAAAAAACCTATGCACTATAAATACCCCCTCCATAGTGGATCACACGGGAATGACGCCGCCGATGAGCTGGCTAGAATGGGATCCTCCACAATAGTGGCAGGACCTACACCCATTCTGCCACTCCCATTCAGCCAACTGCGCTCATGGGTAAGGCAACGAACACACATGCTGCACATAATACTCGTTGGGTAGCTCTAACAAGCTGTAGACAGTCTAAGATGGCGATGACTGCAGTCTCGCCGCGTTTGACCTGCAGGCTGCTCAGCCTTAATCGTCCAGACCTCCGGATAGTTGTTGGTACACTTACAGGTCACCTAACCTTAAACCGACAACAATTTATTATGAATGCGACGGACAGTCCTCTATGTAGAGGTTGCCTGAACGCAGAGGAAACAGCCACCCACGTGATCCTGGAGTGCGTGGGTTTGGCCGCACAACGAACAGAAATCCTCACAGAGGTGAGGTCGCTCCTAGAAGCCTGTGAACGCCCCAGGAGGCTTCTGCGCTTCTGGAAGGAGCTAGGATGGCTCGACTAGCCATGTTCACGCATAACGGACCAAATATGAGTCTAAATGCGGAAAAGTGTCAATACCAACCAACCACCCCCTCCCATAGCTATGATATCCTGATACTTTAGAATCCAAACCATAAATCGCGAAGCTACATTGTCCTTGTACTTCAAACCTAGTGATGTAATGTATTATTAGTTGTTGCTAGAAATACCTAAGTAGGTACCTACTTCAAATAATGTCTTCAAAAATAATAACTGTGTATCGATGTTTTTAGCTAGGTACAATAACAGCTCTACTATGCCTCTAACCATATTGGTGCCGTAACTAGAATGCTTTAACAGGTAATATTTTTAATTCATTTTTCGAACCGCACGAATTGGTGTCGTACCTAATTGAAATGCTTTCGGTGCCGTTCGTGCGGTTCAAATTGGTGCGGTAACTGGAATACCTCGTGACATGAGCCGCATCACGTACCTAGGTAGGTATTAATTTACTCTTTCGAGTTGAAAATGAGCTGATGAAACAAAACAACGATACCTAAGTAGATTATAATTATTGTTAATTAGTGAATTAACCCATCATTCAATTAAAGCTATAACAGTTCGATCATTTCATTATTACCTTCTTATACAAACGTTGTTATTGAAATTAATCCACCCCAATGAATGAGATACAGAATTTATTTTTATGAAATAAAATCATCAGAAATAAAAATCATTTTTTGAGATAGGTGCTTACTACACTATACAATACTCTATATTAAAGTAGACGGCATTGCTATACTGCTGGAAACAAGATAAGTTGCTTGGTTGTTGAGGATTCCGGTAATAGTGCGCTTCCACCTTCAGCCTTTCCTCAAATTTAGTTAATGTCAAACGTCAATAGTAAGGACTTTATTACAAGGCGAGGTTCACAAATTTAATAATTGGCTATTGGAATTTGTTTCAAGAATAAGTTGGGTATTTGTGATGAAGCCTAGTGAAGCCTAAGATACGACCTACCTACTCACCAAAGAAGTAAAAGCCTGACCATAAAATTTAGAAACCTCGGCCATGTTGCAAAAATGTGATGACTAAATTAATTATTTTTTTCTATAGAATTTGAGATTTGTAACAACGAAGAAGCGAAGTGGCGCATCAAGCCTGGTTTTTTATTATTCTCTTCAAGCTTTACCTACTCTCCTCATTTTCATAAAACCTTTATTTATGTTAAGTTTTATTCCAAAACACAATTCATCTAGCCAGATGCCAGCGACACCTGAATATACCGTCCACTTTTGGAAAACGGACGGGAGCCTTGTTCCCATGAGAATAACCGTGAATGGGGAAGTCGACACGATTCTCACTCAAACAGAGTTGTCGTGTCTTATCTTATTCATGCTACTAGCAACAGTGCCGTTATGAAATGAAAACTTAAATATGCCTCGGCCTTGCGACGGCCACTGAAGGAGTGAGTGAGCTATTGTCAAAGTTTATAACACAGTTGGGATTGGAGATTTAGGTACCTACATTTGTATAAAGCTATTATTGTTTCGAATTTAACGATGGTTTTCTAAAGAAATGTAATAAATGGAGCTAAAAATATTAAGGTGCCACCTAAAATACTTAACTACCTCAATACTGCACACACTAAATTGATTACTTAGGTAAGTACTTTTTAGATTTTTAGATGCCAGCTTAGCAAGGTTAGGATACTTTGGAAACTACTCATAATATTATTGTTAAACTATATTATATAGGTAGTTTAACAATAATAACATTATACAATACATTACTATTACTATACATTACTATACATTTAACAATAATATTGTACTATGTAATATAGTTAAGTACTTTATTTTTTTTAAGTAGGCACTTTCGTCCACTGGGCCCATGGGCGCAGTCGCCGATTTGAATTTTTTTGATAATTTCTTTTCGTTCAACTGAGCCCACTTTTAGGCCCTCCAACTGTGGTTCCAGTCCAGCCCTCGCCCGATATTCGGTATCTATTTTGTTGAAGAAAAGAAATTATAATACCTATGCAACGCCACGTTCTTCGATTTCCTTGGGATGACTGACTTGTTGAACTTGGGACCACGAAACGAACGAACGGAAAAAACTTGGGGGCACGAAAGTATAACCTCCTCTTTTTTTAAAGTCGGTCAAAAAGACGGTTAAAACCTTAACGGTCATTCTCGGCATTAGGTGTTCTTCACATAATTACCGTACCCTTTTTTATTTTACGCTAATTTCTCTTAAACACATTAAAATATGAAACATATTAAAGATACGAATTCAGTGTTTAAAGTGGCATTAGATTATTAAAAGCGGTTTTTAAGTTATTGAGATTTAAAAAAAATATGGGTACGGTGATTAGATAAATCTAAAACTTAATGTAACGGTAATTAGAAAAGATCAAATTAATCTATGTAAAATTAAGAAATTAAATAATACTATGCATCTAATGACACAACACTTATAGGAAAAATGTGATAGTAAAAAGTAAGGCGGGATTCGAACCCGCGTCTCCGGATTTTTTTCCTATAAGTGCTTACAGAATTGCATTGTGAATGCATAAAAATAATTTTAAATCTCAACACAATAATTGTTTTTACAAATTATAATAATAAGTATTATTGTTTAAATATATGGCCTTAGAAATGAGCAATTCTCATAAAAATGTTAAACATTTTTGTTCGTAACTTTTATTGTTTTTGTGTTAATTCGGTTATATAATCGATTTTAAACAAAAATTTAAATTAAAAAGCAGTCCCATAAAGTAACAAAAATGTTTGTACGAAATTGTCTTACTTTGGTAACAAAAAGAAAAATGGGTTTCTACCAAGTTTTGAGATGTTTTAGTATAAATTTATGTACAGACTACTGACAAAGATCGTTTTCTTTTTTAACCGACTTCTAAATCAAAAAGGAGGAGGTTCTCTATTCGTCTGTATGTATGTTTTTTTTTTTTTTTTTTTGTGTATGTCCACCGATTACTCAAAGACGGCTGAACCGATTGAAATGGTTCAAACGTTATTACATCAGGTTAGTTTCCAAGTTGGTCCCATTTTTTGAAATTCTGAAATCGGTTCAGTAGTTTTCAGGAAATCTTGAAAATACTGTCGTTTTCGTTACCACTTTATGTGAATTTAATACTTATCTTTAGGCATAACTCCTTTGTTTATAAACCGATTTAGATGATTCTTGTTTTGTTAAAAAGGGGATACCTCAAGGTATTTTAACCGACTTCGAAAAAGGAGGTTTTGAGTTTGATCACATACCTATTTACCAGAAAACACGCAAATTGCCTGCACGATGCACTACAAAGAGTGAAATAAAAATTATTTTTATAAAAAAATAAAACCGCCTTCTAAAAAACCACATCAAAAAGTAAGAAATAATTCCTCGGGCGGGTTTTATCAAAAACAACAAAAAATTGTACATGTTTCACGCCCGACTTCAAAGTACTTACGTTATTTATTTGGTGAGGAATTATTTCTTACTTTTTTGATGTGGTTTTTTAGAAGGCGGTTTTATTTTTTTATAAAAATAATTTTTTTCAAGGTGGTTTTTACAAAAGAATTCTGTGAAAATACTATTTTAATGTATTTTTTGGAGCGCAGTGAATATTCCGAATTACTAAAACGACTTGGTGGTGGTGGTGACAGAGTTTCAAGAGGACCTCTTAAGACCTCTACACACCGAACTCGCCGGCCCGCCGGCTTTACCTGACGGTTGTTTTGCGACGATTATATATATAAACAAGCCCGGTGGCCCGGGTAAAAACGCCGGCCCGGACATCAAGTGAATCTAGATCTACCACCACTTGTCCCTAAATTTTCCTTTTCCTTTTGTCTTTTATAGTAAGCTCTAAAATTTTCCCTTTTCCTTTTTTGATCTTTCTTCCTAGCTAGGAGTTTCTTATCTCGTTTTCTTTTATTATTACTTTCTTTCTCTTTTTCCTCTGATTATTGGTACAAAACAGGGTCATTTTTATTCTTTTTCGACGTTTTCGTGCTGCGAGCCTTCTAATCTCTTTTATTTACCCTTGGTTTTCTTTGGTTATTCCATCCTACAAATTAAAATCAATAATCAGAAGAAAACATCGATCTCTAGCAAGGTTTGAATAAAAGGGAACGAATTAATTTTATTTAAACAAATATCTGCCTAAATAAGCATACATCAAATAATTATATAATATTTCACGATATTATTATATTATTATGTGGAAATTGTTACTAATATTGTATCGAACAATTGTTTGTCTATTTGTTTGACGTTACAGCTAAACCACTGAACCAATTTTAATGAAATTTGGTATGTAGATATGTTGGAAGGTAACAAAATGTGAACAGTAGCGCCACCTATGATCGCTACGCCAGCGCCACCTTTATGATCTCTGCTGTAATATATTTTTTTTTTTCAATAAAGTCAGTCGTTGTCCAACCATACCGTGTTTCATTACAGGTTATGGGCTAATTTACGCTAGTTAACAATTTTGGTGAAAATACAGTGCAAAAATGTCGACAAATCTTATTGCAAGTATTGCAAAGCTAAGAGGAAGAGAAAATTATGAAGATTGGGCGTTTGCTGTAGAAAATTACCTCGTTTTAGAAGGAATGCAACAGTGCATCATGGCCGGCGACGATCCAAACGACGCAAAAGCAAAAGCCAAGATAGTTTTAACAATAGATCCTAGTTTATTCGTGCATATCAAGAGCGAATCAACTGCAATGGGACTGTGGCAGAAGCTGAAAAAACTATTTGATGATAATGGCTACACGCGGCGCATCGGATTGCTTCGAAGCCTCATATCAATCCGTCGAGAAAATTGTGAATCTATGTCTCAATATGTGACTTCGCTGTTAGAAACAAGTCAGCGATTGAATAATACAGGATTCAAGATCAGTGATGAATGGGTTGGCTCCTTGTTGTTAGCACGATTGCCTGAAAAATTTGAACCAATGATAATGGCGGTGGAACATTCAGTTATTGAGTTGACAACCGACGCCATTAAATCGAAATTACTGGATATGGAGGACGGAAGTGAAGTTTGTACGAGTTCTACACAGAATGCGTTTGCGACGAAAGGTTGGCAACATAAAAAAATAAACCAATCGCACGCGCATAGACAAACGTCATCGCAAAATTCGCAAATTGACAAAACAAATGTCAGATGTTTCAAATGTAAACAATTGGGACATTTCATGAATAAATGTAAAAATACCCCGAAAAGCAAGGAATGTAATGCGTTCAGTGCAGTATTTCTCAGTGGTAATTTCAATCAAACGGATTGGTACGTCGATAGCGGTGCTAGCTGTCATTTAACGTCTAAAAAAGACTGGTTGTTGAACACAACAAATCAACACCAAGTCCAAGAGATAATTATCGCTGATAAGACGAAAATTTCTGTTGAAGACTGTGGAGATGTGAAAATAACTACAGTTGTTGGAGATACCGAGCACGAGAACATAGTGATGAGAGTGTTTTATGTACCTAACTTGGCTACAAACTTGTTATCTGTCAGCCAGTTAATTAACAATGGAAACACAGTGACATTTGATGCGAAGCACTGTTATATTTATAACCAAAAGAGTGAACTTGTTGCAACTGCAGATTTGGTTGGAGGTGTTTATAAGTTGAGAATGAAGCAAGTAGATTGTTTGTTGACTTCAGTGTCCGGAAGTGTATGGCATAGAAGGTTTGGTCACCTGAACAGCAAAGACCTCAATGTGATGAGAGATGGAGCTGTTAAAGGAATGTCGTACTCGGACAAGGCTCAGGTCAGTAAGACCAACTGCATTGTGTGCTGCGAGGGAAAGCAGGCCAGGTTGCCGTTCAGTCATGCGAGCAACAGAGGCAAGGAACTTCTCGAGGTCGTACATGCAGATGTCTGTGGGCCTATGGAAGCCAGATCCATTGGAGGAAAGAAATACTTCTTGTTATTCGTAGATGACTACAGTCGGATGATATTTGTATATTTCTTGAAGACAAAGGATGAAGTATTCTCACAGTTCAAGGCATTCAAGGCGTTAGTGGAGAATCAGACAGGTAGGAAGCTGAAAGTGTTCAGGACAGACAATGGTACAGAATTCTGTAGTAAAGAGTTTGAAAAATTCTTGGAACTTTCTGGAATTGTTCATCAAAAAACTTGTCCCTACACACTGGAACAGAATGGTCTCTGCGAGCGGTTTAACCGTACAGTGATAGAGAAAGCAAGATGTTTGTTGTTCGATGCAGGATTGCCGAAGCGTTTTTGGGCAGAAGCAGTTAACACTGCTGTTTATTTACGAAACAGGTCAATCGCATCAGGATTAGACAACAAAACACCTACGGAGATCTGGACCGGAGCTAAACCAGATGTCAGTAATCTACGTATCTTTGGAAGTAAGACCATGGTACACACACCAAAAGAAAAAAGGTTGAAATGGGATAGAAAAGCGACTCAGTGTATTCTTGTTGGGTACTCTGACAATGTAAAAGGTTACCGAGTGTACAATCCCAACAATAACAGCATAACTATAGCAAGAGATATTGTTGTGATTGAGGAGGGGATTGAACAGAAGCAAGATGTGATACACTTTGACATTAGTGATGGCACTGATGACATCTTTTCAATGAAGAATGAAAAAGAGGAATGTACCCAAGAAGTGGGGGACGTAAGGCACATAAGAACATTGGAAGATCAGGAGAAGAAAGAAGTATTGAGCCCCAAAGGTGAAAGTTCTGGTTCTGATGAAGAGGACTTCGAGGACTCCACAGATAAGCTGGGGGCTGACTCTGCGGAGCCAGTGCGAGATCACATGTCTCAGCCGGGGCTTCCCGGCGAGTTTCCAGTGGAGAAGCTTGCTAAGCGTTGCCGCAAGCAACCTGATCGGTACGGTTTCAGTAGTGTGTGTGTAGGTCAAACCAGTGAAACAAGTGCAAGTGAAATATCTCTAGATGAAGCGTTGAATGGACCAGAAAGTGAACAGTGGAAATTAGCCATGCAAAGTGAATTTCAATCATTTAAAGACAATGATGCTTGGGAACTAGTTGATGTTCCACCCAGTGGCACCATTGTACAATGTAGATGGGTTTTTAAGCGGAAACTTGATAATGACTATAAAGTCAGGTATAGGGCTAGGTTAGTTGCTAAGGGCTTCACCCAAAAGCCGGGCATTGATTTTGATGAATGTTTTTCCCCTGTTGTCAGACATTCAACTTTGAGACTATTATTCGCTTTAGCTGTTCAACTTAATTTGGATATTTGTCATTTAGACGTTGACACTGCTTTTTTGAATGGTTTTTTAAATGAAATTGTGTACATGATGAAGCCGCCAGGTTTTCAGGGTAGTAATGATGATGTAAATAAGGTTTTGCGATTGAAACGTGCTATTTATGGCTTAAAACAGTCATCAAGAGCATGGTATCAACGTGTTGAGGAATTGTTACAGTCCTTGGGTTATAAAAAATCTGAATTAGAACCATGTTTGTTTACAAAAATTAATAAAGATGTAAAGATAATTATTGCATTATATGTCGATGATTTTTTTGTGTTCTCGAATAATGAAAAGGAAACTATTATGTTAAAAGAAAATTTGTCATCGAAATTTAAAATCAAAGACTTGGGATGTATTAAAAACTGCATAGGTATGAGAGTGATTGTAGATAAAGAGAATGGTACTATAACTTTAGACCAACAAAGTTATATTGAAGAATTGCTGTTAAAATTTAATATTTCTGAATGTAAGTCTGCAGAGACACCAATTGAACCTAGACTAAATTTAACTAAAAGTGAGAAATGTGACAATAAGTTACCTTATCAGAGACTGATTGGTTCGCTTATGTATATAGCTGTGCTCACGCGTCCTGATATTGTATTTTCTGTAAATTTCCTGAGCCAGTTTAATAACTGTTACAATGAGGAACATTGGGCCTATGCAAAGAGAGTTCTAAAATATTTAAAGAAAACAAAATCTTTCTGTTTAAAATTTTCAGCTAGTGGTAATAATCAGTTAGAAGCTTTTGTAGATGCGGACTGGGCCAGTAATATAATTGATCGGAGATCCTATACTGGATACTTTTTCAGGCTGTCAAATGGTGCAATCTCTTGGGAAACCAAAAAACAGATTACTGTTGCATTGTCCAGTATGGAGGCCGAATACATGGGCATTTCAGAGTGTTGCAAAGAATCTGTCTATTTGCGAAATTTGTTATTTGAATTAACTAATGAAACTTATCCTATACCAATATTTAATGACAATCAGTCAGCCCATAAGTTGTCGGCCAATCCAATTCACCATAAAAGATCCAAACATATAGATGTGCGGTATCATTTTTGTAGAGAAAAAATTGCTAGTGAAATTGTAAAGATTAAATACATGTCTACTTCAGAGATGCCCGCAGATTTATTAACTAAAGGTTTATGTAAAATAAAACATTATAAATTTTTAGAAATGTTTGGTTTATTTGATAAAACATAAAAATTTTCTTTGTTACAAGAGTTTATATGTGTGTATATGTGTGGTAAATGTATGCACTTATTATTTTGTTAAGTGGGGGTGTTGGAAGGTAACAAAATGTGAACAGTAGCGCCACCTATGATCGCTACGCCAGCGCCACCTTTATGATCTCTGCTGTAATATATTTTTTTTTTTCAATAAAGTCAGTCGTTGTCCAACCATACCGTGTTTCATTACAAGATAACTTGAACTCAGGAAAAGGACAATGTTACTTTCTATTCTTGGAAAGCCTCAGATTTTTTTTCATGCGGACTTAATCGCGGGCACAACTAGTGGGCAATAATTTCATACAACGGTAATTAGAAATATATGGTAATTAGTATACGGTAAATAGAAAACATTAAGTTGGTGTGCGGACGCGTCACGGTGATTAGAGAACAGAGGTTTATGAAATTAATTTAGCCAGACAACTATTTAACAGAGGCCTACGTTTTTGTTTACAGCTAAATATGAACGCTTACTTATATATAAAAAATTTAAAGCTCTTGATTTTTTACAATATTACGGATATACCAACCCGGACACGTAAAAACTGGCTATTCGGAGAATGGCCGTTAAGTTAAATCAATGTCAATTCATTTTAAACTTGTATTTATCAACTGGCAAGGGCAAAACTCACAATGCCTAAAACGTTCCCACCTGTTGTTGTGATGTAATCCAAGAAATAAACATCAAGGTACACAGGTTTACCTTATTGGAAATCGCTTAACATGCTGTACTAATGTCACGAAGCTTGTCAAAGCCAGTACTTTTAGAAATCATTGGAGATAATCTTTAATACCTTTTTAATGGCGGCAAACTGCTATTTTCAGAATAAATATCTGCTTTTAATCGCACTTTCAGTTTCTACGTAAATTTATTTTAAGGTTGCTTAATTTACTAATGGATACTAAGTTCGTTGACAAATGAAAAGTTACAATATTTTCGTTAGAAAAACACCTGAATTTTTATTATCTCTCAAAGAAAAGACAGCTGCCGCGGCTTAAAACTTCTGTAACTTGTATTGGTTGATCATAACTTTATTATGATTTCGATGTCATTTTATAAAGCCATTTTAGAAAAAGCACAATAATCGAGAAAATAATAAACTGAAACTTACAGCAGGTAAATTGAAAATGAAGTATTTAAAAAAATAGACCCGTCTCACAACCATACCATCGAAGCTGGTTGTGAGACGGGTCGATTTTTTCTAAATACTTCATTTTCAATTTTTCAATAGTAAAAATGGCATTGTGAATGCAAAAAAGTAAAATTTTAAATAACTTACAGTACTTAAATTACCTAAGTTGAAATAATGAATCATACTGCTTCATTTTTTTTTCATGTAAGCCTTCAGGTAGGTATGTCTATTCCTCGAAAGCACTTAAACATTATAATATATTTAAAGTACTTAATAAAACATCCTAACTATAATATGAGATATTAAAAGTAATCACTTCGTACCCTACTTACCAGGTCGGAGCTCTATTAAGTGGCTCAATTAGGCTTTACCTATTTACCGGACAAATGGGACACTACCAGCCACTATCTCTGGTCGCCAGCCGCTGCGAAGGATTTTTTCCTGTCTGTCATTGGTACTATATACATAAACATCTGGCATTCACAAACCATGACGAGCTTTTTGGTTAGTCAATGTTATTTTTATTGTTATTTTAATTAGTTGTACGTGTTCGATGTCGTCATTTATTTTTGTCGTCTCGCTGAAAAGTCAAGAGTAACCAATTGAAAACTGCAGTTACTCTTTACTTATTTACCGGACAAATGGGTCACTACCAGCAACTATCTCCGGTTGGGAGTGTTTCCTGTCTATGATTGGGACTATTTTATAAACATCTGGCATACAAAAACCATGACGAACTATAATTACGCTTTTTAAAGAGATATAAGTATTCAACTTTTTTCGAAGTCGCCATTATTTATGAAGATTACCTACTGCAAAATTTTCTTCTACTTGCCTTTTTTCTTATAGGTTGTACTTTAAGGTGTAAAATGTTATATTTGCGTCCCCGTGCTGATTATGTTGTTTGATTATCACAACATACACTCGCAAACAGTCAAAGGTCGCTCAACCAAACAATTTTGTTAGAGAACCTTCCTCTTCCGAATTGTAAAATGGAAGAATGGCTTTAGTTTCAAGGTCAGCTCCCTAGGTTGTCGTGGACCCTTATCAGGATCAACTAGGCCGGATTAACCGGACAAATGGAATGTAATTATCTCCGTTAACTATTACGTGCGTGTGTATGTATAGCTCGGCATTTGATGCAGGTTAAATCGGATTGACTGGACAGCTAAAGAAATAATAGAAATATAATTATTGGACACCATCACGAATCATTATATGCTGAAATATTCTTGTTCAAAGTCGCGACACCGAAATGAGGAAAATTCTTGGAACGCATACAATTTTACTTACCATTTATCAAAATGGGTAAGTAGATAAAATTTTAAAATTACCTTTAACATAAACTACCACTAATCACAATTTCAAAAATATTATCTTATAACCTATATCAGTAATAGCTTTTGTGTTATGACCGAAAATAAAAAGTAAGACAATAGAGTTACGTACGTCCACCGAAATGATAAATTTGAGGCTTTATCATTTCCCCCCCGTATCACAAAATATTAAGAGCTGAAAGGTGGTAACTATCCCATCTTGCTAGAAAAAAATATTACAACCGTATAGTAACGTTCTGCACCCCCGTTCTCATTGAGTAGGTACCTACGCGCAATTTTTTGTATCACACATAGTTCCAATACCAAACTGTTATAGTGTTAATGTAGTAGCTTGAGCACTAGTATAACCTATGGAAATTGGAAACAACGACGGGTACCATATACACCTTGACCCTAGAAAACATTGAAAAGTTCGTTTTCAATATTTATCCGACCGGGAGTCGAACCCGAGGTCCCGTCTGTAGAGATAGCGGCACCTTGAAAGCCGTTGCGTAAACCACTCGGCCACGGAGCTCGTTAAATAATGATCGCAGAACAAGACGAAGTTCCCAATTTTACACTGTCCTACCTAATATCTCTGTTAACTATTACGTAGGTGTGTATAGATAGCTCGGCATATTTTGATGTAGCTTAAGGCTAGGATTCCCGACCGCAGAAACAATTGAAGAACCTCGTTTAACGGTGGGACCCCCCTTGTGTAGGTAGGTACTCAGCAAAATAGGTAATTAAAAAAAATTAAGAATGCCTTTCAAAAATTGTAAACTTATGACGTTGACGACGATGAAATTTAAGTTATTATCCGAGAAAGTCCCAGGTTTATTGAATCCATCATTCAGTAATTCATAAAACATAAGTTGTACACACTACATATTTTGATCGTTAACTAAAAACCAAAACTAGTATCAATTTAAGACACTCTTTATCAAACAAAACTGAATTCCGAATTAAGTAAAGAAAGAATTAAATTGTTGCCAATGTCTTAGAGCACTATTTTGATAGCGATAAATCTATATGGCTCAATACGAAACACTCTTTATCGAACAAATATGGCAAGAAAGGTAGTTACAAGGTCGCTCCCGGTCGGGCCGACCCTCATCAGCTGGGTCGATTAGGCCGGATTAACAGGACAAATGGAATGTGTAATTATCTACGGTAACTAATCGCGCCGTACGTATTATTCGAGCTCTTTACGCCGCTTACAGGTGGATGTTCCGGTCTCAGATCACGATCGCGAATTGCTATGAATCGGGGAAGATATAACGTATGGTGAAGAATAAATATTTGCAGTGTTAGTGTTGAATAGCTCTTAAATATGTAAACTTCGAATTTCTAAGTGATTTCTAGATAATTGAGTTTCAAATATTATAGAGGTAGGTACTCGAAGGAGCATTGGCTTAGCACGTTGGGCAAGAGATTGCGGCTTTGATGCAACTGTACCCAGGGTCGTTCATGAGATGGTTGACCAAATAACTGAAAAAAATAACCACTAAAAAGGGAAAAACAAGCTTTATAATTTCTCATTCAAGTCAGGGGAATTTTTAAATTATAAAGTGTTTCACCAAACGGTCTCATGACTGCAATGGAAAATAATAGAGCTTGTTATTCCCTTTTTAACCGACTTCCAAATAAAAAAAAGAGGGGGTATAACCTGTCAATTGTGGACCGACTCATATTCTTTTGTAATTCGAAAGAGTAGACTCCTGAGGTGGTCCCATTGTCACCAAGTAGGTATGTATCTGATGATGGAATCCCAAGAAAATCGAGGAAAACTGACAAAGTTTAAACGCTATTTTACGTGTTTTACATATTTTCTAAAGTTTTTCAAGTACCTACTTACCTATTTGCACCTTGTAAGCATCATCTTATGTTGATGAGCCGGTGATGGAAAGTAGCTACAATCAATTCCTTACCGCAAAGGAGGATAATTATTTAAATAAAATTGAACGTAAAGATCCATAGTTGAATTCTTTCAGGTTACCTACTCCAGTGAGGTAAAGATAAAGGTAAACTCCACCTAGAATGTTAGGAGTTAAGGGGTGGAGCTTGTCTTTATTGTTCTAATTTAGATATTTACAACAGTTTTAACTGTTGCATTTTAGTGAATATTTTTTGCAGTCGGGTTTATTGTTATTTTTGATAATTATATTATTTAGGTATTGAAATTGTATTTCTAACTATCAGGGCATATTTAGCTGTCCTTTGGTATCCGAGACTATCTCTACATTTAAACTTTGCACGAATATTATGAAACAATAATTCACAAAGAGGTGTTTGAAATTATGCCTAGATCTTTCAAGGGTTTGTCACCAACTCGACACGAGAGGCTGGACACGCGTGTGTCCAGTTGGTGAAACTCAAAGTTAGTATCACTTATTATTTCGTCATCTGGACACGCCAAGATTTTGACGCGTGTCCAGATAGTGAAACTTAAAATAAATCACTGTTATGTTTTCGCCAACTGGACACACCCAGATTTTTTTTCAAAAAAGGGTACAGTCAAGTGAATAATCGTTTCGTCCGTTGAATTGTTAAACGAGATTTCATGAAAAAGGTGCCTCACCTTTTTAATTGAAAATTCTTATTAGTTTAAAATTTTGATATAAAACAAATATGTTAGAATAAAAAATGAAGACAAGTATACTTAGCTAATATTACTTATTTTGATTACCTATAGGTACTTCTTTTACAATAGTTTGTAGATATTCAAATAATCTAAATAATAAAAAATTTAAATCATCACTTCGAGTAGGTATCACAGACAAATTTAATAAAAAAGGACATAAATAATTGAACTCAGCAAAATATATTTTTGTATTTTACATGGTTAAACGCAATGACGTTTTTAGCCATGAAAGATGCACTCCATATATACAAACTTGAAAAGCGTGCTTGTTTACTAGTTGCGTTGAAGTAGTTTGTACGAGAGTGGATTTGAAACGTTCAACATTGATCGGCTATAGGTTGCATAAAAAAAAACAAAATAATCATCATACATATGACAACAATACTAAAATGGGTAATTTTACAAACAATACGCATACTACTTAACTCTGTAACAACAATATTTGCTGCTTTGGAAAAAGAGTACCTTATGCTGCGGCTACATTAGCGGGCTACGGCGAAGTATCGCAAAATCTTTTTCTTTCTAACTAACCGGTAGTGGCGTATGGAAAGAGATAGTCGATATGTAGCCGCAGCATTATTAATAAGGTAATTGTATCACAATCACAAAGACTAAGATAATTTAGAGATCAATAAAATCATCAGTTTTACATAGAATCTATACTAATACTAGTCTTCTGCCCGGGGCTTTGCCCGCGTGGAATACACGACGTTATCCCGCGGGAACCTAAAATATTTTCGAGATAAAAAGTAACTTTGGTGACTCTTCAGCTCCCAAACTATCCCTATAGTAAAAATCACGTCGATCCGTTGCTCCGTTTTGATGTGAAAGTCGGTTAAACAATTTACGTCAAATGTTTGATAGCTGGTTTGTATGGGAAAAGAAAAGTGTGGTTTTTACTATTTTCCAAGCAATTTTTATATTTTTTCTCTCCATGAAAACCTTCCGTGGGACTTAAAGAACATATTATGAATAAAAAAATTGCCGAATTGGTCCAACATTTATTTGCTTGACTGTACTTTGTCATAAATTCAGATAAAATTCGAACGTGTGTCCAGTTGGAGAAAACATAAAAGTGGTTTAATTTAAGTTTCACTATCTGGACACGCGTCAAAATCTTGGCGAGTCCAGATGACGAAATAATAAGTGATACTAATTTTGAGTTTCACCAACTGGACACACGTGTGCCCAGTCTCTCGTGTCGAGTTGGTGAAAAACCCGATTTTTGGAAGAATATTCAAACACATAATATAAGTAAATTAATTAATAAATATTGGACAACATTACATACATTGTTCCAACAGCAAATTATAGTAGCATGAGCTCTAGTGTTATGAAAACTGGAAACAATGACGGGTATTACCACATACCTACATCCAGACCCGAGAAAATATTGAAAGTTCGATTTCAATATTTACCCGACCGGGAATCGAACCCGGGTACTCCAGAGATAGCGGCACCTTGAAAATCGGTGCGTACACCACTCGGTCACGGAGGTCAATAAGTGACATTTCTTTGATCGAAATCAACTCTACTTTGATAATATTATTTCAGAATACAAAATTATCTATCTTCGATATTTCGTCACTCAGATAATTATTCGTTGGCACACCATTTTAATCGCTGAATATCCGTCGTCGTCGTCTACGCCGCCGGCCGGTAGGTCGTGATCGTCTCACTTCATTCTATTTGCGGGCACTTCAGAAAACGCATCGATCATAAGCCAGACACCGAATAGATTGACTTTCTACTTTTAGTCTAGTTTTAGTAAAATCATCTGATAGGTAGATGCATTTACCTTATCAGAGGTGGGTTATTTTAAAGCTGTAAAGAATTAAAGTTGAAGTTGTAATTCTCAAAAAATTGCGTAATTGGGGCTTACCCGATTACTTACGCTATCTTTTGAGAATTACACCGAAACCAAATATGTAATAATAATAATATTAAAATACACTTTATTGCTCACAAAACAAATAAATACATAAAGAAAAATAATCACAACAAAGTACACAAAAGGCGGCCTTATTGCTTAAAAGCAATATCTTCCAGACAAACTTAGGTGAAAAGAAATAAAAGTGGAGTATAGGGGAGTGGGTGCACTTTGGAAGGCATTGATATAAAAATAATAAAAATAAATTGTAAAACTAGGTAAGTACTTTGCAAAATATAATTTATAAGCAAAGTCAGGGATACCTACAACATAAAAATGATAGTTAACAGTTAGAACCAGAAGAATGGAAATAATTTACGACCTCTATCGCGGACGGTTTTTAGAGTTTGGGCTTTCCTGATACCATTCAGGTAATGAGTTCAACAAACGACCAGCGTGTTCAGAAAAGGAATAGGAAAAGAAGTCGGTAGAGTGCCGTGGAACTTCTAGAGTGAGATTTGTTGCAGAACGCAAAGTAGGGCAGGCGTTTCGGTTTTGGCCACTGTACCGGTTTTGGCCACTTTTTGCTCTAAAAGTTTTCTAAACAACTTTTAGCTATTTTAAATAAAGGAAATTAAAATAAGGTATTTTAAGGTAATAATAACAACCGTTAGAATTCCTTGTGTCATAAGATTTTTTTTCAATAAATTCCATTTTCTGTTTGAAAAAATGTTTTGTATGAAAATTTTAAGAAATTTGTTTTGGATGAAATACTTTGTAAACCTTTGTTTTTTTCAATTAAATTGTTGTTTTGCAATTGACTGGTTTCTAGCGCATTAGAATATATTGATTTTACCTGGGTTTGGTTTTGATTTTTCGCAATACTTACAAAAGTTTAACTATCAGTAAGTGGCCAAAACCGGTACATTTGGCACCTCTCACACATTGTGTGTAATATAAAAAAAACTATTTTACTTTTATAAATTTGAAAAGTTTACCTTTAAAGGTAGATTACGGTATTTTACTGATTTTTTTTTATTTCTTTAAAATGTTTTTCGAAATATTAGCTACACAAAACAAGTTTTCATTTTGAATTATCTTTAATATTTTCAAAGATATAGGACTTCAAACTTTATAATTAGACAAGGACAGGACGCTATCTTAGTGACGTCAGTGGGTTAGTAGCGTCATAGTCACGCCATAGAAGATTTCGTTTTAGAAAGAGACAGCTATAGTCAAAATCAAACAGACTATAATTCTTTTATTATAAAACAGATTCAAATTATTTTTTCACATTTGGTATTCTTAATTGCAATATTTTTTAACGTCATCATTAAATGTCTACATTTCAACAACAGTAAAATACCCTATTTAAGATATTATAAGATACCCATTGGGGGTAAACCGGAAGAAATGGAACGAGATCTTTTAGTCTTATTGCCTCGCCTGAAGGAGTTGGGACTGGAGGTGAATCCGACCAAATGTGAGTTTTTCTCCTGTAGCCCAGAGTCTTCTTCTTCCTTTCTCTCCTTCACCGCTTTGCTTCCTGGCCTCAAGGAACATAACAGACAGACCCTTTGTCTGCTTGGTGCTCCAATTTTCCCAGCTGCAATCCCTGAGGCCCTAGAAGCCCGCAGGGAGGCCCTCTCACTCGCCAGCGAGCGTCTTAGGGAAATTACTCCGCACGTTGCTCTGGTCCTAATGCAGAAGTGTTTTGCTATCCCAAAGATGACATATCTCCTGCGGACGGCCCCCATTTGGTTGTTTCCTGGTGCTGTTGAATCCGTTGACACCGTAATCAGGAATATTATGGAGACAATATTAAACGTCTCTCTGAGCGGGGAGCACTGGACGCAAGCTACTTTACCAGTCCGGTATGGGGGACTTGGTGTGCGATGCATTCGGGATGTGAGCCTGCCGGCTTTCTTAGCGTCGGCCCATGGGGTTGCGGACCTAGTCGCTGATATATTATCCTTGAATGGCGACAAGGCAACCGTCCCTCATGTGGCTGATGCCATCACGACCTGGCTGGCTCGCGTCCCGGGAGCAGCCGTCCCCGAAAACCCTAAATATCAGCGCTCATGGGACGACGTAGCCTGCAAAGCCATCCTCGACCGGCTCACTGACGGGGCTGAGGCGGTGGATCGCGCGAGACTCATGGCGGTGTCACAGCCAGAGTCCGGTGCGTGGCTGCAGGCACTACCTTCGCCTCACATAGGTACTTTGCTCGACGCCGACTCCCTGCGGGTGGCGGTCGCCCTCCGCTTGGGCTGCGATGTATGCGAACGGCACATATGCATCTGCGGTACCATGGTGGGGGCCGATGGCCATCACGCGTTGAGTTGTCGTCGTTGCACAGGAAGGCATCCTCGCCATCATGCCCTCAACGACATCCTACAGCGGGCTCTCACGTCGGCCGGCATCCCCTCCGTCCTTGAGCCGCCGGGTCGCAGCCGCACCGACGGTAAGCGGCCTGATGGCCTAACGTTAGTGCCGTGGGAAAAGCCCTTATTCCTCGTACATTACCAAGTTTGATAACTGGCTTTCTACAAGGAAAAATAATTCTTCCTAGCTTACCCGGTTTTCAAATGGGAATTAATTTTTCCTGGTAGAAAACCGTAATTTTATTAAGTTTTCTACGAAGAATTTTTTTTTCTTCTTAGCTTACCCAGTTATCAAAGGAGAATTTTTTTTTCCTCTTAGAAAGCTGTGAATTCAATTACAGCTTTGTACGTGTTGTTCTAAGAATAAGAATTTTTCCTACTTAGCCATTAGATCAGATAGACCGAATAATTACTTAGATTAAGTTTTACTTTAATAATTAGACCATCCAACCAACCGTTCCATCGGAGCTGGTTGTGAGACGGGTCGATGTTTTTCTAAAATATGTATTTCATTTTCAATTCTTCAATGATAAAAATTGCATTGTGAATGCAAAAAAGTAAAAATTTAAATAACCTCTTTACTATTAAATCTATATCTATTCAAATAAATAAAATTGGAGTGTCTGTTTGTAATATAACTGCATATAATAATATATAATAATAATATAGTAACTGCTTTTTACTACTTACATGCATATGATTAAGTATATTTTTATAATATACGGTACATATACCAATATATCATTTTTTACAATTTTTGCCTGTCTGTCTGTCTGTTTGTTCCGGCTAATCTCTGAAACGGCTGGACCGATTTTGATGGGACTTTCACTGGCAGGTAGCTGATGTAATAATGAATAACTTAGGCTACTTTTTATCCCGATATTCCTAGGGAAACGAGAACCACGTGGATGAAACCGCGGGCGGCCGCTAGTAATAAAATAAAATAAATCTGTTGTTCCCTCTAAAATTAAAATTAATCTAAGTAAATAATAAAAATGAATAATTATTCGGTCTTTCTGATATTCTGATCTAATGGCTACGAAGGGAAAATTCTTCTTCGTAGAACGCACAACACGTACAAAGCTGTGATTGAATTCACAGCTTTCTACGAGGAAAAAAAAATTCTCCTCTGATAACTGGGTAAGCTAAGAAGAAAAAAAAATTCTTCGTAGAAAACTAAATAAAATTACGGTTTTCTACCAGGAAAAATAATTCCCATTTGAAAACCGGGTAAGGTAGGAAGAATTATTTTTCCTTGTAGAAAGCTAGTTATCAAACTTGGTAATGTACGAGGAATAAGGGGGGAAAAGGGGCGGTGCTTGGTGTGGGATGCGACTTGTGTCAGCACATTCGCTGCTACCCACATCTGTCGCACCTCACGCGCGGCCGGAGCGGCAGCTGAACACCAGGCGGTCGCGAAGCACCTGAAATATGCCCCGCTAGAACAGGGCTACATTTACATCCCACTAGCTGTAGAAACGGCGGGTTGTTGGGGGGCAGAGGCAATACAATTTGTTAAAGATTTGGGGCGTCGGCTTAGACAAAAAAATTGTGACCCCCGCTCTGGGTCGTTTCTGGTGCAAAGGTTGTCCATTGCCATCCAACGCGGCAACGCGGCCAGCGTCATGGGCACATTTGCGCCGGGGACTGCTCGGGGCGGTCTATTAGACTAAGTAATATAATAATAATAATAATACCGTACTACAGGTATGCACCAGAACAGGTCCTTGAAAATAGCCATGCCACATTGTATTGGGATCGATCTATCATTACAGACAGGACTATTGTAGCTAATAAGCCTGATATTGTATTGATAGATCGACACGAACGCCGCGCAATAATTGTTGATGTCACTGTTCCCCATGACGACAACCTTGTGAAAGCTGAAAAAGATAAAGAAAACAAATATCTTGATTTAGCTCACGAGATTGTCGACATGTGGGACATTGATTCAGCAATTGTTGTTCCGATAGTCATATCTGCCCATGGGCTGATAGCAAAGAGCCTCGATAAACACCTTAAGAGGCTCGCGTTAGGTGGATGGATCGGGAGTCAGATGCAGAAGGCAGTACTTCTGGACACGGCCCGTATAGTGAGAAGGTTCCTGTCTCTGGATCCTTAACCATCGGTAGCCGGGACCCTGATCTTGCTGCCGTTGGGGAACTGCATTTTTGTATTTTTAAATGTTATATTTTTTAGTGTTATTCATTATAAAAATTTAATGTTTAGAAATATAATTTTGTAAGTATTTACAATGTAATAAAGGAAATAATAATAATAAATTTATTCATTGACCATAAAATATTACAATGTTAACTTTTTTTTTTTTTTTTTTTTTTTTTTTTTTATTCACAACGGTGTAGCACTTAGCCTTCATCACACCTGATGTTAAGTGGTGATAAGGCTGAAGGTGGAAGCGCACTACTCCCGGAATCCTCAATCACTGAGGAACTGGCTATCTTATCTCTAACTGCCGGAACACAATAACGCTGAAAACATCATTGTTATGGCGTCAGACTTAGATAAGACGGTGGTAGCTAGCCAGGCGGACTAAGAACAAGTCCTACCACCAACCAAACCGAATACTATAAGTACCCCCACTGGGAATCGAACCCGGGACCTCTGGGTCTGAAATCGGTGGTGTGAACCACTAGACCACAGAGGCGGTTGCACGCACTTTACAATAAGCAGGCTTTTATAAAGGATTAGTTTTCAAGTTTACAATAATATTTACGTAATATTTCATTCTCAAGGAGAAGTGTAACCACTGACCCTAAATTGGTTATGAAAATAACCTGTGCTTAGGGATTCAGCCCCTTCGCTACAAAAACCTTAAAATGTTACATAGCTAATTAATTTAAATGGACAACGAAAGCAATTTATGTTAACAGACATTATATAGAATTTACTTAATCTAATAAAAGTTTTAACTTAATGTAAAATAACTAAAGGATTGTAGTTTTAATTATAAATAAATACAATCAGCAAGTAACCTTATTGCACTAAGGATTGATTGGGTTTATGTACGTGAGTGATTCTGTGAGTGTGATTGTATGTATGCGAGTGTAAGTTTGTGTATGTGTGGGTGTGTGTATGTGTGTGTGTTTGTATGGTGTTTCATGCTTATGAAACCACTTCCAGCAGAGCTTCAGTTTCTTCGTATGGTCTTCCAGAGAGCCAGTCATAAATTATTCTCTTACATTTTGGTAACGGATGTTCGTGATGCAACAGTATTTTATTATAAAGATACGGTCCGAGGAAAATGATAAACCTTTTCGTAAAAGAGAAATTTAGTTTAGGGGTGTGACATACACGGCTTTTATTTCTTTTAGTGGAATGTTTATATGGTGTTCTAGCATGTGTGTACAGAAGAGTATTGAGTATTGAGTATATAAAGCTGGCGAACGGTTAACACTTTACAGGCCGAGTACAGTTCTTCAGTTGAAAAAGAGAATGGTCGGAAAGTGCTTACTTTTAAAATCGCGCGTTGTGCTCTTTCCAACAGAAGGATGTCAGTTTTAAATGCCCCCCCCCCCCCCCCCCATGCGGTAATACAATAACTTAGGATACTCTGGCACAATGCATGTAAGTCGTTTTGATAACCGCTGGTGAAGCAACATGACGAAGTTTTCTAAACATGTAAATTAATTTTCTGACTCTAGTAGTCAGGATGTCAATGTGTTGTTTAAAATTCAAATTTTGATCAATGATTACTCCAAGGTATTTTATGGATGAGGTAGAAATTATATGTGGGCAGGGGCAAGTATTTGAGTTAGGATTAGGACAAATATGAGCTATTACGCTTGGCGTTGGATTTGGTTGTGTGTTGTTACTGATAGAGAACGTTATAAGATTAGATTTAGCTGCATTTAAGGTTAGGGTATTGGAAATTAGCCACGAGTTGACTTTATTAAACCCTTCTTGGGCAGAAACCATCGTATCGGGCCAGTTTTTACCCGTAAAGGATAGAACGGTATCGTCTGCGAAGGATGTGCAAATGTAATGTAATGTGTAAATAATGTGTAAATTACAGAGGTCGTTGATGAACACGAGAAAGAGGGTGGGGCCCAAAATACTTCCCTGTGGAATTCCGTGGGTTGTAGAGACGTACTCACTGTAATAATCATTGATTTTTACTCTTTGACGTCTGTCCAACAGATAGCTACTAAACAACTCATGCTGGATCCCTCGGATACCAAATGTATTGAGTTTGTGTAATAAGGTAGGGATGGGAACCGTGTCAAAGGCCTTCTTCAGGTCGATGAAGATGGATGTTACTTTCTTTCGATTGTTCATATTATCGACAATATAGTCAATGAGTTCTAGAACGGCATCAGAAGTTGACTTTTTGCGTCTGAAACCAAATTGGTTTGACGATAAAAAATTATTGGCTTCCAGATAATTAACTAATCGCCTATTTATGAGACGTTCTAGCACCTTTGAAAGAGAAGTGAGAATTACAATCGGCCTGTAGTTTTCAGGTGAGTTCCTATCGCCACTCTTAAATATAGGATGAATTGTAGCCTTTTTAAATGCACTGGGGAAAACCCCAAGACGGAAACAGTTGTTAAAAATATGTGTTAAAGGGGCTTTAAGGGGTGTAGAGTATCTTTTAAGGAAATTAGATGAGATATTATCCCAACCCATTGCAGTATCCGATTTTAGAGAATGTATAGAGCTATGAACTTTATCTTCATCTGTGTCCAAAAGAACAAATGACTGAGGACATGATAGCATTTCAGGGGGCTTGTGTTGATTAGTCAATGCCGTCAATATTGTTTAATATTGCTGTTATTTAATAAGGATTTATAATTTGATCTTTGTACTTAATTGTAATTTTCTCATTACCGAATATATTTAAGATATAATTTGTGTCTTAAATACCTAAGACCATTTAGTACTTAGTGCTTAAAAGTCAAAAAATCCTTAAAGTGGCCACAAAGGGTACCTCTGCCCTACATTGCGAAGACGAAGAACGAAAGGAGAATAACATAATATGAGTAAACACTCGATTTTAGATTTTTTTGTGTTTTAACGTTTAATTTTTCTAAGGATATAATCAAAACGAAAGGAAATAATGAGGATACAATTAGGTTTTTTAAGAAACAACTTAAATGGCTACATGGCTGTTTTGTTTGTTCCTACTTATTATTAGCTTTAGGCTATAATTGTTGCTTCTGAATTAGGTAAGAAATAATTTGTTTCACAAGAATTTTGAACTACCCGTCCAGGGTTGATGCAGCTCACGTGTTTTATGTGAGTTTTCAGAGGTAATCACCCACAATACAAACCTCGACGAATATACGTCAAGTAGCTTGCTACATACAGGTGATCTGTGACGTCAAGCCAGTATAGAGGTAAGTAGAAACAAATATATATCCGACACGTGGGTGGGTTAGGTAAATAGGTACCTAAGTCTGGGGCCCGATTCTCAGGCATTCGAACTTTTTTAGTGTGGTAATTCGTATGTCGAACATTTTGTTTGTGGTTTCTATTGAAAAGTTAGAATGTTTCAAACAAACTAAGCTGTCTCACATGTCAACAAATTCATTTTGACAGCTAAGTTCGTATACGAACATCTATTGGTTTTTACCACTCGTAGCGTTCGACTGGTTTTCGATCGAACTTTTTCGATTGTGAAATTCTGACAATACAAAAACTGTGTTATATTTGAATTTCGAGCTATAAATGTGAACTTTTCTCGATTGCCTGAGAATCAGCCCCCTGCTCTTGAAAACAAAAACAGCGCAGTAATGATCGATGTTTCTTTAAAATGTGGTATTCAAATACATAATAAAGATTACTTTAATAGCAGTGCAATATCTAGGTAGGTATCCCTGGCCACAAACGGCCTACCGAACACAACCACGGTTACCACCGACCTCAACCACACACGGGCCACCGACCTCAACCACACACGGGCCACCGACCTCAACCACACACGGGCCACCGACCTCAACCACACACGGGCCACCGACCTCAACCACACACGGGCCACCGACCTCAACCACAAACGGGCCACCGACCTCAACCACACACGGGCCACCGACCTCAACCACACACGGGCCACCGACCTCAACCACAAACGGGCCACCGACCTCAACCACACACGGGCCACCGACCTCAACCACACACGGGCCACCGACCTCAACCACACACGGGCCACCGACCTCAACCACACACGGGCCACCAACCTCAACCACAAACGGGCCACCGACCTCACCCACACACGGGCCACCGACCTCAACCACACACGGGCCACCGACCTCAACCACACACGGGCCACCGACCTCAACCACACACGGGCCACCGACCTCAACCACACACGGGCCACCGACCTCAACCACAAAACGCCGCCACCGACCAATTTCCTGTGTTTTCATACATACTATGAACTCACCGCACACGGTTGACGCCTGGTAGCCCGTACCTGTGTTCCTATTGCTTCTTCTTCTAGCTTCAAGTGGCGGCGTTTATGGTCGTTCTCGGTTCGTCGGTAATAAAAAGTGATCCTTTGTTTAGTTCTTTGTGATGTAATGTAACCACTGCTTTACATAATTAGGAAAGTACCTGTTTTTATTCCAAGAAATATAAAATGCAGAACTTTTGGATTATCCTTTTTAATTTCCAAACTATTCACGATGTGTTAACTAAAGTGCGAGTCGGGCTCGCTCATGAAGGGTCCCGTACCCACTTAACTAACGTACCGATTACGTACACAGTTTAACACTAATACTAAATTGGAAAATGAAGTATTTAGAAAAAATCGACCCGTCTCACAAATAGCTCCGATGGGACTCGAACCCACGACCTTTCGCTTTCCGGGCGACTGCTCTAACCACTGAGCTACGGAGTCGTTACGAGAAGCGTCGAATTTATCCAATACTTCTTACACGCTGTATAGTCAGCGTTAATTTCATCAATGTGGAGATATTACTACCCTCACACGCGAAAGAAATACCTTTCCAGGTATTTGGCAATCGCTAAAGATGAAATTACTATTGCAACTTATTTTAATTTTTAGTTTTTTTGCATTCACAATGCAATTTTTATAATAGAAAAATGGAAAATGAAGTATTTAGAAAAAATCGACCCGTCTCACAACTAGCTCCGATGGGACTCGAACCCACGACCTTTCGCTTTCCGGGCGACTGCTCTAACCACTGAGCTACGGAGTCGTTACGAGAAGCGTCGAATTTATCCAATACTTCTTACACGCTGTATAGTCAGCGTTAATTTCATCAATGTGGAGATATTACTACCCTCACACGCGAAAGAAATACCTTTCCAGGTATTTGGCAATCGCTAAAGATGAAATTACTATTGCAACTTATTTTAATTTTTAGTTTTTTTGCATTCACAATGCAATTTTTATAATAGAAAAATGGAAAATGAAGTATTTAGAAAAAATCGACCCGTCTCACAACTAGCTCCGATGGGACTCGAACCCACGACCTTTCGCTTTCCGGGCGACTGCTCTAACCACTGAGCTACGGAGTCGTTACGAGAAGCGTCGAATTTATCCAATACTTCTTACACGCTGTATAGTCAGTGTTAATTTCATCAATGTGGAGATATTACTACCCTCACACGCGAAAGAAATACCTTTCCAGGTATTTGGCAATCGCTAAAGATGAAATTACTATTGCAACTTATTTGAATTTTTAGTTTTTTTGCATTCTCAATGCAAATTTTATAATAGAAAAATGGAAAATGAAGTATTTAGAAAAAATCGACCCGTCTCACAACTAGCTCCGATGGGACTCGAACCCACGACCTTTCGCTTTCCGGGCGACTGCTCTAACCACTGAGCTACGGAGTCGTTACGAGAAGCGTCGAATTTATCCAATACTTCTTACACGCTGTATAGTCAGCGTTAATTTCATCAATGTGGAGATATTACTACCCTCACACGCGAAAGAAATACCTTTCCAGGTATTTGGCAATCGCTAAAGATGAAATTACTATTGCAACTTATTTTAATTTTTAGTTTTTTTTGCATTCACAATGCAATTTTTATAATAGAAAAATGGAAAATGAAGTATTTAGAAAAAATCGACCCGTCTCACAACTAGCTCCGATGGGACTCGAACCCACGACCTTTCGCTTTCCGGGCGACTGCTCTAACCACTGAGCTACGGAGTCGTTACGAGAAGCGTCGAATTTATCCAATACTTCTTACACGCTGTATAGTCAGCGTTAATTTCATCAATGTGGAGATATTACTACCCTCACACGCGAAAGAAATACCTTTCCAGGGTGCCTACCATCAACTCTTATTGCGGTTTTGTTTAGGAACCTAAACTGATCTGCTTCGCTTATTCGTACCACGACAGCTTAATATCAATGACAGCGATTCAGTGATCATTCAATGACATTTCACAGCCGCTGAGCTGTCATCAACTCTTATTTGACTTATAACTCGGCAAAGTTAACATGACACCTGCAGGTTATGCCCGTCCCTTTCACTCTCCGAGCATGACAGAATCGAGTGAAAGAGACGGGTAGAAGAAATAAGGACACAAATCGTTCGGTCATTCACATTTAGCAATTCATTTGCGATCCCGTTTTCAGAAGGTCAGAGTACGAAAGAAAGCAATTCATTTTAGGAACCTATTCTGCATCGCGCTAATTTTGAATCGCTGTCTCAAAGTTGATGGTAGGCACCCAGGTATTTGGCAATCGCTAAAGATGAAATTACTATTGCAACTTATTTTAATTTTTAGTTTTTTTGCATTCACAATGCAAATTTTATAATAGAAAAATGGAAAATGAAGTATTTAGAAAAAATCGACCCGTCTCACAACTAGCTCCGATGGGACTCGAACCCACGACCTTTCGCTTTCCGGGCGACTGCTCTAACCACTGAGCTACGGAGTCGTTACGAGAAGCGTCGAATTTATCCAATACTTCTTACACGCTGTATAGTCAGCGTTAATTTCATCAATGTGGAGATATTACTACCCTCACACGCGAAAGAAATACCTTTCCAGGTATTTGGCAATCGCTAAAGATGAAATTACTATTGCAACTTATTTTAATTTTTAGTTTTTTTTGCATTCACAATGCAATTTTTATAATAGAAAAATGGAAAATGAAGTATTTAGAAAAAATCGACCCGTCTCACAACTAGCTCCGATGGGACTCGAACCCACGACCTTTCGCTTTCCGGGCGACTGCTCTAACCACTGAGCTACGGAGTCGTTACGAGAAGCGTCGAATTTATCCAATACTTCTTACACGCTGTATAGTCAGCGTTAATTTCATCAATGTGGAGATATTACTACCCTCACACGCGAAAGAAATACCTTTCCAGGTATTTGGCAATCGCTAAAGATGAAATTACTATTGCAACTTATTTTAATTTTTAGTTTTTTTGCATTCACAATGCAATTTTTATAATAGAAAAATGGAAAATGAAGTATTTAGAAAAAATCGACCCGTCTCACAACTAGCTCCGATGGGACTCGAACCCACGACCTTTCGCTTTCCGGGCGACTGCTCTAACCACTGAGCTATGGAGTCGTTACGAGAAGCGTCGAATTTATCCAATACTTCTTACACGCTGTATAGTCAGCGTTAATTTCATCAATGTGGAGATATTACTACCCTCACTTTTGCATTGTGAATGCAAAAAAACTAAAAATTAAAATAAGTTGCAATAGTAATTTCATCTTTAGCGATTGCCAAATACCTGGAAAGGTATTTCTTTCGCGTGTGAGGGTAGTAATATCTCCACATTGATGAAATTAACGCTGACTATACAGCGTGTAAGAATTATTGGATAAATTCGACGCTTCTCGTAACGACACCGTAGCTCAGTGGTTAGAGCAGTCGCCCGGAAAGCGAAAGGTCGTGGGTTCGAGTCCCATCGGAGCTAGTTGTGAGACGGGTCGATTTTTTCTAAATACTTCATTTTCCATTTTTCTATTATAAAAATTGCATTGTGAATATGTGTGTATTATGTGTATTATTTTAATTTTTAGTTTTTTTTGCATTCACAATGCAATTTTTATAATAGAAAAATGGAAAACGAAGTATTTAGAAAAAATCGACCCGTCTCACAACCAGCTCCGTTGGGACTCGAACTCACGGACTTTCGCTATCCGGGCGACTTCTCTAACCACTGAGCTACGGAGTCGTTACGAGAAGCGTCGAATCCATCAAACACCTCCCACACGCTGCACAGCCAGCGCCAATTTCATCAATGTGAAGATATTACCACCCCCACACGTGAAAGAAATACCCTTCGAGATATTTGACAATCGCTTAGAAGAAATTACTATGGCAAGCTATTCAAATCTTTACCCTCTTGCATTCACAATTCACAATGCAATTCCCATGGTTGAAAAATGGAAAATGAAGTATTTAGAAAAAATCGACCCGTCTCACAACCAGCTCCGATGGGACTCGAACCCACGACCTTTCGCTTTCCAGGCGACTGCTCTAACCACTGAGCTACGGAGTTGTTACGAGAAGCGTCGAATCCATCAAACACCTCCCACACGCTGCACAGCCAGCGCCAATTTCATCAATGTGAAGATATTACCACCCCCACGCGAAAGAAATACCCTTCCAGATATTTGACAATCGCTAAAGAAGAAATTACTATGGCACGCTATTCAAATCTTTACCCTCTTGCATTCACAATGCAATTCCCATGGTTGAAAAATGGAAAATGAAGTATTTAGAAAAGTTGTGAGACGGGTCGATTTTTTCTATATACTTCATTTTCCATTTTTCAACCATGGGAATTGCATTGTGAATGCAAGAGGGTAAAGATTTGAATAGCTCATATTATGTAGTTTTCAATAAGAAACGTGTAATGAAAACTGAATAACGGATAAATATATACATAGATATATATACTTTTTTTTACATATAGGTACAAAATAAGACAAATAGACATGTTCATGCACACAAATATTTGTCTTGTTCGGGAATCGAATACGAGACCTCTGGCGCAGAAGGCAGGTCGGTCGTCAAGTTGTTCTTACCAATATACTGGTAAGAGCGACTATCACATCACATCATTAATCAAGTCTCTTGATCCCTGCTTTCCAAATTACCTGTAAAGCGCGTCACAAACGGTGAAGATGCTATAATATTTTATCTTAAGATATCGTAAGATAAAATATTATAGCATCTTAAACTATCACACACGGTTAAGATACGATATATTTTGGAATCTTTTCACTCTCTTGATATCCGTCCTAGGTAGCGGACGAATATTCTGTAAACCATCTTATACAGGGTGATCAAAAATGAGCAATTCGGATTTGCTATTAGACTTATTGGACAGTTCATCAGAAGATGATTCTGACCTGGAATTTGATATAAAAATTGCTATAGCTAATTCGAACTCTAGATCAGTTTGGATAGAAAATCATACTATCATCATTAGGTAGGTACCTACTCCTTACGTTTGACGTTTCAAAGTGTCATTATTTCTAAGCAAACTTTTTGGTTAAACTAGGTGTAAACTTACTCTTCGTTTATTATGAATGTGTTACGGGACCCCCTCGTCGGCCCGCGGTACACTAGCCGGAACGTCGGAAGTCACCGCATAGTATTCAATTAGAAGATGTTGTAGAGAATAAAAGATTGTTTCAGCACTTGGAGAGTTGTTTTATCAAATATTGTAAATTAGAAATATGAAAGAATATGAAGAATAGGAACTGTTACTATAATTAATTAATTGACTATTATAATAGTTATTACATTTCACTTATAAATTTTTGGTACGCTAGCTCGCACGCGAGCTCTGTTCAGCTTGATTGTTCTGGTAGGACTGAATCAAAATGCTGAATAGGGCACGTGGAGCGAAGAATTACGAAAGAACAGTGGTACAGCATAAAATTGATGGCCAGTACGTAAAACTATAAAACTTTTCAGCCACTATGGAGTTTCTAACCATCCATAATGACTGGAACGAAACGGCATCGTTACAAATGTTTTGACTTTTTCGTATTTATCACAAAATGTTTAAAAAATAAATGTCCACCCGTGCGAAGCCGGGGCGGGCCGCTAGTTCTCTCTATGCCCAGCACCGAAAACGGGACAACCTGTATACACATCTTTTCGTATCCAAAATATATATTTCGTATATTAAGATAGTATCTTAACATGCAAAATATATATTTCCGTATCTTAACATACGAAATATATATTTTGCCGTATCGCCTAGCATCTTAAGATACTTAATATGAAAATATATGTTATCTTCGGCGTGTGTGATGGTCCATTGAATTGTATGGCGAGCGATATTCTATGTTAAGATAAAATATTATAGTATCTTCACCGTCTGTGACGACCTTAAAGCGTTGAGCACTTCACAGGACATTCGTACACGGCTTAAACAAACACCACAGTTGGAACTGAATTCATTTGCATGAGTTAATGATCATACTGCAGGCCAATTCGATTGGGCGGTTCAGTATCGCTGCTTGTTGCTGGTTGATTTTTATTTTTTTAACGTAGGTTCATTATAATTTTTATTACCTATTATAAACCTACAGAAATAATAGGTAAATTGGTTAATTCCTGACATCATAGAGGGGGGTTACTATGATCTATGATTATAAAATAATAATACTTACATGATCATTTGACAAGTTTTAATGCCCTTTCGATTATAAAATTGATTTGAGACATAAGGGAGGATGGGCCATGGCCCAACGCGTGGGCTCAATTTCTATTGGTGGGTGAACGACTGTAAATGCAGAATGCAGACGTGATCAATCATCGTGAACAGCTGTTTTTTTTGCTATTCCATAGTTGGCCCCGTAGCAAAGATTGTTCGTATTGATGGACACTATCATCCTCTAAAATCTTTGTACTAATTAAAATTAAGAGGTGTATTTCTGATCACCCATCGCGTAAAGGACCACAGCCGCAGTTGTTTAACATACACAATCGCAGCAAGTGATCGCGCAAACCACTCCAACACCGAACTCGTTGTTACTTTGATCCTTGGGATGGCCCAGAGTGTGAGTTATGTTAAACTTCCTGCTACATCCGAAACTCTTGAGTAAACTGAGCACATCGTAAACATACGTGCGGTGCTGTTACACCGATGTGATAGAAGTTCATTTTAGACCAGTACCACTCAAAACTTTTCTTAGGATATAGCTATTGAAAATAAGGTAGTTGTACCTACTTAGTAAAAATTTATACAACTAGGTACCGAAAATATATACGTTTAATACCTATGCTATATCTACACCTCTAAATTTTAATTAGTACCTACAACTACAAAGATTCTCAATACTCGACTGAAATGTATGAACGGCGGATTTCTTTCCGCGATTCCGTGATGGCCCCATAGTAAAAATTGATCGTATTGATGGACACTATTATCCCCTAAAATCTGTGTAGTAATTAAAATTGAGTGATGTATATTTGCTCTTTTGACCTACATGATGTTTACCACAGATATAGATTTACATAGATAACGCAAGTATCACGATTTGTATTGAAACCAAGCGTGCTGACTTTTTAACACCTACTGTGACGTCTCAGCCAAAATTTAGTGACAGAAATTCAAATCAAAACCATTTTGGACTATTGCAGTCACGAGGCATTGTTTTTTGTTTTCGCGCCCGTCCGTCCGGCTTCAACAACAGACGCGTGCGGCGTAAGTTAGCGGCGGACAACCTTGACGAAGTGAGACGTGGTCTTTTACTATGGGTCTCATAAGAAGGCTCAAAGTCACCCAGCGAGCAATGGTGAGAAAGATGCTTAAAGATGTTGTTCCCTGCTCGATCGAATCAGAAATGATGAGATCCGCAGGAGAACTAAAACAACCGACATCGCTCGAAGGATTGCATCATTGAAGTGGCAGTGGGCGGGACACATAGCGCGGAGAACCGATGGCCGTTGGGGCGGAAAGGTACTGGCATGGCGACCGCGTACCGGACGACGACGTTCCGTGGGCAGGCCCCCTACAAGGTGGACCGACGATCTGGTCAAGATCGCGGGAAGCCGCTGGATGCGGGCAGCGCAGGACCGATCGTTGTGGAGATTCTTGGGGGAGGCCTTTGCCCAGCAGTGGGCGTCGTTCGGCTGACATGATGAACCTTGACGTAAGGGCGGGGTTCGAACACGCGAAGTACATGACGCAAATGTGTTATCTAGTAAATTCTATATCTAGGTATGATGTTTACCGAAAGTAATGTAGGTAATTGATTTTCAGGTAAATCCAGTGTTGTTAGATAAGATAAGATATTGTGTAAGTTAATTATTTTACCACCTCTTTCATCTGAGCCTGTCCCACAGATTTCATAACGTAAATTTATGGCTCACCGGACACAAATTCAAGAGATGACGCGACCGCTGCCCTAGTCACAATTAACTCCGACATGTTTCAATTTCGACTTCCACTAAATACTAAATCCTTGCTTAATATTCGACTTGGCACTCGCTTTAGACTACCGAAATAGTTGCTTTAACTTAAGCACCCAAATAGCTATGTAATGTTAAACAAGATAACATTAACCAAATGCGCAAAATTGGGCATAAGTCAGTATTTAAGATAATTCCGTGGGTCTTCTCGGATTTAAAGGTAAGGTTCTTTTTTACAAGCTTTTATTTAACTTGCCATGTTGGTTAGAGTTAGTTAGCGGGGGACAAATCTTGCAAGCTAAATTTGACCCACTTCCCAGTGTCCGATTGAGCTGAAACTTTGCATACAGGTTTTGTTTGGATGACAATAAAATATTAAAGTACAGTCAACAAAATAGGTTGTTATAAAAACGAAGTTTTTACAAAATTTGTATTGTTATTTAATAACTTATTCTAGGGACGGATTACCGACACTTCATTTCTACATAGTTTATTTATAACATAAAAGTCACTTCAAAAGACGCAACGGATAAAATTGCAGTTTTTATCAGATTTAAACCGCCTCTGTGGTCTAGTGGTTCGCACCACCGGTTACAGACCCTGAGGTCCTGGGTTAGATTTCCAGTGAGGGTAAGTACATATTGTATTCGGTTTCGTTGGTGGTAGGACTTATTCTTAGTCCGCCTGGCTGACTAAGAATTATCTAAATTTGACGCCGTAACAATATTTTGTTTACAGCATTATTTTTTTGTGGCAGTTAGAGATAAGATAGCCAGTCCCTCAGTAATTGAGGATTCCGGGAGTAGTGCGTTTCCACATTCAGCCTTATCACCACTTAACATCAGGTGTGATGAAGATAGATAGAAGATATAATAACAATAGACTACTCTGTATCAAAAATCAATGCTGAGATAAATACTATAAATTCGGCAAAACTGGGTTAGTTCATTTGTAAGAATACCTACCTACGTGGAAATACAGTACGGATATGGCAGGAACAAATATAGTCTCGAGATATCTTCAGGAATATGACTTTCCGTTTTCACAAAATGGCATAAACCATTAATATGTATGCCATTATAGGATAATTTTTCTTGGCCCATTGCATAAGTAGGCGATAATGTGGCTTCCTTTCGCATACTGCCCGCAAACACGCATCGAGCCTCTAGATATGTACTTATACTACTGAAAAGTAAGTTATTTTTACCTGTACTGTACCTGTACCTAGCAGTTTTATTTGGTTCATATTACTTTTTAGAGGTAGGTTTAGCAGTAGGTAGTGATAGAAATCTTTTGTTTGATAATTTTTCCCATAAGCTCATCGTTACATCTTAGTTTTTCTCATTTCATTTCGATTTTCGCTTAAACGATTTACTTTATATTTACTTTTTTTTGCATTAACAATTCAATTTTTATTATTGAAAATGAAAATTGGAAAACAATTTTCTCGTCTTTCAACTAGTTCAGCGATGGGACTCGAACCCACGACCTTTCACTGACCGGGCGAATACTCGTCTCAACGATTTACTTACCCAAATTCTGGACATCATATATTATAAGATACGGCACATAAGCAAAAATAAAACGGTTTGCACTCCGGGAGTCCGGCAGAAGTGAAAAGGGCTCCCTAGACTATTTCACAAGAAAAAGGAATTTGACAAAAAAAAAGAAAAGGTATGGACTAGATTTGAACCGAGGTCCTCTGGCTTCAATGCCGCCCATTTTCTAACTGAGCTATCAAACATTGGAAACGGTAGCGAAATTTGCCTTCGTATTCTAATGACATTGTTTTTGGCCGTCTTACGAATTTTCGATCTGACGGTTACGTGATCCTGACCTGACGCGAGTTTAATATTTATTACCCATCACAAAAAGTGCACAACGCGGCTTTAAATAAGTAGAAGTTTTCACTTCAAAAAGTCTAATTCTGTCTCCTAATCTGACTGCACATAGTCTAAAACTACAACACAACTTAAGTAATAGTAACCGAAACAAGTTTTAAGGGCATATTGATAAAGCTGTATTATCCTTATGAATTCAAACTTCTCGAGTGAAATAAAGAACGCAAAGTTCAGAAATTCTGTATGACATCAGACATGAAACCTCTGTGTGAAATATGACAGGTAGAAGAGCCCTTGCCTCGTTTCCTCGTTACAAGGTCACCTCGATGGCAGATTCTCGACGTCAAGATGTGCTTAACAGACGAAACTGAATAAATGATTTTAGTTTGAGTTTGAGTGACGTAATAACTGTTCTTGTAACTACTTAAAAAGATTTATTTAAATTTTTACTTATTTGCATTCACAATGCAATTTTTGATATTAAAAAATTGAAAATTAAGTATTTAGAAAAAATCGACCCGATAAAAGATAGGTAAGCAATTGGTTTTAAACAATTATTTGCCATTAATATCCATCAAGCTTACTTAAGCGGTGTATACTATATCAGCTTTCGGGAGAGACAAAAAACATTTTGCGTTATTTATGGTGGTACAAATGGTTATTTGCCTCTCCTGAAAAATTTACAAAATTGACTTGCGCGGTGTTGTAATATAAACGACGATATGTATTCCTTACCAACATGGTATCTACTTTAAAACTATTTCTAATCTAAAATAGGAAACAAACAAGTCATACTTCATTAAAAATACTACAGTTTTACTATCATTTAAAGATATAAATATACATTCCTAAATAATATCAAAAGTGGCATTAATGCCGCGGTCAGCCAGCTGTCTAGTTATTGTGAGACCGGCAGTCACTGTATGATAAGTTGGAAATGTGTTTAAAACAGTCTCTTTTTTAATTAAGTATTTTTAGTTTTTTCGCATTCACAATGCAACTTTTATTACTGAAAACTCCGAATAACGACTCCGTAGCTCAGTGGTTAGAGCTTTCGCCCGGACAGTGAAAGGTCGTGGCTAGTAGTGAGATGTGTCGATTTTATCTAATACTTCATTTTCGATATTTTCAAGTTTCTTTTGTTTTTATATGTATTACAAAATATAACAAAGACTTGTAACGTAAGCGTGGCGTCTGATACGAGCGTGATATTATATGCCACAGACAGCGTGGATAAGTTAGGCTCACTGCAGCCTGACAAGCGACGTAATAGCCCGCAAACTTCGCCACCTAAATTCAACTCGGTGTGTATATTATTCGCAAGTATTTCATAAACGTTACACCTATGTAACTTCTACTTCAGCGGTGCGATCGTACTGACGCCGTTCTGCATACCAACACCAGTTTGTCATAGATCATAGAACTACGTGCATTGGATTTTGTGTACTTACCAAAAGGCGGTACCCTGACCGAAAGTGGCGCCGCGCCACGTTGAATTTTATTTAACATTGTAATTCTAATACACAATATTAAGGATATTTTACGGGGAATTTTTAGACGGTATCATTACATTCCCTCGTTGTCGGGTGCGTAATGAATGATATAATTTCATTTGGTATAATTTCATTTCAATAACGTTCATATGACATAATAAACGTTTGTCATAACAACACTTCAACTAATTTCATTTTACATAATGTTTATTTCATATAATCATCATTTTATAAAATATAATTTAACATAACGCTCATTTTATATAAAAATATTTTATATAAAACTCATTTGCCATAACGGTCATTTGATATAATTTTATTTCATATAATCATCATATGTAATAATTTCATTTGATATAATTTTGTTTTATATAATCATCAATTTAGTCAATCAAATGTATAGTGTAGGCAAAGAAGCAGGGGGAACGGGGGGTACAGTGCGCTCGAAAGGGGGGCTCCGGGGGCAAAGCCTCCCGCCTTAAAAAGCCACAACCGTGATAAAACAATTTATGATAGGTAAGGTTAGGTTAGAACTGTGAACAAATCAAGGCGCGAGCTGAACGAGCGAAGCGAGCGTGCCGCGGCAGCGGCCGGCGAAACGCCAGAAATAGTTATTCGTTGATTATACTAAATGAACGTTATATGAAATGATGTTATGTTATATAACCATTATGTGTTTTAAATATTATACAATGTACGTGTTATAGTAAATGTTTATTATATGAAACGTTTTTATATCAAATGTTCATTATACGGTTTAAAATTATATATTTTGAATTTATATCATTCGTTGATTATACAAAATGAACGTTATATGAAATGATTTTATGTAATGTGTTGTTATATTTTGTGAGTATTATACGAAATGTTGTTATATCATATATTACACACCCCTCGTAGTCATTGCTAGAAGTAGATAGCAAAACTGCTAAAAGTGGCCGTTTTTGACACACTTGCTATCTACTTCTACGAATGACTATGAGGGAATGTAGGGATACCTTCTAAAATACTAGATTATGGGCCCTAAAATTCCCCGTAAAGTTTTATAAAAATCCTTTACAACTAGCAACTTATTAAATAAAAACCTCTTAGGGCGCCACTTTCAAAAACACAACACAGGTAAAAAATGCTGCCCTGTTATTAAACGTGACTAAAAACTGTGTTTGACTATACTTAAATACTAATTCAAATAATCGAAAAAAATAAGTAGGTACCAACATAAGTAAAGTATTTTATTTCGTGGAATGCTTTATTGTAATATTGTATGAAAAAGCTTGTCTTCGACATGCTCCATCGGATATCTTGCCAGTTTTAGATTTTTTGTTTTAGTAGTTTAGAGACGGTGATTTTTATTAATATAGGTATTTATAGTTTATCTTGCCAAAATCCAAAACAAAATTGCATATCCTAGGCACACAAATCTACGAGGTTTTGCCGAGGATAAATGTATGTTTTGCATGTAAATATATATGATATTTTTTGAAACAATAAATAATAATAAAATAAAATAAAGGTTTAAAGAATGGAGTCGTTAACGACTCCGTAGCTCAGTGGTTAGAGCAGTCGCCCTGATAGCGAAAGGTCGTGGGTTCGAGTCCCATCGGAGCTGGTTGTGAGACGGGTCGATTTTTTCTAAATACTTCATTTTCCATTTTTCAACCATAAAAATTGCATTGTGAATGCAAAAAAGTAAAAATTTAAATAACTTTAAAATAAAGGTTATTACAAAATATCTCTATTCAAATTATCTCCAAAGGGAAGCCATATCCACTTTAAATCCGACGTCGCCATCCTGCTATGCAACGCAATTAAATCTGGACGTATTTAAGTCACAGTATTCTCTGTATATAAACAACTCTATCATTACATAAATTATATTGAGCTGAGGTTTGGTGAAACGTACTGAATAGGTTTCAGTCATCGCCCGAGGCATTAGGGTATGAACAGTATTGGAATCAAGAGCTCAGATGATTCAATCATCTGAGCTCTTGAAATAATTGAGGTTGGAATGTACAGTGGCACTAGCAGACGAATCATATTTACAATTTGGCAATCGATCATGTTGAAATACCTAATTGCAATTTTAAATTTTACTTTTTTGCACAATGCAAAGTTTAATGAAGTATTAAAGAAAATCGACCCGTCCCACAATGACGACGCTAGTAAAAATGAGTAAGTTCTTTTCTTCTGCAGCTACAAGTTATACAGGGTGGCGCAAAAGTACACTAACACATAATTTATGTACAGATTATATATTTGTCTAGTGTCTATTTTATATATAGTATACTAGAAAAATAACGAAAGAATAATTCGTAGATTAGACTCTGCATACAAACCATCAAGAAACATATCCTAAAGACTAAAACGCAAAAGCGCAAAGGAGTCTCAATTGAAATTAAACTCAACCAACAGCATGATTAAGTTAAAGAAGCAACAGTAAATCTCAGACAAGAAATATTAAATACAACAGTTATTATAGGAACAATCAGTAAGACAACTCGGCGGTGGTTGTAAGCTAGCCAGCAAGCCGTAAATAGTGAAAAAAAGTCTCAATTCATATTAAAACAAACGGCATCAAAGTTTAACATGCAACATTACTGTAAATCTCTGACAAGAAATATGAAATACAGTTATTATAAGAACAATCACTTAGTTAACTAGACGCTTGTAAGCTTGGGCGGGCGGGCCAAAGAAAATCTAAAAAAATGTGAGACAAAATTCATCTATTAGACACAATGACATAACAATCAACAAAAATATAGTCTTCAAGTCTCTAAAAGTAAAGAGCGTAAAGAAGTCTCAATTGATATTAAAACCAACATCATCATAAAGTTTAACAAGCAACAGTAAATCTCAAACAAGAAACATGAAATACAACAGTTATTATAAGAACAATCACTTAGATAACTCGGCGCTTGTAAGCTGGGCGGGCGGGCCGCGAATAATCCTTCGTGCGGCCCACCCGCCCCACGGGCCTCGGCGCAATTAACTCTCGACATGTTTCAATTTACACTCGCAAATACGCCGCCGACAACTGCTCCGTTGTAGCCGTTACCGAGCTCAAACACCATTGCTGGCAATATGGAAATTAAATTGATATAAACCGTTGTGGTATTGACAAATTCCATTGTCGACTGAAGAATAGTTTTATTTCCAATATTGACTTTTTCATCGATTGTAGCTAAGTCCTGTTTATAGTTTTATAGTCATGGCAGTGTAGGTATTATGAAGGAAAAATGTGTACAGCTATTGAAATTGAAGTACCTAGATACTTCAGATTGAGAATTTTTCCACGACTTCCCATTTCTGCGTTTTGCTCCTAACATTTCATAAAGGAGATACATTCAGAGAATATACCGTGGATAGGTATAATCTAGCATATTTTATTTGAAAATAAAGTTTTGTTAGAAAAAATAATTTTGACTTTGAAGTACATAATTACATAAGTTCTATAAGGTTAAACATTGTCTGTAGGACACTGAGCGTTTGGAATCTAGAAGAATACCTACGTCCATTGATCGCACTCTTGGCATTTTGCGAAAGGTCTAAGTCAGTGGAATGACAGCCTAAGTTCAACCTATTCGAAATAACTAGACAGGTGCGTTTAAAACTTGCGTGGAGGGGGTTCCGACAGAAACCAGTTAAACTTACTTTCATCTAAAAGAAGATACAAGTAAAATATAACAATTATAACAATTTATAAGTAAGTATATTATGTCGTTCGGTACGGTTAGCAAATTTTTACCTTTTATTATAATTTAGCCTTTAACGGGTCCCCACGTCGTCGTTTAAAAGAAGGTACAAAGAGATACAATTAAAAAATATATAGATAAGGCAGAAGCCTCGGTTTTGGCCACGTTTTGCTCTAAAAGTTTTCTAAATAACTTTTTGTGATTTTTGCCGTAAGTATAATAAGTTATTTTAAGGTATTAATAAATAAATAACTTCTTACAATCACACCAAATATCTAAACCCATGTTTTCAGTTGGTCGTATAGTAGTTATTTCAAACGTTTTTTGCTTTTATTTCGCCCCCAAAAGTCACATCCTTTACACAATTTACGTTACACTTCGTCTTTGGATCATAGAAAAGCACACAAGTACCAAATTTCAACTCATTAGGTCCAGTGCTTTTGGAGCAAAATTGCTATAACACGACGGACAGAAGCACATGTGATCCTATAAGGGTTTCTTTCGTCTTTTGTTTTTATGTCGAAACCCTAAAATAAAAAGCCCGATAAATACTCGAATTATTATTTACTGCTACTGTATGAACTAAATATGAAACCACCCAAAGAAAGAAAGGAATACCTAATACCTATCGAGAGGATAAGCCACACCTTCAAAGCAATGTTGGTAATTAAATAAAATATACAGGATGGAATTTTTCCATGCCACATTAAGGAAAAGTACTCGAAATAATGGAGATAGCAAATTTCACTGAAAGGAAACATTGCTTTATTTTTTAAAAGAAATAGGTAAATCTGCATTCACAGATTTAAACAAAAAAAACTTACCTTTCCCTTACAAGTACAAGTACTTACTTAAAAGTGCCTACATTCGACTCAACTCAACATTGAATCCATGTTTTTCATTGTTTTCCTTTCATAATTAATTAATTTATCATGTTCTTGAGAGAGACGAGTAGTTACTTTTAATGAGTTATCCCATCAATTGACATGTTTTCATTTTTAACAAGGTACCTTAAATCGAAAACCATTTCGAGATTTTTCAATTTCTAACACTGTACATATTTTTTCGGATTTTTAAATCACTTATTTATTGAAATATTCAGAAAAAAGCCCCTTTTATCTTGATGAAGGAACATTATACTGACATTCCTTTGCATAACATAAAAAAACGCCTCTCATTAAAAAAAACTGTCGCTGCCAAGATGAGTAAAGAGTACAAAAATTATACCCGCCTCTTTCACTCAATTCTGTCATGCCCGGAGAATGACAGAGATAGGTATAAACTGCAGATGTCAATTTCGAATTGTAGTGATACTCTTCGCTAAACCTAACCTGTTTTGTTTATTGACATATTTTGACATAGATAGAACTATGGACTTGCGATATCAGTAAAAATAATATTGTGCCTCCTACTCCTACAGAAGGAAGATTAATAAAGCTAACTTATCATAAATTTACTAAACTAACAATTGAAAATTATGAAAGTGGCTGAAGGATTTGTTATGGCAGACATTCGCAACCTTCCCAAAGTTGACATGATGATGTTATTGGAATATGCGTGAACACGACTCATTTAACGTTGCGGAAATAAGGAGAGCTGAAGTTTTATTTTCATCGAGAGATGCCTACGTAGAAACTTCAAACTTCTGTAGGCTATGTGGAAGTAAAACGAGAGCAAGCCATGTGTACCATCAAGGGCAGTGTAATTCCTGAACACAAAGTTCGATCAAAAATGTATATAGTTAAAGCAGTTATTGATGAGAGTAAAGACACTTTAGTATAGACACATACACAAGTATGCTTTATAAACCACATAGCCAAACAAATAGCATGTTTGAGAAATTCTCCAGTGTTTCGTTCAGTAGTTACTCTGCCTGCCATTACATGTGTGGTGTGAAATATCAATATCAGGCTATAGTTTAGTATTTAAGTACCTACTTGTTTTTGTTATATAAAATAGAAATCTGTGTTTGACAATATTTAAAAAGTAGTCGTGTTTTGTCTGTTTAATAAAATACAATTTCATTTTGATATGCGTTTATTTCAATCTTTATCTATTTCCTGATCTAAGAATCTACCTTTCTAAACTACTAAAATCTAGTAAAATGTCTGTACATTGAATATATTCCAGAAAAAAACAGTTGGATTAGAGACAACTGGGACATAACCAATGCAAAAAAAACACACAACACATTTTTCTTGTGTATTTGGGAAGGGATTTAAATGTCCTGCCTGATGTTGAAGGAAATGTTGGATCTTTATTAGCATTTTGAAGCCTTCTTGGTACTTGGGGTTTTAGTCGAGGTCTTGTGACTTTATTCTCCATCCAATCCCTGTAATTCAGTACACACTACCACATAGTACTTTATCCTACTAATATTATAAATGTGAAAGTTTAGATGTTTGGATGTTTGGATGTTTGGATGTTTGTTACTCAATCACGCGAAAACGGCTGAACGGATTTGGCTGAAATTTGGAACATAGATACTTTGTAGCCTGGAGAGGAACATAGGCTACTTTTTATCCCGGAAAAATATCACATTCCCGCGGGATAACGTCGTGTAGTTCACGCGGGCGAAGCCGCGGGCGGAAAGCTAGTTTTTATATAAAGCAGCACACCACTGTGAACGTGTGTAGTGTTGTACCGTGCCCGGGCACGTTCCCAAGGACTGGAAATTTTGCCGGCAGCGTTGCCGGCAATGTTCCCAAAGTGGGAATAAACTGGGAATTTTGGTTATATTCTTTAAATTTTTAAGATGTTTTAATTGAATTCGATTTATTTTATGATGAACTAAGTACTAGAAACGTCAGCTGACATTTAAATGTAATAATGACGAAAATTCCCAGTACGTTGGCAATATTCCCGGCAATATGCCCAGTTCATTCCCAGCAATATTCCCAAGGACCATTTTAAGATGTATATAAAAATTATTTTATCATGCAACACAATTTAAATTAAGATTAAAAGTGTTTGATTATATTGAATTACGTAATAAATAGCCATCAACATCAAAGGTTGATGGCTATTTATTGAATTGTTGAAGAACGTACGATATGAAAAACAGTTTTAAACAAGATGGTTATTTTTTTTATCCTTAATCAATAAACAAAAAAATTAAAACAAAATAATCTTGCCATGATTATCATCATCATCATCATGTCAGCCAAACGACGCTCACTGCTAGGCTTAGGCTTTCCCCAAGGATCTCCACAACGATCGGTCCTGTGCTGCCCGCATCCAGCTGGTTCCCTCGACCTTGACTTGATCGTCGGTCCACCTTTTAGACGGCCTGCCCACGGAACGTCGTCCGGCACGCGGTCGCCATTCGAGAACCTTTCCGCCCCAACGGCCATCGGTTCTCCGCACTATGTTTCCTGCCCACTGCCACTTCAATTCAACGATGCAATCCTTCGAACGATGTCGGTTGTTTTAGTTCTCCTGCGGATCTCATCATTTCTAATTCGATCGAGCAAGGAAATACCAAGCATCGCTCCCTCCATTGCCCGCTGGGTGACTTTGGGCCTTCTTATGAGACCCCATAGTAAAGGACCATGTCTCGCTTCCATGTGTCATAACTGGCAACACACACTAGACAAAAACTTTCGTCTTGAGACATTGAGGTATTTCGGACGTAAATATATATGCCGGAGCTTCCCGAAGACTGCCCATCCGAGGTGGATTCGGCGAGAGATCTCTTTCTCGATGTTGTACTTACCTAACTGGACCGTCTGTCCTAGGTAAACGTAGTGGTCAACAATTTCGAGTGTAATATTCCCAACATTAACTGGAGCGAGTGCAACATGGGCATTGGACATGATTTTCGTCTTAACCATGTTCATCTTAAGACCCACTCTTTGAGAAGCATTACTGAGATCTTCGAGCATTGTGTTCAGGTCTTCCAATGTCTCAGCCATAAGAACTACATCATTGGCAAGCCGTAGGAGTGTTAGGTACTCGCCATTGATGTTGATGCCGCATCCTTTCCAGTCCAAAAGCTTAAAAATATCCTTCAACGCATCTGTGAACAGTTTCGGAGAGCTGACGTCTCCCTGTCTTACACCTCGCTGTAGTTGGATAGGAGGATTAGAGCTCTGGTTCTGTAATTGGACTGACATGGTGGCGTTTTGGTACGAGTACCTCAGCACCTCAATGTACCTGTAGTCTATTTGTCATCTCTGGAGAGACTGCAGCACCGCCCAGGTCTCTATCGAATCAAAAGGCTTTCTCATAGTCCAGGAACGCCAAGCAAAGTGGCAAGTTGTACTCCTCGGTCTTCTGTATAACTTGTCACAGCATATGAATTTGGTCTATGGTACTATAGCCTTTTTGGAACCTGGCTTGTTCTGGAGGTTGGATGTCATCAAACCTGCGAGCGATACGATTCGTATTGACTCTCGAAAACAACTTATAGATATGGCTCGGAAGCGAGATGGGTCTGTAGTTCTTCAAGAGAGTCTTATCACCCTTGAAAATCAGCATCACATCGCTTCTGCCTTACCTTTGGCGTTTTGCCCTTGAGGATGACTGAATTGAAAACCTTGTATTGGCTTTCCGCCCGCTCTCAAAAGCTCTGTTGTGATTCCGGCATCGCCTGCCGGCCGGCGCTGCCTAGTTGTTAAGTAAAAGTAAGCAGTAAGCTACTTGAGAGCCATTTTAATCTCGTACAGGCTGACGTCCGGTATATCTTCTGTCACTATACAGAAGATATACCGGTCAGGTAAGCTTGGCTCTAGGGTCTGTAGACTTACTTTCAACAGGTGTTTGCGTGGAATTTAGTTGTTCATCGAAACTCTCAATTTCCCTCAAGATTTCAGATGTTGACGAAATGATAATACCTTCCTCAGTTTTCAGCCGTCAATTGACTTGGCCCGATAGACAAATCTCTCACAAGCGCTTAGGAGCCTTTGTTCCGCTCAATCGCTTCTTTAATACGCTCGGTATTAAATTGGCGAAGGTCGCTAGTCAAAGACTTAGATATCTGTCTATTAAGCAGCCGATAGCGATGGGCATCTGCTGAGTTCTGTAGTTTCATCTCCTACTCTGATCCATGAGTAGGAGAGTCTGGCTGAAGAGTTTCTTCAATTTGGGACGGCGGGTTTATAGTACTTAGACCCTGCCGATGCCGTGCGGACAGTATCCACCACCATGTTGTATAGATCGTCCACATCTATGCTATTCTCAAGGGCTTTGAAGTGGTTTTGAAGTTCGAGCTGGTATTGTTTCGTGGTTCGTGGATTTTATCAGTCGCAATCTTTCAAGCTTGATGTTGATATTCAATATACCTCTGACCATGCGGTGGTCGCTTCCTGTCTATTATATGATTATCAACAAATTATAAAATTATAAGACGCAAAAGAAAATCAATATTTTTAGTAGTCTTCAGTCTGCATATAGGTAAATTATTGTAATGAAATCAAATAAAATCACATGTGATTCATTTTCCTTGGCACTAATATAATAAATACTTTAAATTAAGAGGATCAGTATCATTATTAATTCCAAAACTTTCAAAAGATGACTTTCAAAGATTTCTGTAACTGACCTAAATTTAAATTTGGGATCGTGATTGACGTTTTGAATTTGGGATCGCTGCACGACAAGGCAGCGACTTAGTATTTTGCATTATCATCTGTATAAAACGACAAAAACTCTACTGGGAATTTTGGGCAATATTCCCAATGTGCCCGGAAATTTCCCGGGCACATTGGGAGTGGAAAGTTCCAGGCAGTGGCAATATTCCCAGGCGTACATCACTAAACGTGTGGACATGGGCACGTAAAAAAATGTTTTTTTGGGCATTTTAGAACTGTATTTTTGCAGCCAGGAACTAGGTACACATAAAATTAAGGGATCTAGTTCACGAACAGTTTTTTCTATTTTGAATTAAATTTACGAGTTATGAAGAGAAATAACATCAAATAAAACAACTTAAACCAAACGAGAAACCGTAACAACACCAAACAACAAACGTCATTAGTGTCACGTTGACTTGACGACGTCAGAATGTATTTTTTTAATAATTTGCAAAGGTATGTCCGCCAAACTGGGTTATTCCACTTATCCCCATCGACTTCCCCCATCAATGGGGGATTGTGAACTTTTCTTCCACAAATCCCCATTCAGTACTAAACAAATTGACAATGGGGATTTGTGGACAAAAACAGTTCACACAACCCCATCAGTTGAAAATAAAAAACTATTTATTATAATAATCAGATAAACAATATTGTTAATTACTTATATTGATGTTTGCTGCTGTGTATGCATTTAAAAAACATTTTAAATAATAAAATGAATAAATATATTTTGACACTCACATCAATTAGGTATCCAAATTTATTTCATGTGTAATTTACACGTTGTCTTTAAATTGTGCTTTAAATTAAAGAAAAAAAAAACATGGATACTAGACAACGGACGTTTTTAATTATAATGGGATGAAAAATTGTAACATGGACGTGGGGGGTTGGGTCATTATTTACCCATGTAGATACTGTTATAAGTAGCAGTATACAGGGCGTCCCAAAACTATGTCACATGGAGGGAAAGTACCTTAAATACTGAAGATATAAAATTTTACTGTAAGGAGACCTCATTTTTATTTTTAAAAGAAAACGAACTGCATTCAAAGAATTTTGAATAGTCACCTGTCTGAACTGGGAATCAAACCCGCTGAATGTATAAAAAATTTTTCTTTAAATTTTTTATACCGATCGGAAGGCTCGATTATACCTAAGCATTTCTTCTATGTAACATAGCATCTTAAATAAAAGAAAGACTACGAAATTTAACATTTAATGTTAAATAACAAGTTTGTGCAGCGTTAAGTGCCCCGGTAACGATCAATCGTCATTCGTCAATTGTTACGTGATTGACCGTTTCAATTGAAGGTGCGAATGATGCGTTCGATGCTTCATTCGATGCGTCAATTGCTCGCGCCATGTTTCTCATCGAAAAACCTGTCAATCGCACAACGAGACGATCAATTGGTAGCGTCATTCGCGATTGTCAATGGGCTTTCCATCATTCGCATCAATCACGTAGTTTCGAATGACAATCGCTTCAATTGCCTGAGTAGACGATTATTTGGTCCGTCAATGACGTAAACATTGTCAATTGCGATTGATCGTTACCGGGGCACTTTACGGATAGCCTTTTCTATCATATGACTTGTATACGACAGCTCAGTGGTTAGAGCAGTCGCCCGGAAAGCGAAAGGTCGTGGGTTCGAGTCCCATCGGAGCTGGTTGTGAGACGGGTCGATTTTTTCTAAATACTTCATTTTCCATTTTTCAATAATAAAAATTGCATTGTGAATGCAAAAAACTAAAAATTAAAATAACTTGCAATAGTAATTTCATCTTTAGCGATTGCCAAATACCTGGAAAGGTATTTCTTTCGCGTGTGAGGGTAGTAATATCTCCCCACATTGATGAAAATAACGCTGACTATACAGCGCGTAAGAAGTATTGGATAAATTCGACGCTTCCCGTAACGACTCCGTAGCTCAGTGGTTAGAGCAATCGCCCGGAAAGCGAAAGGTCGTGGGTTCGAGTCCCATCAGAGCTGGTTGTGAGACGGGTCGATTTTTTCTATATTACTTCATTTTCCATTTTTCAATAATAAAAATTGCATTGTGAATGCAAAAAACTAAAAATTAAAATAATTTTATGTATACTGATATGTATGTATGTGGCGCAGGGATTTTATCAAAGCCGTGATATTATAACTCCACTAGAGAAATTATAATTTCGCGTGATATTATAATTCCACTAGTTAAATTATGAATAGACAATGAAACAATCCATAAGTTGTATTGATACAAAAAAAAAAACCACGGAATTTAAGGCGATCGCTTCGCTGCGCTTCGCGATCGCCTTAAATTTCTAACCTATCACGTGTTCTATATCACTTCCGAGGCTCACAGCCGTGTGCATACTGTCTCGTAATGTCTATTCATAATATCACGCGAAATTATAATTTCACTAGTGGAATTATAATATCACGACTTTGACAAAATCCCTGCGACATATGCATTGTATGATAAAATACAAGAATACCTTTATTACTATTTATATAATATTATTTAATGTATTTCATATAAGAATATAATATAAAAGTAACACTTAAAAAATTCAAAGACTGGTTATTATAGAAATAACGTGGATTTAGCTAGATGAAGCAAACTTTATTGATTTTTAGAGTATTTGTTTCAAAGCCTTGTTTCCTATAGTATAAAGTGTCTTCATTTTATTTTTTCTGTTTTTTATTGCCTTAATAAAATTAAAATGAGGCCCAAAACAAATATTTACTATATTCTTAAATATATACTGACTTATAAGTTATAACAGTATCTACATGGGTAATAATGACCCAACCCCCACGTCCATGTTACAATTTTCCACCCCCATGACGCCGGGTTAAGTATATTTTCCAATATTTATACTTCTATTATAATTAAAAACGTCCGTTGTCTAGTATCCATGATTTTATTTTATTATTTAAAGCACAATTTCCAGACAACGTCTAAATTACACATGAAATAAATTTGGATATAATTGATGTGAGTGTCAAAATATATTTATTCATTTTATTATTTAAAATGTTTTTAAATGCATACACAGCAGCAAACATCAATTTAAGTAATTAACATTATTGTTTATCTAATTATTATAATAAATCGTTTTTTATTTTCAACTGATGGGGTTGTGTGAACTGTTTTTGTCCACAAATCCCCATTGTCAATTTGTTTAGTACTGAATGGGGATTTGTGGAAGAAAAGTTCACAATCCCCCATTGATGGGGCAAGTCGATGGGGATAAGTGGAATAACCCGCCAAAACTGCCTTCTTCCTGGACTTAGGCTCTTTTTGAATGAGAAAGTTTTCAAATTAATTTTACGATGACTAAAAATAAAAATTTTGGAAGAGGATAAAATACGAGTCTCCTCTTTTTAAATGTTATTTCTAAATAGCAAATAAAAACACATGATAAATTTTATGAAATGTCAAAGTCAAATGCAAAAACTTTTTTTTTTATTTATTTATTTAAATAAAATTAATGCTTATGAATCGTCCACATCTTTAAACTGACAAGAAAAACGGTCGAAAAAATCTCATCAGCTTTAACAGAAGCAACGCATTTAGAAAATAATAATGTCGTTGCTATACAAAATGGTACTTAATCCTTACTTATATATATTATAAATGCGTCTCTGTCTGTCTGTGTGTTACTCAATCACACCTAAACTACTGAACCGATTTGAATGAATTTTGGTACAGACATAGTCTAGAGCCTGAGAAAGGACATAGGCTACTTTTTATTTCTGAAAAATATCACCTTCCCGCGGGATAACGTCGTGTAGTACACGCGGGCGAAGCCGCGGGCGGAAGGCTAGTAATAAATATAATAAGAAAAAGCTAATGCTGAAGGAAAATTTTCTCATACTTATGTATTTTTTCCTTATATACAATGTTAGTGTTACTTTACAACCATGCATTGCATCCTTTAAATAATCCTCTACCTTGTAATAGCCTTTGCTTATATAAGAACATATTTTTTAAATTCGTTCAGTGGCAGCTCAATTACTTCTTGTGGAATTTTATTAAATATGCCTTTTCCCAAAAACGAGCCTCTACTTTTTAACCGACTTCAAAAAAAGGAGGAGGTTATCAATTCGACTGTATATTTTTTTAAATTTTTTATTTTATTTTTTATGTGTGTTACCTCAGAACTTTTTAGTTAATGAACCGATTTGGATAATTTTTTTTTTATTTAAAAGGTGACGCTTCTCGTGTGGTCCCATTCAAATTTTATCAAGAACTGGCAAGAAGTTCAGGAGTTATCCTGGATAATGTGAATTTAGACTTTATTTGGGTATATGGACGATTTCATAGTTTCATCAAATTGGGGATAATTTTCAAATATTTTTTTTCGAAAGTTGGTACTTCTGACCTGATCTTACTTTCACCAAGTCAGGACCAGGGGATCAAATCCCAGGAAAATTGAGATAAATTCTTAAATATAGGCAAGCCTTATGCGTTCCATTTATTTTTGAAGTTAGTCAAGTATTTGCATCTGGTAGTCATCATCTCATAGTGATAAGCTGGTGATGGAAGCTACAACTCCTTAACGGTTAGAAGCTGGAGAATATTTCTTTAAGTATTAATCGTACGTATGGGCCAATAGTTATATTCTTTCAGGTTATTAGGGTGAGCTGCTGATGAGAGGTGAAACTCCTCAACAGTTAGGAGTTATATTATGATGTTTTATAAATACCATATGCACGAATGGACCTTCAGTTGTATTCCTTCAAGTTATCTAAGTAGCTAAAGATGAAAATCTGAATTCCGTAACGGATAGGATATTTACAACAATTTATCATAATCACCATGTAGTTTCTTATACTACTTCACTAAAAATCGAAAAATAAAACGTTTTTGAAAAAAAATGTAACCGCCTTCAAAACGGATCTTCAAACAAAAATTAACAAACACTAAAAAACGAAAAAAATAATAAGATTTTTTAATTCAAAGGACGATGATCCGTGACTTTTTCTAATTTATCTTGGTACTTACTGAACTGTTTGAAGTAGGTGCCAAGCCAAAAAGAATAAGAACGAAATATACTGAGTCAAATAACTAACATATAAAAAAAACCCGGTCCCAAGCGTGAGGTGTAGGACGTAGTTACCTCAATATGTATAAGACGGCACCGATTTCAAACAGTTCAGTAAGTACCAAGATAAATTAGAAAAAGTCACGGATCATCGTCCTTTGAATTAAAAAATCTTATTATTTTTTTCGTTTTTTTAGTGTTTGTTAATTTTTGTTTGAAGATCCGTTTTGAAGGCGGTTAATTTTTTTTTTCAAAAACGTTTTTTTTACCACACTTTTGTTAGCTTCACTTGTAACTAAGTCACAATGTAAGAAAATCTTGGAATTCAATTTTAACCTTTGTCGTATTGATTTGAAACTTTGCAGGTCTATATGAATCCGATGACAATACAATAATTTGCTACCATCGAGCTTATCTGATGATGGAGTCAAGAGGCGGGCAATAGAACTCTTCAATGGCTGCTAGGAAACCCCTCAAGTTTAGGCTCATTTGTTTTGTTCTGATGAGACCTATTCGCTACACTTAATGGTGAGGGTCTGATGATGGATCAGCGAGGAAGCCAATGGCACTTCTTAATGACCACTAGGAAACCCCTCGAGTTTGGGCTCCGTTGTTTCGTTCTGATGAGACTTATGAGCTGCACTTGGTGGTGAGGGTCTGATGATGGAGCAGGGAGGAAGCCAGTGGCACTCCTTAATGACCAATAGGAAACACCTCGAGTTCTGGCTCATTTGTTTCGTTCTGATGAGACCTATTCGTTACACTTGTTGGTGAGGGTCTGATGATGGAGCTGGGAGGACCTAGTGTCCTTAATGACGTCAAGAAAACTCCTCGAGTTTGGGCTCATTTGTTTCGTTCAGACGAGACCTATTCGCTAAACTTGGTGGCGAGGGTCTGATGATGAAGCTGGGAGGAAGCCAGTGGCACTCCTTAATGGCCAATAGGAAACCTTTCGAGTTCTGGCTCATTTGTTTCGTTCTGATCTGACCTATTCGCTACACTTGGTGGTGTGGGTCTGATGATGGAGCAAGGAGGAGGTCAGTGGCACTCCTTAATGACCACCAAGAAACCCCTCGAGATGGGCTCCATTGTTGCGTTCTGATGAGACCTATTCGCTACACTTGGTAGTGAGGGAAGGATGATGGAGCAGAGAGGAAGTCAGTCGCACTCCTTAAGACCACTAGGAAACCACCTCGAGTTTGGGCTCATTTGTTTCGTTCTGATGAGACCTATTCGCTACACTTAATGGTGAGGGTCTGATGATGGAGCAGGGAGGAAGTCAGTGGCACTCCTTAATTACCACTAGGAAACCCCTCGAGTTTGGGCTCATTTGTTTCGTTCTGATGAGGCATATTCGCTTCACTTGGTGGTGAGGGTCGGATGATGGAGCAGGGAGGAAGCCAGTGGCACTCCTTAATGTCCACTAGGAAACCCCTCGAGTTTGGGCTCATTTGTTTCGTTCTGATGAGACCAATTCGCTACACTTGGTGGTGAGGGTCTGATGATGGAGCAGAGAGGAAGTATGGGTTCGGCTCCCACATCCGGTACCTAATAGACTCCACTTAGTAAAACTAAATACATACAACCACGCCTTTGAGTTATAATGTTGACGGGGTGGGCAGACACATGAATGGACTGTGAAATCGATTTTCATCGATCCATAGCTTCCCATTTATTAAACTAAAAAGTAAAAAATAAATATGTAGTATAAAAAACTAAAAAAACTAACTTTTATAGGAACAGACTAAAAAGTACAGATTAACCGTCTATTCAGTAACTGAAATTGAAAAGCGTGGTGCGCCCTTTGCAAAGCATGCATTCAAGTACTTGAATACCACGCGCACCACGCTTTTTAATTTCAGTTACTGAATAGACGGTTATTTTGTACTTTTTAGTCTGTTCCTATAAAAGTGGGTTTTTTTAGTTTTTTAAAGTACATATTTATTAAAGTCTAAATCTCGGAACGACAAGCTTATTTTTATTTTTGTTTTAAAAGCTTTAAGAGCGTCTTCGCCATTTAAACGTTGAAAATTAAACACTTTGTTACACTCATCAACACATCTCACCAAGAGGGCAGCTGCAATACTAGGGTAGGAATTTAAATTTTTCGTAGTTTCTAAGGGTACTCAAGAGAATAAATTTTCAAAAACACAACCAACCTCATCATGAGATTTAAATGTTTTATCATTTACTTTGAGGGTGAAGGAATTTATATGATTTTTGTTGTACCAGTTTCTTGGTTTATAATATTCCATGTAGCCTTAATCTTATTATCAGCTACTTTTATTTTATTACAGATGTAAGTGTACTTGGCAGCCGAACACACCTTTCTAAAAAATCTAAAATGAATGCAGTTTTATTTCTTAATAAAAGAGTTGTTCTTTTAGTGAAATTGGCTTTCTCTATGATATTACCCTGTATATTAAGTTCATAATTTCCCCATGTAGACACTGTATCTGTTTATCTTGTTGTATCGAATGAAATTAGTAGATTTCCAAAACGAAAATATCTCATACTTAACTAAATGACTACAACATGAAACATCTTGTAATAGAGTGCAAAATATCCCGAAATGATGTCTGAAATTAATCACACCGCAGCTCAGTTCTTCCGTCACAAAACATCAAAACAAATCATAAGTCTCCGTCGGAAATTTCCAGAAAAATACAAATTCACGAAGTAATAGAAACAACACTCCAGAAATAAAAAGATAAAACAGAATAAGAAATGCCATGGCTAAATACAGTAAGCATTTATAACCCCCAGGATCCGTATCCGGGCAGATAACACGAAATAATCTCGACAAGAAAAATGTTGTTTCCATTTCATACACTTTTCCTTTAACAACGGTTTTCGTAGCACTGAGAAATAATAACTCATAAGTAAAATTATAACGGCGGTACAACTCCATTCTAATACCGCTACCGAAAGGAGGCGAATAACTGGATAATATAGACGTTAGCACTTGCAAAATTGCGTGCAAAATAATACGGGGAAACTAAACACAATGAAGTTTTTTTACGCGAACGCTTACCATAAAAAAACTCAACAACCTAAGTGTCTTAATGACCGAAATACTCCGGGCAAACAAAACTTTCATGGACTCAATTAGAGCTGGCCGAAATTCCGCAAGTCACGAAATTATTTTTAATTTTAAATGTATGAAAGTCCATAGTACGTTACCCGAGCAGAAGCGCTAGAATAACACGCGGCAAGGTAATCCACGCGAGAATAACAATGTTTTCACTTTATTTTCAGTTGTTTTTGCTCATTCCCATGAATGCTCCGGGAGGACGAATGGATACGGTTGGGACCTTTGCCTTATTTACCGGTTGGTTTTTTATAAAAAAAGCCTCTCGTTTGCACAACTTCATTCGCGCTTTATTGTTCTTTTACAATTTGAAATTACAAACGAAATATACGCCTCTGTTCGTTAATGATTCGCTATTCAGTGGGCTAAAAGCAATTGCCCATTTTGTATGTCCTAAAGGATTTCCTTTGAGGTATTAAATATATTTCGTTTTTCTCTGCGGAATTTCCGCCGATACCAATGAAAAGTGAAGAGTAATTGTATCACCAAAACTTGGCACTATTATATTGGTATATTGGATTTCTGTGAACAATGTATGTTTATTATGTGTATATTTACGTACGTATTACGTAGGTATAGGTAGGTACCTATAAGTAGTAGTAGTAGTATTAAGAAAATTTAATTTTCATTTCAAAATGTAGCCTTGCTAACCTATTCTTTTCTTTATTTACATAAATATTGTGACACATTTCTTCAAACTTTATTGATCTATTTTTAAACGAAATACACAAGTATTTCAGGAATTATTCGAAATTGGTTTTGTTAATGACGCAGTAAAAAAACATGCCCGAAAAAATTAAAGAAAATTTACTTTCGCATTTATAGTTATTTGTAAAGGGTATTTACTTTTTTGAAGTAAATTAATATCTTGCTTTAATTTGCAGTTCCAACTATTAGGCAATAAATTAAATTCTGAGATGAAATTATATATTTATAAATGTAATAAGCGTCTTAAATCTACTAAAAAGTAACATTTAAATAAAATAGGAATTGATAGTAATTCAAAAACTCTAGAACATTTAACTTAACCTAAGTTAAATTAATTGATTAGAACAGTAGAGCTTTTCACATTAACGAAGTTACTTTAAGTTTTTTGTGATAGGATTTGTTATAAGTCTGCCTGCCCCTGTAGACAAGTGGCTTTCTATTATCAACATCGCCAGTAGAATAGAAAGAAAATGTATGGGATTGACATTAGCGATCGAAATATCACGTGACCGCTAATGTCGATCCCATACATTTTCTTTCTATTCTACTGGCGCTATCGTTAATAGAAAGCCACTTGTCTAGGCCCTCTGGTTAGCTATCGCCATCATCATATACTCTGTCGCCATAATAGAAATTCCGGCAGCTGAGATAAGGTAGCCTGTGATTTTTTTCTTTCCATGTTCTGTGTCTGGTTGTCTATAGTATTGCAAATGCTAGGAGATGCGCGATCCCACTTTCTGGCTCTTCAAACTTGCATGGACAGCATAAGCTGTCACTATAAAAACCAATAATTTAACTCTATTGTGAATGCCATTTTAGTTCTCAGCAGTAGGCTCAACGGTTATTTATCAATACTAATATTATAAAGCTGAAGAGTTAGTTTGTTTGTTTGAACGCGCTAAAGTCAGAAACTACTGGGCTGAATTAAAAGTTCTTTTTGCGTTGGATAGTCCATTCATCGAGGAAGGCTATAGGCTATTTAACATCACGCTACGACCAACAGAAGCGGATCATTAATGAAAAGTGTTGCAAAAATGGGAAAAATTATTTCTTTTTTAGTATGTTTTTTCCTTTTCCTCAAATTAACGCATGTGAAACTGCGGAGCACAGCTCTGCTAGTAGGTGGATAAAGAAAAAGTTCGAAACCCCTTGTCAACTACTGAAGATGTTGCAGGGACCACCTGTGACTCTAAAGATTTGAGGTGACCTCTACAAAAACGAAAATCTATACCTTTTAACAACATATTAAAGCTAATTAGGGTTGCTAAGGATTTGCAGTCAAACATGTTTCTAGACATATTATTCGGTTATAGAAAAATCCGATCCCCAGTTTTTCTCAATACATACGTTAGGTTAATGATGAAATGAATAGAAATTACTAAATATGAATTAAATTATAGCTTGTTAGAAAGTGGTAGATACTGATTGAATATGAATTTATAAATTCTCTCAACAGCGAATCGTCTGCAAATAATTTCAACACGGCCAATGTAAAAGAGCATTTAGTTTATAGCATATTTGTTTCACTGTGGAAACCGCTTCAGTTACATACGATATAGAAGCTCGCTTATGCAGCATTTACAATACTATAGACAACCAGACACAGAACATGGAAAGAAAAAAATCTTTCCGTGTTCTGTGCAACCAGACATAGAGGTACACCACTATATTTTAATTAGTACAAAGATTTTAGGGGATGATAGTGTCCATCAATACGAACAACTTTTACTGAGGGGCCAACCACGGAATTCGGGAATATTATATTTTGAGAACGAGGGAAAAAAAGCAGCTATTCCATGCAAAAGTACAACATCGACTCGACTGAAATGTATGGAACAGCTGATTTTTACTACTAATCACTGGCTTGAGGAGAATTCAATGTAGTGGACTCTATTTACACGATGCCAATATTGGACTGGTTTAGTTTAAGGATTGTCTCAAGTATTGGCTCCGTGTAAATGCTGCACATGACAAAATTGCTTAAAGACACTATATTTTCAACTAAAACAACAATAAATACCCATTTGGTCATAATGAGCTTTAAACGCGCGTGCACATGCTCAACATGTGGACATGGACTGCTAGCTACTAACCTACACCGATTTTAAAAAACAAACAACTTTTATAATGGGACCAAAACAGAAATGGCGAAATAAAATCAGCTGTTCCATACAAACGTGCAAAAATATTTAATGAAAATTTAGGAACAGCTAATTTTTTTTTTCGCGATTTCAGTTTTGGTCCCATACCTAATAAAACTTGTTTGTCTTCATGAGTAGAATAATCCCTAAAACTATCCGGGGTGATAAAAAAATTACCGTGAAAAATTTTGCCAGTAAAAAAGTAGGTAAGTAGGTACTTTTATTGCGATAAGACCTTCAATCGTTTTCCTCTTCGTATTGATTGTCTTTATCAAAGATTCCCTATGATGAAAAATAAGCTCATTCATTTTTCTAACTTTCATAAGGCTTACCTACTGTAGGTAGGTACGAGTATGTAGAACTGTTTATGAATTTTAAATTTTCGAGATGAATTCATTATTCATTAAGGTTTATCTAACGATTCCCACTCTGGACCGAACACAGTTCCCTCCAAAATGTCGTTTTATGACCGATTACTTGTTTATTTATTGCGTAGGCTGATACGGATGATACTGAAATTTTAATTGCTCAATAATATTGTTGCATACAAACAATCGTATTATTATTCATAGAACACACAAATAGTCGGTGGGTTTATGAACAATACAAGCAAAGCCATAATTATGCGATTTCGTTCGCGTGGACATTCGTTTAGATCGCATAAAAAGTTTTAACCTCTATTTTCTTCGATCATATAAACCTATTTTACTTATTTTCCCGTGGTCGAATCTCTCTGTAAACCAAAATTCATCACATCAGTATGTCGCCGATATTTTCGGATTTTAGTGAGTAAACAAAAAGAATTAAACTTTCAAAATACGACAAATGACAAAAGTTCCAGAAGAACATTATCTTAATTATTATAAAAATCAAAGCTTCGACCCGATTGAGACAATTATTCAATATTTCCAATAATAAAAATTGCATTGTGAATGCAAAAAAGTAAAAATAATTTAAAATAGCACTTAAGTATTGTACTTATCTTTGTCGATTGTCAAATATCTGGAAAGGTATTTATTTTTGAAGGTAAACGAGTTTTTTCTTTTTGAACTAAGTATATACTGAAAAGCGTTACTATAAAACCGACCTTAATGAATATTCCATTTTAATCACTTTCTTTGATATAAATCGTTAAAACTAATTTGTTTAGAAGAACTGAACGTAATGAAAACTTTTCAATCATGCTTATACTACGAAGTTCAAGAAAATGCCTCACAGAAATTAATAACAATCTGAATAGGTCGTAGTAATTAAATGCTTTGGCAAAAGTTTATGGCCAAAATTATCGAATAAAACGTGTAATCTGCTTAGATACTAATAATAGCTAGCTAGACTATGTTAATAGATATAACTAATAAGGTTAATAATTATGTTGTTCGGTTCGATAGACTATGTTAATGCGTTAAAGAAAAACATGTTTAAGAGATGAAAGTGAAATTAATTTACAAATGAACTGCTTTATAAATCTTTATCATTTTAGTTTGAAAGAAGTATTAGTAGAAAGTACTATAAGATTGTAGACGAGCTATTAATAAATGAATAAATAAATTTCTTACAATCACACCAATTATCTAGCTCATAAGAAGTTTTCATTAAGAAACTATGTTATGGAAACTAGAAAAAGACATGTTCATGCACACAAATATTTGTCTTGTTCGGGAATCGAACCCGAGTCCTCTGGCGCAGAAGGCAGGTATCCTGCCCCTACGCCAAATCGATCGTCAAAGCTATGTATGATATATTCAATGTAGGTACTGTACTGTTACTGGCGAAAGCATCAGCGAATCAGGGTACTCTTAAAAGTTACATTTAAGAGCAAGAGTAAAAGGCATTGCGATATAAAAACTATCTACTGCCATAATCACTTCACCAGTTAAAATAGCGACGACAAGTAAAATAACTTTATGAAATATCACCATGGACCTCTAATAACTGTAGTTGGAATGGAATGAAAGTTATTATTCAGTGGCTTTCGGAGTTGACTCAATCACAATTTGAGGTGCGCCCTGCGCAGGCCGGCCTTTGTTATTTGCGAACAGTGCTGGCAGATCCAGGCATATTGTTCAAGCTGCAATTTATGATTTAATACAATTATCTGTACTCAGCGTCATCTATACAAACTATTATGACTAACCTTTGTATTCATAATGCGAATTGACAGTAAAATAATTTTCAAAGATCAGGAGAGGACTTGAACTGTCTATTGTGCGACAACGTTTTCTGTTCCGGTGGCCGAAAACTGGAACAAACGTGTTTTTTTTAATGTCATTTTGCTGTCAAGTTGTTGTCCAACCATAGCGCTGCTGCCGGCTGAAGATCTACGAAGTCAGGGCCGGTTAAATTGCTTAAAGAAAAATAAAAAAAAAACATAGCGCCGCTGTCACCGGAACAGAAAAGATTGTCGATTCCCAAGTAGAAAAAGTTTCTATAAAGTATCAAGGCGTTTTATCACCAGTCATATAGTAGGCCTATAATGGTAACCGCAGTGACTTCTTGTAAAGTACAAAAATATAAAAGTTTTCATCAGAGCATTTAAGTACTACTTATAAGTTTATTTATATAAAAAATAAAGTTTCATCAAAATCCGCTCAGTAGTTTTTGTATGAATCGCGGACAACAGACAGACAGATAGACAAACAATTCAAAAACCATATTTTTGGTATCTGTTTCGTTAAAGAAGACCCCTGGATGTATTTTTTTCTATTTCTTTTCAAAGTACAGAATTGGTTCGTTTACAGTTTTATTATAAGTAAGTAAAGATATACCTAGAAGAGATGACGAACACAAGTCACAAATCCGATTCTACTGTCAATATAAAGGTCATAAGTTCAAAACTATACGTCCAATATAACCGGTGCATCGTAGTGCATGCATTGTTAAAAGTTATCTACCATATGAAATACGATTCTGGTTGCACGCTACTTTTTTGTTCGCGCACTGTCGCGGTGCAACTTATTTAGACCGGCTGGAGTTATTTATGTGTTTCAGCTTTCCTTCAACGTTTTATTTTAACTATTATGAAAGACGGGATTTTTACCATGTTTATTTCGTTTTTCGAGTTCCCGATCCTTCATAAAATCCCGTCTTTCATAATAGATATAGTGATAATGACCATGTAAGTTTAAAATCTTATTTTGTTTTATTTAAAGTTAACACATCTTAGATTTCTGCGCGACCTGTCCATTTAAATAAAACACTTTCACGGATTTTTTCACGCAATTTATTCAACAACTTGGTTAAATTTTAGTTGTTTTTTGAGATTTTTGGTTTATCCGACGTTTCGGCACCTTTCCAGGGGCCGTGGTCACGGAAAACTAGAATATACCCACTCTAATTGTCTTTGTTTTTTGTTCGGAAACAGGATACGGTTAGTTATTGATTATTTTAATTTTATATTTAATTATAAGAAAAATGGAAAATGAAGTATTTAGAAAAAATCGACCCGTCTCAAAACCAGCTCCGATGGGACTCGAACCCACGACCTTTCGCTATCCGGGCGACTGCTCTAACCACTGAGCTTCGGAGTAACTACTCATCGGATAACTATCCCATCGGAGTAGTTGTGAACGGGTCGACTTTTTCTAATACTTCATTTTCAATTATGAATTTCACGTAAAATTTTATGGTAAGTAGGTAATTCTTACTCTTCATCTCCTGACTCATGTTCTCAACATATTTTTAAACTCTTCGCATTTACAATTAAAAGCTTAGGTTTTTTTCGATGTTAATTTTACTGCCTTTCCCATTCGTTTGTAATTTCGGCGAAGGAAGTAACAAACGGCCTCTCATAATGAAATCACAGGAAAATGCCATTAATATTTTCTCAAAAGCCTCAGGGCTGTAAAGCATTAATTTGCAAACATGCGAAATTAAACTCGTCCAACTATGATCACACAAACATATAAAGTAACTAGCCGTCCACCCACGGCTTCGCCCGCGTGGACTACACGACGATATCCCGCTGAAACGTGATAAGTATTGTTTAGGATAAAAAGTAAACTATGTCACTCTTCAGCTCCCAAACTGACCCCACACCAAAAATCACGTCGATCCGCTGCTGCTCTGTTTTGATGTGAAAGGCGGACCAACACATTTTTACATATTTAACTGACAGCAAACTGATAGTAAAACCTACCATTTAATATACGCCTAACCACTGCCTGCGCCACGGGCTCCTAAAGAAAGACAATTAGATAAAACAAAATTTCGGTTATTCGAACATAATAGATAATGAAGTTTGCAAAGTTTTCTTAAGACGATGATTGAATAGTAAGTGCGTCCCATAGAGAAAACTAGAATAATATAAGACGTGATTCAATTAAAATTGTTGAATAATATGTATAACAGTTTTTGACAAGTGAAAAGCTAATTGCGATCCAATGGGCGGACAGTAAAATAACAAACTACGTATTGATGCTACAGTTTCGTGCATTCATTTTAGCGTGACTAACGCTAGCTCATGAAATCCCGTAAATTGGCCGGCATATTTCTGTGTATAATTACAACAATTATGAGGGCACAAATCCGCGGGCGTACCCACCTCACGTCCGAGCCACGGGGCCGCCACTCAGTAAATAATTCAATCATTCGCCGGCCGGAACGCCCGCGCCCGACCGTCGGGCTTAAACGCACAAATATGCAAATTTCGGACCTCCCCTCCCAAGACACTTACCGACAAACTTTAAAATTAAATTGTTACCGCGACACTGATAGCCGTTGTTTTTCCATTGTCATTACCACTGGGACTTCCATAAATGAATGCCCCACTCAATTACACCGGTTAAATAATTTGAAATAAGATATCAAATTAAACTTTTACCAATCCTGAAAGAAATATAAATAAACGATCGTCCAATTACGCTCCAAAGGTAATTTGAACACAGTAATTATCTCGCACATTTTTAATTATGCTATACATTTTGGAAAAGTCATTTCAGTCACACTTAATGAGCGTTACAAAATGTAACTTCATACCGTGACAGCGTACGTGACTATTATGGAAGGCTCAGAGGTTTGATAAATGTGGCCTCAAATTTATTGCACGTGAATACTCTAATTTACTCCCCATTCGAAAGGCGGGGGTGTAAAAACTTCAAAATTACAAGTAATAAACCTATTATTGGGTACGGCGAGATATCAAAAAGCTATAATATCGTAACGTCTAAAGTTGTTGTAAAATTTTATGTTACGACCCTGTTCGGCTAAACCGAACTTTTGTGACGGTGCTAGCTAACTTTATGTTTTGTTTCGGTGTACACATGTTTATGTTTTACAGGTTGTTTGCGAATAAATTTACCTAATGAGGCTCATCCACTTATTTCTCTGAAAAGAGTGTGGTAAAAAATTCCAAGTAGTTCTGTCTGAGGAGTTTTACTTGATAACGATGTTTTAAGAAAAAAAAAGGAAAAGAAACACATTTTTCTACTACATGCTGAACTCCTTTGAGTAGATTAGATACCCATACCACACAGTGACTTGTATACGATTAGTGTTTTAAAAGGTTAAGGTTAGACTTTTAAGGGTATCGCAGCAAATAACAAAATCGTTACAACTGTCAATACTGCTCTGTGCGTCGCTGAATTTCCGTCCACCTCCAAAAGGTGTCACGAAAGATGAAAAGACAAAACTTAATTCATTTACGAAAGTGTTTATGCTATGGGATATAATATAGCCGTGGTAACGCAATAACTTTCAATTGGAATACCTAGTATGATGATAAACATTTTCATATGAAAGTTACTGAATTGAAAACTCTAATTAAAACAAACTATCAGAGTAAAGGATACGAACAGGGATCGCCCTTGACCTATTTGTGTAATGGGTGAAAAGTATTTTAAATCAAATTAGGTACTTATGTTAAATTAGGTACCTATATATTGAGAGTGGATTTGCTAATATTTTCACAGCCATGTTATTTTTAACAAAATATTTTTTTTACGTTCACCGCTGTACGAGACCTAAAACACATCGTTCGTGTCTCGCCTGTGGTGTGGCAAGAAAAATCATATCTTTTTATACATAAATTGCGTTACTGACAGACAACGCATAGCCAAAACTACTGGGCGCAAGAAGCTGAAAGGACAAGGTCCAAAATGTATGAATCAAAAACCCAGAAATCGATACGAAGGAACTGTATGCCAATCGATTGCTTATTAGAACGAGTGAAATAACTCTACCCAAGTCGCAGACCCCAAATCCATGGGGTATCGAAACTATGGGCTCACAAAATATGTACGAAAATCCATTATCTACCTTAGTACATTTTTGTGATTAATTAATCCTTCATTTTTCTTAATATTAGTACACTGATGATACTATAGAAACTACCGATATTAGAGACACTAAAAATAATATCGGTGTACAGTCGGCAGCACGTTTCAGCTCCACGTTAACTGTACTATTTTAAGTGAGATGTGATTTTAGAACTATTACCAATATTATTTTTAGTGTATTTAATATCGATAGCTTCTATAGTGTCATCAGTGTGTCAGTACAGTCGCCATCATAACTGATTTTGGTACTAGAATTAAGAAAATCCTTAGTAGATTATGATTTTACGTGCAGATTTTGTCAGCCCATAGCTCCGATACCCCATGGATTTGGGGTCTGCGACTTGAGTAGGGTTATTTCACTTTTTCTAAGCAATCGATTGGCATACAGTTCGTTCGTATCGATTTCTGGGTCAATTTTGATACCATCTCCTTTGGCATGTATGTTCCTAGCCAAGGGAAGTGTAAGGGAGCACTATAAGAGAGGATTTTTGTAAATTTCTCCTCCAAGGGAGGGAGTATACGCAGACAAACGTGTTTAGAAATTTGCACCAATCTGTTTAATGAATATTTTATACCATATCTTCGAGTAATACAAGTAAAAGCTACGCACTATTATCTTCACTTAAAAATATTAGGTTACTTACATAAATTTTTAGGCTGTAATTTTCTCATTACTCTGAAACACAGGCAGACAATACTTTTAGTATTAAGTACGCCTTGATTACTTTACATTAAGTATTTTGTGAAGAAATAAGATTAAAAAATTGCGAGCTTTCGGCACAACGAAAGATATTTGATATGCTGAATAAATTATTTTCAGCTGGAGTTTTCCAGATGCTTATTACCTATCCTATTACAATTTAGTATTTTGCCGAAACTGTGAAGATTAAGTCACCAGGTATAGGTACCTGAATCAAATTCAAATATGTGCTGTGAGTGATATTTGAATTTATCAAGTAAAGTTGAAAGTGTACATATCGGACTGTTTTATTTGTTTTTATAGAGGCAATGTGTCCAACGTTTTATTAAGCAAAATAATATTTTCTATACCAATTAGATATTAATATCTCCATATTCCGGTTGACAAAGATAGGTATTTTTGCTCCTCTGTAAAATAGCTACTTATATTAAGCTAAGCCAAACACATTGGATGAAAAATAACTATATATTACCAGTTAGCAATCCCGCCATGAAAGGCAACATCCCCGTAATTTATCTCAAAGAACTCTTTGTGCATTCAGTGTCGACTGCAAACACGAAGGATAAGAATCCTGTACAAATAAAGACGTTCGGCTGTGACTAATGGGGCGTTAATAATTCCCGTGAGTCTCCATTGAATGGAAGCCTCAAGATTTATAACTACAGCCGCCTGGCAAGATGCCTCCTGGCACGCTGATTATGCACTTTTTAAATGTCCCAAAAACGCGCAATTAAATGTAACTTATATTTTAGACGTTTTATGGAGCGCAGTGCATTATGGAGTTTGTTTTATGAGTAGTCATTTAAAAAAAATGTACCTTTCTCGAAGTTTAATACGAACAAAAATTCAACCTAGCTGTAAAAAATACTTAAAAGCTACAAATCGGATCGTTTAGTTAGTTTTTTTTAATCCGTAATCATTTTAATTAAAGACCCGCTCAACCAAAAAAAACTTAATAATACGGTATTTTACTGATTTTTTTTTATTTCTTTAAAACGTTTTTCGAAATATTAGCTACACAAAACAAGTTTTTATTTGGAATTATCTTGAATATTTTCAAAGATATAGGACTTCAAACTTTATAATTAGACAAGGACAGGACGCTATCTTTGTGACGTCAGTGCGTTAGTAGCGTCATAGTCACGCCATAGAAGCGGACAAAGCGAGACAGCTATAGTCAAAATCAAACAGACTATAATTCTTTTATTATAAAACAGATTCAAATTATATTTTCACATTTGGTATTCTTAATTGCAATATTTTTTAACGTCATCATTAAATATCTACATTTCAACAACAGTAAAATACCCTATTAGTTACCTATATGTGCCACTAGCACTCCGGGCGCGGCTTCGCCCGCGTGTACTACACGACGTTATCCCGAGGGAATATGATATCGTTCCGGGATAAAAGTAGCCTATGTTGCTCTCCAGCCCCCGAGCTACCCCAATATCAAAAATCACGTCGATCTGTTGCTCCATTTTGACGTGAAAGACGGACAAACAAATAAACATTTTACTTCCACATGTATAGTATATTGTTTCTGCCTTCACTACGTGGAGGTACCCCCAGCTTATGTTATTTACGAATTTTTATTTTACCATGCATTCATGTACCTAATTCAATAAATTCGTAAGAAAATATTTTATTTGAATGCTCAAGATATTATAGTCTGTAAAAAGTAACAGTCGTGATATCATTCTGTGTTGTGTGGTTAGCACGGTTCTAATTATCTTTTTCAATATCTGGAATACGTAAACAGATATAGGTACTTAGTGCTCATTAGCTGAACAATCTTCCTTAAGGCGCTATATTCGTATAGGTATATCTTAAGCTTTATCTGGGCTCTTGGGGGACATCAGATGTACCAGACTTTAGATTATTGTATGTCAATGGTAAATACTTTAAGTAGGTAATGATATTCGTTGTTTTATTTAAATGTAGGTAAGTAGAAGTCTCAAGAATGCAGATGACACCACCTTATTTGCCAGTAACGCTGGCCTTATGGAAGAATTACTTCTTAAAATGGAGCGCGTGAGCCTTACGTTTGGGTTGAAGATAAACCGATCTAAGACCAAGATCATGATCGTAGACCGCGTCAACGACTACTCGCCCGAAGTAACACAGATTGCGAACTGCAACGTGGTCCAGACTTACGTATACCTTGTAGCTTTAATCTCAAACAACGGCGGCTGCTTAGATGAAGAGAAACGACGTATGGCCATAATCAGAAAGCGATAGAGAAGTTAAGGAAAGTGTAGAGGAATCGTAATATTACCAAAGCCAACAAAGTCAGGCTCGTGCGATTACTTGTATTCCCCATTTTTCTATACGAGACAGAGACGTGGACAGTGCGCGAGTTGGAAAAAGGGAAGATAGATGCTCTAGAGATGTGGTGCTAGAAGAGAATGCTGGGGATATCGTGGACGGAATTCCGCACCAATGAGTCCATACTCCAGAAGCTCGACATCACACAGCGTTTATCGGCCGTAGTAAAGTCAGGCATACTGCAGTACTATCTGTCTCTTGGCAGGGTAAATACTCCATAGAGCGGCTGGTCGTGCAGGGCAAAGTAGAAGGAACCAGATCACGTGGCAGGTCACCGATGCGCTGGACCGACCATGTGAAATCCGGAGTGGGAAACCGTGTGTCTGACTGCGCCTGACAGTCTGCCAACCGGGAGAGATGGCGGGAGATCGTGCGTAAAGCTGTTCCCGCCTCTACCACCGACATGGACCCCTCAACGTGACCACGACCGCTCTGCCAAGAGCGATAAGACGAAGAAGAAGAAGTCGCAATTTTTTTGGTATTGTCTGAAGGGCTGAAAGCCGTCGTTCTTTCTAATTTTCATAAGAGCTGTAAGTAACTGGTTTTTTTTTAAACTCGTTAAAATATGTTTACTGATAACTTTACCAATTCCAATCCAGTTCGGGGTAGCACTTGCGTTCATCACAATTGATGTTAAGTGATGATAGGCTGAAGGTGGGATAATTATGCCGAATAAGGTCTTTATTTTGGAAGAGAGAAATCGACCAATAAATAGAGTAAGCGATTTGAACCAAAACAATAGCCACAACTTGACCTTTAGCTGTTTTCTATTTCACAGAAAAGGTAACTTGCAATACATACAGTCCGTAAAATACCCAAACACTAACCGTGGGTCTGGCATTGTAACAGGTTGTAAGGATATAAAATATTTAATAGCAGACACTACTCGGAACGAAACATAACGTGCGTTCGTAAAATTTCACATACAATACATCTTCGGGAACAGCAAATTTTTAACGATCAAAGGTTTTGGTAATATCTCAAAATCAGGGTCAGAATGTATTGAATTGAGTACAAGGTGTGCCGGAATTCTTGTAATTTATAAATACTATCTGTGCTCCTCAGTTTTAAGGAAATGGAAAAAACAAGTACTAAAAGGAAATATTTTTTCCCGTTTTTGCAACATTTTTCATTAATGCTTCGCTTCTGTTAGTCGTAGCGTGATGTTGTATAACCTATAGCCTTCCTCGATAAATGGACTATCCAACACAAAAACAATTTTTCAATTTGGTCCAGTCGTTTCAGAGATTAGCGCGTTCAAAAAACGAACAAACTCTTCAGTTTTATAATATTAGTATATATTTAAAAAAAAAAATCCACAATTTAACTTAATCTCATTCAGTAAAAATATTTCTATAATAATTATTCACTGTTTCATATAAATCATATCATAAGCTTATTAAAAAAACTGAATGCTACTTTATGCAGTAAGTACCTAGTTTTGTTTTGTAATTTATTTTTCAACACACTTGCTCATAAAGTGAGCCTTATTACATCGATCTTAGGGCCATAAACCGAACTATAACACACGCGTGCATAATAATATTACAGTACTAGTTGCGTAATAGAATTATCCCTACAAAGTTAAGTAAGTACCTAACTGCAAATTATATGCGAGTAAACAGAGACTTTTCAATTTAACCGGGTAATACAGTATCTCTACAAAGTTAAGTTAGTACCTAACTGCATGTTATATGCGAGTAAACAGAGCATTTTCAATTTTGCCGGGTAATAGGTACAGTTTTTTTTTTGTTACAACAAAGAGGTTTTATACGGCTGAAAATCCATTTACGTTTTTAGAATAAATAAATGTGTCCCTAATTAAGACAAAAAAACATAATTAAATATATTATTATCAAAATATTTAAAATTCACAATAATTTGTTATAAATAAAACATTTGCATTAACACTATTATTATAATTACTTTGAAGTAGGCTGTATGGCTGTATGTATTCAATCACCTTACATTTGGCGCGTGCAAAAAAAAACTTGCGCGCTTTTTCCCTTAGCTAATATTAAGTTATTATGGGTAATTAAGTTATGTATTCAATAAATGTTTGTTTTTCCTCGCAAGTGTGTTGAAAAAGTGCGTATGAAACTCGTGAGCAACTTACTCACTAGACACTCGGCTGATTTACGCCCTCGCCTGCGGCTCGGGCTGCAACCCACAGCCTCGCGTATAATGAGCAACCTTAGCTCACTTGTATCATAATATACTATTACATCATACTGCGGTAACTAGGATTTACTAGTATGGTAAGAGGCTGTGTAAGTTGGCATGTGCAACACAGTGTATTGTTTAGATAGAACGTTCCATTTTCAAATTACTTTGCAATTCAAGCAGGTGAATGCTTTAATTGAAAAGTAACTTTAACATTCAAGCTATGCGAAACTCCTTGGTCAAACAGTATTTACTTCATAAAATAATAAGAAAACTATTTAGTGTAGAGAACAATGAAAATGGCGGTTAAAATAAGTACATTTACAAGTTTTGGCAAATTTTTAATAAATATTTTCTCTCTTATAAAAGAATCATTTTGTCATTACAATATAAACAGTTTTATTTACCTCGCATGAATGATGTAAAGTAGAATGCTTACCTCGGTTGCAAGGAGCTATTACACCCTCGAACTATATTCGCCCTCGCTCGTTTCGCTCGCTCGGGCGTCTAAATATCTCGGGTGCACTCGATCCTTTAGCGCCCGTGCGAGCGCATGGATCTTGTTCTGTAATAGCTCGCTTACGTTCCTTGTGTAACAAACTACTAATTAATTTCGTTTATTCAGTAGGTACATAAACAGGTCGTAGTCGAAACAAGAAACATTAAAATAATATATAAACATGGGAGTCTATACTCTAACCCTTATAGTACCTATCAATCAAATAGGTATCAATAATAAGGTTGAATAATCAAAAATCAATAAAATACATTAAATTAAATCAAATACAAATAATTTAAAATGAAATTGATTGAAATTAAAAATATAGAATGTAATAAGATAAAATTAATTAAAAATATAAAATAATAAATGTACAGATGTATGTTAATCAAAAATAACCTTTACTTGCGCTATTTACGCGATTTAAATGTTGGTAATACTAATATTATCAGAAAACTTCACGGAGCAAAACCGTAACTTAAAATACCAGTCAATCTTAATTGGAGTGTACTCAATTTTTAATTGAAAAATTACATTTTGTCTTTTATCAAATGAACAAAAACATTATCGTAACGCCCCCAATGTAATTTGGAATAATGTTTTGTGTAAAAAGTAAAGTAGAGAAAGCGCTGTGAGCTTTTTGCCGAAATTCCCACGCCCTCCCGCTATTACAACCAAAGCAATCCACAAAAAGATAAATTGAGAGTAAATTTATTACGGCGGAGTGTTCTCAGCACGACAGACATTCATGAACAACACTCAGGTACTCGTTCTTTATCGCTTTCTGCTAATTCTTTCTCTTTTTATAACGATAGGAAGCTTTTTCCGCGGCCTGTCAGCGGTCCGTAATGCGAGCCATTTTAATATAACCATTTCCTTTACTGAAGACAATGAGGTAAACGTTTTAAACAACCAAATGATCAGAGTTCGAATAACAACATTTTAATGACCTATCATTTTATTTTAGTATTGTAACAGAAAAGGAGTTTATGACAATCATGACCTTTCTTCGTTTAAATATATAACTTAATGGCTAACTGCTCATAGTTAAACTTGCATGAAAATAATTGATTATTTGATAATGGACTCTCAATTAGTTCGCTATACACTTCTATTATCAGATTCAGAGAAAGAAGCTACTTTCAAGAACAAATTTTCATATGTAACTATTTGATTCCCAAACAATTTAATAACTATTACTATATTTCTATTTTCAGTTTAATAACGGTCTTCACCAGAACTCAGCAAAAGTAATAAGCTTTTCCGTTTAATTGTCATCTTATTTACCTGTATATTCGGAGCTCTAAAGGAAAATCATCTAATAAACCATTTTCCCAGTTCCATACTCTAACTAAAGCAATAAAACGTCCCAGTGGGGAAATATATAATGGCGTGTTAAAATCTTTCAAAAAGTGTAATTCCTTTCGCAATGGTCGGCTACGGGATGAGTGACCAAAAATTATTATCTTGAACTTCTCCATGCTTTGAAAGACACGTTAAGCCGTTGGTGCTGGCTGCATTTGCAGTCGTTAATACCCACCAATCCACATTGGGGCCGCGTGGTGGGTCATGCATGACCGATTCTTCTTATCCATCCATAAGAGAGGCCTGTGCCCCAGCAGTGGGGACTTTTATAATGGCTACGGGGCTAAGCTATTACCGTCGGAACGTCTTTTTATTGGCATATAAATATTAATAGAAAGTAATTGACAGAGATGATTAGGTAATCAAACTTTGTACTGGGTTCAGATTGCATGTCCATAGTACCGATCAATTAAACTGTTGTGACAAGCTATAAAGGTAATTAATTATAATTTCCCTTCCCTTCTAAAATATATTGTATCAGCCTTTCTTCATCGAATCCCGTACCCAGTAATAATAGATATATATTAAATAGAAACATAAATATTACGTAAAGATCTTTATGTGTATCAGAGCATTGAAGAAATTTATCACTTTGCTTTTTAAATAAAATTTGTAAAAAAGCAAAGAAAACTAATAAATATATTTTTTTAACCTTAACCTGACAGACATCACGTAACTTAAGTACAAGCATTCCACAACAAAATGAAAACCTAAGAATGAAAATTTAATGCTCACGTACAGAGTGGACATCAATCGCGCTTGTCCTAATAACCGTTTAAATAGCTGGTAGATTTATGGAAAAGCCCAACAAAGGCTCGATCCGCCCGCCGATAAATCTGCCCACCAAATAATACGATCCAAGGGCGATTTGTTCGAGAGACAGACACTGTGTTTTGTCAAATAACGCTAAGAAAAGGATTTGGGATAACTGTGTAGTTTTTTATTTAACGTTCAATATCTTAGCTTATACGCCATAAACTATTCTAACGTTAAGTATTACTATTGACAGCTTAAAAATAAAAATAATAGTAATAAGTAATAATTTATTTGCCTACAGTTTCCAACATATCCAATATTGTAAATTCAATGTGCAAATATTTAATGAGTCATTCATAATATAATTGTTATCAAAATAATACGATCCCAGGGCGTATTGTTTTAGATACAGACTCTGTGTTTTGTCAAATAACGCTGAGAAAAGGATTTAGGAACACTGTGCAGTTTTTTATTTAACTTTCAATATGTTAGCGAAATTATATGAACTAAGGGCGTACGGTACAAGAGACAGATACTGTGATAGGTCAAACGCTAACAAAAGGATTTTGGGAACACTATGCAGTTTTTTATTTAAGGTTGTTTTGGCTCTTTCGGCATATTGACGGTTTATAGACAACAAATTGACAATATATTTTATTACAAACCCACACAAACGCTCATATAAAAATATCCAGCTTCGCCGATATTTTTTACGACGTAAGGTTTTCAGTATAAAACTATTTTATGCATTCGCTGCAACCCGCTTTATTGACTGAGTGCAGCGCAGCCGGTTGCACCTGATATAAAAATGATTTCACTTCTGTCTACACACCTTGTGTTGGACGTGATCTGTTTAAGAAAGTATCTATTTCGTGTTTTAGTCTTCTTGTACTGTCGGTAGCATATCAAACTTATCAGTTGAGCTACAACAGCTCTTATTTTCATCATCAGCCTGCTTGGCCTCTCACATTTACCCACTGCTTGGGCACAGGCCATCCTTATGGATGGATACGAACAATGAATCATGACCCACTACGCGGGCCAATGAGGATTGTTGGGAATATAAACAACTTCAAATGTCAATACTCACAAAGCCTCTTTAGGCCAAGCTTTTATTAACGGACGCATAAATGGTAAAATGTTAAAACATGTTGTTTTACAGACTGTATCCACAATGAACCGAGTTTTTATGCAGCTTGCAAAATTATTTAAGGTTACTAAGTAATAATTTTCTTTTCTTTATTAATTACCTAGCCTTAGTAGAAAAACTCTTAGAAAATCCCCTCTAAATTTAAAACCTTTAAGTAATGTTGGACACTGAAGCACTCAATCATGTAAAGAAATACTTATAATACAATTTTGGTGAAAACACTGTACAATATCTAAGGCAATAAAGTGTATAGAAATCACCATACCTAAGTTATATCGTTTCGTTGAGAGCTAGAATGCTAGATTTACAATGTATTGCGCCCGACTATTCCTCAGGGCAAAAGTTGAGGCGATATATTGTATATGCATGTCCTAGTTTCAGTGCCCTCCAGTCCTTGGCTACTACCATATTATCTAGCTTCTAAATAACAATCTCGCTGTAGGTTCTTTATTTGCCTGATATTGGGATCATTGATGACAGTTTGAAATTCGACAAACGTTTCCTAGCGGGCGTGGGTTCGAATCCCACTTCTGAAATAGTGAGAACAACTTCAATAACCTAGGGATTTCAATAAAACTAATATTTAATTTCAGTAACCTTAGTAAGATACTAGTGACTCTCCGTGGTTTCAGCCGCGTGGTACCCGTCCCCGTGGGAAAATTGGTATCAAATTAACCTATGCTTAATATACTCGGAAAGAATGTAATTAGCTTTCTTATAGTGAAAGTGAAAGTTGAAAATGATTTAAAATCCGTCCATTAATGTTTGAATTTATTCGTTACAAACAAAAAAAAACAAAAACACAAATCTTTCCTCTTTAAAATATTAGTATGGATATTAATTTAGTGGTAAATGTCGCCACAGAGTAGCGTTATGTCGGAAAAACTTTATTTTTAGGCTCTTGGCGATGATGTTAAAGATAATCTGCAAATCGTAAATGATTAACAATATGCAACTTTTCATAATGCATTAAAAAAAATATTAAGTTACCTACATACTAAGTGAAATATTTATTCCGAATTATGAATAAGTTATACCACACAAGACGTTTTCAAAGACTCCCGTATCGGTAAATAAAGAAAGATGATGTACATGAAACTGTTAGAATAAGCAGCAAATATGACACGTAACATTTCTAAAACAAAATATTTTCCTTATACCTGCTTAGGGTTGCCAGGCGTCCGGACAAAGCCGGTCAGGGTCACGCTTTTTGGATGCTTGTTCGGACAGGGTCAGGCTTTTTGGATGCTTGTCCGGACAGGGTCAGGCTTTTTGGATGCTTGTCCGGACAGGTTCAGGCTTTTTGGATGCTTGTCCGAACAATTCATACGGTTACGGTTTTTGTCAGTTTTTTACCACTGGCCGATTCGCGAATTCGCCGGTCACGGGCGCGCGGCGTGCGCGGTGCGAAAGCAAAATATGGGTTTTATTTTAGAATTTAGAAACATGAAATTCTTGTTTTTTTTGGTGTTCGGCATTGATACCCAAAAGTCCGGATAAACTAGCTGGCCAGTCCGGCTTTTTGGTTTTATGACCTGGCAACCCTATACCTGTCTATAGCCCGTCAATGTTCCCCAAAGGTTCGCGAACGTTACCTTAAAATATTATCGTATTTGTCTCGAGGACTTACCGAACCCTTTTCTAATATGCTTGTAGGTACGTGTAACTTTAAGTAGGTATATATATGAGTCTTTAACAAATCGCGCTCCCACTCACGCTGAACGACAAAAGAGCTGAGACCACCTTTTTTATCTTCCACTTTTCGCTTGGTCGAGTTCCGTGCACGATGAAAATTATTACTTACATCGAAGAAAAACCTGTAGAGTGAGGTCAGCACTGGGCAAACAGTGACTAAACTGCCAAATTGAGACTGTCCCAAGGTAATCAAACAACTCTCGTCAAACAAAGAACCGCCATTTGTCGCTACCCTACTTGAAAACGATAGAATTTACTTGCAATTCTTGAATCATTTATTCCGGGTTCTCACGGACGTTGCAATAAATAAGTAGTCGTTGTTAAGTGTAGACTTTATTTATTAAAGTTGTGGTGGGATTTACAAAGTAGAGTTAGTCTTTTTTTCAGAGAAGCACTGTTTGTATAGTAACGTTATGGCAGATTTCCATTGATCCAGTGTTGGGTTCATGTCAACGTCTTTTGTGCCAGCCCAGCACTGGCGCCAGTTCTGGTATAGGCCAAAACGGCTGCCTTCTTATAACGCCTAAAATTGGCGCCAGCTAGTGGTATATTTCCAATAGAGTAGTCTATACACAGAAAAATGATGTCGTGGGCCATTTAGAAGCACTTTGATTTATTCTGAAACATGTATGAGAATATAAGAATTTACTAAAAATACTAAATCTCAATGACCAACGTAATTAGCTACCATTGAAAAACCAGGCTTATTCCGAGCATTATGTTCCTTACGCCATTAACACACGCGCTAATAGTGCCGCGAACTTCGGGCAGTAATCATACCGTCTACGTCTCATTAAAGCCGGCGGGTGTGCGATTCCCTTAACTTTAACCACTGAACATAAGTAGGCTGAAGCAGTAACGCAACTATGTAGAAGTGTCTGATGTTCGCAGATATCAATTAGTTATTCAACCTTTTTGAGAATGCGGGTTAGATTCCTGCACAAAATAAAATTGACTGTTAGTTTAGAACTGAAGGTTTCCAACTAGAATTTAAAAAAATATTTGAGAATGTTTATCGGATAAACCTATTACTTATTACAATAGTTTTAACGAAACTTAACTGGGTTGTACAATTGTACATTGTAGTGTCAATTGACACTAGCCATAAAATTGATCTAATACTCATATAACATCGGTATTAATCAAACACAAATTCCTGGCCACAATCCCCAGCCGTACTGAGCTCTAGCAATTCAGTGATTAGTTAGAGTAATCGATACCTAATAGGGCTTAGAGAAGCTACTGCTTAATGTATTGACTGTGGTCCAACAGAAAGCCTTCCTCGTAATTTCGTTGGCGGCCGCTAACGGACCGACTGGCGGCATTATGAACGGGCCATTAGCCTCCGCTCGCGCCGGGCGGACTGTGGCTGTACACATCTACGAGGTGACGCCTCCGCTCTGATAATTGCGGTAATTTGAAAACAAGTATTTTTTGATTTGCTCTTTCCAATCATCATCGTCAGCCATTTAAATCCCCCACTGTTGGAGCACTGGCCATGGATTGTTTAGGTTAATTGGCTAGTCAGACAGTTTTAACGAATCGGCTGGCGACATTATGAACGGGCCGGGAATTAATATTAGCCTCCGCTCGCGCCAGGCGGACTGTGGTGGTACACATCTACGAGGTGACGCCTTCGCTCTGATAATTGACTCAATTTGAAGCCAAGTATTTTTGATTTGTGTGTTCAAAACTGCAACAGGATTTATCTAAACAGATAAATCTGTAAGTAACTGAATTAGCAACCTAAAACATGGAAAATTATTTTTGTCGTTAGAGCATTTGCGCGGACAGTGAAAGGTAATGGATTCGAGTCCCATCGGAGCTAGTTGTGAGACGGTTCGATTTTTTCTAATACTTTATTTTAAATATTTTCAACATGCAAGATTTTTTGAATTTGGTTTATTTTTTTATTTTAGTCATCATCGTAAGATTAAGGATAATTGACTTGTCAACAAACTAAGTTTTGTGGCTGATTCACATTAAAAATAAATAAAAATAAAAAATGATTTATTTCTCACCACAAGCCAAAAGTAGTAATAAGTTTATAAGTATTTACATTACTATACAAAATATAGTACCGATAAGTACTAACTACTATTTCTACTAAATAGGTAACATTAGTTTTGGCTGTGGATCGCTGGTGCCTGTGTGGGTAATAGTACCCGTCATACAGGTCACCAGGTCTCCACCCCACGATTTGAGCTATACAATCTTCGATCAACAATAACACCTAGTTATACAATGCTTAAATTAATCTGAAATTTAAGTATTACAATTTATTTATTACAATTCGGAAGCGTTAAGGACTGTGGGAGATAATATGATGCTGGGTTGTGTATGTGTCAGTGTTTGTGTGTGTAAGGGAGTGTGTCGGTCCATGCGTGTGTATGTATGTGTATGTGTGAGTAAGTGTGTGCGTGCATGTGTAGATTATTTTAGAACCACCAAGAGATTTTCAGTATCCGCGTATGAGAGTGCAAGAAGCCACTGATTGATAGTTAATTTTAGTTTATAACGATTAAGGGTAAAAATTGATAAAATCTTGTGGGCATTATTATATAAGTGAGGGCCACAGAAAACAAAAAACCTACTGCTAAAGGCTGTCCTTAATTTGGGACATGGAGCAATGATGTGATTGCGACGGTTGCGAGAGGATTCTTGGGAGAAATGGACCAGGGAATGCTGTTTTATAATCGTTGCCTGTATGTACAACTGCCTAACTGTGAGTACTTGGCAGAATTCATAGAGTTAATTGGTGGGATATAGTCGAGGTTTGGAACAGCAGACCTTTAGTACCGCTCTTTGGGCGCGTTCACATTGTAAGAGATGCGTTTTAGCCGCTCCTCCCCAGGTAGTTATGCAATAACTTACGATTGATTGGCATAGTGCCAAATAGACAGTTTTTACAACATGTGCATCTGCTGATTGGCGAAGGAGTTTAAAGACATGCATCAACTTACGCAGTCTGTTTGATAGTTTGATGATATGCGGTCGGAAAGACAATCTTGAGTCTAACACTATGCCAAGGTAAGTAATGGTTTCAACAGGTTCTAGGGGTTGATATTGGGATGCAGCATTGTCATCCGGCATGGATGATTCTGTAATTATTCGCAGCTGGTTAGGTAAGGCAGATGAGGCAGATGAGGGTCCTTTAATTGAGAAATTCAGAACTTTGGTTTTTGTCAAATTAAGAGCAAGACCATTGTTTAAAAGCCAGGCTCTCACCGAGTCAAATCCTGATTGCGCAAGAGCATACGTTTCGATCCAAGAATCCGAGGAAAATACAAGGGCCGTATCATCCGCATATGAAAATAGTGTTCCATTGTTAAGGCGAAGATTGCAAAGGTCATTAATGAAGACCAAAAAAAGGGTTGGAGACAGAATACTGCCTTGTGGAACTCCATGGGTGATTGATAGCTCAGAGCTAATGTCAGGACCAATTTTGACATATTGAGTTCTGTCAGAGAGGTAGCTATGGAACAGCGCTAGTTGGATACCTCTGACCCCAAGTGCTTCAAGCTTTGCCAATAGTATGGGGGTTGCAACCGTGTCGAAAGCCTTTGCAAGGTCCAAGAACACCGCAAGGCATTTCTGACTGTTGTCAAGTTTTTTTACAACATGATCCACCAGGTCGTGTACTGCATCGGATGTCGATTTATTTTTTCTAAAACCATATTGATATGGTGATAATAAATTGTGTTTTTCTAGATAAGAGGTAAGTCGAGTGTTGATTATCTTTTCCAGGATCTTGGACAATGCTGGCAGTATTGCAATAGGTCTATAGTTTTCGACACGGCTGCGATCCCCCGACTTAAAAATTGGGTGCAATAGCGCCTTTTTGAATGCTTGTGGGAAGACACCCGTTTGGAGGCATAAGTTACAAATATAGACAAGCGGAGGAGCCAAAGTATCAATATGCGTTTTTAGAAATCTCGTGGAGATTCCGTCCCAACCTACTGCAGTGTCGTTTTTCATGGCGGAGACAAAGCGTCTTATTTCCGATTCATCAGTCTCCAATAAGACGAATGACTCCGGTTGAGACACTGTGGGTAGAGTAGCAGATGGATTATCTACCGAATTGACCAATCGTCTTCCGATGCTAGCGAAATAATAATTAACATTATTAAGAGACAGAGTTTTATCTTTGTGTGGATCAATCAGGTCAAGTGCAGATTGGTTGACTTTTTTGAGATTGGTGACTGATCGGACAACATTCCACATTTGTTTTGTATCACGCCTTTCTCAGTATCGAGGTACAAAAATTGCGATATCTTTTGTATGATACGGCCAACACCAGATTTTCGGGGTTTTTTTTTACTTTTTTATATAGATTATCCCGGTTGCGCATGCATTTTAATAGACCTGGGGTTATCCATGGCTTAATAGGTCTTCGCCTACGGGGGAGAGGGATGGAAGAGGTATTATTCGAAATTGCTAAAAGTAAGGATTCTATAAACAGGTTAGTGGCGGTATGTGCATCCTTTGCTTTATAGACTGGGTCAAAGTTTATGCTTAAGACATCCTCTGCAAGTTTTATTTCGTTGATCTTGGAGCTAGGAGGGCGGAAAGACCTATCAAGTTTGGTTTTATTGAGAGTGACAAGTACAGCCGCGTGGTCAGTGACAGTAGTTTCAAGGACAAATACTTTTGCTGCTCGGCTTGTTTTAAGGTTCAGATGGTCTAAGCAGGTCAATCCGTGGGTTGGTAGTGTATGACCTGTAATAAGTCCATGGTGGCCAAGGACGTCGAGATAGTCAAAAGAATGGGAAGTTTGACATTCAGGGACGATGTCAATATTGATATCTCCCGCAAGAACAATATTTCTATAGGATCTTAAGTTGGTCAGGGTACAATCGAGTGAGGATATAAAATTAGTGGATATAATACATTATTCTGGTCTAGTGGGATGTAAATCGAGCAATCCAACTACGGTTTGCAACTAGACTAATCTAAACAGATAATCTGTAACTGAATTTGCAATTTAAATGGAACTACCAGAAACTATTCATCGTACTACTCTTCAGTCTTATGTGATTCTGCCATTATGACTATTTTTTATAGTTAAAGGCATAATTTTTCAGCTAAATCATCAGATTGCATCAGTGACCGGCAGTCAAAGTTAAGAGAGCCAGTTCCTCAGTGGTTGAGGATTCCGGGAGTAGCGCGCTTCCATCTTCAGCCTTATCTTCACTTCACATCAGGTGCAATAAAGACTAAGTGGTACCCGTTATGGATAAAAAAGCTCATATAACTACTCATCATAATTTTCAAAAAAAATTCAATTAAAGGGAGGGGTACCTTGTGTCATAATCAGTTGGTTTCGTGGCAGACTTATCGAAGATTTCGATTTAGAAGTTGTTGTGTCCAAACATTCTGAGTCTATGGTCCCTATTGACTTTTACGACACGCACGGGGCAGGTGATTGTTCTAGGTGGGAGTGGGACCACAAAGCAGTACACATATACACCCTTCACTTTTGATTAGGTAGTACAAATATTTCTGTAGCTAAAAGTTTCCATTAGTACGGACATCTTTGACTAAGGAGCTAGCCATGAAACCTCAAAAAAAATATCAGCTGTGTCATAGATATCGTGGAAATGGTGGAAAAACAATGCTGATTGTTTTTCCACGATTTCGTGGCTGGCCCTATTGTAGAAGTTTTCGTACTATTGGACACTTTAATTCCATGAAATATTTGTACCTACTAATTAAAAACTAGCTGTATTATTTTTGACGAAACAAATTATTCAGCTCTATTAATAAATTAACACGGATTCAATAGAATCTACTGAAGTCTAAACAAAGCAAGCGGCTGCTCCGTGCTTAGACTTACAATGCTGTTCGCCTCACCACAAATAACGTAATAGTGCAAAATTTTGACAATATTCTGCACTAACGTACGAGTACGTCTACACTACTGGGAAGTGGCAATGTTATGCACTAACTTTTGTGTAAATTCGTGAACATAGTCGTCCCACCTGAATCAAAAGCGAGTCGGTCACGAGCGCTCTAATTAACGAGAAAAGTTGGATACATAGAGCCGTGACTCATTAAGAATTGTATTGAGGTGAAAATAATGAATTTAGTGTTTACATTAATAATGATAATAAACACACATATTAAAAACTCCCCCGGGCGTTATCATTAAGTGATTGTGTACTCGTATGCCGAGCTGTAAAAAAGACAATAGTGTGATAAATCACGAAACACCATTATTTATTAAGAAATTATTTTTGATTGATTATTACAGATAACTTATACAACCAGCAGTGACCTACGTAGAAGTCACTCAACAGACTCCGTACCCAAGTAGGCCGTTGCAGACAAAATATGCGTGGATGGAGTGAAATCCGCGCTTCAGAGGAGCACTGCAACTGTCGAGACCCAACGCACACCATGGACCACCCCTGAGCCGGCAATAGCGGTAGCTAACTACTGGTCAGCCAAAATATAGAGCGAATCAACGAATTATTGACACGCAAAGAAGAAAAAGAAAGCTCCCTCACTATGGTCGATAAGAAACATTGGCATTAGGGAATACGTCATAGTTTGTTAACCCCCGACTGCAAAAGAAGGGTGTTACTAGTTTGACGTGTCTGTGTGTCTGTCTGTGGCATCGTAGCTCCTGAATGAATGGACCGATTTTGATGCGGTTTATTTTGTTTCAAAGCTGGCATTACCAGGCTTTTTCATAGCTACAATTTGTAAAAAATTGTTCAGACCATTCAACGTCAATAGATAACATTTACTTTTTTTTTCGTTATCATTAAGTAATTGTGTACTCGTATGCCGAGCTGTAAAAAAGACAATAGTGTGATAAATCACGAAACACCATTATTTATTAAGAAATTATTTTTGATTGATTATTACAGATAAGTCTGTAATTAGGTATATTAATCAAGTTAATAGTGATAACTTATATAGTAAAGTAACTAACAAATTCATAGATCGAGCAGTCCGGTAATTATACTTATTGGTAAATTTTCACTATTTAGTACCTACTACTATTTGGGCCTTGTTTTTTACTATTTCGCAGATCAGGTATAAGTCAATGTTATTAAATAGCCTGTTCAATTCAAGAGTTTCGTAATACAAAGTGATAAATGAACCTTGGGGGAGGCCTATGCCCAGCAGTGGGCGTCGTACGGCTGCAATGATGATGATGATGATGAAATGACCCTTACAAAATAAAATACAACGTTCTATTCATATTAATATTAGCCACTGCATTCACTGTATAATAAAATGCATATTCAGTTCCTTTTAGCATAGGTAATGGTATGCAAATTTAAGTGAGTTTGTTGTGTTAATTTGTAGTTTATTTCACAATATTATATGTATAGATTGTACAACAAGTGCATAAAACGTACCATTTTACCCGAGACGTATTTATCCACCCGAGCCGTAGGCGAGGATGGATAGTCAATTCGAGGGTAAAATGGGTTTTATATACAAGTTATACACTCTGCTTTTCACTTCGAGTGTGAGGAAAATAAATAACAATATTGCAAAAAAGAAAAAATAAAGACTTCGCCATATTGGCGGGAAGACTTTCTTTTTCTTTTTTTTATACGTGGCAGTGGCAGCACAGTGACTTTAGCATAGATCGTAGTCCATAACGCTCTCGAAATACTTATTTCTTACAAAATTCATTTAATTTTACCTAGTTTTATTAATTTAGTAATTTAAAATGGATTGTGTACAAAATTAAAGAAACAGAATGAAATAACAAGTTTATTTAACGAAGTTTAATGAGCGATTTTCCGAGAGGCCATTTAAAAAAAAAAGCTTCCAAAAGCTTCACTAGATGGCGTTGAACGAAGTTTGTACATGTCTATGGTATGTTTTGGTATGAATCATATTTAAATTATTTACTTTTAAAAACCCTAAAGGAAACTTAAAATAAATTAAATAAGTACTGATAGGTATTACTGTGAGGAACAGAAACGAAATAGGTAAATTTAAAGATTAAGGTAAATAATTAACATCTGTCTGACGTTCCGTTTTACGTAACAAAAGTCGCGTCAAAGTAAAATTTATAACGTTACGTTCCTTCTAACTGCATAGATGGGACAGCGCCATCTAGTGAGCGAGCTTTCGGAAAATCGCCCATTGCGTGTGTGACTGTTTACCTGACGACCTTTGTCTTAGAGTCTGAGACTTTAGACGAAGATTTTACTTTATGCACTAGAGCATAAAAAGCGATTTTATGCATCCTATACCCAACATAAACACGAACTTTACGAGCATGAGAAGTGAAAATACTATTATTATACTCTTTTATGCACACAAACATAGGTACCTACCTATTTTATTTATAAAAATATTATTCAAACATGTGAGCAAGCTCCCTTAGTTCCTTTAGCACGAAAACACTCGTTTTAGTTATCGTTATCGTGATCGTATTATTTTATATTTTCCGCCTCTTTCGGTGTCTTTCCGTAAAACGATATAAATATCAATAGATATTTGGCAACAGCACTTTGACAGCTTTTGACGGATAGTGTAGTTTAGAGTGCGCGCCAGATAAGGCTGCGCGCGAAAAAAATCGAATACCAATCTTTTCCATGAGCTTAGTACAAAAAAAATGTACTGTAACTAGCGCCAAAAACGCCGCAGTTGCACGCAGAGTTATCTGACACGCACTTCAGTGTCCGTGTCAGATAACTCTGCACGCGACTGGGGCGTTTCTGGCGCTAGTTACAGTACATTTTTTGTTCTAAGGGTAAGGTAATAGATTAGTATCTAGCACGCACTCTACTATATTACCTAAGCGACAGTTTTTGTGCTAGGTCTACAGGTGTCTCATCTCCAAAAGGCAAGAGAAAGAGTAATTAAACATTACTTTAAAACCAGCACAACCCAACTCCGTCCTAGTAACATAAATATTAATTAATTTTAGGCTTAAGAGACGCGGAAACAACACGTGAACACCGTCATATGTAATTTGAAGTTTTACTACAATTTGTTTAAAGCGAACCCTCGGAGGCATTACATAGGTAATCCCAATCACATAACAAGGTGGGCCTAACGGGAACAACCCAATTTAGTTGTACAAGTTTATTCGGATATCTCCCCGCTGGGCATTATAATAAATGGAAGGACAAATTCGCGACCTTTCTGTTGTATTGAATTGGTAACTACTCATGCGGAAGTTATCGTAATTAACGATTTAACGATTTTTTAATGCTTTGAACATAAAATAAGCTAAAATTGAACCTTATTTAAATTCCAGTTTAAAATAAAATAAATAATTAAAGGTCTTTTTTTTTACAAGGGAAGTTAGTTTTAGTACCAGGTTTAAATTTAGTCCAAGAATAAGGGTGGTAGTAGAATAGATGAACATTATAATATTTTATTGCTATTATTTCAAGCAATATTCTATAGTTAAGGTATTTTGCAAGATCGTTAGCAGCTGCAGTAGGTTACACATCTTAAAATAAAAATTGCGAAAACACATTTTAATAGATTGACTTTTCGTTATAACTTACCTACTTGTTTTTAGGGCGTTATCCTTGTTTAAAGGAGTAAAATTACAGTCTATATTTTATATGGCTTGTTTCATTTAAAACATTTCTCAGAATAAATGCTTACTACTCTTTCCTTTGCAGCAATTTCCTTCAATTCGCAATATCCCGTTCGAGTAAAATACGGCAACTAATTATATCGCGCTTATGTAGACACCGTCTTATTATTTAGCCGGAGCTTTTCCTCAGCAATGCAATATAAACGAGGCCGGAACGAGCATTTTCTTTAATCCTGCTCACAGCTCTATTACCGTCTGAAGAAAACAAGGGATCAGAATTAAAGAAAAGATTAGTAATGCGCCGCCGAGACGGAGTGAAGTGGCGCGGACGATAAATCTTGCAGAGTTCTTCCCTTGGCCCCTGCAAAAACGTTGCGAGCAATTAATTACCCACTAGGTCCCGGTCAGCTTTGGAAACCAATCCCTGCTTTTGACTTTTTTGGGATTACAATAAACTGCTAATTGATTCACTGAAACTTCGGCGTCGGCCTTTTTTCTCTTTAGTTCTAAAATTTAAAGAGCTTTCGATAAAGTCCGTGCCGGAATGAAATGTGTTAATTCGGAACAATGTTACAAGTGTTTTATTACCGGCTTTAAACACCGACCAGCCAAGGACAAAACTTGAATACTGTATAAAAAACGTAATACCTGCAAAAAAATTTGGGAAAATTTATGCTACGGCAAAATAGATTTATTATTGTGTTTAGGATAGAGAAGTTAGTTATACGACTTGACAATTTTTTGCGTCGCGGCATAGGTACGAGCCTAACACAACAGACACAAAACGCCGCCACTTGAAGCTAAAAGCGGCTACAAAGGTACCTGAAGCGCGCGACAAACACTTGTGGTAGTAGATACTTGCGGTCGGTGGTCGCTATTTTTCTAACCCATTTGCTTGCAGTATTTTGTGTCAGCGTTAGTGGCCGGTGGCGGCCACAAGAAGCGAGTGGCGACAATTTGTTACAACCGGGGCGTCATCGTGTGCGGCGAGTTCATATAAATGTATGAAAACTACAGGAAAGAGGTCGGTGGCAGCGTTTTGTGGTTGTGGTCGTGGCCCGTGTGCAGCCAGGGTTAAGTTCAAAATAAATTTTGGTTGAACGATAAATAATAAAAATATTTGCTTACCCACTGCCAATCAGGTAAAGTGTACAAGAATTCTGAAATAGAAATAAGATTTCATGGAGCCTCAGTCTGGTTAAAGCAATTTACATTCTAAAACAACAACTCTAACAAAACGTCTTGATTGGAAGGTTTTCGGAAAATTATAAGGTTCCTACGCCTGTTTCGAATTGATAGGAATTTCATCTGTCATTTTCAATTTACAATTTCATATTATAATATGTATCTGCACTTGTTATTTATTAAATTTTGTTTTGAAAAAGCTTTTAAGGTAGATTGTTTACTTCATCGCAATAATATCTGGAACAAATAGTCTGGTTTTAAAAATATAATTATTTTTTATGGTAAAAAAACATCTTCCCACGGGAAAAAATGTTTTCATATCTTTAATCTATATGCCAAACATGTCTAGTAACTTTCGTTGAATAAAATAATCTAGAGAAATAAAAATAGAGAATTATTTATTATTTCTCAATAAGCAAATGTAAAAATAAAGCTTATAGCTAAGTATATTAATTACTATAATAGAGTCCGTCTCCTGCCAGGGTACTTTTTTAGGACTCCTTGGTTTGAAGGTCTCCTACTCGTGGGTATGACCTCCCTGCGACCACCAATCCATAATGCCAAGCGTAGAATTATTGCAAAACCGTCTTTCTATGTCTATCAATGTATCACCTTTGGAAAGGAGAATCTCAGGCCCGGTGCAAACAAAATTTTTCTAATGGTTCTGACTTCTAAGACCTTCAGCCGGCAGCAGTGCTATGGTTGGACTACTGGACAGCAAAATGAAATAAGAGGACACGTTAGTCCCAGTTTTTGGCCGCCGGAACGGAGAACGTTGCCGCACTCTAAGGTGTGTTATTGGTTTAGTTATGTGACTAGTTGCTTTTTTTTATAAAAAAATTGTAAATTGAGAAAGATTTGATTTTGTATTATGTCTGTTCGAGGCAAACAGAATAATGATTGACGTTTTGTTTTGGTTTTGATTTTTTCTTAACAGCGAATTGGCTTGTTTTGTTGTTCCGTTTAATGAATAACGAATTCAAGCTTTTGTACTGTAATGTATCCGGTGTTAAGGTCAAACGATTACCATAATGAATATTTTACATACTTTCATTCAGAATTATAGCACAAATCAACTCCAAATTCTCATGAAACTTACGCATGAGTGTGTGACATTAGTCGTGTACGTATACAAACATTTCGAGCAAATTTGCGACGTTGCCGTTCCATGCGGCTAAGACGCGCAACGCGCGATGCCGCTCTTCCGTTTGTGTCATGTGGTTTGTGCACTGACCTCTATTATACAATTATAATTTACATATTTCTCTTTTGAGTTAGTCCCACTGCAAATTAGTGCGCTCATTGAGTTTTTGCTAATAACCTAATTTTTACGTACTTCTATTAATGATTAGGAGAATATATATCTATAGGGTTGCCTATCAAAATGTTGCCGCTAGTATTTAAAAAAAACGGCCAAGTGCGAGTCGGGCTCGCGCACGAAGGGTTCCGTACCATTGTCTATACAACATTATACACTAATTATAACATACAATATTATTCTATACTAGCGGATCCTCGCGGTTTCACCCGCGTGGTACCCGGTACCCGTGGGAATATCGGGATAAAATTTAGCCTATTCGGGAAGAATGTAGCTTTCTAATAATATAATAATTATAATAAATTTAAAAAAAAATTAGCTTCCTGAGATTTGAACCTTAACTCTCTGATGCCTGAGTCAAGCATATAGACCGCTAGGCCACATTGACGTTTTTAGGTGGATCGAAATGTTTTGTTACTAGAAACTCGGATTTATGGTATGCATGTGTGAGTGATTAGTAAAATTGGATGACAGAAAAACATATTTTCAACACACTTGCTCATAAAGTGAGCCTTATTACATCGATCTTAGGGCCATAAACCGAACTATAACCCACGCGTGCATAATAATATTACAGTACTAGTTGCGTAATAGAATTATCCCTACAAAGTTAAGTAAGTACCTAACTGCAAATTATATGCGAGTAAACAGAGACTTTTCAATTTAACCGGGTAATACAGTATCCCTACAAAGTTAAGTTAGTACCTAAGTGCAAGTTATATGCGAGTCAACAAAGCATTTTCAATTTCAGCGGGTAATAGACACAGTTCTTTTTTTGTAACAACAAAGAGGTTTTATACGGATGAAAATCCATTTACGTTTTTAGAATAAATAAATGTGTCCCTAATTAAGACAAAAAACATAAATAAGCATATTATTATCAAATTATTTATAATTCACAATAATTTGTTATAAAACATTTGCATTTTATCACTATTATTATACTTAATTATTTTGAAGTAGGCTGTATGGCTGTATCAGTAATATTATAGTATTCTTTGGCTGTATGTAATCAATCACCTCACATTTGGCACGTGCAAAAAAAAAAAAAAAAAAACTTGCGCGCTTTTTCCCTTAGATATATTAGGTTAATACAATATGTATGCAATAAATGTTTCTTTTTCCTCGCAAGTGTGTTGAAAAAGTGCGTATGAAACTCGTGAGCAACTTACTCACTAGACACTCGGCTGATTTACGCCCCCGCCTGCGGCTCGGGCTGCAACCCACAGCCTCGTGTATAATGAGCAACCTAAGCTCACTTGTATCATAATATACTATTAACATATTTGGATGATTTTTGTTAAGTGTTGGTTTCGAAAATTCAATATTTATTTATAGAAGGCGCAAAAAGTATTTTGAGTTACAAAGATACAAAGAATAATTAACAAAAAAATAAAAACTACCAAATAGCGAAAGTAGCGCCATCTAACGAGCCTTCAGCTTTTTGTGACTTAATCGTTTGACCTTGTTGCCACCCTGTACCGAGTATGCAACGCTTTTGCATTGAAAGCTCCGCGCTTTATGCAGTAATGGTTTTACATTGAAAGCTCCGCGCTTTGTGTAGTAACGCTTTTGCATTGAAAGATCCGCGCTTCGTGCAGCTACAGTTTTGTATCGGAAGCTACGCGCTTCGTGCAACTACGCATTTGTATTGGAAGCTTCGCGCTTCTTGCAGGTACGGTTTTGTTTCGGAAGCTCCGCGCTTCGTGCAACTACGCTTTTGTATTGGAAGCTCCGCGCTTCGTGCAGCTACGGTTTTGTTTCCGAAGCTCCGCGCTTCGTGCAACTACGCTTTTATATTGGAAGCTTCGCGGTTCATGCAGCTACGGTTTTGTATTGGAAGCTTCGCTCTTCGTGCAGCTACGGTTTTGTATCGGAAGCTCCGTGCTTCGTGCAACTACGCTTTTTTATCAGGAGCTCTGCGCTTCACGTGCTACGATATGAAAATTCATGCCTGTAACAGAAACTTTTGCGTCGGTGTTCTCCAGTAAGAGCTCGTTGACAGTTGCGCTCGAGAACGCGCGCTTTGTCAGAATGGCCGTGTCGGAGATATTTCATTGGAAAGACTAGGCGCACCATCTATCGACTTAATTATGAGTTATTGGAGCTATTCCGTGAGTAATACAAGCAGCGCCACCTTTCGGTGGTTTGGTAAGGTGTTGAAGTTGCCAGTTTGAATAATCTAATAAGATTAGTAACGCCATCTGTTGTGGCTGTTAGCGAACTTTCCCTGAGTCAGTAGTTCGAGTAAATAGTCTGTGGTAGCGTGTCTATGCGACCTGTCAATATCGGTTGACGTCTGTCAGTGACACAGTGAGTGTTAATCTGGTCTGGTGAATAGCTATCATTCTATTCTTGGAGCTCGACCGCGCCGGACGTGCGCACTGATTCATCTAACCACGTACAAAATGGCGGACGGAGATGAGATTTTACAACGAAATCCATTTCTATCTGCGACATATATGTATTTATTTTTGAGGCATATTGTTCGGCAGTGATACTTAAGACATGATTATGATGATGAGGTACAGTATTAGTAAAACGACCTTAAATAAATTTCATATTTCCCTTTTAGCAACATCAAACGTAGAAATTGATCCACAAGCCCTCCAGTAAATGATGATGAATACGCGACGAACTGGAATCCTCTTCTTTTTGTTAGCTTCAGAGTTTGTTCACACGGCATTGTGCTATTCTGTTTGACGTGAATTTTAGATTTTCAGTCTTCGTACGTAGTTCGTCTGTAAACATGCAAATAGGCTTTATTTTGAGTGCACAGTACGTCTAGCTTGATAGTATCCATACTAATTTTATAAATGTGAAAGTGTGTTTGTTTGTCCGTCTTTCACGTCAAAACGTAGCACCGGATCGACCTGATTTTTGGCATGGGGATAGTTTGGGAGCTGGGAAGTGATATATGCTACTTTTTATCCCGGAAAAACATCACATTCCCGCGGGATACCGTTGTGTAGTCTACGCGGGCACAGACCCGGGAGGAAGGCTTGTTATGTTAGGTATAATAAAGGCTAGGTCTTAAGTTCGCAAATGAAACGTTTCATCAAATAACACTGACAAACTAACTTGGTGTTAAATTTCTATTATATTTTACAACTAGTTATTTACATTGTTTTAATATTTGGTACCTATTTAATATTACACACTTTGTTTAAATTAAAGATAAAAAAGTATATCTAAACTTATTCAAGAGTTGTTTTATAGACTTTAAAGTTAGATTAACCTTTCAAACAATTCTCCTTAAGTTAACTCTTATTCAATTAGTTTACTTGGCGCCTAGTTAATCCTATTTAAATATCAGAGCTTATCAGATTTATACAATTCAATTTTATTTCTTTTGTTTTGAACATTATTTTGTTAGGTTTGTTGGTAGGATATCAAGCGATTATAGTGGGTGTGCTGTCACCTAAAAAAATATTTATTTATTGAACCAGGACCTTATATCAAAATCAGTGTTTTAATTTATTAAAAACAACGGGTTGCACTCCGGGATAGCCGGCAGAAGTGAAAAGGGCTTCCTAGAATTTTTCACAAAAAAAAAAGGTATTCGACAAAAAATCAAAAAATACTGACTGAATTTGAACCGAGGTCTTCTGGCTTCAATGTCGCTCTTTTTCTACTATGAGCTATTACAACTTTAGAAACGGTGGCGAAGTTTGCCTTCGTATTCTAATGACATTGTAACAGTTTTTCGATCAAGTCACGTGTCCGTCTTACGAATTTTCGATGTGACGGTCACGTGTCCTGATTACCCATCACAAAAAGTGCAGCGCTAAAGAAGTTTTCACTTCAAAAAAATATGAATACTTACAGAAAACTTCTCCATATACTCAGCAAAAAGCAAAGTACCTACCCACTTCCTCCGAACTAGTTGTCACTGCTCGGGGACCGCGATCCTATTGTTGGACATTGGAACTTGTATTTATGCTAAGCAGCTGAGAAACTTCTATAGCGTAAATGTTTCCATATAATTCTTCAGTTCTGTCTTCAGGTCGATGTTTATTTTGTGCTTAATTGTTGATCCTGTATATCTTCAGAATCGAGATCTTGCTGAATGTAGCGATGAAAGTGAGCTGCCCAAAAAACAAATGAAATAATAACAAGTTATTTTTGTAATGGTAGAATTATTTCACTTTACTCTTCCCGCTATCGTAGTACCTACAATGTCCATATTAACTTTAAGTGTTCACTTAAAAACAACTTACACAATATTCAGACTCCAGCTGCTAAGATTTGAACTTAGAAGTTTCTCTATTATGCCTGTTATGTGGCCATCGCATCGTCTTGGCGAGTTCAGTACCAAAATCTAGGTCAAATGTTTATCTTAACCACAGAATAAATACTATACAGGGTGTTAGGGGCACCTTAGCAAAAACTTTAACCATGGCTTCATGCCAGCATGCTGAACAACGCACAGAAATATTTTTTGTCGGAAATGAAAAAAATATTTCGACTCTCCATACAAAATGTCTCGATTAGTTGCAAAATTTTTTTTCATTTCCGACAAAAATTCTCGCTGTACGTTGTTCAGCATGATGGTCTGAAGCCATGGTTGAAGTTTTTGCAACGGTGCCCCTAACAACCTGTATACTTATCATCTATTAAATAAGTATTCAATGTTCATATAAAAGATCGGAACGCGAGTTATGACTCAGCTCCGGGCAATGAGTCCAAGATCATAATCTTGGAAGAATCTCTTTATGTGTGTGTTAATGAATAAGCTCAAAACCTCTTAGGTGGTGAATGGTGATTGTGCTCATGAATATGATCAATTTTACGAAGGGGCCAACTCTGCAACTCAACAATAAAAACAGCTACTCTATACATTCTGGTCGAGTAGGTATTATAGGTAGGTAGGTCTATAGGTAGTATACAATTTGTATGTAACAGATGTTTTTTTTGTTGAGTTGCAGAGTTGGCCCCTTAGTAAAAGTGGTTCATATTCATGAGCACAATCACCACCTAAGAGGTTTTGCGCTTATTCATTAACACGTTGTATAAATCCTTCCAAGATCATACCAAGATTGATTGACCAAGACTCGCGTCCTGATTTTTTGTATGAAGATGGAATACTGGTACTATTTATTCTGTGTCTAAACTTAGTCACAGGAAGGCCTGAAGCGTACTGGGTGTATCACGTAAATATGCCTTATCGAAAATGTGCTTTATCCTTATAAAGTTTATAAATTTAGCTAAGGCTTTAAGCGGAGTTGGATATTTTCTTATAGTCAACCTTAAACGTGGTATGGCTTGGAACTTAAATGATTGTTGGGATGTATAGTTAAACAATGAAATTTAATACACGTGTAAAGTCACGAAGAACAAAAAAAATTAGAGTTATTCACCCATGAGCTTGCAATTCCTGGAAATCTAACTTTTTTGTCGCTTAAAAGGACACAGCACATTACATCAACTCGGAAAGGGATCGACACCGTATCGCCTTCGCCTCGCCGTCAACCAGGCGTCAACCTAAAGCCGGGTCTCCAGTGATAGTTTTTTGAAAACATTCAACAAAAACACATACACAAAACTTTGTTTCTGAAAAATGTTTCTTGACATGCGCCGTCTATACCTCTCTTGACTTGTGTACACAAAACAATAGTTTCTCTAGCAAACAAAATGAGTTCGGACGAAGAAGACGTAGTTTCAGATCGTATCTTTATTCCAATCCATCTTTACTTGCATTGCTCTCTAAACCACCGTAGAATCAAACTTGGCGCGAAAACCAAACTTTTTTTTTGTAATGGCTTCTTCCATTTTACACAGAAATTCGGCCATTGTCTAGCGAGTTATCAAAATTAAAAAAGTTAAAAGTTGTCGAAATGATAAACATAGATGGCAATGTAATCGCAGATAAACTTGCTCACGATGCGGTGTTTTGTGGAGATATTTATCCCTACCAAAATTATTGTCAAGATCTGTTAGCACTTCCCAAAACATATTTACAGGATAATTGGAAAAACGCATGGGAATACAGCCAGCAAACAAGGGGCAGATTTTATTCTCAAATACAAAAAAACATTCCCACGAAACCTTGGTTTTCAATAATGAAGTTTGGCAAAATGGAAACATCTATTATCACTCGCTTAAGATTAGGCCATGCCTGTACACCATCGCATCTTGCCAAGCTCCATATTGTTAACGACCCCGGGTGTGAGTGCGGGTTGGACGAGGGAAACCCAAACCATATAATATTAGCTTGTCCAAAATTCGACATAGTTGATTTCTGGAAAGACTTACTAACGCTACGTGTTCCATTCCCGACCAGTCTTGTGACTCTATTATCTTCTAATGATCGCAATGTATATAAATGCATAATATCTTTCCTTATCCGTAATAATATTAAACTCTAAATTATGTACATACCTATATCCTACCTATTTATGCAAAGTTTTCCTGATCCCACCTAAATTCCGTCATCCAATTCCACTCTTTCCTAAATTCCGTTTCCCTAATTTTTACTCGACATTGGCAAATGTACAAATCGAACGAGCCATAAAAAAAAAAAAAAAAGATTATGTACAGTACCCTGCCCCTCGCCCCGCGCGGGGGAAGTTTTGTGTACGTGTTTTCCACCGGGCATGGAAAGCAAAAACATTGTTGATGCAAACAAAAATGTGTAGTGAAACAATGTTTTGTGTAGACAGTTTTGTTGAATGTTGAGATGTTTTTGTTGATTGTGTAGGGCAAAACACGCGCTGGAGACCCGGCTTTACGCAAGCACGTAACCAAACCGGATCAGCGTCGGTACGTCGGCGCGGCTACGGCTAGGGGACGCCGCGCTTACGGCTAGGCGACGCCGCGCTTTCGGCTCGCCGCACAGTGGTTCCATATAAAAAAGAATGAGAGAAAAAAATGATAGTAAAAAAAAAATAAAAAAAAATGTCAAAAAAATTAATAAAAAAATGAGAAAAAAACATTAATAAAAAAAATATGTTCATTTTCATTTTCAGACCACTGTGCGTAGAGCGGTAAGCTCGGGTACGGAGAGACGTGAGCGCGTGGACGACTAGCGGTAAGCGCGGGGATAGCATAGTTGAGCGACCCACAAAGCGGTTCGTGAGGTCCCGAGGCGAGGCGATTACGAATCCGATAAGTGTGCTTTGCAGTAGGGGGTTTCATACAAAGAATACTGACCGCTCGAGTTGATACGTTTACGATCCCTTTCCGAGTTGATGTATGTGCTGTAGCCTTCATATCCCTATATTTATCCTAATATTTTTTCCTTATTTTTTAATGGGTTGTAATTAATCGATCACCAAACTAACCTAACCTAACCCACCAAAATACTAACTTAGCATCTAAAATACTGAAATGGACGCAAAATCCACCACTTTGCGTCCATTTCAGTATTTTAGATGCTTACTCATTATTTTTTTGTGGCTCAATTAATTATTTCTCTTTTTTAATTATTTTTATGCATTCACAATGCGATTCTGTAAGTATTGGACATTGTGATAGTTAAAGTCACCAGCCCAGTAAGAAGATTTCAGGCGGAATGTGAGGAATCCCTCACATTCGAAAGTTTTTTATTATCTACATGTTTAACAACCAATTAAGATGAAACAACCATTTAATTAAGATTTTAAATTATTTTTATGCCTTCGCAATGCAATAGGCTTGGGTATTTACTTTTTTTAAATCATTTAAAATGTTTTTGGAAATATTAGCAACACAATATAATTATATATTTTGAATTCATCATCATCATCATCAGCCATACGACGCACACTGCTGGGCATAGGCCTCTTCCAAGGATGTCCACAACGATCGGTCCTGCGCTGCCCGCATCAAGCGGCTTCCCGCGACCTTGACCAGATCATAAGTCCACCTTGTAAGGGGCCTGCCCACGGAACGTCGCGGCGTCATCCGGTACGCGGTTGCCATTCGAGAACCTTTCCGCCCCAATGGCCATCGGTTCTCCGCGCTATGTGTCCCGCCCACACACCCTCTTTTGAATTATCTTTTACATTTTTAAAGATATTGAGCACCAAACTTTCGAATTCAAAGACAAGGCGAGAACAAAAGTCTTTGTGATGTCACAAGTCAGTAGCGTCATAGTCTCGCTCGCCATTGTCTTAGAAAGAGAGAGCAATATTCACAAACAGACTCAAATAATTTTTTCACATATGGTATTTTTAACTGTTTTTTTTTCATCATTAAATATCTACATTTGTTAGTATAGGAAATAAATTGTGATAGAAAAAAAATCGCTGATGGCTTTTTTTGTCACATTTTTTTCCATTAGCAATTAACTAGGTACTACAACTTTTTTGTATGTAAGTAACATTATTTCTAAACTAGCAATATGATTTAAGCATACTCACCTCTATCGTATGCAATTTATTACCAGTAATAATATGAAAGGCTGTACGTGGGCCATTCATCAAGGCAACCAATCGACACGTTGACGGGGGTCGCTGTCGGAAACGGAATGCTAACTTTTCGCATATCAGAATATATGTAAAATATTTACAGAGTCGGTCTAGAGTGTTAGTTTGATGAAGGGTTGGGAAATGGAAATGTAAAAGTGTACATGTTTTTCTGTTTTACACGGTTTTCTGTGGGAGAATGCTTGCAGTGTGAGACAGGGAGAAACATCTTATCTGTCGTTTAGAGGGGATTAGGATCACAGAAAACGGGAGAGAGAACGAATGAGTCCGTAGCTCAGTAGTTAGAGCATTCGCACGGACAGTGAAAAGTCGTGGGTTCGAGTCCCATCAGAGTTAGTTGTGAGGCGGGTTGATTTTTTCTAATATTTCATTTTCAACGAGATAGAAGTTAGTAGGACCATGTCATGGCATGGAATCGAAAACAAGGTAGTTACCATGGCAATTTTCAAGAAATTCGAAATTGAACAAATAAATATACTTATTTTTATTTTATGATATCCGTAACACATGCTTACCCATCTCGAGATCCGAGCAATAAATTGTGATGTCATAAATTTATTTTGACCAAAGACCTTAGGTACATGCTTATTTATTCAGACCAAATTAAACAATGTTGTTTAATAAACGAAACAGTTTGCTATTAAAATGGCGAGTACAATACACAATGGCGGCAAAAAGAGCGCCTGCAGCCGGAGATATCCTTAATGATCTGCAGCGGGATCACACTGCTTCTTTTCTTTTAACGTCAGTTGATTCGTTGTTCTCATTTTGCAGAAATAACTATGTCGGGGTTTAATGAAGTACTTAGGTAAACATTTTGATTTAAGTTTTTTTCTATTATTAATATAGATTTTATTTAACAACTTGTCTCCAAATGCTCTCAAAAAGGTCAGGGGGGCCGGTAGCCACCGGCTATAAAAATGACAAATAAAGCCCATATACGGACTTGAAATGCCAAATGAAGCCCAAAGCTCATCTATATTTTTTAGCCGGTAGCCCCTCAGGTCATACCGAAATTCGTGGTCAGTCGTAGCGTAGGTTGAATTAACATTTTAGATATCCTTAATTCCGGATTCAGCTGGGCAGCCTTTGGAAAACAGACGAAAGACGTTTTCAAGTCCAACTTACCACAGTCACTTAAGACCAATGCGTTCTCCCAGTTATGACATTTATGCTTGCGAGATCTGACCCCTGACTGCAAATATGGTGAACAAGCTCAAAGTTGCCTTCGTTTTGCTTTGAGACGGAGTTTGAAATGAAGTGATTCGGAAACGGACTGAAGAGATATACATTGGGTACCGCGTCGCAAAGCTGAAATGGCCTTGGGCTGGACATGTGTGTAGCCGAAGCGATGACAGGTGGAGGAAGTGCGTTCTTGTCTGGAGACCTCGCTCTAAAAGGAACGTAGGCAGACCACCAGCTAGATGGTCTGACGACATATCAACTGTCGCCTGACCGCTCGGGCTTAGACAAATAGTGAACAGAGCTACTTGGAGGAAAACTAGAGAGGTGTATGCTCAACGGTGGGCGGAAATGCGCTGAAGAAGAAGCAGAGTGAGAGACATTTATGATTTGTCTGAAAACTTAGTTTTGGCGGCTGATTGAGATATGATGGTTCAACCAGGCAGAATAAAAATAAGTTTTACCTACCTACCAAACCGAATACAATATGTTCACTCACTGGGAATACCGGACCTCTGTGACTGATACCGGTTTCGGTGGTGTCTACCACTGAAACACAGAAGCAGTTAACAGGGCCACAAGGCCTGTTGATAGCATAAAACAAACATAGATCCTCTATCTAGTCGTTTGTGGTCTATTATTTTGTAAAAAGGACAATATACAACCAATACCAGTGTGCGGTCGGTGGAAACAAAACTATGAAATAATTTGTGGTTCGCGAACTCTGTAGGTACAGTCAGCAGCACGTAAAGCTAACATGGTATGTACCACGTAATCGACTCTGATTCTTTGCTATTTAATAGAATCTACCCGCTATGGAAAGATTGAGACCGCTTCGCATTGGACTGCATTTTAAATATTATAATGCGGTAAAAGAAATTGAAATGTATTAACAGGAATTATGGTTCATAATTAACTGCACTATTATTTTCGTTCGCAACCGCCGTACCGCTCTATTTTTATTGAATTAATTTATTTCAAATTTTTCATTTGTCTTGATCCATTGTTGACTTTGAATAAAGGATAATAACTAATAAAAACATCAAATAATAAAATAGGTTCTATAATATATTATGACAACAATTATTGATAAATTATTATATTGAAATCCAAAATCACTTTGCCGCGTTCACAAATAAACAGTAGTAAATAAATCTCATCAAAAACATAAAATATGTGAAGTGAGAGCCAACTTCAATATTAGGAAATATGCCTTGGTTGTTGACTTCAACGAAAAAAGATGTGCGATCTAAATGGGTGCCAAGTTTAACGGTCAGCCCTGAAAATTTAGTACATAAAATGCTTTATAACAACTTAAAATATAATTTCTTCTTATAACTTAGGATAAAATATTGAAGCCTAAGGTCTGACTTGGCTAGTTCTCGTATACAAATTATTATTAGGTACTCATCAGTCATGGAAGAGCCCTATGTTCATCTCTAGTTTCTAGTCTACCAGCAAGCCAAATTTTCGGAAGAATACAATAAGAACTTCGGCTTTAGAGCTTGCGAAGGCTATAATATTTATATAATTCGTATATGAAAACTAGCCAAGTCAGACCTTAGGCTTCAATATATTATCCTAAGTTATAAGAAGAAATTATATTTTAAGTTGTTATAAAACATTTTATGTACAAAATTTTCAGGACTGACCGTTAAACTTGGCACCCATTTAGATCTCACATCTTTTGTCGTTGAAGTCAACAACCAAGGCATATTTCCTAATATTGAAGTTGGCTCTCACTTCACATATTTTATGTTTTTGATGAGATATCATTACTTTTTGTAGAGAAATTATTAGTAGGTAGTAGATAGGTAGTAGGTAGGTAGTAGGTAGTAGATTCATAATAAAATTAATACAAAATGTTTCAGTATATTTTATTTGGTCAGTTATATTACTTTGCCCTTGTGTATCAGCTACTGATAATGAAACGAATTTTATGCTCGTGTTTGGTGTGGACGTAGAAATATCATTTTTAACAGATTTTCCTATTTCCAACAGTTTCTTTTTCCTAGTCGTAATAGTGTATGGTGTTTTGCTTGACGAAGTTGCAGTAGGTATTTAATGTTTCTGAGCAGATATTGCATTTCCATTTGCGTTTTGATTCTGGTTTCATTAAGCAATAAAGCTTTCCGGACAAACTCGTATCTTTTGCCGCACAATGCACTAATATAGAATCCTTGACAGTAGTAAAGAATACTATATAATTATTACTACGAAGCCACTGACCTCTATTATTTATACACTGGACAGGCTGTCTCCATAAAAATTACAGGTAATTTTGTGTGGCAATTTAAAGCGCCGCCACTACGAGTGTCCCGAGAACTAATTTTGACATAATCATTACCGCAGTCGACAATATTTTATGTCAGCCAGTCCAGTGTGTAAATAATAGAGGTCAGTGTATATAGCAGTAGTTTGTCTTTTACATCTATCATTTAGCGCCATCTCTTGACAATTTATGGATGTAGCCGTATTTGTTGACATCTAATCTTGCTTATTGATTCTTTATTTGCTAACTAGCTTAAGCTGACCCGGCAAACTTTTTTTTGTCATATAAGGGCAACTTTCATCACTGATATTTAAACGTGATTAACGCTAAACGTGTTTAATACATATACTGTCTCTGCCATCTGTTTGAATGTGACAGGGGCAGAAATACGTTTTAAACACGTTTAGCGTTAATCGCGTTTAAAAATCATTGGTGAAATCGGGCCTAAATTATAGTGGACTAAAGTAGAATAAATAATAAGAAGACTATGTCTAATGTGTGTGTTTATACACCAAAAGTTGCCTACACCAGACGATAGATAGCGCTAGTTAGGTTTACACTACCAATAAAAGGGCCAAGATTGGTCTCTTCTTCCTACATATATAAATTACTCTGTAAAGTAGAGTGCGCGTCAGATAACTCTGCGCGCATGCGCGACTGGTGCATTTTTGGCGCTAGTTACAGTACATTATTTATGCTTAGCTTATGGAAAAGATTAGTATTCGATTATGACCGCGCGCAGACGTCAGTGATTACATACTCTTTGGAAGCGGCCATGGAAGAGATGACAGTTTTGCAGTTTTGTATCGAAGTTATAGTCTCACACTCCATTTGGTGTATAAACACACACATATGCAAATTACAAAGGCATATAAACACAGACACACACATAGGCATAGTATACATATTATTTATTTATAAGGAAACTTAGTGTAAATGAAACATAGGTTAACACTGCACCCTTTATTAACAACTAGCCTTCCGCCCGCGGCTTCGCCCGCGTGTACTACACGACGTTATCCCGCGGGAAGGTGATATTTTTTAGGAATAAAAAGTAGCCTATGTCCTTTCTCAGGCTCTAGACTATCTCTGTACCAAAATTCATTCAAATCGGTTCAGTAGTTTAGGTGTGATTGTGTAACACACAGACAGACAGAGACGCATTTATAATATAAGTAAGAAGTAAGATAAAACAACAAATATGAATCACTAAAGGCATTAACAATGTTCAAAGAAGTCTTTTTTCAAACACAGCACATCACCAAAGAATTCTATATAATTAACATCACACTCAACACAAACGAGTCTTTTTCTCAAAAAGCGGTACTCCGAGCACCGAAACTATGTAATTGATGAATTACGGATCTTTACGAAACAGAACATAGCAAATAACAAATTTAACAAACAAAAGTATAATTTAGATTATTTGACATTATTTTCCATAAGTACACTTTACTCTCTTTAAAGTTTATACTCTTCCATCAACATAAAAAAAATGGATTGTGAATGCAAAAAAGTAAAAATTTAAATTACTTTATAATTTATATTAATATTAATAATTAATTTGAACAAAAGGTCGTGGGTTCGAGTCCCATCGGAGCTGGTTGTGAGATGATGGTTGATTTTGTCTAAATACTTCATTTTCCATTTTTCAATAATAAAAATTGGATTGTGAATGCAAAAAAGTAAAAATTTCAATAACTTTATAATTTATATTAACATTAATAAATAATAATATGGATATCGGGCTAGATGGCGCAAGTTTGTAATTAATTTAACGCGAGGACAAAAAAGTAATCTGGGGTTCGAACTTGGTTCTCTCGAGTCCTCAATATTGAATGGCCACTACGCCGTCAGCGCTAGCCGAACTTCAAGAGGTATGACGAATAATTGGTATATAACAGAATAAAAACTATTACAAACTTATATTTGTACTTCATCTTATACAAGATCTTATACAGGATAAGTGTATAAGATCTTGTATAAGATGGAGTACAGTACAGTACAAGTACATAGGGAACGCAAATATAAGTTTGTCAACGTTTTATTTAAAAAAATACTAGTTTCGGATTTTTTCCTTTGTATTCACCAGATTACCTGCCTGCATGCCAAATTTCAGCTTTCTAGGTCATCTGGAAGAGGTTAAGAGTTTTGATTATAGGTGAGACAGTGATAAAAATAACGATTTTTGGACGTAAATATCTAAATAACCGTTTGAGGTGTGTATATAAAATTTAAAGCACATATTTATCTCGCTAGTCTCAATACATAAGCCAAGTTTGACATGTTTCTGTGTGATAGTTTTTGAGTTATGAGGGGGTCAAAAGTGGCTCCAAATGGTTGGTGTTAAGATACATACGGCACTGCTCGCCAGTTCTGTTTGCTTTTGAACTTGGCTTTGATACGCTGCCGCGTATCTAGATACCATTTAGATACCTTCGTCATCGCACGCGACGGAGATTGGTTTCAAAAGAGAGATATTAAGTCCTGTGCTGCCAGCTGCGAAATTTAACAGGGTGCGGGCGATCTGAGCTACCCCTATAAAATGTAAATTGGAGCCAAACAAGCTACGCAATTATTAGAAAATCTACCTAACCCACAGGATTAATTAAACCTATGATTGGATTATGACTACCTCAAAAAAATTGTATTTCAAGTTAGATCACTCTGTGCAATTTAAAAATTAAGGATATTTTAGCATGAATAAACACTGGGATCCAAGTTTTCGAAATCTTCAAATTATCTTGTCACGAAAATAGACTAAAACATCAACCAGAAAGTACCTACCTATTCAGATTTCCACCAAATAAGTACCTTCGTTTTATAAATAAGTATCTGAATTAACTTAACTGAGGAGCCCGTGGCGCAGTGGTTTGTCATGGCCCATTCTCCTTATCTATCCAGTGCGCCAGCAGTAGGGCATTAAATGGCCGATGATGATGATGATGATCTGAATTAACTTATGTGACCAATAGGACATTCTCGCTTGAAAATATTACGTAAATATTGTGCGTAACGCTGATCAATAGCTTACACAGCTGTTTGGTTACCTTCTTGAATGTACGGTGATGGATGGTGTTCCATGCCATGGCCACCTTTTTTGAGATGTAAAATTGAGATTTAACAAAATCACTATTCAAATCGGTTTCTTTTTCCGACCATGCACCACCCATACAGCGATTTAAAAACAACGGTATATTCTTGTTGTAAGTCACATTTAAAATTAGTAAAATTGTTACACATATTTCGAAATCAACAATGAAACCTACAACATACAAACGTCCAGTCCATCGGCGACCAGCTGCGTGACGTCACACAATGAAATATTTTCGCACTCGTTGTAATGACGGCATTGTCCTCTGCGTAGAGGCGACCTGATTGTCGCTAATTCCTCCCGCTCCGTTGAAGACTGTGCATCGCAATAAATTCAAGGCATTCAGACGAGTCAGTCGCGCGAAAGAGCCTGATAAAAATGAGAGCCTGCTCTGACACATTTTTTTTCTTAAGAAAACAAAAGATATTTAGGAGGAAGGAATCGATATGTCTCAGCTCATTTTTAGTTGGAGTTCCTTAGGTTTTTCATTGCTAGAAGCTTAAGTGCCTTTTCTTGTTATATTATCTTGGTGTTCCATCAAAATAGAATTAAATGCACATAAAATAATTTTCGTAAGAAAACAATAATTTAACGGAGATGTCATAGTTAAAAATACTGCTAAGTTGTTGTTTAGAATGGTTCAAGTCTTAAGTTATTCTTTCTGTTTTAACAGAAGCGAATACGAGGAAAAATTTTATTTCTTGGATATTGCAAAAACATATTTTTTTTAGAAATACGTAATTTGTTCTGATATTATTGATTTGATGATAATCTTCTTGATTTCTCAAGTTTTGGCATCTTATAAGGTAGACCGACCGGTCAATGAACGGTTAAATTTTTTGCTACTTTTTCATGTGTTCAAAGCAAAAAAATTATAAAATCACTGCAAATTTTGATTTGTGTAAATTGTGATTAGAAGAAAACAAATTCATCCATTAATATACCTAAAATAACAAACAAATTAATTATGAGGAGTAATCACGTAACTATTCAAGCATCACTACTAAAAGTAAGGTAAAACGATATAAACAGATCTAAAAATAAAGACTGATCAGCTAGGAAAAACCTTTTAAATAAAAAACAACATAACAGAAAATCCAGAATGATACACAGTGTTGAGACAAAGACATTATATTGACTCCGCGAGCTTTATCTTTACAGGCCGAAAAAGGTTTTATTTACTTCCAATTCTTGAACTCGGCCAGAAACAAAAGATAATAAAAAAGGTTCTCTACTCTAAAACTGTGACTTTATTTCGGCGTAATCTTTATTGGCAGTTGTGTGTCCCCGGAGTCGGTGAGCCGCTTTGACGAAGACCCACACGTATGCGTGGACAACAAAATCGAAAACAGCGTAACATCAAGACCAACTATTCGCGAACAGTGCTCCGATAGTGCTATTTTGAAAGCCGAAAGCGGTCCAATTTTATTTCCACGCCTGCAACTCGCAGATAGGATGAAACTTTCATTGGAGGCTTTCACCAGACTCGCTGGCGAAACATAAATTGTGGACGGCTGCGAGCCAACCGCTTCGCGTCTTTATTTAAAAAAAACTAAACAGTTAAACTGTTTTTAAATCTCCGACACTTTGCTAAAGACTGTTATACTAATGCCGTTATACCGCTTCCAAAAAGGGGAATTAGTCTCGAAAATGCTGTATTTCTTGCTGCAAATAGCAATGAAGGAACGTTTATGTCTTATGATATTACCCTTGAAATGAAATAACCGTTATCATTACCGTCCCTTCTTGGGTCTAATTACGACGTTATGCGTTTCTCAAGACCGCTGTAACTGTGTCGCCGTATATTGAAGATAGGAGCACGTATGGCTATGATACCACTGATATGCATATCTGTTCCGAACGTACAGTGACATCTTAATGATACTGCGCCGGGACTTATGATGGTGTGCGGTTGACACCGCCTCCTGCCGTGACGTACGCGTGTGATGACGATACCTTTAACGATATATTACCGGGAATGTATTTATAAAAGTATTATAACCAACATTCGAACTATTTGCACTAGGTGTTCGCGTTGTTTCGAATTTCGAGACAGGTTAAAAGTGGTTAAGCACCGTATTAAACGCAATCGTCGTTTTTGTTTTAGTAAATCGCTTGTATACCGTCTGGTACAGTTATGATATTTTACTGACAATTTGTTCACATATTTCCAAATAATTTTATAGATTTTAATGAAATTGTGTTTCTCATTACTACGAAATTGGCAAAGTTATTAGGAATTCACAGGATTTGCGATGTGAAAAACCAAAGGATATTATAATTGAAAAAGCTGTGTATGGCAAGTAAAAAAAGTATAAAACTCCACCCCAACCCAAACTCGATTACATGTAGCCCAAAATGCAAAACTTCACTTGCAAATCCAAGTGAACGTCTAGTCAAAACTAGTTTTCTCTGGCGAGAAACAAAATCACTTTGCAGCTAAACTGATTAAGACAGTCCGGAACGGGGCTCCGTATTTACAAACATCTCGACTTACATAAACAAGTGAGGGAAGTTCTCACAGGATGTCGCTACACTTGAGTGCGCCTTTTCTCGGGTCATTTGCGGAGGACTACGAATAAAGGTTTCCCGTCTACATGACGGATGAACAGACGTCCGGAAGATACACTTCTGCTTAGCTGACCTGCTAGTTGTGTCAGATTTATCCCGATCCAAATGAAGTAGGAAAATCGAAAGATAACAAATAGTTCGCTTTGCTTGATTTAAAAATTTATTCTTGTGCTAATAATGTTTAACGATTATCTTGTCTACAGACTTATTGTAAAACTTAACATTTATCACGATTTCTCACACATGCAATGATTATGTTAACATCCATTGCTAGGTTTATTAATAAAGTAGTACCTAGCATTGATTTGACATCATACTATAAGCCATTTTAATGTTTCACTGCTGCAGTAAACTTGAGTGCGCCTTTTCTCGGGTCATTTGCGGAGGACTACGAATACAGGTTTCCCGTCTACATGACGGATAAACAGACGCCCGGAAGATACACTTCTGCTTAGCTGACCTGCTAGTTGTGTCAGATATATCCCGATCCAAATGAAGTAGGAAAATCGAAAGATAACAAATAGTTCGCTTTGCTTGATTTCAAATTTTATTCTTGTGCTAATAATGTTTAACGATTATCTTGTCTACAGACTAATTGTAAAACTTAACATTTATCACGATTTCTCACACATGCAATGATTATGTTAACATCCATTGCTAGGTTTATTAATAAAGTAGTACTTAGCATTGATTTGACATAAGCCATTTTAATGTTTCACTGCTGCAGTAAACTTGAGTGCGCCTTTTCTCGGGTCATTTGCGGATGACTATGAATAGAATTCCCGTCTACATGGCGGATGAACAGACATTCGGATTATACATTTCTTAGTTGACCTGCTGGTTTTGTCGGATAAATCCCGATCTAAAAGAAGTACGAAAAACGAACGATTATACCTAGTTTGCTTGATTTCAGACCTTTATTCTAACGATTATCCGGACTAGGACTCATTGTCTCTCAAAATGATAATATTTGTACATCCATGGCTGGGTTGCAAATACTGTCGCAGTGATTTGTATTGTCTTAGAAGGTTGTAGCAATAATTGTACAGTGTATGGAACACTAAAAGCGTTAGCAATAAATGATGGCTGCTACGTAATTAAGATGTGGGCCCCGAGATTTAACTTTTTTATCGTTTAAGCTTTAATCACTCCTTTCTTGGCTTTGAGTGTTAAATCTTTTAATGTTTACCTTTTATTACTATAACGTGCCTTCAATATTATGATATTTAATTTTCTTTTAAAACCACACACATTTGACACGCTCAGTATTTTGATAAATTAGATTACTAACATACTTTTTAGTACGTATCATACTAAAAACTTTTCACTAAAAATGAACGAAATCCGCAAGAAAACAACAAACCAATTATTACATCTCGAGATTCTCGAGTGAAATACCGTGAACGGCCATTGAATAATGTCATGTCAACGAAAATAGCAGCTACTCGGAGCCGATTGCGAGGCAATATCGAATCTAACGGTCAATAAAATTGGAAGATATGATCGCTTCCAAATTTATCAGAGGCCCATCAAATATACCCCAGAATTTCATGGTTCACTCCCTTCGACTACGGTTGTGTTTACTTAGATTTGGTACTTGTCCGTTGGTTACACATTGTGATGTCCGCAGTAAACATAATTTAAGTTATTGCCTTGGCTTCTCCGTATTGTTATGTTACTGTGGAATATTGTCTTGACCAAAGTTACGGTTACGTATTACGGTTTATTTATTTGTATTCAGTAACAACTGCGGTAACAATATTATATGGTAGTATTTTGGGGAAGGCGTAGCCTTCTTTAACAAAGTTCCACAAGATGTAATTGGATGACCTTTGCATAAATAAAAAAAAACATCTTTAAAAAACGCTCATGAGCAAAGGATATTATGAAGTCAAAGATTGTCTGAAGGACCGCAATGCTAGGCTATGTTAAGTATGACACTATAACTTTTTTTAAAGGCAAATTCTTCCTCTAACGACACCGTTGCTCAGCGGTTGGATCATTCACACGGTCAGTGAAAGGTCCCGGTTTCGCTTCCTGGCGGAGCTACTTGGAAGATTGGTCGTTTTTTCCAATATTCCATTTTCAATAGTAAAAATTGCACTGTGTTTGCACAAGAGTAAAAATAGTAGATACTTTTTAAATCAACTAATTCCCAATATAATATCTGTTATTCTTTTTTTTTCTTACACAATGCGTTTTATACCATAACCATGGAGCTAGACTTAATACTGAGGTAACTGGAGAGTGTAGTACTAACACTTTTTTTCTGACCACAAATTACACTGTGGCTGTCTTCCGTCTCACCTACACTTTGAAAAAATACGTATGGTCATATGAGACAACTGACAGCCACTACATACTAAATGTCAAATTTGATGGGCACTCTTTTTTATTCAGGGTGAAAACTCCAGTTACCTCAGTATTAAGTCTAGCTCCATTACCATAACCATAACCTACAATGCAGAACTTCTAATGAACAATTTTAGAGTTCGAAAGAAGCTTTCGTGGAAACGACCTTTTCAAGTTGAAAACCAAACCTCCTGTCATGTTTTATGACCACTGCCGCCTCCTAGGTAATTTCCCTTTAGATGTTTTATCCATAATTGGTTTTATGGATAAAACACCATAACAGACGAGGCACATTAATCACACGTCGAATTATCAAACTCTTAATTGCTGTTGCAGTATTAATGACTACACCGTTAATTGCACATAATTACAGACTGATAACGCGCGATTAATTTTATCATGGTTTAATAAAAGAAGGTAATAGGAGTTTGTTTTGTGTCATGTGTATTTGTCAGCAAATGCAAGGTCTCCAGTTATCTTTAAACCTATTTCGCGGAAATAAGTTTATATTTTATTTATAAACTAGCTGTTGCCCGCGACTTCGTACGCACGGTAGAGTGACTTTTGTATTTGTTTATTTTATGTGTAATCTACACATCCTTCCAGTGACCGCAAAGTATATTGTGTATAGGCAAAGAATACTATTATATTACTAACGTAGTATAGGTGTAGGTCTCGGAAGCGCGGAATTCAGTGTTGCGCTCGCGATTGCTTGTTAACCGAGCTTCACGGTTCTCATCGGTTTTAAGAGCACAAAGTAACCTCATCCTCTTAGCTGACCTAGAGCCTTGCGGTAAATTACTATTTTTTTCCTAGGCATTTCAATTAACAATAATCGTAATCAAATCATAATAATCAATGTCCGTTTTCCAACAATTCAAATTGAACTACAAATCAATAAATCGAAATCTAATTCAAGTATATTTTATTTATCGTATTTTTAATTCATTAAAATCACAATAACTGAGTTTTCTCAGGGTGTGAGCCGTCAATAGTAAGCAATATAATAATATAGTCCCACACTTCTGTCTGTTCCTGTGACAGCCGTGGCAGAGGAGCCACTTGGAATTCGAAATTGCTGTCAAAATGGACTATCGTAAGAAAACTGTTTTAGTTCCAAAGATTATCACCGGAACAGGAAAGCACGTAAAGTAGCCATCATGTTAGTGGCTTTGTAGTGAATACAAACTGTACTTAAAGTATTTTATTTTTTATTGATTGATAGGCAAGCGCTTGTCCGCTATCACGCCCGTAAGCGTTGATGCGATCTACGATGAATCGCGCTTGCCTAATGCTGCGTATGCACCGGACCAACGAAGGCCAACGAACGCCATCCAAGGGGTTCTGTTTTCCCCTCTAAATCAGATAATCAGAAACACCGAATGGGAACTGGAATCGCTCCCAGTGATCCTTTACCTAGCTTTAGATTGATCTTCGAAGGCCAGAAACGTGAAGCGAGCAATGCCTGATGTCATTCGTTGGCGTTCGTGGGGCCGGCCGGTCTGTGCGCACTCTAAAAGGTACCGGTATAAAATATACTAAGAAAAAATCATCATTAAGATTAATTCATTATTTGTCTTAAACATTGTATAAGGTACATTATTGAATTAAACAAATAATGGAAAATATCCTGAAATTGGATAAATGCCTAAGTAATATCACAGAAAAAAACTTTAACAAAGTTTTGACCTAGAATCATAAGATTTGGCAAAACTGGAGATCTTACAGTAAAAATAAAAGTTATAAAAATAATGATAATTCATAGTTTAATCACTAAAAAAACTAATTCCAAAGCGACGACTTCTAGCTTTATCGCAGTGCTACAAACATCAATTACTGATCATTCAATGGTAGTGTTGTGTTTATTGAGTGAAACAACTAATCAAACATCAAAACAGAAACTAAAATCTATTGTTGACTATGAAAGTGTAGTTGAATCACTTACTGATATTGACATTTCTCATTTTAGCATGTACGATGATCCAAACTGTCTTGCGGACGTCTTGATTGAATATATAAGGAAAAATATAATTGATAACACTAAAGTAAAGGTAGTTTACAGCAATAACAGGTTAATAAAACCGTGGATGACTAAAGGTGCCCTACGCTGTATCAGGCTTCGAAATAACATGCAATTGAAACTAAAGTCAGAGCCACATAACGATATACTAAGGATAACTTTTAAGCGTTTTCGTAACTACTGCACTAATTTAATAAGAAAACTAAAGCGACAACATAACAAAAAACAAATTGACGACTCAGCGAAAAATTCAAAGAAGCTCTGGGCTACAATAAACGAAATAGTTCCTTTTAAAGGCAAAAAATCACCTAGCTCTAATCTAATAGCTCTGTCAGCTCACCCGCTTGACGTAATAAATCGTGTAAATTTGTTTTTTGTTGCTGTTGGAAAAACTCTAGCTGAAGAAATTGTTTTGAACTTTCATTCACAATGTTGCGGGCCTATTAATGTAAATCCTCGCGTCTCTTCATTTGTTTTACTTGACACTGATCCCCAAGAAGTAAGTGACATTCTTATGGGACTTGACTCGGCATCTGCTTCTGGATGGGATGAAATACCAGTTAAATTGTTAAAACAATGCAGAGATTTTATAGTTCCAATTATCACCTCACTAGTTAACTTATGTTTTAATAAGGGAGTGTTTCCCAAAGCTCTTAAACGTTCTATAGTAACCCCTGTGCATAAAGCTGGCGATAAACAAGATGTTAACAATTATCGGCCAATTTCTGTTTTACCTTGTATCTCCAAAATAATTGAAAAATTATTAAACAGAAGACTTCTAAGATATCTAGTCGACCATGATATTTTGTCGAGTTCGCAGTACGGCTTTCGGAAGGGTCTATCAACGCAGGATGCTATCAAGGACTTGGTCAGTCTAATCGTTGATAAGGTTGACAAAGGTAATAGATGCATAGCTGTGTTTCTAGACCTGAAGAAAGCGTTCGATGCAGTTTCCATTCCCATCTTGGTTCAAAGGCTAGAAGAAATAGGCATAAGGGGTACGGCTCTTTCTTTATTTAAAAATTATCTTGCAGAAAGGAAACAAGTAGTTAAAATTGACACTTTGAGGAGCAGTGAAGAGGATGTCACACACGGGGTTCCACAAGGTAGTGTCCTCGGTCCGACACTTTTCTTGGTTTACATTAACGAACTGTGCAAACTAAGAAATGTCGGAGGACAAGTTTTCAGTTACGCTGACGACACTGCCCTTGTCTTTTCTGACTCCTCTTGGGAAGCCGTGAAAACTAGAACAGAATTGGGACTTGCTAAGGTGTTTGATTGGCTTAATGTGAATGTATTGACACTAAATAAAGCTAAAACTAACTTTATTTGCTTTGCACCCAGTCTGAGATCACATCCACCTGATGAATTTCAACTGAAACTTCACGGTTGTAAAAGCGTCCCGTTTGATGAGGGTTGTAGCTGTTATAGTATTCAAAAGGTCACTACTATAAAATATCTTGGAATCATACTAGATCAGCGTCTATCCTGGCACCCACAAGTCGAGCTGGTAATAGAACGTATACGTAAACTAAAATGGATTTTCAAATCTCTGCGTCACGTCATGGCAAAAGAGCTCCTTACCAAGATTTATATATCCCTGGTACAATCTATTATTACATACTGCATTCCTGTGTGGGGGGGAGCTACGAAAAGTAAAATGCTTGAATTAGAACGGGCGCAAAGATCGCTTCTTAAGATCATGTTCTTTAAACCTTACCTTTACCCTACCGAGGATCTTTTTGGTTTCTGTGGGTTGCTATCTATTAGACAATTATACCTATTGCATACTGCTTTAACTTTTCACAAAACCACGCCTTATGATCCTAAGACAATGATGCGAAGAAGGAATGACATAGTGGCTCCCTCTCTTCAAATACGCACCGAGTTTGCCAGACGACAATATCCTTGTCAAAGCATTCATATTTACAACTACATAAACCGAAAGCTTAACAGTAAATTGTACCCTATGTCGATATACAAGTGCAAGAAAGTTTTAATAGACTGGTTAAAAACTCTAAGCTACGAAGAGTCTGAAAGCATCCTAATCAGAACAGCCTAAACTTAATTCTAAGATATTTCAATGATCTTTTTCTTTTTCTTTTTCTCTAAGTTGTTTTTGTACATAAAATGCGCACACACACACACACACACACACACACACACACACTCACACACAGAATACACCTGCATGCACCCACTATAATTATTATTAGTCTATAAGTACCTTTGTTTTGTATAAGTTCAAATTATATTACTTATAACATTAAGTCCCAACATTGTCAGCGGCACTAGGTTAGGAGCGAGACTCCCTATTACAAGTATTTATATTACTCTCTGGGGTTGTCTCACTATCATTTTGTTTGTGAATTTGGGAAATAAAACGATTTTTATTTTATTATTTATTATTAATGAATTAAAAATACGATAAATAAAATATACTTGAATTAGATTTCGATTTATTGATTTGTAGTTCAATTTGAATTGTTGGAAAACGGACATTGATTATTATGATTTGATTACGATTATTATTAATTGAAATGCCTAGGAAAAAAATAGTAATTTACCGCAAGGCTCTAGGTCAGCTAAGAGGATGAGGTTACTTTGTGCTCTTAAAACCGATGAGAACCGTGAAGCTCGGTTAACAAGCAATCGCGAGCGCAACACTGAATTCCGCGCTTCCGAGACCTACACCTATACTACGTTAGTAATATAATAGTATTCTTTGCCTATACACAATATACTTTGCGGTCACTGGAAGGATGTGTAGATTACACATAAAATAAACAAATACAAAAGTCACTCTACCGTGCGTACGAAGTCGCGGGCAACAGCTAGTTTATAAATAAAATATAAACTTATTTCCGCGAAATAGGTTTAAAGATAACTGGAGACCTTGCATTTGCTGACAAATACACATGACACAAAACAAACTCCTATTACCTTCTTTTATTAAACCACTAGCTTTCCGCCCGCGGCTTCGCCCGCGTGGACTACACGACGTTATGCCGCCGGAATTTGATACTTTTCCGGGATAAAAAGTAGCCTATGTTCCTCTCCAGGCTACAAAGTATCTATGTCTCAAATTTCAGCCAAATCCGTTCAGCCGTTTTGGCGTGATTGAGTAACAAACATCCAAACATCCAAACATCCAAACATCCAAACATCTAAACTTTCACATTTATAATATTAGTAGGATGATAAAATTAATCGCGCGTTATCAGTCTGTAATTATGTGCAATTAACGGTGTAGTCATTAATACTGCAACAGCAATTAAGAGTTTGATAATTCGACGTGTGATTAATGTGCCTCGTCTGTTATGGTGTTTTATCCATAAAACCAATTATGGATAAAACATCTAAAGGGAAATTACCTAGGAGGCGGCAGTGGTCATAAAACATGACAGGAGTTTTGGTTTTCAACTTGAAAAGGTCGTTTCCACGAAAGCTTCTTTCGAACTCTAAAATTGTTCATTAGAAGTTCTGCATTGTAGGTTATGGTTATGGTAATGGAGCTAGACTTAATACTGAGGTAACTGGAGTTTTCACCCTGAATAAAAAAGAGTGCCCATCAAATTTGACATTTAGTATGTAGTGGCTGTCAGTTGTCTCATATGACCATACGTATTTTTTCAAAGTGTAGGTGAGACGGAAGACAGCCACAGTGTAATTTGTGGTCAGAAAAAAAGTGTTAGTACTACACTCTCCAGTTACCTCAGTATTAAGTCTAGCTCCATGGTTATGGTATAAAACGCATTGTGTAAGAAAAAAAAAAGAATAACAGATATTATATTGGGAATTAGTTGATTTAAAAAGTATCTACTATTTTTACTCTTGTGCAAACACAGTGCAATTTTTACTATTGAAAATGGAATATTGGAAAAAACGACCAATCTTCCTTAAAAAGTAGGTATATCTTTTAAATAAAAAAAAAATTGTATTGGTATAGGTAATCAAAATGTGTGCAAGTTTGGTCGCTTATGATAGCTAAACTTTTGTATGTAGGTATAGCGAAAAATCATAACCTAATTCAGTTTAAATCAATATAATCTATTGTCCTAGAAACCAATCAATTACATAAAATTAATTTAGTTGTAAAAAAGTTTATTTATAAACTTTATCTTTTAAAATTTTTCATCTGAAATGTTAACACAAAAGTACATTTAACTTAATGGTAATAAAATAGTATGGCATAATGAATTCTTACGATTGTTATAGTTAGGTACTCTACAATTCCTTCTTTTAATGATCATTGGCTTTTGCCAACGAAAAGTTATTTGGATAACTTTATACTAAAAAGTGGCCAAAACCGGGGCTTCTGCCTTTAATAAAAAAAAACTCAACGCATTGATCTGATTCCGAAATGATAGTAGCTTACGCACTTGTGTTACGTATATCAAAAACAACGAAGTAAGTATTACAAATATACATATTTCTAAAACACGCAGCACGGAACAAACACAAGGTGATCATCACATAAATGTTTATCCCAGGTGAGGAGCGAATTCACGGCCCCTGGATCAGGAAGTATCATCAGTGCCTCTGCTCTGCGCTAAAGCACCCGTCAGAGTTCCCTTGAAAGAGTTTAACGAGGCAAATGTTTCATTGTTCACGTGGCCAAGACGGATGATTTCCGGTGCGTAAGTCAGTGAGTCCCGGACGCACCAACCGTTGGCCACCACTCGACGTGAACCTACTCACTTGTGAAATCCGCTAGCCCAAATTTATGGCACTTTTCTTTCGCATAAAATAAAGGTACGATAAAAAAGTTTGGCGCTAAAGTAGCCTTTATTGTCACCGCATAGGGTGCGTAAAGTGGTCTTCTTGTTACAATTGTATGGGTTTTTATGAATTTTTAACTATAATTTGGTTAATATGACAATTAAAATGACATACTAGGACTAAAATATCACCTTCTTCAATCCTACTAATAATAGGTCTTTACCTATGAAATTGCCGTTTTGTATGGAGATTTCTGTAATTATTTTTTTTTCCATACTAACGTTTTTGTTATTATTTAACGACTAATATTATGTAAATTTACAAAATTTTACACACGTATTTATGGACATTTTAACTACTAAATGACACATTCGTTAAGAGAAAAATTTTTTTTTTCACTAAGTTACAACTAATAAAGTACGAAATTCTGGAAACAAAAATAGTCGTAACTTTCGGAATAAGTTTTTTCTATGTAAATAATCAAATATCGTGGTTATTAAATTATCAAAAGTTGCTCGATACGGTCTTAATGTAACGCAATATTAAAGAAATTATATATTTCTAATATTATAAAAGTTGTTATGTAACGGCTGCCATTTTTACTTACTTCTTGCATTGTTTTATCCATAATAATCGCACAAACTATTAATGTTATGAAAAAATCATTACAATTATAAACAAATATGGTCTATTCAGTTCTATTGTATTTATGTGATAGGAGCTGTCAATGTCAGATGCCACTCAGCTGTCGGTTTGTTTGCGAGGTTCCGAAGCATGAAGTTTGACTTAATACTCTGAGGTAACTGGAGAGTGCAGTACGAACAATTTTTTGAATACCACAAATAACACAGTGGCTGTCTTCCGTCTCACCTACACTTTAAAAAAATACGTATGGTCATATGAGACAGCTGACAGCCACTACATACATAAATGTCAAATTTGCTGGCGACACTTTTTTATTCAGGGTGAGAGCTCCAGTTACCTCAGAGTATTAAGTCAAACTTCATGTTCCGAAGTAACAGCTATAAACAGCCGCGCGGTCCGTGGCAGCCTGTGATCTGTATGCGGAATACTTTGATTGTAGTTTCGTGCATATTTATATTGCATTTCTTAACGTAACAACATAAATAGTCTATTGGAAGCAATTTTGTCTTACGCGCGCCATAGATTTTTACTAAATTAATCTTCCAGATAATTCTGAAGTCTTCGCGACGTAATTAGTTTGTGTCTTGGCTGTATGATTAAAATCCAATGACAAGTTGAATCTATCTATGCAAAAAAATTATAAACCTACTTACAGCCGGAATGTTCTGGAAGATTTTTAGTATATATAGGAGAGAACCCGCTAAAGATTTCTTTTTTTTCTGGTTTTTCGCCCCAACATAATTGGGGTCGTATCTCCGGGCAACATCTCCCCGAGTCACTCCGGTACCTACCTGCTCCGGTCTACCTACACGCCGAGTACCTGCTTACTTCGTGCCGCTCTCCACCTGCTCCTGCGCGCCTAACCGCTAGAGGTCTGCACTGCTCCGGTCTACCCCGGAACAGAACCCGCTGCCCCTAAACCCTAGCGGCTTCACCTCTCCTTAGGAAGTTATAAAGCTAAGTTGACCTTCAGACTTCCAACGCCGATCACCGAGCCAGTTACCCCCCCTGTAATTTCATTTTAAAACGGTCTAACCGAATTATACATTTAATTTTATATACATCTTTTATTTCTGAACTCTTGCTCTCCGGCTCCTCCAGCCAGGAGCGTTTCAGTTAAGTTATATGTACAAAAGAAAAAAACGGCAATTTCATATGTAAAGACCTATTATTATAAATGCGAAAGTTCGTAAGGATGGATGTATGGATGTCTAACGTATGGATGCATGTTTGTTATACTCTTATATGCAAAAACTACTGAACGGATCTGGATGAAATTTGCAACAGATATGGATTATAGACTGGAATAACACATAGGATACTTTTTATCCTGATGTTCCTACGGGAACCACGCGGGTCAAACCGCTAGCGGCCGCTATTTTTTTTATTTTTTTTATTCACAACGGTGTAGCACTTAGCCTTCATCACACCTGATGTTAAGTGGTGATAAGGCTGAAGGTGGAAGCGCACTACTCCCGGAATCCTCAATCACTGAGGAACTGGCTATCTTATCTCTAACTGCCGGAACACAATAACGCTGAAAACATCATTGTTATGGCGTCAGACTTAGATAAGACGGTGGTAGCTAGCCAGGCGGACTAAGAACAAGTCCTACCACCAACCAAACCGAATACTATAAGTACCCCCACTGGGAATCGAACCCGGGACCTCTGGGTCTGAAATCGGTCGTGTGAACCACTAGACCACAGAGGCGGTTAAAAAATGCTAGAATTTAATGTATTAACAAAACTAGCTTTCCGCCCGCGGCTTCGCCCGCGTAGACTACACGACGTTATCCCGCGGGAATGTGATATTTTTCCGGGATAAAAAGTAGCCTATGTTCCTCTCCAGGCTATCTGTGTTCCAAACAGCCGAATCCGTTCAGCCGTTTTGGCGTGATTGAGTAACAAACATACAAACATCCAAACTTCTAAACTTTCACATTTATAATATTAAGTAGGATATAATTATTATAGGTATATCTATACTAATATTATAAAGAGGAAAGATTTGTATTTTTGTATGTAACGAATAAACTCAAAAAGTACTGGACCGATTTCGAAAATTCTTTTACCGTTAGAAAGCTACAGTCTTCCCGAGTGACATAGGCTATATTTTATCCCGATATACATACGGGAACGGGTACCACGCGGGTAAAACCGCAAGGATTCGCTAGTAAAATATAAGTAGGATGCACAATTTTCTTCCAATTAGACTAATATTGGTTCAGTACTCTGTCGAACAAGGGTTTCTACATTCTCAAATACTTATTACTCTTCAGAACACCGCACTGTTCTATTAACATAGAAAGTTTTATCGATGTCCGTTACAGCTGTAGGTACTACAGCCACTAGCATGGCTAGCTACCACCACCTAATTAGATAAGATGACTATGATTTAGAAGTCCAACGCCATAGTAACGATGTTTTCCGAATTGTGCAGATCCATAAGTTGGAGATAAAATAACCAGTTCCTTACTGGCTGAGGATTCCGGGAGTAGTGCGCTTTTACCTTCAGCTTTATATCCGAGTAGACGTCAAACAATCTGTGGAGACCAACCAAGTTCTCACCAAGGTCACTTTGTTTGACATCCTTGTTTAACATCCATCTGGTCAGCGTTTTACATCAGGTGTGATGAAGGCTAAGTACTACTCTTTGTAGATAAAGAAAACTATCTAAATATAGGTATAAATAAAATCCAAAGAAAGTTAGCTTAAGAAAACAAGACGAGTCACCAAGCCGCCGTTTAATGTAAGAAAGCAGAAAATAAATAGAATCGCTGCAAGATTGCTGACCCCGTAATGCAGTTCACCTGAACGTAAGCACCAGACATCAGTCGGCGGGAGTCAGTCGCTCGTGAAATTCGACACTTGGATTTACGAGCCGCCTTTGAACCGGGAGTGACCCCATATTGACTGGCACAGCATAGTCTGCGATTATTGAGATAATTATTAGAGAGGTTATTATTGTGAGTAGGTACGTAAATAGTCGTATGAAGGTTATTGATTAAACATCCGTTTTGATGCAAAGAGATTGAGTTGACTACTCTATACTGGCGAAAGTGGCTCTACCGTGGTTATTATTTCACGCCTAACCATCAGTGCTTTAGGTATTTGTTCAGACAAATTATGAACTTTGGTGAATGAAAAACTTGGAGTAGGTCATGGTATACTTTTATGAGAGAATGCTAAAAAGCACAGTGCGATACAGCCAAATTACAAGAACAAAATTGCGAGTTCCTACAAAATTATGATATATTAATTTTAGAATACTGGATCGATCTGAGACCTTTACAGCAATTCTATCTCAAACCTTTCATGATTAAAATTAGAACTCTTTCATGGAATACTATAGAATGCAGCTTAGAGAAGGGCGGTAGATAAGTATTACCATTTTTTAATTAAATGTTGGTACGGGGGGAATTTATACAATTTTTATTTTTTTCTAAGAAATGTTTATTTATTTATTTTATTTATTCAGAACGGGGTAGCACTTAGCCTTCATCACACCTGATGATAAGTGGTGATAAGGCTGAAGGTGGAAGCGCACTACTCCCGGAATCCTCAATAACTGAGGAACTGGTATCTTATCCCTAACTGCCGGAACACAATAATGCTGAAAACATCATTGTTATGGCGCCAGACTTAGATAAGATGGTGGTAGCTAGCCAGGCGGACTAAGAACAAGTCCTACCACCAACCAAACCGAATACAATATGTACCCCCACTGGGAATCGAACCCGGGACCTCTGGGTCTGAAATCGGTGGTATGAACCACTAGACCTCAGAGGCGGTTAAAGTTATAGTTTGTATTAGATTTTTTATGTAGATATCTTTAGATAAGGTACTTACTACCGCACTCAGAGACGTCAATAAACTTTAATTGGCAATAAATTATCATTCCTACTTTATTCAATACTAGACATAATAAAGAGACAGAGGAAGCTACTAGGTGCTAAGGACCAAGTCTATTCATTTATTTACCTATTAATTTACTATCAAGGTTCCTCGAAGTATATTGTCTTTAATAATCTGTGTTTGGATATAGCTGCTACGGCCTAGGGCATAGCGGTATTGGCCAATTTTCAATACCAGTATTTTTTTCAGTATTTAATTTTAAAGTTGAAATAAACTTCATTTTAATATATCATAATACATTATTAGTAATTTAGTTTGCCCCTTATCAGCTCAGTCAGAATTTAAAAAAAGTCTAAATCACTCAAAAACAAGAACGGCTTCTTAAACTAAATATAAGATTGTCGTCACCAAGTTCAAATCAAAGTCTATTAATAGAACCTATTCATATTTTCAAGGTTTCCTAAAGTAGATAAGACTTTGATAATCAGTGTAGAACTAGGGGCTCACTCACATGGCAGCGTTTGACGAATCGTCTCGTCGTGAATTAACACTACAATACATTATAAGTAACTTAAACGATACAGAAACTTTATATAAAAACTTACAGAAGGAAATTTTACAAATGAATCTGTAAAGTTACGCTTTATACGTTTAAATTTTTCAAGCTCTTGTCCTACCTATAATTGATTATGCTGATATCTGCAGCACTGATCTCAATGAGAGCCTTCGCAGTAAACTGGATCGTTTTCTCAACAACTGTATCCGTTTCATCTATGGGTTACGTAAATATGACCATATTTTATTTTATTTTAGTACTAGCTGACCCAGCGCGACTTCGTTCCCGTGGCCCTCCCCCCTACTCCACCCTACCCTACCCGTACTCTACCCCTTCCCCTATCCTACCCCTACCCTACCCTACCTTTACCCTACCCTACCCTACCTTTACCCTACCCTACTTCTACTCTACCCCTACTTACCCCTCCTTCCCCTTTTTTTTCACCGTTAAAACCTTCCTTGGACTTCCACAAACATTTCAAGACCAAAATTAGCCAAATCGGTCCAGCCGTTCACGCGTGATGTCGTGACCAAGGGAAATAGGGATTCATTTTTATATATATAGATATATAAGGCACGGCTACAGAGAACAAATCGACAGTTAGAACAGACAGACAGTTATAACATGAATTAGAAGGATTTTTTTTTATTGCCGCCATAACTTTTCTCTACATCCTTTCCGGTTGACTGGTAGAGGATGCCTAAGGGCATTAAGTCCGCCATTTGTATGTATCTTATTATGTGCAATTAAGAATCAATAAGTAAATAAATAAATAAATAATGTAGTCAAGGGTAGAGAGTTGGTGAAATTCATGATAAGTATAACAGCTATTGCTAAGAAATATGTAATGCACCTACCTAAACAATCCAGAAGACTATCACTAAGGTTATAAATTAACGAAGTTTATGAATAGAACCTATTCATTTATTGTCAGGGTTTCCCGAAGTATAATGAATTTGATGATATATCTAAACACAGATTATCAAAGTCATTATACTGCTGCTTTAAGCCCGGCCTCGGCTGCGGCCGGAGATATCCGGCTGGTTAAGGCTCTTACACTTTGGGCACGCTGATTTGTATGGAAACTAAGGACAAGAGATCGATCAAAACGCATTAAATAGATTTTGTTTGACACTTTTCAAAATCTAAAAAAACACGACATCCGCGTTGTTGAAAAGTATAATATTGTCACAGAAAATTACAAGTTTCTTACAAATATCAACCGAGCGAAACCGTTTCAAGTAAGAAAACTTGAGCTTGATTCAGAATTTGTTTTTATACCAGTCAAAAAAATAAAAAGTATTAAGTTATATGGTTGTAGTTTAACATAAGTATATATTTTTTTTGGCCGAGACATCTTAAATATTTTTTGAGAAAAAAAATATTCATCTGTGTTCAGTTACGAGTTACATGCCCCTTAAGGCGCAGATTATTTTAATCGAACGGGCCTTATAAACACTCTCAATAGCACCTATCGCCTCAAAGCTTTCGTTTAAACCACGCCTTCCTTAATAAATTTAAACCACCAACGGTAAAAGGCTACCTTTTGAATATTTACCACGTGAAATTTCGAACAAATCTTCTCTTTTCGGTCAGGTTGAATTACGGAGTTTAAATACGAAAAATATTTCTTATGTGATCTTTCAGTCATAGTAACAACCTGTAACAACGTATAGTTAAATAGATGAATCTATTCTTAGGGTTTAAAATATTACTAGTCTACTGTACTAGCTTAATATTTTGATTGTTTGCCCCTTTATTAACTCTTTTCAGATAACTGTAGGGCACACATTTAAATATTTTTGATTACTAGCAACCTTAATGCTTTCCTCCGCTTGGAGTTTAGACTATAGCCTTGTACCATAAGCCCAATACCTTAATGAGTTGTAAATTGATCACCAACTACACCAACTAACTAAACTAACCTAACCCCTTTGGCGACATCCGTGGCCGAGTGGTGTACGCACCGGTTTCAAGGCTATCTCTAGAGGTCCCGGGTTCGATCCCCGGTCGGGTAAATGTTGAAAACGAACTTTTCAATATTTCCTCGGGTCTGGGTGTAGGTGTATTGTCGTTGTTTCCAAATTCCATAATACTAGTGCTTAAGCTAATACCTTTGGTATTGGAACAATGTATGTGATGGTGTCCAGTATTTATTTACTTAAATATTTAACCTACAAAAATACTAAGTTAACAGCTAAAAAACGCTTTCCGTGCATTTCAGTACTTTAGGTGCTTACTTAGTATTTCTTTGTGACTCAGTTAATTAATTCTCCTTAAAAATTGAATATCAATTGCAATAATATAATAAATTAATGTATCACATTTTACCATTTCATACAAACTCTTAAGTATTATAAAATCAATGTTACCTAGATAGGTCAAAGCTCTTTCTCGATATAAATACATGGTAGATAAGTAATATAGCTCTATATTGTTCCTCGAATCCGAATGATTAGAAAGGGATGTTATTGTAAAATTTTAGACTCGTTTAAACCATTTGGTGTATTTACTTTCAATCAAAAAGTAACCAGTGAATTGAATTTTCCGCTCTCTAATATAACAATACTGCTTTATATTATTACTATTTGAGGAAATCACTTCTACGATTTTAGGAGTAAGTACCATAATAATGAATTAGACAAAATATTTTCGACTACTTAGCGTTTTGTTTGCTGTCACACGTATTAAATTTTGTGTTATTTAGTATTTTTCTCCGATTTTTTGCTTCTTCTTGTGAAATACAATATTTTTCAAAATTGAAATAAAACTGTTTCATGAATAACGCTTGGCGTGCGTGGCTGTCGCGCGATTCCACCAATACATTAGGCGGTTTTGGCGACGCACCCCTTCACGGAACGCGGAGCTGCACACTGTGCTCCCGCGCCTTGTCGCATGTTCAGGGTATTTGACAAGGCCTGGGCCCCAATTCTGTTAACATATTTTTACTAAACGTAAGCGTAACGACAGTCGAAATACAACAAAATTTCACATTTCGCATTCTACTAATTCATTATCGGTTGCGTTGCAGCTCAACTTATCGATTCATCGAACATAAATCGAACGTTCACAAAATCGTACCTATTCTACTTACATTTTGACATTTTGGTGAGCTGAAACGTAAAGTGCGTGTCAATTAAATCTGCGTGCGAGTGCCGTTTTTGGCGCTAGTCGCAGTATTTTTTTTGTTCTAAGCCTAATGGAAAACATAGTAGGTATTCAATTTTAACCGCGCGCCGACTTATCTGGCTCGCACTCTAATCGAAGTCGAACGTTTCATCAGTCAAAACAACCAGAACATTCAATTTACGTAGCGTTTCGGCGTACGTTTAGTTTCCACTTGTTTGAAAGAGTTAGTAGAATACGATTTTATGTTACGTTAACAGTCGAACGTAAACGTAATCGCAACTTATCGGAACCGACCGATTTATGTTTTAAATTAACAGAATTGGGCCCCTGTTGTCTATAGGTACTAATTGATCTAGGCACTTGCATACTCTGCATTCCCACACTACGCGACGGAGCGCGGATCAGTGGGTGAACCGCCTTAGCAGGATGAAGCGCATGGCCGCTAATGTTCACACGTGTGTGATGAGAACCTTGCTGAAATGGCAAGAATTTTGCATCATCATCATCAGCCATTTAACTCCCCACTGCTGGGCCTAGGCTTTCTCATGTTTATGGAGATTGTGCTATGACGCACCACATTATTGGTGCTGCATTATTATAACGCAGCTGGGACCAACACCTCAACGTGTCTGCAGAACGAAACACAGAAGAGCTTGAGATAATTTGGTGTTACTACAAAACGTTATCTAAAGTTGACTATGAAGCGGTCACTTTCATTCGCTAATCAGAAAAGAGAGACAGCATCAGTTTAACTTTAACCAAGTCTAACTTTAGACAACGTTTTGTAGTAACACCAAATAAGTTTTGGTCACTCACCCGAGCATTGAGAAAGGTGCTTTACCTCAACGCTCGCAGGTCAAGCGAGCTAACCACAGCACCACGAGCTCCTCCATATTCTGGAGATAGCTAGCTGAAAAGGTTAAAAAAACCTTTACGGCCAATTTTTCAGCTCTGCAGTTAACGAATCCCGTAAAATTTTCATGCGACTCTCATGGAACATAAATTGCGGGCGCGTTAATATACTGACGCCGACGTTCACGCGATACCTACGTATATAGAGATGATGTTAGTGTGTCGAAACGATTTATGTGTGATTTACAAAAAAATAGTGGTTGTTTTTAGCAAAAGAAAGAAACTAAGAAAATGTCTGGCCGAGTATGGCACTTGGCCAGCTATTTTCTAAGTTTCTTCAGACCTAAAATATTGTTCCAATAGTACTCGAATAATAGATTATAAAGTTGTCGTATTAGAACTAAGTATTATCACGTAGTTACTACTGTGTCAATATAGTACCGAAAAACTATTCAATTTAGTTTTATTAAATTTTAAGTAAGTAGTTATGATAACGACCTTAAATGAAATTTATTTCACTAGTTGTTTATGTTACTTTGGTTTATTTTGTGGTTGCGTAAATAAAACTAGAATATGTTACACATTCATATTTTTACCACACTTTTATTAGCTTCACTTGTAACTAAGTCACAATGTAAGAAAATCTTGGAAATCAATTTTAACCTACTTCTAATTGTCGTATTGATTTGAAACTTTGCAAGTCTATATGAATCCGAAGACAATACAATAATTTGCTACCATCGAGCTGATCTGATGATGGAGTCAAGAGGTGGGCAATAGAACTCTTCAATGGCTGCTAGGAAACCCCTCGAGTTTAGGCTCATTTCTTTTGTTCTGATAAGACCTGTTTGTTACACTTGATGGTGAGGGTCTGATGATGGAGCAGGGAGGAAGCCAGTGGCACTTCTTAATGACCACTAGGAAACCCCTCGAGTTTGGCCTCCGTTGTTTCGTTCTGATGAGACTTTTTAGTCGCACTTGGTGGTTAGGGTCTGATGATGGAGCAGGGAGGAAGTCAGTGGCACTTCTTAATTACCAATAGGAAACACCTTGAGTTCTGGCTCATTTGTTTCGTTCTGATGAGACCTATTCGCTACACTTGGTGGTAAGGGTCTGATGATGGAGCAGGAAGGAAGCCAGTGACACTCCTTAATGACCAATAGGAAACCACTCGAGTTTGGGCTCATTTGTTTCACGTTGATAAGACCTATTTGTTACACTTGGTGGTGAGGGTCTGATGATGGAGCTGGGAGAAAGCCAGTGAAACTCCTTAATGGCCTCAAGAAAACCCCTCGAGTTTGGGCTCATTTGTTTCGTTCTGATGAGACCTATTCGCTTCACTTGGTGATGAGAGTCTGATGATGGAGCAGGGAAGAAGCCAGTGGCACTTCTTAATGACCACTAGGAAACCTCTCGAGTTTGAGCTCATTTGTTTCGTTCAGACGAGACCTGTTCGCTACACTTGGTGGCGAGGGTCTGATGATGTGAAGATAGAGCTGGGAGGAAGCCAGTGGCACCCTTAATGACCACTACGAAACCTTTTGAGTTTGGGCTCATTTGTTTCGTTCTGATGAGACCTATTTGCTACACTTGGTGGCAAGGGACTGATGATGGAACAGGGAGAAAGCCAGTGGCACTCCTTAATGGCAAATAGGAAACCCTTTGAGTTCTGCCTCATTTGTTTCGTTCTGATGTGACCTATCTGCTACACTTGGTGGTAAGGGTCTGATGATGGAGCAGGGAGGAAGTCAGTGGCACTCCTTAGTGACCACTAAGAAACCCCTCGAGGTGGGCTCATTTGTTTCATTCTGATGAGACCTACTCGCTACACTTGGTGGTAAGAGTCTGATGATAGAGCAGGGAGGAAGTCAGTGGCACTCCTTAATGACCACTAGGAAATCCCTTGAGTTTGGGCTCATTTGTTTCGTTCTGATGAGACCTATTTGCTACACTTGGTGGTAAGGACCTGATGATGTAGCAGGGAGGAAGTCAGTGGCACTCCTTAATGACCACTACGAAACCCCTCGAGTTTGGGCTCATTTGTTTCGTTCTGATGAGACCTATTCGCTACACTTGGTGGTGAGGGTCTGATGATGGAGTAAGGAGAAAGTAAGGGTTCGGCTGGCGCATCTGGTAACTAATAGACTCCACTTGAATTTGTAAAACTAAATACATACAATCACGCCTTTGAGTTATAATGTTTACGGGGTGAGCAGACACATGAATGGACTGTGAAATCGATTATCAACCACCCATAGCTTGCCATTTATTAAACTAAAAAGTAAAAAATAAATATGTAGTTTAAAAAACTAAAAAAACACACTTTTATAGGAACAGACTAAAAAGTACAAAATAACCGTCTATTCAGTAACTGAAATTAAAAAGCGTGGTGCGCCCTTTGCAAAGCATGCATTCAAGAACTTAATATTCACAACGCGCACCACGCTTTTTAATTTCAGTTACTGAATAGACGGTTATTTTGTACTTTTTAGTCTGTTCCTATAAAAGTTTGTTTTTTTAGTTTTTTAAACTACATATTTATTAATGGTGTTGATGATGATAGGTATTATCGACTCTGTTATTCTCTGTATTTCGTAACTTAAAATTGTGTTGGTAAGTACCTACGTATAAAGGTAGTTCCATTTGTCAGTTCAGTCCACAGGCTAATAAATTTGATAACGAGGAAATATGTCTATGTCGCATTAGCTGATGATAATGTTACCAAATAATAATAGTACCAGGGCCCGAAGTCTGCTAATTTTAATTTAAATAAGATTCTATTGATATTCAATTGAGACTCAATTACGATTCCATTACGATTAAAACAAATTGGGTATTCTATAAAAACTTGTACGTCATCGTAATTGAATCGTAATGGAGTCTCAGTTGGATAGTTACCTTCGGGTATGTATCATAATAACTACGGTCGTTTCGACTATGGTCGAAATAACTACGGTCAAAAGACCTACTGTTCAAAATAACTATCGGTCGTTACACCTATTTTTAAAATAACTAATTTTTAAAATAACGGTTTATTAAGTTTAAAAATAGTGACTCATGTACAGACACGAGCAATAATATTATGTATACAATACAACATAGAACTTTGTCACCTGTAGCGTTCCAAAAGAAAACGATCAGTGTCACAGAAGTCATTCAATATTGTAATATGATATAGTCCTATGTTGTATACATATTATTGGTCGTGACTGTATTGCTGTTAGGTGCGAGGAGCGAAGCGACGAGCATGTTCGGTTTACATGAACATACCGCGCGAGCCGAGCGAGCGAAGCGAGCGTGCCGCGGCAGCGGCCGGCAAAGCGCCAGAAACGACTATATATATATTCCCATTTCCTATTAAACTGAAGTAGGGGGTAGGGGGGGTGTATAAAGTCGATTCTGGCGCTTCGCCGGCCGCTCCCGCGGCACGCTCGCTTCGCTCGCTCGGCTCGCGCGGCGTTTTGGTCACTGTTCTAACCTCATCATGTCAGCCGAACGACGCCCACTGCTGGGCATAGGCCTCCCCCAAGGATCTCCACAACGATCGGTCCTGCGCTGCCCGCATCCAGCGGCTTCCCGCGACCTTGACCAGATCGTCGGTCCACCTTGTAGGGGGCCTGCCCACGGAACGTCGTCCGGCACGCGGTCGCCATTCAAGAACCTTTCCGCCCCAACGGCCATCGGTTCTCCGCGCTATGTGTCCCGCCCACTGCCACTTCAATGATGCAATCCTTCGAGCGATGTCGGTTGTTTTAGTTCTCCTGCGGATATCATCATTTCTGATTCGATCGAGCAGGGAAATACCAAGCATCGCTCTCTCCATTGCTCGCTGGGTGACTTTGAGCCTTCTTATGAGACCCATAGTAAAAGACCACGTCTCACTTCCATAGGTCATTACTGGCAACACACACTGGTCAAAGACTTTCGTCTTGAGACATTGAGGTATTTCGGACGCGAATATATGTCGGAGCTTCCCAAACGCTGCCCATCCGAGCTGGATTCGACGAGAGATCTCTTTCTCAAAGTTGGACTTACCTAACTGGACCGTCTGTCCTAGGTAAACATAGTGGTCAACAACTTCGAGTGTAATGTTCCCAACATTAACTGGAGCGGGTGCAACATGGGCATTGGACATGATTTTCGTCTTGTCCATGTTCATCTTAAGACCCACTCTTTGCGAAGCATTACCGAGATCTTCGAGCATTGTGTTCAGGTCTTCCAAGGTCTCAGCCATAAGAACTACATCATCGGCAAACCGTAGATGTGTTAGGTACTCGCCATTGATGTTGATGCCGCATCCTTTCCAGTCCAGCAGCTTAAAAATATCCTCCAACGCAGCTGTGAACAGTTTGGGAGAGATGACATCTCCCTGTCTCACACCTCGCTGTAGTTGGATAGGATTAGAGCTCTGGTTCTGTAATCGGACCGACATGGTGGCGTTTTGGTATAGGTACCTCAGCACCTCGATATACCTGTAGTCTATTTGGCACCTCTGGAGAGACTGCACCACGGCCCAGGTCTCGATCGAATCAAAGGCTTTCTCATAGTCCACGAACGCCAAGCAAAGTGGCAGGTTATACTCTTCGGTCTTCTGTATAACTTGCCGCAGCGTATGAATGTGGTCTATGGTACTGTAGCCTTTCCGGAACCCGGCTTGTTCGGGAGGTTGGAAGTCGTCGAACCTGCGAGCGAGACGATTCGTAATGACTCTCGAAAACAACTTATAGATATGGCTCAGAAGCGAGATGGGTCTATAATTCTTCAAGAGAGTTTTATCACCCTTCTTGAAAAACAGCATCACATCGCTTCTGCCCCATGCCTTTGGCGTTTTGCCCTCGAGGATGACAGAGTTGAAGAGCTTCTGGAGGACCTTAAGTATCGGCTTACCGCCCGCTCTTAGAAGTTCTGTTGTGATTCCGTCATCACCCGCCGCCTTGTTGTTTTTGAGCTGCTTGAGAGCCATTCTAATCTCGTACAGGCTGACGTCCGGGATATCTTCGGTATAGTGTCGGGTAAGCTTGGCTCTAGGGTCTTTAGCCTTGCTTTCAACAGGTGTTTGCGTGGAATATAGCTGTCCATAGAAACTCTCAATCTCCCTCAGGATTTCAGGTGTTGACGAAACGATGCTACCTTCCCCAGTTTTCAGCCTCGTCAATTGACTTTGCCCGATAGACAGATCTCTCGCGAACACTTTGGAGCCTTTGTTCCGCTCAATGGCTTCTTTAATACGCTCGGTATTAAATTGGCGAAGGTCGCGCGTCAAGGACTTAGATATCTGTCTATTGAGCTGCCGATAACGATGGGCATCCGCTGAGTTCTGCAGCTTCATTTCGTGTCTCTGATCCATGAGTAGGAGAGTCTGACTGGAGAGTTTCTTCAATTTGGGACGGTGGGTTTTATAGTACTTAGACCCTAACGTGCGGACAGTGTCCACCACCATGTTGTATAGATCGTCCACGTCTATGCTGTTCTCAAGGGCTTCGAAGCGGTTTTGAAGCTCGAGCTGAAAGCACTCGGGGTTTTGAATTTGAGCTGGTATTGGTCGGAGCGTGGATTTTATCAGTCGCGATCTTTCGAGCTTGACATCGATATTCAATGTGCCTCTTACCATACGGTGATCGCTTCCTGTCTTAACAGCGTTGATCACACTGACATCATTGAATATGTGCTTCTTCGTCGACATGATAAAATCGATCTCGTTTTTGACTTTACCGTCCGGACTGATCCAGGTCCATTTGCGGCTTACGGGCTTCCTAAAGAAGGAGTTCATCATATAGAGGTTCTCCCTCTCCATAAAGTCTGCCAGCATCTGGCCTCTATCGTTCCGTTGCCCAAATCCAAATTGCCCCACTCTCAGCTCATCACCGCAACGTTGCCCCAACTTTGCATTGAAATCCCCCATCACAACCGTGTAGTGGGTTTTATAGCTATGCATGGCTTTAGAGATCTCCTCATACATAGCCTCCACTTCGTCATCGTCGTGTGTCGAGGTCGGAGCGTAGACCTGGATAACATTCAGCGAATATCGTTTCGATAATCTGAGTATCAGGTACGCTACCCTGCTCGACACACTTCCGATGGTGATCACGTTGTTGACCTAACCTAACCTAACCTAAAACGTCTGTTACATTTTGTTGGGTGGCAGGGGGCTTCGACCCCCGAGCCCCCTTGGCGGGGGGCTTCGCCCCCTGTCCCCCCTTTTGTTTTTCCCAAAAGATATAAAAATTTTGAAATAACAAAAATTTTTTGAGCAAAAAAATTAAAAAAAATATTTCTATATGTCCATCGGCTGCCTCCTAGGTATCTCCGGAGTACCGTAGGGGATCGAAAATTTTGTTAGATTTCAGCTATGACGGACCGTTTTTGAGATATTTGCATTTTTATAAAATTCATTCTTGAAAATTTTGCAAGTCCCCGCTTCATACTAAAACAGTCAAAAATTTTATGTTTGCGACACCCTAACCAAAAAAACAATCCAACGCGCCCAAATCCATTTAATAAACTTTCCAATTCATAAGCTTGTTGTAGGCGAGTCGTTCATAGTCGAAACAACCAGTAGATGAAATGAACATTAGGCCAATCGTCCGTTAGTTGAATCAACTGTAGTTCAATCAACCGTAGGTGAAATTAACAGTAGTTGAGTCGTTCAATAGTCATTACGAAAATATGTGAATCGATCGTAGTTATTTCGACCATATCAAAATCAAAAATCAAAATCAAAAATCATTTATTCATTTTAGGCTGATACAGCACTTGTGAACGTCAATGAAGCTACGCTATCGGTTCGCAAATCCTACGGCGGGAGGCCTTGTAACGAGAAGAACCGGCAAGAAACTCGCCAAGGGCTATTTTTTTCTCCCTGTCATATTTCATACAGGGTCGTCAAATTGAAAAGTGACTTTAACATAATATAATATGTAAAGTCACTTTCCATCACAAATTAATCTTAAGTTTAAAAACAAAATAAAAAAACCCGGTAATCATAGCAGTAAATAATTTTCAATAACTAAGAAATAGACATCCAAAAGGTAGTTTCTTTAAAATACACACCAACCAAAAACGTAGCAAATAAAATAATAAATATAAATGCCAAACAAGGGTAATAAAACTTTGAATAGTTTAAGAACATAAGAGTCAATAATAAACAGTGCCATACAAGCCACGATAAAATAAAACTAATAACAATAAAACATTAAAAATCTGCATATTTTGAGACAAGAAGCCAGGAGCAGACCCATCCCACTGGTAGCACTCGTTCACGAGCATGACGCATGAACCAGCCATCGCTTCGCTTAACCATATTTTAGGGAACGTAACGACCCGCCTCACACGACACCACCGCAGAAATGTTTACAGAGAGCATGACATACTCAAACTTCTCATCTCAAAACGCAGAAACCAATATAAGAATGTACCCAGTATTAATAATTTTGTTAAACACGACTCACAATTAACTAGAGAAAAAATCCTTCTCAGCTTATGACCAAGTTGCTTTGTCATTTAAGTAATCACTTACAGTATAGTAGCCCTTCTTGAGGAGGCAATTTTTTATATGATTCTTAAACTCTTCAAAGGGTAACTCCAAGATATCACTTGGAATCTTGTTAAAGATGTGTATACCTTGACCCATGAAAGACCCATGTACCTTCTCTAATCGGTAACGAGGCATTGAAAGTTTATCCCTATTTCTTGTATTGTAACCATGCAAAACGCCATGTTTAGTATACAAGTTAATATTACGACGCACAAAAATAATACAATTTAATATAAATTGAGATGCAGCTGTCAGTATACCAATTTCTTTGAACTTCTCCCTAAGAGAAGTTTTAGAGCTTAGTTGATAAATGGCCCTTATTGCTCGTTTTTGCAGAATAAATATAGCATTAATGTCAGCTGCTAATCCCCACAAAAGAATGCCATATGACATGATGCTATGAAAATAACTAAAGTATACAGTCCTAGCAGTTTCTTTGTCAGTTAACTGTCTAACTTTTCTAATAGCGTAAGCTGCAGAGCTGAGCTTACCAGCTAATGCAGCAATATGCGAATGCCACTGAAGTTTTCTGTCTATAGTTACACCCAGAAAGACTGTTGATTCAACTAAATTAAATTTTTCATTATTTATTACAATTTCTACGGGTGGAGATTGTACATTTGGTAAAGAGAATAGAATGCATTTCGTTTTCTATGCATTAAGCTGTAGATTATTAAAACTAAACCAAGTGAGTATTTCCGAGAGTGCTTTGTTTACATCGTCAAAATTAGATTGATTTCTGTCAATGTTAAATATTAAGGAAGTATTTTCAGCAAACAAGACAATCTCACATAAGCTATTTGCAAAGAAAGGTAAATCGTTAATATAAACCAAAAACAAGAAAGGGCCCAAGATAAACCCTTGAGGTACACCTAGCTTTACATCAGAACACATTGATTTTACCCCATTTATATCAACTGTCTGAGTTCTGGAACTAAGATACGAGTGTAATAGTTTTTGGGCATTATTTTTTACACCGTAATGATTTAGCTTCAACAGCAGCGTCCGATGATCTACACAGTCAAAAGCTTTGGACAAGTCGCAGAATATGCCAAGAGCATTCTGCGACCCCTCCCAGGCCCCAAAGACATGCTTAAGAAGTGCAACCCCGGCATCAGTAGTAGACCTACCCTTCGTAAAACCGAACTGTTTGTTATGCAAGAGGTTATTTAAAGTAAAAATAATGAGTTAATAATTGCTCCAGTATTATTTTTTCAAAGATCTTGCTCAAGGCGGGTAAAATAGATATTGGTCTGTAATTACCTGGGTCTTAGTCGTAATGACCTTAGTTATTATGATACATACCCCATTGAGAGTCCTGTCAAACAAATGTCAAATGAGAGTAGAATACGATTGTAATACGATTGAAGAGCAGACTAGCAAATATTCCGATGGCAGTTCAATGGCAGTTCAGTCGTATACCATTGGTCTTAAGTTAGTAGCAGAATACCAAAAATGTCAAAAACCGCTATTGAGATCCAATTAAGATTCAATTGAACCATTTGTAAATTAGCAGACTTGGGGCCCTGTACCTTTCCGTGAATATATTTAGAAAAACAACAACATGTAGAAAAAATACACATTTTATCCACAATGGGGTAGCACTTAACCTTCATCCACCTGATGATAAGTGAATAACATTCCTGCGGTGGTGTGGTATAAGTCGGGTTGTTACGTTCCCTAAAATATTGTTTCAGCGAAGCTAAAGCTGGTTGATGCGTCATGCTCATGAATGGGTGCTGCTAGTGGGGTGGGAGGTGTTGGGATAAGGCACAGCCGTCTCTATCGTCTTCTACAAGTCATGCTATGATACGGAACGGCAACTTTGCTGTGAACCGGTTTACTCCTCTGAGTACTAAAATCCTATGGAGGTGGCATACCTACGAAAAAGTGAGGTGTAAGTAAGTCACAATGTAAGAAAGTCTTGGAATTCAATTTTAAGCTACTTCTAATAATTGTCGTATTAATCGGTCCGTCAAAATCGGTCCAGCCGTTTCAGAGATTAGCCGGAACAAACAGACAGACAGGCAAAAATTGTAAAACATGTCATTTTGGTATATGTACCGTATATTTAATCATATGCACGTAGTAAAAAGCGGTTATTTAATGTTACAAACAGACACTCCAATTTTATTTATTTGTATAGATGTATAGAAGATATGCCATCTCCATAGGATTCAGTACTCGAGGTTTACTCGCTGTTTACCTGTCAAACGGTGCAAACGGTGTCAAATCGGTTCACTTAAAACTACGTGGGACGTTGCCAACTTTATGCGCATGGCTTGTAGAAGACGATAGAGCTGGCTGTGGATAAGGTATTATAATTTTAATAGTATTATCTAGAGATTTTATATAATTTTTATGCATTTACAATGCAATTTTGTAGGTTTAGGAAAAATGTGATAGTAAAAATCCACAAGCCCTATATAAGTAGCTTTCAGTCGGGATTCGAACCCGCGCCTCCGGGAATCCGGTCGGATGCTCTGACCAACTAAGCTACCGAAAGGCTTACACGACTCGTCGAATTTTGCTATCATACGTCGTAGGCAAGCGTTGCTTCATCAATGTGAGGAAACCCTTGCATCCGAAAGAAACATTTTTACAAATGTTTATCAATCAATTAAGATGAAACAACCATAAATTGAGATTTTATATTATTTTTATGCATTCACAATGCAATTCTGTAAGTATAGATTATCTAGTTTTGTGGGCGAGCTGGTGTGTCTCATAATGATTTTGATATTCGTGTCTTACAATACATTAACGGCATTTTTTCTATTAATTGTTTGACTTATTATTCATAGATTTTTTTTATTTGTTACTACTTATAGATTTGAATATACGGCGCAGCTTGCAGTTTTCTTTTTAGTAAACCTGTAATGTGAATTAGAATTTTGATTTTTTTAAGGCTAAGGAAAGCACTCCCGGAATCCTTAGCCATTCTCTTACAATCACACCAATTATCTAAGCCCGTAGTTAATTTCTTAAGAAACTGTGTCTACGTGAACTTGATAACGGATAAATATATACTTAAATACTTTTTGTTTGTAAATACATACTTAATATACATAGAAAACACCCAGACCAAGACAAATAGACATGTTCATGCACACAAATATTTGTCTTGTTCGGGAATCGAACCCGAGACCTCTGGCGCAGAAGGCAAGTAGTTTACCCCTGCGCCAAATCGGTCGTCATCATTGAGGAGATATCTCTCTCATCTCTAACTATTGGAACACAAAAATGTTAAAACATCGTTGTTATGGTGTCAGACTTAGATAAGATGGCAGCCAGGGGGACTTAGAACAAGTCCTACCACCGACCAAACTGTATACAACAATTACCTTTACTTGGAATCGAATTTACGTAGTCCATTATCTTAAGAAAATGTACGTTAACGAAATACGTTTTTTCATTCCATTTAACAGTGAAATGGATGAAACAAACGCTTAAAGATACAATTACAAGCAAAGCAGTGTCTAGAGCAGCGACGAACCGCCACAGACTGCACGTGGATATTATTTCAGTAGAAATTTCATTATCGCAATGCAAGCTGTGAGGCTTACCTGTATTTCTATTTTTATTAGTTCATGATTATATTTGCGTGTAGCACATGAGGTCTTTTGCTTTGTAAAATTTTGTTTAAATGGTAGTAATAAATAGTCACAAAGTCTGCAATTATATTGATCAAATATTATTGAATAATATTGATTAAAACATCAGTAATGATATTATCATTATTTTGCATTGCATTTAAGAGAGGGTAATATTTTAGTACATTTTATATGATTTTGCAAATGGCAAGTTATGTCACTACAAATTCTGATCTAGAATTTATGTTATTTTTTATAAATAACATCTTTGAATAGAAACTTGTGGATTAAATTAAATATGTATAGCAATTAAATTTTACATTTATGACTTAATTGAAGGCTAAATTTTACCAAAAGTTCTAGAAGCATGAGTAAAATTCTCTAAAGAAGACTAAAATATTACCTTTGCGTATATTCTAATTCAACAACCGGCAAAATCTAGACAAAGATTTTTGAATAGACAAAGCGCTCAGAGCGGAATAGAACGAGCGACGGACGCAAAGTCGCGCCTGCGACGACAGATGGTGCGTGGATATAATTCTGCAGTATTACCGCTGCAAATTGCAAGCGAACTCGCCACTGCTTGCCCTGCAATTTATAAGGATATTATCTTATCTTATACCTAAAATTGTTAACTAAAATAGTAGTTAAATAAAAAAAAAGATTATGTAAAATTCCCTGTTTTGTTTTGCACGGTACTGAAAAATCTGAACCTTATCCCTTTTTCATAAGATACTTAAATAGTAAAACTGACGTTTCCTAAGAAGACTAATATTACTTTTTCACTTCTCATGCTCGTAAAGTTCGTGTTTATGTTGGGTATAGGCGGCATAAAATCGCTTTTTATGCTCTAGTGCATAAAGTAAAATCTTCGTCTAAGTCTCAGACTTTAAGACAAAGGTCGTCAGGTAAACAGTCACACACGCAATTAAACTTCGTTAAATAAACTTTATTAATAACTAACGTATTTCATTATGTTTCTTAAATTTTGTACATAATCCATGATAAATTATTAAATTAATAAAACTAGGCAAAATTAATGAGTTTTCTAAGGAATAAGTATTTCAAGAGTATTATGGACTACGATCTATGCTAAAGTCACTGTGCTGCCAATGCCCGTATAAAAAAAAGAAAAAGAAAGTCTTCCCGCCAATATGGCGAAGTCTTTATTTATTCTTTTTTGCAATATTGTTATTTATTTTCCTCACACTCGAAGTGAAAAGCAGAGTGTATAACTCGTACATAAAACCCATTTTACCCTCGAATTGACTATCCACCCTCGCCTACGGCTCGGATGGATATATACGTCTCGGGTAAGATGGTACCTTTTATGCACTTGTTGTACAATCTACTATTATCTACATTCTAATTCAACAACCCGTAAAATCAAAGACACAAACATTTTTGAATAGACAAAGCGCTCAGAGCGGAACAAACGTAACAGACACAAACAGGCTGTCCCAAACAGGTGTCGGGCGGCGACAGATGGTGCGCGGGTATAATTCTGGTGCAGTTTTATCGCCGCAAACTGCAGCCCAACTCGCAGCTGTTTGCTCTGCAACTTTTATGGATCGCTTATATAATTGCGCCATGAAAATTTTATGAAAATAATTGAAGGATGGTGAGTGATTGATCTGTGTGTGCTTCAGTAATTAATTAAAGTTAATTTGTATAATATGAATCAATTATCATATATTTTCGTCTTTCAAAAGAATTAAGTTTCAGAAGTTATGGTGAACAAATAAAGTGACAACGCAACAATAATATCCGTTTTTCAGCGGTGTATTCAGCTTGCTTAAAAAAACATAATTTGAGATTTTATATTATTTTTATGCATTCACAATGCAATTTTGTAAGTATAGGAAACATAATTTATTAATAATTTATAGGATTCCTAGATCAAATTCCCAATCACTGCATTTACAACCCTGAATAAAGCCATCACTACGAAAATCCTAGAAACTTAACATGTTCAATGTTCTTCTTCTCTTCTTCATATTATTGTATTCTATTTTGATTCTATTCTAACATTTATTGTCTTTACATATTCTGTAGGAGGAAATCCATAAGTAAGCAATAGTCAATTGCTTAAACACGGCCAGGATTAAATGATGAGTAATTGTCAAGTATCTGCCATGAGAAGCTGTTATCCAAACCCGCTCCAAGAATAATGAACACCCACACGAACAGAGAGAAATAAATTTCTCACGAAGACTGTTAGGGGTAAAATTTAATAAAGCAAATAGGACTGGTGTTACGAACTGCGATGCTTGAGCATATTTTAGAAGATTTATAAGCGGCGGAACAAAGAGCGTTATTTACAATTAATTTAAGGAAAATTACGTAATGAAAAATGAGAGAATAGCCGAATTCTTCCGTCTACAAGTACACGGCAAACATCATACGGAGCTCCGCAATTTTATTTTTGTTACATGAATTGACGACATTAATATTGTGTAAGGGTTAGTGGATAATTTTTTTCTTCTATTTTCGGTTGAATTTAACTTCTAACGTACTTGAATGTTTTGAAGTGTACAGATTTATTTGTTGATAGTAGCACATGGACAAAAACTGTTTATTTCATATTTCAATAACACAAGTACTTAACACGAGAAATAATTAATGGGCCACAAAAAATATTAAGGAAGCACCTAAAATACTGAAATGCACGCATTGTCCATTTCAGTATTTTTAGGTGTTAACTTAGTATTTTTATGGGTTAGGTGAGGTTAGATTGGTGATCAATATTACAACCCATTTATTTTCAATTCAGGGTATAAGGTACCTTATACAAAAAAATATATTGAATAGTAAAAAGGCATAATTAAGAGATAACGCCATGACATAACAAAGTTTGAAAACATAAAGTTTAAGTACCCACCTTGACGTTTACCAAACTACGAAAGTTTGTCACAGCATTTAGTATTCCGATTATTTTGGTAACTGAACGGCCAGAGTGCAGAGCTTGGAGCAGGGCGGGCAGCGTTCAGCCCGTGATTGCCGACGCTCCAGCCGCTACTCAGGACACCACTATGCGTTAGCATTTGTTTAACATGAACGCTGGCCGCCCCGCCCCGCTCGACGCTCAACCAGAGCGGGCACCCTGGCACGTAGTAGTTTTTTTTACCCTGTGCCCTGGCCGTACACATAGTAAATACCTAAGTATAATAATTCTAATTTACATTATTAGTATACGTAATTTTTTTATGCAGTAACTACCTACGCTTATTTCTTTGCTCATAATTTTGTATGGCACTCATTGCAACTGATTACTCACTGCTCCGTTCATAATGGTATGCCGTTGCAAGATTTCAAACTGTGCGGTGACGCTGAGCATTTTCAAAGACTAATCTGTTGCTTTGAAAGACTAATCTTTATTCGAATGCAGATAATGCTATTTCAGACGATGAGAAAACTCAAAAAGAGAAACCTAGTTTTTTAAGCTACTGCCGGTAGCTTAAAAAACTAGCAATAAACAGTAAGAACTCGGCAAGTAAGAATTGTATTTATACCATCTAACAGAAACGTCGATGTCTAGGTAGAACCTACAATACAAATTTTCTCGATAAAAAAACAAGTAATACGTTTAAAATCATATTAACTAGGTAAGTTTAAGAAGCCTAATTGAAGTTGCACTTCTCCAGCATATTAAATTCCGTGAAACAACAAAGGGCAAACTGTGAATTTTGTATTTTGTCGTCGTTCGATATGCTACGAGATAGTTGTAGCACGCCTTCAATAGGTTTCCGCACCTCGATTCTATTAGAAGTTATGTCAGAACTACCACCGGGATACTGTGTTGCTTCCCATTTTGTTTTAGATGCAGCAACTCTGGGAAACGTGTTTGTAGTGAGATGAAACACAAATTGTAGTAATAGTAGTGAGTTTCATATTATGTTTATTGGAGAGGGTTTTCTAATGAAAGATTTCAAAGGTTACAAATTATTGTGTAGAATTTCGGGTGGAAGGAAATTATTATTGAGTGATAGAGTACAAACTTGCTTAGTTTCATTTCATTAAAAGTGATTTGTTTTTATTTTATTATCTATTTGTGTCCTAAGCGTGGTTGCGAATATAAAAAGAAGTGTTAAAAACTTATGACATTTATTAATCTTAAGTTTGTATCTGCGGATTTCAATCTGGAATTAACTTATTTCTTTTGTCTCTTATCTGTCTGCTCGTGTTCTATCCTAAAAAAATCTAATAAACAGGATTCCCGAAAATTTTTTACTTGCAAATCACTCGAAAAAATATTATTTTACAGTCTTTTATCTAGTGATTCTGGCCATTCAATACTCTACTAGTGACACTTTACTGCATCAAATACAATTTCCAACATCCGCCTTATCGTAAATCAAAATTAAATATTATACATAATATATTTAATATACTTACTCTTTTTTTTATTTAAAATGGGGTAGCACTTAGCTTTCATCACACCTGATGCTAAGTGGTGATAAGGCTGAAGGTGGAAGCGCACTACTCCCGAATCCTCACTGAGGAACTGGCTATCTTATCTCTAACTGCCGGAGCACAATAAAGCTGATAACATCATTGCTATGGCGTCAGACTTAGATAAGATAGTGGTAGTTAGCCAGGCAGACTAAGGTCAATTAGTCTACCCTGTTTCCTCCCTAGATAATGCCAGGAGAGCAATTTTGACGACCGATTTGGCGCAGGGGTAGGCTAGGCTACCCACCGTCTGCGCCAGAGGTCTCGGGTTCGATTCCCGAACAAGACAAATATTTGTGTGCATGAAGATGTCTATTTGTCTTGGTCTGGGTGTTTACTTCGTATATTAAGTATGTATTTACAAACAAAAAGTATTTAAGTATATATTTATCCGTTATCAAGTTTTCCATGATACAGTTTCTTAATTAAATTAACATGGGCTCGGATAATTGGTGTGATTGTAAGAAGTTATTTATTTTTATTATTATTTATATTATTTTTCCAAAACATCTATGGCCACTATTGGCATGTCTGGCACTGTTTTCTTTTTATTTAAAAATGAATTACTAAAAGAGATATGAACCTTCCAAATCCTAAATATTCCGCGCTGTGTTCAAACTTCCAGAAAACCATTTTGACTAGATTATAATATAAAACGTAAAACTAGGAACACGGCCAAATCCTTTCTTAAGCTTTTAATAAAAACCGCACATGTTTTGGAAAATAAATCAGGGTTTTAGGAAACGTTGATTTTGCGTAGGTACTTTTTATAGGTATAATTACGGTTCGAGCTGCAATTGTCTCTATCGCGCTCTGTGAGGGAGCAATAGATAGAGTGAGAGAGCAATAGACTTTTACAACTTCCTAGTTTTTAAGGCGCTACTCGGAAAAATATGGACTTTTTCATTTAAAACTTTAGGACGGTTACAGTTGTTACAAATCTGTTAATAAGATATATATTTCTTCATACCTTTATCTAGAATCGTATAGTTTCAAAAACACGATTTTATGATTTTGCCTCGACACTTTTTCTTTTCGAAAAGACCTCTAAAAAATCCGAAAAGTGAAGATTATTCTTAAATGGGGTTACTTACACTATTGGAAATTGGTTTAATTAGTGGACACCAATAATATTAAAGATCGTATAGAAGCATTTTTTTTAAAATCGCTGTAGTTTTTTAATACGAAGTGATTTTGTGTTTTTTTTGCGTAATCTGCAAAATCGGTCTCGCTCCCGCGCGCGTCGTTTTCTCATTGCTATCTCGCTTCAGCACATATTTTCCGAGTATCGCCTTAATTATGTTGGTCGTGAGGTTTCCTCTAGGTATAATATTCGGAACAGAAGGAATCTAAAATTCGCTTATTTCTTTTTGTTGGTTCCGATTTTCCGGCTGCGGGAACGATGTCTATTATCTGTCTGCTCGTGTTCTGTCATAAGCTGGCAACTTTATTCACGCTTTCTACCTCACCGGGAAGAATGTGGAGGATATCGAATAATGGAGGTAATAAAATACAATACTGTTTTACAGTGAAAAGTAAATAGTTTTGTTTTCACTTTAGACATTCAGATGTGATAGATATTCGTATCCATTATTTGTTATTATTCAAAAGAAATATATGTTTGATACCTATATACATCTAATTAAAAGCATTGTTAGTAAAAAAAAAATAGGTAGACTAATTACGCTCAAAATAGAAAGTTTCTCCAGTAAAAAAACGTATAAGGCGCTGTTCACGTAATTTATTTGAAAAAGCCCTAGCAGTTTTCCAAATGAGTATAAAATAACATACATTAATCACGTATAATCTCAGAAACAGCACGATGAGCGTTAAATTATTCGCACGTAATTTACGACATTCAAAACGCGTTTGTTTACTGAATTTTGTGAAATGATTTTCAAATTACTCACAATTCTTAATAATAGTTTTATTGAGAATAAGTAATGCGTACAATATAAGCTGTTTAATTTAGAATTTCATTTTATAGGATTTCAGTGACAGACCAATTTGTTCTGCTAGTAATTAAAGTTATTTTACAACAGATTACATCTTTACATAAAAAATAATATTTTAAAACATCACGGAACTAAATGTGCAGTATAACATTAGATAGATAATATTAGATCTCAAAAAAATAAGAGTTTAATTCGAGAGTTTTTAATCACCTCTTTGGTATAGTGGTGCATACCATGTATTAGACCCTGAGGTCCCAGGTTCGATTCCCAGTGGGGGTACATAAAATGGTTTGGTAGGACTCTAAGTCCGCCTCGCTACTGATGCCCTAACAACGATGTTTTCAGCATAGTTCCTTTGTGTTTGAGAATTCCAGAAGTAGTGCGCTTCCACCTTCAGCCATATCATCACTTAATATCAGATGTAATTAATGCTTAGTGCTACCCCGTTGTTAATAAAAAAAAAAGTTTTTTTTCTTACTTGCTTATATGCAACGCAAAATAACTGATATTTCAGAACCTTTATATTTGAAACCTTCCACAGATTAAGTGCCTCAATAACCTCAAAGGTGTCAAATTTATGATGCCCAGGTTTTATGCCATTCAATTTACATCGGGCGATTTTGGCAGATAATGTCTTGTCCGAAACTGGCCTTTAAAATTTTATTACACCTTTCAAACGTTCAAATAATCATAAATTGCTTATGGCAGGTAATAAAAAAATCAGGCTACAATATTTTTCCAATTTATCTTAACAACTTGGTTTTACAACTCAATATCCGAGATGTTATGATAATAGATTTACACATCAATTATAACTTTTGCAGCGCCTTCGCTTATCAGAAAATATGTTTTGGCCGAGTTTATGGCTGTTTCTCTTCGTTTAATTGCTTCGCTCTGAACCAGCCATAATATTATTAGAAACGCGAAAGTAACACAGTATGTCTGTTGCATTTTATCAGTAAAGTTGTACTATTTCAATTCTGAGTAACTTATTGTTACATATATAGTTTCGACTATGAAGAAGGAAAGTAAGTAATATATTTATGTAGGTTATTTAATGATGTGCAGCCTTTATAGAAAAAGTGGATGAAAATTTATTTGAAAAATACGAAAATCTAGAGAATTAATATGTTTACCTAAATCCTGAAACTATCACGAGAACAGAGTCTTTCAGTTAAAGAATCAAAATCAGTCTGTCTGTTCTGTTTGTTGAAATCTGTATCAGTGTAAGCTCTTACAATTTTTATGTTGCACTTATATACCTACTTGTTAAAAAGTGGAGTGATTTTAAACCAGATTCCATTAGGTATCATTTGAGAATAAGTGCTCAACATCCAGTTAGTGGATTGGATAGGTACTAAAATAAACTCGCTACCATCGTTGAAACAAACAAAAATAAAAACCCGCCCGTCAGTATTTAGTCCGGTTAAAGAGAATTGTCCGGAAGGTGAGAGCAATCAAAAGTTATCTATTTCGTTAAAAAAATCAACGGGCTTTTAGATAGTGCTGCGCTGAACAAACTGCACAGTTTAGTGCTTTAGCGCTGTACTAACAAACAAAGTGTGAAATAACTGTAGAAATTATTTAAGGTAGGTTTTTCTATTAGGGTAAAAATATTTAATTTAAAATTGTTATAAACACAACAATCTGAAAGTTCCAGAGGCCTAATTACAAAAAGCACTGCGTAGGTAAGTACTGAATATTATTATGAAATCCCTTTACATGTCTTTATTTCATCTAACTTTAGCGATTGTCAAATATCTGGAAAGGTATTTCTTTAATTAAGGCGACACTGATGCTTTAGCACTGTAACAATGTGCCATTTATTTAACATTGTCTCTTAGATGGGAAAATTACCTTAATAATTTATTTATCATCTCATTACCTTAAAAATATTTGGTAATTCCACCACTAAAGGACTTTCAATACTGGTTACGTATCAGCATTATTCTTACTATAAGTACCTAGGTACTAATATTATAAAGTGTGTTTGTTTGTTGTTGTTTGTCTTTCACGTCAAAACAGAGCAGAGCGTAGCGGCATAGGCTACTTTTTTATCTGGAATAATATTACATTCGTTCACGTGGGATAACATCGTGTAGTAAGGCCTACCTACAAGCGGGCGAAGGCGCGGTAAGGAAAAAAATAATCAAAACATCGTTTTTAAAATATGTATACATATATCAATATCGTAACCAACCTCGTGCAAATCCTTTCAATGTGTCCTTGTGAACCACAAGTCAGTAAGTCATATTTGAGAAATTTGCCGTGTTGCTTTTTGATCCATAATTTATTATAAATTAATGCAAAAATGACTGTATCTTTCGGTCTGTCGATGGCGTTCTGTTACCTTTTCACACCTATACTTTTGATTAGAGCTTGAAAAAGGCTAAAAGTATATTTATCCCGAGCGTGAAATAACTGAAGATCACAGATATCTATATATATAAAATTCTTTGTCCTGAATCACTGACGAATAAACGCACAGCCTAAGCCGCTGATCGTAGAGACCTGAAACTTGGAGGGTGTGTTCCTTGTATAATGTAGGCATCCGATAAGAAAGGATTTTTCGAAATTCTACCCCTAAGGGGGTGAAAAACGGGGGTAAAGTTTGTATGGGACAACGTGATTCCGTCCAATCTTCTTCAAATTTTGCATAAACATTCTTTAACAGAATTAATCGAAGATGTGTTTCATATTTCATTGAAACTCATCGCCTAACAGGGTTAAAAAGGGATAGAAAATTATTTTGGGGGTCATTTGCATCGAAGTTGATATCAATACTCCTTAGTGCTTTTGATTTTTAATTTCATTTTGTTTTGACACATGTTTGAAAATTCAATCCGTTTCTAATACAGTGCGACGTACAGTACCACAAGCTTTCCTGTTCCGGTGACAGCCGTGACAAAGGAGCCACTTGGAATACCAAATTAGCTGTCAAAATGGACTGTCGTATGAAAACTGTTTTAGTTCCAAAGATAATCACCGGAACAGAAAAGCTTGCTGCACTTTATACCTCATTGCCACCAAAGAGTAGTTATGTATCAACTAGCGTATTGCCACTATAGAAAAAAAGCTTCGCTTTGCACGAGAGCTGTCATAGAACCCATGCCACATTAAAAAGTACCTTAGCAAAGTATTGACTTGATCTTTTGCATTTTGGTAGGTAGTTCAAGAGTAGGAGAATGTCCGAATTTTTGAACTTTCATGTTTGGTATAAAGTATAGGTAGCGTGCTCGGGCTGCGATCGCTGAGGTTATGTGACTTTCGCAGTGGTCTTTCACGGGATGGCTGTTCAAAAATATATGGTGCTTCGGAAGACACGATAAGCCGATGGTTCTGGCTGCATTTGGATTGGTTAATACCCCATAACTGCAATGGGCCCGTGTGGAAGGTCATGGTCCATTCTCCTTATCCATCAATATGAAGGCCTGTACCCCAGCAGCGGGGACAGTAAAATGGATTGATGACGGTGCTGACGAGACCTTAGAGAACGCCTATCTACCTACTTTTTGACATGAAATTTTGCGATGTACCCAATTTTAATTACTCACGGACGGACGTAGTCGCGGCCGGCCAATCATATTCATATTTCTACTATCCCTAATATTATTATAAATGCGAAAATTTATGTTTGTTTGTCTGTCTGTCTGTATGTTCTGTTTTAACGTCAAAACTGCTGAACCGATTCAGATGAAATTTGGAATGGAGATATTTTGTGACCTCAGGAAGGACTTTTTACCGCGGGAATAAGGATCATTCCCATGGTAAAATAAGTTTTAGCACGAGCATAGCTGTGGAATGGAATTAGTATTAAAAGTGATGGTTTAAGTTAATGGAAAGGATTATATTTAGAACTAGCTGTGCCCGCGACTTCGTCCGCGTGGAATAGTGACTTTCGGCAGCATTTTTAATTTTTAAGGCTAATAAGCTATTTTGTTTTTTTATTTATTTATCCTACTTATCCTACTTCCTACTATATTTATTTATTTATTTATTTATACAAAACAACTTGTAGGCTTACAGAGTGTTCCAAAACGCCAGCAAGTCTCAATACAATCCAGTTGTCATTTAATACAGTTTCATTATAAAAAAGTAAAATTAATGTCTAAAATCACATAAAATTTATATCAGTCCTATGCAAATTGTCAAACAGGAATATTTACGCAAACTGTCAGAGAATAAAATTAAATGTCAAATAAGAAGCAATGTCAAAGATGAAAAACAATCTAAAATAATTTACAAGCCAATAATGTCAGTGCAAAATAATAATGTCAACATAAATTCAGATGTCAAGGGTTAAAATTAAGATGAAAAACAATCTAAAATAATTTACAAGCCAATAATGTCAGTGCAAAATAATAATGTCAACATAAATTCAGATGTCAAGGGTTAAAATTAAAATAAGTCCAATGTCATAAAATAATAATTCCTAATAATATTATAAATGTATATGTATAATATTATAAATGTGAAAGTTTAGATGTTTGGATGTTTGTATGTTTGTTACTCAATCACGCCAAAACGGCTGAACGGATTTGGCTGAAATTTGGGACACAGATACTTTGTAGCCTAGAGAGAAACATAGGCTACTTTTTATCCCGGAAAAACATCACATTCCTGCGGGATAACGTCGTGTAGTCCACGCGGGCGAAGCTGCGGGCGGAAAGCTAGTTTATCATAAAGGCGATACTCGGAAAAATCGTGCTGAAGCGAGATAGCAATGAGAAAACGACGCGCGCGGGAGCGAGACCGATTTTGCAGATTAGACCAAAAAAACACAAAATCACTTCGTAATAAAAAACTATAGCAATTAAAAAAATAATGCTTCTACACGATCCTAAATATTATTTGTGTCCACTAACTAAACCAATTTCCAATAGTATTTGTAACCCCATTTAAGAATAATCTTGAATTTTCGTATTTTTTAGAGGTCTTTTCGAAAATAAAAAGTGTCGAGGCAAAATCATAAAATCGTGTTTCTGAAACTATACGAATCTAGATAAAGGTATGATGAAATATATACCTTATTACCAGATTTATAACAACTCTAACCGTCCTTAGTTTTATATCAAAAAGTCCATACTTTTTCCGAGTAGCGCCTTAACCTTTATCATATACCTACCAACAAAGCCTTATTATTTATCTATTGGAATTTAAACAAAAAAAACCCTTTCATCGATATCGTAACCAGTCGCGCGCAAATCCTTTCACTGCTATCAATGTGTCCTTATGAATCACAAGTCAGTAAGTCATATTTGAGAAATTTGCCGCTTGGCGTCGAGCTGGGGCTTGTACGGATTATGCACGCGCCATTAGCTCGATTCGCGGCTTTGTGCGCTCTCCCCTCATTGTCACGGAGCTCCAGATCCAAATAGCATTTTAATTATTTATACTTACTACGTTTTCGCTAAGGCAAGATTTTTGGGCGAGCAAATTGCTTGTTAGCGATAATTGACTTATCTGTGTTGTCCTACCACATTATGTATACCTTCTCTCATTTAAAGAGGCTCTCGATTGAAGTAGCTAAGCAAATTTCGCAATGATCGTTCACGGGGTAGGTGATCAATAATTTACATCCCTGCTCCTCCGTGCTACGGAAGGGGACGTTAAGTCTTTGGTGCCAGTTGCATATGTAGTCCTTAATATTCCACCAACCTGCGTGGTGAGTACCGACTCATCATTTACAAAACTTAACTTAAGAATAAATAAATGAATATTGGACACCATTACATACATTGTTCCCAAACTGTAGTAGTTTGAGCACTATCGATGCTTACACCACTCCGCCACAGAGGTCGTCATGAATATAAAGCTTGTGCCCTAGCAGTGAGGACTTTAAAATGACTGATGATCAGGTCAGATTTTTGCGCAAACACATTTCTTTTTAGTGAGATAGGTGATTGACATATTTGTCTGTGTTACCGTTCATATGTTATTATTGACAACGTTTAAATTATTATTGATAACGACCATGGCCCGCTATTATTTCTCGGCTGCTTGCGTGAAACGAGCGAGATAGAAAATGGCTTTGTAACGACACATTTCATAGCTGAGTCTCGTTTATTAAGCTTAATAATGTATAGAAGATCAGTAGTTCTTTATTTGCGTTAAATAATATAAAATGTTTACATGAATGGATTTTAAGTATCAGGAGGATCATATAGATTTATTTTGTTAAAGTTGTGTTTCCTTTATAAGCATTTGTATTTTGTAAATAACTAGGTATTAATATACTTTTGAAATGGTAAACCTTTATCTAAAATTGAATACTAAAGCTCTGAATAGGCAGATGCGACCACGCGGCTGCGAAGCGGGAGCGATGTGGTAAAGTTGGTCATGCGTCCGCCGCACGACTGAAACTCCTGTTTTGCAGACGCTTGGAGGCGTCTGTTTGGTCAGAGCTCCATTTCTCTCCAATACTTGTTTTGGTAAGTAATGTCCGCGTAAACTTGCAGTGCACTGCCACAGTCAGTTATATTATAACACACCGGGAGTACCTACTGCGGAGTGTCAATACACACCCTCAACTTGGCTCGTTATTCGTGGTCATAAGCTTGACGCGGATAACTTTACAAGAGCTAATTAGGCCACGAGCCGCCTATCGCATAGTTAAACCTTCGTCTGGGAAGTGAGAGCGACGACGACTCGGTAACAATGGTCAGTAGCGCGACGAAGAGCGCAAAGATGTTGTATCCCTCTCTATTGAACGAGTCATTGAACTATCCTGTGTGGAACTTGACCAACTAATTATAATATGTCTTTATAGACCTCCCAATAGTAATTATTCTGAGTTTGAGTCCACTATGGAGGAAGTGTTAAGAATAACTTGTAAAACCAATAAAAAAGTTGTCATATGTGGGGATTTCAATGTAGATATTTTAGACCGTAAATTGGCCACACTCTCAAGTAGATTTTTAAACTTGTTTAAATCATTTAATTTAATACACACTTTTAATGAGCCTACTCGAATCACACCCACATCTGGCAGTTGCTTGGACAATATTTTTACAGACTGTTCGGTTATAGAAAAAAAGGTAATTGATGTCATAAAATCTGACCATAGTGGACAAATAGCCTCTATAGAGCACCATCATGTCTGTCCTAAACGTAAAATAATATGTAGGCCAATTACGAAAAAGGGCATTGATAAATTTAGAAATCATGTAATTGATAAAATTGAAACTTTACCAGCTTCTATTATGGAACCTAATAATCTCTATAATGATTTATTTAGTGTGGTGCAAAGCGAATTTAGTAAAACATTCAAACAAAAGGTGATCAACTGTAATACTAATAGAAAGAAGTTTAGTGATTGGGCCACGCCTGGGATTTATACAAGTAGAAGGAAATTATATGAACTTTATGCATTAAAGCGAACTTCATGTGACCCTAGTTTTATTGAATATGTCAAGAAATATTCTAAAACTTTTAGAAAAGTATGTGCGGCTGCCAAGTCCACATACATCGCTAATAAAATAAAAGTAGCTGATAATAAGATCAAGGCTACATGGAATATTATTAACCAAGAAACTGGTAAAACAAAAAATCATATAAATTCCTTCACTCTTAAAGCAAATAATAAAACATTTACATCTGACGATGAGGTTGCCCGTGTTTTTGAAGACTTCTTCTCTCGGGTACCCTTAGAAACTACGAGAAATTTAAATTCCTGTCCTAATATTGCGGCTGCCCTCTTGGTGTCAAGCGTTGATAAGTGTAACAAAGTATTTAATTTTCAACATATAAATGGCGATGATATTCTTAAAGCATTTAAAACAATAAATATTAAAAAATCGGAAGATTTATGGGGTATATCAACTAATGTTATTAAATCAATAATTGATCCAATAGCTCCATATTTAGCTTTTATATTTAATAAGTGTATTGACGAAGGAGTCTTCCCCGATTTAATGAAATATAGTAAGTTAATTCCGCTTTTTAAATCTGGAGACAAGAGTGACCCCACTAACTTTAGGCCGATATCAATTTTACCAGCACTTAGTAAAATTTTTGAAAAGATAATATACGCTCAATTAGTAGATTATTTGGTATTAAATCAAATCTTTCATAAGAATCAGTTCGGATTCTCTAAAGGTAAAAATACCACAGATGCTGGAATTGCACTTCTTAAACATATCCTTGACGCTTGGGAGGGTAGGCAGGACGTAATTGGTGTATTCTGTGACCTTTCCAAAGCTTTCGATTGCGTTGATCACCAAACTCTTTTAATGAAGTTAGAACATTATGGTGTCTCGAAAAAATCAGTTAACCTTTTGCGTTCATATTTGAGTAATAGAAATCAAAAAGTGATTGTTAATAATACTGCGTCCTCTGGAGCCCCCATTATAATGGGCGTGCCCCAAGGCTCAATATTGGGTCCTTTACTATTTTTAATCTACATTAACGATCTACCTTACTACGTGCATAATTTATGTGAGACAGTACTATTTGCAGATGATACTTCTCTAATTTTTAAAATTGAGCGAGGGAATAATTGCTCTCACGAAGTAAATAGTGCTCTCTCAAAGGTCGCACATTGGTTTAACATTAATAACTTGTCTTTAAACCCTAAAAAAACAAATTGTGTCAAATTCTCACTACCAAATGTAAGGAAGGTTGATTTAAGTATTAGTTTGAATGCAGATGCAGTCGAATTAGTTGACAGCACGAAATTTCTTGGTATTACCTTAGATTCACGACTACAATGGGATCCACATATTGAGGCCTTGTCGAGTAGACTCAGTTCAGCTGCTTTTGCAGTAAAAAAGATAAGGCTATTAACTGATATTGAAACGGCAAGACTTGTTTACTTTAGTTACTTTCATAGTGTAATGTCCTATGGCGTGTTGTTGTGGGGCTCAGCAGCCAATATTGGAAATATTTTTGTACTTCAAAAAAGAGCGGTACGCGCCATTTACAGCCTCCGCCGCCGCGATTCATTAAAGGTTTTGTTTAAAGAAATTAATATACTAACCTTAGCAGGGCAATACATCTACGAAAATATATTATATGTTAGGAAACATCTTGACTCATTCACTAAGAATAGTGATATTCATAATTTTAACACAAGAAATAAAAATAAGCTTGCCGTTCCAAGATTTAGACTTGAAAAAAGTAGAGGCTCTTTTTTGGGAAAAGGCATAGCATTCTTTAATAAAGTTCCACAAGAAGTAATCGAGCTGCCTTTGAATAAATTTAAAAAACATGTTGAAAAGACGCTCTTAAGCAAAGGCTATTACAAAGTAGAAGATTATTTAAATGATCATAACGCATGGTTGTAATAATTATAGTAAGTAACACTAACAATGTATAAAAGGAAAATATTCCTATACTTAAGTATGTGAAAACTTTCCTTCAGCATTAGCTTTTTGTATAAATTTTATTATTGTACCATTTTGTCTAGCAACGACATAATTATTTTGTAAATGCGTTGCTTCTGTTAAAGCTGATGAGTTTTTTTCGCCTGTTTTTCTTGTCAGTTAAAAGATGTCCATAACAGGTGGTAGGTAAAAAAATGTTGGACGATTCATAAGCATTAATTTTATTTAATCTATATGAATAAAAATTTATTGACTTTGACTTGACTTTGACTTTGAACGTTGCCACATTATCTCATACAAGTGAGCGACCACGACGCGAAAATTCTTTTCGGCGTCTGCCACGCGACTGACGCTTCCGCTTTGTTGCACCTGGTCGCATCTGTTTGGCCAGAGCTTAAGGCGCTACTCGGAAAAATATGGACTTTTTGATTTAAAACTAAAGGACGGTTACAGTTGTTCCAAATCTAATAAGATATATATTTCTTCATACCTTTATCTAGATTCGTATAGTTTCAAAAACACGATTTTATGATTTTGCCTCGACACTTTTTCTTTTCGAAAAGACCTCTAAAAAATACGAAAAGTCATACACTATTGGAAATTGGTTTAATTAGTGGACACCAATAATATTGAGGATCGTAGAGAAGCATTTTTTTTAAAATCGCTGTAGTTTTTTAGTACGAAGTGATTTTGTGTTTTTTTTGCCTAATCTGCAAAATCGGTGTCGCTCCCGCGCGCGTCGTTTTCTCATTGCTATCTCGCTTCAGCACATTTTTTCCGAGTATCGCCTTAAAAATAATAACGATTTCAATCATAAAATAAATCTATTATTTATTTTATGATTGAAATCGTTATTATTTTTATGTTATCACTTTGTATTTTTATTTCAAACTTTATAATGGCAAATTGAGCAGTATCCATATTTAGTGTACAGTAAGCGTAACCCAAGCAAAAGTTGAAGCGCTAATATAAATGTTGATACAACGAACTTTCATCTCGTATTGAATTGATAATGTTAACCGCAGAACCGTTCTGAACTCCTGACTATTTCACAGCACGTTTGTATTAAATTTAGACTGTACGCGAGCGTACACCTACATGTACAATATGTATTTGCGGACAACGAACAATTTTCTAGTACGTCAACTAGCCAATTGATTTTAACCGCAAATAAACAATAGCGAATTCGGTCAATTGGTTACAATGTTGTGTATTCGTGCATGCATGGTATGCCGATAGTGATTATAATGAAACACGTCTGGACTTTCATTTGATAGTACTTAAATATAATAGTAAATATCCTATCCTACTAACATTAGAAATGTGAATGTTTAGATGTTTGGATGTTTAAATGTTTCTTACTCAATCACGCCAAAACGGCTGACCGGATTTGGCTGAAATTTGGGGCACAGATACTTTGTAGCCTGAAAAGGAACATAGGCTGATTTTTATTCTGGAAAAATATCACATTCCTTCGGGATAAAGTTGTGTAGTCCACGTGGGCGAAGCCGCGGGCGGAAAGCTAGTAATGTAATAAAAAGGAAACAACCATGCCCTCTTAAATTGTCTCTAATATGCCACTTTTGGTTTAAATGGATTTGAAAACTAACAGAAAGATGTTGAAGAGTTATTCTAAAAATATTAGAGACAATTTAAGAGGGATCTGGTTTACGTATATTAGCGCCTTAAGCGAATGGAAGGGACAGAGTATGGATTCCTTACGCGGAAACGTTTCGGAGTGTTTTTGAATAGCCTTTATAACTGTGTGACGCATGCACAGCGTTGCTGGGCGTCATGCACCAGTGTCTTCGGAAAAGAGATCCACACAAAAACACTTACATTAACATAAACAAGAAAAGGCAAAAAGAAATAGAGACAAGAAGTAAAACAATAAGAACGTGTAATGTGGGGCCAAGAAATACCCTGTCTTGCCTAATAACACCCTGGTGGTACTAGTGTCAATATAAATAAACAAACACTATATTAATTCTTCTAAGAAGGCCACAGCTGCAGTGCTAGAACAAGCACATCATAGTTGCTTTGAACATAACCGGTATAAAAACTTGAAAATTTACTGCTTATTCGTGTTTCCGCTACGTGCCATACTACATAACGTCTTCATTGGGGGTGACCTGCATATACGCTCTGCTTGCTAAGTCGAATAATACATTACTGCAGTGATACTAAGTCCCATTGTATAATTACCTGGCACAGTCATCCGTATTATCTAATACTAAGCACATTATCCGAATAGGTATTATCGGAGACCTTTGCAACACAAATCGGCCCAGGAGCTTATTCAATTAGCAATAACGCATTCCACTCACCCAGTTTAATCGCTTCCTAATCAGTAATATGGACAGATAACGCCCGTTCACCTGACTGCGCACGTCTTATAGAATGTTAATTACTTACTTGGAGTGTAAGGATTGAAAAGTTAAATGTATGGTTAATGAGAGTCGGAAAGGGGATTTTAAAACAGTGATGTAACGTTCTTTGTTTAAGGACCTACTTAAGTTACAATATGATAAGGTCGTGGAATGCCCCTAAAAGTAGGTCGATTCCCTAAAATAACACCACCAATTCGCATGTGCTTTCGATTGAAAATATTGAAATTGAATTATTAGAAAAAATCTACTCGTCTCACAACTAGATCCGATGGGACTCGTAGTGGTTAGAGCATTCGCTCCACTCCGATAGCGACACCATAGCTTAGTGGTTAGAGCATTCGCCCGGACAGTGAAGTCCCATCGGTCGGAGCTAGTTGTGGGTCGGGTTGATTTTTTCTAATACTTCATTTTCAATAATATTTTCAATAATAGTACATAGGTCTTATATGAAAAAAACACTGCACTTTGTAATGTATTTGATCGCTTGTGTAATTAGGTGTCAAATGAAAGATTCTACCATAGAAAAAAATATTTTTATATGTAATAATATAATGTAATACTTACCTTTAAAAATGCCCCAATATTAGCTTTGTTTGGAAAATATTTGAAAATAATTTTGAATTGTGAATCTTTATTTATCTTTGATTTTCACAACTGCTATTGCAAAATTTGCACTGTACAGTCTATCCCATGGCCGATGCGTCGTGAGCTACAGCGCATACCGTATCGCAGGAAGTTCTGCACCCGCTATGATCGAGAAGGCTTCTAGTTCCTGTGTCCTCAGATGAGTACATAGACTCCAAAAAATTTGACTTATAATTATGATTATTGTTAATATTCTAGAACTGTTAAAAATTAGAATTATTTTTTCTCTGAACAAATTTGAGCAATAACAAATAATCAGCGATCAGTGTGGCAGAATTTTATTTTAATTTTTTTTTCATATGAAATCTCCGGACTCTAGAGGTTAACTCTGACCAAATCGGCGTAGTAGTGAACCATTTAGGAGTCCATCCTCCTTGTGAATTTTGGTACAAACCCCAAGAAGATGGACATGGAATTGGGGCTTTTATAAATAAAAGCGTTACGGGATATAGGTATGGCCTGCTTGGTAAGCTGCACGCAAGGCATGTTTGTTGAGTGCGGCTAATGAAGAGGTAGGCTTGTCACTAGCCTATTTTTGCCAGCATACATACGTCTTTGCGTACAGCATTGACACTCGTGGGTTCTGTTTGAGCATCATATATTTTGCAAGTAAATCTGGAAACAAAATAACTATTATTTGTATACATAATAATATGTGTACATTCGTCTTTTAAGCATAATAATGAAATGAGCACACACCGTTCCAATTGAGCCATTGCCTCTTCGAAGAGGATATCTAGTGGATAAGACATGCAAAAGCAGTTGTTACTTCAGGGTGTCACATCCACGTCTTGAAACAAGATTAATTTACCATTGCGAATTAAAGTAAGACGTGGTGTCACACCCTGTGAAAGCATGAAATCCTCGAAATGCAGTAGACATATTGGGACTCGAAGCATTTATCTTATTTATCGCTATTATCGTAGTGACAAATTTAGGCAACCACGTAACTGCATCTCACCTTTTATCTTCAAAAAATAATGTATTTCATCATCCTATCCTACTTAATATTATAAATGTGAATGTTTGGATGTTTGTATGTTTGTTACTCAATCACGCCAAAACGGCTGAACGGATTTGGCTGAAATTTGGGACACTGATAGTTTGTAGCCTGGAAAAATGTCAGTTTCCCGCGGGATAACGTTGTGTGTTGTGTCCACGCTGGCGAAGCCGCGGGCGGAAAGCTAGTTATCTATAAATAATAGGTAAGACTTGTTAACACATTCACTGCCAAGAGCTTATTATAAAAATCTCGCCATGAGCCACACATGTTTTTTCGATAACGTTAAAGTTGTATGTGTGTATTTAGTAAATATGAATAAAAAATATTATATAACTGTATATATTTCGCTTAAAAAAAGGGGGTACTCGGATCACTCGGATCCGAGTATCCGATCGGCACATATGGAGTCAAATACTCGGATCGGAGTGATCGGCATATAGGGAGTCAAACACTCGGATCCGAGTGCTCTTATAAAACGTATAGTAAATTAGTTGTCTGCTAATTAAAATAAAACAACGTATAAGTAAAATGATCTATTTTAATTGCACAAAAAAATCAACAATTATGAATTAATAATAAAGGTTAACATTGAAAATATTTTTCTGAAAGTAAATATCTACCAGAATAGGTAAATGAAATAAAATCTAGGACTGAGCGTTGGAAAAGCTTCATCACTAGAATTTTCAAATGAAAAGTCCGATTCGGGTTTTTCAATCCAACCAACATTTTTTTTCGAAGGTACTTTTGAACACTGCTTCTTAATTTTGCGCTTAGATGGGCCTGCGTCACTATTCATTTTTACCTAAAATTACACACGAAACGTTACATACAAAAAAAAAACACGCCCGCGGCTTCGACCGTCGCCCGTGGACTACACGACGTTATCCCGAGGGAATGTGATATTTTCCGAGACTAAGTTACTCCTTATTACATCAGCTACCTGCCAGTGAAAGTCCCGTCAAAATCGGTCCAGCCGTTTCAGCTTTAGCCGGAACAAACAGACAGACAGATAGACAGACAGACAAAAATTGTAAAACATGTCATTTTGGTAATGTACCGTATATATATAATCATATGCATGTAGTAAAAAGCGGTTATTTTAATGTTACAAACAGACAGTCCAATTTTATTTATTTGTATAGATAGATAAGTATTGCAATTTATTAATCGTTCCCCAGGCGCCAGCGTTATACAAACGTACCGTATCACAGCTCGGATCCGAGTGGGCGGTTGCGCGGAAACAATACGTGAACGCGGCGCTCTTACTCGCACGTTTTAAACGGTATATCAAAACCAAAGCAATTTTTTAGAACTTAATTTCATGCATATGAAACGACGCTCGTTTGCCAGAGGCGCCAGCAGGCCAAACAAAAATACTGTGACAGACACTCGGATCCGAGTGAACGGCACCAGTGGCAGCGCATACCTCCACTCGGATCCAAGTGTTCGGTAGTGAATCGGTAGTTAAAGTTGTAAATAAACTTCAGATTTGTAGCTCATAGCTCTGGTTTTATTGTGTAAAATAAAACATAAAACGTAGAAAAAGATGTTTTCTATAGCAGTAAGAGATTTCTTATTTCTCGTTTGATTTTTCGTATGTTTTACTCGTCTCACGTCTGGAGCTTACTCAATAATTCCGTAGAAGGAAGTTTATTTATCACGGCCATTATATCATTATATGTGTACATGAAAGGGGTACTTACGCAAAACTGAGTAGGCACCTTCCACATTAATAAACCAATTTGAGTGACTAATTATTGTGCTCATTTTAGTGTAACACGAGTTTTCGCTACGCAGGTGTCCCATTAGCTCACCGTAGCGACTGCCGTACGGTTCAATTCGATTAAAAGTTTCTCAATAAACAGTCATACTGTTCGCACAACTTCATCCCAATGGAAAATGTGTATTTGGAAAACGTTGTTACCGAGTTGAGTTGTCATAAGTAAATAAATATCTCACTATATCTCACACACTGTTTTGATTCCGAAATAATAGTAGCTTATGCACGTGTGTAACGATATCCGTTTATCAGAAACAACGGAGATTTTGCAAATATATACATTTATATTTATGTTACACCAAGAAGTGGAAGAAATAAATGTTTGTCCCGGTGGGAGAACGAACCTACAACCTCTGGCTCAGTACAGGAAGTATGATCATATCTACTGCGCCAACAGGTCCGTTTAGTTGAAGAAATAAATAATATGCTTAAATCAGCAAGTTTGATGTTCGTGTCTGTCCGTCCCCTGTATGTGGTTGGGTTCAAGGGTACTGAATTCTGATTCTATATCCGATGAATCGATTTCGTTTCCACGAAACGGCTGACTGCTCATGAGATCGTTCGATAATCGTTATTTCTTGATTGACCTTGTAAGTTGAAGGGTTTTGCTAAGGGCATTCACTTTATTTGTATATGATCAGACTTATCTTGGTTAGCATAAAAGACTTCCTGTTTTCGCTTTTGTGTTGATAAAACTCATCAATATTTAGCTTTTGACAATTTAAATAGCAGTTACTAATTATTCGCTGTTTCGAAGTCTTTTCATATTAAATAAGTGGATATTAAAGTTGTTAATCTAGTTCTTAAAAACAATATTACAAACAATTTTGAAACCACAGAACTTGATTAACTTTAAAATAAACTAAAGACAGTGAAAGGTGTATGAATTTCCACGTGCTATAATTTATTCCTCAGTACGTTTACATAGTAGTTGTATTGATGGGAACAGTAAACGACCGTTTTTTACTCCGATTCATATTTAGGAACATGCACATGTTTTTCCAATTTCCAATTAAGTTTTGGAAGCATGTTTGGAACACCACGGCTAGCAGCGGTAAAAATCAAGTAACTACCTATTATAACAAAACATTCTCTTTTTAGCTGAAAATCAGTGTTTTTACCTCCGGGCAAAAACTACACTGAGCCTTGGCCAATTCTTTCCTTTTTTTTCCTAAAATATGTATTGTGAAAAACGAAATATATGTAGCTTACTTCCGCAAAAAACACAATATGCAAGATGCACCGCCCGCCCGCCCGCAAAAAATTGCACATGCACACCACGAAAACACCAGTGCACAATACCTGCATCTAGCAAGACAGTAGTTCGTGCTAGTTCGTGCGAAGAACCAACACACAAGAATTTGGGCGGGCGGGCGGTGCATCTTGCATATTGTGTTTTTTGCGGAAGTAAATAAATAACTAAATAAATAAATAACTTCTGACAATCACACCAATTATCTAAGCCCATGTTAATTTCATTAAGAAACTGTATTATTGGAAAACTTGATAACGGATAAATATATACTTAAATACTTTTTGTTTGTAAATACATACTTAATATACATAGTTAACACCCAGACCAAGACAAATAGACATGTTCATGCACACAAATATTTGTCTTGTTCAGGAATCGAACCCGAGACCACTGGCGCAGAAGGTGGGTAGCCTACCCCTGCGCCAAATCGGTCGGAAGTATCGTAAGTAAGCTACATATATTTCGTTTTTCACAATGGTTGGGGACTTCCGCCAAGTGACGCCTGATTCAATCAAATTCTAAAATATGTACTTTCCTATTTTATTAATTATAAAATTTTCTTTTGTTTTTATGTTTATCTTGTCTGCAATTTATATGTAGGCATGTGAAATAATTCAGCAATAAACGATTTATCTACCTACCTATCATCTATCCTTTATATTCGACTAACAAACAATTTATGCGTCATATTTACGTACAAATATTGAAAAAGTAGATCTAGAATTCACATTGTTTTTGAACGACTTTTTAACCGACTTCTAAATCAAAAAGGAGGAGGTTCTCTATTCGTCTGTATGTATGTTTTTTTTTTGTGTATGTCCACCGATTACTCGAAGACGGCTGAACCGATTGAAATGGTTCAAACGTTATTACATCAGGTTGGTTTCCAAGTTGGTCCCATTTTTTGAAATTTTGAAATCGGTTCAGTAGTTTTCAGGAAATCTTGAAAATACTGTCGTTTTCGTTACCACTTTATGTGAATTTAATACGTATCTTTAGGCATAACTCCTTTGTTTATAAACCGATTTAGATGATTCTTGTTTTGTTAAAAAGGGATACCTCAAGGTATTTTAACCGACTTCGAAAAAGGAGGTTTTCAGTTTGATCACATACCTATTTACCAGAAAACACGTAAATTGCCTGCACGATGCACTAAAAAGAGTGAAATAAAAATTATTTTTATAAAAAAATAAAACCGCCTTCAAAAAAACCACATAAAAAAAGTAAGAAATAATTCCTCACCAAATAAATAACGTAAGTACTTTGAAGTCGGGCGGGTTTTAACAAAAACAACAAAAAATTTTACATGTTTCACGCCCGACTTCAAAGTACTTACGTTATTTATTTGGTGAGGAATTATTTCTTACTTTTTTATATTTATCTTTGCAATTATTGTAATTTTTTGTTTGTATGTTTGTAATGGATCAACTCAAAACTACCAAACCATTTTCAAAATTCTTGCACCAGTAGAAAGCTACATTATTCCCAAGTGTCGTAAGCTATATTTTATCCCGATATTCTTACGGGAACGGGAATCACGCAAGTAAAACCGCGGGAGCCACTATCTATATATATAAAATCAAGGGGACATAACTCACTCATCACGAAATCTCGAAAACTACTAGACCAACGAAGATGTAATTTGGCAGGAAGGTAGATTATGCCTAGGAGACGTCCGCTAAGAACGGATTTTAGGAAACTCCCCCCCTAAAGGGGTAAAATGGGGGGTTAAGGTTATATGAAACTTCCTCATTTATGGATTTAGAAGCATGAAAATTGGTACGTTGGATATTGGTTACGACCGAAAATTATCTGAGTAAGCAAAGTAAAAAAAAACTCCCCCTTAATAGGGTAGAATGGGGAGATAAAGTTTATATGGAACTTCTTCATTTCTGAACTTAGAAGTATGAAAATTAGTATGTTGAATACTGATAACAATTGAAAATTATCTGCGTAAGCGAAGTTAAAAAAATCTCCCCGATAATGGGGTAAAACGGACGGATTATGCTAATATGGAACTTCCTCATTTCAAAACTTAGAAGTATGAAAATTGGTATGTTGGTTACTGGTCACGATTGAAAATGATCTGCGTATGCGAAGTTATAAAATACCCTTAGTACGGTAGAAAGGGGGGATTAAGGCTTATATGAAAACATCCTCATTTCTGGACTTAGGAGTATGGAAATTGGTATGAAGGATACTAGGTCGTGATAAAAAATGATCTGCGTAGGCAAAATAAAAAAAACCCCTAATAGAGTAGAAAGGGGGGGCTAATGTTTATATAGGGTGGGTGGGGAGGTATTAAAGATACGGAGTTTGGATGTTTATGGCTCAACCACAACTAAACGGCTAAATCGATCGGGATAATTGAACTCTGGCCGGGAAAATTACAAAGGGTTTTCTTTACTCGGGAAAATTACAGTTCCCGTGGGATACAGTTTTTTTTTGTTCACTTTATATAATGAAGCATGGGTCCCATGACAGCTCATTTTCGTGCAAAGCAAAAAATTCTTTATGCATTGGAATAAAACTCAAGAAAATCAGTATTACACATTTTTTAGCAATGTATTGACTTGATTTTTTGCATTTTGGTAGTTCAAGAGTAGGAGAATGTCCGAATATTATTCATACGATAGTAGCTCCTGTTTGTCTAGGTATCGTTACCTTCTTATGCCTAAACCACGGGTAGCGTGCTCGGCATACGATTGATGAGGTTATGTGAGGATTGCTGTTAAAAAATATATCGTGCTTCGGAAGAGACGATAAGCCGATGCTTATCAGCCAGGATTGGTTAGTTCACCATAACTTCAATGGGCCCGTGTGGAAGGTCATGGCCCATTCTCCTTATCCATCTACATGAAGGCCTGTGCCCCAGCAGCGGGGACATTAAAATAGATTGATGATGGTACTGATGAGACCTTAGAGAATGCCTATCTACCTATATACTTTTTGACACAAAATTTTGCGATGTAGTACTCGCGGACGTAGTCGCGACCGGCGATTCATATTCCTATTTCTACTATCCCCACTATTATTATAAATGCAAAATTGTATATGCTCACGTCAAAACGGCTGAACCAATTTTGATGAAATTTGGAATGGAGATAGTTTGAGACAGTGCTTCCGGGTGCTCCTACTAATTACTCCTACTGATAGGAGCACTGGGACACCCATGTCCTGATGCTAGGAAGGACATAGGCAAATTGTAACCGCGGGAATAAGGCTCATTCCCATGGTAAAATAAGTTTTAGTTCGGGCAAAGCTGTAGAATGGAATTGGTATTTAAGGCGATAGTTTGAGTTCATGGGAAGGATGATATTTAGAATAGAGACAGTTTAAGGCCCTGGAAAGGATATATTTTACTTTTTACCGCGGGAAATCTTATTGTATGGAAAAATCACTTTAAGCGCAGGCTAATTTGGGGACAGAAATTGGTATTTAAGTAAATAATTTGAGATCCTTGCAAGGATTATAATAAGCTACATACTTTTTACCACAGGATAGTATCATATTCCCACGGGAAAATCAATAAGTAAGTAGGTATTATTTGTTTTTCTGTCTTTCACGTCCAAAACGGAGTAACGGATGAATGTGATTTTTGGTACGGGAGTAGATTGGGAGCTGGAGAATGACATAGTTTATCCCGGAAAATATTACATTCCGTCAGGATAATGTCGTGTAGTACACGCGGGCGAAGCCGCGGGCGGAAAGCTATTCATAATAAAAAACAAACCACCCAACTATATTTTAGTGGTGTAACAATTTCTTTCAAAATAATGAAATGAGTTTGAAGGATACCTACCTATTATGGAGTAGGAAAGTCATTAATCCATACTAATATTATAAATGTGAAAGTGTGTTTGTTTGTTTGTTTGTTTGTTTGTCCGTCTTTCACGTCAAAACGGAGCAACGGATCGACTCGATTTTTGGTGTGGGGATAGTTTGGGAGCTGGAGAGTAACATAGGCTACTTTTTATTCCGGAAAATTATAAAATAAAAATGATTATTTTGTATAGAAAATCGATAAACTGTCGTACTATACAAAACTGTCATTTCTTCCATAGCCTCTTCCAAAGAGGTTTGTCAAAGAGTATTGTTATCACTGACGTTTTAGCCGCTTTGGATTACCTACTTTTTAAAAAGTGACATTTGTTGCAGGCAGTGTATAAAACTTCTTCGCCATCATTTATTTTCATCTGTCTATCTATAATAGATGTTGGTGATACGAAGTTTACCACTATAATTAATATGGCAAAACAACGTTTGCCGGGTCAGCTAGTATTTTAATAAATTAATAGCGTTAATAGCAACAAGGCATCGACTTATTGAGCTGATATTTTAACTAGTTTTTTTTATGCAATACTTAAAGTATGTAGGTCCTAAGATAAATATATTTTTAACCGACTTCAAAAATTGAAAAGGAGGAGGTTATCTATTCGTCGCGTTTTTTTTATATGTATGTACACCGATTACTCGAAGACGGCTGAACCGATTGAAATGGTTCAAACGTTATAACATCAGGTTTTTTTACAAGTTTGTCTCATTCTTTGAAATTTTGAAATCGGTTCAGTAGTTTTCAGGAAATCTTGAAAATACTGTCGTTTTCGTTACCACTTTACTTATGTGAATTTATTACGTATCTTTAGGCATAACTCCTTTGTTTATAAACCGATTTCGATGATTCTTGTTTTCTTGGAAAGGGGATACCTCAAGGTATTTTAACCGTCTTCAAAAAAGGAGGTTCTCAGTTTGATCACATACCTATTTACCAGAATACACGTAAATTGCCTGCATGATGCACTAAAGAGAGTGAAAAAAAAATATTTTTATAAAAAAATAAAACCGCCTTCAAAAAACTTACATCAATTAAAAAAGTAAGAAATAATCCCTCACCAAATAACGTAAGTACTTTGAAGTCGGGCGGGTTTTTTCAAGTCCCTTCAACCGCCAGTGCCTTTTCACATGTACACGGAGTCGGCCCAGTAACCGCACCGTGCGAAATGTAAGTGCACGGCGACCGTGCTGTCACCCCGGCCATACATTTCGCACGGTGACTGTATAATACAGTGACACAAGCTTTTCTGTTCCGGTGACAGCGGTGACAGAGGAGCCACTTGCAATACGAAATTAGCTGTCAAAATGCACTGTCATATGAAAACTGTTTTAGTTTCAAAGATAATCACCGGAACAGAAAAGCTTGTCGCACTATACCTACAGTTTGAATGCACTGAATGTCAGTGCTCGTTTCCTCCTGACATTGATATCCCTGAAAAGTGCATTATAACAGAAATGAGTTTTAAAATGTCTTTAAAATGAATATTCTTCTCCTACCCTTAAATCTCCCCGCGTCGATAGAATTCATTACAATGTAATAATTTTACTTCCAATCCCTTCAGCCCAAGAGTTCGCATGCAGCGACTGTCACTGTTCACTTCCACCTGACATTGATATCCTGACAAGTGCATTATCCCCATTCAGCCGACGCCAGCCGACGCGATGACGTGATCGATAACGCATCGCTTATTCCGCGAGAAATAAGGTAATATTTTTAAAGTGATATATGAAATTGATATGTGCCATTTTATCGTTATAGCCGATGTTAACTGTTTTCAATCGACTGCAAATACCTTCGAGCAACGCGGGCCTTCCGCTCCGGAACGGAAGACCCGCGTTGCTCGAAGGCAAATACCTATTTTGTATTTTTTTTAAGTTTGTGATTGTATAATAACTTCTGTCATCCAAACGGCTATACAACCTTTTCAACAAGAGCCTGTATGTACACATTGGGCGCTCGGCGTTGCGTTTGGCGAGCGTTGATAGCGTACACAAAGCGCTCTGCATGGCTTTCGACGAGCGTTAGTTAATAGAACGAGTATACTTCTGGCTCAGTTCGGATATGGATTTCCAACCCAAGTAATTGTTTTGGCGCCTCTACTATCACTACAAAAGGCGGCGAGGAGGAAAGAAGAACATTGGATGCACCTAATACTAAGAGACAAAATAGACTGACGCATGGAATATTGTTACCTACATAATTAAAAGATCAAAATTTCTATAAAATTATATTATTATTATATTATGTATCTGAAAGCGCGGCCAAAACTGACAATGCCGCGCGTCTGACTCGGGCTTGACAAGAAACGCGTGCTTCAATGTTTACGAAATGATATAAAAAAAACTATTTATTACTATAATTAGGTACTAAAAGAGTAAAACTGAGATTAGAGGTTCTCCAAACGCGCGTTACCAAAGCGCGTGCTTGAAAGCGCCCAGTGTATGTGGCTCTTAGTAACAAGCAACTCTAGTATCTGATTTGAATTTATTTTTAACCGACTTCTAAATCAAAAAGGAGGAGGTTCTCTATTCGTCTGTATGTATGTTTTTTTTTTTTTTTTTTTTTTTGTATGTCCACCGATTACTCGAAGACGGCTGAACCGATTGGAATGGTTCAAACGTTATTACATCAGGTTGGTTTCCAAGTTGGTCCCATTTTTTGAAATTTTGAAATCGGTTCAGTAGTTTTCAGGAAATCTTGAAAATACTGTCGTTTTCGTTACCACTTTATGTGAATTTAATACGTATCTTTAGGCATAACTCCTTTGTTTATAAACCGATTTAGATGATTATTGTTTTGTTAAAAAGGGGATACCTCAAGGTATTTTAACCGACTTCGAAAAAAGAGGTTTTGAGTTTGATCACATACCTATTTACCAGAAAACACGTAAATTGCCTGCACGATGCACTAAAAAGAGTGAAATAAAAATTATTAAAAAAAAAAAACCGCCTTCTAAAAAACCACATCAAAAATGTAAGAAATAATTCCTCACCAAATAAATAACTTAAGTACTTTGAAGTCGGGCGGGTTTAACAAAAACAACAAAAAATTGTACTTACATGTTTCACGTACTTAGTAACAAGCAACTCTAGTATCTGATTTGAATTTATTTTCAAAATTACCCACCTGGGCATTTGTAACAATGGCATGACTTAAATTTTTTATAGAAATTTTAGGGTTTCAAGCAACCCTCATTATCCTATTGCCTAAACGCTTTGATTTTATTGGTTTGTATTATTTTTAGGTATATATTGGCTTCAAATGGTTGTATTTCAGCGACGATCGCTTAAAATGCTGTGTACAACACACAGCCTCGTTAATAAAGATGTATCTTTCTCGGAATTGGAAATATCCCATGGCAAAATAAATCTCATGGAATAAACACGTGAATGGAATTTGGTGAGTAACTATTGGAATGGTTTTTTTTTATAAGTAGGTATCGGAATGCAAGTGGCTTGAAATTTTAAAGTTATTAAAATTACTAGCGGCCGCCTACAGCTTCGCTCACGTGGACTACACGTAGTCATATCGGGGAATCAAATAAATTTGTCAGATAAAAACAGTTAACTATTTTGGTCTTCAAAATAAATTACAGCCTATATGTTGCCGAGGACTAATAGCTATATAAAAACAGTTTCACCAATGTGAGTGAGAGTTCCACCGTGAGAAAAACAGGGCTTCTCCAGGTTTACACCAACACTACTCATGGTTTGTCCCTGAGCTTTAGAATAGAATAGAATAGTCTTTTATTGCCATGCAGAAACTCACACTAAAGGTCACAGCACATACATCAACTCGGAAAGGGATCGTAAACGTATCAACTCGAGCGGTTCAGTATTCTTTGTATGAAACCCCTACTGCAAAGAACACTAATCGGAATAAAGATAAGATAAGATAAAGATAAAAATATTCTTTATTCACTTAGACATAATAAATATGTACTTATGAATCGTCAATATTTTCCTACCACCCATTCAAGACTTTTTTAACTGACAAGAAGAATGGGCGCAAGAAACTTGCCAGCGTTTCTTAGTTAGGTAACGACATTTACAAAAAAAAACATATATTGCTTAGTATAAAAATACATCATATAAAACAGTGATTATGTTATGTGTTACATCATGACCATGCATTGCGGTCATTCAAATAATCGTCTACTTTATAGTATCCTTTGCTCATCAGCGACTCTTTAATGTAACATTTAAATTTATGCAATGGTAGCTCAATTATATGCTGTGGAGCTTTATTAAAAAAGGCTATGCTTTTCCCCAGAAATGAGGCTCTGGATTTTTCTAGCCTAAACTTGGGAACAACAAGTTTATCTTTATTTCTTGTGTTAAAGCGATGAATATCGCTCTGCTTTACAAATGTATTATAATACTTTTTCACATAAATTATATTTTCATAGATGTAATGTCCTGCAACAGTTAAAATGTTTATTTCTTTAAATAGATCTCTTAAAGAATCTCTCGATCGGAGGTTGTAAATGGCGCGAATAGCCCTTTTTTGGAGCACGAATATACTTTGGATGTTAGCGGCTGAGCCCCACAACAAAAGGCCGTAGGACAAAACACTATGAAAATAACTATAATAGACTATTCTAGCTGTTTCAATATCGGTTAAGAGCCTTATTTTCTTAACTGCGAATGCAGCCGAACTGAGTCTACTCGCCAAGGCTTCGATATGAGGATCCCATTGTAGTCGCGAGTCTAATATAATACCTAGAAATCGTAAAGTAATCGCCTCGCCTCGGGACCAGCTCACGAACCGCTTTGCGGCTCGCTCAACTTGCTATCCCCGCGCTTACCGCTAGTCGTCCACGCGCTCACGTCTCTCCGTACCCGAGCTTACGGCTCTACGCACAGTGGTCTGAAAATGAAAATGAACATTTTTATTTTTATTTTTTTTGTATTTTTTTTTTATTTATTTTTTTTAATTTTTTTATCATTTTTTTCTCTCATTTTTTTTTTTATATGGAACCACTGTTCGGCGAGCCGTAAGCGCAGCGTTCGCCTAGCCGTAAGCGCGGCGTCGCCTAGCCGTAGCCGAGCCGACACGTACCGACGCTGATCCGGTTTGGTTACGTGCTTGCGTTAGGTTGACGCCTGGTTGACGGCGAGGCGAAGGCGATACGGTGTCGATCCTTTTCCGAGTTGATGTAATGTGCTGTGTCCTTAATTGGGAACTGAACACGTTTGAACTGGGATGGATAGTTGCTCAGTATAAGTGGTATCCGAGAGATGAAATCATACTCATCCGCACCACATTCTGTTAAAATTTGCGCCTTTAACACGTTCCGTTAAAGTGATATAACTTTTAAGCGCGTGCCGTTACACATTTTTGGTGGAGTTATATTTCTGAGTAACATGATAGCTACACCGACTTTTAATTTAATAATATGTGCCCGAAGACCAGGTCCAGACCATAAATTTAAAAACTCGATAGAGTAACTTGTTGCTCCATCTTATAAATAATAAATAAAAATGCATTTATTTCAATAACCTTATAACATAACATTGCTGACACTTCCCTTAGATAAAGATACTTGTGTTGGGAAAGACCCGCTTCTTCCCCAGTTGGTTACAGTTGATTACAAAATAAATTAACTAAAAGTATACATCTTGGTTGTGTACGCTCTCCCTGTAACCCATCAAGACGTTCCATAATGATATTATTATTTCTTTCAGTGACTTCTTGGTTGCGACGACGTGACAAAGCCAATAATCCGCCTGAGTTATGATATTAGATGGATCGTCATACACTGATGAAATTAGTCGCTCTAGTGAATTTACAACCTGGCACAATTCGTCTTGCAATCTGATCAGTCAAACCATCTTTTTTGGGATAGCGACCGTCACTAATACATACACACAAACACCAATACACCAATGTTTGTATCTCTTATAGTTTAACCTGGCTGCTATGGTTCCACATCAGGTATTTCGATCTTCAAAATAAATTTATAGCCAATATAGTTGGCGAGGGCCAATAACTATTTAAAAAATAAGTTTCGTCAAAATCAGTTCAGTAGTTTTTGCGTGAAACGCGGACAACAGACGGATAGACAGACAGGCAAAAAATTCAAAACTCATATTTTTGGTGTCTGTTTCGTTTAACAAGTCCCCAATGTACAGAATTGGCTCGTTTACAGTTTTATTATAATATCATATTCTATCTGTATATAATATTATGTACAGATAGAATAGATATTCACATTGTATTTTACCGGTGTGTTAGTAAAATTGGAAAAGAGGGAGTTAGTTTACAGACACCGGGGTGAGTTTGAGAGAAATGAGAAAGAAGTACCCGTAGTAAAAATAGAAAAAAAATTGCAAAATTATGTAACTTACTTAGAAATGTGTTTAAATATAAAGAAAACTAGATTCACTAGAGTTATAAAGAAAAAAAAATCTGCAGAACACATGCGTGTTTTACAAAGAAAATTTTAAAATACTTATATCGTCTTCATCATATAGAAAGAATATGTTATAATACTTATTTTTCTGTAGCATAAAACGCTCTAGCCACCTTTTGTATTTTTATTTCCTTATTCCCCAACAGTTGAGTTTTGCCAATTTCCTGTAATAAGTAGGGAAAATCACCCCGATTGTAGTCACGTAAAAACACTTGTTACACAGCGGGATGAAATGGCAGGCATCAATCAGGGGAGGCTATGTTTGGATTGCCGAAATTATGACTTGCTGCCTTAAGCGAGCTCCCGAGACTGTCTTTCGAATAGGGAGAAATATTGGGGCTATCGCTCAAACCTTTGCTTGTAAAATTTAGGAGCCGTTTGACGGTAAGGTTTTTCATTTAGAACACTAACTTTAATTGGTTGTTGCTCTTTTTTAACCGTCTTCAAAAAATAAGGAGGTTACCATTTTGACCTGTATGTATGTATATGGTATAGTTGGAATTGGAAAATATTTGAGTAAAGCGTTCTATTTAGGCTTCCAAGCATGCGTGCTAAATTTCGTTAGTGTATGTATGTGTTTATATGTTAGTCCACGAATTCCTCAAAAATTCAAGTCTTCTTCTTTTTTATTTAAATTTCATCAAAATCGATTTAGTACTTTTTGAGATATGGATATCTTACTGTACAAACACTAACATTAAAAAATAAAGACGTGATTTTAGAATTAAACCGACTTCAAAAAGTACTTTTTATATTTTTTTTTATTGCAATATTTTATTTCAGAAATGGATGGTGAGTATCACAGAACGAAAAAGATTTTTTTCTTCTATTATGTTCTGTTGTATGTACCTACATTCCTAAATTTATAAATAACGGAAACTGTATTTAGACTAAGGAGAAATATAGAGGCAATCGCTCACAATTTTCCTAGTAAAATTTAGGAGCCGTTTGGCGGTGAGGTTTATAAAATACACATTTTAAATCGGTTGTTGCTCTTTTTCAATATTTATTTCAGAAATAGTTGTTGGGTATGTTTATTTGGAATAGCATTTCTAAAATTTAAAAACAACGAATACAATCTTTGGAATAGGGGAAATATTAGCGCTATCGCTCAATTCTTTTGTTTGTAAATTTTTGGGAGCCGCTTTACAGAGGTTTTTATTTCGAACATCATTTTAAATTGGTAAAAGCTTTCTTTTATTTTCCTTTTAAATAAAAATGTGGTGGTATGTTCATTAGGAAAAAACATTTCTAAAACTTTAACTAAGTTATGAATAACAAAAACTTTTTCCTAGATTGTTTCACTATTCACGTTTAGCTATCGATTACTAGTATTTTTAACCGACTTCAAAAAAAGGAGGAGGTTATCAATTCGACTGTATATTTATTTTTTTATTTTTATTTTTATTTTTTATGTGTGTTACCTCAGAACTTTTTAGTTAATGAACCGATTTAGATAATTCTTTTTTTATTTAAAAGGTGACGCTTCTCGTGTGGTCCCATTCAAATTTTATCAAAAACTGGCAAGAAGTTCAGGAGTTATCCTGAATAATGTGTATTTAGACTTTATTTGGGTATATGGACGATTTCATAGTTTCATCAAATTGGGGATCATTTTCAAATTTTTTTTTTCTTCTAAAGTTGGTACTTTTGACCTGCTCTTACTTTCACCAAGTCAGGACCAGGGGATCAAATCCCTGGAAAATTGAGAGAAATTCTCAAATATAGGCAAGCCTTATGCGTTCCATTTATTTTTAAAGTTAGTCAAGTATTTGCATCTGGTAGTCATCATTTCATAGTGATGAGCTGGTGATGGAAGCTACAACTCCTTAACGGTTAGGAGCTGGAGAATATTTATTTAAGTATTAATCGTACCTATAGGCCAATAGTTATATTCTTTCAGGTTATTAGGGTGAGCTGCTGATGAGAGGTGAAACTCCTCAAAAGTTAGGAGTTATATACCTATTATGATGTTTTATAAATACCATATGCACGAATGGACCTTCAGTTGTATTCCTTCAAGTTATCTAAGTAGCTAAAGATGGAAAGCTGAATTCTGTAACGGATAGGATATTTACAACAATTTATCATAATCACCTTGTAGTTTCTTAAGCTACTTCACTAAAAATCGAAAAATAAAACGTTTTTGAAAAAAAAAATGTAACCGCCTTCAAAACGGATCTTCAAACAAAAATTAACAAACACTAAAAAACAAAAAAAGTAATAAGATTTTTTAATTCAAAGGACGATGATACGTGACTTTTTCTTATTTATCTTGGTACTTACTGAACTGTTTGAAGTCGGTGCCAAGCCAAAAAGAATAAGAACGAAATATACTGAGTGAAATAACTAACATATTTAAAAAAACCTGGTCCCAAGCGTGAGGTGTAGGACGTAATTACCTCAATACGTATAAGACGGCACCGACTTCAAACAGTTCAGTAAGTACCAAGATAAATAAGAAAAAGTCACGTATCATCGTCCTTTGAATTAAAAAATCTTATTATTTTTTTCGTTTTTTAGTGTTTGTTAATTTTTGTTTGAAGATCCGTTTTGAAGGCGGTTACATTTTTTTTTTCAAAAACGTTTTCATATCAATTTTCCATTATCATTTTGATCTTTATAAAGATCCATTTGCGAAACTAATTGATTAAATCGCTTAGTAAATTCTGTGATGTTTTAGCTTATTAAATCCGGCTTTACGTTGCGTAGTGATCGACAGTTTGAGCTTAGCCAATTTCGACGTCGTCCAATTACTCAGAGAAGCGCTACTCGGCAGATTTCAGTAAGAGATAATGAAAATAACAATATGACGTCGGCAAAAACAAACGCTATTGTCAAGTGTACTTTACCCCGCGAGGTTTACCTGCCAGCTTCTTTTAGGATAAAGGAGGTAAATACCTCGTTTAATATTTATACAACTTTATCCTACCCTACTCCTTTAAAATGTAAGCCTAATTTTGAGTAAAACTAAGTAAAAAGAGCTTTGTTCTGCGTCTTTTCATGCTTGGGTTTTGATCGCAAATACAGAGAACGATTACTGCAATAATGCGGGAACACATGAACATACATGCATATAATATACATACATACTACATACCTACCCATCAAAATCATAACCCTCTTACTTTGCCGCAATCGGGTAAAAATAACAGTACCCCAACCATCAAAACCGCTCGCTCTCCTAATGATAACCAGAACGGCACCTCTATTCCTCTGAAATTCAGAAGATATTTAATAGCAGCAATTTGACAGCTTTGGTTGTATTTTGACGGATGGTATAGTTTACTATACGATAGTCATTACGAGAGTTTTTCACGCTCGTTTAACAGAAAATAACCTCTTTTCTACCACTTCATGTAGCTTCACTTTCAGTGGACCCTGAGCTTTATATTAGAAAGCCGTACAAGGTAGTATTATACTTTGACCAAAAATGTCTCTGTTGTTCGCATCGACAGTTTTATTATAAAGGAGATTCCAATTAATTGATGAAGATAATTACAACCCACGCCGGTTGGACAAATTGTTTATCTCAAAATCGATGCCATAACGAGTAGGCACATTAATTTAATTAATCGGTTCTCCTGAAAAGTATCAGGTGTTTAAAACAGCATCGCATCTGCAGAAGTGACATTATGTTAAAATATTCCGCTGTCACTTCACATTTCCTTCGCATTCGAAAATCGAATCGAAAAATATTTGTGAATTATTTATGTTTAACCACCTTTGTGGTCTAAAGGTACCTGCTTTTTTCTGTGGTCTGCATGAGAGTGGTATACATGAAGCTCGACTTAATACTGAGGTAACTGGAGAGTGCAGTACGAACAATTTTTTTGTAACCACAAATTACACAGTGGCTGTCTTCCGTCTCACCTACACTTTAAAAAAATACGTACGGTCATATGAGACAACTGACAGCCACTACATACTAAATGTCAAATTTGCTGGTGTTCACTTTTTTATTCAGGGTGAGAACTCCAGTTACCTCAGTATTAAGTCGAGTTTCATGGTGGTATACATCACCGGTATAAAACCCAGAGGTCTCGGGTTCGTTTCCCATGGGAAATGAGGGTACATAATTGTGTTCGGTTTCATTGGTGGTAGTGCTTGTTCTAAGTCCGTCTCTACCATCGTCTTATCTATGTCTGACGCCATGACAACGATGTTTTTAGCATTGTCGTGTTCCGGCAATCCTAATACTAATATTATATCCTACTATATTATTATTATTAATATTATAAATGTGAATGTTTAGATGTTTAGATGTTTGGATGTTTGTTACTCAATCATGCCAAATCGGCTGAATGGATTTGGCTGAAATTTGAAACACAGATACTTTGTAGCCTGGAGAGCAACATAGGCTACTTTTAATCCCGGAATAAAATTCCGTTATCCCGCATTCCCGCGGGATAACGTGAAGTCCACGCGGGCGAAGCCACGGGCGGAAAGCTTGTTAAATATAAGAGAATCCCTCAGTCTTTGAGGATTCCGGGAGTAGTGCACTTCCACCTTCAGCCTTATCTTCACTTAAAATCAGGTGTGATGAAAGTTACCCTGTTGTGAACAAATTCAAAACAATGAAGTGGAAGCAAACAGTGAATAAGAGATATTCTAATTAGTGATCGAATTTTACAGCCTTATTAATAAACAAAAAGTAAGTTTACACCTAAGTGTAACCAAAAATATTGCTTAGCAATATTACTCCTTGCGTTTGACGTTTCAAAGCATCATATTCCTAAGCAAACTTTTAGTTAAACCTAGATGTAAACTTACTTTCCGTTTATTAATAAGGCTGTAAAATTGGATCACTAATTAGAATATCTCTTATTCACTGTTTGCTTCCACTTCATTGTTTTGAATTTGTTCACAACAGGGTAACTGTCATCACATCTGATTTTAAGTGAAGATGAGGCTGAAGGTGGAAGTGCACTACTCCCGGAATCCTCAACGACTGATGGATTCTCTTTTATTTAACAAGCTTTCCGCCCGCGGCTTCGCCCGCGTGGACTACACGACGTTATCCCGCCGGAATTTGATATTATTCCGGGATAAAAAGTAGCCTATGTTCCTCTCCAGGCTTCAAAGTATCTGTGTCCCAAATTTCAGCCAAATCTGTTCAACCGTTTTAGCGTGATTGAGTAACAAACATCCAAACATCCAAACATCCAAACATCTAAACTTTCACATTTATAATATTAGTAGGATAGTAGGATATAATATTAGTATTAGGATTGCCGGAACACGACAATGCTAAAAACATCGTTGCCATGGCGTCAGACATAGATAAGACGATGGTAGAGACGGACTTAGAACAAGCACTACCAACAATGAAACCGAACACAATTATGTACCCCCATTTCCCATGGGAAACGAACCCGAGACCTCTGGGTTTTATACCGGTGATGTATACCACCATGAAGCTCGACTTAATACTGAGGTAACTGGAGTTCTCACCCTGAAAAAAAAAGTGAACACCAGCAAATTTGACATTTAGTATGTAGTGGCTGTCAGTTGTCTCATATGACCATACGTATTTTTTTAAAGTGTAGGTGAGACGGAAGACAGCCACTGTGTAAGTCTACCTTCAGTTGTTTAAAACCTCTTAGGCCCGATTTCACCAATGATATTTAAACGCGATTAACGCTAAACGTGTTTAAAACGTATTTCTGTGTCTGTCACATTCAAACAGATGACAGAGACAGAACTATGTATTAAACAGGTTTAGCGTTAATCACGTTTAAATATCAGTGGTGAAAGTCACCCTTAAAGTAGTACTAATAAATTATTGCTTGCTTTCTAATACCTAATTACTTTAAAATAGAGGAACCAGAAATAAAAATCGGTTTAAATACAAGTCCTTGCTTTTATATTTTTTTCGTAACAATCATGATATTAACATACATTGCTCGGAAGAAGTCATTTCTTTGTCTTTCTACGCTATTAAGATATACGCTGAAAGAACTATCAGATGCAACTTCGAAGAGATTTTTTTTATGGTACACCATCATATAGGTAGTTTGCTCAAATCCCAAATGAAGAAGCTTTAGCACTTGTGACACACACCCACATACAAAAAAAATATAAAAAATGATTTTTACATTTACCCGACCAGGAATCGAACCCGGGATCGCAGAGATAGTGGCATCTTGGAAAACGGTACGTTCGCCACTTAAACGATGGAAGTCGTCAGGATTGACAAATCCTCCAAAATTATTATTCCTCTGTTAAGTTGGAACGTCAAGTCCTTTAATATTTGATTAGTCCAATTCTCTTCCAAAGTTGCAAATGAAGTAAAAGCATGGTAATTAATTAACAAAATTACTATGTTTTGCATCAATGTCGTACATGTCTGAAATAAATATGTATCGTATTTTATTTATATATTCCATCTATTATTAACATTATACAGTTATTTACATTTTCAATTAAACATATTAAATAAATTCTATTTAATATAAATAGCTCTATTAAGATAATAGCAAATATACATGGCACATTCAGTATAAACCGCTCCTTACGCTTACAGTTAAAATACTCAGTTACATTCAACATCAGATATTTGAAATTCAGTAATTTAGTTTATTACATCGTCTTAGATAATTGCCTAAACCGTTATGTACAGTTTTATTAAAACTAGTTATTATCACGTTACACGATTATGGAATTAGAAACCGTTCGTCAAAGCAAAATAACACAAAAATAATACGTAGCGTAAAATGAAAGCAGTTACTTAAACAATTATTTACATAAAAACTGTTCCAATTTCGTCTATATGAGTAGAAATTTAATCGTTGTCAATTACTAAAATTGTTATTAAATAGACAGTCTCGTAAAAGCACACACTGGCCACTTATTACTGGCATACGTAAACTAAAAAAGTATTGTAAGAATGTTTAGGAAGATAATGATTTTAGTTGCTGCTACTGTGTTGGCATCGCTGGGGTTGGTAACGATTATTTTGCCGTCGTTCGCATACCACTTGTTCGCCCGGTCGGGTACCCGATTGCTCTTCAGATTATCGCTCTCTTCTTCGTCGTATATTTCTGTTCCGTATTCGTCGTCCGAAGTTATCCTCTCGTCCGGATATTGGTAGACATGCCGATCGTTGCCCGGGATTTCTGCAGATAAAGTAGCTACTGTTATTCTTTTAACCCAAATAGGTTTGTTAAGCTTTACAAAAAGATGACTAGTGTATAGAATGCAATGCTGTCTTCGTAACTGAAAGAAATAACAATGGTACGTATGTAATGTACGAAGTAATGTGTTACGTTACGTTACTGCATAACAATATAATTCAATGTCCATTAAAGTATAAGAATTTACTGGGAACTGCTAACACAGATCTACGAACAGTAAAGAAGTTCCTATTTGTTGCTTTTAGAGAATAGTAAGTTCATTGAATAAAAAAAAACTGCACAAACAAAGCACGTGAAAACCAGTCGTAGTATGTTACCTATGTAGGTACATATAAATTGATAAATTCTTTCCTAATTCAATTTCTTTATTTGCCGCCATAGTCTCTCTTCTCATCCTTTCCAGTTGACTGGTAGAGAATGCTTAAGGGCATTCAATCCGCCATTTGTATGTTTATATACAATAAAAAAATATTAAAATAATAGATTGAAAAAAGACCAAGCCTAATTCAACAACACAATTAGGTAGTATTTACCATAAAGTCGAATTTTGCTCTCCACGTCACCTAGTGAGTTTTTAGCCACGCATATGTAGCTGCCGAGGTCTTCTCTTCGTATGTTCTTTATCGTCATCGTCATCTCAGCCTCAAACATGGACTTTTGTCTGACAGTCATTTCGTGGTGCTCAGAAGGTATTATCAGTTCACCTGTGGAGCAATTTATTACTTAAAACACTTGCTTTCAAATTCAATATTAGAATTTCATCTTTCCTCGGTAAAGTTTTATGAAAAATGTAAAAACTTCGCGCAGACACCTAGAGTTTTATGGCTGCCTTATAATTTGTTTCTTTTTTATCGGGGATGGTACGGAGAGTTAATCAAATGCAGGTATCGTTTAAATTTAGGTTATATTTACGTGATAAAGTTTCCTTATTAAAGGTTCTTCGAAGATTGATTGAAGAGTTTTGAGGGATTACTGTAAATCTTTTATAGAGCCTTCTCTTTTCCGTTCCATTTTGCTCCCATTTGGATTGAGCATTTCCAGTGCCGTTTGGATTAATTTGAAGACGGTAGGTCGGTTTGATGGTGAAGTCGATTCAATTTTACCTTGTCAAGGATTTTGACAATGCTTAACTAGTACTCACTCTAATTATATAGCTAGCCAGTACAGGCTAAATGGTTTATATGAATGTGGAAGGTATATCTTGCATTGATAAAATGACTCCGGATTGTCCACACCATAAAGTTTTAATACTACTATTTCGAATTCGACGAAATCTTCTAATATAACATGTAAGCAATAGTCCGAGCATTTACCCGGAATGAGAATATAACGAGTTTGTTTTCCGTCTGGGTGGTTACCATAAACCCTAGTGAATGTTTGACAATGTGCAAACGTCGCTATCGCGTTTGCGCTAATAATAATAATTCTGTTCTAGATCTTATTTCTTTACTATTGTGATTTATCTGTCAAAATTTTAATTAAACGCGATAGTTAACGTTTGCACATAAACAAATTTACACTCAGTCTTCTGATTCGGACCTAATGGTAATAATACATTTAATAATGAGATCATGTTTTACCTGGGTCTTTCACCCAATAGTTGATGGATTTTGGTGAAGACTCCACATAGCATTCTAAGGTGACGTCGGTGCCGAGTGGAGCCCCAACTAGCTGGTTAGGCACCTGAATAACTGGGTGAACTGTGAACAAAACATGAGCGTTACTAAAACACGGTGATCACCCGCGATTTTGTCCATGTAGAATTCGATTATATTACGCTCTTCAGAAATCTCTATTAATTTTCGCGATACAAAGTCTCATCTATGTCAATTCCAAGTCTCTTAAGAATTGAATCTGTGGTTTCAGCGTGAAAAGCATAAACAACTAGTTATCCCACTTATAAACCTCAAAATTTTAAGGCGATACTCGGAAAAATTGTGCTGAAGTGAGATAGCAATGAGAAAACGACGCGCGCGGGAGCGAGACCGATTTTGCAGATTAGGCAAAAAAAACACAAAATCACTTCGTATTAAAAAACTACAGCGATTTAAAAAAAAGCTTATATACGATCTTAAATATTATTGGTGTCCACTAATTAAACCAATTTCCAATAGTGTAAGTAACCCCATTTAAGAATAATCTTGAATTTCCGTATTTTTTAGAGGTCTTTTCGAAAAGAAAAAGTGTCGAGGCAAAATCATAAAATCGTGTTTTTGAAACTATACGAATCTTGATAAAGGTATAAAGAAATACATATCTTAATACCAGATTTGTAACAACTAACGGGTGTTTTTTTTAGAGGTATAGAACTTTAAATTGCAATAAAACAACGATGGATTATTCGATTGACATGATTTTTTTTTTATTCGAAAGATAATCTTGTGGCATTACATTTTAAATATGATTTCTGGTATATGACTGCCACTGCTGGCTCGGATGTAGTCCAATCTGGACGTCCAATTTTCGATGACTTTTTCCAACATTTGTGGCCGTATATCGGCAATAACACGGCGAATGTTGTCTTCCAAATGGTCAAGCGTTTGTGGCTTATCCGCATAGACCAATGACTTTACATGGCCTCACAGAAAATAGTCTAGCGGTGTCAAATCACAAGATCTTGGAGGCCAATTCACAGGTCCAAAACGTGAAATTAGGCAGTCACCAAACATGTCTTTCAATAAATCGATTGTGGCACGAGCTCTGTGACATGTTGCTCCGTCTTGTTGGAACCACAGCTCCTGAACATCATGATTGTTCAATTCAGGAAAGAAAAAGTTAGTAATCATGGCTCTGTGCCGATCACCATTGACTGTAACGTTCTGGCTATCATCGTTTTTGAAGAAGTACGGACCAATGATTCCACCAGCCCATAAAGCACACCAAACAGTCAGTTTTTCTGGATGTAGTGGTGTTTCGACATACATTTGAGGATTAGCTTTACTCCAAATGTGGCAGTTTTGTTTGTTGACGTAGCCATTCAACCAGAAGTGCGCTTCATCGCTAAACAAAATTTGCTTATGAAAATCGGGAACAACGGCAATCTCGTTTTCGTTTTTCGAAATAAAACTGCACAATTTGCAGGCGCTGTTCAGGCGTGAGTCTATTCACGATGAATTGCCAAACCAAACTGAGAATAAATCACTTGACAGCTGTCAAATCGGTCGCCATCTTGAAAAGTAATGCCAACTTAAAGTTCTATACCTCTAAAAAAAACACCCTTTATAACCATCCTATAGTTTTAAATCAAAAAGTCCATACTTTTTCCGAGTAGCGCCTTAATAAGTACAAAGATTTTAGAGGATGAATACATTTCAGTCGAGTCGATGTTGTTCTTTAGTATGGAACAGCAGATTTTTTTCCTGATTCCGTGGCTGGCCCCATAGTATTTTTTTTTCTATTGATGGACACTATCATCCCCTAAAATATTTGTAAATTAAAATTTAGTGGTGTATCATATTTTTTACTCATCATCCATAGTATTAACTTGCCTAGGTCATATGCGTGACGCCCTTGTTTTTAAAACGAATATCATTAGTGAAATAGAACAGTAACAGTGGTTACATAAAAAACCAGATATTACAAAAATATTTCTTTCATATCCACAACCTACCTTTAACGAACAACTAAATTACTTTGCCGCTTATGTAACCCAGAGCCAGTTCGGATTATTAATCTATCTTTATAAGTTGAAAATGTCAAAAAGTGAGACGTTTGAGATTAATAGTCGATTGCGGGACGTAGTTTAAGTAGGTATTTAAATTCGTTAAAATAAAGCAATCTTTATTTTAAATACTTTACTCATTTTACAAGCTTTTATTTAACTTGCAGTGTATGTATGTATGTATGCATGTATGTCCGTTCGGGTCAAATCTTGCAACCTAAATTTGACCCACTTGCCAGTGTTCGATTGAGTTGAAATTTTGCATACAGGTTTGGTAAGGATGACAATACAATATTACACAGTAAGGTCAGCAAAAAAGCTTGTCATAAAAATGAAACTTTTACTTAAAACTTATTATGATTTATTTTAATAATCTCCTATCTTTTGTTTATATAATTGCATATTGGGTTTGAGTGACAACTCAATATTCTAGGTACTCATAAATTAGTATAGGGAAAATGATACACAGACTTTTAAAATAAAAAAATGTACCGTGGGCGTTTATTACTATGGAACCTTTTTAGCTAGGCCTGACAGCTAAAATTTATTTTGTGCAAAAGTTTTTACTAGATCCCTAAGGAGATTAAAGAACCATAGATAAACGAAAAAATTTCAATTTGGTATAGTTGCAGATAAATATTTTGTTTTCTGCCACTTACTATAAGATTTTTTAAATGTACCTACGTACGTTATAATAATAAGTATATAGGAGAAGAAATTAAGCTTTTTGTGTTTGTGTTTGATTGGTTCACGTTCGCTAACAAGATACTAATGCGGAAATTTACCTATGTATGACAAAACTACTCGAAAAATACTCGAATCACCACCAGTGCCGAGATCATACAATGCGAACCATGTGTTTCTTCTATATATACTATATACTATTCTTAGTAATTGTTCCATAGTTCATACTCACAATGTACACGGATATGAATCCTCTTGCTGACAATGGATGGGGCACCGTTACCGACGATACACAAATACGTGCCCATCTCCGAACTGGAGATCTTGGTCAGCTTTAAGACTACATGTTCACACTAAATGTTCCACGGTTCATACTTATAATATACACTGATATGAATCCTCTTGCTGACCGTGGGTGGGACACCGTTACCGGCGATACACAAGTACGTGCCCATCTCCGAGCGGGAGATCTTGGTCAGCTTTAGGACTACATGTTCACACTAAATGTTCCACGGTTCAAACTTACAATGTACACTGATATGAATCCTCTTGCTGACAGTGGTGGGACACCGTTTCCGGGGATACAGAAGTACATGCCCATCTCCGAACGGGAGATTTTGGTCAGCTTTAGGACTACATGTTCACACTAAATGTTCCACGGTTCAAACTTACAATGTACACTGATATGAATCCTCTTGCTGACAGTGGGTGGGACACCGGTACCGGCGATACACAAGTACATGCCCATCTCCGAACGGGAGATTTTGGTCAGCTTTAGGACTACATGTTCACACTAAATGTTCCACGGTTCAAACTTACAATGTACACTGATATGAATCCTCTTGCTGACAGTAGGTGGGACACCGTTACCATGAAAACACAAGTACGTGCCAATCTCCGAAATGGAGATCTTGGTCAGCTTTAGGACTACATGTTCACACTAAATGTTTCACGGTTCAAACTTACAATGTACACTGATATGAATCCTCTTGCTGACCGTGGGTGGGACACCGTTACCGGCGATACACAAGTACGTGCCCATCTCCGAACGGGAGATTTTGGTCAGCTTTAGGACTACATGTTCACACTAAATGTTCCATGGTTCATACTTACAATATACACTGTTATGGATCCTTTTGCTGAAAGTGGGCGAGACACCGTTGCCGCCAATACACAAGTACGAGTCCATCTTTTCTAACTGAAAATCTTGGTTAGCTTTAGGACTACATGTTCACACTAAAAGTTCCACCGTTCAAACTTACAATGTACACTGATATGAATCCTCTTGCTAACAGTGGGTGGGACACCGTTACCGGCGATACACAAGTACGTGCCCATCTCCGAGCGGGAGATCTTGGTCAGCTTTAGGACTTCGCCTTGATAGGTCAGTACTGCGGACAAATAATTTAATTTTAATAAAAAATATGAGATTTTATATTATTTTTATGCACTCACAATGAATAAAAGAATGTCAAGTTGAAATGTTGTATAGTATTCTGATGGAAGGAAGTTTAAACGCAGGCCACATCGAGCAAGCTTCGTTTCACCTCTTCTCATACTTCGGTTCACACCGCGAACTAGACGGATAAGCTATGTCACGAGTCTCACTCGCCTTGCTAGCTCGCTCGCCAGCTGGCGGTGAGGCCCGCGCTTTATAAATGAAGACCGATTTTGTTATAAGAAACAGATATGTGCCAGGTGCACGTCAGTTTTTTTAAGAATTGTGAGAAGCTTTTGTTATCCTTCCCTGCCATATTTTGTTAAAATAAACATTTCTTAAACTTAAAAAACTACTTATTAAAATAAAGAAAAAGCCTATTACACTTTCTTACACAGAAAAACTACTGAACCGATTTCAAAATTTCGAAAAATGGAACCTACTTGGGAAAATACCTGATGTTATAACGTTTGAATCATTTCAATCGGTTCAGCCGTCTTTGAGTAATCGGTGTACATACATATAAAAAAAAACACGACGAATAGATAACCTCCTCCTTTTCAATTTTTGAAGTCGGTTAAAAAGAGATACAAATCTTCTACATCACTTTTTTGCATCACCTTTTTTCCGAATTATCATTAAAATTATTCACTACAATAAGATCTAGGAGTCTATTCAGCAGAACTCTACTAATTACGACAAACTTTAAACAATACTGGACTCGAAACTCATCGCGAGAATGGTCGCCGTACGGCTCATTGTGGGAACACAAATGCGGTCACACAGACACTCGTATTATTATACATATTCGGAAAAACAATAGCGTACTTGTGCTATTCAAATGGACTAAGACAAATGGAATATTTTTCCGTTGCAACGCTGAATTTTTCGGACTATTCTGGCGCTACGCTCACCTTCATAATGATGAGAGAATAAAGGAAAGTGTATAAGAAGAAAGTGAACACTGATTTGGCTTCATATGGTACAAAGGATATTCACTGACCAATGTATTTGCTCCAGTAAATCTAGTGCAGTAAATTGAAAATGGTTTCGTGTTTAAATATGGATAGGTTGCAGTTTTTGAAATAACCTGCGTATGTAATAAGTCCCCGTGAAACTTGTGATTAAGATAAATCCCCGACAAACTTGTGATTAAGTTGTTGTATTAGAAAAGAAATTTAGCAAAGGACTTAAATATCAAATATAGTAGATTGTACAACAAGTGCATAAAACGTACCATTTTACCCGAGACGTATATATCCATCCGAGCCGTAGGCGAGGGTGGATAGTCAATTCGAGGGTAAAATGGGTTTTATGTACGAGTTATACACTCTGCTTTTCACTTCGAGTGTGAGGAAAATAAATAACATTATTGCAAAAAATAAAAAATGAAGACTTCGCCATATTGGCGGGAAGACTTTCTTTTTCTTTTTTTTATACGGGCATTGGCAGCACAGTGACTTTAGCATAGATCGTAGTCCATAATACTCTTGAAATACTTATTCCTTAGAAAACTCATTAATTTTGCCTAGTTTTAATAATTTAATAATTTAACATGGGATTATGTACAAAATTTTAGAAACAGAATGAAATACGTTACGTATTAATAAAGTTTATTTAACGAAGTTTAATTGCGTGTGTGACTGTTTACCTGACGACCTTTGTCTTAAGTCTGAGACTTAGACGAAGATTTTACTTTATGCACTAGAGCATAAAAAGCGATTTTATGCCGCCTATACCCAACATAAACACGAACTTTACGAGCATGAGAAGTGAAAAAAATATTGGACACCAACTATCACATACATTCAATTGAACCAATACCAAACATAAGTAGCTTGAGCACTAGTGTTATGGAAATTGGAAACAACGACGGGTATTACCCGGTCATAACAATGATGTTTTCAGCATCAATGTGTTCCGGCAGTTAGAGATAAGATAGCCAGTTCCTCAGTGATTGAGGATTCCGGGAATAGTGCGCTTCTACCGGGAGTAGTGGGCTTCCACCACTTAACATCAGGTGTGATGAAGGCTAAGTGCTACCCCGTTGTGGATAAAAAAGAAAAGAAAACACATACAACAAGACCGGTGGACATATTGAAAAGTTCATTGTCAATATTTACCCGTCCGGGAATCGAACCCGGGACCTCAAGAGATAGCGGCACCTTCGAAAACCGGTCTGTACACCACTCAGCCACGGAATTCGTCGAATATTTTATTTTTGTTTGAAATTGATTTGTTATTGTACTTATGATATTTATTTAAATTGATTTTTCTTGACAATATTTCCGTGGGCAAAAATCTCTTTATTTTAAACGGACAGACAGAAAAGCAACTGAACGTACCAGGATTTGGTTAATCTTTTGGGTGCGAAACCCTTAAAACTGACACTAAATAAAGAACACAATTTTCTTCAAAGCAACCTTCTGCCCTCGCCCTACTACGTAAGTAAACGTTATCAAATATCAACCCTTTTGTGAATGTTATTCGTAAATGGCGCTATGAAGAAATTTTCCCGAATAGTTCCTACGTGACCATTATGGACCCTAGTTCCGAAGAACGCGGAAGGGTTAACCGAACTGAATGTTGAACGTGACCGGTTGATTGGACAATGGAAGCTCACAGCTTGCGGATCTAATACTCTCACTTTACAAAATCCAAACTTAGTTTGTTTCTACTGGACTATTTACTCTAGGATATTGGTAAGCGTATCGTTGTAAAGTTCCCTTTTCGAATTGCTAGGTAGCATTTTGTTATACTTTGTTGTACACATACACACACACCATTAAACACTTTTATACACACCCACCATATTATATACGCGCACCACCCACGTAGGTACTTCTTCTTCTTCTTTCACAAACACATTTTTTTACAAAACTGACAAAACACACTTTTAGAGAACTTGCTACATTAGTTGCTTTTGAATTTAAACTAGTTAGTTAGTTATGCACTATTTACATTCCGAAATTATCTACATCACTAGTGGGTTTGTTAATTGATAGACATGAAACTCATTGACTTATGAAATGGCTATCAATCTCCGGCACTTCTTTTGCCCAATACCTATAAAATGGTACTAGTACCTTTTATGTCTACTCCTACCAACGATGGTGAGATAGACTGCCAGACAAATAAAGAGTAGGTATGCAAGTATGGACTAAGTACTGGTGCTAGTAGTAGTACCTACTACTAGTTTTTCAAAATGTTATTAGCAAAGAAAGAATGATACCTAGAACATAATTTTCGGCCTTGAAATGGCTTCACAGACAGAACAACAAAATTGTCCGTTAAAAGAAAATAACATGTAAGTAGATAAAGATGGTCACCTTTTGTTTTTGCACCAGAATGGTCCCGAACGACAATCTCTTGTCCATCTTCCCTCTTCCACATGACGCGGGGGGCAGGCACCCCCCTCGCTTTGCAGGAGACCCTCGCGGTGCCCCCTTCTGGCACCATCGTGTCTCCAGACGTTTCTTCTGGGATGAAGTCTGGAGGTATCACGACGTCTAGGAAGCCCATCTGGAAAAAAATATTGATTAAAAGGTGATATTTAATAAATATGTGAATAACGTTCCTTTGAGTGATGTATCCTCAAATAAGGGACCGAGGATAAAATATTGACTATAGGTTGTTATTAATTCAGGTACAGCATCGTCAAATACACTAAGTTGTAATAACATTATCAAAGTTGCTTGTCTAGCATTTGGACGTCCTACCAACGTTCTCTATTGGAGTGACCGAGGGCTATTCAATTGCAATCTACATTATTGTAATCGATTTTGTAAATTAATTGACTCCTTGATTAAAATGTTATCGAATGGGAGGATTATTCTAAGTCATCTTAAAAATATATGAATTAATTGCCTTTGGCCGCGATTTTGTCCGCAGGGACATTGGAGGCACCGTCGATATGCAATATTTTAAATCCTTTACGCGTCATTGTGTTACAAAAAAATCTCGTAAGATTGTCCTAATTGCTGTGACACTGGGGTAAGGTGAATTCAACCGTTTGTCTGAACACCGCTGATCTTTTTTTAGATTTTTTCACTATGCGTTCCTTTCCATGCTTCGGTTCTAAGCCTGTTTGAAAATTTGATTGAACCAAAGGCTTGTATCTGATCTTGTATGTGTTGAAATTTCAATTAAGTATGTAGGTATCGTGGATCCTTATAAAAACAAAACTTCGGCACGCTTTGAGGGCCTCTGTGGCATGCTGCTCCGCCAATATACGCTGAGAGCTATGCATATTTTCTTGTATCATAAAAGGATACCATCTTAATACGCTTTGCTGTATATTTATAAGGCTTTCAGGCTGAAAAAGGCCCTATCAGACTATACAGTATTTGAAGTTAATTTAGGTATGTGGATATTTTTGAATTCTATATTGATGAGCGTTGACTTTTAAACGGTCGAATTTACCTAAACTTGTAATCAGCCAGGAAAATAATTACTGTTTATTGTAACGAACCATATTTTCTGTGTGTAGGTATAACTCAAACCTAGAAACGGCACAATATTCATTTGTTACAGACAGTATGCCTCGCAGATCAAGCTACAAATGTCTATATTTATACTAAACAAAGTGTAAAAACAAGCAAAACTATTACTATGATAAATTATGCAAAAGTTTTTTCAACAACTACCTAGATTGATATGAACCTTGAATATGAAAACCAGATTCAGTAATTAATTACATTATAGAGACTGAAAATATTGTTTCACGAATACAATATAGTTTAGTTTATCATTAATATTCATAACTAAATAGTATTTTAGTTTCAGTTGTAGTCTTGTTATTCAATAAGTTGTTAAAGCATTTATTTTAGCAAAAATTTAACATCTACAATCTATATGATTTATTTGGAATACTTTATATGTGTTTAATAATTGAGTATTGGTGACGTTATTTATATTGATATGAAAGCTATGTACAGGTACTAGCTGAAGTGCTCAATCTGGGAGATGGAGACACGTGGTTTGTGCGTAATCACGTACTTGTGGATAACCTGGATCGCATCTTTTATCTGGCAGAAAGTTTTATTGTACATACCTGACTTTTCATAGGGTCCGTGTTGATCTGACACATATACTGCCCCCGGTCCTCCTCTTGCACGTTCTTTATGTGCAGATACCAGGTGGAGTGGTCGCTGTGGGAGACGGAGACACGTGGGTTGTGCGTGATCACGTGTTCGTGGATGGCCTGGATAGCCTTCGTGTCGGCTTTCACCCAGCCCACCTGTGGGATAATAACAAATGCAGGACATATTATCCTGAGAGTCTTGTGAAATACAACCAATTCTCTTTATAAGTGCAACTAACTAACTAAAACTAAAACTAACTCTTACATCGAATCTTACAAATTTTAATTAAATTAAATGGTAATATGCTTTATTAGGAGCCCGTGGCGTAGTGATTAGCGCGCTTGGCCTGCGTTGTCTTGGTTAAGCAACATTCGCAATGGTCGGTCACGAGATGGGTAACCACAAAATTTTCATTTTGATTTCCTCTGTGCTTCAAAAGGCACGTTAAGCCGTTCCTTAAGCATGCAGTCATGACCAGCGGGTCATGGCTAAATTTGCAGTCGTTAATACCCACCAATCCGCATTGGGCCCGAGGGGTGGGTCATGACCTATTCTCCTTATCTATCCATAAGGAAAGTCAGTGGGGACAGTAAATGGCTGGTGATTATGCTTTATTGGATAAAACAACCGGAAAAAACATAGAGCTATTTAAAACACTTGGATGGCACGTTGTCGGAATTTGATGGTGACGTTAAGAATAAATTTGCATGCAGACACATGAGGATAATCTCACCACAGGAAATTTGAGGAACATTATGTTAATTTTTACTGTGAACATAACGAGGGAGATCTCTATTAGCATCATAACAATGTGGGAAGACCATCTAGTATGTTAAGTTCATCTTTAATCTTATTGAAATTAGGTATAACAAGCTATGAAATAGCTCAATGATTCTCCACTCTAAAAGAAATTAATTAGGCATCCCCCGATTTCGTTTCTTTAGTAAAAGTACCAACTGTTTTCATACAATAATAAAAAAAACAGTCACTTGTAGAATTGGTCAATCGGAATTCGTCATTTATAGAGTATGTAGTCATTTCGCGAATTAGTCATTTGTGGACTAAACCATTTTGTTGGCATGGTTTAGCACTGTGTAACTCCCTTAGGCCCAAAAGATACTGAGAAGGAAGCGAAAGGAACCTCGGGCGTCAACGAGCAACCGTTAGCGCCATCCCGATCCCTAACCCACGCCCGCCGCCTTGTATTGGCGCGTGGCTGCCAGCGTTGTCGCGCGCCTCTTTCAGTCTTTTCAAACAATACTCGTCTTTTTACGTATGCATATAAAGTTGAAAATTATTTTACACTGAAAGTTTTCGGCGCGTCGCGACCGTTCGCTTCCATATCGGTATAGATTGGGCCTTACTTATTTGTTCCGCAGCTAAGCTCCTGTTCTTTACTGAAAATAGATATAGTATTTTCACTATAGAATACTTATATATATCAAAATTTGACAGTTAGTTTCAGACATAAAAAAAAAAAATTTTTTTTCATCCATACATACATGGACATATTATGTCATATTGTGAAGTTTTATGTGTAACGAGGTTTATAGAACTGCAGTTGTGTAAACCGCATTTCTAAAGACTGCAATTTTTATTCAGTAAATCCTCGTTAAAGTCGTTGGCTGTTTATATGAAAGATACTATGTTAACCTTTCTCGTTCTTTTAAAAAAAATGACAGGTTATATTATGGCAGGGGAGTAATATGGAAAAAGATAAAATACGTCTTGTTCAAAAATGTTATTTTAGTATTGTTTAGGTAGATAATAATAAAAGTAACATTTTGATAATTTCGTTTAAATTAAAATCAAAATGTCGTTCGTGGTATAAACAATACAATGTATAATGCTAAAGAGCTCTATCTCAATGGGATGCTATGGCAGTAAGTATAATACATAAATCTATATAAATAAAAATGAATCCAAATATTTTGGGGAGGCCTTTGCCCAGCAGTAGGTGTCGTATGGCTGATGGTGATGAAATAAAAATGAATGTTGCTAAGCGCAAAACTCAAGAATGGTTGAACCAATCGGCAATTTTTTTCATATGTTCCATAAGTCCCCGGAAGGTTTTTATGAAGAGAAAAAATATAAAAATTGCGTGGAAATAGTAAAAACCACGCTTTTTTTCCCATACAACAACAAAACATTTGACGTAAATCGTTTATCCGTCTTTCACATCAAAACGGAGCAACGGATCGACGTGATTTTTGGTATTGGGATAGTTTGGAAGCTGGAGAGTGACAAAAGTTACTTTTTATCCCGGAAAAATACTAGGTTCCCGCGGGATAACATCATGTAGCCCACTCGGTTAAAGCCGCGGGTCCAAGGTATTTATATAATTACTTACCCGGTAATTCCCAAGGTTGACGACAATACATTCGAATGTCGCGTCTCGCCCGATAGGCACCGTCAGGTTTGTGATGGGCTCTCCAAACTCGGGCACTTCAACACCTCCTGTTGACATAAGAAAAGAAAACTGTATAGATTGGAGTCACACATAGCGATAAATCTGTAATCTTTATATTAAATTTAAGTCCACCTTTTATACCGTACTTTGTGTATTTTGTACAAAAATAAATAAACTGTACTTATAGGACAATTGTAAAAGAAAAAAACCACCATCACTGCAAACAAGCAGATTTTCCGACGGGATTTGAACCCGTGTTCCTGGGAATCCAGCCAAACGCTCTGACTAACTAACTCTCTGGGGTTGTCTCACTTTCAATTTGTTTGTGAATTTAGAAAATGAAACGATTTTATTTATTAACTACCGAAAGGCGTTACGAGCAATGAGCATTTTGCTTACGAGACTCAACGACATTTTATGTCACTTTTAACGCTGTAGGTCAGCGATGCGTCATCAATGAGAGGAACTCTCCCTCGCAATCGAAAGAAACATTTCTACTATTGTTTTATCACTCGAATAGCGCTTCGCTAGCGACTTTGTCTACGTGGACCCCCTTAATTATATTTAATTTTTAAAATCGATCTAGGAGTTGGACACATAAAATTGACGTTTATGTTAAAATATTAAATCGTAATCATAGGTAAACTATGTACAACGTTTGTTGTCTTGCGCAAAGGACTTTATACGCGCGTCTCGCCTACTTAGGACTTGTAACTTCTTTCATGCGTTCTGTCTCTGTGGTGTCAGGTATGAGGCGGCTCTCACACAGCACCGCGGTCCATCGCGGGGCGCGCGATAGCAGATTTTAATAGTGTATGTGAATCAATTAAGTAGTACTTATAGCAAAACACGCCTAGCCCAACACCGAAACTGCCATACGCGCGGAGGCGCGCGAACTACTACTACTATTGGCAACAGCGTCGCTTAAGGCGCCGATTCCCCAAAATAGGGTGTTTTAAATTATGGATTACTCGCAAATCACAAGTACTTAAAACTTGGAAAAATATATGTTATTATACAGTTATTTATCTAGTGCTACCGGCCGTTTTTTTTCGATTGGTGATATTTTACTGTGTCAAATAAAATCCCAAACATCAATCTATTTTTATTTTTTATTTATTTTATCCACAACGGGGCAGCACTTAGCCTTCATCACACCTGATGTTAAGTGGTGATAAGGCTGAAGGTGGAAGCGCACTACTCCCGGAATCCTCAATCACTGAGGAACTGGCTATCTTATCTCTAACTGCTGGAACACAATAATCGTAATCCAAATATCATGTACGATATACTTGCAGTATACTTGGTTTTAGTTAATGAAAAATATACGAAAATGGATGTCTTTTAGTAGCCGAGGGATTCCGGACGTCATAATTTTAATTTTTTCATTAGTAAATTTTTAATTGAATTTTAAGTGATTTTCGATTCGCGGGGCGCTCGCGAGTTCACAGTTCACTGCCGGCTGCCGCTGCGTCCGCGTGAAGTGTATCGAGCGCGGCCGAGCAAGCGTTAGTGTGCCTATTTTGGTCGGGAATCCTCGCCTTAACCACTTAGCAACAAAATTCGTGTGCGCGCGTATCGCCCCTGCACAAACGCTGTTGCCCATGGTACGTGAGCGCGGGGCTGCGTCGCCGCCCGCGCCGTCGCCGTCGTCGGCGTCGGTAGTCTCGTGTGAGAACCGCCTATACAGATTATCAATATACCTATCTATCTCTGCTGAATCGATAATAAATACTCAAGTCATTAAACGAGGCCAAATAATAGAATTATTATCTAAAGTCAAACAAACGTTCTGCTTAATAGTCTGATAAATACCTTTAAGTGGAGCAGAACCTCACGTTGCAAATTAGTTTCCTAATCAATTAGTTGACTTAGTCGGGACAAGCAATTTCGGTCGACTAAGTCAACACCTGATGAATAAATCAGTTCGAAATTTGTTTGTGAGTCAACCACTTCATTGGTTCTGTAGGGTGGTTGTTTGTTGAACATGATGGTTTGATTGAAGACTCATTATGATCACTACTGTGAGATGGAAATGCAAAAGAGAAATGAGTGAGTGAAATGGAATACAAAGAGTCTTATTAACTAATAAAAAATACACTTGGATTCCGATTAATTCGTTTAGAAGTAGCTCTTTTATCCTACTATAATATTATAAATGTGAAAGTTTAGATGTTTGGATGTTTAGATGTTTGTATGTTTGTTACTCAATCACGCCAAAACAGCTGAACGGATTTAGCTGAAATTTAGGACACAGTTGTAGCCAGGAGAAGAACATAGGCTACTTTCTATCCTGGAAAAATATCACATTCCCGCGGGATAAACGTCGTGTAGTCCACGCGGGCGAAGCCGCGGGCGGAAAGCTAGTATTAAAAATATAATTAGTGTACTTTAGGAAAACATGTTACTAATATGGTTAGTTGTAGTATCTTCCTTAAGGAATTGGACATGAACTCACCACGAAATGTTGCTTTAAACTAGTATACAGGTGGAAAAAATCTATGGGCCATAGTGGAAAGCTGCCTTAAATCATTTAGTTAGATTCATTTTACTGTAAGGTAACATTCTTTTATTTCAAAAATTAACAAAACTGCTTTCGTATGTTTTTCCACCCTGTATTTTGAGTTAGCATTGAGTTGATTTGGAATGCAAACTAATAATTTTGTTCTGCAGTAGTTATTTTTTTCTTTCATGCATTATTTCAATAAAGTTAATAAATAAGTAGTGTCTTCTTAACCCTTTTCACTCGGCTTGATTGTAAAAGAAAAGTGGTTTATTCTACTATCGTCGAATCTTAACGTACCAATTCAGATTTTATATTATTTTTATGCATTCACAATGCAATTTTGGAAAAAACAATGGATAAATGTGATGGTATAAATATTTCCTCACATTGATGAAGCAACGCTGGCCTACAGCGTAACAAGTGATAGCAAAATTCGACGAGTCGTGTAAGCCTTTCGGTAGCTTAGTTGGTCAGAGCATCGGGCCGGATTCCCGGAGGCGCGGGTTTGAATCCCGCCTGAAAACTTATAGGGCTCGTGGTTTTTTACTATCACATTTTTCCTATACGTATCAATTCAGGCTTTGCAATTTCAATTACACGTTGTAGATAGACTAAAACATGTTGTCTGGTTTGTAAACTCATGCAGGCTCCGAGGTAATCCATGAATGCATTTACAATGGTCGGTTGTCAAGGTTTCGTTCAGTGTCTGGCTCTTATGCAACATTAGAGAGTACTTAGAATTTACAGCCGATTTGTAGCTGCTATTATATTTAAATGCCACGTTAGTTAGATCCCATCAGAGAAGTCTATAAGGCCTTACATCCATCTTCTCATTCCATCAACTGGGCGGTCGCGAATAACTAACGCGGTACGGCGCTTAACAAATAAATTGACAATTAAATAGACACCATTCACCACCTGTTTAGTCCAGAAACTAAGTTAATTTTCAATTAAAGAGTGAATAAATTTAGTTGTCTTGGAATTCGTAAAACTTAGGGTAAGTTTTCCAATCATCAATTCACAGAAAGTTTATTTTTTGTAACAATAATAGTCGTATACAGTAGATTAGTGGTTCTGATTCCAACTCCTATAGTTTGACTCTATGTTTGGCCTATGCCCCGAAGTAATCGTAACAAGACAATAAAATAAATTAAGTAAGAAACCACTCGACACCAAAACATCTCGTGTCTCTATTACTTAAACACAATTAACCGAACACCCTGTGGATGAGTTCCAGACAATGTTGACTTAGACGGTCACGACAGGCAACTTTGGCCAACATTAGTTTGCGGCGGGGCGGCGGCGGCGTGTACTCGAGCTTATCGCGATGTAGCCACTATGTTACAAGTCTTGTAGACATCGACACAAAGTGACGGAAAGAAGGTTAAGTCTGATAAAAGCTCTAATTTCTCACGATCATTCGGTGAAAAACTGGAACTATTTTAAGTCAATTTCGATGTTTGTATTCAACTACCTACTATTTTAAACGGTTGTACTATCTGGTCTTTTATATTTTTCTACGCCGTAGCATTACTGCTCCATCGTAGTTACCGTCGTAGACCGTAGAATCTACGGTCTTAGGGCTCGTTCAAGGAGAGGCGGCGCCCCGGCGCGTCGCACGGCGCGGGCAAATTGTGGTATCATGCATCACATTGACTATTTATTAGACGTCTGTCGTCTAATAAATAATAAATAGTAACAATTGATGCACAATTCACCCGCACCACGCGCCGCCGCCCCGCGCCTCGATCGAGCGCTAACTAACATTTTCAGTGTATTATTACCACACTTTTATTAGCTTCACTTGTAACTAAGTCACAATGTAAGAAAATCTTGGAAATCAATTTTAACCTACTTCTAATTGTCGTATTGATTTGAAACTTTGCAAGTCTATATGAATCCTATGACAATACAATAATTTGCTACCATCGAGCTGATCTGATGATGGAGTCAAGAGGTGGGATATATAACTCTTCAATGGCTGCTAGGAAACCCCTCGAGTTTAGGCTCATTTCTTTTGTTCTGATAAGACCTGTTCGTTACACATGATGGTGAGGGTCTGATGATGGAGCAGGGAGGAAGCCAGTGGCACTTCTTAATGACCACTAGGAAACCCCTCGAGTTTGGCCTCCGTTGTTTCGTTCTGATGAGACTTTTTAGTCGCACTTGGTGGTTAGAGTCTGATGATGGAGCAGGGAGGAAGTCAGTGGCACTTCTTAATTACCAATAGGAAACACCTCGAGTTCTGGCTCATTTGTTTCGTTCTGATGAGACCTATTCGTTACACTTGGTGGTGAGGGTCTGATGATGGAGCTGGGAGAAAGCCAGTGAAACTCCTTAATGGCCTAAAGAAAACCCCTCGAGTTTGGGCTCATTTGTTTCGTTCTGATGAGACCTATTCGCTTCACTTGGTGGTGAGAGTCTGATGATGTGAAGATAGAGCTGGGAGGAAGCCAGTGGCACCCTTAATGACCACTACGAAACCTTTTGAGTTTGGGCTCATTTGTTTCGTTCTGATGAGACCTATTTGCTACACTTGGTGGCAAGGGACTGATGATGGAACAGGGAGAAAGCCAGTGGCACTCCTTAATGGCAAATAGGAAACCCTTTGAGTTCTGCCTCATTTGTTTCGTTCTGATGTGACCTATCCGCTACACTTGGTGGTAAGGGTCTGATGATGGAGCAGGGAGGAAGCCAGTGCCACTCCTTAGTGACCACTAAGAAACCCCTCGAGGTGGGCTCATTTGTTTCATTCTGATGAGACCTACTCGCTACACTTGGTGGTGAGAGTCTGATGATGGAGCAGGGAGGAAGTCAGTGGCACTCCTTAATGACCACTACGAAACCCCTCGAGTTTGGGCTAATTTGTTTCGTTCTGATGAGACCTATTCGCTACACTTGGTGGTGAGGGTCTGATGATGGAGTAAGGAGAAAGTAAGGGTTTGGCTCGCGCATCTGGTAACTAATAGACTCCACTTGAATTTGTAAAACTAAATACATACAATCACGCCTTTGAGTTATAATGTTTACGGGGTGAGCAGACACATGAATGGACTGTGAAATCGATCATCAACCACCCATAGCTTGCCATTTATTAAACTAAAAAGTAAAAAATAAATATGTAGTTAAAAAAACTAAAAAAACACACTTTTATAGGAACAGACTAAAAAGTACAAAATAACCGTCTATTCAGTAACTGAAATTAAAAAGCGTGGTGCGCCCTTTGCAAAGCATGCATTCAAGTACTTAATATTTGACAACGCGCACCACGCTTTTTAATTTCAGTTACTGAATAGACGGTTATTAAAATAATATTTCTAAGATTGGAATATGTTTCTATTCATTTTTACCACACTTTTATTAGCTTCACTTGTAACTAAGTCACAATGTAAGAAAATCTTGGAAATCAATTTTAACCTACGTCTAATAGTCGTATTGATTTGAAACTTTGCAAGTCTATATGAATCCGATGACAATACAATAATTTGCTACCATCGAGCTGATCTGATGATGGAGTCAAGAGGTGGGCAATAGAACTCTTCAATGGCTGCTAGGAAACCCCTCGAGTTTAGGCTCATTTCTTTTGTTCTGATAAGACCTGTTCGTTACACTTGATGGTGAGGGTCTGATGATGGAGCAGGGAGGAAGCCAGTGGCACTTCTTAATGACCACTAGGAAACCCCTCGAGTTTGGCCTCCGATGTTTCGTTCTGATGAGACTTTTTAGTCGCACTTGGTGGTTAGGGTCTGATGATGGAGCAGGGAGGAAGTCAGTGGCACTTCTTAATTACCAATAGGAAACACCTCGAATTCTGGCTCATTTGTTTCGTTCTGATGAGACCTGTTCGCTACACTTGGTGGTAAGGGTCTGATGATGGAGCAGGAAGGAAGCCAGTGACACTCCTTAATGACCAATAGGAAACCACTCGAGTTTGGGCTCATTTGTTTCATGTTGATAAGACCTATTCGTTACACTTGGTGGTGAGGGTCTGATGATGGAGCTGGGAGAAAGCCAATGAAACTTCTTAATGGCCTCAAGAAAACCCCTCGAGTTTGGGCTCATTTGTTTTGTTCTGATGAGACCTATTCGCTTCACTTGGTGGTGAGAGTCTGATGATGGAGCATGGAGGAAGCCAGTGGCACTTCTTAATGACCACTTGGAAACCTCTCGAGTTTGGGCTCATTTGTTTCGTTCAGACGAGACCTATGCGCTACACTTGGTGGCGAGGGTCTGATGATGTGAAGATAGAGCTGGGAGGAAGCCAGTGGCACCCTTAATGACCACTACGAAATCTTTTGAGTTTGGGCTCATTTGTTTTGTTCTGATGAGACCTATCCGCTACACTTGGTGGTAAGGGTCTGATGATGGAGCAGGGAGGAAGTCAGTGGCACTCCTTAGTGACCACTAAGAAACCCCTCTAGGTGGGCTCATTTGTTTCATTCTGATGAGACCAACTCGCTACACTTGGTGGTGAGAGTCTGATGATGGAGCAGGGAGGAAGTCAGTGGCACTCCTTAATGACCACTAGGAAATCCCTTGAGTTTGGGCTCATTTGTTTCGTTCAGTGCCCGTAGTGTAAGTTTTTATGTCAAGCAAACGCAAACTATCGCGAGTACGTATTTATGTCAATTTGTATGAAAACTGCATAAGCGCGCTACTCGCCGCTAGAGGCGCTGATACAGTTTTCATACAAATTGACATAAATACGGACTCGCGATAGTTTGCGTTTTTTGACATAAAAACTTACACTAGGGGTACTGATGAGACCTATTCGCTACACTTGGTGGTGAGGGTCTGATGATGGAGTAAGGAGAAAGTAAGAGTTCGGCTCGCGCATCTGGTAACTAATAGACTCCACTTGAATTTGTAAAACTAAATACATACAATCACGCCTTTGAGTTATAATGTTTACAGGGTGAGCAGACACATGAATGGACTGTGAAATCGATTATCAACCACCCATAGCTTGCCATTTATTAAACTAAAAAGTAAAAAATAAATATGTAGTTTAAAAAACTAAAAAACACACTTTTATAGGAACAGACTAAAAAGTACAAAATAACCGTCTATTCAGAAACTGAAATTAAAAAGCGTGGTGCGCCCTTTGCAAAGCATGCATTCAAGTACTTAATATTGACAACGCGCACCACGCTTTTTAATTTCAGTTACTGAATAGACGGTTATTTTGTACTTTTTAGTCTGTTCCTATAAAAGTGTGTTTTTTAGTTTTTTAAACTACATATTTATATAATATTATTTTCACTTCTCATGCTCGTAAAGTTCGTGTTTATATTGGGTATAGGCTGCATAAAATCGCTTTTTATGCTCTAGTGCATAAAGTAAAGTCTTCGTCTAAGTCTCAGACTCTAAGACAAAGGTCGTCAGGTAAACAGTCACACACGCAAATTAAACTTCGATAAATAAACTTGTTATTTCATTCTGTTTCTTTAATTTTGTACACAATCCATGTTAAATTACTAAACTAATAAAACTAGGCAAAATTTATAAGTTTTGTAAGAAATAAGTAGTAATTTCATGAGCATTATGGACTACGATCTAAGCTAAAGTCACTGTGCTGCCACTGCCACGTATAAAGAAAGTCTTCCCGCCAATATGGCGAAGTCTTTATTTTTTCTTTTTTGCAATATTGTTATTTATTTTCCTCACACTCGAAGTGAAAAGCAGAGTGTATAACTCGTACATAAAACCCATTTTACCCTCGAATTAACTATCCACCCTCGCCGTATGTCTCGGGTAAAATGGTACGTTTTATGCACTTGTTGTACAATCTATTATTTATAAGATAACCGTAAAATGTTTAACTTAGGTTTTGTTAAGTTCAATGTATGAGTCAACAATTTTACTAAAAATTTTTTTTTTGTGAAGTTGCAATATTATCTATCAAACTAAGTATTATACTTATAAGAAGTTATTTGCTTCTTACTTATCCTCTAGAGATAATCGTTTATAAAAGGCACAGTCGATTATTGGAATCACCAATCTTACATAAGTTAGAGAAATGTCGGCAACATAAACTTTATCGAAGTGAATTGCGTACTATTATTGTCTGTTGGCAGGACTTCCCTGCCTTCATTACTCATTCTTATCTATAAATGATACATAGTTAAAATAGATAATAAGTTTGCAAAGTTATTCCTGAAAAGTTTTTAAATCTAAGTGTTAGTTATAATAAAATAAAGTACAATAAGTCCAAGATATGCTTTGAACAGACATACGCGGCGGACGCTCTCACTTTATCTCATGCAACTAAGCTACTATGACGCAAAAACTTCGCGTCGGCGAATAAATAAATAAATAAATAACCTCTTTCATTCACACCAATTATCTAAGCCCATTTTAATTTCATGAAGAAACTGTATCATGGAAAGCTTGATAACGGATAAATACATACTTAAATACTTTTTGTTTGTAAATACATACTTAATATACATAGTAGAATATCGCGCAACTAACGCTCCCACTTCGCAGAGGTTTGTTTGCATCAATGTAGTCGGCGAAATCGCCAATAATAAATTGTGACAGCGAAATGGCAATGGCCACTTTAAGTTGCAGCCGTGATACAGTCACAGTCAGTTGTACCTTTTTCGGAAGACCTGCTGCGAAGCGTCAACTAACAGCCTCAACTTTTCCCGTTATTCGCGGTCTAAACTCTGCGACGCGCGGCGACGCGGATAGCTTCACAAGAGGTTTACTAGACCACATGCCGCCTATTGCGTAGTTAAACTTTAATAGTATCTTCTTCCTATCACATTACTGAGAATCTCTCTATAAATAGTACTGTCGGTAGTAGTCTCTATAAATAGAGCAATTCTTTCATGTAGCGTTCAATTCTCGTTTAATTAAGTCGAAAAGAAGTCTTCAATAGATGTGTTAATTTTTTAGTCTTCTTTTAAGTTAGTTAGTTAGTTAGAATAGCTATCAGTACCTATCACAACTAATTCTCACTAGTACCTAATTGTGTCAGTTATACGCTAAAGTTACAGCCGCGATACTGTCCCAGTCAGTTGAACCTCATCCGGAAGACCTGCTGCGAAGTGTCAACTTGCAGCCTCAACTTGCTCGTTATTCGCGGTCCAAACTGTGCGACGCGCGGCGACGCGGATAACTTCACAAGAGGTAACTAGGCCACATGCCGCCTATTGCGTAGTTAAACTTTAATAGTATCTTCTTCCTATCACATTGCTGAAAATCTCTCTATAAATCTCTTGACGACCGATTTAGCGCAGGGGTAGGCTACCCACCTTCTGCGCCAGTGGTCTCGGGTTCGATTCCCGAACAAGACAAATATTTGTGTGCATGAACATGTCTATTTGTCTTGGTCTGGGTGTTAACTATGTATATTACGTATGTATTTACAAACAAAAAGTATTTAAGTATATATTCATCCGTTATCAAGTTTTCCATGATACAGTTTCTTAATGAAATTAACATGGGCTTAGATAATTGGTGTGAATGTAAGAAGTTATTTATTATTATTATTATAAATAGTACTGAAAGAGCAATTCTTTCATGAAGCGTTCGATTCTCGTTTAATTAAGTCGAAAAGAAGTCTAGTTCAATAGATGGCTTAAATTTTTAGTCTTCTTTTAACTTAGTTAGTTAGAATAGCTATCAGTACCTATCACAACTAACTATCGTGTCAGTTATACGCTAAAGTTGCACCCGCGATACTGTCCCAGTCAGTTGAACCTCATCCGGAAGACCTGCTGCGAAGTGTCAACTAGCAGCCTTAACTTGCCCGTTATTCGCGGTCCAAACTGTGCGACGCGCGGCGACGCGGATAACTTCACAAGAGGTAACTAGACCACGAGCCGCCTATCGCGTAGACGCTAACTAACTGAATTATTCAAACTGTTGGTGTTGCGGAACAGATATAATTAGGTTTTATACGTATAATAGGGCGGTTAACGTGTCGGAGGTGTAGGTATCGCTTTTGTATATAATAAATAGTTTACGTTAGAACTAAATTTAAGAGTTTATGCATACCAGGTTTAACTTTGCATATTAAAAGACCCCTAACACGAAAAACTATCGATATTGTGATTCTATTATTTTGTATGAAAACCAGTGCAGCAACTCTTTCGGTCGTATAAGGAACCAAATTTAATAGCTATTTACTGCAGCACTTTGACAGATGGAAAGTTACGATTACCATAATATAACAGTGTCCGTGCGAGGGCTACTGGGATGAGGGTTAAATTTCAACCAAGGTATAATTAATTTCAACCAAGATTTAATTGTAGTTTCCAGTGGTACACATGTGTACAATGGATGTACTCTGTTGTACTTATTACATGTAACAATAACCCAACCAAAACTGTTGTTGCAGTGTCATTATTTTCTTCGCGTGCTCAGAAATTTCCAGTGTTCCCTAGAATGGGTCGTCCGCCAAATAAGTACTATGGACATCCTAAGTTGCGTAGTAACACGGAATGGCCATGCATATACGAGAAATTGCTGTTGGCTCATAGATATGGTACTTCGAAGGAGGCTAGGAATGGTGTTTTGTCTACTTTACGAGTCGCACGAGGCTGTGAAATAGGATACCACTAGAAACATTATTTTAGTCAACACAAAGTTACCTCTATTGTTAAAGCAGTAAGGTTCAGAGGGGCCATAATTTCAGGTTTTATATTTCTAGGCATCCTATAGAGTACGGGAGTATAAGAAGAGACATTGTTATTTTGTCCTTTTTATGAAAAAGGTGGATTGTGTGGAATTTATTACAATATTGTGCTACTATGGTCATTCGATTTTCTATTACGTACGCATATTTTAAATTTTTATCAATATCAAGTTATATGATACAAATTACCGTCATAAGTAAGAGTTATTAAGCTTATTGCCTTTAAATTGCTCAAAGTGGAAACAGCAGTTGGTGTTAATTTTAAACATTTTCCAGTTACTGTGTGAAGATTAAATTGGGCGTATTTTCGTTTTAAAACTTTTCTCGCAGAATATTTCATATGTCCGACGACGTACATTAAAGTTTAAAGGGTGCTTATATGAATATTTATTTTTAAAACTGTTTCACTGAAGCTAGTGGAGACGTACTGAGCTGAGCATCGTGGAGGGCAGTAAAAACCGCCATTTTGCTGCGACGGCGTCCACAATATCGTCACAGGCTGGGACGCAGTAAAATGTTTACAAAATGTCCCGCTTTTGTTGCGGGTAGTGTTCGATATTGCTTTTGTATTGCCCAGTCAACGTCGGCGGGTCTTAGTCATGATTAGAGATGTCAACACTTTAAAGAAAACAAAATGTTAGTAGCACCTTCTTATTTGTAAAATGTCACTAAATTTGTTTTTTATCTATCATAGTTTTACTAACTATAAGTATTAGAATTTCAAGGTTTTTGTTAAAAGGGAAATCGTTAAGATATATATAAGGAAACAAAAACACATATAAGCGTCTATATTTAGCCTCGCCTTGTTATATTCCCGATAATCTTTCACTCCGCAAATAGTACACATCTGAAACAACTTATATTTCCTGTTAGTTGACAAAAAACCTTCTAAGACTTCATCAAATGTTTATCGCAATATCTCATCAGAATTTTCAAGTTGGTAATTTGGCCGGTCGGTGATACGTTCATAAATTCAATGAAATTACCCATCTTTCTGCGCTACAAAGAGGCCCATATATTTCCGCTGGCGACAGGCATGCTATGTGCGCATCACGTTGGTGATAAATCAGTATGGCCCGTAATATCAAGAAAAAAGCTTACGCCCATGAATTTTTAAGCTTAAATTGCTTTGGATAGCTTTTCTCTTTGGCAGTAGTGTAACCGAAAGTAGGGAATTCGCTTATATAGGTATATTACTAACGTTTAGCGTTAATAATTGGTTTGGTTTACAAATCTACACATAAAGTCAATAAGCATATGATTTTTTTTTACAAAACCACCATAATTCTGTACAACTAAGCATATCTCTTTATATCTCTAAAGGTAAAATAAATCCCAGATTAAGGTGAAGAGTAAATCCCAAAAAGAAATTAATTAGGGATGTGTTAACAGCCTCTTAAAATTAGGATTGTCGAATTAAGAGATTATGCGATAATTAGAAAGCCATCCCTAATATTTTTAACATGGAATAAAACTTGTGTTGCAAAACTTTTCAAAGGGGTTTTGGAAAAATTAAAAACTTACATTATTTATCTTATTTAGCAGGTTCTATAATGTTTTACTGTTATACTCAGTTGCGGATACTGTGCATCACTCGCTGTAACGATCTATTTTAATATCCCCAGTGCGAATTAATTTCATCAACGCTAATAATCCGCGATTCGTTTGTTAAATTTAAATTGAAACTAAATGGAAGTTCCAATGGTCATTTGTCACGGCCATGGCGGCAGCGGCGCCGACGAACCGAGTTCCGGTTGCAAGCTGCTTTTATTAATATTTCCAGCGAATCCGCGCTTTATTAGCAAACAGCCGTCATGTGGCTGATAAATTATTAATGTGGTCGCCCAGCTTGTATTTTGCGACCCGTTTTTTGCAGCAACTTACATCTGTTTTTCAATAGCGGAACTAGCGTATGTTTCGCTTACATTTGCAGTGGAAGTAATTTTCTCTCCGCGAAGTTTGCATAGGTAGCTGTCTTGAATTAGTAGTTTTATTCGTTGTTCTACTTTGTATTTTGGGCGTGGATGTTGTAAGCTAGGTTTGGTGAGTTTGTATTTGGTAAATAGAAATGCTTCCGTGTTTTTTATTATTGGTCAGAGTTAATAATACGACTTCTGTTAGTGACAAGTTTGTAGGCGTTCTAGCTATTTTCGTGCAAAACTAATTTCTGTGCACATGAAGGCGACAATATGGGTAAACTGGATATTTTCCTAGCAAGACATTGAAGTAAATTGTATGATGAAATCGAAGGGAGGTGAAAATATATTTATTTCAGCATTACGTTCATAAAAATAGGGTTGCCATCTTCATTCATGGATTGTGTCCCGTAATCTTCTGTGGCTTTATGGTTTTTTCTATAACAATATTTCTTATATTTACAGAATTGCATTGTGAATACCTACATAAAAATTTATTTAAAATCATAGGATTAAACGTTATGATCAAATACCATGAAACAGCTATGCAATAACGTTTAGGAAATATAGTCAGTTTAAAGGTAAATAACCTAATATTTCTTGCCGATTTTAAAGCTGTTGGCATAAGCGATATATCAGAAGCAGCTTTAAAACCCCATCGTCCAAGCTATAACCGGCTGGCTCGGCAGTAACCGGCCAAAAGTCAACCATTTATCACGCAGTCCTTTTCCAGTTGAAAATGCAATTCTTCGGAGGTACAGTAATATTTGCGTATATTTGTGTAATAACGACTTTAGGTCTTCATAGTACTTATTCCTGTGATTTAATAGTTGTGGACATAAGTCAGGTATTAGAAACAGGTTTAAAATTTCATACAGTTACCTATATGGTAGTGCCAAACTTATTGATATAGCAATGTATGCAAAGCAGCAAAGTATCTTTGAGAACCACATCGTCCGAGTAAAGTTATAACGCAATTCATACATAAATATATTAGAACAATACCTACCGACTTTGATAGCATTTCAGTACTATGCGATTAATATAAGAATAGGACTGTCAAAACGGCCATATCTGTTTGCGTTTCGCTTCCACTTCAGGGTGTACAAGAATTCCGAACAAAGATCAAAAATGCCGTTTGACAGTCCTATTCTTATAATAATCGCATAGTATTTATATTGATAATTTCTAAGAGCCAACGCGCACTTGTGATTTGTAATCTGGCGATAGTTTAGTCGGAATCATAAGACGATCGTGATCAAACTGTCGGCCGATAGTTTGATTTTGAGAGCCTGCGCGCACTTGTTATTTTTAGTCGACCGATAGTTGGTCGATAGTTTAGTTGAATCCGGGCGTGCGCTCACATAGTCGTTCATGCACAGGCCGATAGTTGTGCGATAGTTGTCCGATAGTTGTCCGATAATTGTACAACTATTGGCCAGTCTTTTTTGATAGTTTAATCGTCATTGTGCGCACTGCCATATAACTCTATACTGAATCCGAGAACGATCAAACTATCGCCCGATTAAAAATCACAAGTGCGCGTTCGCTCTAAGTTGTTGTTGTTGTAAGGATAAAGCTTTGAAAATCACCTCACCCCTAGCTAGTAACAGCACTAAGTCAACCATTTATCATGCGGTCTTCCTAGAGAGTTGGAAACGCAATTCTTTGTATACAAGCGGTTTTTATCCGAGCCGCAGCGACGTCTGATATTGCCCGATTCGAGATTTATGTTTTGTTGATGTCCGAAGGGAGAGAGACGTTTTATATAAAAAGGTTAACTGTATAACTTTATTTAGATTTCTTATCAATAACTATCAATATAAAATTGCCAGAATGCCAGAGCGTTGTTGCAGGGTGACCTCTCACCCAACAACAACTTATAGCACGACGACAATTTGATCTTCCTGTCTCACTTTTTTAATTATTATTTCTTAGACATGTAATTACCTTTTACTCTTGTATGTTTTAGTGACGTGTGAATAAATGTTTTTCATTCAATACACCTAATTGTTTATATTTTTGTCATTAGAAGTGTTTTATGCATTATTAATCGTATATACCTACGTGCTTAAATTACCATGTTTCATGAAGTTATACATTTTCATGTCTCATATTCTGAAAGTAACTACAAACTTGCCTAAAATGCGGGTTGAAAGTGGTATGTGGCGGCCCTAGGGCCGATATGAAATTTAAAAAAGGAATAGGAGGGGTCATGTCAAAATCTGAAATAGCATTTAGACACGTTCCGATCCGACAGCCGATTTGGTCTGCTCCCAGACCAAATCTGCGCTACACACGTTCCGATTTGGTCTGGGAGCAGACCGAATCGGAGGTCGGATAGGAATGTGTGTAGAATCTTTAAGTATCTCTTTGGTTCTTTGGACATTTATTTACCAAAAGTATGCAGGCAAAGGCACAGAAGCCTATACAGCCATGTTTTGCTATTAAATAAAATAATTAATATCGTAGAATTATTATTTTAATATCTAAAACATAGTTTTTTTTTAAAGAATGCGTTTTTAGAAACAGATTAAACCAAATAAGTTATTTGTAACATAAAAATCAGGCTATTCATTTCATGGAATGGCATAGAGTACGGGTCAAACACCAAACAAGACTGTATGGACTTAGTTTCCCTTGCCTTCCCTAAAATAGAGAAAATGAACAAAAAAGTCTTTCGAAAATTCCGCGGCCATAGGAAAAATATTTTTTAGATTATTTCTGTTTATTTTTACTATCCTCATATTCGAAATGAAAAGTAGAGTGTTTACTTCGGGTGTATGGACCCATAACAGTCTCGAACTATCGGCGCCCTCACTTCGTTCGTGCGCCAAAACACTCGACTGTCATGGGTGCCATACAGCCCTTGCTAAACAATCTACTATTTCTGTTTTGGGTTTCATTATTCTATTTTGATGTAAAATCTTTACTTGTTTATTACCCGACTGCGACAGAAGGCGGGTTATGTTTTTCGAGAGAATGTATGTAGATTTCTATGTTTTTTGCTAACGTGTCGTGTGTAGATTCGTATTGAAAGCGCGAGCGAAGGTCTCCTGCCGTAGGATTTGCGAAACGATGGTGTATCTTTATTCACGTTCATAAGACATGTCGTTAAACCAACCACGAAATTGAATATTTTTTTTTTAATACCAACCCCATCGAGTGGGGTATCAAAATAGAGTGTCTTAAATAGCGATTCTATAAATAATATAACTTCCATTTTTGCAGATTCCTCCGCATTAATTTACCAAAAAAAGGAACTTACTAAATTTTTTAATTTGCAAGTTCTTACCTACAAAAACTACTAAAATGGGAAAACCAAGCTCTTTTATTTCTTATTGCAGTCAGGTGACCTTTTAACTTATAAAGTGTTTCACAAAACGTTTCCCTCACTGCAATGTAAAATTAAAGAGCTTGTTTTACCCTTTTAGTGGTTACAGTTTAGTATTCGCCTTTTTTTTAAATCACTATGTTTTTTTTAATATTGACTTTATTTGAGCAATGTAAAAGCACCAACAGAGTCTCTTAATTTATTACAATTAGGTAGGTACTCCCATAAATACATATTTTTTTTGACAAAATCTCTGTAAATATTCATTCAATAAAGTCAACATAAAAAAAAAAAAGATAATAGAACAATATTAGCAGAATATGAATAATTCAGTTTCTTTGCGTTGGGTAAATACTACAAATGTTAATTATTTTTACCATTCTAGCTAAACGGAGCTCCGTCCGTTATTATAACGACGTGGGTTGCCCATACGGCCAAACAACAGACAGATTAAGATAAAAATAAGTTTTTTTTATCCACAACGGTGTAGCAATCAAGCTTCATCACCCCTGATGTTAAGTGGTGACAAGGCTGAAGGTGGAAGCCTAGTAGTCCCGGAATCCTCAATCACTGAGTAACTGGCTATCTTATATCTAACTGCCGTAACATATTAATGCTGAAAACATCATTGTTATGGCGTCAGACTTAGATAACATGGTGGTATATGATAGCCAGACGGACTAAGAACAAGTCCTACCACCAATTAACACGAATACAATATGTATCCCCACTGGGAATCGAACCCGGGACCTCTGGGCTTGAAATCGGTGGTGTGAACCACTAGACCACAGATGTGGTTAAAGTAACTTTTAATCAAATTATTAAAACTCTAAATAGCAAATGAATTACATTAGAAACGTAAAAAAATATTACTACGCTCTCGTTGCCTGCACTAATTGAGTTAACATAAAATGACTTTGAAACGAAATATGGGTATCATCATTGTCATCAGCAGCCATTGTAAGTCCCCACTGCTGGGGAACTCCTTATAGATGGATAATTTAAGGAGAATGGGCTATGACCCACCACGCGGACCCAATGAGGACTGATGGTGGGTAACGACTGCAAACGCAGCTAGGACCAACGGCTTAACGTGCCTTCCGAAGCACGGAGGAGCTCGAGATAATAAATGTTTGGTCACCCATCCCGTGACCGACATTGCGAAAGTGCCTTTACATCAATGATCGAGGCTCTTCATGTATGTAGTCGAAAATTAATATTTAACGATTCAATTTACGTCTTATGGAGCCAGCTTCTTAACAAAGTTGATTTGTTTCCGTAGAAGTTGTCATACTCCTACATTATGGTACTTAATTACCATACATAATCAAAGCTGATAAGATTTATTCCTGTAATTATTTCTGTTACGTTTTGAATTAACGTTAAAGAGCTTTCAGATTATATTCCTCAATGTTACGCAAGCCGAATACAAAATGAGAAGACAGATTAGATGCTTATTATCAAGTTATCTCCGGAGTCACTTTTTGTATCCCAAATTAAGAGGGAAATTAATATTTCAGGAGGAAAAAGAGGCGGACGGCTGTGAGTTCATTAAAAATTTTTGGCCACAACTCGATGCCGCAGAATGAACTTTTCCCATTTCTCATTTTCGTAATTACTTCTAATTGAAGAAAACCTAAAAGTGAATGCCAACACAACAATTTTATTAAAACTTTGGATAATAAAGTGTTTTATCGGCGAAAAGTTGTGAGATTTGGGCTTACATAATACCGAATGCTTAGATATTTGAAAGTTTCTCTGTAATTTCGTTTATAAAATTTAATTGTGTCTAAATTACGAGTACATTTATACAAATAATTGTTAGTTATATACATTTTTACTATTTTGCATTAACAGTGCAATTTTTATAATTCTAAAATATAAACAGCTCCCTTCGGAGCTAGTTGTGAGACGGGTCGATTTTTCTAAAATACTTCATTTTCTATTTTTCAAATTAAGATTTTCGATTTATCTCAAAACTGCATAATTAACCTTACAAGAATCATTTAAAAATAATTAACAATAGTTTACCAATGGTAGTTTTAAGTGACAAGTTCGATAATAAATTATATATGTACTTGTAATGTATTTTCAATTGGCTTCCGGAATCCATCTCCAAATGGCCAAACGCAACGTTTGCCAATTACTGCAGTTCATCTAAAGGTTTTGCCCATAAAGTGGCGGTTACTGCAGGAGTTTGGGCCGGGCAAATAAACCTGGAGTCACGTCCCACTGAGTGATATCACGTCTTAGGCTCATCAGCGCCAGCACGTGACGACTTTAGCGCAAACAGATTTCACAACAAAACCACTTTCCAAAGACCCTTACCACCTCACACTTCCCACTTTAAAACACAACGAAACACAAATTCTACACAGACCTTCTAAAACTGGCCAGTTAATAAATACGCAAAAAACCAGCTAAAGTTTTCTTTCTCGTAACTTTATTACGCCATTAGAGATCGCGACGAAGAGTCGTATTTTCTGCTCTAATATAATTTATTTTGACGATTGTCTGAAGCTCCGATTCTTTTTATCTCGTAAAACATCTTGTTCTCAGACTCTGAAGGACGTGAGCCTCAAACTTACTATTCAATTATTTTGCTGTTCATAATAATTAAATAAACAATATTGTTAAAAAATATCATTCATTTAAATTTGACAAATGACTACCTACATTATATTTTAATTATGAAACCGCTCATACTATCTAAAGTATATTTTTTTAAATTGTATTAATAATTTAAAGTTTACAAATAGCTCATGGTTTTATTTACTGTGAAAATATCTATAATATTTTCACAGTAAATAACAAACCTAACTTCGTTTTGTTTCAACAAAAAAACCTTTATAAATACTTTACTCTTAATAACGAAATTATAAACTAACAAAAAGGGTTTATAGGTACTGAAACTTGGTTAACAGGTAAACAATGGGGGCGTATTTCATTCTTTATTTTTCGAAGAACGTAATAATACTCAAAGTTTGTGAACAAGGCGTAGGAAATTGAAATAAAGGAAGTGTAGAGGGTTCTTCGGCGTGAGTTTATTACAGGTGAACGCGTAATAAACACTTCTGCAGAAAGTCTCTTTTCCACGTTTACGTAATAGTATTTATACTTGAGCGAGATGAGTGAATTATTTCTAACGCGGAAGTACTTTGAAAAGTCGCAATGTAACATTGGAATAAATTAACAAATTCAAAATTTTTAAAGACTTTATATAATTTTTCTCACGATGGAGTGCACACGGTATAATCACAAGTCGAAAATATACGTAAAACTCAACTTTCAATAAGTATTAAAATTACTCATCTATACTAATATTATAAAGAGGAATGATTTGATTGTTTGTTTGCATCGAATAGTCTCCGAAACTACTGAACCGATTAAGAAAATTCTTATTCCATTCATTAGAAAGCTACATTCATCCTGAGTGACATAGGCTATGTTCTTTCCCGGTATTCCTACGGGAACGGGTACCACGCGGGTGAAACCGCGAGGTTTCGCTAGTTTTATTAATAATTTTATTTGAAGAATAAGAATATATTTATTTCGCTAGAATGTGGTACATTAATTTGACAATATGTCATTAAAGAGTGCGATACACATTCACTCGCATCGCAGGGCAGGCAAAAAAAAACAATCATGGATTACAATTACATTTACATAATCACTTATTTAGCTGAATAAAAATTCGAAGATGATTAAAAGTATTGATGACGTAAAATGAATACATTAATGTCATTTCTATCTAAATCTATACATATAATAAAACAGAAACGAACAAAAAGTCTGTACATGAAATATAAAAAAAAAAAAAATTACTGCTATGTGATGTGTACAGGATATAGACCCCAAAACGATAGATATTAAAATTTTTGTCTGTTTGTCTGTTTGTCTGTTTGTCTGTTTGTCTGTTTGTCTGTTTGTATGTTCGCTTTTCACGCAAAAACTACTGGACGGATTTTTACCAAATTTTGTGTAGTAATAGCTTATAACCCGGGTCAACATATAGGGTACCTTTTATTGCGGGAAATTTAATTATTCCTACGGGAAAATACAAAAACTGATTCTTACTAAAATAGATGGCGCCACATGATTATGAAAATACGTTATATTTAATCGCTGTCTCAATTAATAATGAATCATGTTATTTTTTTTACCTGCTTCAAAACATAATATAAATTAAAACCCATCCAGGCTCATATAAAATCATAAAAATAATTTCATGTTATTTACGTCATTATATCTACTAAGCAATAGATGGCGCAGGAAGTCAGTAAGATTACGATATACCTTTACAAAAGAACATTCGAATGATTATATTAATTAGGGTGAAAGCCCCCTCTGTTGCCACTTTAAGATGTTTTTCACTTCTTTTGCATCATAACAACTAAGCAATAGATGGCGCGGGAAGTCAGTAAGATTACGATATACCTTTCACAAAAGTACATCCGAATGATTATCTATATTAAGTAGGGTGAAAGCCCGCGCTGTTGCCACTTTAATTTTTTTTCACTTCTTTCGCCTATGGTCTTAAGTAGGTATCTAAAATTGTCAAGAATGTATCTTATACTTTTCTTTAAATTTTTAAATTTACAATACAAAAAAACTACTTAAAAAATTTAACCGACTCCAAAAAGTATTTGTCAACTGAAAAGGAAAAATATAATTTATATTATAATTAAGGTACCTTTTTGAGGTCGGTGCCAGTCAGTTTATTTTTTTAAATTACTATTTATTTCCTAAGTTTTAGTGTATATTGTACAATAACATACCCACAAAAACTACTAAACCGATTTTGATGAATCTTAGACTGTTCCCAAAGTTAGAATACACCTAATTTAAATCAAATAGAATCATCTCGATATGCCTTTAGATTTCGAGAAATTCGTGGACCTACATAGTAAAAACATATAACTAAGTATTCATATACTTACGAAATTTAGTTTTATTTTAGTCAATTAAAAACCTATTTTTTTAACATAAAATGTGCGAAGGGTGCCGATTAATGTGTTTTTTGTCAATCAAATTTTAAAAGATACATCGAGAAATCAATACTTAACTAACTTAGTTAAAATAAAAGAAACATCTAATTCGATGTAAACTGAAAAGCGTTTATTGAATAATATTCCTATGACATAAAGAATTATTACTATTGTTATTATGACTTAAAAGTCATAGATAAAAAGTATATTATCAAGCAAAAGTTATTAACGAAATGTTTTAAGCTAAGTAAGCACTCGGGGCAGTGGCCAAAACAAAAGTTCTTACCCTATTGATGTAAAATTTATATTTCGCATTTCCACTCGACGCTAGATGTCGCTACAGTAAGTATAGTGCCACAAATATATCTGAACATGTGACAGTGGTCCTGGAGGAGCCACTAGCAATACAAAATTAACTGTCAAAATGGACTGCCGGCAGTCAACAGTATATTTAGTACCAAAAAATAACCACTGTGTGAAATAAGTTTGTCGCAATGTAGACAAAATGTCACCAATGTAGTTTTGAAAAATTTGCTCAAACGCTAAGTGGCCAGTACGTAGTTACCTACACCTACAGTGCCACAATCTTTTCTGTTCCGGTGACAGTCGTGAAAGAGGAGCCACTTGCAATACGAAATTAGCTGTCAAAATGGACTGTCGTATGAAAACTGTTTTAGTTCCTAAGATAATCACCGGAACAGAAAAGATTGGCGCACTATACCTACCATTTTTTATGTCATTTAACCGGCTCTGGCTACTTAGGCCTTCAGCCGTAGGTACCATCCAATAAAATAAAGGAATATTAAAAATAGTTTTCTAATTCATTTATTTACTAGGAAAGCTTACATAAGTGATGATTGATTAAAATTAAATAATTAAATGGTATATCATTACATTTTATACCTGTTACTTAAAGAAGAAATGTCTCCATATCAAAATACTAGCCTTCCGCCCGCGACTTCGCCCGCTCGGACTAAACGACGACGTTATCCCACGGGAATGTGATATTTTTCAGGGATAAAAAGTAGCCAAAGGCAGCCATTACATCCAGATCGCGATCACTGATCGTGATCTTGATCGCGATCGAGATTTACTTTGTAGATATTTTGCGATCAAGATCGCGAGCCGTCAATCACCTTCGTACACAGTCAATCTGCATCGCGATCATTGATCATTGATCATTGATCCAGATTGACTGTCTAATGGCTGCCTAAGTATGTCACTTTTCAGCTGCCAAACTATTCCCATATTCATATATATTCCCAAAAGTCACGTCGATCCGTTGCACCAATTTTGACGTGAAAGACGGACAAACAAACAAACCCACTTTCACATTTATAATATTAGTATGGATACACACAATCTCTTTTACATTTTATAGTAAAAATATGATTGGCCTGATATTATGCATTACTAAGTAAGAACTTCTGTTTGAATTGTGAAAGCGCGCATATGCGCAAAACGATAATATGAGCTCTAATCGCGCGCGGCAAGAGTGCGCTTCACCACTGGAGCTCCATAGTAGTGGTCGGAGTGGACGTGCCTCGTGCGATCCAAGAGCACCAAGAGAACAAATTAGATTCACGATCCATGATCCCCAATCTTAGATCGTGGTTGGCCAATCCAAGATGGATCGTTTGATGTGGTTCAGACTTATGAACCTCGCGTAGAATAGATCTATTGCCCGCTAGCAAGCAACGTCGAAGAACGAAGAACGGCTGTTCAAAATAATCGTTATCATTATACACTGTTATGTGTGATACATGCATTTTTGCGTATAAAAACCATATGAAAATATAGATAAGTTATCACAACTTACTGTAAATCGAGATTTGACAGCCTAAACCGACCTAGATAGCGGTTTAAATTTAAATCGGGATCGGTAACAACAAGTAGCTAAATGGGATTTAAAAGAAAATCGAGATCCAAGTGGCCCTTTTGAGTTATGAAGAAGAGAAGAGAAGTTTGTTTTTTTTTGTCGCCTCTAAGGGATTGCAGACTTCAGTATTTAATTTAAAAAACATTTTAGCCTGATACCTCCCACGCATACTTGAGAAAAAGTTTCTTGACAGACGGACAGATCTTTGAATGAGGGCTCAACTATGTTCATGCAGCATATGATAACAACATACCATGTTCATACCCTAGCCTGCATATTCGATATTCTTTAGACCCTTTTTGTAGAGAATAGGACTTCAAGAAAAGCGTTATGAAATCTGAGCAACAAACACACATAAACTAAACTAACACAAAAGTCACTACACCGCGCGTACGAAGTCGCGGGCAACAGCTAGTAATGAATATAATAATTATTTGTCATTTTTCTGTCAAAATATTATATATGCGTATCTGTTATATATTTTAACGGCCACTGCATGGCAGTTCCTTGAACGCATGGCTGTCCTCATCACAAGGGTGACCAGTCTATTTGGGCACCTGCAGCTATAGGTTCGTGGAACATCATACAGGGACTAAAACAATTATGGGTGATTTTTCACAAACATACACATACACACCTCGAATATATAGGGTGACATTGAAGTCGTTAGCATCCTTTTAAAATAAGAACATACTCATGATAAAGAGTCTTTTCCCCAAACATGACGTAAATCCAATATGTAAAATATATTTTTAAATCCCTGAAAAATACTGTAAAATATTCACCACTCCTTTGCACATAAAAACATACCGTCATATGAGTACATTAATGGGCCGAATGGATGCCAATGACATCAAAAACACCCTGTATATAAGCAAGAGGCCGTTAAAGCTTTCAATTGTACGAATACTGATCTACACGAAACCAAACTGGCAACATCAAACATCGCACGAGTGCAGGATATTTGGGCAATGAAAACTTTATTTATGAGGCACGAATTTCCCCATAAGACTATGCCATACTTAGTATTGAGCAAACATGACCATAGTGTGCTTGGAGTGCAGTTTCCTTATTTACCGACTTTCCCAACCTCCATAGAAAGTAAGCACATAAATTTACTTTATTCTGGAGTTTATTTATGTGGTTCTTGTGGTCTCTTCTAACATGTCATATGCACCACCTGCAATCCAGAAAATAATGAAAATGCTAAAATAAGTGTCAAACCTTACACTGGCCACACACGATCACTTTGTCAGTTTTCACTGTCAGTTAAAACTGTTTAGTGAAAACTGACAGTTAAAACTGTGCAGTGAAAACTGACAGTTAAAAGTGATCGTGTGTGGCTCAGGACACGTTCAGTTTTCACTGTCAGTTAAAACTGTTCAGTGAAAACTGGCAGTTAAAAGTGATCGTGTGTAGTGCCTATTATACTTTTTTTGACTTCCCTACGCGTGTTTGCCGAACGTATCAAACTTCTCACGGATATCTACGACAAACATAAAATCAACAAATGAACATCGCTGGTTTCCATCTCCCTTGTTACTTTTCAGAATAAGCTTCTGAATAGCAATAAACCACGGCGTGATGCATTCCAGCCGACTTTTGTGTACTTTAATGTTACCAAGCTGCGAAGTTCGGTGCGGATTTCTGAAATGAGATTTCACACGGGCGCGTGGTTGGTTTGAATAAGCTTAGAAGAGTTTCTTGTGCTTTCAACCGAAAGGTTTAATCGAACTTTTTATGATATATTTGTATATGTTCTAACACGGTCAAGGTTATTTAGAATTACGCTTCTGATATGCGGTTAATTTCGCTCGAAGTTAAATAGGTGTGGATGTAAATAAGTTTAATGTTTTGTAACTTCTACGAAGTTTGTATTGCTTGGGTTTTGGAACATGTGTATTATTATTGTCTTCGGTTCACGGGTCGCTTGGCTTAGTCATGAAAATGAATATTGTTATTGGTGGAGTTTAAATACACCACAAAATTTTATTTAAGTAGTACAAAGATTTTAGGGGATGATCATGCCCAGCAATATGAACGACTTTTACTATTAGGCCAGCCACGGAGTAGGGAAAAATATCAACTATTCCATTCATTTTAGTCCAGTCGATGTTTTACTTTTCTATAGAGCAGCTGATATTTTTTTGCGATTCTGTGTCTGGCTCTATAGTAAAAAATCGGCCAAGTGCGAGTTGGACTCGCCCATGAAGATTTCCGTACCCACTTATTGTACGTACCGATTGGCTATACCTCGCGAAATCTACTATAATTTTTCGTCAGCAAAATATAACTTTGTTTTTCATAGTGTTTGTATGAATGACAAAGTTACATTAGCGGTTTTTGAAAATGTGTTAAGTATATTTCAAAAAGTGCTTACTATAATCTCGTTCAAATCAATTTTCATTGAAAGTTTTTATTAAGATCTACAGCATATATCTTTTCTAGATTTTTCACTCTTTTATTTCAAAAGTTATTAGGGACACACATTTTACCAAATTTGGAACGCTCTATCTTTCAAAAGGTCGACTTTGAGAAAAAAATGGTTTAAGAAACCTGTATGTCATTTTAAAAGACCTATTTATAGACACCCAACACGAATATGTTTAATAAAAAAAAAGATTTTTCAGTTTCAGTTCCATGTTAACCCAGTTCCATCTTAACCCTTATTTTATTTTACTTTTGTATTAAAATCGTAAAGCGGTTCACAGAAATAGTGGTAATAAAGTGGCTGTGACATACGGACGGACGGATGTACACACAGACATGACGACTCTATAGGGTTCCGATTTTTGCTATTCGGCTACGGAACCCTAAAAATGATCGTATTGATGAACACTTTCATCCGCGAAAATGTTTTTACTAATTATAATTTTGTGGTACACCTTTCAGTCAAGTCCTAATTCCTCACAACAACGCCACTGGCAAAAGCTAGTTAGTTAATAAAGCTTTTACACGTTCACCCCAATCTGTTGCCATGACAACGGCCGAAGTATCTCACGGGAACATAAGATTTAACTTGTAAGGCTTCTTGTAGGCATTAAACTAAGTACAGTTGTTGAATTTGTTCGTTCAACTCGGAATAATACCATTGTAGCAAAGAGGTTATCATTTGAATTGATTAGGTCTGGCTAGGCTGCTGATACTGTGTGAACATCATTTGTTTTTAATCAAACATACCTATTCAGTATTTCGGAGAACCTGGGACTCTGCTCAAGTTGTTTGAAACATGAACAGTAAACGCTCAACAACTTTTGTACGTACGTAACAACTTTTGGTAGCATATAATATGTAGATTTAATGAGGTCGATTAAAAACAATGAGCCATCATGCGTCGGCGCAATTTTTTTTTTAATGAAATAAAAGAATCTCTCGTCAAGATGAAGTAGTACCGAAGTATTGATAAGAAGGCCTCACTGGCTCTACGTTACATACAAAAACTGAATGTCAAGGGGCCTGTTCGATCGAGGACTGCAGGCGGCCTGCCGGCGGATTAATATAGTCTGTGGACCCTTTACAAATACATCGCCTGCGCCCATATTGCTTAAAAAGGATAATACAGATACTGCTGGCAGATGGCAAAATAATAAGTTTCATATTGAGAATTAAATATAAATAAACTACCCATCCTCAAAGTAGCTCCGCCGGAAATCGAACCGGGGACCTTTCACTATCCGGCCGAAAGCTTTCACAGCTGAGCTAATAGGTGGAGAGCCGACCGCAAAATTTCGTACCGACTTGATACCGCGATGAAATGCACAATGGCTTACCATAAAAGTGATGCTAAGTCCGAATGTGATAGTCTGCCATGGCGGAACTTGCCGAAAGTAAAGAAAAAACGACATTTTCGGTGCGAAAAAGAGGTCGTTTTTTACCCATCTGATACCGATATAATAGTTACGGCATCAGTTAGAAATTTACTGGTACATACAGAAAAGCTAAATCTGCCAGTATTTTTTTTGCCGGAAGTGCTTGGCAGACGCTCTCAAAGGTGACCATCGGGACCCATTAATATACCTATCTGATTCCAGCATGAAACAAATTGCAGTCGGTGGATATGAACCCTTATTTCAGGAATATATAAGTCTGCCAAGTCATTTTCTGCCGAAACACCTTGACAGACGAGATTATGTAAGCAACATCCGTTGAACCCGTATTTGGAAATTATACTGATAACGGACATTTTTATTACTTTTTGCTTATATTTGTATATTTAGGGGCACGGCAGTGCCCCCGCCAAGTCAAGCGTGAAGCAAACACTGGATAGGTTTAGAACGCTAAAATGCTGCATGCACAACAAGACGTCAAAATTTTAAGTTTGTAGCTAATTTATTTCCGAAGTTATACGAAAGGTACGATTCCAATATTTCTATATGACATTGAAGACGTAAACTAGCTCATGGAACTTCTTGAAAGTGTCGCAGATAAATCGGATTTCACCTATAAAATCATGAACAAAATTCAGCTTAGAATTAATTGCGCAACGGTTGATGCATATAAAAATTTATTAGACATTGTTAGACAAAAATAATTAATTGCACATAAATTCAATAGCAAGGATAAACGACACGTCTTTAGAATTGTAATTAAAAATCTTCACCACACTACGCCTACCAGTGTAATCAATGCAACAAAAGAGAGAACTAACTAACTAAGTAATAACTTGGTGATTGGGGAAATAATTTAAATAAAAAAAAAATCTATCTTAATTAAAGAGTTCGTTTTATCACTAAAGATAAAAATACCAAAACAATAGAGACGTTCAACAGCCAACTCCCGTCACATGTTAATTTGGAAACGGATAGATCGAACACATATCCCAATACAAAGGCGAAATATTCTGACGTATTAATAAATAACTTAAACAGCATAGAAGCAGAGATCCCATCATCAAACAACACAATAGAACAGATGGTCTTGAAACAAGCAGAGAAATTAGATATGATCCTTTAACAAATGAGTACATTAATTTTAATTAAATCAGTATGTTAACAACCCTAATATCAAGGGAGTCGCGATGACTTCCCTTAAGATTGTATCCTGGAACCTTGATGGACTGTCTCCAAACAAGGAGCAAGTTGAAATCTTATGAAAATCATACAATATAGACATACTGCTTGTGTCAAACCTATTTCACCAAAAAAGCAGTATTATAAGAATACAAAATTACAATATCTACGCAACGAATCACCCATAGGGTTCTGCCCATGCTGAAGCGGATATTATAGTCAAATCCTATATCAAGTATTACGAACGTAGTATTAACTTTAAAAAAGACCATGAGCGATTTTCCAACAGGCCATTTAAAAAAAAAGCTTCCAAAAGCTTCACTAGATGGCGTTAAACGCGAAGTATGTACATCTTTATGGTCATTCAGATACAAAACCAGAGATACATTTTTTACCTCGGTTTTGTATCTGAATGATCTTTATTGCAATAATATACTACTATTATATTATACTACTGAAATGATTTAAATGAAACTTGGACTGTTCCCTAAATTGGAATACACCTGATTTAAGTCAAAAATAATCATCTCGATACGACTTTTAGTTTTCTAGAAATTCGTGGACCGTGAACAAACACACATACACTTACGAAAATTGGCACAGATGCTTGGAAGCATTCTATTTAATAACGCTCTAAAATATAATCCAATTCCAACTAAATTACATACATACAGGGGGCTACCGCGTAACTTTATGGATATGAACTTCATACGCTTTTTGGAACTTTATGTCAATTTTATAAAAAAAATAGCTACTTAGGCGGTTTGTCCACGGACGATCCGGTCCGATTTTTTCTCGGATGACGGAGTTAGACGGATGGAAACCGGAATACGTTTGTCCACTGCGTCCAAACCCGGACGAGCCACTTCATACTGAAAGGTTGTGCGTGTGAGTGAAACAGTTATATGGAATCTACGCTCACACTTCGGTACATCCAATCTAGCCAAATTCCCGGAGTCCGTCAAAAAACCGGATGACAGAACTCGGACGCCGGGACTTGAGTAGACAGACGGTCAATACAAATATATGAACCGCTTCTTCGGTCCGTCTAGACGGATCCGGCGAGAGAATCAGCTACAAACTTAAAATTTTTGTGGCCTGTTGTGCATGCAGCATTTTAGCGTTCTAAACCTATCCAGTGTTTGCTTCACGCTTGACTTGGCGGGAGCACTGCCGTGCCCTCAAATATACAAATATAAGCATAAAGTAATTAAAATGTCCGTAATCGGTATAATTCCAAAATACTGTTTCGGCAGAAAAAGCCTTGGCAGACATATATATTCCTGAAATGAGGGTTCATACCCACCGACTGGAATTGGTTTCATGCTGGTATCAGATAGGTATATTAAGAGGTCCCGATGGTCACCTTTGAGAGTGTCTGCCAAGCACTTCCGGCAATAAAAATAAGAGCATTCAACAAAGCGTCCAGTGAGTAGAAAATGCTTATTTCGGAGGCTAATGACGTGACTCTAATATTATATTATAGATACCTAAAATTATTTTAAATAATAATGTACAAATATAAGCAAAAAGTAATAAAAATGTCCGTTATCAGTATAATTTCCAAATACGGGTTCAACGGATGTGCTTACATAATCTCGTCTGTCAAGGTGTTTCGGCAAAAAACGACTTGGCAGACTTATATATTCCTGAAAAAAGGGTTCATACCCACCGACTGGAATTGGTTTCATGCTGGTATCAGATAGGTATATTAATGAGTTCCGATGGTCACCTTTGAGAGCGTCTGCCAAGCACTTCCGGCAAAAAAAATACTGGCAGATTTCGCTTTTCTGTATCTACCAGTAAATTTCTAAATGATACCGTAACTATTTTATCGGTATCAGATGGGTAAAAACCGCCACCTTTTTCGCACCGAAAATGTCGGTTTTTTCTTTACTTTCGGCAAGTTCCGCCATGGCAGACTATCACATTCGGACTTAGCATCACTTTTAAGGAAAACCATTGTGCATTTCATCGCGGTATCAAGTCGGTACGAAATTTTGCGGTCGGCTCTCCACCTATAAGGAGTAGTTAGAAAATGCAAGATGCGTCGAATTTCTCCAATACCTACTTCTTACGCGCAGTCAGCCAGCGTTTCGGCGTAGATTCATATTGATAAGATTTACCCAGTTTTTAAGTTATAGGTACATATGGATGAACCAAATCTAAAACTGTTGAAAAATTGTTTTATTCATTCTCAATTCAATGAAAAAATAACACCGACTTATAAGATAAGATTAGTAAGTTTTAAGAGTATTTTGAAAAAGTCGCGCATTTTTATCCTATGAATTAAATAAACAATTAGTGAGTTTTAGGTTCAAGTTTTTTTTGACAGGCAGGCGGCGGTTTAATTTTTTCCATTTTTTGTGTAAATTATTGTAACTAGTTTAAGAAATCAAACAATGAGAAAGCGAAGCGTAAAGTGCAATGAGTAAATCTATTGTCAATATCTAAATTAGAACACTAAGACCAACTCCACCTTCTAACTCCTAACCCTTAAGGGGTTTTACCACCCATCATTACATCACTGGAATAACCGGAAAGTTTACAACTAAAAATCTTAAAATATGAACAGTATTGAATGAATTATCCTCCAACTCCTAACCGTTAAAGAGTTGTTCCTTCCATCATCAGCTAATCAGTATGAGCTGAATACTTACTTCCAGATGCAAATACTTGAAAAGCATAGAAAATATATAAAACTCGTAAAAAATCCTATGAAATTTAAAGGATTTCTTCTATCCAGACTATCATCAGATCCTGACTTGGTGACGATGAAACTAGCTCAGGAGTATGTTCTTTCGAATAAAAAAAGAGTTATGAAAGTCGGCCTAGAATTGAAGGTGAAATCATTCAACATACCTACATAGAAAAAAAACTATACTTTCTTACCTACTTACAGTTTTTTGAATTAATTTTGAAGTGAGTAAAGACGTGGTAAAGACTGCAAAAATAGCCACGTGTGATTTTCATTTTAATTGTAAGGATAGATTTAAAACTAGCCTTCCGCTCGCGGCTTCGCCCGCGTGGTTTACACAACGTTTTCCCGCGGAAATGTAATGTTTTTTCAGGATAAAAAGTAGCAAGACACTCTCCAGCTCCCGAACTATCCCCCTATTAAAAATCACGTGGAACCGTTGCTCCGTTTTGAAGTGAAGGACAGACAAACAAACACACTCCCGCATTTATAATATTAGTATAGACAACTATTATTATTAGTTTATTTAAATCTATATTGCACATACTTAGGCATTCCCTAGAAATAATGAATATTAGTCTCTTTCAAATTCAATTTTAAAATCAGCTATGACTTGCGTTGAATGAAAGTTAATTTTATTGTTCTTCTACCCGGAAAAATCAAAGTTGAAATCAAAGTCTGTTATATAATAACTTAGCGGTTATGATCACAACTTGCAAGTTTAGACACTTGTGAGACTTTGAGAGGTGCACTTTGTTCCAACTTGTTATCTGAAAGTTAACTGGGTTAGCTGAAGCTGTGGCGTGTTTGTTATTAGGACATTGATAAGCTGTTGTAAGAAATCTCATAACACGTTCCCGTAATGGAGAAAGTGATGAATCACCTTTAGGTCAGCCATTGAAATAGAAAGATAAGTTTTTCTGTTCGTAAAATATTAGTCTGACGATTAGTCATATTGGTATTTCAGTTTTGGTACCTATAGGTATTCGACCTCACATAAAGTAACCTTTGAGCAAAGAATACTTCTTTGAGCGCGGGTTTACAGCTTAGATTATGTGAACAGTTTTTGTAATATTAATGTTAAGTTGTCTGTTCAGTACACCCCTGCCTAGACCCGCGGAACCGGCATGGCGCAGTGGAAGGTTATCATGAGTATAGACTCCGGACAAAACTTGGTTTCAGCCGGGATGTAACTGAACAATTGAAACTGCGATACACAGCGACTTAATTTAAATTAAGGTGAATTTTACATACGGGTCCGTGGTGTCGAAGGTCTCCGGGGCAGAAGTGGTATAAGGGGGCGCGCCCCCACCTGATGTTCCTTCTTCTTCTGCAGACCTTACCAATTCGTCACCTTACTCACAAAACAAACACCACACAGGGTCCCAAAACACTGGGCGTCCCAGCAATACACAATAACACACGCGGGGCTTGCTTATTAAGATATATTGTCCCGACAACAACGCGTGGTGGAAGGTTATCTTTCAAAGCACCGCGACCGGCCACTCGTCAAGATGGCGTCAAAATCTTGGTCGTACAACACGGGATCAAATAGATAATTCAAGATTCAATTAAAACTCGATATGCCAGGCATATTCAAGGCGAGCGTTTTTTAACAATTCAGCAAAATTTAATCCGACATCTTTTCTACTAGAATTCCAATCAAGTTAAGAACTGTCAACTTCAAGTGACAGCTAATGTCAATTTGACGTGACATTAGAGATGCGTTCAGGAATGTCGATCTTTTCCGAACATCCCCCCGCCCCGGACCGTTAAGAACGGTACGTCAATCTACGGGTAATCGGGAGAGCCCACTAACTGCTCTCTTCAAAACCGAATCTCGAACCAAAACCTCAGCAAAACGAGGAACTCCGTCAGTGCCGGGGTAGAGTTTAACAATGCGCCCCCTTCGCCAACATAGGGGCGGCAGATTAGCATCCTTAATCAACACGAGGTCGCCAGTCTGGGGTGGGGTGGTTTTATCTGTCCACTTCACGCGCTGTTGTAGGATATGCAAATACTCCATCGACCAACGTGCCCAGAAGTTTTGGGACATCTGTCTCAAAAGTTGGTAACGCGACAAACGATGGGATCCTACATCCTGAATCGGATATTCAGGCAAAGCCAAAAGGGGCTGTCCGATCAAGAAATGACCTGGGGTCAACGCTTCCAGGTCATTCGGGTCCGAAGACAACGGGCACAAGGGTCGCGAGTTGAGGACGGCCTCAATTTTACAAAATACCGTATCAAGTTCCTCAAACGTGAGAATAGTTTCTCCAATCACGCGACGCAAGTGTGTCTTGGCAGCCTTTACACAAGCTTCAAAAATTCCTCCCCAGGTCGGACAAGCTGGAGGGCTAAACTTCCAGATTATCCCACGCCGGGAGAGGGTGGTTCCAATGTCTATTTTATTATCAACAAAAAACTTAACTACTTCCTTAAGATAATTACACGTTCCCTTATAATTAGTACCACAATCGGAACGTATCAATGTCGGCAGTCCTCTACGGGAAACAAATCTGCTCAAGGCGGCGACAAAGGCTTCGGTAGACAATTCCGAGACAATTTCCAAATGGACAGCCTTGGTGGACAAACACGCACAAGTACGCCTTATAGGTTTTAGCATTACGCAGTCTCGAAGCCTTTACAGTAAAGGGACCGGCGAAGTCGGTGGCGACTCCGGCAAAAGCTCTACATTCCGTGACGCGATCAGCAGGCAAATCACCCATCTGGGGCTGCATGGTCGCGGCCTTCAATCGATAACAAGGCAGGCAACGGAAAACCACAGTGCGAATGGCTCGACGAGCAGACAAAATCCAAAATTCACGCTGCAAAATGGCCAACAAAGCATTACAGCCAGCATGTTGTGCATTCACATGGCGATCTGTTATTATCTATTTGATCCCGTGTTGTACGACCAAGATTTTGACGCCATCTTGACGAGTGGCCGGTCGCGGTGCTTTGAAAGATAATCTTCCACCACGCGCTGTTGTCGGGACAATATATCTTAATAAGCAAGCCCCGCGTGTGTTATTGTGTATTGCTGGGACGCCCAGTGTTTTGGGACCCTGTGTGGCGTCCCTACGCTCGTCCGGAGTGAGAACCGACGAATCACGCCTCGCGCGTGGGTTTCTGCAATTGTACACAAAACGTCTGATCCAAGCGGTAACACCAAGCAGCTTCTGTAAGGAGCTGTACCGATCCAACAACAAATCCTTTTCCCCGGCGGGGTTAGTCTCCAGGACGCATGCCCGCATATCAGGAACGGCTACGTTCGACAACGCTGGAGAGGGCGGCCACTCCGACTCAGGCCGCATCAACCACTGTGGGCCCCACCAGAGGGGGTGGTTAATTAGGGTTGGGGCTACACAACCCCGGGACGCACAATCCGCGGGATTCATGGTTCCCGGCACGTGTCTCCAAATCAACTCGATGTCGGAATTACAAATCTGCGACACTCGATTGGCCACAAACACGTCCAAGGTGTGCGCCGGAGCCTTCAACCAACAAAGGACGACCTGTCCAAGCATAAACCTCTTGTATCTTAATAGATCGACCTAATGTGAGCCATACGTGGTTCAACAAACGCATTAGGAGGGCAGCTCCACACAATTCCAACCTCGGGATCGTATGACGAGTCCGAAGGGGAGCGACTTTGCTTTTCGCTATCACCAGATGCACAGCAACAACTCCGTCAACAGTAACGGTGCGGAGGTACACGGCCGCAGCAAATCCACGTTCGGAGGCATCGGAAAAGCCGTGAAGAGTAACTTTACAATTTTCAGAAGGGAGGAATAGCCTCGGCAAATGCACTTCATTAATCTCGGGGAGGGATGAAACGAAGCTCGACCAATCTCGGAGTAACTCGTCCGAGAGGGGTTCATCCCACGACACACCCGAAGCCCATAACCGTTGCAAGAAACACTTGGCCATAAACAGCACGGGGCAAATCCACCCATTGGGGTCAAAGGTACGTGCGACAGTAGACAATACTAAACGCTTGGTCCAGACTTTCGGTGGTCGTAAATCCACACAATAAGTGAACGTGTCAGAGACCGGTTTGTACTGTACGCCAAGGACGGTCACCACATGGGGATTTTCAACATTTTCGAATAGGTGGGGGTCCTGCTGGTGCTCTTCGGGCAAACCTACCAGTACATCAGGTGAGTTGGATATCCATTTCCTCAACTCGTAACCTCCCGACTTCAAAAGGGCGGTGAGTTCGTCTCTCAGGACAATCGCCTCTGAGACAGATGAGGCGCCCGTGCAAATGTCATCCACGTAGACGTCACTGGCCAGAATGGCGGAGGCGCGAGGGTATCTCAAGCGCTCTTTCTCGGCCAACTCCAACAAAGAACGAATCGCAACAAACGGGCTCGAAGCCAAACCGTACGTATTCGTATTCAATTCATAAATCAACAAGGGGTCCCTAGGACTCTCTCTCCACAAAATCAATTGGTACCTCCTATCCTCTGGATGGATGACCGTTTGTCTGAACATCATCCGGATGTCAGTCATAAATACAATTTGGTGCCGCCGGAAGTTGGTCAAAATGTCTGAGATCTCCGTGTGCAGCTTGGGACCTACATGCAGACACTGGTTCAAGGACGCTCCAGTAGAGGTGGGAGCCGAACCGTCAAAGACCACCCGAATCTTTCCGGATTTCAAAACGGCGTGGTGCGGCAAAAAGAAGTGCTCAACGGAGCGCCAATCCAAATCGCTCACGGACATGTGCCCTAACTCCTCATACTCCCGCATGAATTCAACATACTTCTGGCGGAAGACCGGATCCTTGCTCATGCGACGCTCCATCGCCACTAGCCTACGTTCCGCTAGCGGTCGGGATTCGCCCAGAGGAGGTCGGCCGGCACGAAAGGGGAGACGGGTGATCAAACGACCAGAGCGGAGGCGACCAGTGTTATTCTGGTAATACAACTCGCATTCATCCGCTACTGGGTCGACCCGCGGGGCTGGTGGAGGTTCCTCAACCTCCCAAAACTTCTGCACCACTTCGGAGAGAGACACATTAAAAACAAGACCGCGATCCTCATCAAGGGAATCCAAAACGCGGCGAGCAGGGCCCATCACAACTGTACCGAGTGTCGTCTGCAGAGCTACCAAGCCATCTGGCTGCAAAACTCGCTTCCCCGTCAACAAAACTCGCCCCAGGACATCGGCTCCAAGGAGAGCATCAATCGGGCCTGGGCGGAAGAAATTTGGATCGGCGAGTGGGGAATCAGACACCAAAGACAACATACTCGGTCCCAAGTCAACTGAAGGTTGACGGCCAACAACTGTGTCCAACACAATCGCCGAGGTCTTAATGCCTGGCGTGGACTTATTACGTGATGTAAATGTGAAGTCAACATGCCCTAACAACCCGGGGACTTTCACATCGCCAACACCTCTCACGCCTTCCGTGTGGGGGTGCACCTTGAGGCCCAACCGCCTAACTAACCAAGATGACACAACACACCCCTGAGCACCGGAATCCAACAAGGCGCGAACTTCCACAAGGTCGCCATTCAATCCCCTGACAAGCACAGAGGCCGTGGGCAACAAAACGGTCTCTGGAGGGGTGGCTACAATCGACCGTAAACACGTTGATTGCTAGTATGTGGGGTCCCCAGACGTCCCCCCATGGTAAGGGGGTCGCTCATAGCGATCCAGTGGGTCCCATTCTCCCACATACTGCCTACGTCCAATTCGCCCGGTATCAGGCGGGTTATATCTCCCGGCCCCTTGAAGACGGGGCGGGCGCCGCTCCAAACGCGGGTATTCGGCGAGCGGCGGCGAGAATCGGTGCCTAGCATCCACCGTGTACGTCGCCCCATAGTCGCGGGGGCACGGTGACCGATTTTCAGAAGGGGGGTCCCGGGGACCCCCGGCTGTGCGAGGCTCAACACGTTGCGGGGGGCTTCTACGACCTCCCGCAACGCTCGCAAAATCGAACCCCCTAGTTGGGGATCGGTTTCCCATGGGGGGGTCCCTGGGACCCCCGCCCGTTTGAGGCTCCAAACGTGGCGGAGAGCGTCTGGGGCCACTCTGGTGGCCACTAGAACTGCTGCGGGATGCAAACACCGTGGGGGGTCCGAGACCCCCACCCATACGAGGTGATCCTGCAGCGACGCGCTGCGGCGCTCCGCCGCCCTCTGGGCTGTTCATGCAGAGGAGGGGATGGTGGTTGCCCTTACAAAAGCGGCATGGGTGCGCTTGGGTACATTCGCGCTGCATGTGCAGGCCCAAGCACGAGTAGCACCATGTCCGTTGTCGCGCGATCGCTCGACGGCCTTGGACGCGCTGGTCGAGGAACTTATCACAACGGGTCGTGCTGTGACCCGGTTCCCGACAGTACAAGCAGCGGGCGGTCTCCTGGACGGCGGCATAGCGGCCGGGCGCGCGAGGGGCCACACGCCCCCTACGGGGGGGTCCGGTGGGGGACCTACTCTGTGGCACAGGTCGTTCGGGTCCCATAGGACCGGCCAGAGAGGAATTATCTGCCAGTCTACTCTCTCCTTCCAGGAACGTCAAGAGGTCCGAGAAGGGTGGCAGATAAGTCGCACTATCCCCACCATACTGCTGCTCAAAACGGACCTTAACAGAGTCCGGCAACTTTCCCAGGACAATGTGCAGTAACAAAAACGACCACTGCTCCACTGGGAGTTTTAAGTTTTTTAATGCGTTGTAGGCAACCAACAGCGGATTCAACAAAGCCACTCTCAAGTGCATCACGCTGGCAACGCGGGGTAAATTCAAAATGGCGGCAACATGGTTGTCCGCCAGACGTCGTACGTTCTGGTACCGACGGGCAATCAAATCCCTAGCAATAGGGTAGTTTTCATCCGAGGGGGCCAAATGTTGAACCGATTCAAGGGCCTCCCCTTCCAACACGGATAACAAGTAAGCCAACTTCTGGCCCTGGGTCAAATCATCCCGGGCATGTACGAGACTATCAAAAATATTAATAGAGCCCTCCCAGTCCTCTAGATGACCAGCAAAACGCCTTAAATCTAAGGGGGCCAATCTAGCAAATAGAGGGGGCATACTCTTAGATGTGACCGGGGACGGGCTCGGTTCATTCTCTCTTGCCACTTGCAAAGGTCGAGCCACCTGGGTAATTCTGTCCGCAAAATCATAACACTGGTCCACATCCAAACCGACTTCTTGTCGCATTTCCACATCGGCCTCAACAGTCTTTTCCAAAAATAAGGCATACTGTTCATCAACAACAGCCAAACGTACGGGCAGATCTACGTATCTGTTCAACAAGACCTCCGTCCTATCCGGTCGATCCAACAATGCAACCGCAGAAGCTAACCACCGTAACTCAGAACGTATTTTGGCTTTAGCAGAGGAGGCCGTCATTGTAACGTCACAAATTTATCAACAAAAACAACAAATTCAAAATATTCACTATAACACAAAATCTCCAATATTTGGAGGTTATTAATAACCACAAAATTCCAATATTACAACAACAAAGTATTTATAATGACACAAACTCTTAAATATTTGGAGGTTATCAGAAAACAACAAAACTCAAGTATATAATTATAGCTCTAACTCTCAAGAGGTTATAACTTAGACACAAACTAACTTTGACTTTATAAGTCAAAGTTATTCAGTTCAAACAAATCACTGACTATTGAAATTCACTTGGATATCAACATACAACAAGCTAATTTTAATTATTTCAAAGCACAAGTTTCAATAAGTTTCAATGTGTAAATAATGTCTTAAATCATTTAAGTTTCACTAAGTATTGAGTGCAACTTATTAAGTACCCAAGCCCTTTTAGGACAACTTTTCATTAGCTATTATTTAGCAACAACTTGTCAATATTCACAACTCAAATTTGCTAACAAAACTAAATAATAATTATTATGAACAAAGAAAGGCATCTGTTTACATTTTGGAACTTCAATACATGACAATTAATTACAAGACATGGAACCAATAACAAAGGAATGCCCTTTACTTTTCAAATGCAAGTTAATTACCATTTACAAGTACAAATTAATCCAGTCCGGACCAGATGGTCATCAAAACGGCACTGATTAATAGACAAAGTTTTGGCGTGGGCCTCTCAGGCCTTCAAACCACGCTCGGCTACCAAACATTGTTCAGTACACCCCTGCCTAGACCCGCGGAACCGGCATGGCGCAGTGGAAGGTTATCATGAGTATAGACTCCGGACAAAACTTGGTTTCAGCCGGGATGTAACTGAACAATTGAAACTGCGATACACAGCGACTTAATTTAAATTAAGGTGAATTTTACATACGGGTCCGTGGTGTCGAAGGTCTCCGGGGCAGAAGTGGTATAAGGGGGCGCGCCCCCACCTGATGTTCCTTCTTCTTCTGCAGACCTTACCAATTCGTCACCTTACTCACAAAACAAACACCACACAGGGTCCCAAAACACTGGGCGTCCCAGCAATACACAATAACACACGCGGGGCTTGCTTATTAAGATATATTGTCCCGACAACAACGCGTGGTGGAAGGTTATCTTTCAAAGCACCGCGACCGGCCACTCGTCAAGATGGCGTCAAAATCTTGGTCGTACAACACGGGATCAAATAGATAATTCAAGATTCAATTAAAACTCGATATGCCAGGCATATTCAAGGCGAGCGTTTTTTAACAATTCAGCAAAATTTAATCCGACATCTTTTCTACTAGAATTCCAATCAAGTTAAGAACTGTCAACTTCAAGTGACAGCTAATGTCAATTTGACGTGACATTAGAGATGCGTTCAGGAATGTCGATCTTTTCCGAACATTGTCGAAATTCGAAACTAAATTAGTAAAGATACGGATATTTGATGGTAGGTATCCGTACTAATATTATTAATGCAAAAGCAACTCTGTTATCACTCTTAAACTACTGAACCGATTTTGATTAAACTTGTCAAAGAGATTGACCTTTATTTGTTAACTTCTGGGCCGATGGAGGTCGCGCAAACAAAGTTGATGCCATCAACACAATGCACACATTCGTTAAAGAGTAGTTTTTATTTACCCTGTGGTTATAGTTAGCAAGAGTGAGGTAGCTAGTGTATTCGATATTTGAACTTCAATGTCTCTATATATACGCAAATATTACGTTAGTGTCTCAGGGTGGGATTTATAGAGCGTACTGAGTAACTTCTTGGCTCAGTGCATCTTAAGTACGAGCTTGACATTTGACCTGACTGGGAATCAAACCCGGGACCTCAGAAATAGCGGCAACTTTTTAATTAACGTTGACAGTCTTAGTTATGGAAGTTAGAACTTGGTCTTAGAACAGAAAAGTTAAATAGGTATTTTGGTGGTATAAGTAGGTATGTAGATATTTGTAAACAGAATATGACTCAGGAAGTACATTCATGATACAGCGCTAGCGAGTTGATACGAGTGTAAGGAGGACAATTGTATTTTCGTGCTTCATTCAATCAACTACTTATTTTGGATGGTTATTGTCTTAACGATTGGTTGTTTTTTTTCGGAAAAAAATCGACAATTTAATTATTTACAACGCGCTCCGTTAAATCGGTTTAATTCGTTGCCGAAACAAAATATTTTAAAAAATATCACCAAATCACGTACACAACCAAAATATTTCCCTTTACCCTACCTAAGACTTCATGAAGCTATTTTTCTACTTGTAAATTTTATTTATCTGAAGATTTGCCACAATGTTCGCTAGGCCTTAGTTATGATAGTGATCTCATTTGTGCTATTTTAACTTTCTGGGGTGTTAGTCGTTGGATTTGTGGTCAACGAAATTCGGAATATCATAGTTTTGACTGTAGTGTTATGTAAATTAAATACCTATAGGTCAAAAGTTCTATAAATTACTTACGCCTTGAACGTAAGTAATTTTATATAAATTTTATTTTTAGTACATATTTCACTCTAAAAATTAATTCGTTTAAATAATACAAGGTGACCCGACAGATATTGTCCAGTCTTAACCATGAATTTTGAATTCGAATTAACACGAAAAAAAATATGATCGACTAAATCATATTTTTTTCATTGAAATTCTAATTGAACGATATTTGCAGCACACAGTCATCTTCTCAATCGCGCCAAATGAAAAACAACCAACTCACAGTTATGAGAAACAAAAGCCAAGGTCTTTAGCGCTGATTGTTCATTTTTGCAATTTTTTTTATTTTCCGCGCAAATTAATTATTTAAGTATTTCTTGCTTAAGATCTTTCTCCGTACAATAAGAAAGAGAACAAAAAATAATTAGCAAAAAACCACATCAAAAAAGTAAGAAATAATTCTTCACCTAATAAATAACGTAAGTACTTTGAAGTCGGGCGTGAAACATGTACAATTTTTTGTTGTTTTTGTTAAAACCCGCCCGACTTCAAAGTACTTACGTTATTTATTTGGTGAAGAATTATTTCTTACTTTTTTGATGTGGTTTTTTAGAAGGCGGTTTAATTTTTTTATAAAAATAATTTTTATTTCACTCTTTTTAGTGCATCGTGCAGGCAATTTACGTGTTTTCTGGTAAATAGGTTTGTGATCAAACTCAAAACCTCCTTTTTCGAAGTCGGTTAAAATACCTTGAGGTATCCCCTTTTTAACAAAACAAGAATCATCTAAATCGGTTTATAAACAAAGGAGTTATGCCTAAAGATACGTATTAAATTCACATAAAGTGGTAACGAAAACGACAGTATTTTCAAGATTTCCTGAAAACTACTGAACCGATTTCAAAATTTCAAAAAATGGGACCAACTTGGAAACCAACCTGATGTAATAACGTTTGAACCATTTCAATCGGTTCAGCCGTCTTCGAGTAATCGGTGGACATACACAAAAAAAAAAAAAACATACATACAGACGAATAGAGAACCTCCTCCTTTTTGATTTAGAAGTCGGTTAAAAATCAGTCCAGCCGACGCGTGATGCCGTGACCAAGGGAAATATATATTTAACAACACTTATAATATTCAAAAATACATTTAGGACGCAATACATTTCTTTTTATAAAATTTATAATACCATGACAAATAAACTCAAGAAAGAACGTAATCTTTCTTGAGTTTATGTTTCGCATCGTATACATTTCCTTTTACAACGACTCTTGCACGTGCAGTTGTTAGCTTCTAGAAACAGCGTGGTTCCAATCAAATCGACACAATGCCAGCTCAAGCTTGGTGAAGCTTTGTGTTGTGTAAGCTGTGGAGTAAGAGGCATAATACACTTCGCACGTTGATTTTTGCAGCGATATTCTTAATTTTTGTCGCTCTTATGATTGGCTTTGTGTTCTTGTAAGTGCAATGACTTAGATACTTCGCATTTATAGCTGTGCTAGCTTTTAGCCCGCGGCTTCGCCTGCGTGGACTACATGACGATATCCCGTGGGAATGTAATATTTTTCCGGAATTAAAAGTAGTCTTTAACACTCTCCAGCTCCCAAACTATCCCCATACCAAAAATCACGTCGAACCGTTTTGTTCCATTTTGACGTGAAAGACGGACAAACAAACAAACACACTTTCAAATTTATTATATTAGTATGGATTAGTATGGATGAGCTTGATTTGCTCTACCAATAAATGACAAAGAAGTGACATTGATGTGATCTCTATCAGCTAATGCCGCGAACCAACTGTGCAAAATATGAATGCCAAAACTCCGAATGTAATTCTAATAGGTACACAATCTTAATAAAACTTTACACGGAATTTTTAGAGCCCATAATCTAGTATTTTACAAGCTTTTTATTGAACTTGCCATGTTAGTTACTTAGTGGGGGACAAATCTTGCAAGCTTAATTTGACCTACCAGTGTCCGATGGAGCTAAAATTTTGTATACAGGTTTGGTTTAGATGACAATACAATATTTAAGTACAGCCAGCAAAAAAACTTGTAATGAAAATTAAATTTTTACTAAAAACTTATTTAGACGGTATCATTACATTCCACCATAGTCTCTGCTAGAAGTTGATAGCAAAACTGCTAAAAGTGGCCGTTTTTGACACATTTGCTATCTACTTCTACGAATAACTATGAGAGAATGTAGCGATACCTTCTAAAAATACTAGAATATGTGCCCTAAAATCCATGTAAAGTTTCTCTAAAATCCTTTTCAACTTATTAAATAAAAACCTCTGAGGGCGCCACTTTCGGCTATGGTCTCGCCTTAATCGTTCATTTTATAGGTAATGTAAGGTATGGATACTTAACTGAACTTTTATGAAAGTGGCCTTTTCAGTATCATGTAGGAACTTGTAGTTAGATCTACAAATTATCGCATTAAATAAACAAGCAAAATGAAAAAATCTAAATAGGTATATAAGTAGTTATGGATACTTAACTGAACTTTTATGAAAGTGGCCTTTTCAGTATCATGTAGGAACTTTAAGTTAGATCTACAAATTATCGCGTTAAATAAACAAACAAAATAAAAAATCAAAATGTACTCTAATACTACATACCCGTAGCTATTACCTCTAACGACTTCCCGTACTGATTGCTATTTCACAACTCAGTAGCTAATCCGTCAACTATTTTATCGTTAAGGATTCGTACCGACCAATCAAGGCAGCCAATATGCAAAGACAACCTATTTGTAAATGAATTTCCTTTTTCGAACCTTTCAGACGATACTAGACGGAATGTGTTGGCTTCATTAGCGCGTTTCTGTCTCGTTGATTACGTTGATGGAGACGCAGGAAGCGCAAAGATTGCGTTTGGATAGTGAATGGTTCCGGCCAGACGGCTATCGGACGGGCTATTTGAATAGGCGGGAACGAATTCACGGATACATGTACAAGTTGTATGCAAAACAAATGATAAACGATAGCCACGGTGTAGCTACAAGCGTAAACTAAGTGTGCTTGTACACGGTGCATGTAACGGAGCTAGTAAAGATGCGGGTTAGACGCGTGAGTAATATAAGCTACTTGTTCGAGTTACTAGGTTGTACTTGTACACGGTGCAAATTGCTTTTCGAGCGGTAGCTGAACCTGCTCAAGTAACATGCGCTAGAAAAACGCGCGAAGCACGTGGATCAGTTGCGCAGGTGGCTCGCTTTGGTAGTACATGCTCGAGTCGCAGACCCGTACATGTTTTAAACGGTAAGTTCACGATGCATATAATTGCCGCGCAAGTGCCTCAACATGCGCGAGCTACATGCACCGTGTACAAGCACTCTAAGGTTGACGGCCTTTATGGTAGAAGAGAATTTGCCTTCTGCGCCGCGATAGCGCTAATGTTTGCGTAATAATAGTGTCTCCATCAATGGTTCAAATGTTTTGTTTAATTTACCTAGCGCGTTTCTGTCTCGTTGATTGAGTCGATGGAGACGCAGGAAGCGCAAAAATTGCGTTTGGATAGTGGACGGCTATCGGACGGCCTATTTGAATAGAAGGGAACGAATTCACGGGTACATGTAAAAGTTGTATGCGTCGTGGCCATATCGTTGAACTGGGCCGGTCGAGATCTGCCTGGGCGCATCACGATGTGGTGGCATTTCGTGATTTGGCTAATTATTATATGATGTATCAATGAGAACAACCTATCTGTCAATTTGGCCTACAGTCACTTGGCTACATCTAGATACAGCTGAGCACATTGAGGTATGGCAAGACGCATCGTAATGTAGGTATTCACTTCATCATTGCCGCTACCTCGCGGCCCACTTCGTCATACCGCACCCCCTGCGTCGCCCGTTTTAATTACTGCACGGGCGACGCAGGGGGTGCGGTATGACGAAGCGGGCCGCGAGGTAGCGGCAATGATGAAGTGAACGCGTAGTAGTTCCATTCCGCGACGCTTGTGGCGCTAGTTGCGCTCTGTCAGCTGTGTGTTTACGTGCGAAAAAGATGGCGACGAGCTATAAAAATCACTGATAATAAAAGCAACAACAGTGAGATAATGTAGAAAATAGGATGACAGTGTAGCAAAGGGGGGCACGACTTAGAAAAATTTAAAACCCCACAAAATAAAGCCAGCCAGCGAAGTCGGTGTTATCAGTGCACTCCCTTCAAAATTGATTTGTTCAAACATGGCCGGGCAAATCGTTAAACGTTATGCTTTGAATGATATGGAGAGTGTTAGACGAACAAATCAAAAAATTGTGGCGTATCGCAGATCTGTATCAGCCCGGCAAGACGATTAGCCTACGACATATGCAAAACAAATGATGAACGAGGCAGCTATGGTAGCTACAACCATAAACTAAGGTTGACGGGCTTTATTATAGAGAAAAACTTCCCTACTGCGCCACGAGATAACACTAATGTTAACGTAAAATTAGTGTCTCTCCCAATGGCTCTTCTAACAAAAACGTTTTAAGTCTTATTTCAAAATGTTTACCACATGTTTTGTCTATGCTTATGTATTTTTAACAGGGGTTTATGATACTATGATACTATATCTCTACTTTTCATATAGCTATACTAATTTAAAAACGTTAATAGAAATATAATTTTTGAAATAAATTTTTTACCTACTAATCTTACCTTTCTATTTGAGAATTCAACAAAATCATTTTAACGTTTTATATCAGTTCTTATCATCGTTATGGTCAACCTATTTAATATATTATATTATAAAACAGTGACTGGAAAAGTCTTTTATTTTTGCCGGATCCTGTCGACTTCGTACTATGTGGATGACGTCAGGGCTCAGAAGGAAAACGCAGTGATTGATGAAGGAATTAATTAATTCTTTCAGAAGGGAGAAAACAGCGCGCGAATCAGGATATAAATACTAATTTCCTGCTTTAGTTGTTATTAGATAGATTGAGCATATTTTGAGCAGGGAAAAGTCAAGATTATTGCTGGCGCTAGTCGGTTTGACTGCGTTATATTACTATAACTGTCAATGGCTTTGGCAAAGTAGGTATATTACTTGACTGTGACAAACAAAAGATTAATAGTTATCGTATTCCTTTTTAATAAAACAACTCCAATGTTTTCCTTGAAGATTGCTTTCTTATAGATAAAATTAATAAAATCGGTACAGGTCAACCGGCGAATCTGATATTCTAATTTCATGCTGCCAGGAAGAAAAAGTGCGGATATTAAAGAGAACCAAGGCGCCATTACTAACCACCGAACGCCATATTTCTCAACCCTTTTTCTCGTTGTTTCCAAAGTTTTAATTAGTGCCAGAGGACATTATCCAAGCACTTCTTACTTCTGACGCGGCTGTTTGAAATTCCTTACCAAAAATATCCGTTTTTACTTTTAATGCGCATTAACGTTTTGTAAAACTTTGACAGTATCTGAAATCTTTTTAGAGCTAGACAATTATATATTTTTTTACTGCTACCAGAATCCTTGAGTTATCTAACTGGGAGTGTAAAGGAATATACAGACTTTTGTATCAAACAAATGGCAAGTTCGAGGTAAAACCAGATGTTTTGAACAAATCCTTAGCGACATAAACATTGGCAAAGTTTAAACATTTGTTTTACGCAATGTGCCTTAACGAAGATCGATCTTACAAAGTAACTTCTGAAATCTATGAAGCTTAGAAATACTCTTCCAATCGTCTTTTTTAAGCTTGAAATTTTTCTGCGACATACAATACGAAATAAAGGAATATATAGTCCCACATTCCTGTCTGTCCGGTGACAGCCGTGACAGAGGAGCCACTTGCAATATAAAATAAGGTGTCAAAATGGACTGTCGGCGTATGAAAAATGTTTTAGTTCCAAAGATTATCACTCAGAACAGAAATGTTGGTCGCACTATAAAAATACTTTCGACAAACATCAATTTTTACAACGTCGATTAAGTAATTTTAAAGAACTCTTATTTGTTTTGATTAAATTAAAAAAATAATTCTGTATCAAGTCGTCGAAATGATTTTTCGATAAAAATTTTACGTGTTAAATCGTTGACCTTATTTAATTCGTTATCTGTTATCTGTCTGTATCTGTCATTATTTGCATTAAAAGTCAGCACCGCTTGGGATTTCACGTCAGATATTTGCAAACAATAAAAAAAATTTAGAACAAAAATCACAAAACAATCTAAGCCATTTGAGGACACTGTAAAAATGTACCTATTAAATATTTGCATCACATAATTCAGACCTAATCCTTTATTCTCGTATCTAATCAAAACGTCATTTAATTTGCTGTCAATGTGTATAGCTTCACTTGTTGCTCGCTCCTTCCCTGATAGGTACGTATGAAATCCTCACATCCTCACGCATCCCATTATTCCTTCTGATTAATTTCGTTGAGGGTTTCCAGCCAGATTAACTCTCCTCAGGGATGATCTGGGCTTCTGCTCCGGGTTTCATTACGGGGCTATTGTTGTTGATGCCAGTTACTTGGAACTTGTAATCGTGTGAAAAAGTGGAAATGGATTTTTAGCCAATAGAACGCGATTGTAAGGAACTTTGAAAGTGGTGTTGTGGATAATAAGAGCTGTAATCTTACCTGGAAAGAACAATCATCAATTACATATTTAAAGAACTTGTGCGTACTTTTTTGATCCAACAAAAAACTGACCACATTTTCTGTCTAACGATTTTATAATTTTCGGTCTTTGTTTTTGATAATATAGCCAAGAATGTTCACTGAAATAGTCTGCTATCACACTGTATTATAGTGGCTATAGTGGTGACATCTTGGGGCTAGTAATTTACTCGTCGCCTCAAGTAATCAAGGTCAATTCATTCCTAAGCGATTTGCAATCGACTTGCATAATCGGAAACCAATCAAAGGTTATGCTCAGCAGAAATACTCAGATTACATGCAACAGATATATTCAACTGTTACTAAGTTATTGTGTATTTTCTCATCAGGACCGATGACCAATCTAAATATATTGCTCTTTGACATTGAGAGGTCTATTCAATTTAGTTGGGAATATGGAACCAATTGTGCAGTGAAAGTATCCCATCAGCGGTGCTCATTGTTGCGAGTGTAAGATTGATGACGTCGATTGTTGGGCCGAGATGACGCGGACCGCATAACGTCACCTTCCATTTATATCGACACACTGTTGAACGGTGTACGCCAGTATAGGAATGGAATGGTTGGACGGAAATGTATGTACGTCTATTTTACGAAACTAAAAAAAAGGTGGTTATCATATTTTTCTTCACGAATATTTTTCATGAAATAACGCGAAGGCTGTTTGGTGCAATATGTAGAATTAAAAATAATGAAATAATGCATTTGGGAGTCGAGGAAATAAGTAAAATAGTAGATTGTACAACAAGTGCATAAAACGTACCATTTTACCCGAGACGTGTATATCCATCCGAGCCGCAGGCGAGGGTGGATAGTCAATTCGAGGGTAAAATGGGTTTTGTGTGCAAGTTATACACTCTGCTTTTCACTTCGAGTGTGAGGAAAATAAATAAGAATATTGCAAAAAAGAAACAAGAAAGACTTCGCCATATTGGCGGGAAGACTTTCTTTTTCTTTTCTTTTATACGTGGCAGTGGCAGCACAGTGACTTTAGCATACCTCTATCGTAGTCCATAATTCTCTTGAATTACTTATTTCTTACAAAACTCATTAATTTTGTCTAGTTTTATTAATTTAGTAATTTAACATGGATTGTGTACAAAATTAAAGAAACAGAATAAAATAACAAGTTTATTTAACGAAGTTTAATTGCGTGTGTGACTGTTTACCTGACGACCTTTGTCTTAGAGTCTGAGACTTAGACGAAGATTTTACTTTATGCACTAGAGCATAAAAAGCGATTTTATGCAGACTATACCCAACATAAACACGAACTTTACGAGCATGAGAAGTGAAAAAATAGTTGTCGTTTTTGTCTTGGGTGGAGAAGGAATTGAAAGAGCAAATTGAATGATATTAGGTACTATTATTATGAGCAGTGAAAATCCTTATCCTTACTTTTTTATATTATAAATGCGTCTCTGTCTGTCTGTGTGTTACACAATCACACCTAAACTACTGAACCGATTTGAATGAATTTTGGTACAGAGATAACGGGATAACGTCGTGTAGTACATGTGGGAGAAACCGCGGGCGGAAGGCTAGTATTAAAATAAATTACCGTAAGATTCACGACGCTGATTGTTGGGCCGAGATGACACGGACCAGACTGGATTAGACTGTCTATATGTTTTTTTTTATCGTGATTTTAAAAATTGAAGGCCTTGCCAAAATTGGCCCTATGTTTTTTGGAATGGGCAAAGAAGGAATGAAAAAATCATATTTAATCAAATACGTGTAAGTAGTGGAAATGTCCCAGCAGCGGTGCTCATTGTTGCGAGTGTAAGGTTGATCAGCGGTACTCATTGTTGCCAGTGTAAGGTTGATGACGTCGATTGTTGGGCCGAGATGACGCGGACCAAATAACGTCACCATTCCACACCACCATTCTATATAATCGACACACTGTTGAATGGTGTACGCCAGTATAGGAATGGAATGTACGTTTCATCGTCTATTTTACGAGCTTAAAAAAGTTGGTAAAAATATTTTGCTTAGCGAATATTGCTATGCAATTAAATGCGGGCCGATTGATGCACGATATATCTTTTTGACGTAAGGTTATAGAAATTGAAGAAATAAGTCAAAGTAAATGTAAGTTTCTTTGTGGGTGTAAAAAAGAAAGAAAAAAATATTTGGAATATTTGTACTTAATTTAAACTATTGTACGCTAGAAAATTCAAAAGTTATGTATGTATGTGTAACTAGGTATATAGCCATTGCTTTTTAATTTATCCTTCATATTTACCGACAATTTTTGTACGCTAGCCGAATTTGTGAAAACAGCTAATTTAACTGATTTTATGGAAAAGATTTTATATTTAAAGAAGAAATTGCAGGTATTAAAAATAGAGAAAAACAGTCACAGCATATACAATTTTCCTTCCCAGTACGAAACCACAAAACAATATCGGGAGCAAAATAAAAAAATTTGCATATTTCCCGATGCAAAAACAAATTAGGTACAAGTGTACAATCAGCGTCTTGTGCGAAGAAGCGTAAGCTGCGCCCGAGAACAAAGGAAACCATCTGTACAAGAGAAAGAAATTAAAAAAGGGGCGAAGCAAACATTTTAATTAGCAGGCTTACGTCATTATTTGAAGCGGAACGCTTAAAGTTGTCGTCGAGTCCCACAGTGCGAGTCAGCTGGGTAGCGACCCCGTTGCGCTTAATCCCTCCGCTCTGGATGAATGGACATAATTTTCTGCACTTGACACGGTGTCTAGCAAGCATTGTGCGACTCAACTTCTTCGCTTTCTTCATTTTTATTGCTGTCACTTGTTCACCCGAGACCGTATTGGGTCTTTTGTCATCACATCAACTAACGAGTTAACCCAGTTTTTAGGATTAAGATTTTCACTATTGTAATAACAGTAAACCTATCTAATAAGTGATTGGATAGCAATAACTATCGCTGAACTTAGAACACATAAGTAGATAATATTTATTTTCATAGTTATGGGTATGATAATTCGATGTTTTTCACATTTTATTTGTTATTCTGTTAAAGCTGATGAGTTTTTTTCGCCTGTTTTTCTTGTCAGTTAAAAGATGTCCATAACAGGTGGTAGGTAAAAAAATGTTGGACGATTCATAAGCATTATTTAATCTATATGAATAAAAATTTATTGACTTTGACTTTGACTATTCAGCTCTAGATGAGTGGACATAATTTTCTGCACTTGACACGGTGTCTAACAAACATTAAACGACTGAAGTTCTGCGTTTTTTTCATTTTTATTGCTGTTACTTATTCACCCGAGACCTTATTGGGTATTTTGTCATTACTGTGTTCAACTCGTTAACCCAGGATAAGAGTTGAAATTTTCATTACATATTGTAATTTATTTAACTAATTTATTTAATTTATTTTAATTCCCTACAAGGTGAACCGACGATCTGGTCAAGGTCGCGGGAAGCCGCTGGATGCGGGCAGCGCAGGACCGATCGTTGTGGAGATCCTTGGGGGAGGTCTATGCCCAGCAGTGAGCGTCGTACGGCTGAAATGATGATGATGATGATTGTAATTAATTAATTGTTTTAGTAACTTATTGCAAAAACTATATCATAACTTAGACTTACAAGTAGGATTTTTTTTTATTGCTCGTAATATTTCGATAAGTACCTTTTACATTCCACTAGATAATAAGTACCTACCCAACATTTTTTATTTTTAAATAACTTAACTCTAGTTTCAAAACTTTGATTAAGCAAAGTAGCGAATGCTATCAAAAATAGCTAAGTATGTGTAGTTGAATAGAGCAGAAATAGAGATCAATTTTCAGACTTTCCTAACAGTGATCCGCTTTTCAACAACTAAATAAGTACTCACAATTTTCTGCACTTGACATAAATATTGTTTTGATATGAACGTGTTAATTTTGTGATTAAAAATGTACAATCTGTTTAATTGTATGATTGTATTGCTCAGATGATTTTAATTATATTCGTAGTCTATTTCAAATTCAGTATTATTCTAAACTTACATATTTTTAGGTTAATCCTAATGAGATGCCGACAGCCTGTGGTTGTAATAATATAGACACGCTGAAAAAATATTGCTTAACTGTTATTTCAAAGTATATTTTCTTCATTAGGATTTTAAATCATGGACTTAAAAAATAGACAAGATGAAATACAAAAGTATTTCAAAATTTAGCTGCACAAAAGTGCAGCTAAATTTTTATAGTTTTACCATAAAAATGTGCAAAGTTGCTTGCTGTAAAGTTTTGTATATTTCTTTTTTTTTACTTTAAATACTTGAACTTTTCAAAACAATTAAGTCAACAACAAAGACGTACATAGGTAACGTTTTTCAACAGCAGGTTTAAAGTTATAAATAACCGCACAAATCGAAGCAAACATACTCGTACCTACATATGTATAAAAATAGGTAACTGCCGCCCGAATTCTCGAACGCAAATCATCTTTGGGAGCGTCTCAAACATCATGGCATCTCTTTCATACGTTTGACATTTAAAGTGACAGGGCGATGTTTGAGACGCTCCCAAAGACAAGTAGCGTACGAGTATTCGGGCATTAGTTCCTCAAACTGCTTTTGTGGTTAAATAGTACTCAAATAGAATTAGACCTATTAAGCAGCGAGAACTGGCATGTTGAGCCATAAATTATTACAAAGCCTATATTTGTTCCTACTGGCTCAGAGCTAGATAAACACTTTACTACCATGTCAAGATTCAGGATTCAAGATTCAAAACCCTCTTATTCATTTTAGGCTGATACATCACTAGCGAACGTCAAAGAATCTACAGCATCGGTTCGCAAATCCTACGGCGGGAGGCCTTGTAATTATAACAAGAAGAACCGGCAAGAACTATTTTTCTTCCTATCTTATTTCATACAGAGTCATCAAATTGAAAAGTGACTTCCAACGCAAATCATCTTTGGGAGTGTCTCAAACGTCATGGCATCTCTTTCATACGTTTGACATTTAAAGTGACAGGGCGATGTTTGAGACGCTCCCAAAGATAAGTAGCGTACGAGTATTCGGGCATAAATGTCAAACGTTTGAAAGAGATGCCATGATGTTTAAGACGCTCCCAAAGATGATTTGCGTTCGAGAATTCGGGCGTTAATAAACGTTATGTAAGCAAGGTCACTTTCCATCACAAATTCATCCAAAATAAAGAACCCAGTAATCGTAGCAGTAAATAATTTTCAATAACTTAGGAACTTTAGTCGTCTATGTCATGTTAATCATTGTGTTTGTGCACGACGCATCCCATTTCGAGATTGTATCTCTAGTCTAGCTAGATCATCGTCCTGACCACAGAACATGGAAAGAGAAAAAATCTTTCCATGTTCTGTGGTCCTGACCTTATCGTTTTAACGTGAAAGACGGACAAACATTCTCTCATCCTACTAATATTATAAAATGTGAAAGTTAGATGTTTGTTACTCAATCACGCCAAAACGGCTTAACGGATTTAGCTGAGATTTGGGACACAGATACTTTGTAGCCTGGAAAGGAACATAGGCTACTTTTTACCTCAGAATAATATCACATTCTCGCGGGATAAACACAGGAAAAAATATATTTAGAATATTAGTATGGATTAAAAGGGATTATTTCGCAATTATATTAAAAAATTAAATATTGAAAAAATCGACTTATCTACCAAGTGGCTCTGGCGGGACTTAAACCACTTTAAGTTATTCAAAATTATATAAAAAATTCCAATATGAATTACTTAGTACCTAAATTACTTTAAAAAAGACTGCATTTTAGCATCAACTACAACTTTTTATCTCTGTTGAGTGGAAGAGAACAAGTAAAGTATCAGAGAGTATTATAACTGTACACCTCAAACTTAATCATATAAATTACAATATACCTTCGTATTTAAAAGGACCTAAGTAAATCTACCGCCAAGACTAACTCAATATAGAACTGAATTATTAATGAGTCAGGATAAATTCCCGTTCCAGGAAATATCTAAAACGTTGAAAGAGTATGCTATTGTTTTTATTCAGAGAGAATTGGCTTATGAAAGCGATTTAAATTTGCAAGAGATTCAATTTACATAACGAGCGATTTGTACCTCATAGAGATTAAACCTGCTGCTGCCGTTGTTTGCAGAGAAGCCCGCTTTTCCTTTTTCAAGAATTGCCTTTTTTAATTATTCTTTATATGTTTCTACCTCAGCACTTTGATTATTTTAATGACGATTGCTTCATATTGATTTTTCTATTGCATAAAAATGTTAGTTAACTTGAGCAAATGTTAACGTACTTGGCACGAGTTGCAACGCCACACAGTCTTATAAAATAAAAGACTGCTTTTTGGACAGGAACCCTCGTGGTTGTTCTGTACCCTACCAAAGTTTCAACACAATCTGATCAATCGTATTGGAATGCATTGATGACCAAACATTGTTTTTTATTTATACAAAGAATTTTTTTTCCAAACGTTTGCGGCACGCCATGCCATAAAACTATTTTTTTAATACAGTTGCTCAAAAAGTGGCGTATTGCAGGGACGTATAGCGTTCGGGATGTGGGCTATTACACACTCGAACTTTTTCTTTACCTTTCCCGAACTCGTGCGTTTTCTTTCCCAACTGTCAAAATATTGTCTATTAAAAAGAAAAAACCAACCACGAAGTTTTTACAAAAAAAAAATCATAGAAGTTTTTATGATTCATGCAAATATTTCTAAAAAGAAGCTTCTAATTTGTTTCAATAACAGATTTAAAAGTAATTTTAATTATACATTAAATTAATATTAGTATCGGCCAAATTAAATTTATGAATATAAAAAATACATAAAATTGACTGTATGACCACAGATTACTAAATATGGTATGACGTGCACTATTTACCATAGTATCTGCTTATAGGAGTTTGCGCAAGTAGGTAAGTGAAAAATTTTTCAAAAAAAATAAAACCGCCTTCAAAACAAAACTGCAAACAATAACTCATTTCCCAAAAACACGTAAAAGTGAAAAATAAATTGAATCATTCAATTCAAAGTACGAAAGTGCGGGACTTTTTCTAATTAATCTTGAACTTACTGATCTGATTGAAGTCGGTGTCTTGTATTTGGCTTGCCAAATAGATATTAATATTAATATGTATTTGATAGGTTACAATTTACACCACTCTGCGCATGAGATATTGTTTATTATTGTTTCACTATTTTGAAATGAAATGAAATTGAATTTTAAGTATTCGTTCTTGTTACTTTCGGCTTGACACCGACTTCAATCAGATCAGTAAGTTCAAGATTAATTAGAAAAAGTCCCGCACTTTCGTACTTTGAATTGAATGATTCAATTTATTTTTCACTTTTACGTGTTTTTGGGAAATGAGTTATTGTTTGCAGTTTTGTTTTGAAGGCGGTTTTATTTTTTTTGAAAAATTTTGTTTATTTTTCCTTTTTTAGTGTAAGAAATCTACTATAAGAAACCGCATAATGAGCAAGGGTAGCTCAATGTGCAACGACTATAGCCCATATCTAAATTAGAACTCAGACAAGCACCACCCTCCAACTCTTAACTGTTATGCAGTTTCCTTCCAACATCAGCTAACCTAAATTACTTGAAAGAATACAACCTAAAGTTCTATTGGCGCTTGTAGTACTTAAAAACATACTTTAACTCCTAAGCGTTAAAGAGTTTTACCTTCCATCATCAGCTTAACTAAATAACCTGAAAGGTAACAACTACAAATATTTACGTATCAACGATATTTAAAGAATTATCCTCCAACTCCTAACTATTGAGGAGTTGTACCTTCCATCACCAGCTCATCATCGTGAGATGATGACTACCAGTCGCAAATACTTGAAAATTACTTATGAACCTTAAAGGAATCGTATTGCGCCCGTAACATATTTAGTATTTAATTAATGTTTTCGATGGCCATATGTGGTCTTCATCATCAGTTACTCTTCACCAAATGGTGCTTACCGAAAGCAAATGCACGAGTTACTTAAGAAAATACCAAAATCGCTATAGGTGTGCCTATAATATTTGAAGAGTTCCCTTGATTTCTCCAGGATGCCATCATCAGATCCTGATCGTATAACAATGGGACCAATTTGTAACTATATGCTTTCAAACCAAAAAAGAATTTCTAAAATCGGTTTATAATTGACAAAGTTATGAGGTAACAAACATTAAAAAAAAAAAAAAAAAAAAATCGACCGAACTGAGAACCTCCGCCTTTTTTTGAAGTCGGTTAAAAAGAAAATGAGGGACCTTAATTCTTAATTTTCTAAATTAGTTTTTTCTGGTTTTTATTGTGGTAGGTACTTAGTATGGTGGAATTAGTGCAATAATGTGGCTTTAATGGAAAACGATGTGGTAAAAGAGAGAAATAAGGAAAGGCGCTCCTGTAGGATTCGGATTGCTTTTGTTAGGTTTCATTTCATTTCATCTCATTTAATTTAATTTTCATTTCATATCAATAAAAAAATTCTACTGAAGCCTTGGCTGTATGATCATAGTTTCCTTTGCCAACCCAGAATGGGTGAAGAAAACAAAAAAAAAGTCTCTGCTTATATTCTTTTACGATTAGTTAGTTGAGTTTGTTGTGTTTTATTATTTTATTAAATTGCTTCATTTTTTCGCAACTGTATTAAAAATAGTTGTTCAGTACACGTGCGGAACCGTCATTGCAACTTGTTCCGACTGTCAACCCTCACCTTCGGCTGCGCCTCGGCTCGGGTAGACATTTGTCGGAACTCTTTGCAATGACAGGCTTTCCGCACTTGTAATGAAATCTACTATTTTTCTCTACAACGGGGTTTTTTTTTTTTTTGTGCGTACTTTGATGTGTGACAGTACGTCTCTCGCTTTCGGATTACGAGCAGACCGAACTGCATTGGTTTTTATTGATGTTATTAATTATTGTTTTGTATAAGTCATGTATTTATAATTTTTATTTATATTTTATGTTTTGTGTTCTTTATGTTGTTGATTTTCTTAGGTTGTATCTTTGTTGAAATCTTTTAGTGTTGTTATTATATTATAAATGAAGTTTTTATAAGCTATTGTTATGGTTTCTTTTTTGATAATATTTTTTATATTGAATGGGTCTGAGTTATTGTGAGTGTTGATGAAGCTGTATGTCTGTAGATATTTTAGTCGTGTATTGCTGTACTTTGGGCAGTGTTTTATTAGGTGATCTAGATCTTGTATAGTCTCGTCGTCGCATGGGCATTTGTCCGTTGCTTTAATGTGAAATCGGTGGAGATATTTTAGATGGTATCCGTGTCCTGTGTAGATCTGAGTCATGGCAAAGCCTGCGGGTAACGCTTCTAGTGTTTGATTTAAGTCCTTGATGGTAGGGAGAATTTTTGTTGTGTGTTGTCCAGTGGTTGAGTTTTGGTAACGGTTATTAGCTTCTAATTGTGTTTGCTCTTTCATTTTTCTTTTATGGTATGAAATTGGAAATTTAACAAATATGGGTGTTTTGTTCATTGAAGCTGCGGTTTTTGCGGCTTCGTCAGCCAATTCGTTTCCAAGGAGTCCTTTGTGCGCCTTAATCCAGCTAAAACTGATGTGGTTCGTTTTTTGTATTTCAAATATAGTCCTGTGTGTCTCTGCTATGATAGTGTTTGTCGAATTTCGGTTTTGGAGTTCCATAAGGGCTGATAATGAGTCGGAAAATATGACTGTATCTTTTATTTGGTTTTTGTGGCACCAGGCACAGGCCTTGCATATTGCAAGTGCCTCCGCCTGGAATACGGTGCAGGAGTGATGTAGTTTTATTTTCTTTGTTATGATTTCGTTTTGTGGTGTCATAATGACGAAAGCTGCACCAACAAGGTCATCATGTTTGCTACCGTCGGTGAAAATTTTGTAAGTATTTTCTTTGGTGATTTTTTCTATGTCTTCGTTAGTATTTGTGTTTTCGAATGTTATGGAAATTCTTTCGGCTGGATGTTAAAGTTGGGATGGGTGTAGGTGTTTATGGTATTTTACGTCGTTCGGGAGGAATGGTGTTATTTGTGTGGTTTTTGATGTTTCTATTCCGGCTGTTTCCTTTAATTTTAGATCTAATGGTGTTAAATGTGCAAGAGCTATTGACGTTGTGGTTGGAAGAGTGCGGAAGCCTCTTATTATTTTGATGGCGAATTGCCTCTGGAGTGCCAGCAGTTTTTGCATACACACTTATATTTTAAAGCTGTGGGTGCCCAGACCTCTGCTGCAGAAGTAATTATGGGTTGGATGACCATTTGGTATAATATTTTTACATTTGCTGATTGGATGCCCCAAGTGGGTCTTATGTAGATGCTTAGTTTCTTGTGTATATTTTGTACTTTGTTTATGGTATAGTTTGTGTGTTTAATGAATTTCAGTTTGCTGTCTATAATAATTCCCAGGTATTTTATTTCTTTGACGGTGTTTAATTGTATGTTGTTCATTTTAATGTTTATTTTCTGTGCTTTATTTGTAAATGCTATTATTTGCGTCTTCTCCGGTGCAATTTCCAGTTTAGCTTTTTGGCTCCAGTTGTTTATTATGTCTATTGTAGTATGTGCAAGTATTTCTAGTTCTTGTGTTGTTTTTGCGCTGATTATAAGGAGGAGGTCATCGGCGTACGCTTGAATGTGGCAGTTATCCGGGTAGTTTTTATCAAGAACTTCATGCATGATGATGTTCCAGCAGGTCGGCCCCAGGACCGACCCCTGAACGCATCCTCGTGTTTGTTTTTGGGTTGCCTCAATATCAGCGTAATTTAATTTTATTGTTCTGTTGTCCAGATAGCTGTGAATGGTGTTATAGAGATTTTTAGGGCATTTTAGTTCTCTGAGTCGTTTGAGTAGTAAAGGCCACCAGGCATGGTCAAAAGCGCCTTTGATGTCAAGAGATATAGCTATTACTTGGTGGTTGTGATTTCTTGCTGTTTTAATTTTGTTTATTTTATTTATTTTATTTATTTACTTATAGGCACAACTACAGAATACAATTTAGTACATTTTTAAAGACATAACATTGCGAGTATAAACAATTTCAAATTGCAGTCCGGTGAATGTTGTACACAACGTTGACATAAAAAATGCAAATTAAAAATAAAGAATTATTATTTTATTGCATCTTGTAGTGCTGTAGTAGTAGAAGATTGTGCCTTAAAACCGTATTGTCTTCTATTGCTTAGTTTGTTTCTGTCTAGATGGTAGGTGATTCGATTAGCAATGAGTTTTTCTAATAGTTTTCCAAAAATGTTTAGCAAGCCAATTGGCCTGTAGGAGCTGATTTTAAGGTAATCGTCTTTATTCGGTTTAGGTATTGGTTTCACTATCGTGGTTTTCCAAAGAGTTGGAAAGTGACCTAGGTTTACGCATTGATTGAGTAAGTTGGTTGTAAGTTCAGGGTATAATTGGATAAATTTTTGTAGTATATCTGATGTTAGGTTGTCTTGGCCGGGTGCTTTGTTTGGGTTGAATGTCTTAATTGTATCCAGTACCTCATCGATGGTGAAGGGTTGGTCGTTTTCGGTGTTTGGTTTTAAGTTTTGGTCTTGTCTGATTATTTTGTGCATCGGGTTGTCATTTGTTGGGTCATCGTTTGGGTAGAATTTTTTAAGAAGTTCTTTAGCAGTATCCATTGTGTCTTTTGTATAATGTCCATTGTCTTTTTGTAATGTAGCCGTAGGTTGTTGTTTGTTGGTAGATTTAAGAAGTTTGTTTGTAAGGGACCAGGCGTCATCTTTTCCTTGAAGTGTGCAAAATTCTTTAAAATTTTCAGTTGATGTTTTTTGAATGGCATTACTGTATTCTTCCTTAGCTTTTTGTTTTTCTTCAATTATGTTGTGAAGAGGTTTATTGCTACGAACTAGCTGTTGTAGTCGATGGTGAATATGTATGTTTTTCTTTTTAAGTTGTTCTAGCTCTTCTGTCCACCACAAGGGTTTTCGTGGAGGACCTTTGCTTTTAGGTAGAGTTTCATTGCAGGTTTCCTGTATGATGCTAGTCAGTTGTTCGATGAAATTGTCAATTTCTATTCTATTTAGTTTTGATATATCTACGCTGTTGTGATTGAAATTAGTCATTTTATTTTGTAGTTTTAAAGTGAATTCCTTCCAGTCTGTGTTTTTGGTGTTATATTTGAAGGTGGATGTGTTTTTATTTTTAATAACTTTTTCTTTTTGTAGGTTTATATTAAATGAAATTGCTTGATGCTCTGACGTCATACACGCTTCACAATCCACCTTCCAGTCTGTTACATATTTGATTGTATTTTCAGATACTATTGTGAGATCCACAATGGATTCTCTTACTTTATTGTGGGTTGTTTTTTGGAACGTAGGCACTGTTCCCGTGTTTACTGTCATTAGGTTATTAGTTGTTAAAAGGTCGTGTATATCTAGTCCTCGTTGATTATTTTTCTTTGAGCCCCATGATTGGTGCCATCCGTTTAGGTCGCCGCAAATTATGTGTTGTGCATTTGCGTGACTGTTTACGAAGTATTCCAGTTTGTTTAATGTGTTATATTCGTCATTTTTTGGTTCGATGTATATACTTGATATGTAGAATTTGCTTTTATTAGTTTTAATTTGTATGATGTTAAGGTTTGGGGTTTTAAATGCAGAAATGCCAGTGGTTGTACCAAAGTCCTGTCTTACTAGAATGCATGCTTTGGTTCTGTTGTTGTCATTATAGTTTTGGTATACGTGGTAGTTATTGACTTTTTTAACGTAGTTACAGTTTCCAACATATGGTTCGCTGATTATGGCGATCTCATAATTATTGTCTGTGATATATTGTATGAACTCGTGATGTGCTTTATATGACCTATCTACGTTGCATTGTATTATATTAATTGTATTGTTGATTTGTTTGTTGTTTTTATTTTGTTGCTTTCTATTGTTTTGGTTTTTAGTATCCATAGTCGGTTTTTTCTTGTACTGTTTTTAACATTTGCAGATAGCGTGGGCATGATTTAGAGGTGGCGCTGTGGTTTGTGGGTTTTGTGTTGTTATTATTTGGGTTTTGTAATTTGGAGTTGCTGGATTCACAATTGTGGCATTTTAGCTTGTTTTGATTAATTTTATTCGGGCATTCTTTGTAGGAGTGGTTTTCTGAGGCGCAGTGTGAGCAATATTGGCTAGCGGATGTGCAGTTCTTAGTGGTGTGGCCGTATTGCATGCATTTGTAGCATTGGAGTACGGGGACATGGTTTTCGACATGTACTCTGAAGTAGTCTAGGTTGACTCTGCCGGCTTCTACTATGCATTTCCATAAAGGTGGTTCGGCGAGGAATATGGCGTTGTATAGTTTATTGTTTCTGTTATTGAGTTTGAGTTTGAATTCCAGGTTTGATTCTATTTTATAGTTTTGTTTTATGATTTCGTTCTGTTTTATTAGAAGATCTTTAATTGTCTCGGGTTTTATTTCGTTGGCTATTCCTTTGATTATAAACATAGGTTTCAAGCTTTTGGGTAATTCTGCATTTACTTTAGTGTCGTTGTTATTTATTTTTTTGTAGGATGAGATCCCTTTGTTCAATGTTGTCGAATTCCACTTTGAGTTTGTTTTCGGAAAGAATTTTGGTTGCAGCTGGGGTGAAGTTCGATTCTCTGAAGGACACACTCTCCCTCCAGTTTTTAAGGGTCTCATTTGGGTTGGTGACTTCAGCTTTTGACGCTATGATTATGGCAGGTTTGTTCTTTTTGGTACTGGGTAGAGTTGTTGGTTGTGTAATTATAGTTTTAGCGATGTTAGCATAAGTAGGTTTGTTTTGGTTAAGGTTTGCAGTTATTGTTTTATTAATTTTATTTAAGCCTTGTTCCAGTGTTTTGTTTATGATTTCTATAGTGTTTAGGTTTTGTTCGTTGTTGCTTGTAAGTGTAGATGTTGGAGTCAACTCGATGAAATTTTCAGTTTTCGTGTCAAGATCATGTAGGAGAGAAATTATCTTCATTTTATTTATTTTTGTTAAAGAACTTGCCTCACTTAATAGTTCTTTAATATTCTTAGTAGTTTGTAAAATTAATTTTACGAGTTCCAATTCTTTTGAGTCTTCTGGTTTTATTGGAGTATAAAAGTGTTCGAATTTTTTGACTATTTCTTTTTCTACTGTTTGTTTGGGATTTTTCTTAGAAGTTTTAGTAGGCTTTGTTTTTGTGGAGGTTTTGGTTGAGGTTTCTGCCTCGGATTCGGATTCGGACTCGGAGATAACTATGTCTTTTTCTGCTGTTTTTTTGTTGTTTTTCTTGTTCGTTTTAGGAGATTTTTTGGGGTTTACTGGTTTTTTGGTTGAGACTTCTACCTCGGATTCGGCAGCGTCTGTGAATTGGGATTCGTCGTTGCTAGTAGAATTGTTGATTTCTTCAATTGAGGGTTTATCGGCGGGTTTTTTGCGTTTCCCGACCATTTTTATTGAATTTATTAGGTCTGTGATCAATATATGAGTTTCAAACTGTTATTTGTTGCAGGTGCTGAGTTTGTGGTACATAAACAGTGCCTATAGCAGCGCCGAAACGCAGCTACAGTAACTATAGATGGCCAACTTAGTTCAAAGAAAGTATTAAAACATCAAAAACAAAACTGAAAATCGGGGCGCGGGGCGATGTCAGCGCGAGTCGGAAACCTAATGGGTACCGTCGACCAGCCGGGAAACGACTTTTCGGAACCGAAAATCCACTCACCGGACGGCCGGCGTTTTTTTCTCCTAAAAAAAACGCTTGGGCGTTTTTCTTTTCCCAAGAAAAAACGCTTGGGCGTTTTTCTTTTCCTAAGAAAAAACGCTTGCGCGTTTTACCGGATTATTCGCGGGGGGGGTCGATATGAGTTGAGGGGGGAGGGTTAAGTGACCCTCTACAACGGGGTAGTACTTGGCCTTCATCACACCTGCTGTTAAGTGATGATAATGTTGATGATAATAATGATAGTGTTAAGTGATGTTCAGACTGAAGGTGGAAGCGCACTACTCCAGGGATCCTCAATTACTAAGGAACTGGCTATCTTATCTCTAACTGCCGGAACACAACAATGCTGAAAACATCGTTGTTTCCACTAGACCACGGAGGTGGTTAAAACTTGTCAGTGATGTCAATCAAGGGTTGTTAAAGCCAGCGCGCACTTGTGATTTTTAAGGCGCTACTCGGAAAAATATGGACTTTTTGATTTAAAACTATAGGACGGTTACAGTTGTTACAAATCTGGTAATAAGATATATATTTCTTCATACCTTTATCTAGAATCGTATAGTTTCAAAAACACGATTTTATGATTTTGCCTCGACACTTTTTCTTTTCGAAAAGACCTCTAAAAATACGAAAAGTGAAGATTATTCTTAAATGGGGTTACTTACACTATTGGAAATTGGTTTAATTAGTGGACACCAATAATATTGAGGATCGTATAGAAGCATTTTTTTAAAAATCGCTGTAGTTTTTTAATACGAAGTGGTTTTGTGTTTTTTTTGCCTAATCTGCAAAATCGGTCTCGCTCCCGCGCGCGTCATTTTCTCATTGCTATCTCGCTTCAGCACATTTTTTCCGAGTATCGCCTTAATCGTTCTCGGATTCAATATAGAGTTAAATGGCAGTGAGCGCACTGACGATTAAAAATCGTCCGATCAAACTATCGGCCGATAGTAATTGTTCGATCAAACTATCGCACAGCACCACTATCGGCTGGTCGGTAATGTGCATGAAGGACTATGTGAGCGCGCGATCTGCATTCAACTAAACTATCGCCCAACTATAGGCCGACAGTTTAAGGCGATACTCGGAAAAATTATGCTGAAGCGAGATAGCAATGAGAAAACGACGCGCACTGGAGCGAGACCGATTTTGCAGATAACACAAAAAAACCACAAAATCACTTCGTATTAAAAAACTATAGCGATTTTTTTTAAATGCTTTTACATGATCCTAAATATTATTGGTGTCCACTAATTAAAACAATTTAAAATAGTATATGTAACCCTATTTAAGAAATAATATTGATATATCGTATTTTTTGAGGTCTTTTCGAAAATAAAAAGTGTCGAGCCAAAATCATAAAACCGTGTTTCTGAAACTATACGAATCTTGATAAAGGTATAAAGAAAAACATATCTTATTACCAGATTTGTAACCACTTTAACCGTCCTATAGTTTTATATAAAAAAGTCCATAGTTTTTCCGAGTAACGCCTTAATCACGATCGTCTTACGATACCGACTAAACTATCGGTCGACTAAAAATCACAAGTGCGCGCAGGCTCTTAGTGCAATGGAGCGAGCAATGCGCTATTGCCATAAAACGCTACTCATTTCCCACGTTTATGACACCGCGTGCCGAGAGTGATCGGAGAAACTATATTCTTCTTTTATAGTGTTTATTTCGGAAAAGAAACCAAGATAAAACAGTAATTAGAAGACAGCAGCATCTCCTTAAGATTTACTCCCTTTACCCCTAATGCGATCACCAACCCGCCATCTAAGCGTGGTGGTTTTACTCCTAGCAAGTCTGCTTTTGAAGTATAGATTCTCTTAAAGATCAATTAGTAAAACAATTACTTACTTACGCAACTTTGACAAAAAATACGTCGTATTTAATTTTACAACTTTGTTTGGATTAAGTCAAAATTAAACTTATTATAATATTAGTTTTACAAAGTCAGTCGTTATTCGACATGTAGTTCTATTAAATATTTACAGAACACCAAATAAAACGTTACGCGCGAGGACAGCCGTCTTGTTATTATGATGAAAGACGTTATTTTAACGGAGTTCTTCTTTTTTACTACTTTCATAAAGATTTCGGGTGAATTTGCCCCTCACTCGTTGGGCTCGTACAATCAGTGTTTATGGTTTGATGTGGCGGCGAAATTTAATTTCTCTTTTCGAAGTTTCTCCAAGTTATTTTCGCGTACGGGGAAATAGCCTGCGTATATCTATTAGAGACCTATTAGGGGAGCGGGGAAAACAATTAAGGATCCTTACACTGGGGAGGCTTGCAATGAAATTTCTGGTAATGACGTCGGGGCTTAATGGTTTTGAATAAAATCTGCATAAGATATTTATCATTTAGGTTGTCTTTTGAGTTTAAATTGAAAAACATTACCATTTATGGCTAGACTGCAGATAATGAATTTACATGCAGCAGCGAGAAAAAAGGTTAAGGAACTGAAATATCAATTCATTTGGATACGAGGCGGCCGCATCTATGTCAGGAAAGCTCCAGATTCGTCACATATTCATATCAAGGACGTTGATAGTTTAGATCTAATTCGCTAATTCAATTTTGATGTAACATGTATGTTTGTCTTGGTAAATACTTATTCTATGCAATGGCTATCAATATCTATTATCAAAACATAAGAGGCATGAAAAGTAAGTCCCTCGATATATATAACTCTATTTTAGGTAATAAGTTTGATATAATATGTCTGTCTGAAACCTGGTTGGATAACTCTGTACTTTCATCGGAGTTGTTTGACAATAGATATGTGGTTGTACGCAGGGACCGAGATGATAACTTCTTGAAAAGGTTTAATAAGCATCATGGTGGTGGTGTACTAGTAGGTATTTCCAAAGATCTTAACTTTACTGTGATGACTGATTGGCAATCGGATTTCGTGGAGGATCTATGGATTCAGGTAACCATAAACAGAAACACAGTTATAAATATCTGTATTGTATATTTACCAGACTATTTACCGGTACGAGAATTTTCGGATTTTGCCAATAGATGCTCTAATATACTAACATCGTATCCTACCCATATCACGTGTATTATTGGTGACTTTAATTTGGGAAACATTTTGTGGTCGAAAGAAACAGGCGCTCCTTTGAATGGATATTGTGAGAAGTCTGAAATCATTTGTGATTTATTTTATTCCAATAGTATCTCTCAGTTGAATAATATTACCAATCACAATGGAAGGATATTGGATTTAGCCATTACCAATAATGTTGATGCATTTTCGCTTCATTCTACAGTTCCTATAAGCCGTCTTGATGCACACTACCCTCCATTTGAACTGGAATTGCTTGGGCATTCTACTCCTTTACGTCATAGTGAAATTGAAAGGTTGTGTTTTCATAAGACAGATTTCGAAGCTTGTATTGTAAAGCTCAAGGAAATTAATTGGGAACACTATGCTAACACACTTAACTGTGACGATCTTGTTCAGTTCTTTTATAACCAATTGTACACTATCATTAATTCACATACTCCACAGAGAAAAGTTCGAAGTTCTTCCCATCCTGTTTGGTTTTCCAGAGACTTGAAAAGAATTCTGAGAGATAAGGCTAAGTATCACAATAAGTATAAACGCTTTGGAAATCCAAGGGATTTTGATGACTTTGCTAGGTTGAGATCGCGTGCGAAGGTTATGTTGGAGGACTGCTTCAGATTATACATATCAAATATTGAAATAGATCTAACTAAAAATATCAAGTCTTTCTGGAGATACGTAAAAAGTAAACGCGCTACTAATAGCATACCTAATACCATGTTTTTTAAAAATCGTAAGGCCGCAACAGGTGATGAAGTTGTGAATCTCTTTGCTGATTTTTTTTCTTCAGTTTACACTGACAACAGCACTACAACTTTCACTTGCAACCCAGAGCTTCAAGGTCGTAATACATGCTTAAGTCAAATAAAAATACAACCAGATACAGTCCAATCCAAGTTAAAGAATATCAACGTATCGAAAGGGGCGGGGCCTGACGGCATACCGTCCATATTTATTAAAATTTGTGCTTCTGCGCTTACTGGACCTTTAACTTTTATATTTAATAAGTCACTTGATGAAGGAGTTTTTCCATCATTATGGAAAATTGCAAATATCACTCCGATATATAAAGCAGGAGACAAAAGAGATGTAACAAATTACCGACCCATTAGTAAATTAAATTGGTTTGCAAAAATATTCGAGTCAATTGTTTATCAGCATCTGTATAACCATGTCAAACCTCACTTAAGTCATAAACAGCATGGGTTTGTGGATGGTAAATCTACTGAAACCAATTTGTTGAGCTATGCCGCTTTCTTGTGTGATTCTTTCGGCGAACGTAAGCAGGTTGATGCTATATATACAGATTTTGCTAAAGCCTTTGATCGTGTGAGTCACTCTATTCTTCTGATTAAAGCAGATTATATGGGCATCCACGGAAACTTATTGCGTTGGCTTGCTTCGTATCTTATAAATCGCTCTCAACTGGTGGCATTGGGCGGATATGATTCCTTACCATTCGTTCCCAGCTCAGGTGTACCACAGGGATCCAATTTAGGACCACTTTTATTTTTAATATTCGTTAACGATCTTCTTGACATCATTGAATGTGATTGCCTTGCCTTCGCGGACGATTTAAAAATTTTTAAGCGTATTACTAGTGCCGCTGATTGTGAGCTGCTACAAGAAAACCTAGACGCAATTTATGAATGGTGCGACCTCAACGAAATGTCCCTAAACGTTAGCAAATGTCAGGTAATTTCTTTTACAAAAAATAAAAACCCTATACAATTTGATTATCGCATAAATAACTCCTTGCTAAGCAGAGTCAATATAGTTCGTGACTTAGGAATATACTTCGACTCATCTTTATCTTTTAGACCGCACTTTGATTATATTTGCAGCAAGGCTAATCAAATGCTAGGCTTCATAACACGTAGCGCTAGACCCTTTAAAAAAATTTCATCATGGTTAATTTTATACAACTCATTGGTAAGGAGTTTGCTTGAATATTGTTCTTCGATCTGGTCCCCTATATATAACGTTTACACCGACAGAATAGAAGCGGTTCAGCGTAGATTAGTTCGCTTATTGTGTATGAAGTGTGGTCTTCGTAAGAAATTAAGTGATTATTCTGATCGTCTAAACTATTTTGGTATGGTCACTCTCGAAGACCGTAGGTGGATGAGAGACTTGTGCTCACTTCATCGGATTGTCAATGGATCAGTTGCGGACAGCGGTTTGGTTCAATTATTCAAATTCAAGGTACCAACTCGGTCCGTGCGTAAGCCACAACTATTTTGTATTCCCCTCTATACTAACAATGTATCTGGTAACCATCCATTGATGAGAATGTGTTCTTATTATAATAACATCTGTCAAGATTATGATATATTTAATTGTAATACCCTCTCTTTTAAGAAATCGATACTAAAAGCTTTACATTCAAGTAACATAAGCCATGAATTATCGTAAATACTTTTATTGGTCCTGAATTTTATTTTCTTTTGTTTTTCAAAATTTGCAACTTTCGTTTATTATTTATATCTTTGACCATATAGGTGTTTAAATATTGTCATTTCTACAAAAATGTTGTGCACAATTGTAATTGGACATGGGCATGCACTTGGTTTTATTTAAGTTTTTCTTTAATTTAAGTAATTTGTCTAATGTCTGTTATTGTGCCGTTCTAAATAAAATAAAAAATAAAATAAAAATAAAAATAAAATAAATGGAAATTGCTCCTATGTTAAAATGTAGTTTTGAGCTAAAAATCTCTATAAGTATATTATTAGTAAGGTTGACTATTTTTAATTCTAAAATATTGGCTTCTGTAGACTATAGACAGAGAGAAAAAATAGAAAGAAATAATTTAGCCGGAATGTAGTATTTAAACTATATAGTATTAAACCAATACGAAATATGATTTTTCAAATTGATAGTCATTTAAAATGCGTTGCTGTAAGTATAGAAAAATCATAATAGAAAAAAATACCGCCAGACTTGCAAGTAGATCTCTTCCAATCTACTGGCTGGGCTGATGATTTTTCTAAGTATTTTTTTTTGTTGTTGATTAGGTCAATCAAATCAAAGAGGTTTTCTGGCACGAACCAGTGGAGAATCAGCAAAATATTTGCTTTCACTGTATATATGCAAAGGAATATTTCAATAGATATTCTCGAAGTTACTGAAATAAGAAATGCCAAATGAACATCGCCTTTGTGAACTTAGAACTGAATCCCAGGAGGTTTATGTCTCTTCGGATCTCGCGGCTTTCCGAGGACGGAGGGAACTTCCCCTCATAAATATTTACTTTATGAAATAACACCTCGAAGATCAGCTTAACGGTACGTACCTGCGAAATGATAACTGCCAAATAACAAAAGAAAATAGTCCGGTGGGATATTGGAAAAATATGAAGCTGTCGCGCAAAAATTGTATTTTCTAGGAATGAATACTGTGTACCTACCTTGTATTGCGTAGAAGAGATGGGAGTTGGGCTTGGAGGTTTATAGACAGCTATGAAGAAAACAATTGCTTTCAAGATATTGATGGACGTTGTTTGTTTTACTTTAATACGCTTTAGGCTTCATGTGTATTGCGTAACGGCAAATAGATTTTGAAGGAAGCTGTTTTTAGTAAGTATACCTTATATTACACATTCACACATTATTTATTAAAATAAAAAAGGCGTTGTAATCTTATAAGCAGCTAGCAAGCAGATAATAATCAGCCATCTATTCAAAAATTGTCTCATCTTCATTATCATCGGCTATTTAACATCGGCCATTTAATGTCCCCACTGCTGGGACTCAGACATTCCTTGTGGATGGATAAGGAGAATGGGCCATCATCACCAGACGGACCAAATGCGGGTTGGTGGGTATTAACCCAGCAGGAGGCGCTACCGGGTAAAAACACCCAAAAGGTTATAAAAGTGCATATATCTATTTTTCTGGTACATGTAAAAGCTTGCCGCTTTCGGTACCTTTCTTCAGAGAAACAAGGAACACACTGACAAAGCGGCTGCCCATTGGCACCCCGCATTTGGACGCAACGGAGGTGCGAAGTGAAAATGGGTGTTTTAAGAACTCGATATAATAAATTTTTGGTCACCCATCCCGTGACCGACCATTGCAAAAGTTACTTCCTATTCTTAACGATGATTGTAGGCCAAGCGCGCTAACGAATGGCTACTCGGGTGAAAAGTTGTATGATTTTCCCTAATCCAATACGTAACCAGGCAAATTTCCCCCACAAACTTGTAATACAATTTCATGGAATATTAGAAAAATATTTATATCCCAATAGCTTTTCCGATGTGACACTCTCTCCGGGATCATTTTCGACTTCGCTTCTGCCTCGTCATAATGTAATCTTCTCTATGTTTGTATACACTCAAATCTATAAACATCATTTGAGGAAATTGAATGAAAACACTGATGTTCCACTATGCGAATTTTTCTATTCATGTGAGAGAGTTCTATTGTTGCCATGTTTGCGTAACATAGTATATTTGGAAAGCTATGGATTTGATTACTGGACTGTTAGATAATATTATATGTCAGTAATGTAGTTAAATGCTCTTTCAGCAGTTTTAAATAACAATTGCAACAAACTAAAAATTATCCTGATAAGTAGTTCTAGTCATATTTTATACCTAAGTGGGACATATAAAGCCATAAGATTATTTATTACTATATCTATTTGGAGATCCTTGGGGGAGGTTTATGCCCAGCAGTGGGCGTCTTTCGGCTGAAATGATGATATCCATTTTCTTTAATGTAATTCTTCGAGAAAAGGTTCGTTCACGCGGATCCGTCATTCAGAATTCATAAAAAAAACCATAAGTAAATAGGTAACTACTATGAAAGACGTCTCCGCAATTTTTCACGATACGTCATCGTATAATAATCGTTAAACAACACGATTCGTGATCACGAAACGTCAATGACGGATCTCGTGTGAACGAAGCGTAAACTATCATTCCACACCACTCTGTAAAAAAACCTATTTGTATATTTTGTTTTATAGCACCATTTCACACAGTTTTATTGCTCAGTTTCCAGCCAATCATTTTCGACGTGTGGTAAATAAATGAAAGGAACATGGCTGTCGACTGCATTAATACAAATATTAATTGGCGGCGACGGGTCTATGGACAGCCAACGAAGTGTTAAATGCGAAGCGTAGTTTTGAGTTCCATGAATAGAGTAGGTAGTAGCAGCAAGCCTGGCGGTTGTAATACGGACAAGTATGTGATAGCACTTTTTGATGCTTTTGATGAAACAATAGACTAGGGTGCGATTCTGTAAGGAATCCGACATCACATCACATCACACACAGCGTTTTTGTGGCACCGCAAAAAGTGCGTGTCGACGGCTCTACAAAAGCAAACGCAGTCTGCATAAAGGCTCTACTCACGAATCTTGATGTCAAATTCTTAACAAACAAGTGAAAAGGTGATCGAATTTAAAAAAATTGACACTACTTGTCGTATGGACCGCATGGTCATGGATGTCGGTCGTAATTTGTTGATAGATGCATCACCAAAACATTCTTTTCTGACGCTCATATTGCTTCGATCCAACATAGCTCTGCCACAGGGTAAAAAAATACTGCTCTGCTCAAAACCGGCATCCAAACTTCCAGGCGAGACGTCTAGCTATCCACATAGTGATGGTAGTTACCAGGCCTGGGACGCCGCAAGAAAGGTTAAGGATCCCAAAACCACCAAATTGAAGAAGAGCTATAATGCTGCCTCCAGGTCCTGCAAGAAGGTAGTAGCTGCAGCAAAGTTTGCACATACCCGCAGAATTGGCGAGAAACTGGTTAGCCATCCCTCTGGAAGTCGTGCTTTCTGGTCCCTCGCCAAAGCTGCGCAGGGAAATTTCTGCCGAGTCTCATTACCATCATTGCGAAATTCTGACGACTCAGTGGCACATTCCGCAAAAGAAAAAGCCGATCTCCTTTGCTCTCTCTTTGCGTCGAATTCGACACTTGACGAGACGGGGGTAACGCACCACCTGTCATCCCGCGGTGTGAACACTCCATGCCCGAGATCCGCTTCACACAAAATGCGGGGCGGCGTGCCCTATCCTCCCTCGACGTCAAGCAGTCCAGTGGTCCAGACGGTATCCCCGCTATTGTGCTTAAGACATGCGCTCCTGAGTTGACTTCGGTTCTCACGCACTTATTTGCACTCTCCTATAGCTCGTGCAAAGTCCCGTCTTCGTGGAAGGTCGCCTTTGTTCACCCAGTCTCCAAAAAGGGTGACCGCACAGACCCGTCGAACTATCGGCCAATTGCAATAACCTCCTTGCTCTCCAAGTTGATGGAGCGAGTAGTAAACACCCAGCTCCTTAATTACCTTGAGGATAACCAGCTCATTAGTGACCGCCAGTATGGTTTTCGCCGTGCCCGCGATGCTGGTGATCTTCTTGTGTATCTCACTCACCAATAGGCAGCCGCCATCGAGAGTAAGGGTGAAGCACTTGCCGTGAGCCTAGACATCACAAAGGCCTTTGACCGGGTCTGGCATAAGGCACTTTTGGCGAAGTTACCAACATACGGGCTTCCGGAAGGGTTATGCACGTGGGTCGCCAACTTTCTGACTGGGCGGAGCATAAAAGTCGTTGTGGATGGAAAATGCTCAGACACCATGCCCATCAATGCTGGCGTCCCTCAAGGGTCCGTGTTATCGCCTACCCTGTTCATTCTGCATATCAATGATATGTTACTTACTAGTAACATGCATTGTTATGCAGATGACAGCACATGTGATGCACGTTACTCAGGTCGCAAATATACCTTCCGAACCGGTTAAACTGTGCAGGGAACAATTTGTGTCGGAAATAGCGGCTTGCTTGGAGCGTGTCTCGGAGTGGGGTCGACAAAATCTTGTCCACTTTAACCCCTCAAAGACGCAAGTATGCGCTTTCTCCGCAAAGAAAACTCCATTTGTCTTAGCGCCTACATTCCAGGACATTCCCCTTGCCACCTCTAAAAGTATCGGAATACTTGGCGTTGACATCACGAACGAAGTCCAATTTCGGGGTCATTTGGAAAACAAAGCAAAGTTGGCTTCGAAAAAGCTAGGAGTGCTCAATAGGGCGAAGAAATTCTTTACTCCACGTCACCTACTTTTCCTACTAATATCGATACCTTCCGGCTCAAAGGGCGTAATCACCAAAACACGACTTTTCAGGAGAGCCAAAAAACTAAAATTAAAATTTTGTATTTGTCAAAACTTTGCTGTTAGTGATCCTATACATAAGATTCTTACACCAAAAGTCGTTAATTTTTGTGATGCATAATATCAAAACATAATGTTTTAAGAAATATTTATAATTTAAAAGTTAGCTGGTGAATACGCCGCACAAAATCAAGCATGTATGTCTTTTATGCCCCATAAAATGACTGCTGCGTTAGTAACGCTGTCTTTTACGCCCAAAAAAAGACTGCTGCGTTAGTAACGCAGGGTGTAACCAACAACTTTCAAAATTAAATCTGTAGTTTTTATCGTTCTGTTATTAGTTATTAAATTGTTTGGGTTTATATTACAATACTTACAACTGTTATAAGTAGAATAGGTCAATTTGGCAAACCTGAGGTCCGGTTGCTCGAAGCTTGGTTACGTTAACTATAGGGTTAAATTATGGTTAAAGTGAAATTAACCGGCGGTCAAATTTAAAAAGCGTTGTTGAAGCAGCGGTTACTTTAACGAGCAGTCGAATTACAGATTTAACGGCGGTCAAAATAACCGACAGGGTGGGGGTGGTTAAAATTTTGAATTTAGTAAATAAGGGAAGGTTAATAAAATAGTACAGACAACACTATTAACCCTAAGATAACCAACGTATTTTTCTTTTACCGATGTGAAAATTGACATCAGTAAAATGTACGAGCAACCGGACCTTAGTTCATCAGAGGCTTGTATTCTATACTGATATTTATAACTAACAAAGATTTTTATTTTTGGATTTTTGTTATGGCAAAATAAAATTGGTATTTTATAGTTATTAACTAGAAAAAAGTTAGGAGTAAAAGGCTAAACTTTTTCATATTGCAAAACAATCTTGATTGTTAGCAAGTCCTAAAGAAGGTTGGTCCTAAGGAAGGAAAGAATAATAAGAAAAATTAATTGTTTAACTACAAATTATTTATTTTCTACACAGTAAGATTTAACTAACCATAACCTAAAAAATTTGCGAGCTTCATAACTTTGTCAAATGTAAGCCACATTACAGCAATGATGAACTCTGTTATCCTCGAGGGCAAAATGCCAAAGGCATGGGGCAGAAGCGATGCGATGCTATTCTTTAAGAAGGGTGATAAGGCTCTCTTGAAGAACCAATCTCGCTTTTTGGCCATATCTACAATAATATCTATTTTCGAGAGTCATTACAAATCGTCTCGCTCGCAGGTTCGACGACTTCTAACCTCCAGAACAAGCCGGGTTCCGAAAAGGCTGTAGACCACATTTATACGCTGCGGCAAGTTATACAGAAGACCGAAGAATATAACTTGCCACTATGCTTGGCGTTCGTGGACTATGAGAAAGCCTTTGATTTGATAGATTTGCATGGGTAGTACTGCAGTCTCTCTAGAGGTGCCATATAGACTACAGGTACATCGAGGTGCTGAGGTACTATACCAAAACGCCACCACGTCTCGGTCCGATTACAGAACCAGAGCTCTAATCTTATCTAACTACAGCGAGGTGTGCGACAGGGAGCAATATTTCTCTGAAACTGTTCACAACTGCGTTGGAGGATATTTTTAAACTCCTGGACTGGAAAGGATGCGGCAGCAACATTAATGCCGAGTACCTAACACACCTACGGTTTGCCGATAATGTAGTTCTCCTAGCTGAGACCTTTGGAAACCTGAACACAATGCTCAAAGATCTCAGTAATGCTTCTCAAAGAATGAGTCTGGAGATGAAAATGGATAAGACGAAAATCAAGTCCAATGCCCATGTTGCATCCGCTCCAGTTAATGTTGGGAACATTATAATCGAAGTTGTTGACCACTATGTCTACTTGGGACAGACAGTCCAATTAGGAAGTCCAACTTCGAGTTGGAGTCCGAATTCGAGCTAGATTCGACGAGAGAAAGAGATCTCTCGTCGAATCTAGCTCGGATGGGCAGCGTTCGGGAAGCTTCGGCATATATTTGCATCCAAAATTCTTCAATGTTTCAAGACTAAGGTCTTTGACCAGTGTGTGTTGCCATGCCAGTTATGACTTATGAAAGCGAGACGTGGTCTTTTACTATGGGTCTTATGAGAAGGCTCAAGGTCACCCAGCGAACAATGGAGAAAGCGATGCTTGGTATTTCCCTGCTCGATCGAATTAATGAGATCCACAGGAGAACTAAAACTACTACGTTCTAGTTTTCGGGCGTAAAAGCATAACATATTTTCAAATATAAAAGAATTATGGGAGTAAATACCATTTTATTTGGATCAAAACAAACTGACTGGGACGTAAGATTCTATCAATTTCAAAACACAAAAACTTTTTGGGCGTAAGCACCAATGTTAAGATAAAATTTAATAAATCTTGGGCGTATATTCTTTATGGCTTTAAGTCATACGGATATACGCCCTACAATTTTATTTATAGAGTGTCGTTTACGCTTTTACGTCCAAAAATACAAAAAAATCTGCATTACCAGCCTTAAAATTTGAGGTCGTATTCACCATTGTTTTCAGAATTTGAGAACTTTAAAAATACAGTTCGATAGCGCAGAAAAAACTGAATAAGATGGCATTCAAAACTCATTTTGGCCAAAATGGTGGTTACGCCCTTTGAGCCGGGAGGTATCGATATTATAAATGTGAAAGTTTAGATGTTTGGATGTTTGGATGTTTGGATGTTTGGATGTTTGTTACTCAATCACGCGAAAACGGCTGAACGGATTTGGCTGAAATTTGGAACATAGATACTTTGTAGCCTGGAGAGGAACATAGGCTACTTTTTATCCCGGAAAAATATCACATTCCCGCGGGATAACGTCGTGTAGTTCACGCGGGCGAAGCCGCGGGCGGAAAGCTAGTATTATATAAAGCTCAGGTTCGACCCCACCTTGAGTACTGCTCGCACTTATGGGCGGGAGCTCCTGAATACCAGCTCCTTCCACTTGACTCCATTCAGCGCCGTGCGGTTCGTATTGTCGACGATCCGACACTCACGGACGGTTTAGAACCACTAAGTCACCGCAGAGATATAAGCTCTCTGTGTGTGTTCTACCGTCTATACAATGGGGAATGTTCTGAGGAGCTTTTTGAACTGGTGCCACCGTCACACTTCCGCCACCGCACCGCACGCCAAGTGAGTAGAACTCATCCTAAACACCCCCACATTCTTGACACCTGGAAATCAACAACTGTTCGGGCATCACGTTCGTTCCTACCTCGAACTTGTAAGATGTGGAATGAGCTTCCTCCAGAGGTGTTCCCTTTGTGCTATGACATAGAGTTCTTCAAAAAGCGTGTAAATAGGACCCTTAAACACAAAGGCTGGCAACGCATATGCAACCCTTCTGGTGTTGTAGATGTCCATGGGCGACGATGACTACTTCCCATCACGTGGCTCGTCTGCTCGTTTGCCCCTTTTTAATATATAAAAAAAAAGAAAGAAAACAAGAAGACTGTACCTCTTGCGGATTTCAATACAACTTCCACGATAGACCAGATTGCGTGTGTTTGATGAGCCGCTTGCTTGAAGTGTGCGCTACGTTGGTCGCTACGTTGGTTGCGCTATGAAAATAAGATGAACAGATGACATCGTGATAATGATCAGCCATTTAATGCCCCCACTGCTGGGGCACCGGCCTTCCTTATGGATGGATAAGGAGAATTTGCCATGACCCACCACGCGGGCCCAACGCGGGTTGGTGGGGTATTAACGACTGCAAGTGCAGCCAGGACCAACGGCTTAACGTGCCTTCCGAAGCACGGAGGAGCTCGAGATGAAAAGTTTTTGGTCACCCATTCCGTGACAAAAGTTGCTTACATCAACGATCGCAGGCCGAGCGCAGTAACCACTGCGCCACGGACTCCTCAATCCTCATCGTGATAATAGTCGGCAATAACCAGGGCTTGGGAACGGTTCACAAAATACCGCCCAATTAAGATCTTAGGTTTTTTAAAATCGGCTCCCTCGGAGCGGAGTCGATTCGCGAGAATTCTAGCCACTGCAATTCACCTGGTTAATCGAAATGGGCGGGGCGTCGGGCGTCGGTGCGCCGTGACATCTGCCTTCTCTGTCATACTCTCATACGGCTTACGTCTGATTGGCCTACCAAAATCAGCGAGCGAAGTTTACCGGTATTTGAAGCAGGAAACGTTTTGTTTTGATCTTTGATTAGAACCGAAATTATTTCGATTCTGAAAGAGTGTAACCGAATGCAAATGCTCTTTTGATAATATATGGAGTTTCTTGCGAACCGTTTGTGTGTAGCAGATTTCCGAGCCCTGCCAATAACTTAAAACTGCCTAGTATAAAATGGAGTCGATATTGTCAAAATACCCCGAGATGTAGGGTAAGGTAACGGAATAAATCATTTAAGTCAAGACTTTATTATATTACTTGTTACCCTACTAATATTATAAATGTAAAAGTTTAGATGTTTAGATGTTTGGATGTTGGTCACCCAATCATGCAAAAACGGCTGAACGGATTTGGCTGAAATTTGGGACACAGATACTTTGTAGCCTGGAGAGGAACATAGGTTACTCTTAATCCCTGAAAAATATCACATTCCCGTGGGATAGCGTCATGTTATTCACGCGGGCGAGTCGCGGGCGGGAAGCTAGTTTACTATAAAATCGTTCCTTGGGAATACATTTATATACCAAAAAACACAAGGTAACGTCAGTTTTAACATATTCAGTATGGACCAATGATTTTTTCAAACTGAAACGTTATGTGATCTTTTTTCACTGTGGTTGTAGTCGTATCCGAAAAATAATTGATGATACGCAGAGCGACGTATGAATGAATTCGACAGCCTTTGTCTGTTTGAAATTCAAAATGTACTTCCATCCCATAGTCCATTTCACATGCGACGTGTTTTATTTGGGAAAAGCTTATATTAGTATTTTCGACTCTTTTTTCAGTTTTTATTGGCAACGTTTCTGTAAGGATAATTTATGGTGTTACAACAGATACTTAATCTTCAATTTGCATAAGACGGTGCATGCTCGGGTTTTCACGGTGCCGCTAGCTCTGGAAGTCCCGCGTCCGATACCTGGACGGGTTGAATATTATAAACGAACTTCTCAATATTTATCTACGTGGTAATACCCGACTTATCATAACGCCCAAGCTACTAAAGTTTGGTATTGGATATATGTTTATTTACTATTTTTTATGTGATTCTCAATATTTAGAGATTAAACGAACTTACCTGAAGTGAAGTTCTATCTTAATTATACGAAGGCTTCGTCCGAAGAGATTAGCTTGATTTAACACTTGTAGTACGCCCTAGTAATCGCCAATTTCACACTATATTGAGAATATATCTACTTATAAATTAAAAAAGTAATAAAAGAAAATTATTATTTTTTAAATTTCAAAAGTGGGTAGTCAACACCGATCTGGCTCAAGCGCCCATCATAGCTGTCATTTAGTTTAGAGTATTATATTTTTCGAATCATATAGGGGAGTAGTTAATAACTTTTGGGAGGGAGGGAAGCTAATCTCTTCGGACGAAGCCTTCGTATAATTAAGATAGAACTTCACTTCAGGTAAGTTCGTTTAATCTCTAATTATACTTCATGCTTCGTCCTCAAGATTAGCTTGATTTAACACTTGTAGACGTTTAGAGACTAAGTGTTCGAAAAATATACAAAAATTGTAATATATAGGCTACTGAATAATATAGATTGAAATTATAACTTAACTTATACTATCTTGCTTCTTTATTTTCTCAACATAGAAACAAAAAGCAATAAAAAAGTATTATTTGTTACATAAAAAATCAACATCGCTTATGAAATAAACGAAAAATACTTTGATTAAGCACTCAAAACAGTGGTGCCAAATTTTTTATCACAATTGCTGTTTACTGGCCTGTTATAAAATTTGGCAAACGTATGTGATTCTGAAAACCAACCTGCAGTTTTATAATCTGGTCTATGCTAAAACCTACATTTTGCGCAGCTGACGTAGCAGCATACCGGGTATTATGCGCAGTGAACGTAGAAATATCAATTCCACTTAATGTAACGTACTTTTTATACATTTGAATAAGGTTTGTGACGTAACAGGCTTATATGGCTTTCGGTAACTAATAAATAAATTGTCGGAATCAGGACAGAGAAACATTTTCATTTCAAGGTAAGTAATCAAAACTCTTGCAGGACAAATACTTGGCTTTTCGTTATAGAATGGTATAACGAGCAATGTGTTTTTTTTTTATATTTTATATATATATATATATATATATATATATATATATTTTCCAGATTCTAACTTTCGTTAGCAAACCACTTTTCAAGACAATTTAAAATCTGTGCTATATTCCAGACTTCATTAAATTTAGGGGATGGAGTTCTGGTACGAAAAACTCCTTTAATAAATCTTTTTATTTCTTGATTTAGTGATATATCAATTTTAGTTATTCAAGCCAAAGCAGAATGATAACAGTTAATTGTGCCATACTGAGCGCCACTGTTTAAAGCAGATGCAAAAAATTTTGTATATCGGGAATTGATACTTTCGTATAAGTTTAGTTTATTTTGTTGACAATAAATAAACCACTTTTAATAGCAAACTTCGTATTGTTTATACGAGTTATCCAAAAAAAGGGGTTAAGCATGACGTCCAGAGAAAATTATTTGACGCCTCTTCGTATCATCACCATCACCAGGGCAATGGAGTTGCGCATTTGTTTGCGGCTGGAATTTGTAGACAAAATTAGGTTTGAATCTGCTTTGAAAACGAATTGTTTACTTATTAAAAGACTCTTAAATAGTGGATACCACGTTCATGTGGACCAAAATGGAACAACTATTATATCTGTGGCATTGTCAGAGATAATCTTTCTTAAACATTTAGGCATCATTGTGAAAGGAGGAAAAACATTAAAATTTAATTTCGACCACGACACTGAAAAAAAAACATTTACGGCGTATGCATCCGGATCCTTATGCCATGGATATATATCTTGGACATTTATTATTTTTAACGACTAGCGTATCAATGAAAATATCTATGAAACTTCAACAATTTGTTGAAAGGCATAATCAGCTAGCTGCCATTCTTGGTCTGCCTGCATAGTATTATCTGAAGATCGAATATGAGATGCAAAAACGTAAAGATTTTTACGTTTATGCCATTGCCAGAGGTCTTTTGCGATCTCTGTCAGGTGTGGGGAGTGTATATCACCCATACGGTTTACGTAGGAAATTACCGTGGTATTGTCAGTTCGTAGAAGTACTTGACAGTTAGTATCTTAACCAATAAACGCAGCAAGAATTCCTAAATAATTTATTGTCTGCTACTTTCTTTTACACTCCATAAACCAATAGCTCTGTCGTCTCCACATGCAATTCCCCACCCCGTAGTTGAGGCACCTGAAAAACCTCCAGGTCATACTTGTCTATTTTTATTTTGGTGCGGCTCCACCAATAGAAATCCTGTTCCAAGTAACAAGGTATATCCATGTACTAATTATACATATTTCAAATAATTTAGTATACAACCAGCTGCATTTCACGGCGGGACAGGCGGATATTAACAGTCCAATAAAACTAACAAATTCTCTAATTTTACACCTTTTTAAGTTAGAAAACTTTTGTATTGCAAATTTAATTTTGGCAAAGTGACCTAGAATTTCTTTTAGTTTAAACTATATTCTAAGAACTTACAAGACTGAGAAGGTATAACTTATATTACTTTTATCGGTATTTATAATGACACCTAAGCTTGTAAGCAACTTTACGGTATCTTGTAAGTTTTAAGACCCTTATATTAGACAGAGGTCATCCAAATATATTGTTAACAGGTAACCATATAATCATGAGTATTTCATGACCGGTTTCATGATGACTTTAGTGAAAAAAGGAGCTGTGTTTAAACCAAATAATAAGACATTAAATTCATATGCTTTTTGATCAAATTGGTATCTTAGATATTTTCGGTCTTCCTTGTGAATTTTTAACAAAAAGTATGTCTTTCAGGTCTACTGTGCACGGTTACAATCTCTCGGTATCAATTTTATTACTGTTCTTAAATCCTTGAGTTTAAAATGTCTTGAGTCAATAAATTTATTTAGTGATAAGTTTAAGATGAAGCGCATTTTCCCATTTGGCTTGGGTACTAAAAAATAGTTGATAGATATTGATCAGATTCAGAGATCTCTGAAATTGCAGAGACAGCAAATTTTTTATTTCGTGTATGAAAAGAGCCTTTTCCTTTTCACTACATTTTTGGGTTGACGGTGATACAGGTTGCATCGGCTTTCGATTGAAGGGAATCTTATATCCTTTTTATGAAAAAGAACCAGTGGGTCCTTGGTAATCATTAAAAATTCTTTATAGAATAATGATAAACGACCTGCATGCGTTAACGTATTTAGCGTCGGCTGTTATTCTGTCTCTGCCACGGACACTGCGACTGCTTCGATAAGTTGATGAGCCGTCTACGCGTCGAAGTCGTTGCAGGCTCCTTCGTCCTGGGAGGGCCCGTCGGCCTGCGACTAGGACCCGGACCCTTCCAGTTTAAATTTCGCGAAGAACTGTATAACTTACTTATTAGGAAACTTTTGTGTCGTTGATTGCTTTGGGTCTGTGCTAAACTTGTTAATAGCTTTAGCTGATTTTTTGTTTTCCCATAAGTTTTCGCCGAATAATTGTTTATCAATTTTGATTTTTTGAAGAGAATCCCTTAGATCCATCTTCACGGCATTCAGAAAAAAAATTGTAAATTGAATTAGAATGTTGACAATCACACATAATTTTTGCCAAATCCATAAGTGTTTTAGCAAGGCTGTATTTTTCTCATTTGCAGACAATATAATAGCATAGATTTTACCAGACAAGTGTTTCCAGCAGTCGATTCCTTCTGTTTCAGTTGAATGGCCTTATTGTGTTTAGCAATAATATCTGAAACAGCTGCTTTAATCTTAGGATCAAGCTCAGGTGGGTCAATCAATTTGCAATTTTCTGGGGTCATGTACTTACGAGTTCTTTACGCAATTCTTTGTTAATACCTGTTGTGACCCAGTGCTGGAAAACTCCAGCACTCCTGACTGAAGTAGGGTCAGTACCTAATATTTCTAATACTTCACTATCTAAGTGTATGTTTTCTGTTTCAAGAGCAGACGTTTGATCTGAAGGTAGATCACGCTTCGGAGCCTCAGTCGACGAATGACCATCCTGTATATTTGTAATGTTTTCAGACTGGGATGTACTGGGAATTGGTTCCAAGTACTTGTTCTAATTGTCCTTCAGGTTAACCCTTAGAACATGGTGCGTCGAGGTCAACTATGACCTCTTGGTCGTATGTAAGCGACAGAGTAAGCCTCATGTTCATACAATTTTAGCATGTCAGTATAATATTGTAAGAGACAGTCCCCAGTTATAACAACACGTACTGTCCGCAAACTACACTTAGTAGTACCTTATAACAGTCCCGTTGTACTGTTTGTAGGACCCAGTGACTGCAGTGTATATAATGATGATTATGTTATCATTATTTGAGATTATGTATTGCTTAACCTTAGGTATGCAATTAAATTTCGTAAGAGACAGTCCCAGTTCGAAAAAAAAAGTACTGTCCGCAAACTATTGAAAATCGACACATCATAATAAGCATAATACTTTAGAGTACATAGCTAGTTTTTAGCTTAGTCACTTATGTAAATTATTTTTAGTAAGAAGCAGTCCCAGTTCAAAGAAAGTACTGCCCGCAAACTGTTTAACAGTACCAGTTCAAAAGAAAAGTATTGTCCGCAAACTATTGAAAATCGACACATCATAATAAGCATAATACTTTAGAGTACAAAGCTCTTTTTTAGCTTAGTCACTTATGTGAATTATTTTCAGTAAGAAGCAGTCCCAGTTCATAGAAAGTACTGCCCGCAAACTGTTTGAAATCTACTTATACGAGAACTTGTAAAAGTCTGTGACGAACTAATGCATTTATGTTCAATTATAACTTTAAAATTAATTAATAATTTTGTTACACTTTATTGAAAGTATTTATTTTACAAACTTAGTAATAAGTAGGTAGTTAAATAGTCAAACCGTTTTATCGTTAAACGTAATTATCGTTTGCATTTTTTGCGAAACGTTAGAAAACCAGGTCACTGAACTTCAATATGCAATATAATATGTCAAGACCAGTGACTTATAAATGTATAAAAATACATAACGTACCTTAAGATAAGGACGACGAGCGATAGAATTGTTCCGATAACTCAAAACAAGATAAATCTCACCGGTGGTGGTGCTTCTGTTTTCGCTCCAACTTTCTCTCCAATCTTATAATTTTTCGTTTAATGTGTTCACAGTTATCTTTTTTGCGTTTGGGCATCCTAAATAATCACTTTTAACAACAACTAACAACTTTTTTAACACAATTTAAAAACTAGATGTGAATCGGCGACGCACTAGAAAGCGAATGACAGCTATGATGGGCGCTTGAGCCAGATCGGTGTTGACTACCCACTTTTAAAATTTAAAAAATAATAATTTTCTTTTATTACTTTTTTAATTTATAAGTAGATATATTCTCAATATAGTGTGAAATTGGCGATTACTAGGGCGTACTACAAGTGTTAAATCAAGCTAATCTTGAGGACGAAGCATGAAGTATAATAAGTTTCGTAATAGAACCAATCATTATTCCGGAAGATAGTTTTTGTTTATTAAATCAAATAACTCGTTATTTAGGCTGAGACACATCAAAAATTGACACAGACGTGCTACATTGCGTTTGCGTGCGTCATAATTTTGTAATATTTGAACTTGTACGCTTACCGACAGTGTTTTATCGCAATGCGTCTGCGACACCGTTCGGTGTCATCCGTGTGTGTCTACACACGTTCCCATTTGGTCTGGGAGCAGACAAAATCGGAGGTCGGATAGGAACGTGTGTAGACACTATAAACTTACGCGTACAAGATCAAATATTACAAATCATGACCCACGCAGACGCCATGCAGCACGTTTGCGATACGTTTTGCAGTGTGGTAGCCTTTAAGGTAGAGCATGGTAAAATATAGGATCTTAAGCACTTTTTTGAGGCGTCAAAATATTACGACAATAATAACCTAATCCTATAAAGATTTATGTAGACCCCAGCGTTATCCAGCGCGTCATTATAAGAATATTCACAAACAGTCTTCAAAGGCGAGCACAGAACTAGAGATGCCTTTGTTATACGCACGCACGAGTATGTAGTTGTGGAATCGTTTGACGCTGCTGAGCGGCAACCAATTATGGCGCCAAACGACTGTTAGGTAGGCGATCAAATTAGTAGTTGCCTAATTAGCGGAGCGCTGTCGCTTCCACGCTTGCAGACTGACGAAGGCGATAATAGTGATGGGATAACTACAATCGTTGAAAATATTGTTATAATCTCGAGGTGTATGGGTATTCCTTGTTTTGGTTGATTTTAACGTGTTTAGGTTCAAAAAGGCTTTTTATTATTGAATAATAATATAAGGCTGGCCGCACACGTGCCACCGATCACAACCACAAAACGCTGCCATTGACCTATGTCCTGTAGTTTTCATACATTTTTCTTTTTTTTTTTAATGTAATTATTACCCAATAATTAAATACACCTGTGGAGTGATTGAAAAAAAAAAATGGATGAACCGGTGGATTAAAGAGGCAAAGAATATACCTGTGGATCCACTGGTGGATTCAAGAGGAGAAAAATTAGCTTTGGCTCCACCGGTGGATTCAAGAGGACAAAAAATTTACGTTGGCTCTACCAGTGGATCCTGGCGGTGGATACAAGTGGACGGAGGGATAATGAACTCGCCGCACGTGATTGATGTCGGTAGTCGTCACTTGTTTCTTCTTCTAGCTCCAAGTGGCAGCGTTTGTGCACAAAGATTCATGTGGTTTGTGGCTCGTGTGCGGCGATGGTAAAAGTGCGTGCAGTGCAGTGCTTGTAGAAACGAGACCCACCGGGAACAAGCGGGAAAGTTTACATACAAACCAATAGATTTATATGTTATTGCCATGACATATGTGACTTTCGCGGTGTTTTAGTTAAAAACTCAACTGTTGCAAAACTAAATTTCGCCCTCATTAATTAATGGTCACCCTGTTATATTAACAAGCAGTTTCAGCGAAGCTCAACCCACAACAGTTGACAATCTACCTATAATGTGTGAAATTTCAATTAGTTCAAAGAACCAAGATACATTAGCTAACAAATGTGGTTTGTTTTAATAGAGAAACAATTTGATTGAAATTTAATTAACGAATTGTTAGCACATACATTTTTTCATTTACATTTATATATAAAATGCAATATGATAATATTTTTAGAGATAAAGTAATGTGAACGTCTTTTTAAAATAATCAAAAAGTATTTCTTTGTTGTAGCTTTTGTTGACGCCTCGATTCTTCTCTTTATTTATAGCTTAATATTTCTATTTTATTAAATTTTTATTTTTATCCACATGCCAGATGTGACATAATAATATGAATTGTTTAACTATCGGCAGTAGCGCCAGTAGCACGGTATAAAGGGAAATAATACCGTTATTAAAATAAATAGATTTTAAAAGCATTAATTAGCCAGGAATTATATAATTGCAATCTTTAATCTAATGAATATTGTTCTCCTCACTTTCTATTCTTGTTAATTTTGATTTAGTCTTAGGTAAAACAATTCTGTAAATAATACGAAAGGCCATGTTCTTGAACAGGTAATTTTCTTGTTTCACCTGTTTCTTTTTTATATATTTAAGGAAATAGTTATTTGTTATACAAGAGAGCAAAATCATTTTTCGCTGCGAGTGCTAAATTTAAATCACGAACTAGCGAAGTAGTTTTGCTCTCGTGTTAAACATACAACTTTTCACCTCTACCAGCGAGAAAAGTGTTACAGGTCAGAAAAACAACATTGAAGGCAACATTTAACAATAAAGAAAACATCAAAATTAATAATTATGAGTGAAATTGGTGCAACTGTTTGCATTGCGTTCAAAAACTGCACTGCATGTAATTTTTATGAAAACCAAACATGATATTAGGTGATATTAGTAAGCGATATAATGTTCACTTCATACTATTTATTTTAAATATTGCGTGTTTAATAAAAAGCAATAGTAGTACAATCGTATTTATATAATTTGTTATTAGAATTCATTAATTTTTCTTATTTTATATTTATATCATGCATGCGACCTCATTTCGTCCATACTCTTTATTTCGAACCTTTGGTATCCGTGTATTTCTTTTTTAAGCTTTATATTTCATGTCCATGGACATAAAGCTATCTATCTATCCTTTTTGCTCATATTAATTTTAAAAGTCTCATCCTTGTCACTCTATTTCTATTTTCTTAATTATTTATTTCAAAAGTTGTTGGTGTAAGAAATTAAAAAAGCACTTTGCCTCACGCTCGCAGCAAAAATCGATTTTGCTGCGAGTTTTTAGGCGCCAAAAGCGCCCTTTTCGAGCTGGAGTGGTGAAAAAGTCATTTATAGTTTTCTATAGAACTATTAAAAGTTGAAGTATTGAATATTCAGAAATTAGAATGGAATAAAATAAAAATAGGTAAGATATTTTTTATCATTTTTATCGTTTTTTTTTTCAACTCATACCTTAAATCATCAAATACATATTTTGTATATTATAGCTAGTATATCAGCTTTATGAGATTCTCTTAAAACACATACACCACAGGGTTTTATTGGTACACTAGGCCCATTTTGTTGCCAACGCATTTTATGGTACACTTAGCACAAAAATAAAAATGCTCTTCGTTGATAATGCCTTGAGATGATGACATACCGGGTGCGACTTAGGCTGCTGTCTTATGTACACAAGCCCATCCCATGTCAGTCGTAAGTCGGACGGAATTAAGGATTAGCGAGAGCTTCGTCGGTAGCGATGATGCATAATATGAGTTGAAACAGTATCTCAAGTATGTAGATAAATGCAAACAACCGAAATGTTACATAAACATAGGCGTTTGCTCCTTTGTCATAAGCTGGTAAAGCAATATTCAAAGTAATATATTAATAAGAAAGTAACGTTAATGACACAATATTTCGCTTAAGATGATAGTCTGCAGCGTGGGCTGCACCGCCAGCTAGCGAGCGAGCTAATTACCCGGGCGAGCGTCGTTTCACCTCTTTTCATACTTCGGTTCAAACTGCAAGCTACAGAGAAAGCTAAATCACTCATATCATTAATATCGTTTGCGGTGTAAACTGATATATGAAAATAGGTGAAACGATGCCCGCACGCTCGCTCACTCGCCTCTCCCGGCCGCTTGCCCGCCACTCGCGCCTACAAGTACCAATAGGTATCGCAAACTCTGCGTCAAGACGCCCGTGATGCCTTACTTAAAAAATTGATGCCCGAAATAACTGATTATTATTCAAAATTGAAATGTCTTATGAGTCAACACTGACAAACTCTTGAGCTTTATCTCATTGGTAAGCTATGGCAGCGACGACACCAGCAGCCGACTATCTCACTTGGTGGTGACTTGAATGCGACGCCAAGCCGCATAGAGTCCCCGCAAACTGCAGACTTTCTAGGCTTTTTTCAGAATTCATTTTATCTTCAGATGTAGCAAGTGCGCTCAATAGAACGATTGAGATTGCCTTCAAACTAACCAATCGGCCAATTATCGGCCGACTGGAAAGTCTGCAGTTTGCGGGGGCTCTTATAATTCAAGTTAATGTTTCCATTGCGTCCCAATTCCAATGAGATTTACATCGGTTAGTATGGAGAAAATAAACAAAAGTGTCTCTCTAAATCTCATCGAAATCAGAGACTGTCTGCCTTTCTACGTACTGTGGCAACGACGATCAGTGTGTTTGCTCATCGGGATCACGGGCGGCGTAACACGTGCTCCAACCCCTTATATGGGTGCTCGGATCAACTACAGACAAATGTTTATTGTGACGAGTTATATGGGAGAGAATTCTTGCTGCTATTTAAGTAAATATTAAAAAAGAATTGTTTTTTAAATAAGAAAGAGACTAATTTGTCTTTTATTAATGTTTGCCTATATTGCTGAAAAAGTCTGAAAGAAGCACCCATTATACAGCTTGTCCAAACCAGGGATTTCAAAAGAAGCTACTTGGCTGGCTCACACAATCTGCTTGGTTCTTACAACACCGATGGGATGTGACGGTATTATTTAAGACAGGCACTGATGCGAGAATCATATCTAGTAATGAAGTCGTTTAAAACTGGAGTGTATTTAGTATAATATAAAACTTTCTTATGGAATACATTCGTCATAAAGTGGAAGCTGATATAAAACTTTTTGATATATTTCAAAAAATGGGAAATCGATAGTTCGTTTTCTTAAAGTTATTGCTTGATGAAAGAGTTTTGTAGAACTTTCATTGAATGATTTTCATCATTTTCATTCAAAGTTTTAGAGTAAAATTCTAAACCAAGTCTTTTCATAGCTATAATTTGGGAATGTCTTTAAATAAATAAATTAAGCGACCTAATACTTCAAAGTAAGAAAAAAAGACTTATAGCCATTCGAATTATTATCGCTTGAAAGGTACTGAGTAATTGCCTAAGTAAACAAAAACAACTAGGTCAAAACAATCTAAAAGCAATTATTAGTCACTTTAATTAAATCTGAGACAGAATTGGGATGGAAAGCCAAAATATGATTTAGCCAACTTAGAAAGAATTTTCGTAGTAGATAAGTATATATTGTATTTCGTAAAATTTGGTTGTTCACTACTTTTATAAATTTTGAGGAAAAATTGTTGAAAAATTTGGAGCATTTTTTACTAATTTTCATCAATATTTACAAGGCCCTCTGCTGTTCATAGATCTCACCCAAAATTTTTCCCATTTCTTGTCACTTCCTAATAAAATAGTGTGAGAATATTTAACGAGAACTTCATGAGCAAGATAGGATATTATTCATCTTACGTTCACATTTCAAGGTTCAGCGGTTCTGACTCCGTTGATTAATGTGTCTGCCTGTCTCATGATTTCATGTTCAAATGTACCTTACATAAATGATACTCTCACCAAGAAGAATATTTTCAACTTAAATTTTAAGTGACATTTAATTTCACTGAGCGGGGACCGGATAAATGCACTCGCTTTTAGTTGAAAATCTTTTGAGAGATTTATTTACTGTAACATCTTTGACAAATATAATTGTATGTACATTGAGGTTCATAAATTATTTAGTTCCACTTAAGCTGATGGTTTTTGAATAGATATAAGTACATAATTTTATATTTTTGTACTTTCAATATGTCCAATACTATTACGATGAAATTGTTATGCAAGATATTTCAAATATAAAACTATATAAATAAAACACTTTCACGGATTTTTTCACGCAATTTATTCAACAACTTGGTTAAATTTTTGTTGTTTGTTGAGATTTTTTGGTTTATCCGACGTTTCGGCACCTTTCCAGTCAGTCGCCATGGACAGTTTGCGCAGAAATCTAAGATGTGTTTATAAAACTATATTCTACTTAAATAACTAATTGTTCTTTAAACTACTTTATTAAATTACAAATAATTTAAGTAAAAAGTTTATTAAATACTGTATCTACGTGTTAAATAATTTCGCAGAGTTTTAAACATTACCAGTATACATAATTTATAAAATCTCCTAATGAAATGAGTTGCAGGCCGTGCGGGATGAAATGAAAAAAAGAAAAAAAAAGTATGAAAAAAGAACGCGCCTTGGCAGGGTTTAATGCAAATTTAACGCGAAATTTTTTTACTTACCAAATCCGTATACTTTGGAAACACCAGGAGTCTATACTGTTTTTCGATGAGAACAGAATAATCTGGAGATAATAAACTTGAACAGTAAAGTTTGGATAGCTTTTACAAGTTCTTGTTTTATAGTACACGTCTTGTTATTAACAAGTTTTGTGCTTAAGTCAATTATGATAAACAAACTTCGCACTTGTATTCATCTGATAGTAAACATGTTAGAATTCAAACTTTTCACATTAAAAAGTCAGAAAATTTCACAACCTCCACGAGCAGCACTTAACAAGTGTTTGGCTATAAATGTTTTATAGTAATGATTGTTTAAATACTAACAATTATTTGTAAAATGTGCACTTTTATGTAAATATTAATTTTATTTATTATTGTCTGCACGATTATCAATTGGTTAACCAAAGAAATACGAGGAAAATATAATATACTTATTATGTTCTGTTTCTTGTATTTTATATAACAGTCTAATAGTTATTTGAGTTATTTTTCTTTTACTGAACTCGAATCTAAGGCCTGAACACAACTTAGTGTAATGTCATAACAGTAGCACATTATTTTGCCTTGACACCACATTGCGGCAAAACTGTTTCTTCTGCCTATCAATTAAGTAATAGTACGCAAACGTTTCAACGTTGTGTCTCTACATCACCACACCGTAATGTAGCCGTACGAGGTTCGATTTACATTGTATCTAATAGTATGGCCACACGCTTGTCGAATCGCGACGCGAGGGAAATGGCAAGTGAATTGAAGTGAACGTACTCGCCGTACGTGGTGTGGTCACGATATTCATCATGATCATAGAATTGCAGTCGCGTCGCCGAAAGTCTGTTGAGTTTTTAAATAAATAAATAAATAAATCAGCCTGGGTCGTCCCACTGCAGGGCAAAAGGCCTCTCCACCTTGAGTTTTTGTCGAAGGAAAAAGAGCGGCAATAGCAGCGCGAGTGTTCGAGTAGGCGAGAGTGTTCTCAGCCATTACTTGCAGTAACGGGAATGCGTACGAAGCATTGTGTGTCCGAACTATAACGCGAAATATAGCGGTAAGCATACCGTAAAAAACGCGTGTCGAAGGCGCTACACAACAATGCGTATGTTTCTGTAAACTCCCCCCTTATTAATAAACGAAGAGTAAGTTTACAACTAGCTTAAACCTAAAAGTTTGCTTAGGAATATGACGCTTTAAAACGTCAAATGTAAGGAGTAATATTGCTAAGCAATATTTTTGGTTTAAACTAGGTGTAAACTTACTCCTTGTTTATTACTTACTAAGGCCGTAAGAGAAGTAATCTTGAATAAGTAATCACAACATCACACCAAAAAAATTGTTTAAAAACGCACTTCTTTTTAGCGTGCCGATCGTATAGCGTTTTCAGTGGCGTTATAAAGGTCCTCGCGTGTGCAAGATGAAGGGCACGCTGGGCAGGACAAAAGGTATGACATAGTTTGGAGTTGCGCCACACGTATAGCGTTTTCAGTGGCGTTATAGAGGTCCTCGCGTGTGCAAGATGAAGGGCACGCTGGGCAGGACAAAAGGTATGACATAGTTTGGAGGACATAGTTTGGAGTTTTGGTAAAATGCACTGTAGTCTACGTTAGTTATCATACCGTGTTTCCCGGTGTTGACTGCCGCCAGCGCGGTGCTAAGTATCAAGAGGTGCACCAGCATGCTCCCCTCTTCCCCGCCGGTCGCGCATCGAGCCGACACTGCTAGTGCAACTGCTAATACTGCAACAAACAAATAAATATCAGAATAAACAATTGTTTATGGAAACGCATGAAAGTATAAATTTGATTAGACTATTAAGGTGATTCACACACTAGCAATGCGCCCCGTTGTGGATCGCGGAGTGTCATACTGTTCTCCTACACCCCGTCACGTCAGCTTTTTAGTGGGTTGAACAAGGCGTGTTTTCTTTACAACACTCATCAGTCATCGCTCACTTGCACAGTCTGCAACCCCGCGCTACGTGACGGATCGCGGAGCAGTGGGCGAACCGCCTATCGGCCCGTTCACGACAATACTATGGGCGATGGCATGGTTGTAAGAGGCCATGCTCTGTCTACCACAAGATTCTACTTAATGAGCTTTTCTCTTTAACTATTCTACTGACGACCGAGAGGTTTGTAGCTATACACACGCGTGTCGACAGCGCGTTTGTATCGATCGATACAAACACAAACTAACTGCTATGTAGGAAAGCAAGCGCACTGTCGACGCTTAAAAAACTCATTGTGTCTCAATAAAGGTTGTCGGCTAGATCCGAAATCTGTCATCCGATAACCAATACAAAAGTACTAAAGCTGCTTCAGACCGACAATGCTCGGATTCAGAATACAAAGCATAAGCGCTCTTAGTGCGGCAACAGCCACAAAACGCCTTTGCTTAGCTGTTGAGAGCTGAGCAGTTCTCATGAACATAAACTCGCCATACACGTGTGTCCGCTTCAAGTGGCGGAAGAGTGGCGGTTATGAAAATGTTTTAAAATGTTTGTCAACGGCTCTGAGGGCCTTTTTGATATTTTTTAACCAGCCCTCTCAATCCCCAGTCGAGACAGAGTCGAGTGAGAGGGACGGGGCTAACGAAGTTTCGGATTTTGCGTTTCAGAGTACGGCTGCTGTTGCGGAGCGGAATTTTGTATAGCTGTCGCAAGGCCTTTGTGTGAGCCAATCTGGCTCAGCTTAGTAGTATAAATAATTTGATGGTAATACATAAATATGGTAGTATTGGTCGTTCGGCTGACATGATGATGATGATTATGATGAAACGAAATTACACACTTATTTAACTGAATGATACTATTCAGCTTTTGAGCTTGACCTGTCAACGCTTCACGTGAACGTTTCTCTTTCAGCTTATTTTTATTACAATTAAAAATAATATAAAAAAGTAGTAGGTACGTACGAGCTATAGCAAAAATACAAAAATAATATAAAGGTTTTCTCGATTCCTCGTAATGCATGTTTGATGTAGTATGCCAATACTAATTGCCGTTTCTATACTGAGGAGAGGAAATTAGGCTATGAATAGTAAAAGGAATAATCCTCCGCGTGAGGGCCGCGGGAGGCGTACGCAAGAGTATTAATAAGGGATTATTGATGGAGGCAATTCATAATTAGAAAAATAAATACTTTTTGTAATCGGATAATCTTTCTTGCGAGGAGATTTTTACTTTTCATAATAAGGTAATCTACTACTTACTAATTAATTCTTTTGGTAAACAGAAATTTAACATAAATATCTTTTTAGCTGATAGAGTTGACTTGGACTTAATTTCCTTGCTAATGTTCTAGACATAAAAACAGTACAAAGGCTGATTGATTATTATTTTCAAGTCCATGTCAGTAAAACGTGCAAAATTGATAAAAATCGCTGACATAAATGGAGTTGTAACCCTAACGACGTCGTAGTACCTACCTATTAACAATATTAGATAAGTAAAGATTCGGCGCAACGGGCATCCTTAATTACTTAATCCGCGATTCGTTTCATAATTACTGGGATTGGGGCTCAAAAAAAAGATGTCGGGGCACGTCTTAGCCGGCAAATATCGTGGGCTGAGGTGGGTTCATCTCGAGTCTTGAGATAAGCGGCGCTGGCATCTGGGGCGGTAATTAAGCACATCTGCCTACGTTCAATTTTGAAACGCCGGGTGAGTTGCCCTCGCCTTCGGGTCCATTCAGGACTCGGAGGGTACGAGCAAATTGCTAAACTTTCAATTAAAGAGTTGTTATTCAAACCGCTCCCCGTTCCTCGATGAAATTATATTTTATTTCACAACCAAAACTCTTATAGGCACTTGTTTCCCGTTCCACTTGGCCGCAGTTTTACGATTTCTCAAATTAAGTTGTGGGAATTTATTAACAGCTGTCTCGATGGTCTAAATAGATTTCGCGGTGGCTTTTCCCTGATTTGAGTTAATGAATTGCTTTAGAATTCAGGTTTGATATTGAACTTCTTCTTATTGTTATTAAATCCTAATAGGATTTCTTAGAAAATAAATACCTACTTCTTCAATCTATTTTATTACTTATAAATTGAAGTTATACGATTTAATGGAAAGAAACTAATTATGGCAGATTTAGGTTTATATCTTTCGAGCTTACATTTTGCTTTTACAGTCTTTATAATACGTTTTACCTCCGCTTAACTTCAGCTGGCTTCATTAGTTTAGAGCTGATGAATGTGTGTGTTAATATATCAGTTTTAATATGGCAGTCTTTTGGCACCACCATAAACATTTGTTTATATTATAAAAACATTTTTACACGACTGCCCATAAAAGGAGAGTAAGTATATTGTGTTAAGGGTTCATGTAAGTATGTAAATAATGTGTGTATGTGAGTTTCTTTAAGCCACCATAAGTTTTGAATGCCTCAACCAATTTAAAATTTTGATATTAATTTTATTTGATTTATGTGGTAGATATCAATAGAAACGTTACATCACCCCGAGTGACAATGACCATATTATGCTTCTATTCAATCATAGCAATAGGGGTATCAAGTGCACATTTCAAACATAATAATAATATAATTTGTATACATTTTATAAAAAAAATATATCATAAAAATATTAAAATAAAAATCAAAAATTAAAAGACACGAATGCCTAATACAAGACAAAATAAAAAGTAATAAAAACAAGTTCTCATTGCAGTCGGGGGATCATGCTGTGGAATACTTAAATTTTAAAGGTACGACCGATTGCAATGAAATAGTAGTTTGTTACACAAGGGACGTAAGCGAGCTATTGCAGAACAAGATCCAATTTATCCGAGGTAAGCATTCTACTTTACATCATTCATGCGAGGTAAATAAAACATTTATATTGGTATGATAAAATGATTCTTTTATAAGAGAGAAAATATTTATTCAAATTAATTTGCAAAAACTTGTAAATGTAGGTACTTATTTTAAATTTCAATACAGTGGTCGCAAGTGAACAAACATTTAATTCGATGAAATGCCGCCATTTTCATTGTTCTCTACAGTAAATAGTTTTCTTATCATTTTATGAAAACAATATTGTTTGACCAAGGAGCTTTGCATAGCTTTAATTGTAAAGCAACTTTACCATTCAACCAATATAAATGTTTTATTTACCTCGCATGAATGATGTAAAGTAGAATGCTTACCTCGGTTGTAAGTAGCTATTACACCCTCGAACTATATTCACCCTCGCTCGTTTCGCTCGCTCGGGCGTCTAAATATCTCGGATGCACTCGATCCTTTAGTGCCCTTTGCGAGCTGTGCTCGCACGGGCACAAAATTGGATCTTGTTCTGTAATAGCTCGCTTACGTCCCTTGTGTAACAAACTACTAATATCACATTTTAGTCCGAATTTGGCAGTCACGGTTTTGTTTTTTTTTTCATCATTTTCGTAAATTTGGTGCGTATTGTATCCCGTGATTGTGCTTTTGCGTACAACAGTATTTCACAATAAAGCCGAACATTTTTTTTACAGATTAAAATAATGACGATAGTTAATTTGCAAGCAACTTATAAGCTCAACATTACTCCATGTTCTGTGACTGAGTTATGCTTAATTCAGTCCACCATTGTTGTCGAGGGACTTATTGTTCTCCGTCACCTGTTCCGATGCACCTCCACAACTACCCTGTACCAAGTTTAGATTTATTTCTCCAGATAATTTAGCTCCAAGCTTAATGGTGTTCAAAACATTTGGCATATTTTATACGGCTTCCTTTGTATATTTAATAAAACGTTTAGACGGTTGGAGTTTAATGTTATTTATTACAAATAAATCATTATAATTTAAGGATTTTTTTATTTCAGGAGATGCAATAAGATTTGCTATTTCAGGAATATGTAAGCTTCTTATTGTAAAGTATTTGAATATTGTACTCGTCTATCTTAATGATAAGTATAAATACTTTTGTCATTTTGTCTATAAATGTGTTTGTGTTGAAATACAAAACTTTCATAGATATAAGCACGTATTTTATGACTACCTACTCGCATAGATTTTGATTTATTCATTGAAATAAAAAATAACATTTACGGATTAAATCGCTCTATTTATGAACTGTTTTTGTAGCAACCATTTTATCCACACCCAAAATCCAACACGTTTTTTCATTCGAACAATTTATTGCATGCTAGATGTTAATTTTTTTTTCATAGAGTGGTTACCTCGTTTATATAATAATAAATAAAACAATAAATACTAAATTGGACATGCGCAGCCATATTTAAATTTGATTGTGAACAAATAATATGCTTCTTCTTACGCAATACCGTTGTCTCCAATTTAAAGTAGTTAGGCAAGAAATCAAAAAGTGATAATGTTCTTATAAAAAGTTAATATGTAGTTAGGTATATTAGTAGTATTTCTCGATCTCTTATAAACTTTCTTACCGTTTCTTACGTTTGATAAGTAACAAGGATTTTCGTTGCTAAGTAATTTCTCTACCCTCTTACTATTGGACAGGCTTGGTTATTAAGAGCTTAGTGCACGTCATTCAAGTGATAGTCATTTGGAATCAACTGATTGGCAGTAGTAAAACATATAAAAGTATTCTTTTAGAAGCTCAGACTGCTCGATTTACATCAGACGAGCGAATGCTCATTCTATCCCCTCTCCGTTAAATTCTGTTGGTGTAAACAGTGATATAACATTCCTTCGTTGTTCTATAGACTGATGATCGCATAGATTCTATGGAACATTCTAACAATGCTCGCTCGCTTGATGTAAATGGCACTAGAGCGCGCGAACAGGAGCTTAGAGCGTTCTTAGGGCGTCATTTTTTTTTTAAGTTAATTTGCTGTCATTGTTTAAAGAGCATTCGCTGGGCTGATCTAAACATCTGCGTTCTAGAATTCTAGTTCATGGTTCTCATCTTGCTCGTTGTTATTTTGGTGTTAACGCTGAACAAGTGCTTTCGTTTACACTAAAAGATCAAGAAAGAATGCTCTTGTTCTAGCTCTAGCTCTATGTTCCTTTGGTCTAAACCCACATTTAGATGTTTTCAAATAAATTTATATGATAAGTAAGTTATAAAAAAACGATAATACAATATTAGAAGTCCTAGATTTGAATAGCAGTTAAACATAGCAAAAGGTATATATTCCAACCGGTTAACACATAGTAGTAGCTTGGTGGTGTAGCTTTGATGTAACTCGTTACGTGTTATCCAAGCATAATAGGAGGTGTATGTTACTAGTCATCTTTTGATGAATTTAACGAAAAAATAATAAAGAAAAATAAGCAAAAACAATCTCTATGGTATAGATATCTATCTACACCCTCTAAACAAAATGTATGGCAAAGAAGTTGGACGCAAACTTTGACAAAAAAGACTTAGAGAAGGGTGATCTTTTTCGTATCGATATTCAATTCTTTCTAGTTTTGAGGTTTACAACATTCCTTTATTAAATAAACTGTCTAATTTCTCTTTGAATTGGAGAGTAAATGCAAAACAGATATTCCAGCAAATTCTCTAGAACAAAAAGTTTAGGCGTTCTGCCTGGTGCCGGCAGCGCGCTCAACTATGTCTTGGAACAAAATGTGTCAGGTCAATCTTCTTCTTTTTGTTACAGAAGAATATTAATTTTTCTTTGGTCTGATTTTTCAATGCGTAGATAAAATATAACCATTTGATATGGTACAATACCAATAATAATTATTGTATGAGAATCAATAATTAACCAACGTATTATTTTATTTTCAATAAATTTACCATCTTCAATTGAATGATATCAAAAATTAACCGTCATTCGTAAGACTCGTTGTCATTCACTGTTTTCCAGTTTTGTGCTCAACCTTTTTTTTTGTTGGATAAGAAATAAACTGTCTGCCACTTTAACTGATGATTGAAAGACTTTTGAAGATCGATAAGATAATACTTGGCAATTAAAACTGGACCTAAGTGCCTAAATTTACGTGCTGCCGTCCCGAGCCTAAACCGCAGTAAGAGCCAAAATGCGATTCCGAGAAAATGAAGCTTAAAGTTTAAAATGCGTCAAAAAATTAGTAAATAAAGGATTTATATAGAGCTTTATATAACACAACATTAAGGATGAAAATATAAAACAAAATATAAAATATCAAGGTTTTTAGTTTTTGACCCCTATTACTGCTTTTAATTGTTAAGGTAAATCGATCCTAAAACAGACTAAACTGCAGTAAAGTGGCTTATACTGCTTATTAGAATGTTTTGTTATCGCTATTCCTGACTAAAGAGCAGTATGTTCGTTTTGATACTGCGCTTTAGTCGGTTTCTCATAACGAAAATTAAATGTTTCAATTGGCAGTAACAACAAAAAAAATAAAAACATTGAACAATTTATTTAAAAATTCTATAAAACTTCACGAAATAAAGTTAAACAAAATCTTTTATGGTCATATTATTACCATAAGTATTTAAAGTACTTCTAAAGCTACCTACGACATAAGAAAAAAATCAGAGTTTTATTTAGATTGGTTGTTAACAATAATTAATTAACAATTTTATTCATTTATGAATTTATATCGACCTAGAAAGCTTAAACTATAAATAAAATTTTCAGTGCCTCAATATAACAATTCTTATACTAAACTTAATTACTTAGGTATCGAAATGGAGAGCATAAATGTAAATGTTTTAAGTCGAACTGAGATGAGAGACTGATTATTTGTAAGGTACCTATGTAGGTACCTCGCTACCTGGCGGAGCTAATTGGAGGATGGGTGGCTATTTTCTAATATTTAATTTTTATAGTAGACTAGCTTTCCGCCCGCGGCTTCGCCCGCGTGAACTACATGACGTTATCCCGCAGGAATGTGATTTTTTCCGGGATAAAAAGTAGCCTATGTTCCTCTCCAGGCTACAAAGTATCTGTGTTCCAAATTTCAGCCAAATCCGTTCAGCCGTTTTGGCGTGATTGAGTAACAAACATCCAAACATCTAAACATCCAAACATCCAAACATCTAAACTTTCACATTTATAATATTAGTAGGATACATTACCTATTTAAATTCCATTATTTTAGATTAAAAAATTGTATACAAATTAAATAGGTAGTCATAAAATATAATAATAATAAAATAAAAGACAAGTAAATTGATACTATTTGATACCTACCTAGATACTGACAAAATATTCTAGTCACGGCCAGGTCACTTATCTATGCTTCCCGCCTCTGCCTCCACTAGTGAATCTAATGGCATAAAATGCTAGGGATTTTTAACCGACTTCAAAAGAGGAAGTTATCAGTTTGACCTGTATGAATGTGATGTGATATTGTTGGCATTGGATAATATTTGAATATGACGATCTATTTAGACTTCCAAACATGTGTGCTTAATTTCGAAGGTGTATGTTTGTTTGTTTGTCCACAAATTTCTTGGAAACTGAAAGGCATATCGAGATGATTCATCGATGATGATATTGATGATAAGTGTAGGTATTCCAATTTAGAGAGCAGCCCAAATTTCATCAAAATCGGTTCAGAAGTTTTAAAGATATGGATATAAAGGATGGGGATAAAGTAATTTTAAAAATTAAACTGACTTCAAAAAATACCTGTTAACTAAAAAAAATCAAAACAGTGGAATTAAATAAATACTGCACATTAGCTAGGAGTTCTGGTAATGAGTATATTCAGGTATTACCAACTAATAAGAGTAATAGTACTTATACTGCAGTTTATTTATTTATTTATTTATTTATTTTGCTTTATTTGGAAAACATACAGTGACAGTTTAACAAAAATTTTATAAGTAAACGAACACTATGCACTATTTACATGTTCTCGCATATAAACAACTATATATGGGTACGCATTTTCTTAACAGATAAGGTATGAATATAATAAGAAACAGAAATCAAATTAAAAAAAGACTTAACAAATAATTACGATCATGAATGATTGATCAATTATTAGGTAACAAAAAAAAACCAAGATATATTAATAACTAAACAATAGAGGAAAACCAGGAGTTCGCTAATGTATTTTTGAAGTGGATTAATTTTGTATTAAACAGATCAAGTTCAGGGTAGACAGCCAGCTTATTTATTTCATTTGCAGATCTTATGAAAAATGTGTTCTGCCGATAGTTGGTAGTGCACCGAGGGATACTCAGGTAGACAGGCCGCCTTATTGCGGTCCTGTTTGGAATTTTTAAACAAATTTTTGCTAGTAAATCGGGCGCATCTATGAGATTTTGTACTATTTTTAAGTAAAAATCGATATCAGCAATTCTTCTCCTTTCCTGCAAGGGAAGAATGTGATACCGGTGACATCTTGTCTCATAATCAGGATCAAGGGCTTTACACTTAAATTGCAAATATTTCAGAAATTTGCGCTGAATAAACTCCAGTCTATTTATATAAACGTTATAACGCGGATTCCAAACTTGTGAACAATATTCGAGAATGCTACGCACCAAGGAACAGTATAAAATTTTAACTACTTTAATATTGGTAAATTCAGAACACGATCTAATGATAAAACCCATCGCTCTGCGAGCTTTTTTGGCAATATGATCTATGTGTTTCTCATATGTCAACTTAGAGTCATGTATGATACCTAGATCACGTATCTCTTCTACCTGTTGTAATTCCTGGCCTTTCAGGGAGTATTTGCAAATAATAATCTTCTTTTTCCGGGTAAAAATAATGAAGTTACATTTTTTGACATTTAAATCTAATTTATTTTGAGAACAATAGTTATCAAATCTGTCCAAATCCTCCTGCAGGAGTCGGCAGTCATTAAATTCATCAATTTTTCTAAATATTTTCATGTCATCCGCGTATAGAAGAAATTTAGAGTGCTTAAAACAAAGGTGAACGTCGTTAATAAAAATATTAAAAAGAAGAGGACCAAGCAGAGAGCCTTGAAGGACACCTGAGGGGACATTACTCCAGTTAGATGAGTAACCATTGACCACTACAGCTTGGGAACGATTTTTAATATACGAAGAGAACCATCTGAACAAATTGCCATGAATTCCCGCGAGTAAAAGCTTCCGCAACAGAATCACGTGATCAATTCGGTCAAAGGCTTTACTATAATCAGTAAATATGGCATCGACCTGACTTCCAGAATCCATGCTTGTGTTTATAAAGTCAGTAAATAAAAGTAAGTTTGACGCAGTAGATCTCTTTTTTAAGAATCCGTGCTGTTCAGGAATGAAACTAGATGACAACGCTTCGTACACCTGAGTGTGTATTAAACGCTCAAGGATTTTTGCAAAAATACACAACTTAGAAATGGGCCTATAGTTTTTTATGTCATTTTTTGAGCCACTCTTGTGTACCGGTGCTACAAATGCCGATTTCCAAATTACAGGTACAGTACCTTCAGAAATTGAGCGTTTGAATAAAATTGTAAGCGGTTCCGTTAAGTATTCAGCACACTTTACGATAAAAAAAGGCTCAATTTCATCAGGCCCGGCACCTTTAGTCAGGTCTACAGATTTCAATAGCTTAAAAACTGTATCAGAGTTTATTTCGATGTTATGAATGTTATTAGAGTTAGTATTAACTATTGTAAGATAAGGAGAGTCTGGAGAGACAGGATGATTGACACTCGATGATGACGGAGAAAGAAACGTAGATTGAAAATAAGATGCAAAGAGATTACAAATAGCTTCACCAGTATCGGCCGACTGTGCATCGTAATGCAATGATGAAGGAAGTGAATTAGAACCTTTTTTATTTGACTTAGTAAAAGACCAGAACCTTTTACTATTTTCGATTATTGCATCTTCCATACGCCTAATATATTTCTGGTAACACTGCTGTTCGACCCTCTTGGCCCTCTTGCGGAGAAGACAAAAAGTATCATAATCATTAATATTATCATATGTTTTGTATTTTTTCAAATGTTTGTACTTCTCTTTAAGGATCTTTTTTAGGGGAGCGTTTAGTTGGTACCTAATACAAACAAAGCAAATCAACCCCCAAGTCCCGAAGTTAAACTGCAGTAAGTGAAGATTATATTGCACTTTAATTTGTTTCTTAAATTAAAACAAAGAATCTGCTGAAAAGCAGTAAAAACATTTTGTATGGGCCTGCATTATACTGCTATTTAGTTGGTTTTTGTTGAAATTTACGGACCGTAGTAACTGACTAAAGTAAAGTAAAATTGCCGAGTTACTGCTATTTAGCTGGGAGAAAGTATAATAAAATGGTGTTTTAAACGACAGTATGGTTTTTACTGCACATTAGCTGGGAAATCGATGACTTTTTCATCAATTTTGATATTTTTTTTAATTTCTTATGTCAGAGAAAAAATCATAAAAAAATAAATTAGCAGAGTGTCACTTAGGTACTCGGTGGGTCTCGAAGCCGTAACAGTAGCGTCATATCTATTTGTGTGGTTAGAATGTATGATTAAGACGTAAGTACTTATTTAATTTTATCGTGGTACTAGTTGAATTGTGATTAATTTTAGTATTAAGTAATTTTGAACGACTGAGAAAGAACTGAAAAAAAAGCGCGAATTGAATGAAGTTCTCTTTTTTGATTATCCAAAAGTGCGAGCCAAATATTGAAAGTACATTTTTTATATCTCAATTGCTTACGTCCCTCCCACCCCAGTTTACGTGTGTCGCACGGCTGTATCAAACTTCCCCTTACATTTTATCTTACGGCAAGGGCGGTCGAGTTTATGTTCCGCGCCCTGCTTGATTTAGTTTTGATGGCGGGGGGAGCGGCTTTTAGATAAATGATTTTGTGCTATACAGGAACCGCTAGAGAACTGCATTAGATGAACATGAAAATGGGGACCAGAATGATGAAGATGCGCCCACATATATTGCTTTTGATATGCGATAATAGCAATTCAAGGATGATTGAATGAAAATCCGGCGAGGGATTTTCGCACATCTTATAGGTTTTGTGAAAATGTAAATATACAAGTTTTCAATAAAATTTTATACGAAGTTTGACGACCGATTTGGCGCAGGGGTAGGCTACCTACCTTCTGCGCCAGTGGTCTCGGGTTCGATTCCCGAACAAGACAAATATTTGTGTGCATGAACATGTCTATTGGTCTTGGTCTGGGTGTTTACTATGTATATTAAGTATGTATTTACAACCAAAAAGTATTTAAGAATTATTTATCCGTTATCGAGTTTTCCATGATACAGTTTCTTAATGAAGTTAAAATGGGCTTAGATAATTGGTGTGAATGTAAGAAGTTATTTATTTATTTATTATTTTAGTTTTTTTATTTGTTTGAGAAATTTTTAAGATAGTTTATAATACAAATAACAATTTAATATGATTTCAAGATAGATATTATGTAGCCTAAGCCCAGACCTAAATTTGGTGGAACTCTCTATTTAAATAGAAAACTACACTGAGACGCAGAACAACCGAATAATGTTCATCGCTTGATTTGTTGTCCTAGGTAGGTATTGAACTCACGACCCCTTGCAAAGTAGATAATTTAATTAACAAGTAATTTATTCAAGAAATCAAAATAACTTCTAAGTATCTTTGCTATCAAAAAGTCAAGTAAATTTGAAAATCTCCACGACCCTCCAAGTTTATTAGACTAAGTTTAAACTAAATCTACCTTAATTTAATAAACTATTTGTGCACGAGCGCTTCAAGTATAAGTTTTCAGACGTGCAATGAACGGTCCAACTGTTTCGCAACAATGTCTCGGATTATCGCTCGAGTTTGTCAGATTTGATGCATCGTTTATAATGGCCCTAATGAAAGGGATATCGACGAGACGCAAGTGGATTACTCTGCGACAGATAAGCGCGATATTCCGAGTAGCTGGTGAAGCAGTTGTGTTTTATGGTCAGTAAAATTTAAAGTTTCGAAGTTTTTAAGATTTTATGGAGTTACCTAACTGAGTACGTACCTAAAACATATAGAATTGGCCAACAAATTTCTCATCTATTCATCTCAGTATTTGTCAGTTTAGATGTATCGTTTAAAAGAGCCCTTATTAAATGGATATCGTCGAAATGCGAGTTGATTACACTGCGACAGATGGACGGATAGTGGTGTTCAATTGCCAGTAAAATATAAGGCTGCGAAGTTTTTAAGAGAAGATTTAAAAGCTCTTAAGTATTCTTTTAAAATTTCTCAAAACGTGGCTCTTTTATTGCATATTTGAATGTATTGTTTATAAGAACCCTAATAAAATAGACATGATGGAGACGCGAGTGGATTACTGTGCGACAGAAAGCCACGAGTAAAATAATACGTGGCGAAATTTCATGGAATATTTAAAATAACTTACTAAGAAATACGGGTATACCTAAAAATGTCTAAAACATTTCTTGTCTTTTTGTCTCGGAGTTGATGCATCGTTTACAAGGGCCCTAATGAAATGGATATCGACCAGAAGCGAATAGATTACTCTGCGACAGATGGACGCGATATTCAAAGACGACAGAGCTGTGCAGTTTTATGGTCAGTAAAATATAAAGTTTTGGAGTTAGTACGTAAGAGTTCTTTTAGAATAACTAAAAGTAAATAATTTCTTACATCAAAGAGATATAATAAAGCCATAATTAGCTCTAACTGTCTTGGTTTAATAACTTTAGACATTTAAACTAATAATACAACTGGTTTTAAGCATATTAATATGTATTTGAAGAATTACTACATATTTGAGTCAGCCCCACTAAGCTAAATCAACCAAAGATATTGTAAATGGCTTGTTAAGACAAAACATTCAATCAAGGATTTTATTTCCCAAATATGTCCCCGGGTATGATCGTTTGTATTTTAAACAATAGTCATCTTATAATATTTTAAGCTTCTCTTGTCTATTGGAACTGATTCCACGCGTGGGAAGACACAGGCAACCGCTATTGAATATATTAAGCGAATGTTTGTATAGCAATATCCATACACAGTGTTGGCTTAAAATTTTTGTTCTATTCTATCGACCTGTAAAAGGTATTTTGGGATAGGTTTGCGTATTTTGGTATAAAATACAAAATAAATAACCAATTATATTTTCTCTGTTCTATTTATACTCGGAACATAAACAAACTTCACAAAGTTAAAAAGTTGTTTATAAAAATATGTATAAATACATACATAGATAAGACTTGAAAGGTAGGCTTTGATCAACAATAACACCTAGGTCTAGATATGTATCTAGACCTAGGTGTTAGTCACTCCAACTATGTAGTTGAAGTGACAAACACGGCTGAGTAAATATGAGCCCACTGAGCCACTTGAGCGTATATTTATAAGTAGTTCCTGTCATTTATGATTATGACTTATGGTCGTACATTATTAACCTTGTTTTTTTCAGCCATAAAAACTTTTGATTTAGTTCGTGAGCCTTCATCTAGTACTATTATTGATCGAAGAAGGTAGGTAGAAGGTTTGGCGTTTATAAAATATATTTTTAATTTTATTTTGATAAGATATCTTTGCTAATTTGCTATATTAATTATCTTATATTCTGTTATTAAGTAGCGATGATTTCTCAAGTTTTCTTTTATAAGAAAATTTTCAATGTACCTTTTCTATATCTATAGATAATATTTAATATTATACCCGTAAACAGTTAATTACAAAAACCACGAGCCCTATAAGTAGCTTTCAGGCGGGATAACAGCATATTCAACTTGAATTTGAATATATCACATTTTTCCTATACTTACAAAATTGCATTGTAAATGCATAAAACTAATATAAAATCTCAGTTAATTACAGTAAACAAAATTTAGTTGCATTTGTTTTCAAAGCTGTGTCAGTCCGCTTGGTGCTAATCAAAGAGTCGTTAGCCGCGGGCAACTGCTCGATTAGCCGAGCTCTTCGGGCACACAATGACAGTTGACGCTTCCGCGCGATAAGCAACCCGTCCTAGACGATATGGAGAAAATCGTGTGAGCTTATTATGATGTCTTTCTCACAGTTTGTAGGATAGTTTAATAGTTTAGTTTCATACCTTTGTTGTCTTGATATATGTTAGATTAGTATTTATGTGTTTAATACTGTTTTTGATATTGAATGATGTAAGTATTGTTCTGATTTAATCAATGAGTCGTTAGTCACGGACAACTGCTCGATTAACCAAGCTCTTCGGGTACACAATGACAGTTGACGCTTCCGCGCGATAAGAAACCGGACCTAGGCGATATGGAGAAAATCGTGTGAGCTTATTATGATGTCATTCTCACAGTTTGTAGGATAGTATATTCGTTTAGTTTCATGCCTTTGTTGTCTTGATACATTATTATGTTAGATTAGTATTTATGTGTTTAATACTGTTTTTGATATTAAATGATGTACTTAAGTATTGTTCTGATTTAATCAATGAGTCACGGGCAACTGCTCGATTAGCCGAGCTCTTCAGGCACACAATGACAGTTGACGCTTCCGCACTTTAAGCAACCGGTTCTAGACGATATGGAGAAAATCATTTCATATGATAGTATCATCGTTTAGTTTATTTATGTTTTGATATTTTATTCTGTTATATTCAATTTTTCATGTCTTTACTGTTTTTGATATTGTGTGAGTTAAATCTCGTTCTGATGATTTTAGGAGTCCATAAGCCGCAGGCAACTGCTCAATTTGGATTACGTACAGTCGCCAGCACGTCAGGTTACTACAAACTGTCAAATTTCCTTAAATAAAATTCAACCTTATGTCCAACAGATAGAGTTCAATTTCAATTAATAAATTTTGACATTTTACTTATTATTGTAACCCGACGTGCTGGCGACCGTACATAACAAAAAATATTCAATAGCAAATGTTAGATTAGAACTTCACAGAAAATTATTGTCACCTCAAAAAAAAATAAGACTAAGAGGGTTTCTGTATAAAAGCGACTTAGACGAGTGTTGCCACTTAAGTCACTTTTATGGACATACTTCTTGGCATTCAATAAAATGATAAAGTTTATTCAGGATTTCGTTAGAAAACTTATTTAAAGTAATGGCCAGCAGATTTATCTTATCAAAAAATAAAGTAAGGCGTTCGTGGAAAAACGTCGTATTTCAAATGAAACAAATAAATAACTATTTAGTTTTGATAGCTCCGTGAATTATCAGAGGATCCTTCGTGGAAACTATTTTAAAAAGTCGTAGTTTATAAACAAGTAAAATATAAACCTAAGGATGCATCAAAGTCTTGAGGTTTCAGCTTCAAACAATAAATACGTGTATTTTAAAGTAAATACTGCTGACATTTATTACTCGTATTCTGAGAAATGTAATGTAGCTAAACATTAAAGAGATATTTTTGGTTTAGCTCAGACAAGATAAATATGATGTTGGATACAACGTTAGTCTCATATTAAATACGAATTTAATGTAATCTTCTATCAAACAAAGTTGAATAAAGTTTTAATCTTACAAAATTTTAGTTATCTAAATGTAAAAGACAATGATATTAACCCTTATTTAAATCGTGGATATTTTATAAAATTTTATAGAAGAAAAATTATATTGTTTCGAAATAAAAATAGAAAGGGTACGTACTAAAAAAATACGACTATACTCTATAGTATTCTTTCTGTATTTACATATACAGCTCTAATGATGTTAGTAGACAAACACATCTTTATCACTATATAATTAAATCTTCAGAAAGCAGCATTTTGAATGTTAAATTTTAAATCATAATAGCTACTATCATTATAAAACAAACCTCTCAGCGGTGCGGTGGACTAGAGGGCCCTTAGTTCTGCAGAACAATTAATCTTCATTATATGCTTTCCGAAGTTATGTGCGGGTTGCAAGTCAGACGTTACGATGCGACCTTTTAGCTTTTCACTTAAATTGTTTTAACGTGTAAGCAATTTAATTTGCTGATTAAAGTTTCATTACATCGAAATATAAATTGAGAGAAAGTGAAGAACAAATTCATGTCATGCTTCTTGCAAATAGACTATGACTGGTTAACATGACTATTATAATTGACAGTGAAGTAGAACTGATAATTGAACCAATTTACATTCTCTCTAACTTGAAAAAAAAAGAAAATGAAATCTTAGAGTGTGAATATTTTTATAACGTTAACGTTATGTTAAACTTGTTAAGATATGTAGTGGAAATTTAAAATTATTTAAATATTTACTTTTTTGCATTCACAATGCAATTTTTCTATAATTTAAAATTAAATAAAAAGACACATTTTAACTTTAATCACGCTGAGTGCCTACAATCACACCTAGTAAATGTTTGGTAAATGGCTAACGATGACGTTATTTCAATATGCTTACCAACGTTAGTACCAAATACTTTTATTACGGTCGACGGACTTACTGTGGGTTGGCCGTTGTAGAAATATTTTCCCTCGAATCTTCAATATGCCATTATAGAGGCTATAAACCGGCGACAATATTTTGTACGTGGCGCAAAGGAGGGAATATGCATAATTCCTGTATAATTTACACTCAATAGCGGCAAAAAATATTTTTGGCGAAAATTCAAGAGATCTGTAATGAATGCGAAATTAATTCAAAGTGGCCGGCGATAAATCTCTTGAGATTTACGGCAATAAAACAAAAAAATGTGAATTACCAGTTTGATAAAACAAAAAGTTTTGTTCGATAAGTGCCCCAGAGGTATCTGCCGAATTCCGGCCGAGGGACAGCTCGGATAACTCTATATTCCAATTTCCTCTTCTGGTTATGGGCTTTATACACCTTTGTGCTGCAATACGACGACGAGTAAACAGTATTTTTAAATGAAAAGACTTTATGTTTTTAAAATGCGTCTTATGTATGTAAAATAAATATATTTGCATAAGTTTACTCTTACTCCCACAAACAGTATCGCACAAACTATTCATTGAAATAGCGCGGATCACTAACAAGGCTTTTTATCACGAACCATTTATTGTTAAAATATGTTATGATTTAGTTTTATTTAGTATTGTTGTTTTTCCCCCTATGTTTTTACATTTTTTTTCTGGAAACGTGGCGGCAAAAATACCGAACAGATAGTCGAAAAGAAAATTAACGAAAATGGGACTTTATAGGAAGGTGTTGTACAAACACCTATCCCTTTCATCGAATTATTTGTGTTCTCAAAATCTACATTGTTCTCAAATTAGGCAAAGGTTGAACCCATGTTACTAGCCGAAAGTTTCTTTGAAATAAAGTCTTGTATTGTTAAATCGACGTGGTAATTGACTACAATTTGGATGCTGGCCTTTGTTACGTGTCAAGCCGGTTCGTGTAGGTAGGCCTGTAATGACCGACGCTCGCCCCTCTCAAACGATCCACATAAAATTTTACGGTGGCTACATTTTGTAAAATAAAGTAATACCACCCTGTTCCGGCATCTCGGTCCTCCATTCCGTGGCATAATGAAGGATTCTTTGAAACAACTAGTTTTCACGAGTTAATTTTTAACTATTTGTTACCTTTGTTTCAAATGTTTTATTAAATGTTATAGAATTTTTTTAACTCATAGGTCTCTTATTTTCCTTACAAAGCAATCGTACGTAGCAATTGTTGTGTCAATATTCCGTATTTCAATTTTCTTTTCAATTTATCAACCTGTTTGATGAAGCTAAACAAAATGGAAGTAAATGATGTGGCAAAAACATGCCTTCGCCAATCGTATTAAAATGGCACTTTTCAATCTCATGCTAAGCCGTTTTGAATATATTGTGGGTACTTGTTTATAATAAGTGCGCAGTATTCTAGGGCCATTTGCCCTGCCATAAACATGAATGGCGCCAAAACGTCTCTCTTATCTTGGGCATTTCTCGGAGGGGCGGAAGCGGGCCCAAAGCAAGCGGCGTTCCTCAAGTGTGGCCCTAAAGGATCTTGAAATAAGGGCCCGAGAAATCCCTTTGAGAAAGTACCGCGTTCTTGGAGCAAATGGATTGTGAAGAAGAAACTCGCGACCGATTCTGATATTGATTTTTATTTAGCCGATATCACTTGCTCTACGCGAGCTTAATCTGAGCATTGGGTAATCTGTACTACATTATGGAATACAGTCCTTTCTCAGTAGGCTTCGAACGGGATTCCAATGATGCTGTTTCGATATGCCGTTACTTTGAAGTGCTACAAATGATCGTTTGTTTTGTTTCATTAAATTTTATTGCGCTTTAATTCGATTGAGATAAAACATTAAAATCGTATTAGATCCCAGTTTTAATTTTAAATGACTTGTTAGAATTAAATTATTTTAATCTTGTTATATTAGAAAGAGCATTTAAGTTCTTTATAAAACAATATCGAAAGGACAGCCCTTTTGACAGCGGACGACAAGCAGCGAGTTGCAGTACTGTTAAAATAATAAACTCTATCAAACATAGGTACATGAGATAGGTACATTAGTGATAATGTTTTTGCGTTGTAATAGGATATTATGTTTTTGAAGTCAGAATGTTTATGTAAGGTTTCTCGATGCATAAAAGAAGAGTTAATTCAGGTTCGAATGAGAAAATCAATAATCTTGAGTTAAGTAAGTAGGTATATAAATTATAGGGACTAGTGATTTTTAGGGTTAATGTCTGTCTGTCTGACTGTCCCTCCGTCCATGTGTCACAGCCACTTAATTCCAAAACTATAAAAACTACATAGTTGAAACTTGGTAAATAAGTATTCTGGTATTCTGTAACCGCTTTACGATTTTAATACAAAAATAAAAATAATAAAATAATAAAAAAAATTAAGGGGGTCTCCCCATACATGGAATTTAAACTGAAAAATATTTTTTTAATCAAACATATTCGTGTGGGGTGTCTATAGATTGGTCTTTCAAAATGACATAAGCAAAGGTTTCTCAAACCATTTTTTCTCAAAGTCAATGAGAATAATGTGTATAAAATGTGTGTCCACAAAATGTGTACCTATTACTTTTGAAATAGAAGAGTGAAGAATCTAGAAAAAATATGTGCTCTAGATCTTAGTAAAAATTTTCAACGAAAATTGGTTTGATCGAGATATAGTACGCACTTTTTGAGATATTATTAAAATGTGTTAAACATTTTCAAAAACCGCAAATGTAACTTTGTCATTCATACAAACACTATGAAAAACAAAGTTATATTTTGTTGACGAAAATGTTAGTGGAATTCTTGATAGGTATAGGCTAGGCAATCGGCACGTTAAGTGGGTACGGAACCCTTCACGGGCGAGTCCAACTCGCACTTGCCTGATTTTTTCTCAATGTCAATAGTTTTAAAGATAAGCACTTCCAAAATGGTAAAATGTGTGTCCCCTAACTTTTAGAATAAGAGAGCAAATAATCCAAAAGAAAAATATATGCTGTAGATCTTAAAAGCAATCTTAGTTTGAACGAGATATAGGATAGTTAGCAGTTTTGGGATATAACACATTTTCAAAAACCGCAAATAATTATATAACTTTGTCCTTCATACAAACACTGAAAAACAAAGTTATTGGACGAGTACGACTCACACTTGGTCGATTTTTTATTTTTTTTATAATTTTTGCATTTTCTTGGTTGCCCTGACTATAATAATATGTGATCATTTTGCTTTTCATATAATATGGAAAATATAACAAAAATGAATTCTGCTTAAATTTTCCACTAGCCTTAATTTTTTTGTAGGCCGAGGCTGCACTACTGGTAGGTACATACGTTGACAGGGACGCGATGGCTATGGATAGGAAGAAATAAATATCACTAGTAGTTTCAGCAGTGCGGCCACCGGACATACATACTAATATTAATAGGTAAATGTGAAAGTTTGTTTGTTTGTCCGTATTTCATGTCGAAACAAAGCGACGGATTGACGTATGTTGACGTGGTTTGGGGATAGTTTGGAAGCGGGAGAGTGACACAGGCTACTTTTCTTCCCGGAAAAATATCAGGGTCCCGCGGGATAACATTGTGTAGGTAGTTCACGCAGGCGAAGCCGCGGGCGGTAGGCTAGTATGAATATATTATTATGAGTTTCTTTTCGTCGCGTCGCGTCACGTTGCAATCGTTAAAAATGTATTTGATAGATAAGCGTTTATTTAATTTAAAGTTAGGTCTGTGAAAATAAAAAAAACTTTTTGTCGCTTCGCCGGCCGCTGCTGCCATGGCACGCTCGCTCGGCTTGAGCGGCGTTTTAGTCACTGTTCTATCCTAACCTATCGGAATTTCCTACCTAATAACTGAAATTTCAGTTTCAGGAATATTCTGTGACTTGCCATAAAAAGTGAGTTTTTGGTGACCTAATTGTTAATGTTAGTTTTTACAAAGAATTATTTGGTACTTATTTAATTTGTTTGGAATTGGTTACCATTTTTATTTTTTTATGTCTCACGCCTGATGTATGGGATAGTATTGTGGCAATAAATTGCTTGTCATAGCAAAACTTTGTTTTATTTTTGTAAGTAAACATAATGATTTTGCAGGATCCGTAAAAAACTAATGCGGATAATTCTAGTCTAAAACGCAGTTTTATGAAAAGGTTTAGTAATTAACTGCTTTTAAGATATGCATAGTTGTATTAAAAGTTGTTGAAAAATAATGGAAGTGAAGTTAAGCGATACATACTTGGCTAAAAGGCGGCTAAGTGTAGTTAGCCGCTTTATTGTTATGGTTCAGCTGCTAAAAACTGCTTTGTAGCTATGTCAATGTTGACAACTTCCTGTCTCAAAAAAGACTTGGCAGTTATCGATAAATCCGTAACTATAAAGCAGTTATGAACCTTTAGTCGCCATTAAGTTCTGCACACTTGTAACGGTCTTTAAAATTTTACAAGGTTAAAAAGGAAAATATGTATTTAGTTACATGAATATTAATATTTAACAAAATTAACCAATTTCACGGGAAAGTAGAAAAAAATCCTTTCTTTTGGTATACGGCAACATGACTAAATGTTTATAAAAAATGAGAAGCATCGGGTTAAAAATTTTGCTGCTTTATTCGGCTCTAGCTCAAAACTTGTTTTTGTCATTTAGCGGCCTTTAAGATTATAGACGGCAGATCTTTAGTAGGTAAAAAATGTTGGACGATTCATAAGCATAGGTAAGTAATACGTATTTTATTTACATTAAAGCTATTTATTCTCGTACCAGCTTTAAGCTGGTCAATGTTTTTGGTTCCGATTAAATTGAAGCGAACCGACACAAAGTTCACACTTATCCGACGGGCTCTTGTGGCTACATATTCATGGGCAAACTCGATGCGCCAGATAAGTCGCTCAGTTCATCACCACTCCACTTAGAGGGAAGTTTCCCACTCATGAATATTAAGAGGATAATGCAGTTATAATACACGAAGATGCTAATGTCCTACTTAATTACATGTGCCTAATTTCTTTGGGGACTTAAAGCGGCGCACATTTTATTATCTGCCGGTGGAATAATGCTATAACTTTGTTCTACGTGCCGAGGATGGTTTCAGTTATCACGTGAGTGCCGTGAATTTAATTTAGTGCTACTTTAGTAGTCTGTGGCATTTATTAGGTTCTTATTTTAACGAGTTCTTTATAATATTTTGAATAAAGAAAAATCACACTTTTTCATATTTTGAATTAAGAAAAATGTCACTTTTTAATATTACTGTTTTTTTCAAATAACTTACTCCTTATTTGGGATTACATGACAAAAACTAAATGAATATGAATACCATCAATACTATGTTTTTGTCGATAACTTGTTCAGTCGATAGACTGAATACTACTAAATAGGAGATATCCTATCATTGATTATCAATTATTGAAACTAGTATTGTACACAAGTTTTATAATTTTAGTTCAGTTATAAACATATCGATTATTATCTTACTTTATTTAACTCTTAACTTTTAAACTTCTGTTAAAATGTAGACTTGACTATAGAAAAAAAAGTAATATAAAAAATTAAACCGACTTCAAAAATTGTGAACTGGAAAGGAATATCATTAAAGTACCTACCTTTTTGAGGGCGGTGCCAGCCATGAGCATGCATGATGAAAACTGATAACATCCTTTTTAGAGGCGGTTAAAAAGACAGCGACCTTAAGTCGGCTTAATTTTTTAAATTACTTTTTATTTCTTAGTTTTTAGTATAGATTGTACCATATCTCAAAGACTAACGAACCGATTTTGATGAAACTTAGATTGTTTTGTAAGTTGGAATACACCTGATGTAAATCAAAAAGAACCATCGCGATATGTCTATTAATTTCCGAGGAATTCGTAGAGAAACATATAAACAAACATACAAATCTACATACAAACACACGTATGTACAAACACTTAACCCTCTCCGCACACGAGCCAAAAACGCCGCCACTTGAAGCTATAGCAGAAGAAACAAGTGACGACTATACCGGCGCGTCGGCGTTCATATAAAATGTATGAAAACTATCGGAAAGAGGACGGTGGCGGCGTTTTGTGGTTGTGGTCGGTGGCCCGTGTGCGGCCAGGCTTATGATATTGTACACGTGCTTGGAAACCTATGTAAATCGCTTTGCTCAAATACTATCCAATTTGAACTAAATAACATACAGGTTAAACTAATAACTTCCTTTTTTGAAGTCGTTTAATAGAGTAATCAATATTTTGATTTATTTCCCCTGAGAGAAATACTTTAGTAGAAATTGATAGGATAGCCAACCCTATTCACTGTCCAATTGTGATGCTATCAAAAAAAAGGGAGTAAGTAGGTAAAACTTCTCAAATATCAGAAGGCAAACTACAGATCTAAAACTTAATAAGACCTAACGTATTAACCGCCTCAGTGGTCAAGTGGTACAACCCACCAATATCAGAGTTAGAAGTCCCAGGTTCGATTCCCAGTGGAGGGCACATTTTGTATTCGGTTTGGTTGGTGGTAGGGCTTGTTCAAAGTCCACCTGGCTAGCTAACACCATCTTCTCTGACGCAATAACAATGATGTTTTCAGCATTGTTGTGTTCCGGCAGTTAGAGATAAGATAGCCAGCCTACCTAGCATGACCATCATTATATCATGCGATATGATATAGCACGTCATGCTGTCATGCTTACACCTTAGTGATGCAAGCAAGACAACATGACGTGCTATATCATATCGCGTGATAAAAACCGCTCATGCTAGACCGGCAGTTCCTCAGTAAGTGAGGCTTCCGGGAGTAGTGATCATCACTTAACATCAGGTATGATGAATGCTAAGTGCTAACCCGTTGTGGATAAAAAAAAACGTTTAATTGCAGCAGTCTGGAAACCGGCGTATGAACTAAAACTCAACTTTTCACTTCACAAATTAAAATGACGCGTCTCGCTGTACGGAATTTCTGAAGCCTCGAACTTTCGCGTCTGAATGATAAGAAATTAATTTTGCAAATTATCCAAATGCAGACACGCAGAAGACTGGCGTAGCGTTCTGTCACAATTAGAAGACCCGTTTATTTCATCTGGTTAATTGAGATCGAGGGGCTGGCTTTAATACAAGTTGTCGTCACTTTCCACGCTCATTCTATGGAATATTTAGCAACTAGTTATTAGAACGAATATTAAGCCGAAAGCTTTAGAATAAGCTTGATATTTTAGTATTAGTTTCAGGCAGACTATAATGTTTTCCATGTAATACATGACAATAATAAATTGACAATTGTCTTTTTCTGGTATTTTTACTTTTTTGCATTCACAATGCAATTTATATTATTGAAAATCAAGTATTAGAACAAATCGACCTGTCTCACGTCTAGCTCCGACGGTACTCAAACCCACGACCTTTCACTGTCCATTCGCCCGATATTGTCACTTTAAAATTTTAAGAATATTTAATATTTCGCACTTAAAGTATTTTTTAATACAGTTGCTCAAAAAGTGACGTATTGCAGGGACGTATAGCGTTCGGGATGTGGGCTATTACACACTTGAACTTTTTCTTTACCTTTCCCGAACTCGTGCGTTTTCTTTCCCAACTGTCAAAATATTGTCTATTAAAAAGAAAAAACCAAACACGAAGTTTTTACTAAAAAAAAATCATAGAAGTTTTTATGATTCATTCAAATATTTCTAAAAAGAAGCTACTAATTTGTTTCAATATCAGATTTAAAAGTAATTTTAATTATACATTAAATTAATATTAGTATCGGCCAAATTAAATTTATGAATATAAAAAATACATAAAATTTGCTGTATGACCACAGATTACTAAATATGGTATGACGTGCACTATTTACCATAGTATCTGCATAAAGGAGTTTGCGCAAGTAAGTGAAAAGAAAATGAGGGACCTTATTTCTTAATTTTCTAAATTAGTTTTTTCTGGTTTTTATTGTGGTAGGTAGTTACTTAGTATGGTGGAATTAGTGCAATAATGTGGCTTTAATGGAAAACGGTGTGGTAAAAGAGAGAAATAAGGAAAGGCGCTCCTGTAGGATTCGGATTGCTTTTGTTAGGTTTCATTTCATTTCATCTCATTTAATTTAATTTTCATTTCATATCAATAAAAAAATTCTACTGAAGCCTTGGCTGTATGATCATAGTTTCCTTTGCCAACCCAGAATGGGTGAAGAACACAAAAAAAAAGTCTCTGCTTATATTCTTTTACGATTAGTTAGTTGAGTTTATTGTGTTTTATTAAATTGCTTAATTTTTTCGCAACTGTATTAAAAATAGTTGTTCAGTACACGTGCGGAACCGTCATTGCAACTTGTTCCGACTGTCAACCCTCACCTTCGGCTGCGCCTCGGCTCGGGTAGACATTTGTCGGAACTCTTTGCAATGACAGGCTTTCCGCACTTGTAATGAAATCTACTAAAGTATGGTATGTTTTTTATTGTTTGCCGGAAACAGTGCTTTGCTTTCATCACGAGTGTCGTAATAACCGACTAAGGATTTAAGTACCCATAATAGGTTATGTAGGATTTTTAAAAGAACTTTGTTACCGCAATTGCCAAGCTAAATAGGTACAGTAAAATCGCTCAAATTAAGATTCTTTATACCCAACAGAGAATTTCTTACAGCTATAAAAAGTTGGTGATAAATTATCATGATATTATATATAATACACTTAAACAAGCAAGTAAGTATTCTTAAAAAAAATTGCTCAGACACTCATCCTAAATATAAGATTCCTCCAATAAGGTCAGCAAGTCTTTTCTTAATCCCATATACATAGCTTAGCATAGGGAAAGCATTTTGTTTTCCCAACTTATTTAGTCGATGTAATTTTGTTTGCAAAGCTGGCGGATATAGGTGTAAAATTGCGAAATGGGATGAGATTGTTTGCGAGCAAACAGCGACTGTCCGCTTATTAGAAGGGGCCGGTGTAATAAAAACATCGCCTCATTACAGAAGGTCTGCCTCCGGAACACTGAAATTTAAATTTGTACATTAAACGATCCATTTTTGTTGACGCTATTAAATAAAATTTGTGTCCCAATCAACGTTTGTTCGTTTATAAAGTAGACCGCGATTATTTGATACCTGTTTCGTTTGATCGTATGAGCTTTTATTTTTCCTAGTACACGTTGTCATGACTTTAAAGTTTTTTTAAAATCCAGAACGGGGTAGTACCTAGCTTTCATCACACCTGAGTTAAGTCTATCCTATCTCTAACTGCCGGAACACAACAATGCTGAATATATCGGAATTGTTATGGTGTCAGACTTCGATACGATGGTGGTATCTAGCCCGGCGGACTTTGAACAAATCCTACCACCAAACAAAGTCAGTTACCAGGTTATCAATTTCTGCCCTAGCCTGTGGCTAGATAAATCTAAAAATGTATCACTGTTGATAAATGGTAGTAATCACAATAGGTGATTAATAAAGATACGTAGGGTAGAGACACCAAGGAGTACGCGCTACCAAAGAGTACGCAGTGCGTTTAGTCATATGCGACAAGTATCCTATTTTGGTACTTGGATAACATTGACAAGAGCGCTAGTTAACTGATTGAATAGCTAGAAAAGAGTTAGTTCCTATTTCGACCGCGTGTCAAAAGATCCTTGTCGCACAGTAAAACTACTAAACACACTGCGTACTCTTTAGTAGCGCGTACTCTTTGGTGTCTCTACTATATTTGTATCATTATTCAAAGTTCAAAGCATATCTCCTTAAATTACGTAAGTTAGTAGGCATATTTCTGATATTTGCGGCTATCGTAAAAGCTGTGAACTGTAGAGTCCCAGTAAAGACATTTGCAAAGGCATGGTAATTACTGCCACTATAAAATCGATGCACATTACATACGGATTTGATAGCCCAAAAGAAAGTAAATAAAGAAAGGAGGTCGTCTCTTTAACTGAAATACAGCTGCATTCACCGCCCGAAACTGTATCTCATTTTCATGCAGGAGTTGCAAGTGGGGGGAGGGAGGGAGTGAGCTGATTGATGCACTTGAAAGAAATCGCATCCCTCCTTTTCAGGAGGTATCATACCTTATTAGAGTTTATTTAGAGCTCGTGAGGCGTTTAAACCTAGAAACGAATTTGCAGTAAATTTTGTGGTAAACCTGTTTTTATAGAAGAGAAAATAGGTAGGATAGGATATTTTCTGAGAAGTAGATTATGTTTTTTTAAGTTATTCTGTTAACTCAAATTTATTATTTGTTTACTTGTAGTTATATCTTCACATTGATGAAATAAACGCTGGCTAATAACAGCGCGTTTAAAGTATTGGATAAATTCGACGCTTCTCCTAACGACTCGGTAGCTCAGTGGTAAGAGCTTTAAAGTAACTGTGAAAGGTCGTGGGTTGGAGTCCCATCGGAGTTAGTTGTGAGACAAGCCGATTTTTTGTAATACTTCATTTATATTATTTTCGCCAATAAGAATTTGCATTGTGAATGCAAAAAAGTAAAAATAATTTGTTAAACATGTTTGTGAAGAGCTTCATGGACCCGCAATTGCTGATTTTCGCCAAGAAAAAAAAATATTTGTTGCATTACTATGATTTAGAAAGACAGATTCTAATCTTACAAAGCAAAAGCATAGCACTATCTAATGTAAGTGAACGTTTTAATCAAAATGAAGTTGTTTTATTTCACCGCTTCTTAATAAATATTTCTTATAAATATTCTTTAATATGAATTTTTATTTTAAGGCGCTACTCGGAAAAAGTATGGACTCTTTGATATAAAACTATAGGACGGTTAGAGTTGTTATAAATCTGGTAATAAGATATATATTTCTTCATACCTTTATCTAGAATCGTATAGTTTCAGAAACACGATTTTATGATATTGGCTCGACACTTTTTATTTTCAAAAATACCTCTAAAAAATAAGAAATATCAAGATTATTCTTAAATGGGGATACATATACTATTGAAAATTGGTTTAATTAGTGGACACCAATAATATTAAGGATCGTATAGAAGCATTTTTTAAAATCGATATAGTTTTTGAATACGAAGTGATTTTGTGTTTTTTTTGCGTAATCGGCAGAATCGGTCTCGCTCCCGCGCGCGTCGTTTTCTCATTGCTATCTCGCTTTAGCATAACTTTTCCGAGTATCGCCTTAAAATATCAAGTTGGTAACGATATAATCATTGTTTCTAGTATATTGGGTCGTTAACAACAACCAATATTTTATGAAAAATAAAAGCAATGGAAACAGGATCAACGTGCTATGGTTTAGTAAAATTATTCAAACAGTTTTATAAATGTATTCGTTTTTGGTATTATTATTTACTGTTTTTTTTATTCTTATTGTTTCCGTGAGCAAATGTGTGCACTTAAAAATATTATGAAGCAATAAAACAATATTGCTTCATAATATTTATACTTATAGTAGCGGATCCTCGCGGTTTTACCCGCGTAGTACCCGTTCCCGTGGGAATATCGGGATAAAATATAGCCAATTGTGATGGAAACTGATCTTAGCCATACCATGTTAAGGTCATTTTTCAATTTGACGACTCTGTATGAAATAAAACAGGGAGAAAAAAACAACCCTTGGAGTTTCTTGCCGGTTCTTCTCCAAGGTCTTGTCATGTTTGTTTTCTTTCTTCCCACAACAAGATGGCGTCCAACAACTCTTTCTATACAGTATTCTCAAACCTTATTATTCCTTCACCCCAGAACTGATGGTAACCAATCTATAAACTCCTGCTTTGTCCGAGGGATACAAACTCTGTTGTTGGACTCACCGTTGTGGGAAAATAGAAAAAACATGTACAAAATTTATTATAATAAATATGTGATTTGTACCAATAAAACAAAATTGAGGTTCCTTCTTTTATATTGAAAATAAATAAATAACTTTGTCTCACTCATAAACAACAATAATTGTTAGGTACAATCCGGAACAGGTAAGTAGTCGCTGAAAAGAGAAATTACACCATATAAGCTCAGTCGGGTAACGTGGATTCTAAATTAGCTGATTAAGTTTTGCCAGCGTACTAACCCAAAAATGTTTATACTTCACATACAATTTCACTCAACCTGTTTAAAACTAAACTACTTAACACCTTTTGAAATTTTTTCTCTAGATCTCTAGACCGACCCCGAGTGGTCCATCCTGCAAAAACCATGTGCTCGAACAAGGTCCACGGTTATTGTGCCATAAGGGAGGAAAAAAATAAGTAGTTGGTACCTGAGGAATAGGCTAAACCTGAATTCGACTCCACATCGACTCACATCGGCATATGTTATACTTGTGGAGGGCCGAGGAGTTCACAGGGACCTCTACTCGTGATTTGCTTGGATGTGGTTTTTGATTACAATTGATTTTATTTGATTTCCCTCGCTAGAACAAAACAAGTTAGGTTATGCAAAGCACCACATGGAAACACTATAAGTACTTTGGCTTTTCCATACAAAATATAGGCACAAATGCTTACCAGCTCGCTCCAAAACAAACTATTTATACAGAGAAACTGCTCCCGCCTCCCCGAGGAGTTCTCACCCGTGTGGAGAATCTCTTCCTCAACAACACAACACACGGGTCGACAATCCTTTACATAGAGGTAAATAAACCTGAAACAAAATTCTTTATCACACACTATTCGGCGACTACAAAGAGTGAGAAATCTTTCTCCTGGCAGTAAATACTCACAAAAACTCAGTCAAATTGCATGTCTGATCTGACCAACAGTCCTCGTAGCAAAAGACCACGAACCCCAACAAAATCTTCATTCTAACATGAGTCAGCATCATAAAAAATTCGTTGCGACCACTTCTACAGACAATTCGCCATAAATCCGAGAAAACCTTCACAGCCCAAATGTTATTTTAGACCTAATTCACTCGGGGAACTGTAGCTATTTACTAAAATATACCAAAACACTGCGAGACTTCGAAATTAACATCACATTCACTGAAACCAAATTTTGTTCAATTCCTTTCAGCAAAACGTCAAAATAACTCGCTTGCCATAAGAGAGAAAATTCCCCGCGTTACCCGGCGAATGCCACATTTCTGGCAACACCGTACATGCAATGCGCGCCAAGGCGATGCCAACCCCTTCCAATTTAGGGATAAAAAATAAAACCGCCTTCTAAAAAACCACATCAAAAAAGTAAGAAATAATTCCTCACCAAATAAATAACGTAAGTACTTTGAAGTCGGGCGTGAAACATGTAAATTTTTTTGTTGTTTTTGTTAAGACTTCAAAGTACTTACGTTATTTATTTGGTGAGGAATTATTTCTTACTTTTTTGATGTGGTTTTTTAGAAGGTGGTTTTATTTTTTTATAAAAATAATTTTTATTTCACTCTTTTTAGTGCATCGTGCAGGCAATTTGCGTGTTTTCTGGTAAATAGGTATGTGATCAAACTCAAAACCTCCTTTTTCGAAGTCGGTTAAAATACCTTGAGGTATCCCCTTTTTAACAAAACAAGAATCATCTAAATCAAATTATAAACAAAGGAGTTATGCCTTAAGATACGTATTAAATTCACATAAAGTGGTAAGGAAAACGACAGTATTTTCAAGATTTCCTGAAAACTACTGAACCGATTTCAAAATTTCAAAAAATGGGACCAACTTGGAAACCAACCTGATGTAATAACGTTTGAACCATTTCAATCGGTTCAGCCGTCTTCGAGTAATCGGTGGACATAAACAAAAAAAAAAAAAAAAAAAAAAACATACATACAGACGAATAGAGAACCTCCTCCTTTTTGATTAGAAGTCGGTTAAAAAAGGACATTTCCTTGTTTTTATAACTGAAATGGGTGTTGAAACCCATCAGAAATTATACCAACAAGAAATTTGTGGCAAAATAATTCCATTTAAGGAGTAATTTGAAGAAAATTGGCCACCATGTCTACCAACACAGAAAAAAAAAATCCCTAACAGAATAGGCAACTTTGTGCAATAAAAACAAATATTTATTTATTTATGAAAGAAATACCTATTTAAAAAAATTTGAATATATAATTAGATCCAAAACAATGCGAACACGATAATGTGAAAACGAAACGTGACAGTCTCCCGCTGTAGGGTTTGCGAACCGATGGCGTAGCTTCTATGACGTTCACAAGTATTGTAAATAACAATCTAAATTGAATAAACAAATTTGAATCTTGAATCTATGTCACTCGGGAAGAATGTAGCTTTCTAATGGTGAAAGAATTTTAAAATCGGTCCAGTAGTTTCGGAGCCTATTCGATGCAAACAAACAAACAATCCAATCTTTCCTTCTTATAATAAAGATAGATATATTAGTATAGATATAGCTTATTATGTTTTTCACACTTATGCTCTGATATGTTAATATTATATTTGAGAAAAGAATGCAATACGTGGCACTTTTCCGAGGTAAACATTCTAAATTTGAAAATCACTGCAGTAATGAATTTCAGTACTTACTTACTGCACTAAAATCAGTGCAGTAAGTAAGTACTGAAATTCATATACCCAGAGATATTATTACCAACTTTTTTTCTTTATTTTTTCTTTCGTTATTCCTGTGTATAAAAACAGAAAAAGCAAAGGGACATTTGCACCATACAGTCACATTATTATTATTATTATATAGGTAATTATTATATCATAATAAGTTAACTTTTTTTAAATACGGTGCGCACAGAGTATATTACTTCGTATTGTACCACAAGCGCTATTTACCCTTAGCACGAACATCAATCGAAAAAACAAAATGAGATTTATCATAGACAAAATATCCTTTACGAGCATGGAAGTATTACCTACATAATACTTCCATGTTTACGAGTAATTATGTATGGGAAATATGTACAGCGCCATCTACCGCCCAGAAGCGGGTATTGAAGTTGCGCATTTTAGTAGCAAGTAGTAAGTATCAATAGGCTGTATGACCGTTCCACATGGCCTCACAAACCAATATTAAAAAAAACGGCGGGAATGATTTTCAGCGGTTGTTTTATATCAATACAGTTTATATTGTGTAATAAATTATCAAAATGAGTTCTGCCAATGAAACATATACAGACATCGTATGTACCTACTCCACCAAATATGAGAGCAGTAGCAAAATTAATTACAGAAAACTTAGGTACTGCCAGCAAAATCAAAAGTAAGATATATGAAAACCTACGATCTGATTTGGAAAAGTAAAAAAAAAGACGCATACGTTTTCGGAATCTGTGTTGTTGGCGTATTATAATGATACATCATTAAAATAATATTATTATAGGCGATTTATACATAAGTGTGCCCGGGAAAACAATAACATTTACATTTAATAATTGCTCGAACATGTGTGATATAAATTTTAATAAATATTATTTAGTTAAACAGTTTTTTTTATTTCCTCGCATTTCTTGAGAAAAGCACTATACAAGCCTTGTACGGTAAGCAAATTACCTTGCCTCGAATGATTAAAGCCCTCGCCTGCGGCTCGTGCTTCAAACCATCCTCGACAATGTAATTTCTTACTTACCTGTCCTCGGCTGTAATGTACTATTACATCTCGAACATTTCTACGAAAAGTTCTGTTACCTTTACTTGAGCAACAATAAAAAAATAAAACCGCCTTCAAAAAAACCACATCAAAAAAGTAAGAAATAATTCCTCACCAAATAAATAACGTAAGTACTTTGAAGTCGGGCGTGAAACATGTACAATTTCTTGTTGTTTTTGTTAAAACCCGCCCGACTTCAAAGTACTTACGTTATTTATTTGGTGAGGAATTATTTCTTACTTTTTTGATGTGGTTTTTTTGAAGGCGGTTTTTTTTTTTTATAAAAATAATTTTTATTTTACTCTTTTTAGTGCATCGTGCAAGCAATTTACGTGTTTTCTGGTAAATAGGTATGTGATCAAACTCAAAACCTCCTTTTTCGAAGTCGGTTCAAATACCTTGAGGTATCCCCTTTTTAACAAAACAAGAATCATCTAAATCGGTTTATAAACAAAGGAGTTATGCCTAAAGATACGTATTAAATTCACATAACGTGGTAACGAAAACGACAGTATTTTCAAGAATTCCTGAAAACTACTGAACCGATTTCAAAATTTCAAAAAATGGGACCAACTTGGAAACCAACCTGATGTAATAACGTTTGAACCATTTCAATCGGTTCAGCCGTTTTCGAGAAATCGGTAGACATACACAAAAAAAAAAAAAAAACATACATACAGACGAAAAGAGAACCTCCTCCTTTTTTATTTAGAAGTCGGTTAAAAAGAGAAACAAAGTGAATAAACCCTTTAACCGTCTCTGTGGTCTAGCGGTATACACCACCGGTATCAGATCCGAAGGTCCCGGGTTCGATTCCCAGTGGGGTTACATATTGTATTCGGTTTGGTTGGTGGTAGGGCTTGTTCAAAGTCCGCCTGGCTAGTTAGGTACCACCATCATATCTAAGTCTGACGACATAACAACGGTGTTTTCAGCATTGTTGTGTTCCGGCAGTTAAAGATAAGATAGACAGTTTCTCAGTAATTATTGAGGATTCGGGGAGTAGTGTGCTTCCACCTTCTGCCCTTTCAAGTGCTACCCCGTGTTTTGGATAAAAAATAAGTAATTGATAAATCAACAGTTTATGGGTAATATTTTTTATGTGTTCTGGAACCTTCTGTTTGTGTAATATTTTACTGCGCCGAGGTGTAACGAAAGCATTTTCGCATATAAAATTTTGACACGCCAAGCAATCAATATGTATAATTCATCGGGCCACCTCGAGCTAGTTAAAACGTATAACGAAAATTGGCCCGACCCGGGGCTTATAAATATTAATATTTCCTATCTCAGCTGTTAATTACCCAGACAACTACGGATAAACCCCACCCTGTATTCATTAGGCAAATCTAATTAGCACAATCCCGAACGACTCGGGAGTTCTTTGTCAGCTTTGATGATACAATATCGCGTAACTTTCATATTAAATAGTATTGAATACAAACTGAAGAGTTGGACTGATTGCTTTGATCAAAACTAGATTTAAATTAAAAATAAAAGGCGAAATATATAGTAGTCGAAAATAGTTTCATACAATTCACGTTTTGCTAGACGCTTTGGATTCATTATGCAGTGTAGGTCTCTTTATGTTTTACGTATGAGAATACACTTCTAAAATAATTCTATAAAATTAGCAAAGCTGCTTTGAATGTATTGTATATGTACAAATTAAATTAAAAGCAAATATTAGAAAAAAATGGCTTACAAAAGGTATTAAAACTTCATGTCGTAATAAAAGATTATTAAAAATAATAAATCAAAAACTGAAAAATAAAACATTTCAAAATCATTATAAAATATATGAAAAACTGTTAAAAAAAGTAGTCATACATGCCAAAAAACGAAACAATATAAATAGAATAAAAACATCGTTAAATACAGTAAAAACAATGTGGCAAATTATAAATGAGAATAACAATAAACGTAAAAAAACAGATAGATGTAATACAAAATTAAAATTAAATAATACAATTATTTCCGATCCAAAACTAATCTCAAATATATTTAATAACCATTTTGCATCGATAGGTGAGCGACAAAAGGAGAGTGGCTACCAGGGTAACAATGCTGACTCGGCAGCGTCAAACCGTATCGTAAACACTATGTTTCTCTCCCCAGTTAATAATAGTGAAATCAATAATTACATTAAAAAATTAAAAAATAAAAATAGTTGTGGTATTGATGGTTTACCACCATCACTAATAAGAAAGTGCGCAAACGAGTTGACTCTTCCTTTTAGGATTTTAGTAAATCAATCATTTGATGAGGGCAGATTTCCGGATAAGTTAAAAGAAACAATTATAAAACCTGTTCATAAAAAAGACGATAAAATGAATGTTAATAATTATAGACCCATAGCAATCTTGCCTGTAGCTTCGAAAATATTTGAAAAAGCAATGTGTGAGCGCCTCTATAAATTTTGTGAAAAATATGCTATATTTAATAATGCACAAAACGGTTTTAGAAAAAAGCGTTCTACGGTTCTGACTGTCTATAAACTTATGCAAGAAGTCTTTAATATTATAAACAAAAATAACTATGCAATAGCATTATTAATAGACATGACAAAAGCCTACGATATGGTTCAACACGACATCTTACTTAAAAAATTATATAACATCGGCATTCGCGGGAAAAGTCATGAATGGATTGCGTCTTATCTCAAGGACAGAAAACAATTTGTTGATATCGAGTTCAGTATTGAAATCCAATCGCAGATCTTGAATATACGATCTGATGGTAAAGTAACAAACACGTCAATACCTCAAGGTAGCGTAATAGGATGTCTTATGTTTCTAGTGTACGTAAATGACCTACCTAAGGTATTAGACGACCATTGTGTTATATACGCGGATGACGTCTCAATACTGACCCCATGTAAAAGTAACTTAGAAATTAACGATAAACTAAAATTAACTATAGAAAAAATAACGACATGGATGAACAATAATAATTTAAAGATCAATCTGTCAAAAACCAAATTACTCCCTTTTTATCCCTACCAAAAAGAACCCATTCATATAGATTTTACGTTTCGTGGTAATCTTTTAGAGTCAGTGAAAGAAAGTAAATTACTAGGAATTATACTAGATACTCACATGAATTGGAAACCGCACCTTAATAATTTAGATATGAAACTCTCTAGATTTTCTTATGGCCTCCGTGAAATAAAAAAATGCACTGACGAAAAAACAGCCTTGACCGCATATTATGCGTACGCGAATGCATGGCTCAGTTACGGTATCATGTTATGGGGGAACAGTACAGACGCCCCAAATATTTTCATCCAACAAAAGAAGCTAATACGTATTATAGCAAATATAAAACAAACGGACAGCTGTAAACCTGTTAACCAGTCGAAGGGTATTTTAACCGTACCATGCATGTACTTGCTTGAAATGTGCAAATTTGTGAAATTACATTCAGACTTTTTTACAACAAGGCAAGATTTACCATCTAAACACTATTTACGCCAAAGAACAAGAACTAGATTAATGCTGCCTGCATCCAAATTGGAATTACACTCAAACAGTCCCTTTGTAATGGCTATCAAAATTTATAACAAATTACCTTGTGCATTGAGAGAATTAACACAGGAACAAAAATTCACTCAAACTCTAAAAGACCTCTTTATAAATAAATGCTATTACACAGTACAAGAGTATTTACAAGACAACATACAATAATTTAAAAAAAATGCATGAAAATAATATCAATTAATAAATAAAAATGTAATTACATTCAATATTAACTGAATAGAAGTAGATACGATTAAGATTAATATTAATATTAGTGCATGTATAATAATATTAGTGCATGCATATAATAAAATACCAAACTTGTAATCAATTCGTTGTTATTAAAAATAAAATCAATTCATTGTTATTAAATTCAATCAATTTTATTTATATAATCAAACAAAAAAAAATCCTTAATTTTAATTAAATACAATTTACAAATATAATCTATACTTAATTAAATTGTTTTTCACAGTTAAAAATAAAATTTAACCTGTTATTATTATTTCTTAAAAATGAAACATATTAACAAGGTGTATCAAATTAATTATTAAATTAAACAAATGAGAGATAAAAAGCCATACCTATTAGTTAAAACTATCCTATATTCTTATAAAATAAAAATTTACAAAATTGGTACAAGAAATGAAAATGAGATATTAAATTGTGCCCTCCTCCCTTCTAATTTTGCTGTGCCCGACAGGGTCCATGATGTTCACGATTTGTTATTTTTAAGACCTAACAACCATTGTGGAATAGCAATAAAGAATTGAGAATTGAGAATTGAGAATTGAGAATAGAATATTTTACTAAAGGCCGATAGAAAGTTGCAACTTAACTAAATATAGAGGAACTATTAACGTACTTTTGACCTTCAGTTGTAACAATGTTCCGAATATTTATTCTAATAGCATATCACCATTATAACTGGATTGATTAGCAAAACTGGAGTGGCCAGCTTTCCTCAACCTTTGTTATCTGATTGGGAGAAATTTTCCATTCAATAAGTCATGGCCTCGCTGAGGGTCCGCACGCAACATATTCAACTGGAGTAATCTGCCATTAGGCCAAAAAGCTGCTCGGTTATCTGCGACATCTGGACGATGTTTATATTTTGAGGGACTCCGACAACCTCTATAACGACTTCCCGCTTATCGTCGTCTGCATGTCTAGGTAATCTCATGTTCCACCTTTCATGCACAAAATTCCACCCTATTATCTAAGTACGAAGAACCACCCTGACATACGACCGTCGACTTTTTTGTACAAATACCTGAGTTGATCCCCGGGGACAGCGTTCTGATATTAAATCTAAAATGTCGGTACTAGAGCACATTTTCCCTGACCACGTTTTCGTTTTTTCTGTTCTTAGAAACGGATTTATTATTAATGGGGAAGCGGCGAACTTACCTTTAGTTTTGCTCAGTTTACTTTGAAAAAGCCTCAGACTCAGACTATTAAAAACAAAATCTCAGGAAGGTGTTTTGAAGAGAGATTTGAAATTGTATTACATAGGCACCATGAAATATGGAAGCGAAATGTTTTCCCGTTTGTTTTCCAAGTCAATGATACTCAAGTTAGAATAAGAATGGAGCTATCGATTGCTTTTACTTTTAATCAAGGTGAGGGTGGGTCTTCTATTTAATCAAACAAGCCGAATATTACAAGGGTGGGTATTGGAGTTTGATCTACTCTAATCATTTTCTTTGACATCGAAATATATTGTGTTTAGGTTTTGACATTAAGGCAATATTGTATCAAATGAGACAATATTTTATAAGTTAAAGAAAGTAGAATTTAAACTAGAATTATTCCTTGTATCGACATTCGCTTCACCAGTCCATTTCACCTTCACCAGGCTTTATACAATAGATCTCCGATTTCCTACTAAACTTAAAGGTTTTTTGTTTTTTTCGTAATATCTTGCTTCTGGGAATACTAATAATATTTTAACAAGGCGTTTAAATGATCCTTTTCTCTTGATTAATACATTTCCGAATATTCATTAGGAATTACGTATCGTTTTCCCAGGAAATGTAGACACAAAACTAGGCAGGCTATTTTGAGAAATCACACATTTCCGATAACAATGACGTAAATAAGAAGTTTAATAATGCACCTAATAAATATGAATATAAATATTGGACACACAGAACACGGAAAGATTTTTTCTTTTCCATGTTCTGTGATTGGACACCATCACATACATTGTTCCAATAAGTACCAAATTATAGCCGCTTTAGCACTAGTATTATGAAAATTGGAAACAACGACGGATATTACCACATACCTACAGCCAGACCCGAGGAAATATTGAATAGTTCGTTTTGAGTATCTACCCGACCGGGAATCGAACCCGCTTCTAGAGATAGCGGCGCCTTGAATACCGGTGCGTACACCACTCAGACACGGAGGTCGTCAAAACTTGACTTAATAATTCTCAAACTGGTGACAGTACTATTTTTAATTTGTAACACCAATTGGGTGTTTGACTTTTGTTGAAATGTAGATATTTAATTATGACATGCGAAAATATAACATTATTGAATAACAAATATGAAAAAAGAAATTCAATATGTATTATAACAAGCGAATTATGAGCTACTTAATTGTGACTCTAGCTATCTCTTTCTAAAACGAAATTTTCTATGGCGAGAGTATGGCGCTATAGAAACGTGACGTCACGTTTATATAGCGCTCTCCTTGTCTGATTAGTAAGTTTGATGCTCTATATCGCTGAAAATATGCAAGATATTTGAAAATGAATACCTATGTTGTGTTGCTACTAGTTAAATGAACATTTCAAGTCAATAAAAAAATGTCAGTCAAATACCCAATTGATACATCACCTACGGCGATAGTCGCCCACTGGGTTGTATCTCACTAACAATAATTTGTTTTCTTTCCGTAATCAACATGATATAAAGTAATAACATTATAGTTAACCCAAGAATCCCCAAACATGTGTTATAACTTCTTTATTGATTTGTTACAAAAATTGATAGATCACCTGCTGCGCTACTCCCCATTTATTCTCACTAATAATAATTTGTTTTCTTCCCGTACAGTCATCAAACATAAATCCACCCTTTTGACAACGCTAATAGAAAACTATAAACAGTTTATGAGCCGAGACGGAGACAAATTAACGAGGGCACGTGCCGAGACGGCGCCCCCGACGGTGTGTAGGGGGGCAGCACACGGAGACGCATTGCTCGTAATAAGAACAATAGAGAATTGGTAAGTTTCACCTCTAAGTTCAACAATATAATGATCTCCGTGGTCGGGGGGTGTAAGCACCGGTTTTCAAGGTCCGGGACCGCTATCTCTTGAGATCCCGGGCTCGATTTCCGGTCGGGTAAATATTGAAAACGAACTTTTAAATATTTTCTCTGTTCTGGGTGTATGCGGTAATACCCGTCGTTGTTTCCAATTTTCATAAATTACTCAAGCTTCTACAGTTTGGTAATTGGAACAATGTTTGTGATGGTGTCCAATTTTTTTTATAGAAATATCTCCGCAAGAAATATCAAAATCTAAACATTTTCCATGTAATGCAAACCGAAGGTGCAACAAAATGATTGTCGGCTGCCGCGCGTCAGCAAACGGAGACGCAGTGCATGCTAACATTGGACTTAATTTGGTAACTCTTGCATCATCGACGAAACATTAGAAGTAGTAGTGAGAAGAGAGAGAGAGAGAGAGAGAGGTATTTAGTAACTTTAGTAACACAATAGGGTAAACAAGTAAACAAAAAATCGTAATCTAAACGTGGACTGTTATCAGAGTATTTTCATGTAACTTGACATGAAGGTGCAATAAAATGAGTATCAATAGGTTTGGTGTAAATTTAACGAGGGCACGTTGCACTACGGATTGTTCCATTGCACAATTGTAATACATGGAACATTGGGGACTTTCACCTCAAAGTCGAAAATAAAATACTAAATCAATGGTTTTCGAGTATTTGAGCGAACATATTTTGTAATGCAACGCACGGCGGCGACACAATGCTCGTTTTGTTGCACAAACAACTGAGAAGAATGTTCTCATTGGCAACTATCACCGTGGGCGTACGCTGCGTCAGGCACAAGTCAAGACGCGTAGTCGCGCGTGCCACAGAGTGTACCCTACTCAATGATGTGAACGTTACATGACAACAGGGGGCCAAGTCAAGTTAAGTCATAATCGTGTCTCAATCGTGTTTCAATGTATGTAGTGTGTGGTGTGACGATCAGAAATATTGTGAAAAAAGTACACATTTCTTGTAACTTATGTGTTAAAAAGCACTACAATTGAACTACAATTGAAACACGATTGAGACACGATTATGACTTCGCGTTAGCAGGCTTGGCCCCCAGAATGCATTTTGTATGTTCGCTCAAAGTAGACACGCCCGTTTACGACTTCTTACGCCCTTTATTCAGTGGTTAAGATAGGATAAGGCCAACTGAATGTCCCGTGGTTCAAGTGAGCGTCTGACTGTCCGCCGACTGACTCTGATTGTTTCGGCATAGTGGGCCGTCAGCGACATCGTTCGCTGCGACTCAGCCGTAGCTTTAGCACGAAAAACTTGTTATGGTAATCGAATAACTATACCGTCTTTCATAAGCTGTCAAAGTGCTGCTGTCAAATATACATTGAATATCAGTTCCTTATACGACCAAAAGAGGCGCTGCTCAGGTTTTCATACAAAATAATTATGATCACGGTAACGGTTACCATAACGACCGTTTTTTGCACTAGGGCTACTGCTAAATAATTAAGTACGCGCTGTATGGACACTCCATTTAAATTTATAGAGATACAAACTAAACGCGAACATTCAGGCACTAACTGTGAGCTTATCAGGACACAGCCTAAGGGTATCAATCTCAAACATGTTTAATAGTATGCAGCCATCCTTAGTGCTTTGGGTAGTTCATCATGCGACTTTCCCGGCTTATTTATTCCCGGGGAGTTCCCCGCTTAATGGCGCCTTAAGCGGTAATGTGTGGCTATAAATTAAGCGATAATAAGTTTGGACAACACGCCGCCGTTAATGACTGCGGTGAGATATACCGTTCGATGGATCCAACGTGCAACTGCTGGGATTAAAAATACTGTAAAATTGTGAATAACCATTAACGAGGCCGGGTGGTTGGTTTAATACCTTTGTTAAGGAGGAATATATTTTAGGACTAGTAATTAGGTACTCATTAAACTGCTGTTTGCTTCAAAGCAATTAATGTCTTATTCAACTGACTTAATTTTTATAAATATAAATACTATTAATAAAAAAATAACTATTTATAAATTTATATTTAATCAGTGATCAATGATCATCGTTTTTGTTATGCATATTTATTGAGGTTAATAAAAAAATCTAACAATACTTCAAGATCATGAAAGTACCTACACACCGGAGCCGGAGGTGCGTTTCTGTAAAGACCCTCAATTCCAACGTCTTCGGTCGCTTTGCCTTCAGGTTCACATTTGAACACGAATGTTCATGTCAAATTATAAACAAACAAGACAAAAAATAGAACAGCATAGTCGTATAATGCGAGAGATCTCTCGTCGAATCCAGCTCGGATGGGCAGCGTTTGGGAAGCTCCGGCATATATTTGCGTCCAAAATTCCTCAATGTCTCAAGACTAAGGTCTTTGACCAGTGTGTGTTGCCAGTTATGACTTATGGAAGCGAGACGTGGTCTTTTACTATGGGTCTCATAAGAAGGCTCAAGGTTACCCAGCGAGCAATGGAGAGAGCGATGCTTGGTATTTCCCTGCTGCATCAGAAATGATGAGATCCGCAGGAGAACTAAAACGACCGACATCGCTCGAAGGATTGCTCAGTTGAAGTGGCAGTGGGCGGGACACATAGCGCGGAGAACCGATGGCCGTTGGGGGGAAAGGTTCTCGAATGGCGACCGCGAACCGGACGACGTTCCGTGGGCAGGCCCCCTACAAGGTGGACCGACGATCTGGTCAAGGTCGCGGGAAGCCGCTGGATGCGGGCAGCGCAGGACCGATCGTTGTGGAGATACTAGGGGGAGGCATATGCCCAGCAGTGGGCGTCGTACGACTGAAATGATGATGATGATGATGATGATGAGTCGTATAATGGCGGGTGCATAGATGAGATAAAGCGACGAATGGCTATCACACGGACATCGATGGACAAAATAAAGAAAATATGGAGGAATAGGAATATCACCAAAACCACGAATACCAGGCTCGTGCGCACTCTTATCGTCCCCATCTTTCTTTATGCTGCCGAAACGTGGACCTTACGAGAAGTGGAAAGGCAGAAGATAGACGCTCTGGAGATGTGGTGCTGGAGAAGAATGCTTGGCATTTCATGGACCGAGTTTCGTACAAATGTCTCCATACTCCAGGAACTCGGCATAAAGCAGCGTCTATTTTCCACTGTACAGTCTCGTATACTAACATGTTTTGGTCACAATTCGAGACGCGATAACGTGTCCATCGAGCGCCTAGTCGTCCAGGGGAAATTAGAAGGCACCAGACCGCGCGGGAGGTCACCTACGCGTTGGACTGATCAGATCAAGTCTTTTATGGGCGGGTCCATAAACGAGTGCAGTAGGATGACTTCGAGCAGAGAAAAATGGCGAGGCATCGTGCAGCGTGCTGTATCTGCCCCCTCCACCTCCACGACTACATGACGACCACGACCGCTCTGCCAAGAGTGCATCGATGAAGAAGAAGTCGTATACCAATTGGTGACCTACACTTTAATTTCGTAAATTCAAATAAGCTTACATAATGTTAATCGAGAATAAAGTTTTTTTTCAATACTTAGAAATCTGTAAAACTGTATTATTTGGAACCTTAAGGCGCTACTCGGAAAAAGTATGGACTTTTTGATATAAAACTATAGGACGGTTAGAGTTGTTACAAATCTGGTTTTAAGATATATATTTCTTCGTACCTTTATCTAGAATCGTTTAGTTTCTGAAACACGATTTTTCGATTTTGCCTCGACACTTTTTATTTTCGAATAGACCTCTAAAAATACGAAAATTCAAGATTATTCTCAAATGGGGTTACATATACTAATGGAAATTGGTTTAATTAGTGGACACCAATAATATTTAGGATCGTGTAGAAGCATTTTTTTAAATTCGCTATTGTTTTTTAATACGAAGTGATTTTGTGTTTTTTTGCCTAATCTGCAATATCCGTCTCACTCCCGCGCGCGTCATTTTCTCATTGCTATCTCGCTTCAGCATAATTTTTCCGAGTATCGCCTTAATTATATTGCTCTGCAATTACTCCTCACCGAAATCGTTATTTTCTTTGACCACATTTGTTTTACGCCCAAATATCATTTATAAATCCAATACAAGGCTTCATTTGACCCATTTTCCGAAATCCTTGCCAACAAAACGATCTTATTAGCGTAGTAAGCAGGATAAACACTTCCAATTTATCGGTAACTAATTACGGACGAAGAGAACGTAAGTAAGGGTAAGATTTTAGTTTAATATCAATATATTTAAACACTATATTTTATACTGTAATAACATAATAATATAATAGAAGTCATTTTACACGCTTTTATTTAACTTGCTGTGTATGTATTTCGGGTCGAATCTTGCAAGCAAAATTTGACCCACTTTCCTGTGTCCGATTGAGCTAACGTTAACATTATGAATGCAGGATTGGTTTGGATGACAATGCAATTAAAGTATAACTAGTTGGCAAAATACTTGCCATTAAAACTGAAAATATTGAAAATGAAGTATTTGCAAAAATCAACGCGTCCCACCTCTAGTTCCGATGCCCGAGCATTTGCCCGGGCAGTGAAAGGTCGTGGGTTCGATCGAGTCTTATTGAAGCTAGTTGTGAGACGGGTCGACTTTTTCTAATACTTCCTTTTCAATAATAAAAAAATGCATTGTGAATGAAAAAAAGTAAAAATAACTTGTCATTGAAATGAAATTTTTACAAAAACCTTATTTCTTTTATGCCTAAATATTATTTATAAATGTGACACAAGGCTTCATTTGACCCGTTTTCCGAAATCCTTGCCCAACAAAACGATCTTATTAGCGTAGTAGGCAGGATAAACACCTACAATTGATTGGTAACTAATTACGGACGAAGGAAACTTTAGGGTCGAAGCCATGACTCTGACGAAATTCCCGAACAAGGAACTAATCTCCACAAAAACTGGCCGAAATACACAGCTGGCTTCGTGGTCAGCGGTGAGAGACAAGCAGATTTGCTTCTATGTTCTCACATACATAATTTTAAGTACAATACACTACTAACACTGGCTAATAAGCGCAATATTTGTGTAATGTTGTGTACCTACGAGTTCTGTGTTTTTTTTATTCAAACGTAGGACGAAAACAATAAAGGTCACAGCACATTACATCAACTCGGAAAGGGATCGACACCGTATCGCCTTTCGCCTCACCGTCAACCAGGCGTCAACCTATCGCAAGCACGTAACCAAACCGGATCAGCGTCGGTACGTCGGCTCGGCTACGGCTAGGCGACGCCGCGCTTACGGCTAGGCGACGCCGCGCTTACGGCTCGCCGCACAGTGGTTCCATATAAAAAATATAAAAAAATGAGTAAAAAAAATATAACAAAATTAAAAAAAAAAATAAAAAAAATTACAAAAAAATGAAAAAAAAAATGACAAAAAAATTACAAAAAAAAATGATGTTCATTTTCATTTTCAGACCACCGTAAGCTCGGGTACGGAGAGACGTGAGCGCGTGGACGACTAGCGGTAAGCGTGGGGATAGCAAGTTGAGCGACCCGCAAAGCGGTTCGTGAGCTGGGTGCCGATTCTCAGGCAATCGAGAAAAGTTCACTTTTATAAGCTCGAAATTCAAATATAACACAGTTTTTGTATTGTCAGGATTTCACAATCGAAAAAGTTCCATCGAAAACCAGTCGAACGCTACGAATGGTAAAAACCAATAGATGTTCGTATACGAACTTAGCTGTCAAAATGAGTTTGTTGACATGTGGGACAGCTTAGTTTGTTTGAAACGTTCTAGCTTTTCCATGAAGCTCGACTTAATACTCTGAGGTAACTGGAGTTCTCACCCTGAATAAAAAAGTGTACCCAGCAAATTTGACATTTATGTATGTAGTGGCTGTCAGTTGTCTCATATGACCATACGTATTTTTTTAAAGTGTAGGAGAGACGGAAGACAGCCACTGTGTAATTTTTGGCGACAAAAAAGTGTTAGTACTGCAATCTCCAGTTACCTCAGTATTAAGTCGAGCTTCATGAGCTTTTCAATAGAAACCACAAACAATATGTTCGACATACGAATTACCACACTGAAAAAATTCGAATGCCTGAGAATCGGCCCCCTGGTCCCGAGGCGAGGCGATTACGTTACGATTCCGATTAGTGTGATTTGCAGTAGGGAGTTTCATACAAAGAATACTGAACCGCTCGAGTTGATACGTTTACGATCCCTTTCAGAGTTGATGTATGTGCTGTGACCTTAATGCTAGCTACTGTTGCTTGTGTAACAATAATGTTCTTATGTCACGAGGAGCCCGTGGCGTAGTGGTTGCACGCTCGGCCTGCGATCGTTGAAGTTAAGCCACTTTCGCAATGGTTGGTCACGGGATGGGTGACCAAAAACTTTTCATCTCAAGGTCCTCCGTGCTTCGGAAGTTGGCCCTGGCTGCATTTTGCAGTCGCCAATCAGCACTGGGCCCGCGTGGTGGGTCATGGCCCGTTCTCCTTAACCATCCATAAGGTAGGCCAGTGCCAGCAGTGGGGACATTAATTGGTACGAATCAAACATAAAAAGCATACTAAAAATACACTTTTTCATCTCTCAGATTCGGAAAGTTATGTATATTTAAACTGAGCAGCGGGTCCAAAACTATCCGTTTCACCCTAGGGTGGAAATGAATTTTAAGAATAGAACTGAATTTGGTTACAGTCAACCATAGAGTTACCTCATCGGCAATGAAAAAGTTTTCAACTAATTTTGTATGGGGACGGGACTTGCAAAATTAAAAAAAAAAGAATTTTATAAAAAAGAGAATATCTCAAAAACGTTTTTGAGATTTTAGCTACGCTACTCGTAGCGTAGCTAAAATCTAACAAAATTTTCAACCCCCTATAGTACTCCGGAGATAGTTAGGTGGCGTCCGATAGATATATTAAAAAATTTTTTTTTTGTTCCAAATTTTTTTTTTGTTATTTCAAAACTTCAATTTTTTTATACTTATTCCTATTATAAAAAAACAGAGAAAGCGAAGCCTCCCGCCACCTTTCTTTTATTTTTCTAGATAGTTTTAGTTGCCTATATTGCTTTTCTTATAGAGGGGGATGAAAAGCAGAGTGTATTTACTTTCCTTATATTCGAAATGAAAAGTAGAGTGTATTACTCGGCCGCAAAATTATTTTCATGTCGGGCGACGTATATTGAATCCCTCGCTGCGTTCAGGATTCTACTTTATTCACTGCGCTCTGGATTCAAAATAGCGCCCTCGCCTTAAATATGTTATTTTGCTCCCTTGTAATACAATCTACTATTACTGTAACTAAAACTACACTTCCACCGAAACTCAGATACGTTTCTCTCAACAATCCAACAGAAAATTATTTCTCCGAAAAATACCTGCCAAATTTAAAATTGTTTATTATTAATTTAAAATTTAAATTTCAAATGTTTTGCGTTGCACTTAATATTTTAGCTAGTAAAAATTATTAAACACCGTTTCAAACTCATTTACACTTAATATCCAACCTACATGAAAGCTATATAAAAAAATACCAAATTCTTCGAATGATTTTAAACTCTGTTGCATTGATCAGTAGGACTAAAGTAGTTTTAGCAAACTTACTTTAAAATTGCACCTAGCGATTGTTACAAAAACACGTAAACATATAAGTCAATAAATAAAATGGGCTTTGTTAGCCCACAATAATAAAAAATTAAGTTCAAAAACTAAAACCCGACTACTGAAAAATCACGCTCTAAAAAGTATGAAACAAGAAAATATTCTCATCTGAAATTGCCGTGGTCGTATGCCCCTTACCATAAAAAAACTATATTTTCATTCTAGGGAAAAGTGGCATACGACCACGGCAATTTCAGATGAGAATATTTTCTTGTTTCATACTTTTTAGAGCGTGATTTTTCAGTAGTCGGGTTTTAGTTTTTGAACTTAATTTTTATTTATATTATTTTGGGGTCATAATTTTGCGCTGTGTAGTGCCTGCCGGCACATAAAAAGAATAGCACTACCCCCTCTCTCACTCCCTTGAAGAACGACAGACCCACCTTGCCTCTGAGCCATATAAATATAAAAAACACCTAGACCAAGACAAATAGACATGTTCATGCACACAAATATTTGTCTTGTTCGGGAATCGAACCCGAGACCTCTGGCGCAGAAGGCAGGTAGTTTACCCCTGCGCCAAATCGGTCGTCAATATCTATAAGTTGTTTTCGAGACTCATTACGAATCGTCTCGCTCGCAGGTTTGACGACTTCCAACCTCCCGAACAAGCTGGGTTCCAAAAAGACTATAGCAGTAAACACCACATTCATACGCTGCGGCAAGTTACAACTTGCCACTTTGCTAGGCTGGACTATGAAAGCCTTTGATTCGATCGAGACCTGTGGGCGGTGCTGCAGTCTCTACAGAGGTGCCAAATAGACTACAGGTACATGAATCGATGTGCTCAGGTACTTATACCAAAATGCCACCATGTCCGTCCGATTACAGAACCAGAGCTCTATAATCCTATCCAACTACAGCGAGGTGTGAGACAGTAAGACGTCATCTCTCCAAAACTGTTCACAGCTGCGTTGGAGGGTATTTTTAAGCTTCTGGATTGGAAGGGATGCATCAACATCAATGGCGAGCACCTAACACACCTACGGTTTGCCGATGATGTAGTTCTTATGGCTGAGACCTTGGAAGACGTGAACACAATGCTCGAAGATCTCAGTAATGCTTCTCAAAGAGTGGGTCTTAAGATGAACATGGATAAGACGAAAATCACGTCCAATGCCCATGTTGCACCCGCTCCAGTTAATGTTGGGAACATTACACTCGAAGTTGTTGACCACTTTGTTTACCTAGGGCAAACGGTCCAGTTAGTTAAGTCCAACTTCGAGAAAAGATCTCTCGATGAATCCAGCTCGGATGGGCAGTGTTCAGGAAGCTCCGGCATATTTTCGCGTCCGAAATACCTCAATGTCTCAAGACGAAAGTCTTTGACCAGTGTGTGTTGCCAGTGATAGACGTGAGACTGACCTATAGAAGTGAGACGTGGTCTTTTACTATGTATCTCATATAAGAAGGCTCAAAGTCACCCAGCGAGCAATGGAGAGAGCGATGCTTGGTATTTCCCTGCCCGATCGAATCAGAAACGATGAGATCCGCAGGAGAACTAAAACAACCGACATCGCTCGAAGGATCACATCGTTGAAGTGGCAGTGGGCGGGACACGGTTGGTGCGGAAAGGTTCTCGAATAGCGATCGCGTACCAGACGACTTTCCGTAGGCAGGCCCTCTACAGGGTGGACCGACGATCTGGTCAAAGTCGCGGGAAGCCGCTGGATGCGGGCAGAGCAGGATCCATTGTTGTGGAGTTCCTTGGGGGAGGCCTATGCCCAGCAGTGGGCGTCGTTCGGCTGATATGATGAACTAAATTATTACCTAATAATGTTGTTAAACGGGCTACCTTCCTATTTTCGTCAAACAATGCTGGGGTGAACTATGGAATGCCATAAACATACATTTATACAAGGGCCTAATCATGTAGGATAATATTTGCTAGGGGAAATAGTCTAAGTTCGCTGTCCCTGTGAAGATGTCAAAATTCGACTTATGCGAGCAAAGCCACAAGCAACAACCAATAAAATATATATTTTTGAAACGAGCTTACCAAGAGCTTTCATTTGACACCAAACACGATATTCTATTAAAAAAAAAGTTTTTTAGTTCACTACTTTGTGTCGTCTAGAGGGCGCCATATTCAATTTCATGTGACGTGACATGGCCTATAACCAGCAGACAATCGAGACGCTTCCAACGATACCTAAATTGTGAATATATGATCAGTAGTTTAGAAGTTATGCGGGAACAGATGAACATACATACATACATACATACATACATACATACATACCGGTCAAACTCATAACCCTCCTTTTTTTGCTTTGCCGTAGTCGGGTAAAAATACAATAAGTAATAGTGATTTTGATAAGTAAAAATTTATAAAACTCTTCAATGCTCTAAAATGTGTATGCTAACAAAAAGATATATTTTAAATTCACAACACGTCCATTTTTATTGCGAGAACGCATTATCAAGACTTGAGGTGGTTTAATATAAGAATTGAAATGATACTGCATCAATAATGTATCAGTTTTATTGAATTCGAAAGTGGGCATGAGTAGGGGTTATCGAAAATTGAAGGATATATTTCATTGTACAGTCTAGAGCACGAAAAATTTTATACATTGATTTTGAGCTTGCATTTATGGTATTCGTTATAAGATGGGTTTTGTATTGGTGATGTTACTTATGACGCGCTGTTGTTCTGTTATGTATGATTGATGAATTTGTTAATTATGGCGTTAAAGTATAAAACGACCCCGGAAAAACGCTTTGAACGGGTGCAATTAAGGTTTGTTAAACATGTTAACCTACCTCTTAAACCACTTATGAAAATAGTACAATCTCCATGACAACCGTAATATTTACCGGCCCTGAATTCCAAGCCCTTCTTTAGCCCGCAACAATAAAGGATTAGAATTTTGAATTCAGAAGGCCTAGACCGTATATACTCCTATATACAGGGCGTCCCAAAGTTCACTCACATGGAGGGAAAGTACCTTAAATACTGAAGATATAAAATTTTACTGAAAGGAGACTTCATTTTTATTTTAAAAAGAAAACGAACTGCATAAACCGAATTTTGAATAATCACTTGTCTGAACTGGGAATCGAACCCGCTGAATGTAAAAAAAATATTTCTCTTATTTAATTGTACCGATCGAAAGACTCGATTATACCTAAGCATTTCTTCTAAATAACATAGTCTCTTAAATAAAAGGAAGACTACGAAATTTAACATTTAATGTTGAATAACAAGTTTGTGCAGCGTTATGAATAGCCTTTTCTGTGACTGTCGTGTCCAATACAGACTTTAACATTTCAACGTAGGTATTAGTAATGAGTGAAGATTGGAGCAATTATACCTAATTCCCTATCATAAGTGTTTGATAATGTGATAAGTAACACCACCTCGATTGGTTTTAAAAAGTTTGAATAATTTCGTGCGGGTTCGATTCTCGGTTTGGACATGCTATTATTAAAAAAAAAATTGAATGCAGTTCTATTGTTATTTAAATAAAAATAAAGTCCTATTTCAATAAAACATTCTATCTACAGTATTTGGTGTGGTCTATGCCACCATGTGACATAGTCATTGGAAGCCGTGGGGGCGTCCCACGACTATGCCATATGTTGAAATAGACCGCACCAAAGTAACTATACAAACATTTTTAAACCAATCGAGCTGGTGTTACTTAACACATTATAACTTTATCAAACACTTTATGATAATTGCTCCAATCTTTACTCATTAGTAATACATTGAAATGTTAAAGTTTTGAGCACGACAGTCACAGGAAAGGCTATCCATAACGCTGCACAAACTTGTTATTCAACATTAAATGTTAAATTTCGTAGTCTTCCTTTTATTTAAGATGCTATGTTATTAAGAAAAAATGATAAGGTATGATCGAGCCTTTCGATCGGTACAATTAAATTAGAGAAATATATTTTTTTACATTCGGCGGGTTCGATTCCCAGTTCAGACAGTTGATTACTTAAAATTCTTTGAATGCAGTTCGTTTTCTTTTTAAAATAAAAATGAAGTCTCCTTTCAGTAAAATTTTATATCTTCAGTATTTAAGGTACTTTCCCTCCATGTGAGTTAATTTTGGGACGCCCTGTATATGAGTATAGTATAGTATATTATTATGAGTATATATGAGTAGGGTGTGGCGCCAATCCACATTTTAAAATTAATATTTTTTTGCTATAATTTTGAAATCAATGATAAATGTACATGAGTGTAAGTAAAGCAGTGTTAATCAACTGCACATAACTCGGTATTAAAACACTTGTGGGGTACTATTGAAAATTCGCCAAGGCTCGTTTTTAAACTCCCACTCGTGTTTTATTACTCCTCATTATGCGACAATCGTATTTATAAACTACTTATTATGATAATTATAATTTTTTCCTTTTCAGTTGACAGGTTAAAATTCAATCAAATAACTTTTGTAACATCTAAGCGTAGAGACGGCGGAAGTGACTTTATTTCATACTATTCTTGGTAATAGATTGTATTTTGATTTATAATAACATGTTATAAGGAAGTTGAAGAGTATCCAGTTGTATTATGGTCTAACTTCGACTGTTCATTTCATAAATGGCACTCTGTGGGCCATAACTGTTACACATTTGGATATATTAAATATGTAATGGCGTCTTAAGGCATACCGTTAGTTCCCTAATTCATGAAAGTTAATTTAATTAAAGGTCAAGCAAAAGCGTTTTGATATTTACTGCCTTGTGTTGTATTTACGACAAACATAGCGCCAGTTATGGCAATGAATTATTTATGAAGTATCAGGGAATAACAGAACTGTTATTAATTGTATTATTTTCCTTTCTTCTGAAATAGTCTATTATTAGTTATTGATTTTTTCTTTGATAGTAAGTGTTCCAACACTTACACAAAAACAATGTAAATTTAAAATAAAAATCAATATCTTCGAGGATATAAATAAAGTATGCATTACAAAAAAGCTTTAATTTTTACCCATTTTCCGTTTCACATTCAATTTAAATGCAAACTTTTTTCAAGCTTGCTTTCACTTGTTTCTCTCAAGACTAGAATACACATAGGTGAGTTCTACTTACTCTAGACACATAAGATAGAGTTACGATACACTTATCCTTTGCAGTATGAAACAGTTTTTATTTTGATCCATCAGGGTAGGTATTTTGAATATTGAACCTCTTTGAACTCTTTATTCCGCCAAGTTCAGTAACTCCAATGAGTTAGACAAGTGCATTGTATATCGATGTTACATGTTTGATTTTTGATGAACGATAAAGACTATTATAACGAAGCGAAGAATTCGTTTGAAATGTCTTATGTATATTTTTATGTAAAAGCGAGTTCAAGTTATATCGTATCACTACATAGTATAAAACAAAGTCGCTTTCACTTTCCCTATGTCCCTTTGTATGCTTAAATCTTTGAAACTACGCAACGGATTTCGATGCGTTCTTTTTTAATAGATAGAGTGATTCAAGAGGAAGGTTTATATGTACTTTTTATCCCGATATTCCCACGGGAACGGGAACCACGCGGGTGAAACCGCGGGCGGCCGCTAGTAGAATAATAAATTACAATTTGAATATACTTAGGTACTGTAAATAAAGATATTCTCGAGCATGTTATACAAAAGCCCGTAATAAATGACTCAAATTTCGTACTAAAAGTAAACTCTGTTCGCTGGTAGAACATGAAAGAATATAAATTGTGTACCAGTTAATCTCCCATGTGAGTTTCTACTTCACGTTACAATTTATGATGGTAACCTGGGCTTATCTCAACACATTTACTTCATATTGCTATTGTGAATAGTTGAATATATCGTCACCTGTAATTTGGTGCTGTCTAATTTTAGAAGTACAAAAACATGAACACATTTTTTTGTTTCTGAGATACGAAATATGCTAATGTCCTTTAGTTGACAAAAAAGATACTAACAAAATAAAAAGTATCAGTTCGGTGTGAAGACACTGATGGTGTAAAACATATTCATTAGGAAACATTGTTTTTTTTTCTTTTCTTTTATGACTTAAATTTATAAATAACTAGCTTTCCGCCCGCGGCTTCGCCCGCGTGTACTACGTCGTGTAGTATAGTAGTCGTTATCCCGCGGGAAGGTGATATTTTTCAGGAATAAAAAGTAGCCTATGTCCTTTCTCAGGCTCTAGACTATCTCTGTACCAAAATTCATTCAAATCGGTTCAGTAGTTTAGGTGTGATTGTGTAACACACAGACAGACAGAGACGCATTTATAATATAAGTAAGGAAAGGATAAGGATTAACATTTATCTCTCTTGTATTTTATCTCCCATCATTGCATTGTATGACATTTAATAAATATCGATTAAGAGAAGGTTTAAACCTAGAACAAAATCACAGGTACCTACAAAAACAGAAATAGTAAACACCGAATTAGTTTTTTTTGAATTATTCGTAAAATAAACATATTTTTTGCAAATCGTAATATTGGCTCAGTAATATGCGCCATAATGAAAATAAATTGATTAAGTATAGCTGAAAATTCGACCAGAACTTTGAGATTTTTTTATCGACTAAATGTGATTATTTTATGATTTCACTTAGTCCATTCCCTTTCAAGTATGTTGTAATATCTTTAAACTTTTTTTCAAATAATTCGTGGTTTAATTTGTATTGTAAAAATCAAATCTAAGACTGGCGATTTGCCTTCATACCCCCTCTTATGAAAAATTTCAGTAAATAAAACGATGTAGAGTTCATTATTATTTATTAAATTATTCATTTACCCCTTTATTACAAAACGTGGACTAAAGTTAGACTTGGTTTAAAATTGATGCAAAATCTGTCTTTCATTTGGAAAATGAAAGTGACAGCACCAGTTTAGTACCAGTTTTAAACCAGGACTGTTACAGTCATAGTTTTGTAATAAGGTGGTAAGAGTTTAGTAAACAAGAAGAGGATCATTCGGCTTTTTGAAATTCAATTATTCCTCAAAGCGTACAAATATCCAATTTTTATTTATTTAGATAAATACTTAGTGGATAATTGTGTATGACAGGAAAATGTTGTTAAGAAATGTATTACTCCGTGCAATTGACTGTTGAACATTCTTCAAATAATAACTAAATGTTTGAGATTTTAAATTATTTTTATGCAATCACAGTGCAATTCTGTAAGTATAGGAAAAAATTGATAGTAAAAAACCACGAGCCCTATAAGTAGCTTTCAGGCGAGATTCGAACCCGCGCCTCCGGGAATCCGGCTCGATGCTCTGACCAACTAGTTAAGCTACCGAAAGGCTAGGTTTCGGTTTATCAGTCAGGTCGACAGAAAAAGACCGGTCGCTCGCCTACCCGCTGGTCAGACCAAATCAAAACGCTAACTGGCCTGCCAATACCAAAAGCCATTAAGACCGCCGAGGATAGAACCACGTGGAAGAGCTTAGTATATCGGGCCTAAACATTTCAATGTGGACGCGACCTTCAGCAATGAAGATACCGACTAAGAAGATGTATGTTTGACCACGAATTTCTCAAAAAACATAAGCCATATCGAGATTATTGTTTTTGACTTTTATTATTTGTATTCCAACTTAGTGAAGTCTAAGCTTTATCAAAATCGGTTCAGTAGTTTTGAGATGGCATTTTTGATATTATGGTCTACACTAAAAATTAAGAAAATAATAAAAAGTAATTTAAAAAATTTAACCGACTTAAAAAAGTACCTGTTAACTGAAAAGGAAAAATAATATCTTTAAAGTTCCTTCCTTTTTAGGTCGTTGCCATACAGGAGCAAGAAAAAACAGGTAAAGACACCGACCACAAAGAGGTTAGGTTACTTTAAAGATATTACTTTTTCCTTTTCAGTTGACAGGTACTTTATGAAGTCAGCTTTTTTTTTCAAATAACATGAACGGAAATATGCATGCTATTCAAAAACCTGATAACGACTAAATTGCTATTCATTTGAAAATAAATCAGATATTGTCAAATAGTTCAAAAATATACGGAACAATATATTCTTTTCGAATAGCGTCGCTTTTAATATTGTTATCACGAACGTACATTTTTGTTATGTTGTCAATTTTTATATTTCGGTTTAACGCTTCCTTTAGGATTCGGAAACTTTAATGGCGCCAATAACTAAGCAGTATTTTCAAAAATAATAATAGTTAGTAGGTGTAATTGTTTAAGGAATATATGAAATCTGTAAATATAAAAGGCAAATAAGAATTGATTTTGTAAAATTCAATCTCTAAGGAGATGAAATGACGGTATGCGTTCCCCGAATAACAAGTGAGCAACGCCGCGTGCTAAAGCTAGTGTAAATTATCTGTGAAAGCCTTCGATCAACAATAGTACTAGATGAAGACTCACGAACTAAATCAAAACTTTTTATGGCACCTTTATGCGGAAAAATTACAGGAACGCAAGTGGCTCAAGTGGGCGTATATTTGCTCAGCCGTGTTTGTCACTCCAACTATGTATCTAAGGCTCACGAGTCACGAACTGAACCAAAACTTTTTATGGCACCTTTAAACGGAGAAAAAAGGCTATTAATGTTAAGATCTCACGTCATAAATGACAGGAACTACTTAGAAATATACGCGCAAGTGGTTCAAGTGGGCGTATATTTGCTCGGCCGTGTTTGTCACACCAACTATGTATCTAGACCTAGGTGTTATTGTTGATCGAAGGTAAAAGCAATTTAATTACACTAAGAAAAGCGAGTTTGAGTCCTAGGATTCCGGCTCTGGTATCGTTTAAAACCTCTCAAAATGTAGCTTAAAGCAAAAATTATAGTCTGATTTTGTCGGGCCCGTTGGCGCAGTGGTACTAATCATACCTCCTGAGCCAGGGGTCGCGGGTTCGATCCCCAACCGGGACAAACATGTGATGAGCATTTGTGTGTGTTCCGTTCCTGTGTGTTATATAAATATACTAGTGACTCTCCGCGGTTTCACGCGAGTGGTACCCGTTCCCGTGGTAATATCGGAATCAAATATAGCATTTGTTACTCAGGAAGAATGTAGCTTTCTAAAAGTGAAAGAATTTTTAAAATCGGTCTAGTAGTTATTGATTTTATTAATTACAAACAAAAATACAATCATTTCTCTGTATAATATTATAGTATGGATATGCGTATTTGAAATACTTCTGTAGTTTCTGATTTCCGTAATACAAGTGCACTACTATTACTTCGAAATCAGATCAATAGGACGTTTAAGGATCAATCGAATATTTATTTATTTATTTTTTCCACGTGGACAAATTCACGGGTAGGTACTACTTATGAGTAAGAACTGGAATACAATGAAAAGGCTTATATATTAATTAGTAAGGGACAAAGGGCTTTGGTTGGGTCTGGGCTCCATATTATCACAACTAATTATTTTTACTTTCATCCCACTTAACAGGCAGGTAATAGAATCTAGCTTGCTTTGTGAAAATAAAGCGATACATTTTGTGACGTACTCGTATTTTGTACGTTTGATTACCTACTGTCAAATAAAACTTACAGGTTTAAAAAAAGGTTCTAGATAAAAGACAAAACATTGTGTAGGAAAAACAAACTTTCAATGTAGCAATCAAATTTAAACGTAATGAAATTTTAAATTTGCTTAAATAAATAAATGTAATTTATCATGCGAAAGGAATAAAGCAATTTCATTAACAAAATATTTGTTTCTGCGAAGCTTATTTCAAATTAAATTTGATCCCTTTAATCTGATTTTTTTGTTAATTAAAGTTATTTATTAACAGTTATTTGAACTCCGTTACATCAGCTTTTTCGTTGTTTATATTATTTTTTATCGTAGTATTATTTTTTATTCACTTAAGGTAAAAATCGACACTTATTATTATTTAAAGGTTTTTTGTATAAACTAAAGACATTTTAGAATCTAAAACACTATAATTTCTCACAAACTCAAACTCGATACTTACTAATTCTCGACAAAGTATTTCCACTTCCAATCACGTGAATACAGGTAACAAAAAAAACCACGTGTTTATTATACAGCCAACAAACTTCGTAGCGGCTACGAGTCTACGAGCTACGGCGTAGCGCGTCCGTACCGTAGCGCGGGGCGAGTCGCACTGAGCTGGCTCTTGACAAGACAATCTTTGCTTTAGTGGCCCTTAACAGACAACAACTCGCGAGCTTTCACACGGATAACGGCCGTAACGGGCTTTGTCTCGCACCGTCTTTTTAACTCGGCTGAGTGTCACGACGCTAATTGGTGACGCTTGTTTTGTTTTAGTGGTGCCTACAGAAATAACGTTTTTGTATTATTATGTAACGCGATTGTTTAAACTCAAAAACTATAAACTCAAACCAGCAAGACTTATTACAGAACATTTATTGTATGGCGTTTAAGCAGCCGCTTGTCTGCCTTGCTTTTTGATTAACATCTTATTTGTTATCTAGTTTTTACCATTTTTGTAATTTTTATGACATGCACTGCCACCATTTAAATACCAAAGCAGTACTATATTTTACCGTAATTGTCTTTCTTTTATTTGGTAAATAAGAAAACAACACCAAATTCCTCGATATTTCAAATTCTTTTTATAGTAATCCATGCACAATTTATTGCGTAATTTTGATTATTTACGTCTACAAAGTTTAACGTTTTAGAAAACAAGTATGTGTGTTCTACATGTAGGTATAAACAACCTGACAAATAAGCAAATTATAAAAACAATACGTACTAACGATGTTAAAAATGTCGTTGCTTATTTACTGTGAATATTAAAAATTATGATTCTGGAGGTGAGTTTTCATGTTTGTAATGGCTGCGAGCCTAATCACGCCAATTTTTCAGCCACTGAAACCGGCTGCGATAATTGGCACATGTTTTTTTATTGTGATGGAATAGGCACCCTTGTTTTGCTTCGCTACGCACTAACAAATTTATCAAACACGACTGAATAAATTTTGTAGTCAAATTCTGGTGACGTTTTTATCAAACGGAGAAGGCGCAGTGGTTCTGGTTTTGTCTCCCAAACCACTGGTTGTGAGTTTGATAACCAATGTAAGAAATGTGATGGAAATAAGTTTGATAGGTATCTCTATATGTATTTTGTATGTGGTCGATATATTATCACTGATATACGTAATTCTAGAATACGTTATACAAGTGCAGCAACTTATTTCGGAATCAGGTATAATGTCCGTGATAAAAACTATGCAAATATCTATTAAAATTCTTGATTTATCGTCTTAAATTTATATGATAACAACTGTTTACAAATAGGTACTTACTTTAACAGTTTATTCAACACTTTTAACTTTCAAAGTTCATTTTAAGTAACCTTTATGTTACAATTAGCTGTAGCTCGTAGGGCGAAGAACAAGTAACGCGAGTATGAAACTTGTCAAGTAAATTATATGGTATTTAGCGCAGATGTTCTTCACAATAAAAAATCTTACCGCATGAGATAACAACGTGAGGAAATTACGTAACTTTTATTTAATAATCATCAAAACAATATCTTAAAAGAAGACAAAAATGAAGGCACCTAAAGATTTACTAAGATAACGTACTATTCTTATTCGATTTTTTTTTTATATTTACGTATAATGCAATATAAATAAATTTATCAATGCCATTGATAATAATTTAAATAAATATTATAATTCTGTTCTCTTTTTGTCATTGTAATATTTACAAAGATATCGACTCGAATTGTCGCGCAACAATAACAAAAATACGCATTGAAATATCTCACAAAAGTTTCCAAAGAGATATCCAATTAAATTATTTACAACATTATGTAAGCGTGAAATTCACACGAGTTATAAGGGTGTAACAAGTTCATCCTCCGAGGTACATAAAAACAGGCAAATCACAAAACGAGATAACACCCGCTAGGTCTCCGGGAATCTCATTTTCAATATGTTTTTATAACTTTCAGTGAGGAAATGAGGTGGCGCTCCGGGCTCCGCGCCACATTGTCATCATAAACCAACCGAGGCCTCTTCATAAATCCGCACAGAATGTACCTTTTTACGCATTATGCCATAACAAAGAGGTTTCTTTCCCGCACAATGCTTTTAAAACCGGCAAATAACTCGTATTTGTATCTGATTATTGGTTTTTGTTGGTGCCATCTCGAGGGCGAAATTAGGTAGCGTGCTCATAGTGTAGAACGTAATATAAGGTTTTTCGTGGAACGTAAATACATGTATTAAGATGTGTCGTGAGTAATCAACTGGGGAGTTATGATTCCATTAATGGTGGTGTGACCTCCGAAATAACCCGTGTAATATCCACCTACGTCGCGTCGGCCCCCTTGATTTGTTCTTGCGACTAAGCCATTAATACTTTTGTTCCTGCTATATTCTTCCCGCGATGATTGATGTATTATTAACACAGGAATATCTATAATGCGGCGAAAATATGAGTTCACTTATTCAGGTTTTGGTTGACACCTTAAGGGTTTTAAGGCGAGGCGAATAAATGAATGGATTTTGTCTTCTTCAACTGTGTCTGATATTAGTAATATCATAATAATTTTTGTACTAAAACTTTACGTTTTGTTTTCTTAATTTAAACATGTGTTAATGTTTTATTTAATTTTGTATTTCTTTAATTATAATGAAGCAAAACATTGCATTACTCTCACTTCACAAGCAATAAGTCAGTAATAAATGTTCAGTTTCAAATGCAGGAATTAAAAGTGGTATCCATAAATCATATAATAGTCACTAGATTACATAAGTAACAAGATCTATAATTACTTTACCAATTTGTCCTATATCTTTATATATATGTTTCTTCTGTGCGTGAGTATGTAACTGAGCTCCTCCTAAACGGCTGGACCGATTTTAATGTTTTTTTGTGTGTCTTCAGTTGAATTTGAGAATGGTTTAGATTTATAATTGGACCCGGTAGATGGCGTGCTGTACTGGCTGGATCTGGCGGTACGAAGTTCGCCAGATCAGCTAATATTATCATAAATTACAAAAACGTTGAAAATGGAAAATGAAGTATTTAGAAAAATCGACCCGTCTCACAACTAGCTCCGATGGGACGGGTCGATTTTTCTAAATACTTCATTTTCCATTTTTCTGTAATAAAAATTGCATTGTGAATGCAAAAAACTAAAAATTAAAATAAAAAAAAAAAACAAAAAACGTTATTGAAAATAAATCAAAACAAAAGTTAATATTAAAAATGCACACACATTTTCAAACGAAAAAGTAAAACCGGATACTCTGGCATACTTTACGGTTAGTTCTATAAAAACTAGGTTCCCTTTAGGCACCCGCGGCGCCAATGCGGAGTTCAGCAGCTTTTCTTGCTCATTTTTAGCGAAACCCAACATAATAACCTCTTGTTGACTATGCCGGTACTCTCACTCCACAAGCAATAAGACAGTAATAAATGTTCACTTCTAAAGGCAGGAATAAAAAGGGATATAATAAGTAGATATTGTGAATTGGTACTCGTGAGAATTCAATATTATCGTTCGACTTGGTGAAAGAAAACTATGGATTTGTTTGCTTTTTAGTTTTACTTTGTTAAGTTCTATTATGTGACAGTGGCACTCATTGTGTAAGTTTTATAAATAAAACTAGCGGCCGCCCGCGGTTTCACCCGCGTGGTTCCCGTTCCCGTGGGAATATCGGGATAAAAAGTACATATAAACCTTCCTCTTGAATCACTCAATCTATTAAAAAAAACGCATCAAAATCCGTTGCGTAGTTTCAAAGATTTAAGCATACAAAGGGACATAGGGACAGAGAAAGCGACTTTGTTTTATACTATGTAGTGATTAGCATTCTATTAAAACAACATAGGTAGATATTTTTATATAAAAATGAAAACTAGTCTATGGATATTTTATGAACCATTTTGTTCCATAAAAGTATAACATTTTGTTGTTGTTTAATTTCCCGTTGCTTCAGTACCATTCACAATGCCAAGCTTAACGCTTATTTTTCTGTTTTCGCTGTTCAACTGTTTCTTTTGTTTGAAAGAGTAAAGCCTGCAAGTACTTCCTTGTTGACCTTTGCATAGGAACAGACTGTAAGCATATAAATAATACCGACATAATCATAAACAAGGCAATGAATAAATAATTTTCGAGTTAGATGAACGGCAAAGGATCTCCGTAGCTTCATTTCGAGCGGTGAGGATTATCCATATTATCCCAAAATCTCTGAACGGCAGCCCGCCGTACAATGATCGTGAGCACCGTGGTTCATATAAAATGACTTCCAATTTTAAATTGTTACTTTTTAATCCTAACTTTTATGTCGAATAATTACTTGGCGTTTTCTTTTCAGCCAGTTCTTGCAGCGTTTTATTAAAATAGACTTAAGTTCAAGCAGTTTATTAGTTTCAATAGCGTTTTATTGAATGAACCGCTGAATTTTTATTTCCTCAAGTATGACATTGTGATTAAATAGAGCTCAATAACAAATTTCAAAGAGTTAAAGTTTAAATATAAATACGTTTTAGTATCATTCAAAGAAATAATTATAAAGTATTTTGGCGGAACACTGCAGTTAAAATGTATGCTTGTCAATGAGGAAATCAAAGTTACGTTAAAGGTATTTTAAGTTAAACATCTGTGTCACATAGGTACTAACGCATTATGTAAATTTTTATAATGATAAACATAGATTGGTGCATGTCATTTGTGTTTCAGTGTATCATCAGTTTACTAAGAGAAAAAGTTAAATAAAGCTAACTAAAAAGAAAGAAAAAGAGCCATTCTTTTCGGAAGTAACTATGAAACTGCTAAATTAGAAACAGTACCTACATTATTTTCAGGATTCAAATTTCCTCTTTACAGAATTAAAAAAATCATCATCAATTTCGATCTTATCATCATCATCCTATTAACGTCCACTGCTGGACATGGGTCTCTCCAAGAGTACGCCATCGAGCACGATCAGCGGCTGCTCTCATCCAGCTCTTACCAGCCACCCTGCGAGGATCGTCGCTCCACCTTGTCTGAAGGCGTCCTACACCTACGTTTGCCGATACGCGGTTTCCACTCTAGAACTTTTATATGGGTTCTTATCACACAACCCAAAAAAGAGGTAGGTACAATAGTTTTTAATTGTATAAGTACATTATGGTAACTCTTGATGACAACAAATATCTTAAAATATTAATATTAAATAAATTTTTCAGACCAATGTCGTCATCATCATTGTCATCATCCATTTAATGTCCCCACTACTAGGGGACAAGCCTTCCTTATGGATGGATATGGAGAATGGGCTATGGCCAACCACGCGGGCCAAATGCGGATTGGTGGGTATGAACGACTGCAAATGCAGCCGGAACCAACGACTTAACGTGCCTTCCAAAGCACGGAGAAACTCGAGTTAATACATTTTTAGGTCACCCATCCCGTGACCGACCATTAAGACCAATGAGTTTCATTCATTATTTCGAACAATGTGTTTTATTATTTTAAATGAGTAAATAATGTATCCAATGAGCCAAATATTATGTAATAATAAATGTTCCAAAAGATTACGGAACAGAATCTTATCTTTCAAATTGTTTGATGTCATAAAAGAACCAAGATGCAGATTCTATCTTTGCAAGTAGGTTAGAACTCAAACTCCAGTCTAAATCGTAGGTGAAACGTGAAGATTGTGAAGGCTTTAAAGGTAAAACGCTCGTGAATTTTTTGTCAGTTAATGGAAGTTCTTTGTACGAATGTTCCGATCGAATGAGCGGTACAACTTGGAATCGGATTAGAGCCTGCCGATATCTGATAGAACACTGTGGGACGGGAAAAGAATCGAATATTATTTTTGAATGTAATACCTACTTACGACCTTAGGATATGTGATATGAGTTGGTTCTATGGATTTTGATCAAAGTAATAATGGTCGGTATGGTTTTTGGAACATTTGAGATATAATTTTTGTTTAATAATTACTCAATATAAGAATTTAAATCAATAAGGATTTATCTTTAGCAGCCACCCGCATTATCGCTTGCTTGCAAAAATGCGACTTTACCTAGTAAAAATTGTTGCAGTTATAGCGGATAATTATCGTTGTGGAGATGGAAATCCTTGGGGGAGGCCCAGCAGTGGGCGACATTCGGATGACATGATGATGAAGATGATTGCGGACTCTTAAATCATTAATACTATATACTATCTTAAATAACATTATTTCAATACGCCAGTTTTTTTGTGGAATGTGAACAGACAATATGGTATTTCACTGTTGTTGAAAATAAATATAAATATTTAATGATGAAGGTGAAAAATAAAACATTTAAGAATACCAAACGAGAAGAAATACCTTATTTGAATCTGTTTTATAACAAGCGAATGAGGTGTTTTAAATTTTGACTATGGCTATGTCTTTCTAAAATGAAATGACGCTACTGATTAGGTTATTACGTCACAAAGAAAAACGATCTCTCTCTGTATAATTAGAAAGTTTGATGCCCTCTACCTTTAAATATTCAAGATAATTCAAAATTAGTACTTGTTTTTAACCGACTTCAAAAACAGGAGGAGGCTTTTTTTTTTATATATTAAATAGGGGCAAACGAGCAGACGAGCCACGTGATGGGAAGTAGTCATCGTCGCCCATGGACATCTACAACACCAGAAGGGTTGTATATGCGTTGCCAGCCTTTGTGTTAAGGCTCTAAAGTCGATTGTATTTTTTATGTATATTTTACCATAAGTTCGCCAGCTGTCAACCGATTTTAATATTTTTTTTTATCAGAAAGAAAATGGTTTATGTGTGGTCCCATGAAATATTTACAGTAGTCAGGTCAGTAGTTTTTTCAAAAACACATAGTTGTGGACTGGTGGTTCCTGCTTTACACGTCAATATCTTCGCGAACTATTGACCAATTTCAATTATTATTTTTTTATTCATAAGAGTGAACTCCTGAGGTGATCACATTGTTACCAAGTTAGGATCTGATGGTGGAATCCAGGGGAAATCGAGGAAAACCAGCAAATTTTATAGGTAGATTACGTTTTTTATATATTTTCTAAGTATTTGCATCTGGTAGTCATCATCTTATGCTGATGAGCTGGTAATGGAAGTTACAACTCCTCAATGATTAGGAGTAAGAGGATAATTCTTTAAATATCGTTGATACGTAAGTATTTTTAGTTGTATTATTTTAGGTTGTTTAGGTGAGCTGATGATGGAAGGTAAAACTTCTTAACGCTTAGGAGTTAAAGCATGTTTCTTAAGTACCGTATGCACGAATAGACCTTCAGTTGTATTCTGTTGTAATTTAGGTTAGCTGATGTTGGAAGGTTAAAAAACTGCATAACAGGTAAAAGTTGGGACGTTGGGCTTGTCTGAGTGTTCTAATTTAGATATGGGCTACAGTTTTAAACGTTGCACATTGTGCGACGCTTGCTCATTAGATTTCTTACACTTAAAATGGAAATATAAACAATTTATTTAAAAAAACTAAACCGCCTTCAAGTAAAAACTGCCAAAAAAACTCACTTCCCAAAAAACGTAAAAATAAAAAATAAATTGAATCATTCCATTCCAAGGACGAAAGGGCGGGATTTTATCTAATTAATCTTGGAACTTACTGATCTGATTGAAGTCGGTATCAATCCGAAAGTAACAAGAACAAAATATTTAGTGAAACAATAATACACGGCTTTACGTTGTGACATGTAGCTGAGCGGGGACCTTTTTAGTACCGTAATTTATTATTAATTATTGATTGTATTGCATTTTGTTAGTTGTAATTTGTATGGTGCTAAATAAACGCTTTCTATTTCTATTTCTATAATACACAATATCTCATGCGCGGAGTGTTGTGAAATACAACAAATAGGTGGCTTGGCACCGACTTCAATCAGACCAGTAACTTCCAAGATTAATTAGATAAAAACCCGCCCTTTCATTCTTTGAATGGAATGATTTAATTTATTTTTTATTTTTCGTTTTTTGGGAAGTGAGTTTTTTCGGCAGTTTTTACTTGAAGGCGGTTTAATTTTTTGAAAAAAAATATTGTTATTTTTACATTTTAAGTGTCAAACCACGAATACAAGACTGACTTTAGTAGTAGTATCTAGGTGGGGCGCACGTACAAAAACTTCTGTTCAAAATAGCAAGCCCTTCATACATTTTACCTTTGTACGGTTTTTAGTTCTTTTTTAAAGTTGTTACATTGGAATTACAGTGGTTTTTAAAGATCATAGTTACAGTAAGGTTATGAAGGAAATAAGACTTGAATTTACTTACTTTAAATAATTTACTTAAAAAATGTAGTTTTACTTTGTAAATTGTTGAAGTTAGTTGGTAGGTACATCATCAACTTAAAATATTTCGTCTCAAAGAACCTATAGGCATATAAAAGTAAGGGTGTCCTATAAAAGTAAGTCCTTTACCACGTTAATAGGTTCGGGGCGTAACGTGATTTGCCAGTGGTATATTGCTGTAATGCTCTGCAAGTATTGAGCCAACAAAGGCCCCATAATATGATATCGATGGGCTGTATCATGTCCCCATGCGAAAGTGTGTGGGGAATTTGAATGGATACGTACGTACAACATTAAAAGGTGTTACATCGGAAAATCATGTTACAGAAAGGTAAGGAAGGAAATTAAAGGGTCGTTGTAAGACTTTAACATTTAAGGTTTTTGAGTTGTTTCTATTTTATACTTCGACTAGCGGCCGCCCGCGGTTTTACCCGCGTGGTTCTCGTTCCCGTGGGAATATCGGGATAAAAAGTAGCCTAAGTTACTCCTTATTACATCAGCTACCTGCCAGTGAAAGTCCCGTCAAAATCGGGCCAGCCGTTTCAGAGATTAGCCGGAACAAACAGACAGACAGACAGACAAAAATTGTAAAAAATGTTATTTTGGTATATGTACCGTATATATAATCATTTATGCATGTAGTAAAAAGCAGTTATTTTAATATTACAAACAGACACTCCAATTCTAATTTTATTTGTATAGATAAAGTTTAACACTAACGTTACACTTAAATAAAAAAACAACATTTCATAGTGAGGCCTCTTTAAAGTATCAGCTTCAGTTTTAAACATTATTCAACTTTAGAAAACATTTTATTAAAAAAAATCCTACATCTAAATCCTATCATCCTACAAATGGATGTATTTTATTGGTTTTAGCACTATGTTAGTAACAAGGCATTATAGAAAAATATTAAAAATAGTGTTACTATCTTAATCATTATGTTTCCAAATAATAACATACATTTAACACAATTAGCTTTTAAATAATGAAATTTATTCCTACAATCACACCAATAAACGAGACAACGAGTAGCCCAAAGAAAGCTTCTTAAGAACTTATGTGTTATTGATACCCTTGTGTAGTAACACGAGGGATAAATAAGCTTACTTAATTTAATTAAGACACAAATTCAAGATAAAAGGTTTAAAATATAATTCTGAACGCAATAGTAACGTTTGCACATGACTAACTAACACTAGGGGTACAGGTCATGCTAAAAGGTAAAACCTAATTCCTTACACAACCTAATTCCACCATCTCCCTTCTTCCACCGGATGACTAGACGTACGAATCAGCGTCACCGTTTTTTGGTTGATATTCCAAATACTCGCACTTTGCGGTTTGCCTCAAATTTTATCACCCGCACTGCTAGAGAATGGAACTCGTTGTCCGAGTCTGTGTTTGCCGATAGGTACCATCTGTAGGCCTTCAAGTCGCGAGTGAATGGGTATCTTCTATATTGAATCATCGCTTATCATTAGGCGAAATAGCGGACAAGCGCTTGCCTATCTACAATAAAAACGTTTAAATTGAGCTTGCTCGGATATTTAATCCGCAGTAGGCGTAAAACAAGGTTGGTAATTGGATTTATTAACTGAAATTAAATTATAACACCAAGACAATTTGAGAGTTATCTTGTCCAAATAAAAATATTCGTTCATGCTTAAAGTTTAAAGCAAAAAAAAACATGAATGAAGTGAATTAAGCCCATCTCGTGCCTTGAGGATGCTGAGAGGAATCCAACTAAGATAGATGACGTCATTTTCCCGTTCATTAACCCATTTACTTGGCTCGCGGCGGCCAAAATAGTTCTTGAATTCTACACTAAACGCTTCCTTTTCTCATTTGGTTTTGATATAACTGGTATTATTAAATACGATAGTACCTACTTCTATTACATTTTTGAAACATAAAAAGTCGATTTTCAAAACGCTTTCAGTCAAACGAAACCAAGTAGACATTATAATAATCGATGTATAGTAAAGTAACAAAATAAATAATAATAGTTTTAAATATCTTATCTAGTATTGTACAACAATATATTTAAACTTTTATTCTTAGGTGTGTTCTTCGACCCATGTTTCTAGGAGAAAGTTGTGTCGAACTTAAAAATTTGGCCAGTGGTTTTAAAATAACCTTGTATGTTTAGTACAATGAAAGACTAACGTTACTAAATAACAGAAGGAGCAACATTTTTTATGTCATCAGTTTTATTCTCCTAGCATTCATTGTTCATGTTTTATGCAGCAATGTTTTAATTAAAGCTTGATCGTAAGCGACATTTATTATTGATTTATTTGCAAGTCACTGGTTACAACTTACAGAAGGTGTTGCAGAATTGGTAAAATACAAGTGACGCCCTACTGGGGCACAGCAATAATTGTTGTGAACATGCGAAAATCACGTTTTGTCGTCACACGACAGAGTGGAGTGCGCGTCACAGATACCTTTTACTGGCCAACTCGAGAGCACTCAGAGCTAAGAGCTGACCGATTTCAGAAATCACGTTACTGAGCGTCGACCGTTTATTATCTATGTATACGTGGTCTATGGGGGCCAAGCCACTAATTAAGAAAGCCTTTGAAAGCTGCTACTACCTTTGGCGTCACTATACTAATTCTGTAGGGAAATTGACAATTATTGTTCCTGAGTGAAATTTGATCCGTCAACTGACTTCCAAGCTTGAGGAATTCAGGTTTAATCAGCTGTCATCAAAGATGAAATTATTCCCTTTTGACGTTCTAATTTTTGAGTATTTTATTAATTATAATTAAACGACCGATGGCATCAAAATAGAGAAAGACATCTACGAAATCGCAATTTTACAGGAGAGCATATTTGGCAAAAAAAAGGAGTCATATTGAGAGTTATTGGCCGTTAGTATGGGAAAAATGTGATAGTAAAAAAACAACGAGCCCTGCAGGTAGCGCAGGACCGATCGTTGTAGTGATCCTTGAGAGAGGCCTATGCCCACTGCCCAGCAGTGGGTGTCGGCCGGCTGGAATGATGATGAAACATACATCATACACCAGCATTAAATAACAACTTGAAGAGTTTGTGTCTTTAAACATCTTAACATTGTCTCTCTGTAACATTACCATACGGACTTAAAAATACTTTAAGCGTTTGACGGCCAGTTACTGAGAAAGGTTTTCAAACTGTTTACATCATTCATACTGCGGGCCAATCGAAGTAATTCTATGCAGCGCGTCTTCATCGCGTTTGGGTCTTGACATTTGACTTCGTATCGCCGTAATGATATAACGACGCACACGTCACGCAGACCTATAGTCCTACAATCCTGCCTGATCCGGTGACATTCGTGACAGAGCTGTGACAGAGGAACCACTTGCAATACGAAATTAGCTGGCAAAATAGACTGTCGTATGAAAACTGTTTTAGTTCCAAAGATTATCACCGGAACAGAAAACGTTGTCGCACTGTCAAAAACGGTTTTGCACGTCAACTGCACTTCAACTGCACGTACACTTGACTAATGCGTGAAATACTCGGTAACTAGGATTTACTAGTTAAGAGGCTGTGTAAGTTGCCATGTGCAACATAGTGCATTCTTCAAATAGAACGTTCCATTTTCAAATCACTTTACAATTCAAGCATATGGTGAATGCTTTAATTGTAAAGTACACTTTACATCATACTGCTCGGTAACTAGCATTTACTAGTATGGTAAGAGGCTATGTAAGTTGGCATGTGCAACACAGTGTATTGTTTAGATAGAACGTTCCATTTTCAAATTACTTTGCAATTCAAGCAGGTGAATGCTTTAGTTGTAAAGTAACTTTACATCATACTGCTCGGTAACTAGGATTTACTAGTATGGTAAGAGGCTGTGTAAGTTGGCATGTGCAACACAGTGTATTGTTTAGATAGAACGTTCCATTTTCAAATTACTTTGCAATTCAAGCAGGTGAATGCTTTAATTGTAAAGTAACTTTACCATTCAAGCTATGCAAAACTCCTTGGTCAAACAATATTTTTTTCATAAAATGATAAGAAAACTATTTACTGTAGAGAACAATGAAAATGGCGGTTAAAATAAGTACATTTACAAGTTTTGGCAAATTTTGAATAAATATTTTCTCTCTTATAAAATAATCATTTTGTCATAACAATATAAATGTTTTATTTACCTCGCATGAATGATGTAAAGTAGAATGCTTACCTCGGTCGCAAGTAGCTATTACACCCTCGAACTATATTCGCCCTCGCTCGTTTCGCTCGCTCGGGCGTCTAAATATCTCGGGTGCACTCGATCCTTTAGCGCCCTTTGCGAGCTGCGCTCGCACGGGCGCCAAATTGGATCTTGTTCTGTAATAGCTCGCTTACGTTCCTTGTGTAACAAACTACTATTACCATTCAAGCTATGCAAAACTCCTTGGTAAAACAATATTTTTTTCATAAAATGATAAGAAAACTATTTACTGTAGAGAACAATGAAAATGGCGGCATTTCATCGAATTAAATGTTTGTTTACTTGCGACGACTGTATTAATTTTTTAAAAATAAGTACATTTACAAGTTTTTGCAAATAAATTTGAATAAATATTTTCTCTCTTATAAAAGAATCATTTTGTTTCGCTCGTACAGGTGCCAAATTAGATCTTGTTCTGTAATAGCTCGCTTACGTTCCTTGTGTAACAAACTACTATTACTTTTTTAACCCCCTACGGTGCCCCGGAGATACTTAGGAGGCATCCGATGGACATATAACATTTTTATTTTTTATGTGTTTGTTCAAAATTTTTCTTTTGTTTTATCTAAACTTCAATATTTTTAAATATAATAGAAAAAACAGAGAAGGCAAAGCCCCCCGCCACCATTATTTTATTTATCTAGGTATTTTTAGTTATTTTTATAGCTTTTCTTATATAGGGGGATGGAAAGCAGAGTGTATTTACTTTCCTTATATTCGAAATGAAAAGTAGAGTGTATTCACTGCACTCTGGATTCAAAATAGCGCCCTAGCCATAAATATGCTATTTTGCTCCCTTGTAATACAATCTACTATTACGCACTGTAAGTTTTTACGCTACAATACCAAAGGAGGGGAAGAATTATGGAGTCATATAAAAGTGGATACTATATCCATAACATGTTTGATTGCACGTGTTAGTAACGTTCTAGTCGGGACATGTGGAGTGCACTTAACTGCGATGGCGTCTGATGGGCAGGAGATAATATTACGCCGTTACGGCCATCATGAGGGGCCACTCTGGCCTAGGGGTCTTTTATTGATATTATTATATACTTTGAAAATTATAACTTTCTTGTTGATGGATGAAGAAGATGAATGCTACATAAGAATAGTTTAGTATAGAGAGGATATGGCTATATCCTTTTGGACTTTTGAGAACCGGTTCATCGAAGGGGTCCGCGGGTTTGATTTCCGCACAAGACCAAAGTTTTTATACATGAACATTTTTTTTACCTTGGTTTGGGTGTGTTCTACGTTTACTCTTGTAAACGTAAAAAGTACACAAATACGTTTACAAGAGAAAAATGAGTAAGAGATGTATGTAAAATACGTCACAATGTATTACGTTCTTATTTTCATCAATTCAATGTCCTTACTGCTGGGGCACTGGCCTTCCTTATGGATGGATAAGGAGAATGGGCCATGACCCACCACGCGGACCTCATGCGAGTTGGTGGATTAATGACTGCAGATGCAGCCGGGACCAACGGCTTAACGCGTCTTCTAAAGCACAAGCGTGGTAAAGATCGACAATCTTTTCTGTTCTGGTGACAGCGGCGCTATGTATTTATTTTTTTCTTTTATTTTTGTAGCAATTTAACTGGCACTGTCTTCTAAGACCTTCAGCCGCCAGCAGCGTTATGGTTGGATAACAACTTGACAGTAAAATGACAATTAAAAACACGGTATTTTAATTTTTTGGCCACCGAAACAGAAAAGATTGTCGCACTATAACCACTGCGCCACTGGCTCCTCTTAGCATACCTACTGCTAAATAAAACCATGTTTTGCATGTTTGTCCTGCATCTGAAAAAACCCGATATCCTGCAGTCAATTTAAGGGAATTTACCTCTGGGGTATCAGGTCAGTCATTCCACCTTGATTTGATTTTGATAAAAAGTACTGTTTCGCAGCAAAATGATTCTCTTAAATATGTTCCACGCTCACACACAATAGGCCTTTAAAACTGCTTCAGTGTGGGCAATAAACTATCGATCTACTGCATACAGCGCTCATCCCGATGCTGTCAGCTCGTAACGCGGCTGGTAATCCGGGAAAGTAAACTTTCCAGGAACTGTAAATAAAATAGGAATAAACATAATGGCCATGTTTGCTGCTTGGACCTCTTGTTTCACATGCTTGTCTTGTCTATCTTTGCACTGGTAGACACTGTAATAAATATTTGTAATATGCTTTATTATCTTTACAGTAATTATTTATACTCGAATGTCGAGTGCTTTCATCTCAGTGCCTCTAGCATATAAAAGTATACCGTCCTTCAATAGCTGTCAATGTGCTGCTGTCAAACGTAAAACGACCGAATGAGGTGCTGCTGCTCTGGTTTTCATATATAATATACCGGCGGGAAAACAAATGATGGTTTAAGGTACTGTCATAGAACTAACTTATATATCTCATACACATCTTAGCAATCTATGTACACAAACCTTATCTACTTTTTAACTATCATCTACAAACATTGTTTATCTATAATTTTATTACTATGTGTGAATATGTGATCGTGTGCTTCCGGCACATCACACACAATAATACGATTACGATAACGGTTACCATAACGACAGTAGTTTTTCGTACTAGGGCTTCAGTAGCCCAATAACGATAGTTTTTCATTCTAGAGGTAAAGTTATCTTTTGCATTGTTCTGGTTGGATTGCATACGGGTGTATCATGAAAAGCACTATAGGCAGCTATAAAAGCAATACGTCCAATTCGTAATTCACGTAGGTGACAATCTAAATACTCCACATAAAATAAAATTTGACGACCGATTTGGCGCAGGGGTAGGCTACCCACCATCTGCACCAGAGGTCTCGGGTTCGATTCCCGAACAAGACAAATATTTGTGTGCATGAACATGTCTATTTGTCTTGGTCTGGGTGTTTACTATGTATATTAAGTATGTATTAACAAAGAAAAAATATTTAAGTATATATTTATCCGTTATCAAGTTTTCCATGATACAGTTTCTTAATGAAATTAACATGGGCTTAGATAATTGGTGTGATTGTAAGAAGTTATTTTTTTTTTTTTTTTTATTTAAAATACCGCAGACTTTTTCGTTTAAATAAAAGAAGGAACGTACGAAACTACATTTATTTTAAATTAGCGGATCCTCGCGGTTTTACCCGCGTGGTACCCGTTCCCGTGGAAATATCGAGATAAAATATAGCCTACGTCACTCGGGAATGTAGCTTTCTGATGGTCAAAGAATGACCGATTTAAATCATTCCAGTAGTTCCTGAAATTAGCTCGTTCAACCACACAAACAAACAAACTCTTCAGCTTTATAATATTAGTATAGATCATAACTCTTGTCCTAAATTATAGCTTGTTTATGCTAAAGACTGTATATCCCAGTAACAATCTATATCCGAGTGGTTGAAATACCCAGTCGTCGGCGTGTGTCACATCAAACATTTCTATCCCGGTATTTATCCGGGCACTCGAGTGCTTACATCTCAGTTATCTCCAAGCCAATCGGATTCCGAACAATCTTTATTTTGCATTGTCCCGCTCTGCTGACAGGGTTGCGTAGTTATACGAGAACATTATAAAAAGTGAGATACATTATAAGAGAGTGACGTTTCGTCTGTTATCTGACTAACTCACTGTGCAATTATTTAAATGAGTACATACCTCTAAACGCATACGTACGTGTTAAAACAGAGTTCACAAGTTTCGGGAAGTGTTTCTGCGGCTGTACAATTGTGGGTGTTATAATTCGCGGTCGAATAGTGGTGATATTTAACTTTATTTCGTTATAAAACGGTAACAATTTTTAATAACGTCGGTGTTAAAACAAAAACTAATTGACTTCAACCAACATTATTGTTTATTAAAACTCTCACCTGGCGCCATCTATTTTGTGTTCTGCGCACTAGTGCAAGCAAGTGGTGACATCTACACAAGCGCTTTTTTACAAGTGCGTTCTACATCGACTCGAACCATGCCTCAGTGCTTAGCTTGTGGAAAATTCTTAGGGGCAGTTGGTGCCGCTACTTGTAGTACCTGTCCGGCAAAATACCATAAGGCCTGTTTGGCTCTACCGGACAAATTTCAAGTGAGTAAAGATTGGGTATGCCCGTCTTGTAAGCAAAGCGAGCGCAAGGGAGATAACAGCCAAACTCCAATAAAAGGCATCTGTGATCCTGTCGTCACAGCAAAATCACCACCAATCGTACTAGCGAATGAAGCCAGAACCTCGCTACCTTGTTTACCGCCGAACGAAGTGACTGAGTTTCGCCGTGTATTCGATGAATGTATGAAGGAGATGCGCGAGTTCAGGAACGAAACATTGGTTCTGAAAGAATTAATTTCGGCCTTGACGGAGCGGGTGGACAATATGGACCGGAGACTGGATGGCATCGAGCAAAGACTCAGCTCCATTGAGAGTCGTAGCTCCGCGGAAGAAGCCAGAGGGACTCGTGAGCTGGAGCGTACTGTTGCTGCACTGAGACGTGAGCTCAATGACCGGGACCAGGAGGCTCTCCTCGCTGATCTTGATATCGGTCATGTGCCGGAGGAGAAAGGGGAGAACGTGACACACTCTGTAACCGTTCTGGCAGCTCAACTTGGCATTACACTGGATGAGCGCGATATAGTGTACGCGGAGCGCGTGGGTGCGCCCCCCGCGGAGGGCGGTCGTGCGCGCCGCATCGTCGTGCGCCTGACTCGCCGCCACCTGCGCGATGAAGTGCTGCGCGCCGCTCGTGTTCGCCGTAATATGCAGTCTCCTCAGGGAAGTAGGGTTTACATTAATGAGCGGCTAACTCGCATAAATCGTCTGATCTTCAACCAAGCCCGTTCTGAGTGCCGCAGGCTTAACTGGCGATACTGTTGGACGAAGCAAGGACGTATCTTCGCTCGTCAAAGTGATGGTAAACCTGTTTTCCGTCTCGGCTCTGAAGAGGATTTGGCTCGTGTATTCGGATCTGATTCGTCATGACTCTGCACCTGTAATTTAAAAGTAACTTCATTTCTGCCTTTATATAGTAAAAATATCAGAGAATATAATTATTTTTGTTTACCTTTATTTGTTATTTTGATTTTGCTCTATACTTTGTCTGTTGTAATGTGCAAGTATAGCCTTGTTTTATATTTTCAATTTGTGTTATTTCTGAATGTTTTTCAATGTGGGCCATTAATAAGTGTTAAGACAGCATTATTGACAATTATATTTATTCTCTTAAAAAAATATATACTATATAAACCTATAACAAATTATATTCACACTATACATTTCTACAACCTATTACATAAAGTAAGTACAATTAAAGTTCATAATTTTACTTATATTCTTGTCTTACATTCTTGTCTTATTCATATTTTATCTGTTTTTATTATACATCCTGTAGACTATGTGTTTAATTCTATATTTTTCACATATTTATACACATTTTACTCATATAAACTTTTTAGCTTAATGAAATATACATATAATTATCATTGCAATGATGAATAATAGTAATAGGTTTTTCAAAGTTGGTTTATTTAATGCCGGATCATTATGCACAAAACATGAGGAGTTTTTGGTGGCAATGGAGGAGTTGAATGTGGACATTATGGCCATTAATGAGACTTGGTTAAGGGCGGGCGAGGAAGACAGTGCACCTAAGGTACCTGGTTACATTCTTCGACACGCTCCGCGACCAGATCACGTTCGACATGGACGTGGCGGAGGTGTCGGGTTCTATGTGCGCAAGGGTATAAACGCGCGTACCTGCTCGCACCCTGTTGTGCCTTCGGTAGAGCAAATGTGGTTAAATGTACGCCTACTCAACCACTCAATTACAATAGGTACTGCATATCGGCCTCAATGGCTTAACACAGACGTTTTTCTGGACGCTATTGCCGACTCTATTGCTTCCTTCACCGGTTGCGATGGATTAATTCTACTAGGAGACTTTAATATCGACCTTCTTACTGTTAGGGGTAGTGGACCACAGTTGCTGACACAATTCTGTGAGACTTTAAATCTAAATCAGTTAATTAATGAGCCGACACATTTTACCGATCATAGCCAGAGCTTAATCGACGTGATTTGCACGGATATGCATGTGTCGGGTGTAATAGTTAGACATCCTGATTTGAGAGGCCATGCTATGGTGGCAGCTACCTTCAAAATAAAGAGAGAGAGGCCACCACATAGGTGGGTAGAATATAGACCAATCAAAGACATACAGCATAACCTCTGGGAAACAGATCTCACAAAAATAGACTGGAACTATTTTAGTAGCCAAAACAATGTAAATCTTGTCGTAGATAATTTCAATTTATGTCTGACATATCTCTTTGATCTACATGCTCCAATTAAAAAACGCAAGTTTAAACATCCTCCCCACCCCTGGATTACTGACACAGTGAGGTCTATGATGCGTACTAGGGATAAGTATTTACGGGCCTATAAATCAAAAAAGTCTGAGTCACAAAAAAATAACTACCTGACAATGAAGAATATCGTGATCAAAGCAATTGAACAGGAGAAGAGGTGTTATTTCAACAAATATATAAACTCCAATATAAAAAATTCAAAACGTCTTTGGCAAAATCTGAAAAGTAGTGTTTTGTCGAAAGGGACAGCACCTGATCTTCCTCCATACTTTGATAGCCCTGAAACTATCAATAAACATTTCCTTAATGCACCTGGGCATAATGCTGTCACAATATCTCAGCTTACACAATTTGAATATCTCAGACACGGCGCATCTACACTTTCATTAAAGCCAGTTAGCCAAGACCAAATTCACAAAATATTCAAAACTCTTAAGTCTAATGCTCAAGGCTGTGATAGCCTGTCACTTGAAATGTTATCGTTGACTCTACCCTATACATTACAAACTATTACAGCCATAGTAAATAGATCAATAGCCGACAGTACTTTCCCCAATGCCTGGAAGACCGCTGTAGTTAAGCCCCTACCCAAAGTTAACCCACCGGCAACCCTTCAAGACCTACGTCCAATAAGCATCCTACCCTGTCCGTCTAAGATATTAGAACGGGTTGTCTGTGACCAATTAACCCAATATCTTGAAGATAATAACATCCTACCATGTTTTCAGTCAGGTTTTCGTAAGGGTCATGGTACTGCTACTGCACTGGCAGATGTAGTTGATAACATCCTAACTGCTCAGGATCAGGGGAATATCAGTATTCTTGTGCTACTCGACTTTTCGCGTGCATTCGAAACACTGAATACTACACTGCTGTTGTCCAAGCTTTCATACTATGGTGCTGACACGGCCACAGTGAAGTGGTTTGATAGCTATTTATCACAAAGATACCAGTATGTAGAGCTTGTTGATGCCAATGGTGTCAAGTCTCGTTCATCTCCTACCCCTGTGACACGCGGAGTCCCGCAGGGCTCTATTCTTGGACCCATTTTGTATGTTTTATACAGTGCCGACCTCATCAACTGTATTAAATTCTGCAAATACCATCTCTATGCTGATGATGTGCAGCTGTATATTTCTTGCAAGCCTAATGATGTGGATAGTGCTGTTGCAAAAATAAACAGTGATTTACTAAAAATATCTGACTGGTGTAAGTCCAACTGCCTGGTTCTCAACCCTAAAAAATCAAAGTTCATGATATTTGGTTCCAGAAAAAATGTGAAAAAATTAGAAAACAAGCATATCAATGTACAGCTGGATAATCAAATCATAGAACGTGTTGACAGGTGTAGAAACCTGGGAGTAACTTTAGATTGTCATCTAAACTTTGAACTCCATGTCACGGAATGTGTTCGCTATTGTTTTTACCGTCTGAAGCTCCTATACAAAATACGCCCTTACCTACATGAGCAACTAAGAATCACACTGTGTGAATCGCTAATATTATCTAAACTTAACTACTGCGACACTGTGTACGGCCCTTGTCTTCTGAGCAAAACAGCCAAACTGGTGCAACGGGTTCAAAACGCCTGTGCCCGCTTTTGCTTTAGTGTGCCTCCAAGATCTCATGTTACCCCATTCTTAAACGACTCAAAGTTATTAAAAATGGAGGCTCGTAGAAAACTCCACCTTGCCACTTTAATGTTTGGTGTGATTACATCAGGTAAGCCAACTTATTTACATGAAAAGCTCACTTGGGCACAGAGCAGCACTGGTAATGAGTTAAGGAGATGTAGAAACACCTTCGCGACGCCAAGACACCACACCAGGGCGTTCCGTGGTTCTTTCAGGTTCGCCGCTACCCGGTGCTGGAATGTTCTTCTCCCGCCTTCCTCGCATTTACGTGACTCTAAAACAATTAACTCTTTTAAGAAATGCGTTAAGAGTCACCTTCTTTCCCAACAATTAGCATCAGCCTAATAAACATTTACTTTGGGCGAAAACCTTAGGTACTCACCATTTCCTTTTTTCACGATTCGTGGTTAGGCGTCGGACACAATCCCACTTTTCAAACATTTATTAATTTAATTGTTTAATGCAGAACGGAACGGACCGTTAATTTGTGATTATCATCAATATGATTATACACACACAATAAGTAACTTTCCTCTTTCAACATTTTTTACCCAAACCACACCAAAACAACGCGTCTCTGTCTAATATATTATTAGCTGTCGCTGTCTGTCAATGTCAAATAATTATATATATATATTTTTTTTTTTTAATTTGTAACTGGTCTTGGCTTCAGGCATGCTGTCAAACAGAACAGAAATAATGTAAAATATTTATTAAGTACTTAAATCTATTATTGTTTTGTATGTTTGTTTAAGATAAGTATTAAAAATTGTATTTTGTTTTATCTTTAAGCACTTCATTTTCTGGTGTAAACGTTGCTCGCACAGGCCCTGCCAGAATACCAGCGTTGTTGCGGGGTGACCTTTCACCCTGAAACAACTTATGCTGAGGCAGGGTCCTGATTGGCACGTCACCACAGGGTAAAAAAACTCACTGTATTTTTTACTGTTATTATTGTATTTTACCCTTGTATGTTTTTGTGATGTGTCAATAAATGTTTTTCATTCATTCATTCATTTCATTTTCATTCAAAAGGTTGCCACAAAATGCAATACCTACATTTTAGTAATGTATAAATACTCCAGCTTTCCGCCGAAATTTCAATATAAAATTTTGTCCTAAATACTTATACTTAAGACCATTTAGCACCTGTTTCAAAGTGTAAAAATCCTTTAAGTGACCACAAGGGGGTATCTTTTATGTAGCACTAGTTTTCCGCCCGCGGCTTCGCCCGCGTGGACTACACGACTTTATCCCGCGGGAATGTGACATTTTTCCGGGATAAAAAGTGGCCTATGTTCCTCTCCAGGCTACAAAGTATCTGTGTTCCAAATTTCAGCCTAATCCGTTCAGCCGTTTTGGCGTGATTGAGTAACAAACATCCAAACATCCAAACATCTAAACTTTCACATTTATAATACTATATATATATTATACATTTATATCCTACTAATGTAGGATTAAGTAGGAAGTAGGATTATATTTATGTAGGTATGTCTGTGTGTTTGTTTGTCTATTTATCACGTTAAGACAGATCAACGAATCGACCTGACGTTTTTGGTATGGGGATATTTTGGGAGCTGGAGAGTGACATAGGCAACTTTTTATCCTGGAAAAATATCATATTCCCGCGTGATAACGTCACACGCGTGTGAAGCCTCGGGCGGAAGGCTAGTAATATTAGCAAATTCAAGCGCTCTATGTCTAACTCATTCCCCCTTATTGCAAAACGCGGACTAAAATAGTCCTGGTTTAAAACTGGTACTAAACTGTTGCTGTCCCTTTCATTTTCCTAATGAAAGACAGAATAAGCATCAATTTTAAACCAGGTCTAACTTTAGTCCACGTTTTGGAATAAGGGGGATTATGTTTTTCCACCTATTATACCTAAAAATGTTGCTAAATATAAAATCACTACGACCAATACACTGATACTTAAATACACCGAAATATCCACGTGATTGCTCTAGTAAAAGTCGTTTTTGAAAGAAAATTTAGCTAAGCTTAGGTATACTTGCATGAAACGGGTGATTCAGACAGAAATTGAGGAAGATCTGTTTGGCCTATGGATTTCTTTTTGTACATTAAACCCATAGGTTTCAGCAAAACAAATCTCGTACCTGTGAATGTTCCAAAATGATTTTGTTTTTACGAGTAAATTAAAGAATATTCTGCGTATTGAAAAATGGAAAATGAAGTATTTAAAAAAAATCGACCCGAAACGAAATGAGACGGACCGATTTTTTTCTAAATACTTCATTTTATTCTTCTATGTATTTTCAGACCTCGATTTATAGGTCTCGTTCATGGAAAGAATAGAATGGTACTTAAAGAACTATGCTAGACTAACAAAAATAGTAGATTGTACAACAAGTGCATAAAACGTACCATTTTACCCGAGACGTATATATCCAGCCGAGCCGTAGGCGAGGGTGGATAGTCAATTCGAGGGTAAAATGGGTTTTATGTACGAGTTATACACTCTGCTTTTCACTTCGAGTGTGAGGAAAATAAATAACAATATTGCAAAAAAGAAAAAATAAAGACTTTGCCATATTGGCGGGAAGACTTTCTTTTTTTTTATACGTGGCAGTGGCACACAGTGACTTTAGCATAGATCGTAGTCCATAATGCTCTTGAAATACTTATTTCTTACAAAACTCATTAATTTTGCCTAGTTTTATTAATTTAGTAAGTAACTAGCTTTCCGCCCGCGGCTTCGCCCGCGTGGACTACACGACGCTATCCCGCGGGAATGTGTCATTTTTCCGGGATAAAAAGTAGCCTATGTTCCTCTCCAGGCTTCAAAGTATTTGTGTCCCAAATTTCAGCCAAATCCGTTCAGCCGTTTTGGCGTGATTGAGTAACAAACATCCAAACATCCAAACATCCAAACATCTAAACTTTCACATTTATAATACTAGCTTTCCGCCCGCGGCTTCGCCCGCGTGAACTACACGACGTTTTCCCGCGGGAATGTGATGTTTTTCCGGGATAAAAAGTAGCCTATGTTCCTCTCCAGGCTACAAAGTATCTGTGTCCCAAATTTCAGCCAAATCCGTTCAGCCGTTTTGGCGTGATTGAGTAACAAACATCCAAACATCCAAACATCCAAACATCCAAACATCTAAACTTTCACATTTATAATATTAGTAGGATTAGTAGGATTTAAATTTATAATATTAGTAGGATTTAAAATGGATTGTGTACAAAATTTAAGAAACAGAATGAAATATCAAGTTCATTTGACTGTTTACCTGACGACGACAGACTCTGACAGTCTAAAACTTAGACGAAGATTTTACTTTATGCACTAGAGCATAAAAAGCGATTTTATGCAGCCTATACCCAACATAAACACGAACTTTACGAGCATGAGAAGTGACAAGTTAATTGTTTCTATGCTTTTAAATTTGGAATAACAGAGATATGTTCAATAACCTAATAATATAGAAGTTAGGGTAAAAATCATTTATATACTTCATCATTTCAGCCGTACGACGCCCACTGCTGGGCATAGGCCTCCCCCAAGGATCTCCACAACGATCGGTCCTGCGCTGCCCGCATCCAGCGGCTTCCCGCGACCTTGACCAGATCGTCGGTCCACCTTGTAGGGGGTCTGCCCACGGAACGTCGTCCGGTTCGCGGTCGCCATTCGAGAACCTTTCTGCCCCAACGGCCATCGGTTCTCCGCGCTATGTGTCCCGCCCACTGCCACTTCAACTGAGCAATCCTTCGAGCGATGTCGGTCGTTTTAGTTCTCCTGCGGATCTTATCATTTCTGATTCGATCGAGCAGGGAAATACCAAGCATCGCTCTCTCCATTGCTCGCTGGGTGACCTTGAGCTTTCTTATGAGACCCATAGTAAAAGACCACGTCTCGCTTCCATAAGTCATAACTGGCAACACACACTGGTCAAAGACCTTAGTCTTGAGACATTGAGGAGTTTTGGACGCAAATATATGCCGGAACTTCCCAAACTCCGAGGAAGAGGAGATCTCTTTCTCGAAGTTGGACTTACTTAATTGGATTGTCTGTCCTAGGTAGACATAGTGGTCAACAACTTCGAGTGTAGTGTGCCCAACATTAACTGGAGCGGATGCAACATGGGCATTGGGCATGATTTTCGTCTTATCAATGTTCATCTTCAGACCCACTCTTTGGGAAGCATTGCTGAGATCTTCGAGCATTGTGTTCAGGTCTTCCAAGGTCTCAGCCATGAGAACTACATCATCGGCAAACCGCAGGTGTGTTAGGAACTCGCCATTGATGTTAATGCCGAATCCTTTCCAGTCCTGTAGCTTAAAAATATCCTCCAACGCAGCTGTGAACAGTTTTGAAGAGTTGACGTCTCCCTGTCTCACACCTCGCTGTAGTTGGATAGGATTAGAGCTCTGGTTCTGTAATCGGATGATCGGACATGGTGGCGTTTTGGTATAAGTACCTCAGCACCTCGATGTACCTGTGGTCTATTTGGCACCTCTGGAGAGACTGCAGCACTGCCCAGGTCTCGATCGAATAAAATGTTGTTAAGTATATATCATTTATATACTTAACAACATTTTATTTAAAAACAACGCAAATAATGATTGACTAATAAATAATGAATGTTAAAATAGATGAATGGGTAGGTAATACTTAACAAAGACAAATAACGAAAGGAACCATTTTTTAAATATGCGCCATCTGCGCTAAGCTTTGCGTGCGGATCTTCATTAGTGTGTAAAAAAGCACAACGATTGAAACACGATTGAGACACGATTACGACTTAACGTTGGCAGAATCGGGCCACAGATCGTAGGCCCACCTTGTAGGGGGCCTGCCCACGGAAAGTCGTCTGGTACGCGATCGCTATTCGAGAACCTTTCCGCCCCAACGGCCATCGGTTCTCCGCGCTATGTGTCCCGCCCACTGCCACTTCAACGATGCAATCCTTCGAGAGATGCCGGTTGTTATAGTTCTCCTGTGAAACTCTTCGTTTCTGATTCGATCGAGCAGGGAAATACCAAGCATCGCTCTCTCCATTGCTCACTGGGTGACTTTGAGCCTTCTTATGAGACCCTAGTAAAAGACCACGTCTCACTGCCATAGGCTAGTAGGCCAGTAATGACTGGCAACACACACTGGTCAAAGACTTTCTTCCTGAGACATTGAGGTATTTCGGACGCGAATATATGCCGGAGCTTCCCGAACACTGCCCATCAGAGCTGGATTCCGGTGAGCATGGATTTAATCAGCTGCGATCTTTCAAGCTTATTATTAATTTTCAATGTGCCTCTGACCATACGGTGATCGCTTCCTGTCTTAACAGCGTTGATCACACTGACATCAATGAGTATGTGCTTCTTGGTCGACATATTAAAATCGATTTCGTTTTTGACTTTACCGTCCGGACTGATCCAGGTCCATTTGCCGCTTACGGGCTTCCTGAAGAAGGAGTTTATCATAAAGAGGCTCTCTCTCTCTCCATGAAGTCTGCCAGCATCTGGCCTACTATCGTTCCGTTGTCCAAATCCAAATTGCCCCACTCTGAACTCATCACCGCAACGTTGCCCCAACTTAGCATTGAAATCTCCCATCACAAATGGTTTTATAGCTATACATGGGTTTCGAAACCTCTTTTATACATAGACTCTACTTCGTCATCGTCATCGTCATGTGTCGAGGTCGGAGCGTATACTTGTATGGCATTTAGCGAATACCGTTTCGATATTCTGAGTATCAGGTACGCTACCCTGCTCGACACGCTTCCGATGGTGATCAGGTTGTTGACTAGGGACTTGTGGAATGTGGACGATGAACCCGACACCACCTAGGGACTGTTGTTCGCTCTCCCGGTAAAGTAAGTTACCGGATTGCATGTCTCCCCTCTCTTCGGACTTCAGATAATCCAATGATGTCCCAGTGTAACTTACTAACAGCCTCTTCCAACTCTATAACTTTCGAGTCAGTCCGCAATATGCGCGTGTTGTATGTTGCCAGGTCAATTCGTCTGTGTTGGTAGCCGGTCTTGCCCGGGGATTCTCAGTACCCCCTGCCCCGCCGTTACCATAGCCGCTACCGTAGCTAAGAATAGCGGGGCCGCCGTGGACTGGGGGCTAATTTGTTTGGTGTAATGCCATTTGGGGGGGGGGTTGCCATAATCTGCTATGGGGAATCTGCTATATATGTTATATGGGGACGCTGCTGCCCATCTCTTGATAGCAGCAGCAGACGCCTCTTACGATACCCACGAGAAGAGACCCCAAAATAATATAAATAAAAATTAAGTTCAAAAACTAAATCCCGACTACTGAAAAATCACGCACCAAAAAGTATGAAACAAGAAAATATTCTCATCTGAAATTGCCGTGGTCGTATGCCCCTTAATATAACAAAACAATATTTTCATTCTAGTGAAAAGTGGCATACGATCACGGCAATTTCAGATGAATATTTTCTTGTTTCATACTTTTTAGTGCGTGATTTTTCAGTAGTCGGGTTTTAGTTTTTGAACTTAATTTTTTTAATTTATGTTATGTAGGTACTTTCTTTGATGTAGGTATCTAATAATATGTAAATAATTAATGCTAAACTACCTTGTTTTACATGACTACTGCATCAAATGAAACGGATTTATTATGTGTTTCAATGTTTTTTTGACTGGGTGCCTACCATCAACTCTTATTGCGGTTTTGTTTAGGAACCTAAACTGATCTGCTTCGCTTATTCGTACCACGACAGCTTAATATCAATGACAGCGATTCAGTGATCATTCAATGACATTTCACAGCCGCTGAGCTGTCATCAACTCTTATTTGACGTATAACTTGGCCAAGCTAACATGTCACCTGCAGGTTATACCCGTCCCTTTCACTCTCCTGGCATGACAGAATCAAGTGAAAGAGACGGGTAGAAGAAATAAGGACACAAATCGTTCGGTAATTCACATTTAGCAATTCATTTGCGATCCAGTTTTTAGAAGGTCATGGTACGAAAGAAAGCAATTCATTTTAGGAACCTATTCTGCATCGCGCTATTTTTGAATCGCTGTCTTAAAGTTGATGGTATGCACCCTGTTCAGTCAATTATTTGATATTTGAAAATTATTTATCTTTTTATTCCATTTTCATTGTAGGAGTTTAAATTAATTTAATTTTCATGATTCTGAAAGTGTACGACTTCGTAAAATATTAGGGCGATTCGCCGGTCTCCTTTAAATTATGCTACGTACCTACATTGGAAAAATTATTCTGGTAATATATTGTTCCAGAATCGTCATTCATTATAAACATTATAAGAAGTAATGGTTTAAAAACAACTTTAACCTCCAGACACCAATTAAGTTTCAATGTAAACAATTTTGTGAAAGCAAAATGTAGACAAATATTGAATTAGTTTAATAATTCTAATGCGATTTGTAATAACGATGAGACTAATTTCATAGCACTTAAATATTAGCAGAATAAGAATATTTATAAATAGAAATTACCGTAGGTATTACTGAATCTACACCCTTGGCCTTAATTAAGCCAAAAAAACTTGAATAAGCTCGGGACGAAAAATAAACTTGTTTTGTACAAATCTGGTTTTGAAATTTAATTCAAATCAATGATGTCTACGCTAAGCTAAGACTAATAAAACAATTCTTCTTATCGCACCAATTATCTAAGCTCATGTACCTACATTTCAATAAGGAACTGTGTCATGGAAACTTGATAACGGATAAATATGCTTATACTTAAATACATTGTATGTACATGTACATTCCATACATAGAAAGCACTGAGGCCAAGACAAATAAAGACATTATTCAAAAAATTTAAATAAAGTATTTAGAAAATATCGACCTGTCTCACAACTTTCTAAGTATTCTTCATTTTCAATTTTTCAATTGTACCGAGTAGTTTAGATTAACAAATCAGTTATGACCCGATCCTATTGACGTGGTAGGGATTCCTACCCACCTTTAGCATGTTAATGGGTTCGGATGTTTCTACATGTGATCTAAAGATCACATTCTCCTCTTGATACAAAAAAAAAAGATTTTGTAAAACGAAGTTGGAAAGTTGGGAACAATTTACGGTTCAAATTATTTTTAAAATTTTGCATTCACAATGTTATTTTTATTATTGAATATGACGTATTAGAAAAAATCGGAGCCACTTGTGGGACGAGTGGTTTTTTTCTAATCCTATTTATAATATTATAAATGTGAAAGTTTAGATGTTTGGATGTTTGTTACTCAATCACGACAAAACGGCTAAACGGATTTGGCTGAAATTTGGAACATAGATACTTTGTAGCCTGGAGAGGAACAAGGGCTACTTTTTATCCCAGAAAAGTATCACATTCCCACGGGATAACGTCGTGTAGTCCACGCGGGCGAAGCCGCGGGTGGAAAGCTAGTACTTCATATACAATAATTTACGGTTCGTTCACAGAACGACGTTTTACGTATCATCTTCTTTCATTTCATCCGTCGCTGACGATTAGTCATAAACACGAATCTCTAAAGTATAGGTAATACGTTTCCGTAATTTTTCACGATGCGTGTTTTTTTTTTGACGGCGGGCGGTAATGCTTCTACATGCTCGTGTGACGAAACCCGTGTAAACCAGCCGTTAGATAGGTTTTCTTTTCTAATACTCCCATGTTGATACTTCGACCACTAATATAAAAGCTAATACTCTTACTAAATTTGATAATGATAATTTATTTCAAACTAAATATCATCATCATCAAATTCATATCAGCTGAAGCATAGATCTCGATCATATTATTATTGTACCCTTATATGTATGCAGTTTCTATTTTCAACGCCTCGTCGTCCATTCTCATGCTAACAATGATGAATCTATAATATAAAAAACTCTTGCATTATTGACTGACTGACAGACAACGCACAACCGAAACTACTGCTACCCCGTTGTGGATAAAAAAAAAAAAAAAAAAAAAAGCTGAAATTTGGCAAGTATGTTCCATGGGGAGTGTAGGGGAGCACTAAGAGAGGATTAAAAAAAAACCCCTCTAAGGGGGTAATCCCATTAAACTTTGGAATAGGAACTGTTTTAGCTTACGAACTACCATTTAGTAAACAGAACTCGTTGAATAAAAGTCGGGCATTAGTGATTCATTTGAACTGATAACAACAATTCAATGTTTTTATTACGATTTTTGATCTCAGTGTATTTCCTAAAGCAGCCACATGCTGAGTGTTTTGGAATAACTCCGTATATTAGTATTTTATTTTTTCTCACCTTTATCAATGAAACAAGCGAAACCAAATTTATAATAACACGGTATATGACAAAACGTTAATTTTATGTGAAAGTTGTAGATTGTGAAATGGAATAAAACTTTATACTGTCAAATGAAAATGTCCTCGAAGATTAATAATGGGCAAGGTATACGAGTTATAAACTTATTAGTATGTTTATTACTCAACGAGCTTAAAACTTTGAGTTGATTGTCCCCAATTCCAAATACAGACAATAGGAAAATGCGAGGCGGAACATAGAGTATTGCAATGTCTTCGCGTAATATACGGCTAAGGTATACTAGAGCCGTATATCCTGAAACAACAAGGAAGGGTACAGAGTAATAAAAGATACAGAGTAAATAAACCATTGTCTAGATTATGGTTAAAGCAGAAAGACAAAAGGAAAAAAATAGCATTACAAATCATCGTACAAAATTTTGTGAATTAATAGTACATTACAGCCGAGGACAGGTAAGTAAGAAATTACATTGTCGAGGATGGTTTGTTTAATCATTCGAGGCAAGGTAATTTGCTTACCGTACAAGGCTTGTATATAGTGCTTTCCTCAAGAAATGCGAGGAAATACAAAAAACTGTTTAACTAAATAATATTTATTAAAATCTATATCACACATGTTCGGGCAATTATTAAATGTAAATGTTATTGTTTTCCCGGGCACACTTATGTTTGTATAAATCGCCCATAATAATATTATTTTAATGATGTATCATTAAAATACGCCAACAACACAGATTCCGAAAACGTATGCGCCTTCTTTTACTTTTCCAAATCAGATCGTAGGTTTTCATATGTCTTTCTTTTGATTTTGCTGGCAGTAAGTTTTCTATTATTCATTTTGCTTCTGCTCTCAAATTTGGTGGAGGAGGTACATACAATGTCTGTAGGTATATGTTTCATTGGCAGAACTCATTTTGATAATTTATTACACAATATAAATAAACTGTATTGATATCAAATCTGAAATCAACCGCTGAAAATAATTCCCGCAGTTTTTTAAATATTGGTTTGTGAGGCCAAGTGGAACGGTCATACGGCCTATTGATACTTACTACTTGCTACTAAAATGCACAACTTCAATACCCGCTTCTGGGCGGTAGATGGCGCTGTACATATTTCCCATACAAAATTACTCGTAAAGGATATTTTGTCTATGATAAATCTCATTTTGTTTTTTCGATTGATGTTCGTGCTAAGGGTACATAGCGCTTACAATACGAAGTAATATACTCTGTGCGCACCGTATTTAAAAAAAAGTTAACCTAATTATGATATAATAATTACCTATATAATAATAATAATAATGTGGCTGTATGGTGCAAATGTCCCTTTGCTTTTCTGTTTTTATACACAGGAATAACGAAAGAAAAAATAAAGAAAAAAAGTTGGTAATAATATCTTTGGGTAGTACCTTTTCCGAGGTAAACATTCTAAATTTGAAAATCACTGCAGTAATGAATTTTAGTACTTACTTACTGCACTGATTTTAGTGCAGTAAGTAAGTACTGAAATTCATTACTGCAGTGATTTTCAAATTTAGAATGTTTACCTCGGAAAAGTGCCACGTACTGCATTCTTTTCTCAAATATAATATTAACATTTCAGAGCATAAGTGTGAAAAGTTTCTTAAGTACAATTGGGATGTTGGCGGCATCCACATCTATGCTGTTCTCAAGGGCTGCGAAGCGGTTTGAAGCTCGAGCTTAAAGCTCTCGGAGTTTTGAATCTGAGCCGGTATTGGTCGGAGCGTGGATTTTGTCAGTCGCGATCTTTCAAGCTAGTCGCAGATATTCAATGTGCCTCTGACCATGCATTTCTGTATTAACAGTGTTGATCACAACGACATAATTGAATATACCTATTATGCTTCTTCGGCGACATGATAAATTCGATCTCGTTTTTAACTTTACCGTCCGGCCTGATCCAGGTCCATTTGCGGCTTACGGGATTTCTGAATAAGGTTTTCTTCATAATAGAGGTTCTCCCTCTCCATGAAGTCAGCCAGCATCTGGCCTGTCGTTCCGTTGCCCAAATTCAAATTGCCCCAGTCTCAACTCATCACCGGCAGCGTTGCCCCAACTTAGCATTGAAATGTCGCTTCTCTAAGCTTGCGCAATTGAAACGCTTCCACAAGTAATGTATAGAGATTCAAGGGCAATGGCGAATAAGTATGTGTGTATTATGACTGTATTTTGATCCAGATCAGAGAAAAGACAAACAGACATATAAATGAGCAGACATGTTCTTTAGCTTACTTACTTTGTTATCAGAACAACATAATAATTATACATTTAATAGTCCAGTCAGCGATGACACAGTTTCAAAGTGGCAATACAATGTACGAATTGCATATCAATGGCAAACACCCAGTTTTAAACCAAACAAAAATTGTTGCCTTTAGATTCAAACTGTCGATATTTCCTTAGCTTTAATATCAGTTCAGCGTTTGTTTTGTTGCTCAAACAGAGCTGTTTGTTGTCTGCACACCGCGACGACGGAACATAAAGCCACTTATGAAAAAGCTTTTTATTACCTTTGTACAAGGTTCCGTATTCAATGCACTTCGAGTGCGCACTCTTTCGTATTTCTACAAAAACTGTCAGTGGATATTGAAAAACGTATTTTTCGCTGGCTACGTGGCGGTGACTTACTCGATTCGATACTCATGGGTACATTTAAATTTATCGCTTATTTAATCGTGTTTACATTCACAGTGGCATATTAACGGTCGCGTCGCTTCAGTAAATAATATTAATTAACTCCTGTACAAATGGATGTCATGTACCTACTTGGGTTGAACCGTATTGAGACCAATTGGTGGGATAAATAAATTAACAGGTACCGTATGCAGCTCGCAATTTTTTAAGTCGTAAAATAACTAAGGGGGTGAAATAGGGACTATTAAAATTGTTATCAAACAGAAATTTAAATCTATTTAAAAATTGAATAAAACGGCGTTTTTATTAAAAATGCTGTTCTTAAACTGTAAAACCTCTTAAATTCTATTTTTAAAGTTTAGCATCAATGTGCAAAAATATAACAGAATTTTTATGCGTGCTTACATAACTCTTTTTCAATTGCAACTTGATTCCAACTAAAATGGTTTTAGTTCAATAGAAAAAGTGCTTTTATTGTGGCAATTTCAGTATGCACCGATTGTTACTAACTCGCAACGGAGCCCAGCTGCAAGGTATTAAAGCAATAAATATTCATTATGAACTTGCTTAATTTCGTATAGCACTATTTTACTATTTCACTAATTTAAGCTTAACAGGAGTTGTGGGCGAAAATTTCCACGTTAGCTTCGATACTTTTGTTAATTATGTTCCGTTGAAACCAAGTAAGGTAATATTCGTTTTAGAATTTAAATGTTAATTTAATTTCGGCCGTGTACAATTGATAAGTAGGTGGATCGCTAGTGGATAAAGGAAAAAATTATGTGTTATATATTCACCGACCGTTAACTAAAAGAAATGAATATACACATACATACTTAGGTACCTACATGGCTTTATTGACCAAACGTTCAAAGTCTGCATATCCTTTAGCGTGCCAGCCTACCCACCACGGGATCAAGTTGTCACCAGAACAGAAAAGATTAAGAGAGACCGGATTAACCCTGGACAAATCAATCAACCAATTTTCTTATTGTTTTGTTCTCTATAGTTTAGGGGTGATGGATAAAAAAATAAAGGCGAAAATCTTAAAGAAACGTTAAACAAATTGTAAAAGAAAAGGAACACTGTATCAAAGTAAAACAGTTACCAATAAAATAGTAGATCATTAAATCCGTTTTACAGAAAATATAAGTGTTGGGAATCGGAAGATTCTCCAAACTGGAAAGAAGTTACGGTACAATAGACTTATCGGGATTCTGGATTATTGAGAGTTTGCGATAGTTCCCGAATCTTTTACCGTCCGACCGATACGTGGTTTCCGACCAAGTTTTGTGCTGCGCAAGAAAATTCTTTGTGATGCCTATTAGTTCAGGTCACTTGTGTAACTCACGGTAAAAGTTAGCAGGTGAATTTTCATGCTTATGAAGTTGTTGGAAACTAATTATATTTATGTACAATGTTAAAATTATATTATTGCAATTGATTGCATTTTTTATATAAAATATAGCCCTGTCAAATGACAGTTAAGTTCTGTACGTACAAAAAAACTTCGAACAAAACTTAACCCTTTCAGAACTTGCCCCCTTACTCTTGACGGAATCGAGTACACATTAGGATCGAATCAACTTCAAAAATCTGTTATTTTAGTTCTTTGAAGACGGTTGCTATAGTTTCCATAGTACAGGGTGCATACCATCAACTTTAAGACAGCGATTCAAAAATAGCGCGATGCAGAATAGGTTCCTAAAATGAATTGCTTTCTTTCGTACCATGACCTTCTAAAAACTGGATCGCAAATGAATTGCTAAATGTGAATGACCGAACGATTTGTGTCCTTATTTCTTCTACCCGTCTCTTTCACTCGATTCTGTCATGCCAGGAGAGTGAAAGGGACGGGTATAACCTGCAGGTGACATGTTAGCTTGGCCAAGTTATACGTCAAATAAGAGTTGATGACAGCTCAGCGGCTGTGAAATGTCATTGAATGATTACTGAATCGCTGTCATTGATATTAAGCTGTCGTGGTACGAATAAGCGAAGCAGATCAGTTTAGGTTCCTAAACAAAACCGCAATAAGAGTTGATGGTAGGCACCCTGTTCTGACATTATTTCGATCCTGATGTGAATTTGATTCCGTCCAGAGTAACCCCTCTGGCCCTAAACGATTGTGTGGTATTAGTATTGTGTGGTATTGTTATACTAAAGATACTTTATATGCTATTAAAACAAAATGACTCGAGGATGAGTATGATTTTAAATTAATGTTATTCATTCACAATGCTATTTGTAAGTTTGAGGAAAAATTGTGATAAAAAGAAAACCACCAGCCCAGATTTTCCCACATCTTTAGAAATGCGGGTCAATACTCTTTCCGAGAGTTTGAAAGAGGGTTTGAATCCTAAACAAAAACAGCTACTATAGGTTTAGTGGTTATTTTTCATACTTTTTCCGTATAATGAAGTATTTTGTTATTCAATAGAAGCAGTGGACATTCAAAATTCAACGAATTATATTATCTCTAGTTTAATGTGTTAATTGCTCAGATACTAAGTTAATTGTACTAATATCCATGGCAAAGCATGATTGGTTTTAAAGTGGGTTGAAATTTGAGCGCGCCATGAGATGCCGTGATTGGCGCCGAACGCGATTGTCAATTATCTCACTCCCTTGTGCGCACTTTAGCGCGTTGCTTTGTTAGAGATACGTTTAATACCTACAAGATCAACTTATTAAAAACAGATTTAATCGTTTAACAAGCTAAAATTGTTATGTTGGTACTCGCTTTTAGTTTAGAAAAGTTTAGAAACTTTAAAGTAGACACGGTTAAAGACCTAAAAATACTAGTTAAATGCTAGATGCACCGCCTTCCAGCCAATAAATGCAAGGTTTCTTTTTGTTACTTTAGACTACGACAGATAAATAAAAATTATAGATCCTCCCGAGTCTCAAGATCAGAAAAAAAGTTGTTGGTACAACCGGATGTCCTATAAGAAGAACAAAGGTTAAACGAAAATGTGTACTTTACATAAAATGACCGGTCAATGTGTCAATTTCGCAGTAGTCAGGACGCAACTATGGACATCATTTTGTCCTATGTAAAGTATACGTGGGCTTAGGAGAAGATATAGATTTTTTCAGGTGGTACCTACTTATAAAGTACGTATTCCCCTTTTTGCAATAAAATATCAATCTTTTTAAAGTTTAAAACATACTCTAAAGACTAAACTCCAATTGAGTTTGAAATCTAAACTAGCGATCCACAACAAAATATCAATGCGAATATTCATTCGATAATCCAATCCCACCGTGCGAATACCCATTTCAGTCAACAAAATTAAATACATGTCCCGTTCTAGCGGAAATTGAACACGGCACTATCGGCTCGGACACATTGCTTCGTTGGTACGGACAGACGTACTGACATATCTGTCCATCAATGCACAAAGACTTAACCATCTCGTGGCCATCACATAGGACGGTTTTCGATTAGCGCAAATGTCTCTGTAGCTGTCACCTTTGACGTTTCATTCGATTGATTGATAGGTGATAGGATGTTTGTGACGGCATCTCGTTTCAATCAAAATGTAAAAAAAAAACTTTCCTCCATAATAAAGACGTAAAATTTCCTCGAAAGTCCCTTAGTGCATAAGTGCATATTTACACACGTTAGTTAATTATTATTTATTAAAATAACAGAAAATGGTTACACCCGTTTTTGTCGCATATTTTATTATCTTTTTATATAATACCTATATCTGCAGGCACAATATCACTCAAATACAACCCTCTCACGCTGCACTGCTCTTAAATGGATGCCTACTTTAATGAAATTGGAAACCACCCAGATTGACGAGGCCGTTATGTGTTATCGGAAGGATGACAGGTAACTGTGTCAATAGACCGTTTCATATTCAATTACCACGCATTTCCATACTGAAGAAGTGAAACTTCGATTGTTTCGACGCATTCCCATATGCAAATTTTAAGCATATTAGTGGAAGGATAAAATACTATCAGAAAAGTTTACAATCCATATCCCACACTGCGCTATTCTCAAATGGACATCTCCTTTAATGAAATTCGGTGCAACGTGGTTAGTGCACGTTGACTGCCCGTCATGCATTTTTGGGAGGATGAATATCCTGTCGTCTTCTCCAGGCGGCAGTGGAATGCGTAACGCATTTCCACAGCGAAAACAAAAAAAAGAATGACTATTGACTGTGTCAATAGACCACTAAACAATAGAGGGCAGTGCAATAGACTGTCTTCTATTCAATTTCCACGCATGCCCTTTACTAAATTACTGGTGAAACTTAATTATTTTGATACATTCTGGTTCCGGTATGCTTTTAAAGCATATTCATTTTTACTTTCTGTTTTCAATAAATCAATACACGATACTTTAGACAAAAGCTATCATAATATTCCACTTTGAACTGTTCTCAAATGGAGACATCCTTCAATGAAATTGGGTGCAACGTGGTTGATACACATATTGTCGGCCTGTCATGCACTATGGGCCGGCCGATGGGTGACTATATCAGTATAATATTCTGTAGTGTCAAAAGACTAATTCCTATTCAATTTCCACGCATATTCTTACTTACTAGGGAAACTTCATTAGCCTTCGCACATTCTGAATCCATTATACAATTTATAAGAACTTTTTTTTACTTTTTATTTACCATGGTTCCAGCACGCAACACATAGAAGATAATCTATAACAATATCCCATACTGCAATATACTAAAATAGACGCTTCCTTCAATGAAATTGGGTGCAACATGGTTAATGCACAGATTGATTGCCCATCATGCACTATTACTCATATATCGTGAGGACGACAGGCGACTGTGCCAATAGCCAGTTTCCTATTCAATGTGAACGCATGTCCTTCCTGGTGGTACTTCCTTTCTCCTACATATTTTGGATCAAGTATACAACTTTTGAGCATTTTTTCTGGATTTCCCTTTTCAGTAAATATGCTAATATACATAGCTTAAAAACACTCCACTATTCTCATTCAGACGACTTATTAATAAAAAAGTGTGGTTTACGCGTGGAGATTGACGGTCTGTCATGCTCTATCGGGAGGACGACGTGTTTATGTCATCCATACTAATATCTATTATAAATGTGAAAGTGTGTTTGTTTGTTTGTTTGTTTCTTTGTTTGTTTGTCCGTCTTTCACGTCAAAACGGAGCAACGGATCGACTCTATTTTTGGTATGGGTTTAGTTTGGGAGCTGGAGAATAGCATAGGCTACTTTTTATTCCGGAAAATTATAAAATAAAAATGATTATTTTGTATACAAAATCGATAAACTGTCGTACTATACAAAACTGTCATTTCTTCCATAGCCGCTTCCAAAGAGGTATGTTAAAGAGTATTGTAATCACTGACGTTTTAGCCGCTTTGGATTAACTACTTTTTAATAAGTGACATTTGTGGCAGGCAGTGTATAAAACTTCTTCGCGATTATATATTTTCATCCGTCTGTCTATGGCAAAACAACGTTTGCCGGGTCAGCTAGTTCCATATTTAAGTGAAACCTTGTTTGTTACTTTACATTCTGAATCCTATTATACAACCTTATCAACAATCAATTTTACTGCTAGCTTGCTGGGAGTTATTTTTCTAAGTTTTAAAATAATATTGTGAGCCATTTTTTTTCCATTGCTGGGGACTTCCTTATACAATACCACAATACCTTATACGATACAAAAAAAACTATAAGAATATAAAAAAAACATACAAATATTATCATGAATTAATTATAAAAACAATAAATTGGTTTCCTATTTAAGGTATAAAATGTACTTAATATTCCTCTATCATACTTATGATGTAATATTCAACAGAATGTGAGCTATTGTTCAGAATAAATTGATTTGATTTTGATAGGTGGATTTCAAAATTCACAAAATTGTTGTTACAAAAAAAAACTGTTTATTTCATAAGTTTATCACACAAAATAAATGGCTCATCCTTAAGTTATAGAAATCTTTAATATTTAAGATTGTGACACTTTAGGAGGGTCACTCAAGATTTAATTCAACAGTACTGTGCGGGACAGATTATTACGATTTATTATGTTTAGAAATAAGATGTATATAAAATTCCTTGAGTTGACCGTTGTACAATAAAATGATATTTTTGTGTGTATTTTACTCCCTCTGCTAGGTTGAGATAAATTAGATAAGTTTTTTGTGTTGTATATAGATCGTTTATAATATTGAAATAATTTGTAAAATGCAAAGGGCTCTCGATACGGTATTGCCTCGATGTACCTAAGGTCCGATTCGCTATCTCGCTCACTCGCGGGATATGCTCTTCTAGCACAACCGCGCCTCTAGCGGCACATCTCGGAACTCCCTTACACGCAGACTGCCACAGTTCCGAGAACTAATTTAGCGTCGCGCGTGTAAGTAAATTCCTTGAATTCTTTTGTGAGAAAATACGCGGAAACAATTAGAGTCGTTATAAATATCGCGTGCCCTCGCATTAAGATTCATTCGCATCCAGATATTGTAAGAAGAACAATAAAGTCACTCTGCCCGAACGAGCATCAACAACCAGTGGTTTTCTTCACCGTCCGGAACCTCTCCGTCTCCGCACAGTTTATGTACACCGGGGCTGCTACCGCTCATAAACGGCCGGTCCCGTACATATTGGTCCTTCGTAACCGGATAAGAAGATACCTACTGAAGACAGCTTGGACCACCATATTGGTCCTTCGCTACCGGATCGAAAACTACAGTCAAGATGGTGCTCACTAGAAGTGAAAAAGAAAGAAGAATCGCCGAGCGAATCACCCACGAAGAACCTCCTGTTTCCCCGTCACGAGGACGCGTGAGGGAGCCGCGTCAAGAAGCCTCGCCGCCACGTCGCCACGCTTCACCGCCGAACCAACGCGGCTCACCTCAGCGCCCCGACGTCTCGCAGCCACACCGACGCGTCTCATCACCGAACCATCAAGCACGCCCAGACGAACCTCCGCAACGACGAAGCCAGCACAGCCCAACGTCACGCCCGCCGCCGAGGCGCCACGTTTCAAGAAGTTCATCGCTTCACCGAGAGCTGCGCCAACCGGTGCTCCGTCAACCTTCGCCGTCTCCGCGTCGCCATGAGTCGCCACCACGCCGCTACGAGTCGCCATCACGCCACTATGAGTCACCGCCACGCCACGCGTCCAGCACACAGAAAAAGGAACAGGAGCAAAGAAAACCACCGTCACACCGTCGCACCGCACCGCCCAGCCGAGCGACGAGTACGAGGGAGTCGCGCGCCATCACCACGAAGTCCGAACGAGCGCGCCTCCTCGCAGAAGCCAGAGAAGAGATAGCCGAAAAAGAGCTAAACCTCGCCAAGGCCCGGTTAGCAAGAATCGAAGCCGACAGCGACGCAGAATCCGAAACCACGGAACTAAGCCAAGACGACGAAGCGGAAGCCAATTCCAGAAACAGAACAGAAGAATGGATACAAGCCACGAAGCCACTCACAACCACCGAAGACGTCACGAAGGCGCCAGCACCGTCTCTACATACCACGCCTGCCGGGGCGACACCGAAGAAAGAGACGGCAATAGAAGTGAGCGAGCTAACTGCGGCGATTATGGAAGCGGCCAGAGCCTTTCAACCGAAGACTGAAGTAATCAGACACAGTTCGAGCGTCGAGTTACCGATCTTCAACGGCGCACACACCGACTGGCTGAACTTCAAGATGGCTTACGAAGATTTAACAGTCTACGGCTCCGCGAGAGAAAATACCGCCCGCCTACGCCGAGCGCTACGGGGAAGAGCCAAAGAAGAGGTCGAAGACCTACTCGCCGTCGTATCGAAACCGGAAGTCATAATGAAGGCACTTGAAAACCGTTTCGGCCGACCGCAAGTCATCGCAGAACTAGAACTCGAGAAAATCGAAAATATTCAACGAGTGACCGACGCACCGAGAGACGTCTGCGCCTTCGCCAATAAGATACAAAATGCCGTGACCGTGCTCTACACGTTGGGGGAAGAAGGGTACTGCCAGAACCCGAAAGTACTCAAGACGCTAGTCGAGAAACTTACGCCGAGCCTGCGATACAGATGGTACGACTACAAAACAAAAACAGCGAAGAAAGCAAGTCTCGACATGTTCCGCAAGTTTATCGTCGCCGAAGCCGAGAACTGCAGAGAGTTCATTGACACGCATGCACTCCTGGACGACGGGTCTACCGTCACACTGATAGACGCCGCCATCGCCGCAAAAATAGGAGCCGACGGACCCGCCGACATACTCGCTATCGAAACAGTCTCAGGGAGAGAAGAGGACAGAAACTCTCGCCGTGTCACTCTACAGCTGAATGGAAACAACAACGAGTTCAACATTCAAGCCCGTACGATCGAAAAATTGAAGCTGGCGCCGCAAACAATCACGAAAAACGACGTAGTCAACGCGCCGCACCTACGTGACATCGAAGCTCACGTATATTATGAACGAGCCACGCCGACGCTACTTATCGGCCAGGACAACTGGCACCTGTTAGTCGCCGAACAAATGAGGAAAGGAGGCGAAAACCAACCGGCGGCTTCTCTCACGCCGCTGGGGTGGGTACTGCACGGCGCCACCACTCGAAGCCTGGGACAGCGAGTACACTACGTCGCTCACGTGAACGTCCGCATCGAAAACGAAAACCGAAACGAAAATGCAGATCGCAACACCGACGAAGCAATGAAACAATTCTTCTCCCTCGAATCGCTCTGCATACAACCGAAAAAATCGAAGTCCGACCCCGAAGAGCTCGCGCTTAAACAACTTCAAGAAAACACAGTGAAGAGAAACACCGACAGCGGCTACGAAACATCGCTGTTATGGAAAGATAGCGTCGCGTTACCGAATAACTACGACGGCGCGCTGAAAAGGATGATTTCGACCGAGCGGAAAATAGATAAAGATGAGACACTGCGCAGCAAGTATCAAGAAAACATAGAAGCGCTCCTGAGGAAAGGTTACGCCGAACCAGCCCCGCCGGTCATTGACCCCGGCCGCACCTGGTACCTACCTCACTTCGCCGTGTTCCACCCAGCGAAACCGGGAAAAGTACGCGTCGTGTTCGACGCCGCCGCCCGTTACTCCGGTACTTCGCTCAACGACCACCTGCTCAGCGGCCCCGACCTCCTCCAGTCACTGCCGGGGGTACTTATGCGCTTCAGACAACACGAAGTCGCCGTCGCTGCCGACATAGAAGAAATGTTTCTCCGCATCGGCATACGCAGCGAAGATCGAGACGCCCTACGGTTCCTGTGGCGCCATGACCGGCGGGAGGGCCCACCCGAAGAGTTCAGAATGAAGTCCGTGATCTTCGGCGCCGCCTGCTCCCCGTGCACCGCGCTGTACGTGAAAAATCACAACGCCGAACTACACCGCGAAAAGTGTCCCGACGCCGCCGACGCTATCGAAAAGCATCACTACATGGACGACTACCTACAAAGTTTTCCTACCGTCGAAGAAGCGATTCGAATAGCCACCGAAGTTCGAAACGTGCACCGAGAAGCGAATTTTAATTTATGCAAATGGACGTCAAACAAGAAAGAAGTTACCGAAACAATGGCGAACGAAAAAGTACATACGAATAACAGCGACGTCACACTCGCGAGCGACAGAGAAGAAAAAGTACTAGGGCTCAGCTGGCGACCCGCAACCGACACGCTAAGTTTCAACTTGAACTTCGCGCGCGTCGCGCCCGAGCTACTCGACGGTCAACGAACTCCAACGAAGAGAGAAGCGCTGACTACCGTTATGTCACTGTTTGATCCGCTGGGCTTCGCTTCGCCAGTTACGATTCAAGCCAAACAGCTGTTACAAGAGACTTGGCGCCACGGAACAGGATGGGACGAGCCGCTCCACGAAACCCTTCAAGAACGCTGGCACGGATGGGTGACCGACCTGAAGAAACTAGAAAACGTCAGCGTGCCGCGCTGTCACCCGCACCTGACCGACGCCGCCCGGCGCCAACTACATGTCTTCGTGGACGCCAGCAACGTCGCCTATGCCGCCGCCGCCTACTGGCGCGTGGAAACAGAAGATGGCCAAGTACACGTCTCATTGGCCGCAGCCAAAGCCAAGGTCGCGCCGCTGAAGTTGGCCTCGATACCGCGTATGGAGCTACAAGCCGCCGTGCTGGGCAGCCGCCTGGGAAAATCCGTCTCCGAAGAGTACCAGACCAGTTTCGACAGCAAACACTTTTGGAGTGACTCGAAGACAGTGCTCGCCTGGCTACGCGCGGGACCGCGCGCGTTCAAACCATTCGTCGCCCACCGAGTCGCCGAGATCGAAGAAGAAACCGCCGTGAACGAGTGGCGGTGGGTACCGACCCGTCACAACGTAGCCGATGACGCAACCCGCGGCGTACCAGCTGATTTCACCGCCGCACACCGTTGGTTCACCGGGCCACCATTCCTGTACCTACCCGAAGAGGAGTGGCCGCAAGAAACAATAACGAAAACCGAAATAACGGGCGAAGAAAGAACAAACGCCGTCGCCATAGCAACGCCAGACGCCGCAAAAGCGTTACCCGAGATAACACGCTTTTCTTCATGGCAGCGACTTATCCGCACTACCGCACGAGTACTTCAATTTATCGAAGCACTGAAAACGAGAAAACAACGTGTCCAGTACAAACGGACAAAACCGCGCGCGGAAGCCGATCCACAATGGCGAGCTAACAAGAGTCACAACAGAATAAGCTCCGCCCAGCAGAAGCCACGCCCACTGACGAACGAGTGCGCGTTCAAAACATTGAGCGCTGATTTTATCCGTCGCGCCGAACAGCTGTGGGTGAAGCAATCGCAACACGATTCGTTTGAAAGAGAGATCGCCGCGCTACGAACAAAACAAGTTTCACCGACCGACAGATTGAAAAAACTCACCGTTTACGTAGACGAAAACGAAACTCTACGACTGAAGTCGAGAATAACCGCCGCCGCCGATATTAGCAGCGAAATTAAAGCGCCCGCCGTGTTGGACGGCGACCACCCGTATACGAAACTCTACATAGCGTCGGTTCACCGACAGATGGCGCACGGGAGCACCGAGATAACAATAAATGAAGTGAGACAGCGATATTGGGTGTTGCGCCTTCGACCTACGACGCGACAGATAGTGAAAAGTTGTTTGGCGTGCCGAATAAAGAAAACGAAGCCCGCTGCGCCACCGACCGGTGATCATCCTTACTCTCGCTTGGGTCATCATCAGCGCCCCTTCACCTATGTGGGGCTGGACTATTTTGGCCCGATCACCGTGACCATTGGCCGCCGCCATGAGAAACGCTACGTGGCCCTCTTCACCTGCCTCACCACCCGAGCGCTGCACCTGGAGGTCGCCGCCAGTCTGAGTGGGGACTCCGCCGTGATGGCCCTGCGCCGCTTCATAGCGCGGCGCGGCTGCCCCGCCGAGATCTACTCAGACAACGGGACGAACATGCACGCCGCCGATCGTGAGCTACGAGACGCCGCTGAAGAGGAAGCATCGCGACGTGCCATCCGATGGAAGTACATCTGCCCCTCCAGTCCATTCATGGGGGGATGCTGGGAGCGGCTAGTCAAGTCCGTGAAGACCGCCCTACAGAAAACCCTGACCGAGCAGCACCCGACTGAAGAATGCCTGCACACGCTACTGGCCGAAGCTGAGTACGTGGTCAACAGCCGCCCGCTCACCCACGTGTCCGTCGAAGCCACCGACGAAGAGGCGTTGACCCCTAACCATTTCCTGTTGGGGGGATCAGTGCGCACACCACCGACGGGCACCTGCACCGACGCTGACCTGAGCGGCCGCGCCACCTGGCGCCGCGCACAGCGCCTCGCCGACCACTTCTGGGCGCGCTGGGTGCGCGAGTACCTGCCCGAGCTTCAACACCGGCGGGAGCCCCACGGCCGTGGGCCGGCCATCAGGGTGGACGACGTGGTCCTCATCGCCGACGGCAACCTGCCCCGCAACGTATGGCCCAGAGGCCTAGTCACCGAGCTGCACCCGGGACCCGACGGCGTGACGCGCGTGGTCGACGTGCGTACCCGAGGCGGCGTGCTACGACGGCCTGTGAAGAAGCTCATCGTGCTACCGACGGCGCCCGCACCGGATTGAACTACATAAGCCGCCGGGCTTATGTACGGCGGGAGATATGTGCGGGACAGATTATTACGATTTATTATGTTTAGAAATAAGATGTATATAAAATTCCTTGAGTTGACCGTTGTACAATAAAATGATATTTTTGTGTGTATTTTACTCCCTCTGCTAGGTTGAGATAAATTAGATAAGTTTTTTGTGTTGTATATAGATCGTTTATAATATTGAAATAATTTGTAAAATGCAAAGGGCTCTCGATACGGTATTGCCTCGACGTACCTAAGGTCCGATTCGCTATCTCGCTCACTCGCGGGATATGCTCTTCTAGCACAACCGCGCCTCTAGCGGCACATCTCGGAACTCCCTTACACGCAGACTGCCACAGTTCCGAGAACTAATTTAGCGTCGCGCGTGTAAGTAAATTCCTTGAATTCTTTTGTGAGAAAATACGCGGAAACAATTAGAGTCGTTATAAATATCGCGTGCCCTCGCATTAAGATTCATTCGCATCCAGATATTGTAAGAAGAACAATAAAGTCACTCTGCCCGAACGAGCATCAACAACCAGTGGTTTTCTTCACCGTCCGGAACCTCTCCGTCTCCGCACAGTTTATGTACACCGGGGCTGCTACCGCTCATAAACGGCCGGTCCCGTACAAGTACAGTACAGTACTTTAAATAACATACTAATAAATTAGTCCGGACGTGCTTCCGTCCCGCAATCACAAATGAAAAACTTTCTTAATATGTTTTTAATTTGTTTTTTCTGCTTCATTTTGAGTTTATCAACAACACTTTTTGGAAGTTCATTTAAGATTTCTGGGAGGATACACATCCAAGCTCTTTTTAACCGACTTACTCGAAGACGGATGGACAGATTGAAATGATTCAAACGTTATTACATCAGGTTGGTTTCCAAGTTGGTCCCATGTTTTGAAATTTTGAAATCGGTTCAGTAGTTTTTTTCCATACATGTTATTACTTTGGGGGACTTTGAAAATAAGCGTATTTTGCAATGAGTGTGGGTTACGTAGTCTAATCTTATATTCTAATTAACTTATGTTTTCAAAATATTCTAATATATTTGTTAATTTGACTTAATCGTATACATTCAAAACATTGGAATCTCAAATTCATAATCGGGCTAAATTATTGTTCATCAACAATACAGGATACCAACAGCTAAAATTAACTACTCGCTAGAATAGATTACTAAGATTTCATCTCTTATAAGTTCTGGGGAAGTCTCAACTAGCATTAAATTCAAGTCTTTGTGCAATTTAACAAGTGCAGCAGCTACGGAGATAATTCTCTTTAAGTATTTCAACAGTTTGAGAACGGTAAATTAGAGCATTTAATGCAGATACCTGTTTTCTACTAAATATTTAACCCGCATAGCTTCTAATTGCTTTATCTTGATAATTTAAATTCTAAGGGCATGTTGCGAAAACTTTGAAAGAAAGTAGTGGTGAAATGATTGTTACTGATCTACCTGAGAAACTTTGAAACTGGTTCGAAAGTTTATTGATAATGCTAAATAAATGTATAACATTAAATAGAAATGGATGAATGAATGGCTTCATTTTCGATCAGGCAATTGACTAATATTTTATTTTATTAATGGAAAAGGTACACCAACACATGTATATATATTATACATTTTTAAATATTATAATATACCCATTAATAGGAAATAGTGTTATAGAAAAAAAACACCAGTCGTTTAATATACCAACCATTATAAACCTACATTAAAACCGCAAACCCAGAAGCATTCGCCACTAAATAACATTTTCCTAAATATATATATACCTAATCATTATCTCCCATTAACCTGATTCTCGTCGCCACATCCTATATTGGTAAGTTTAATGGCTGACTATAAGATGATTGAACCACCAGCCCTGTAATTTTTCCTTTACTTACAAAATAGTATTTTAAATGCATAAAAATGATTTAAATGTTAATTTAAGGCGATAGGTTAGGCGAAAGTGGCGCCGCGGTGAATTTTATTTAATATTGTAATTCTTATATACAAATTTAATAAAACTACTTACATGAAATGTTTAGGGCCCATAGTCTAGTATTTTTAGACGGTATTATTACATGGTATTACATTCCATCGTCGAGAAGAAGATAGCAAAACTGCAAAAGTGGCCGTTTTTGACACATTTGCTATCTACTTCTACGAATGACTATATGATGTTACGATACCTTCTAAAAAGACTAGACTATGAGCCCTAAAAATCCATTTAAAGTTTTATTTAAATCCTTTTCTATAAGCAACTTATTGAATAAACACCTCTTATGGGCGCCACTTTTGGCTAATAGCTGTTTCATCATAATCGATTGTTAAACATTTGTAAAAATGTTTCTTTCGAATGCGAGGGTTTCCTTTTCCTTTGATGGAGCAACGTTGGCCTACAGCGTTGATAAGTGATAGGTAGCTCAGTTGGTCAGAGCATCGGGCTGTGTTCGCGGGGCGCAGGTTCGAATCCCGCCTGAAAGTTCCTTGCAGAGCTGGTGGATTTTTACTATTACAATTTTTCCTTAACGTTGAACCTTTCCCTGAACTCTGTTTAACCTAATTAATATCCATTTTAATCGGGTTATTATCATTGCAGAAAATAACTTTCCTCACTGTTGAGGCACAGACCTTACTTATGGATGGATATGGAGAATGGGCCCTTACCAAACACGCGCTCCCATCGGATAGGTGGGTATTAACGACTGCAAACGCAGCTGGGACAAACCGCTTAACGTGCTTTCTGAAGCACGGAGGGGCACAAGATAAAAAAAACTTGGTCACCCATCCTGTGTCTGGCCATTGCGAAAGTTGCTTAGACTCAACGATCGCAGCCCAAGCGCTACGCACTATGTCATGGTTTTCTGTAATACTTGGGCACTCTAATACGATCAAAGAAACAAAACAGTTTAGGTATCGAAGCATAGATAGAAGAAGCGACGACCGATTTGGCGCAGGGGTACGGATAGTCAGATACCTGTCTTCTACGACAGAGGTCTAGAGTTCGATCCAGACAATATTTGTGTGCATGAACATGTCTATTTGTCTTGGTCTGGGTGTTATCTATGTATATTAACCGCCTCTCTGGTCTAGTATTTCACACCACCGATTTCAGACCCGGGTTCGATTCCCAGTGGGGTAGATATTGTATTCGGTTTGGTGGGTGGTAGGACTTGTTCTTAGTCCGCCTGACTAGCTATCACCATCATAACTAAGTCTAACGCCATAACAATGATGTTTTCAGCATTATTGTGTTCCGGCAGTAAGAGATAAGATAGCCAGTTCCTCAGTGATTGAGGATTTCGGAAGTAGCGCGCTTCCACCTTCAGTCTTATCACCACTTAACATCAGGTGTGATGAAGGCTAAGTGCTACCCCGTTGTGGATATAAAAAAAGAATGTATTTACAAACAAAAAGTATCTAAGTATACATTTATCCGTTAACAAGTTTTCTATGACACAGTTTCATAATGAAATTTACATGGGCTTGTGTGATTTTAAGAAATATTTTTTTAGATATTAAATTATTGCTGAAGATTTTTAGTCCGTTTAAAGCGGATTTGGTAACCCACGATCCAGTTTTGCTAAACTTAAAATACTTTCGACGTAAAATGTTTTAATAGAAATATATTCATAATATCTATAATAACAGTAGGCACATTAGTACCAATACACATAGGCTTTGTTAGCTTAGGACGACCGATCTAATTGGAAAATTTTAGGTTTTCCTCTAAATAATACTGTATGAATTAACTACTACTTAATTTTGAAATAATTACAGAGTTAGTTGTCTTTATGTAAAAAGTGTCGGTAAAAAAAGAACAGAAGCCCTTATTACGAACTTAATTGCTATTACTGTGGCAGTAAAGCATTCAAACAGTATGTAATTTTGTTGGATGTTTGTACCAGTAAATTGATAATTGTTACTTATACCACTTATACGTAAAATAACATAATATTAAACTGGTACTTATTTCATTGATTTAATATAATGTCGATATAAAGGAAATTAGGTTACGAATATCTATCAGAGGTACAGTCAATGCTAGTAAATATTACGAATACTAATATTGAAAAACTTTGGATGTACACAGTCTGACTTATCTTGGAGTAGCACTCATGTTTCTCACATAGGGTAATAGTTCGGTCATTTAGAATTTTCAGTTAATTTTTTATAGCTAATTTGCTTGAACGTCTTTTGTTTCGTCCTCGAGTTATGCCGAGTTTTGGCTATGTATATTTGATTTTTTATATTTAATCGAAAATCAAATAGATATTATTATTATGTATACTTATTCGATTTTCTGTATAGCCCGCGGAATTTAAAAATTCGCGATACTTTTTGAACAGACCTCGTTTGTTTCGATGTTTGGTACTCAATCACTCAATGACGGATTTACGGATCTGGATGGAATATTTTGGAACAGATATAGATTTTAGGCTGGAATAGGCTACCTTTTATCCCAGTATTCACTCGGGAATGGGAACCAGGCGGGTGAAACTGCTGCCGCTGGACGCAGTAAGTGTATTATAAAATGATGATTTTTGTATTGTTGGAATCGGACGTTACTTGATGATATTTTTAAAGACCTTAGTAGTTCCTTAATTGGGCACGACAATAAATTCTGAGATAATAATTCATGTAATTGCTTCCATTTATCATTCTTGCAAAAAAGTAGTATTACAGTAGTACTTACAGATATGTTTCGACATATCAATGCAAATATGGTAAAGTATACTACAATATACAAGCGAGGCTGTTGTGCCCGTTATACGTAAATAAAGGAGCATTCAGATCAGAGTATACATTAGCACAAGTGGTGTCACGTTAGCCTCTGTTCACAAATTGATATTCAACCGGCGAATGGCACCGTGCGTCGAAATGCAAGCGGGCGATCGCGTGCCCAACATAAACTTCAGTTTCCGATTTAAAATACAAGTTTGCAACGAATGCTAGTGAATTTTTCTTATTACGTATCGCGCGTTTGTCGTTTCGGAAACTATATTGTTTGTTCAAAATTGTGAAGAACAGTGCATGAATTGAGGTTTAGACAGTTCGTGACTGGAATTACTCTTTTAGGATATAAGAAATCAAAGAGTTGCAATGTCTGAGTGATCAAAGGTCAAGGGTTCAGTTTGATTTTCATTTCTTTTCAGCCTTAGTTCCATTATTATAATTTGTCTAGTAGAAACAATATATTTTTTGTGATTAAATGATGGTGTTTTTTATGATTGGGTATTTAAATATTACCTTTTTGTTACATCAATAATTTTTCATAAAAGCGTAGGCTTTGTTTCACACCATTCTCATCGCATAATTCGCGACCTACATAACGTAAAAAACAAATCTCTATTATATAGCTTATAAATAGCTTAAACATATAGCTTGATTCAACTATATCACTGAAACTTTCCTTAAATTACTTTTTGTCATATCGCGTTCACTAAACTTATATTCTAATTACTAAAACACACTAAACGACAAAAGTAATTAGCGAATATTAAGGCGCACGCGAGGCTCACGAACTTAAAAGTTATAATAGAAAGAGCACTTTGTCATGTCACGCTTTTAACATGCTCTTTAATTTCTCTTTGTGCTAGAAATTAAGACATTAAATCGTTTATGCCCTTAATACGGGAGAGGTAAATGAATCAGGGCTCGAGAGCTTACATTTACGTTATGTCATGTGTAAAGAGGCGTTATGAATGACCCAGCACATATTAACGTTGAATAAACTTAACTTTGAGGAAATAATTAGGCGACTGCAATAAGGGCTTAAGGCTATTGCGGCGATCAAACTCAGAATTTTCAATGTTTTTAAATTAAATTTCCTGACAAAGTATCATTGCTAGGCCTTTCAAAATATTATATGTGATAGATCTTTTCTTTATGAAGGGAAGTTACTAAAATTTATTTGAATCAAATAAATACAATGTACTAAAAAAAAATCTTTTCAAGACCCCTTTTTTCCGTCTTAAACTCAATTATCTCAATAACTGGTTGAGTAATCAAGCTAATTTTTTTTGTGTAAGTAGTTCTTAGTCATATCTAGGGAAGTTACTAAAATTTTTTTTTGTTATATTTATAGTCAATAACTCGTATCCCAAAATGCATCGTGCACCGTTTCGCAGCATAATTGTTCAGTCTCCGCCTGGCATTGGCGGCGTTTGGACGTGGAGACTGTATCGCTCCGATTGCGCCAAAATTGAAAAAAAAAACTCACACTAGGATCCTATTTTTTTTCAATGATGCTTATTTTGCTAGGAAATATTGAAATAGCGCTTCAGGATTGGGTATAGATGAGTGCTTTGCCATTTATTGCATAACCATAGACCTATGTAACCTAGGACAAGTTATTTTACTCATTACCTAAAGCAAACATCAATAGTTTGAAATAAAAGTGACGGATAATATTGCCTAAGATACTTAAGAGCCCATAAAAGTTGTACCTATTTGAGTACCAATATTTTGTTGTGTTGTAGGTACATAATTAGTTTAAGTTTCTAACTTCTACTACTGTATATTAAATTTATGTTCGTTTTAGGTTCCTCAAAATTGAAAATGTGAGAAACTTAAGATAGGTAGGTGTAAAAAATTGCATCAAGAAATAAGAAATTCGCTTGTTGAACAAGTTTTTTACAGAGACATAATGTAAAAGCAATTCTTGAAATAAAACCGATGTAAGAATTTTATATACCTAGTTGATCTAATATCACCATTACACTTTTTTGAGACTGTGAGAAGTCCAGCTTCTTTCCTTTGACTCACTCAAAGGAAACATAAACCGCACCATTTTGTGTAAATTTCAGGTTCAAAACATTTTTATTACTGATTCTCTTATCCATCATTGTACAAAATAGAGCATGCATACAATTTCTTGCAAGAAATGCTCTCGCGGTTTTGAAATTCGAAATTCGAAATCCCCACAATAATATCTAAAACCGATGGTTGAGGCGCCAGTAGCAATAAAAAAGAATGAAAAGTCTGTCAGCTGTATTGACAGTTTTAACTCTCAAATTTAACCACCGCGTCAGATAAGTTTGCGGAGTTCTGTAAGGAGACTTGCATAGTCGGAGTAAAATTTTTGATACTCTAATATGAAATATTGCATAGGTACAAGTACTTCCGAAGGAGGAATATTTATTTCATTATTTAAATTTCATTGCACAAAGTATAAACAAATGGCGGGCTAACTTTAAACTGACTAACATATTATATCAAAGATAATAAACTCATAAAAATAAATAATCTCGAAGAATGAATGAAAGAATCTCTCTGCCACAAATGTCATTTATTAAAAGTAGGTGGCTAAAACGTCAGTGATTAGATTACATACCCTTTGAAAGCGGGCATGGAAGAAATGACAGTTTTGTATAAGTAGTACGAAACCAAACCGTTTCAGCTGCTCGACCCGATGATGTCAAAGCCAGCGGCTTTACCTTCTTTGAGCTAATCAAGGGCAAACTTGAGCTCTGTTTCTGTAAAAGCCTCGTCCAAGTGGTTAACCTCTTTACCAGGGTCTCGTGTAAATTTCTTCTGGAGACTTTTCGTGGAAGCTTTCCCATTTTGGAGTAAGTGGTGAGCGATCTGGTTTGTGGTCACATTAGAATGACGATCAGCGATTTTAGGATCATTATTTAGTTTCCTTATAAAACACCATGCCTTCTTACTTTTATGCGTCATATCTACGCCTTCGATTAGCTTGTTCCACTTTTCTCTCGTTGTTTCGGATATGGCTTCTAGCAATTCATTCCCAAAATCGATGGTGTCCTGTGAGATGGGATCTAATTCATACTGGTCTTGGTATGTCATCCTATCATATTATATTTAAAAACATATATTTGATGCTTGGGAGAGCAAGCGAGATGTAGTTGGTATTTATTGTGACCTCTCCAAAGCTTTCGATTGTGTTAAACACCAAACGCTTTTAAGGAAATTAAAACATTATGGTGTCTATGATAAATCGGTTAGCCTTATGCAATCATATCTATGTGAAAGAACACAGAAAGTAGTTATCAACAAAACTGAGTCTACTGGAGCCCCTATCAACATGGGCGTACCCCAGGGGTCAATACTGGTCCCTTTTGCTGTTTTTAATTTATATAAATGACCTTCCTTTTTAAGCAAAGAATTTATGCGAAACAGTGCTATTTGCTGCTGACACTTCATCTAGTCTTTAAAGTTGACAGAGGTAATAATTGTTCTGGCGAAGTAAATAGTACTTTATCGAAAGTTGCGCATTGGTTTCATAGCAATAATCCATTCCTTTACCATGATACCATTAGACAGTACCATTGATGGTACTGTGGCAATTTCTTTTTGCCGTGGTACCATCAATTAATCTATCATTAAACTCGAAAAAAACAAAATGTGAAAAAAAAATCCCTGCCAAATGTAAGACAGGTTGATATTCATTCACATAAAATTGGATGACAATGTAGTAGAATTAATTAACAGTACTAAATTTTTTGATATAACATTAGATTATCGACTTCAATGGGACCCTCATATTGAAGCCTTGGCCGGTAGACTCAGCTCTGCGGCATTTGCCGTTAAAGAAATAAGGCTCTTAACCGATATTGAAACGGCAAGGTTAATCTATTTTAGCTATTTTCAGAGTGTATTGTCCTACGGCCTATTACTTTGGGGTTCAGCAACATCACATCTAACATCGAAAGTATTTTTGTGCTTCAGAAAAGAGCTATTCGAGCCATATACAAACTTCGGCCAAGAGATTCTTTAAAAGAAATCAACATATTAACTGTTGCAGGACAATACATATATGAGAATATGGTATATGTGAAGAAGTATCTCAATACATTTGTAAAACGTAGCAATATACATACATACAGCAATATACATCAATTCAAAACAAGAAATAAAAATAAGATTGCCGTTCCAAGGATTCGACTTGAAAAAACAAGAAGTTCGTTTTTGGGGAAAAGCGTAGCTAGTTTTAATATAGTTCCACAGAATTTAGTAGAGCTGCCTTTGCACAAATTCAAGAGTCATGGCAAAAAATCGCTCATGGGCAAAGGATATTATAAAGAAGACGACTATTTGAAAGACCGTAATGCACGGATTTGATGTAACACATAACCTTAGCTGAACTAATGTAATATTATAATGAAAAAGTTGTAAAAGTTAACGATATAAATCTTTGGAAATGTCGTTACTCCAATTATTAAAGCTGATAAGTTTATTGCGCCTATTCTTCTTATCAGTTAAAAAAGTCTTGAACGAAAATATTGACGATTCAAAAGAGCTTATTTCTTAAGTCAAGTTGAATAAAGATATTTTTTATTTTATTTTATTATTTTATCCTTCAGGTCGTAAGGCCTGGCACATAATTAGGTCCTCCGTATTGCACCACTTACTGTCTTCACGCACTGGTGATCTATGTGATCACTGGCAAAGATTAGATCAGGGTTTTAACCCCTTTTCCAGCGACCGCTGTTGAATGATGACGGAAGTTTTGGATCATGGATCAAAGATAGTAGGTATGTGTCCATCAACCCATTCTTCAACCTTCACTCCGTTGTCATCACTGGTTCTGTATCCCCAGTTCTCGCTATGGCTATTAAAATTACCAAGAACGAATCTAACCGGATGGGCGTTAAAGTTCGGCGGACAGCTGAAGTAATACGGTTCATTGGGAGGTTTGTAGACTGAAGTGACCGTACAGTTACTAAGTTCGGTAGTAAGGATCTCTATGTTACTGGTGTTAGTCTGATACACAGTGCGTACCTCTTTATCTGGCCTGGCGAATAAGCACTCCCATACTGTCGATGGGGGACTTCAGCTATGAGTTTCATCCCCTGAGTCACTTGTCAGGTATGCTTTAACGAGTGTGCATCTGAGTTGCATAACCTCATTCCGCCCTCTCCTTTAAACTCACGCTCAGAGAATTAAGTACTCCTTCATCATGCCTGGAATACCATGCCGGCTTCTGTTTGCCCGAGTACCTACAACCCAAACCTCTTAAAGTCGCAAGTGAATAGGCATCTTCTGGGTGAATCTATTCACACAAAATTTTATTCAAGTACTATAACCAACCACATTATAAAACTGGCAAGTTTACATTAGTAAACAAAGTATCAATTATTTCAGTTGCGCTACATTTTGTTTAAACAAATTCGACGATCTCCGTGGCCGATTGGTGTACGCACCGGTTTTCTAGGTGCCACTATCTCTGAGGTCCCGGGTTTGATTCTCGGACGGGTAAATGTCGAAAACTAACTTTTAGATATTTTCTTGTATCTGGGTGTATGTGATCGTTGCTTCCAATTTTCAATGACACAAGTTATTGTATTACTTGATATTATCATTTTTGGTATTGGAATAATATGTATTTTATTTTATTTTTTTGTACTTAAACAATATTTTTATTTAAGTAAGTGTTTTTTTATATATTGATTTATATTATAGATTCATAGCGTGATTTTATATAAACGGTATACTTATTTAAAAATTGATTAACTAAGTAGATTTATTTTGTAAAAAAGTATTGGATGTTGGGTTGTTGATGAGTTATTTATATTTTTTCATATTAAATTATAAGTTTTATTAATTTGATTGGAATAAATCTGAAAATGTTCCTACTGGTTAGAGCAGTATACATTATTTATTTTTTTCAGTGTAATTTGTAGCAAATGTTGTAGTTTTGCCTGCGAAGATCATTTCGATAATGGATATATTATCGAAATGATCTAGAGATAGAAAATAAATATAAATAGCTGCTGCTGTGTTCTGCATTTTGAAGAATCGTTTGAAATGACTATCTTTGTTAAAAAAAGCTTTTTTACTACATAAGTACGAATAATATCTAAGATCTACTCTTCCTGCAAACCGACGTTTACAATAAATATTCATAATAATTCTTCTTGTATTCAACATAATATAATTTCCTTAGTAAAAGCGCACATAGGTGATATTTTAGATGTAAATAGAATGCGCGCTGCATGCCGCGTCTACACGTATTTCTCAGTCTACGAGAGTGCCGCGGCCGGAGTCTTACCGATCCCAGCACCCCCTCGCTTGTGTAAGCAACGGCCATCGACGATATTTTTTTTACCTATGCTATATCCTTAATGAGATCTTGTTGATTGGATGTGGAGGAGAGTAAAATGTTTGAGGACATTTTTGACGCAATGCTTCTAAAGATACATAAGTAATATAAAATAAACGAAATGGTTTAAAAAATAAATCAGAATTTTATTGATCCCAATAATAAGGGTTAATTTTTTATTGAGTGGCAAAGAGTATTTCATTCATAATGGTAATACAGTCCGCGCTACTTATTGGCAGATGAATGATGGCGCTGATTCTCGTGGTCGGTTGGAAAAATAAGCCATAATCCCATGTCATGATCTTAGTTCCAGATTTCATCACGTGCCAAGTTATGTGGCGCGTACTCTTCTGCAAACCCATTTGTTCTGCTGACAGTTCTTGGCTAAAAATGTATTTATGTGTCACAACAATACATAGAATATTAGACGAAAAGACACAATTTTAGCTTTATACATTTAATTTGTGTAACATTGAACCGTTGTTGTAGGATTGTGTCGCTCGGCTTGAATAAAGTCATTGTCCAAATGATAAAAATCTCGTTTCTTCGTCGAGTTTGTGTACTCCGTGTCGTATTCAACTCGTTTCGTAAAATTCAATTTTGGGAATTTGTTTCCTCCTACCGGTTGGCGTGTGGAATACTGATGTGGACGAGAGTCTTCCTGTGAATGTCTTTTCTACTTTTTTTTATTTCAACAACATAAAATATGTACGGCTTTGCACGCTTGACATCTTAACTTATTCCGTACTCTTTGTAAAGATTGAAACAATGGAGTTGTTTGAGCGAAACGAATCAGATTTTCTGATTGCAAAATGGAGATTGCAAATGCTGTACGTATCGCTCGCCATTTGTCTGTCTGCAACATTTTTTGAAATTCTTTTAGTGGTTTTACTAAAGGCATAAGTAACGCGAGAAAATAAAAAAAATAGATTGATAAATGGTCCGTACACGCGTGAGTGAGTTTAATGTCATATTTTATTCAGATCTTTATCTATTGTAGAGTGTTTTAGATGTTTTGCTACATAAAATGAAACTGCTTTAGTAAATTATACTATTATCATTCAAATTTCTTCTTTCTTCCATGAGATTCTGCAAATGGTGAAAAAAAAATTACGATTAGTTTGCTAGTTTTGATAACTAACTACATTTTCGAAGGAAATGTTCTACGACAATAAATGTCAGCTAGTATGCGAAAATCGTAACCGTTATGCTGCAAATTACAACAGTTAATTAAATCTTTAATTTTGGGAGTTGCGTTAGCTAAAACTTAAGATGTGCATTATCTGTCAGCTAAAGTTGTTGTCTGTTAAATGTTCACGTTTTGAACGAGAAAGACATCATTCGGTTCGTACCTAATAGTCCATGGAAATCGTACATTTTGCCTTGCGTTAAATGAGGTAGTTCTGATTTTTTTGTATGTTAGTAGTGATGAGATAGTAATGAAAAATCCAAGTTTTCCACCTCGAAAGCCCTCCGGATCATTGTTAAATATTTAAAAATCCAATAAATTTTCAGATTTTTTTCAGTTTTTGACAATTTTTACCACCAAGGACCTGTGTTACGGCAAAAGTTACTATTCATGCTTTAAAGTAGACTAAATTTGCAATAAAAAGAGAATAATTTGGTTCTTGTAAGTCAAATAGTTTTTAAGAAGGGCTATTTAAAAATTTGCAAAAAATCTCAAAAAGTAAGTATTACAGTTTTTTTAGATTTCGACATTTTGACCCAATAGTAGTGGGTTTATGGCAAAAGTATTTTTATTAGTTATTAAAGTCCATTAAATTTCCAATAAAATGAGACCAATTAGTAATATCAACTTACATTTGATAGATTCTGAGACAGCTGTTCAAAGTTATTGAGGTAAGTAAACAATTATGTAATAGAAGGGTTTGCAAAATGAAGTACGCCCTAAAGGAAGGAGGATTTGGGAGGTGGTGGGATCAATTATGTACATTGTATGTATAATTTTGATGGACCAGGCACGTCCTCTGAATCCACAGCACACTTTTTGGGGGCAGCTTGCTGAGGTATAATTTCTTCATCGAACTGCCCAGGAAGGTCAAAATCGTCCTTTGATGGTGGGTCATCAATCAATGGTTCATCAATGTCATCACACATCAGATCTGGTATGTTCTCGCATGATTGGCCAATGCAGTAGCTGCAAACACCCGAAATTTGAGTTCTGCTTTCCTGCAACCATATCTGCTGGTACAACCTTACATCTTTGGTATGCTTTCGAGGTGATAAAGGTTTGCGTGTCATTAACAGGGTAGAACGGGAACGTCTCCCAGATCCTTCTTCCTTAAGGGCTTACTACCTTTTGCAAAGCCTTCTATTACATAATTGTTTACTTACCTACCTCTATAACTATGAACAGCTGTGTCTTAGGAACTATCAGGTGTAAATCGACATAATTAATCCTATTTTGTTGGAAATTTAATGGACTTTAATAACTAATAAAAAAACTTTTGCCACAAACCCACTACTAGGGGATCAAAGTTGACGAAAAATAAAAAAACTGTAATACTTCCTTTTTTGAGATTTTGCAAATTTTAAAATAGCCGTATATTAAAAACTATTTGGCTTACAAAAACTAAATTACTCTCTTTTTATTGCAAATTTAGTCTACTTTAAAGACTGCATAGTAACATTTGCCGTAACTCAGATCCTTGGTGGCAAAAATTTACTAAAACTGAAAAATATCCGAAAATTTTATGGATTTTTAAGTATTTAACAATGATCCGGAGGGCTTTCGAGGTGGAAAACTTGGATTTGTCATTACTATCTCATCACTACTAACATATAAAAAAATCAGAACTACCTCATTTAATGCAAGGCAACACCACTTATTTGGTACGATTTCCATGTACTATAAGTGAGCATTTAAAGTTATTTAATTAAGAACAGTCTTACTAGTTTATAATTAAATGTTAAGTTTAAATAGTTTAAAAAATAAATGTAATGTTAATCTCTCTTAGAACCTGTAATACTACCAAAATAATGGGAAGCCACGCGGGTTATTGGACTGGAAAACTGGCACACCCCCATTAAGAAGGCGGACACTGAAGTAACTGCAGTTCGTTGTCCTAGTTGAACGGACAACGCAGCAACGCGACGCGATGCGCTACGACACGGACCTACGTTGTCGCGTAAAGGCTGCCACACACCAAAAACGCACGCAGACGTGCTGCATTGCGTGTGCGTGCGTCATGAGTTGTAATATATGAATTTGTACGCGTAAGTTCACACCAACAGTATCGCAGCTGCATTGCGTTGCGTTTGCGTGCGAGAGCCGCACGGCCGTCCGCGAGATACAAACTGAAACGGCCGCGGCGCGGTCGCGCAACAGCGGAACGGCAACGCCGCACACGAGCTCCGGCATTGTGACGTTGTATTCTACAGGATTTCTCAATTCCTCAATTGAGCGCGGCGACGTATGCGTCTGCGTGCAGCTGCGACGCTGAATGCGGCACGTCAGTTGTCAATGTTTACAAATTGTCATCGTGGATTTTGAAATACGCGAATAATTAATTAATATAGTACGCAGATACAAATGTATATAAGATCCACAAGATAAAAACTATCTTTTGTGGGATAAAATAGGAAGGAAATTGAAAGAAAATGTCAACCACGATCCGAAAGCAACACACGGCGTCGCTGACGCACGGCGGGCGTCGCAGATGCACTGCGATGCGTGTGCGACGCCGATGCCGGTGTGAATTGCTTTATGTCGCAGCGTGCTGCAGATGCAACGCATCGTGTTGCTCACGCATCTGGTGTGTGGAAGCCTTTAATCGGTCTGCGTGCATCTTTTGCTTCGCGCATCGCGTCTTGTCACACACCTAGGCCACCAAATAAACAGGTAATGGTTTAGAATACAAGTACATAGCTCATGAACATTTTCCGTTTTACCTTGTTGTAGCTACTTCTTTGGTAGTTGAATTTGATTAACATTTTCGATCGTCAATTCGATCGTCAGTATTAGTGCTTTGTAAAAGAGTTCGAATATCGATTTGGTATCTATGCCAAAATACTGGCCATGATCTAGTTTATCCATGCTAATATTATAAATGTGAAAGTGTTTTTGTTGATTTATCCGTCTTTTACGTCAAAACGGAGCAATGGATCAACGCGATTTTTGGTATGAGGATAAGTCTGGGAGCTGGAGAGTGACATAGGCTAATTTTTATCACGAAAACTTTTTTCCAGAAAATTAAACCGCCATAAAAACAAAAACCTGCAAACAAAAACACACTTCCCAAAACACGTGAAAATGAAAAATCATTCAATTCATAGGACGAAAATGCGGCACTTTTTCTAACTAATCTTGGCACTTACCTGATCTGTTTGAAGTCGGTGTCAAGCCTTATACCTATATTTATTTGATAGGTTACAACTCGCATCACTCACATTATTATTGTGTATATTGTTTCACAAAGTATTTTTTCTTGTTACTTTCGGCTTGACACCGACTTGCTCGATATTTGGGTGCTCACTGAAAGAAACATAATGAACCGTGTAATCATTTGCGATTCTTTATTGAGACGTAATGAAACCGAACCGTTTTGAAGAGATTGATAACTGGTGATGAAAAGTGGATCATGTACGACACGAACGTGCGAAAAAGGTGGTCAAAGGTCGGTCAGAATTCGCAGACTGTGGCAAAACCCGGGCTGTCTTGCAATAAGGTGATGCCGTGTCTATGGTGGGATTGGAAGGGCATTGTTTAATACGAGCTTTTACCGCCGGGCAGAATCATCGATTCGGATCTCTACTGCCAACAACTGATGAAAAGCAAGAATTTGAGAGAAAGCGGTCGGAATTAATCAAAAGAAAGGGGGTGGTCTTTCATCACGATAACGCTAGACCACACACACCTTTAGCCATTTAGCAAAAATTAGGAGAGCTTGACTGGAAGGTCTTGCACCTTCAGATTTCCACCTGCTTCGGTCTCTTCAGAATTCACTGGGTAGGAGGACTGCCAAAACTAGGTACTTGTCGCGTTTTTTTATCAGGAGTCCCAAAATTTCTACAGCTACGAGATCATGTCACTACCTACAAGATGGCAGAAAGCCATTGAACAGAATGACACATATATACTGTACTTAGATGTAAATAAACTTTGAAAAAAATATGTCTTGAGCTTTCAATGCGAAGAAATTTTTTCCCCCACCTATTAGGTATTACATTCCCGCGGGGTAAAGTCGTATAGTCCACGTGGACGAAGCCACGAGTAGTTCATATTATTTAAAATAAAAAGCTCTATGAGAGTCTACAAATAATCGTATACAGAATAAACTATAATTCGTGCAATGGACTATAATAGGGCGTATGATTAATACTCGCATTAATACTGCGTCGCGTCCGGACTCAGATGGCCGCCGCTGGTCGTCAATTATCTGCAAATCTGAGGATAACCCCAGTTGTTGTGGTGCACTAATCTACTGTGAATTACTTGACATAACACTGGTCATCTGGATCTTGTAATTAGTTGACAGGCTGGATTTTGGTTTAACGTTTGTCCTACTAATATTATAAATGTGAAAGTTTAGATGTTTGGATGTTTGGATGTTTGGATGTTTGTTACTCAATCACGCCAAAACGGCTGAACGGATCTGGCTGAAATTTGGAACACAGATACTTTGTAGCCTGGAGAGGAACATAGGCTACTTTTTATCCCGGAATAATATCACATTCCCGCGGGATGACGTCGTGTAGTCCACGCGGGCGAAGCCGCGGGCGGAAAGCTAGTATGTTATATCTTGAATGAATATTAAGTAACTACTTAATGGCTTACATAAGCACAACTTAGATTTCTTCGTGAACTGTTCATTGAATAGAAACACTTCTATATGGATGACTTCACGCGGTTTTATATTTCACGGAACGGAACCGAACAAAGCTAAACTAAACTGCCAGTGGAGTGGGTCTGCTCATGTCTACTTGTGTTGAATGTTGCTGAGATAAGGTATTATATGATTGTACTAGCGCTCTGCTCGTGACTTCATCTGCGTGGACCCCCTTTTTACCCCGTTAGAGGGAGATTTTCTAAAATCCTCTCCACTTCCTAAGGAGTGCACCCCTACACTCCCTAAGGAACAAAATTTCAGCTTCTTGCGTCCAGTAGTTTCGGCTGTACGTTGTCTGTCCGTTAGTCGTAACGCAAGAGTTTTATATAAATACAGATAAATATATATATAGATTATCTGCTTTTTATGAGCAAGCTGGTGAGTCTTATTTATCGATAGTCGTGTTTCTTTTCTCCATCATCATCATGTCAGCCGAATGACGCCCACTACTGGGCATAGCCCCCCCCCCAAGGATCTTCACAACGACCGGTCCTGCGCTGCCCGCATCCAGCGGCTTCCCGCCACCTTGACCAGATCATCGGTCCACCTTGTATTGTAGGGGGCCTGCCCACTGAACGTCGTCCGGTACGTGTCTTACCTCATTTATATAGAACTTCTTTATTTTTATTATTGTCACTTTTATTTTGACGACCGATTTGGCGCTGGGGTAAACTACCTGCCTTCTGCGCCAGAGGTCTCGGGTTCGATTCCCGAACAAGACAAATATTTGTGTGCATGAACATGTTTATTTGTCTTGGTCTGGGTGTTTTCTATGTATAAGTTGTATTTACAAACAAAAAGTATTTAAGTATATATATATCCGTTATCAAGTTCACGTAGACACAGTTTCTTAAGAAATTAACTACGGGCTTAGATAATTGGTGTGATTGTAAGAAAATATTTATTTATTTATTTATTTATTTATTTATTTATTTATTTATTTATTTATTATTTATTTATTTATTTTTCTTTCCTTATTATTAAGCAACTTAAGATAGGTAGCTCTAGTATGTCATGCTCACTATAAACATTTCTGCGGTAGTGTGGTATGAGGCGGGTCGTTACGTTCCCTAAAATATGGTTGAGCGAAGCGATGGCTGGTACGTCATGCACGTGAACGGGTGCCGCCAGTGGGAATGGGTCTACTCTTGATTGCTTTTCTTAACGCGTAGTTAAATATATTCTTGTATTTTATTTATTTATATTTTTCAATGTGAAAGTGTGTTTGATTGTCCGTCTTTCACTTCAAAACGGATCAAAGGATTGACGTTATTTTTGGTATGGAAATAGTGTAGGAGCTGGAGAGTGGCTTGTAACTTTTTATCCCGGAAAAATATCTACAGGACAACGTCGTGTAGTGGACGCGGGCAAAGCAGCGGGCGGAAGGCTATTAATATAAGTGTCATGCAAGAAATATCCTAAATTCTTGGTGAGCATTACCGGAGTTAAAACACTTTTAATGAAATAAATTGAATCTAGAGAAACGCTTTCATGATCAACATTTTATTTTGTTTATGTGGTTAAGGCAGATTATGACAAATAATAAAAGATTTATTTTACTCTGGAAAAAGTGAATACCTACTCATTTTCAATGCATCACTGCAAAACCTCGCTCATATATATATCAAGCTATTAAAAAAATTAAGCTAATCAGACATGGCGCTTTTTAATATGAAAAATCCAGTTACACATTTGCTGCATGTAGGCTATATAAATTTTGCCGCCCCTAATGACCACTACAATTATTTGATTATACTAGTTCAGTTTTAGGGTTCCGTACGAAATTACCAAAAACGGAACCCTTATAATGTTCACTCGCCACGTCTATTTGCTTCAAAAGTACTGGACCAAATATGTTGAAATTTGTTTTTATATGGTTTTACGAGAACCAAAGACGATGGTATAACGTAAACAACTGAATTTTGATTTGGGGTGAGTTTTGAGTGGCGAATCGTTGTGGGAGATCTTTGGGAAAGGTCTATGCCCAGCAGTGGGCGTCGTACAACTGACATGTTAATGATGGCGCCACCCATCATCAGGATGGATGGAGGATCACATCATCCCAGGTGGAGAATAAAAAAAATAAAAAGAGTTTTTCTATGGTTTTGTTTAGATAATTATACAGTTTTTAAAAAAATGAGACACAATATTAACCTCCCCCATCTTCGAAAGTACAGAGGCTAAAAATATTCACTGATTGTTCAAAACGTTAAATCGTGGAGTTTGAGTAGTACAAAACTACAAGTGCACTCAGTGAATATTCTCGTACTTTTATGGCTCAATATGGTCTACCTACAAGCTTCCGATACTTGAACAAGTTTCGCAATGCTTATGGGATACACGTTATAAGATTTCTTTGAGTTACGACCTCTTTCGCTATTGAAAAGCAATAAAAGTGTCTTTTAATATGTTGGAAATTTCACTCGTATAATATGTATTTGGTTATAAGTGGAAAGATATTTATTTTAATATTGCTTGGAGCGAAGGTACGTTTCTATTACAGCAAAAGCTATAATAATCTTAAAAAGGATTCGCTGAGTATTATCAGTGTCTTTCCAAGAGTAAAGTGCGTACTCAAGCTAGGTAGTTAATAATACTTGACATATTGACATCCTTTTTTATCATTTAGCACTTCGTTTGTAAAAATAAACAGTCAATAAAACAATACAGCTCTTAGCCAGCATATTTACAGTAATGAGTTGGCAAAGATTACTTATGAACCGTAATTTTCCCGCGCCGACTCGGGAGTACCGTCAGCGTTAAAAGTTTCCCTTTTTTAAAGTTCCAAAACTGCACACCTTCTTGGCCATCAATGGACTTGCCCACTCGAGAATGTAGTCTAGAGTTGTTTTGTTTCTGCTTTCACTGCTTCTTGCCGTGCGCTTGGGGAGTTATTGCCGGCTCTTTTGTTCACTGTACCGTGAAAGAAGTTTTGCGATGCCCGCGGTGATGGTAACGGCAAAAAAAGTTGTTGGTATCAAAGTATTTATCAAAGATTATGTTTATTATTAAAATGTTTGGCCTTCGCAATGCTATTTTTATGAGAAATAATAGTGTACAAAGGAAACTTCTTTTAGAGACTATAATTAATTAAAATTTAAGTTTTACAGAGTTATCAAATGAGCCTTCAACTACATAGGTATGTAATCATAGAAACACCTAAATCACACCTACCATGTTTTAGTAATCATAGAAATTAAAATTTCAAATCGATAAAAATCCATATCAATTAGTGGATGAGCTAACAGATTTTGATAAAATTGCATAACAACCTATGTGTCGGTTGATTAAAAGGTGCACATGATAATTATAACAATTACATACCAACCAATACAACACGATAGGAGTCGATAACAGGCGATTATAATCACTTTCGTATTTGATGATGCCCGCGTGATTCTAAACGTTTGTTACGAAATTTTGTGACGTTGTCCATGCAGTTCAATGCTATATACGCTATACATGCAGCACATGCATAGCGTATACCCATACACATCAATGCATACGTAAAAAGAGTCATCTGTGTATCAAAACTAATATCCACGTACCTAGCTTAGCATTTGTGCAACCTGTAATGGCGCGGATAATCGTCAAAAGTTTTCCTAATAAAATAAAATAAAATAAATTGCAAGGAAACTGTTTGCGCGAAGTGGCAAGGGGTATCGTGTGGCCGCACATTCGTCTTGCTCGAGTGAGCGAGACTGCTGATAAGCCGTCGCGTCGTCACTATGATGTTACCGCGAGCAAGTGAGAGGGCAATCATTTAGCAAACATTTATGGCAAAGCGAGTGCGAACTTAAGAAGAAGAGTGCAACAGCGCCATAAGATGTGCACTAATGTACGGTGGACAATTCAAAAGGTAGCATGGTGTAAATTGTTCACATCGTGCGCGCATCGGGCGCCTGTTAATGGTAAAACTAGTTTGCAACAACAATTAGTAATAATAAGTCTGTTAATTAATTAGTGAATGGAGTTAAATTTCCTTAATAAGTATAGGTACCTACTGTTTGACTACCTACATTCAAGTCAACAAAAATCAATCTTATTTCAGATCCTTTATTTTCAATATATGTATGCAAAATTATTTAAGTAAACTACACAGTATTAATAATATATTAATTTAAACATATTGATTGATATTTATGTAATTTAACTAAGTACCTACCTACATACTTCTGAAAGGCTTACCTCACTTTACTTTAACAAAAGTCAGTCTGATGGTGACACCTTCCAGCTACTTCTATAAATATTTATTTATTAAACATTGTTAACTAACACAAATATAAACCTCACTTTCCTTTGCTCAAAGTAAAGTTGATGGTGTTATTAAGATTAACATAGCATTCATTCATAATTTTATTTAAGTATTTGTTATTTTATTAGACCTAATACACTTTATGATTATTTAACTTTTTAACTGTTGGTTCCTTAAAAAAAAAATAGTAGTTACCTAGAAAAGTCAATTAAATAAAAAAATAAGTACTTTTGTTAATTATTTCCTTAGATAAATCTGTCAATCCTAGCTTTACTTAAATCATATATTGATCACTTCTGTATATTTTCAGCGGTAGCAACTTTTAAGCTTAATTAGCAATTATGATGACCCAGAGGGCAACGGCTAAGGATGTAGAGGTACAACTCAAGAATGCCCTGCAAGATCTAAAGGCAGCTAAAGATCTAAGTGACTCCCTAATAAGGGAAAGAGAGGAAAGTGAGACGGAGATCTATAAGAACATTACCCGTAACACTGAGCTTAAAAATGAACTTGCTGCTCTTCATGTAAAATACTCGGAAGTTGTGCAGAAGTGTAACCAAATGCAAGACTTTATTGAGTCTTTTAGGGCTTGCTCTGATACTCATGAACAGGCATTGAGTCGCATAACAGACCTGGAAATTAGTCTCTCTCTTGCCCAGAAAACAGTATTAGATTTAGAAAAAGAAAATAGAAGTATTATAGAAGATAAGCACTCTCAAAGCCTGTTTAATGAGTTGATGCAATGTAATTCTGCAGCAAATGACAATTCAACTTTGGAAGGTCTTAACTATGTTGATAAACCATTGTTTAATAATAATAACGTCTGCCAGTTTAGTAGCGGGAAGAAATTAAAAAAATACATTAAAATTAATAGATACATAAGAAAAACTCAAAAGTTAATGAAAAAACAAAATTATTATAATAAGTATAGTCACATAAAGCAAGAACGTAAGCAACTTTTAGAACAATTAAATATGATAAACATGGAAACATGTAATAAGAACAAAGAAAGCGAATTATTAGGTAGTCAATTATGTTATAAGATTGACAATTTAGAACTTTCACTTAGGGAAATGTACTCCAACTTGTGTGAGTTTTCTAAAAAACAATTGAATAATCAAAAAATGGCTGCATATAATATGGTTGACTTTTGTAATTTTAATTCAGACCGGTTCGAATCATTAGGGAAAAAATGCAGATGCAGTTGTAACACAGTATGCAATGACTTCTTTCAAAAGGAGTCATTAGGCCAAGCGGCTCAGGAGGTCTATTTACCAACCACACCTGAAGTCTCTAACATTTGTGATAGTTTATTATTAAATAATAAAAGTAAATCCCCCACTAAAACTACTGACACCAAAACAATTATGTTCAGTGATGAGATTGGGAAGAATTTAGGCCAATTTTTACAGAAAGATTCAAAGGAAAATGTTATTAATTATTGCATGCCTGGTTCCAGTATAAACGAGATCATGAAAATAGTTGTTAAAAAATCCTTAAGTGAAAACACAAACTTGATAATTTTAATTTTAATTGGGAACAGGGATAATTTAAATAAAAACCAGTTAATAGCCTATTGCAACACATTATGTTCATTAAATGTAAGGAAGGTTGTTATGTTTACATTTCCCTACAGTAAAAGTTTTTCACCGTTAGAAAATAAAATAAGGTATAATCTAAACTTAACTATGAACACATTAGCCTGTCATAATAAAGAGTTGCATATTATTGATATCAATATGTTGTTGAATAATGTATACTTGACTAAAGATAAATATTATCTGCCTAATTATCTTAAGCGACAAATAGCGGTATCGCTATCATTTTATTGTAAACAATTAGCCAACAACTTGGCTAGTATAACCTCTGCTTCTATTGAGCAGTTTAACTTTGATACTTCTAATGTAACTTTGGAATCTGTTCCAAATAATTCGATTCTTTTGAATCCAAATACTGACATGGTTAATTTAAATTACCATTAGAGACAACGGAGGCATACTCTAGCCCAGTATTGACAAGAGGAAGGCCTAAATGTTTAAAAATAGTACACCAGAATATCCAAGGCTTTTCTGCTGGCAAAGACCTAGAAATAAGTTTATTTTTAAATTGTGAAAATATTGATGTGTTATGTGTTACTGAACATTGGTTAAAAGAATATGAATTATTGTTAAATTTGGATAATTATAGTGTTGTAAGTTCATTTAATAGAAAAACTACAATAAGGGGGGGTTCTTTAATAATTTTACCTAATAACACACAATATAAAGAGCGAAAGGATATAGTATCCCTCTCTGTTGAACGAATTTGTGAGATATCATGCGTGGAACTTGAACAAATAATTATAATCTGTGTATATAGCCCCCCTGGAGCAAATTACACAGTCTTTGAGTCCACTATGGAGGATGTTTTGAAGATATGCTGTCGTAAGAATAAAAAAATTGTAGTTTGTGGAGATTTTAATATAGACATCTTAGATATTAAATTAGCACAACTCTCCAGTAAATTCCTTAATCTTTTTAAATCATTTAATTTGCTTCACACTTTTAATGAACCGACGCGAATTACGCCAACATCGGCTACTTGCTTAGATAACATCTTTTCCAACTGTAACTTAATTGAGAAATCGGTAATTAATATTATTAAATCCGACCACAGTGGACAACTAGCTTCTTTTGAGCACTATAATGTTATTCCTAAACGCGAAGTAATTTGCAGGCCAATACCGAAACGTGGTATTAATAAATTTAGAAATAATGTACAAGATAAAATTCAATGTTTGCCAGCTTCTGCTGACGCTAATAACTCTTATCAATCATTATTTGATATTGTTGAAAAAGAATTTAGTAACAATTTTAAACAAAAAGTTATAAAGTGTAATGATCGTAAGAAGTTTAGTGACTGGGCCACACCTGGTATTTATAATAGCAGAAGAAAGTTATTTGAACTCTATGCACAAAAAACGACTTCCTGTGATCCTAGCTTCATTGAATATGTCAAGAAATATTCAATAACATTTAGGAAAGTATGTGCTTTGGCAAAATCTAGGTATATTTCAAATAAAATTAAATCATCTGAAAATAAAATAAAAGCTACCTGGAGTATTATAAACCAAGAAACTGGCAAAACAAAAAGCAAAATTAATTCATTTAACTTAAAAATTAGTGATCAGACTTTTGAATCAGATATTGAGGTGGCTAGTGCTTTTGAAGGTTTCTTTGCTCGAATACCGTTAGAAACTACTAGCAGACTTAATTCTTGCCCCAACACCGCTGTCTCTCTTATGGAATCTAGTGTGAACAAGTGCCAGGAAACATTTAGTTTTAGCTATGTCACTACCGAAGATATTATTAAAGCATTCAAAGCAATAAATATTAAGAAAACAGAAGATCTCTGGGGCATATCTACAAGTATCATCAAATCAATAATTGATGTGATAGCTCCATCATTAGCAATAATTTTTAACCAATGTATAAGTGAAGGGGTCTTTCCTAATTTAATGAAGAATAGTAAAATTATTCCTCTGTTTAAAGCTGGTGACAAAAGTGACCCAGCAAATTTTAGACCTATATCCATACTACCAGCAATAAGTAAAATATTTGAGAAATTAATTTATGCTCAACTTTTAGAATATTTTAAATTAAATAGTATACTGCATGAGAAACAGTTTGGTTTTTCAAAAGGTAAAAGTACAACTAATGCTGGGGTTGCATTTCTAAAACATGTACTTGATGCCTGGGAGGACAGATGAAACAGCCATATTGAGATTTTATATTATTTTTATGCATTTACAATGCAATTTTTGTAAGTATAGGAAAAATGCATAAAAATAATATAAAATCTCAATATGGCTGTTTCATCTTAATTGATTGTTAAACATTTGTAAAAATGTTTCTTTCGGATGCGAGGGTTTCCTCACATTGATGAAGCAACGCTGGCCTACAGCGTAACAAGTGATAGCAAAATTCGACGAGTCGTGTAAGCCTTTCGGTAGCTTAGTTGGTCAGAGCATCGGGCCGGATTCCCGGAGGCGCGGGTTCGAATCCCGCCTGAAAGCTACTTATAGGGCTCGTGGTTTTTTACTATCACATTTTTCCTATACTTACAAAAATTGCATTGTAAATGCATAAAAATAATATAAAATCTCAATATGGCTGTTTCATCTTAATCGATTGTTAAACATTTGTAAAAATGTTTCTTTCGGATGCGAGGGTTTCCTCACATTGATGAAGCAACGCTGGCCTACAGCGTAACAAGTGATAGCAAAATTCGACGAGTCGTGTAAGCCTTTCGGTAGCTTAGTTGGTCAGAGCATCGGGCCGGATTCCCGGAGGCGCGGGTTCGAATCCCGCCTGAAAGCTACTTATAGGGCTCGTGGTTTTTTACTATCACATTTTTCCTATAAGCAGGATGTAATCGCTATTTTTTGTGACCTTTCCAAGGCATTCGATTGTGTTGATCACCAAACACTATTAAGGAAGTTAAAACATTATGGTGTTTCTGAAATGTCAGTAAGCCTTATGCATTCATATCTGTATGAAAGAACTCAGAAGGTAGTTATTAATAAAACTGAGTCTACCGGAGCTCCCATTACTATGGGCGTACCCCAAGGATCAATATTGGGCCCGCTGTTGTTTTTAATATACATAAATGACCTTCCTTACTACGCGAAGAATTTATGTGAGACGGTGCTATTTGCCGATGATACATCTCTAGTCTTTAAAGTAGATAGAGGTGATGACTGTTCTGACGAAGTAAATAGTGCTCTTTCAAAAGTGTCACATTGGTTTAATAGTAATAATTTATCATTAAACTCAAAGAAAACTAAGTGTTTAAAATTTTCGTTACCTAATGTAAGACAAGTTGATTTTCATATTAGACTAGACGGCGATACGGTCGAATTCATTAACAATACAAAATTTCTAGGTATTATATTAGACTCGCGACTACAATGGGATCCTCATATCGAAGCCTTGGCGAGTAGACTCAGTTCGGCTGCATTCGCAGTTAAGAAAATAAGGCTCTTAACCGATATTGAAACGGCTAGAATAGTCTATTTTAGTTATTTTCATAGTGTTATGTCCTACGGCATTTTGTTGTGGGGCTCAGCCGCTAACATCCAAAGTATATTCGTGCTCCAAAAAAGGGCTATTCGCGCCATTTACAACCTCCGATCGAGAGATTCTTTAAGAGATCTATTTAAAGAAATAAACATTTTAACTGTTGCAGGACATTACATCTATGAAAATATAATTTATGTGAAAAAGTATTATAATACATTTGTAAAGCAGAGCGATATTCATCGCTTTAACACAAGAAATAAAGATAAACTTGTCGTTCCCAAGTTTAGGCTAGAAAAATCCAGAGCCTCATTTCTGGGGAAAAGCATAGCCTTTTTTAATAAAGTTCCACAGCATATAATTGAACTACCATTGCATAAATTTAAATGTTACATTAAAGAGTCGCTGATGAGCAAAGGATACTATAAAGTAGACGATTATTTGAATGACCGCAATGCATGGTCATGATGTAACACATAACATAATCACTGTTTAATATGATGTATTTTTATACTAAGCAATTGTTGTATTAGTAACGATATGTTTTTTTTTGTAAATGTCGTTACCTAACTAAGAAACGCTGGCAAGTTTCTTGCGCCCATTCTTCTTGTCAGTTAAAAAAGTCTTGAATGGGTGGTAGGAAAATATTGACGATTCATAAGTACATATTTATTATGTCTAAGTGAATAAAGAATATTTTTATCTTTATCTTTTTTTATCTGTTAGTTATTATCTCATCAAAAACATAAAATATGTGAAGTGAGAGCCAACTTCAATATTAGGAAATATGCCTTGGTTGTTGACTTCAACGACAAAATATGTGAGATCTAAATGGGTGCCAAGTATAACGGTCAGTCCTGAAAATTTAGTACATAAAATGTTTTATAACAACTTAAAATATAATTTCTTCTTATAACTTAGGATAATATATTGAAGCCTAAGGTCTGACTTGGCTAGTTTTCATATATATATTTATTATATATATATATATATATATATATATTATAGCCTTCGCAAGCTCTAAAACCGAAGTTCTTATTGTATTCTTCCGAAAATTTGGCTTGCTGGTAGACTAGAAACTAGAGATGAACATAGGGCTCTTCCATGATTGATTCAGTAAGTACCTAATAATAATTCGTATACAAGAACTAGCCAAGTCAGACCTTAGGCTTCAATATATTATCCTAAGTTATAAGAAGAAATTATATTTTAAGTTGTTATAAAACATTTTATGTACTAAATTTTCAGGACTGACCGTTAAACTTGGCACCCAGTTAGATCTCACATCTTTTGTCGTTGAAGTCAACAACCAAGGCATATTTCCTAATATTGAAGTTGGCTCTCACTTCACATATTTTATGTTTTTGATGAGATATCATTACTTTTTGTAGAGATATTATTAGTAGGTACTTATCTATACATATAATAAAACAGAAACGGAACAAAAGTCTGTAGATGAAAGATTAAAAAAAAATAATTACTGCTATGTGATGTGTACAGGATATAGACCCCAAAACGATAGATATTAAAATTTTTGTCTGTTTGTCTGTTTGTCTGTTTGTCTGTTTGTCTGTTTGTATGTTCGCTTTTCACGCAAAAACTACTGGACGGATTTTTACCTTATTTTGTGAAGTAATAGCTTATAACCCGGGTCAACATATAGGGTACTTTATATTTAATAAAAACCCCTTATTCCTACGGGAAAATACAAAGACTGATTCTTACTAAAATAGATGGCGCCACATGATTATGAAAATACGTTATATTTAATCACTGTCTCAATTAATAATGAATCATGTTATTTTTTTTTTACCTGCTTCAAAACATAATATAAATTGAAACCCATCCAGGCACATATAAAATCATAAAAATAATTTCATGTTATTTACGTCATTATATCTACTAAGCAATAGATGGCGCAGGTAGTCAGTAAGATATACCTCTCACAAAAGTACATTCGAATGATTATTTTAATTAGGGTGAAAGCCCTCTCTGTTGCCACTTTAAGATGTTTTTCACTTCTTTCGCATCATAACTACTAAGCAATAGATGGTGCAGGAAGTCAGTAAGATTACGATATACCTTTCACAAATGTACATTCGAATGATTATATTAAGTAGGATGAAAGCCCCCGCTGTTGCCACTTTAAGATGTTTTTCACTTCTTTCGCCTATGGTCTTAAGTAGGTATCTATAAAATACAAAATTTATATCTAAAATTGTCAAGAATGTATCTTATACTTTTCTTTACATTTTTAAATTCTTACAATACAAAAAACTACTTAAAAAAATTTTACGGACTCCAAAAAGTATTTGTCAACTGAAAAGGAAAAATATAATATCTATAATTAAGGTACCTTTTTGAGGTCGGTGCCAGTCAGTTTTTTTTTTTTATTACTTTTTATTTATTAAGTTTTAGTGTACAATAACAATAAGTTTTAGTGAATTGTACTATAACATACCCACGGAAACTACTAAACTGATTTTGATGAATCTTAGACTGTTGCCAAAGTTAGAATACACCTAATTTAAATCAAATAGAACCATCTCGATATGCCTTAAGATTTCGAGAAATTCGTGGACAAACATAGTAAAAAACATATAACTAAGTATTCATATACTTACGAAATTTAGTTTTACTTTAGTAAATTAAAAACCTATTTCTTAAACTTAAAATGTGCGAAGGGTGCCGATTGATGTGTTTTTGTTAATCAAATTTTAAAAGATACATCGAGTAATCAATACTTAACTAACTTAGATAAAATAAAAGAAAGATCTAATTCGATGTAAACTGAATTATTACTATTGTTATTATGACTTAAAAGTCATAGATAAAAAGTATACTATCAAGTGGCCAAAACTGAAGTTTTCACCCTATTGATGTAATATTTCTATTTCGCATTTCCACTCGACGCTAGATGTCGCTACAGTAAGTATAGTGGTGCCACAAATATATCTGAACCGGTGACAGTGGTCGTGGAGGAGCCACTAGCAATACAAAATTAACTGTCAAAATGGACTGCCGACAGTCAACAGTATATTTAGTACCAAAAACTAACCACTGTGTGAAATAAGTTTGTCGCAATGTAGACAAAATGTCACCAATGAAATTTTGAAAAATTTGCTCATAAACGCTAAGTGGCCAGTACCTACGTAGATACCGACACGTACCTACCATTTTTTATGTCATTTAACCGGCTCTGGCTACTTAGGCCTTCAGCCGTAGGTACCATCCAATAAAATAAAGGAATATTAAAAATAGTTTTCTATCTAACTTATTTATTCATTTATTTACTAGGAAAGCTTACATAAATGATGTTAAATTAAATAATTAAATGGTATCTCATCAAAAACATTAAATATGTGAAGTGAGAGCCAACTTCAATATTAGGAAGTATGCCTTGGTTGTTGACTTCAACGACAAAAGATGTGAGATCTAAATGGGTGCCAAGTTTAACGGTCAGTCCTGAAAATTTAGAACTTACATAAAATGTTTCATAACAACTTAAAATATAATTTCTTCTTATAACTTAGAATAATATATTGAAGCCTAAGGTCTGACTTGGCTAGTTCTTGTATACGAATTATTATTAGGTACTTACTGAAACAGTCATGGAAGAGCCCTATGTTCATCTCTAGTTTCTAGTCGACCAGCAAGCCAAATTTTCGGAAGAATACAATAAGAACTTCGGCTTTAGAGCTTGCGAAGGCTATAATATATATATAATTCGTATATGAAAACTAGCCAAGTCAGACCTTAGGCTTCAATATATTATTCTAAGTTATAAGAAGAAATTATATTTTAAGTTGTTATGAAACATTTTATGTAAGTTCTAAATTTTCAGGACTGACCGTTAAACTTGGCACCCATTTAGATCTCACATCTTTTGTCGTTGAAGTCAACAACCAAGGCATACTTCCTAATATTGAAGTTGGCTCTCACTTCACATATTTAATGTTTTTGATGAGATATCATTACTTTTTGTAGAGAAGTTATTAGTAGGTACCTACTTATTCATAATAAATTAATACCAAATGTTTCAGTATATTTTATTTGGCCAGTTATATTACTTTGCCCTTGTGTATCAGCTACTGACAATGAAACTAATTTTATGCTCGTGTTTGGTGTGGACGTAGAAATATCATTTTTAACAGATTTTCCTATTTCCAACAGTTTCTTTTTCCTAGTCGTAATAGTGTATGGTGTTTTGCTCGACGAAGTTGCAGTAGGTATTTAATGTTCCTGAGCAGATATTGCATTTCCATTTGCGTTTTGATTCTGGTTTCATTAAGCGATAAAGCTTTCCGGACAAACTCGTATCTTTTGCCGCACAATGCACTCATATAGAATCCTTGGCAGTATCAAAGAATACTATATAATTATTACTACGTAGCCACTGACCTCTATTATTTATACACTGGACAGGCTGTCTCCATACAAATTACAGCTAATTTTATGTGGCAATTTAAAGCGCCGCCACTACGAGTGTCCCGAGAACTAATTTTGACACAATCATTAAATCATTACCGCAGTCGACAATATTTATGTCAGCCAGTCCAGTGTGTAAATAAGTAATTTGTTGACATCTAATCTTGCTTATTGATTCTTTATTTGCTAACTAGCTTAAGCTGACCCGGTAAACGTTGTTTTGTCATATAAATTATAGTGGACTAAAGTAGAATAAATAATAAGAAGACTATGTCTAGTTTGTGTGTTTATACACCAAAAGTTGCCTACACCAGACGATAGATAGCGCTAGTTAGGTATACACTACCAATAAAAGGGCCAAGATTGGTCTCTATTTCCTACATATATAAATTACTCTGTATAGTAGAGTGCGCGTCAGATAACTCTGCGCGCATGCGCGACTGGTGCATTTTTGGCGCTAGTTACAGTACATTATTTATGCTAAGCTTATGGAAAAGATTAGTATTCGATTTTGACCGCGCGCAGACGTCAGTGATTACTTACTCTTTGGAAGCGGCCATGGAAGAGATGACAGTTTTGCAGTTTTGTATCGAAGTTATAGTCTCACAGTTCACACTCCATTTGGTGTATAAACACACACATATGCAAATTACAAAGGCATATAAACACAGACACACATATAGGCATAGTATACATATTATTTATTTATAAGGAAACTCAGTGTAAATGAAACATAGGTTAACACTGCACCCTTTATTAACAATAAAACAACAAATATGAATCACTAAAGGCATTAAAAATCTTCAAAGAAGTCTTTTTTCAAACACAGCACATCACCAAAGAATTCTATATAACACTCAACACAAACTAGTCTTTTTCTCAAAAAAAGGTAGGTACTCCGAGCAACGAAACTATATAATTGCTAACGGAATTACGGATCTTTACGAAACAGAACATAGCAAATAACAAATTTAACAAACAAAAGTATAATTTAGATTATTTGACATTATTTTCCATAAGTACACTTTAATCTCTTTAAAGTTAATACCCTTCCATCAACTTTCAACAATATAGTATAGAAAAAAAGGATTTTTCTCTTCTTTTCTATACTGTGGGTGGGTGTATTAACTTGGAGCCATCTATCGTTGACTTTAGTGAACTATTTATGTGCAAAGTGTGCACCTACAGGGAGAACATAGCAACTTTCGCATTTTTTGGCTTCTCGTTTGAATGTATGAAGATTGCGCCCCCTGGTGGTCGGGTTAAAGTAACTATGCTCCGTTTTGACGTGAAAGAAGGACAAACAAACAAACAAACACACTTTCACATTTATCATTACGACTCCGTAGCTCAGTGGTTAGAGCAGCCGCCCGGAAAGCGAAAGGTCGTGGGTTCGAGTCTCATCGGAGATGGTTGTGAGATGATGGTCGATTTTTTCTAAATACTTCATTTTCCATATTTCAATAATAAAAATTGGACTGTGAATGCAAAAAAGTAAAAATTTAAATAACTTTATAATTTATATTAATATTAATAATTAATTTAAGTGAAAGGTCGTGGGTTCGAGTCCCATCGGAGCTGGTTGTGAGATGAGGATCGATTTTGTCTAAATTCTTCATTTTCCATTTTTCAATAATAAAAATTGGATTGTGAATGCAAAAAAGTAAACATTTCAATAACTTTATAATTTATATTAACATTAATAATTAATAAATAATAATATGGATATCGTGCTAGACGGCGCAAGTTTGTTATTAATTTAACGCGAGGACAAAAAAGTATTTGGGTAATCTGGGGTTCGAACTTAGTTCTCTCGAGTCGTCAATATTGAATGGCCACTACGCCGTCGGCGCTAGCCGAACTTCAAGAGGAATGACGAATTATTGGTATATAACAGAATAAAAACTATTACAAACTTATATTTGTACTTCATCTAATACAAGATCTTATACAGGATAAGTGCATAGGGAACGCAAATATAAGTTTGTCAACGTTTTATTTAGAAAAAATACTAGTTTCGGATTTTTTCCTTTGTATTCACCAGATTACCTGTCTGCATGCCAAATTTCAGCTTTCTAGGTCATCTGGAAGTGGGTTATAGTTTTGATTATAGGTGAGTCAGTGATAAAAATAACGATTTTTGGACGTAAATATCTAAATAACCGTTTGAGGTGTGTATATAAAATTTGGAGCACATATTTATCTCGCTAGTCTCAATACATAAGCCAAATTTGACATGTTTCTGTGTAATAGTTTTTGAGTTATGAGGGGGTCAAAAGTGGCTCCAAATGGTTCGTGTTAAGATACACACGGTGCTGCTCGCCAGTTCTGTTTTCTTTTGAACTTGGCTGATACGCTGCCGCGTATCCAGATATCATTACATTTTATACCTGTTACTTAAAGAAAGTTAATTACAAGCTCTCACAAATAGGAAATGTCTCCATATCAAAATACCAGCCTTCCGCCCGCGACTTCGCAAGCTCGGACTAAACGACGACGTTATCCCGCGGGAATGTGATATTTTTCAGGGATAAAAAGTAGTCTAATGCCCCCAGTACACCATCATGGTCGGCGACCATGACCAATACATCGTACATTGACACTTTTGAACGAACAAGCTTAAAAAGGTTCTTTCAAATGTGTCAATGTACGATGTATTGGTCATGGTCGCCGACCATGGTCGGCCAACCTGTACTGGGGGCTTAAGGCAGCCATTACACAGTCCATCCAGATCGCGATCACTGATCGTGATCTTGATCGCGATCGAGATTTACTATGTAGATATTTTGCGATCAAGATCGCAAACCGTCAATCACCTTCGTACACAGTCAATCTGGATCGCGATCATTGATTTTGATCGCGGATCGCGATCCAGATTGACTGTGTAATGGCTGCCTAAGTATGTCACTTTTCAGCTGCCAAACTATTCCCATTCCAAAAGTCACGTCGATCCGTTGCATCAATTTTGACGTGAAAGACGGATAAACAAACTAACCCTCTTTCAAATTTATAATATTAGTATGGATACACACAATCTCTTTTTCATTTTATAGTAAAAATATGATTGGCCTGATATTATGCATTACTAAGTAAGAACATAAATTTTAGCTTGATACCTCCCACGCATACTTGAGAAAAAGTTTCTTGATAGGTAGACGGACAGATCTATGAATGAGGGCTCAACTATGTTCATGCAGCATTTGATAACAACATACCATGTTCATACCCTAGCCTGCATATTCGATATTCTTTAGACCCTTTTAGTAGAGAATAGGATTTCAAGAAGAGCGTTATGAAATCTGGGCAACAAACACACATAAACTAAACTAACACAAAAGTCACTACACCGCGCGTACGAAGTCGCGGGCAACAGCTAGTTCATAATAAAACTAATACCAAATGTTTCAGTATATTTTATTTGGTCAGTTATATTACTTTGCCCTTGTGTATCAGCTACTGACAATGAAACTAATTTTATGCTCGTGTTTGGTGTGGACGTAGAAATATCATTTTTAACACATTTTCCTATTTCCAACAGTTTCTTTTTCGTAGTCGTAAGAGTGTATGGTGTTTTGCTTGACGAAGTTGCTGTAGGTATTTTATGTTCCTGAGCAGATATTGCATTTCCATTTACGTTTTGATTCGGTAAGCCTAGCATGACCACCCAAAACTCGATATGTATCGCATGATAAAGCGATTTATTGACATTCAAACGTCAAAACCCATAGTCTTTTGACAGTTAAACCGGATAACTTATCATATCATATCGCGTTTTGGTTGGTCATGCTAGGGGGGCTGGTTTCATTAAGCGATAAAGCTTTCCGGACAAACTCGTATCTTTTGCCGCACAATGCACTAATATAGGATCCTTGGCAGTAGCAAAGAATACTATATAATTATTACTACGTAGCCACTGACCTCTATTATTTATACACTGGACAGGCTGTCTCCATACAAATTATGCGCATGCGCGACTGGTGCATTTTTGGCGCTAGTTACAGTACATTATTTATGCTAAGCTTATGGAAAAGATTAGTATTCGATTTTGACCGCGCGCAGACGTCAGTGATTACATACTCTTTGGAAGCGGCAATGGAAGAGACATGACAGTATTACCTGGAAGAGATGACAGTTTTGCAGTTTTGTATCGAAGTTATAGTCTCACACTCCATTTGGTGTATAAACACACACATATGCAAATTACAAAGGCATATAAACACAGTCACACACATAGGCATAGTAATACATATTATTTATTTATAAGGAAACTTAGTGTAAATGAAACATAGGTTAACACTGCACCCTTTATTAACAATAAAACAACAAGTATGCATCACTAAAGGCATTAACAATGTTCAAAGAAGTCTTTTTTCAAATACAGCACATCACCAAAGAATTCTATTTATTTAACATCACACTCAACACAAACGAGTCTTTTTCTCAAAAAGCGGTACTCCGAGCAACGAAACTATGTAATTGCTAACGGAATTACGGATCTTTACGAAACAGAACATAGCAAATAACAAATTTAACAAACAAAAGTATAATTTAGATTATTTGACATTATTTTCCATAAGTACACTAGTACTCTAGAGTGTGTGTCAGATAACTCTGCGCGTGACTGGCGCGTTTTTGGCGCTAGTTACAGTGCATTTTTTTGTTCTTTCTTATGAAGAAAAGATTAGTATTCGATTTTTACCGCGCGCAGACTTATCTGACGAGCACTCTAAAACTCTACTCTTTAAAGTTTGTACTCTTCCATCAACTTTCAACAATATAGAATAGAAAAAAAGGATTTTTCTCTTCTTTTCTATACTGTGGGTGGGTGTATTAACTTGGAGCCATCTATCGTTGACTTTAGTGAACTATTTATGTGCAAAGTGTGCACCTACAGGGAGAACATACCAACTTTCGCATATTTTGGCTTCTCGTTAGTTCCCATTTGAATGTATGAAGATTGCGCCCCCTGGTGGTCGGGTTATAAGTACTATGCTCTGTTTTGACGTGAAAGAAGGACAAACAAACAAACAAACAGACTTTCACATTTATCATTACGACTCCGTAGCTCAGTGGTTAGAGCAGTCGCCCGGAAAGCGAAAGTTCGTGGGTTCGAGTTCCATCGGAGATGTTTGTGAGATGATGGTCGATTTTTTCTAAATACTTCATTTTCCATTTTTTCAATAATAAAAATCGGATTGTGAATTTTTTTTTTATCCACAACGGGGTAGCACTTAGCCTTCATCACACCTGATGTTAAGTGGTGATAAGGCTGAAGATGGAAGCGCACTACTCCCGGAATCCTCAATCACTGAGGAACTGGCTATCTTATCTCTAATTGCCGGAACACAATAATGCTGAAAACATCATTGTTATGGCGTCAGACTTAGATAAGATGGTGGTAGCTAGCCAGGCGGACTAAGAACAAGTCCTACCACCAACCAAACCGAATACAATATGTACCCCCACTGGGAATCGAACCCGGGACTGGACTCTTGGTCTGAAATCGGTGGTGTGAACCACTAGACCACAGAGGCGGTTAAATGCAAAAAAGTAAAAATTTAAATAACTTTATAATTTATATTAATATTCATAATTAATTTAAGCGAAAGGTCGTGGGTTCGAGTCCCATCGGAGCTGGTTGTGAGATGAGGGTCGATTTTGTCTAAATACTTCATTTTCCATTTTTCAATAATAACAATTGGATTGTGAATGCAAAAAAGTAAAAATTTCAATAACTTTATAATTTATATTAATATTAATAATTAATAAATAATAATATGGATATCGTGCTAGATAGCGCAAAATTGTAATTAATTTAACGCGAGGACAAAAAAGTGTTTCGGTAATCTGGGGTTCGAACTTGGTTCTCTCGAGTCCTCAATATTGAATGGCGACTACGCCGTCGGCGCTAGCCGTACTTCGAGAAGTATGACGAATTATTGGTATATAACAGAATAAAAACTATTACAAACTTATATTTGTACTTCATCTTATACAAGATCTTATACAGGATAAGTGCATAGGGAACGCAAATATAAGTTTGTCAACGTTTTATTTAAAAAAAATACTAGTTTCGGATTTTTTCCTTTGTATTCACCAGATTACCTGTCTGCATGCCAAATTTCAGCTTTCTAGGTCATCTGGAAGTGGGTTAGATTTTTGATTATAGGTGAGTCAGTGATAAAAATAACGATTTTTAGACGTAAATATCTAAATAACCGTTTGAGCTGTGTATATAAAATTTGGAGCACATTTTTATCTCGCTAGTCTCAATACATAAGCCAAATTTGACATGTTTCTGTGTAATAGTTTTTGAGTTATGAGGGGGTCAAAAGTGGCTCCAAATGGTTCGTGTTAAGATACACACGGTGCTGCTCGCCAGTTCTGTTTGCTTTTGAACTTGGCTGATACGCTGCCGCGTATCCAGATATGTATACTGGTTTGAATTATTTTTTCATGGTACCTGGATAGCTACACGCCAAGTAGATCCATTTTCAGATAGAAACCAAGTGCCACATAGTTGTAGTGTCAAAGTAGTAGAGTAGCTGAGTAGCTGAGTTGTATTGCATATAAATTACAATGTATTGTATCGTGTGGCCAGTACGGTACGACATCGTGTGTCAACGTATCCTAGCAATAACAGAGATACGAAAGCAGGTATTGCGCTGTGGCACTAGAATTACAACGGAACTACGTTGTTACTCAGTATACAGGGTGGAATTATTTATGATATCTAGAGGGAAAGTACTCGAAAAATGGAGATATCAAACACTCAAAGGAAATATTCCTTTATTTTTCAAATGAAACTGCAACTGCATTCAATGATTTTTAGCTTGTTACACCCAGCAATCAAACGGGCTAAAATTAAAAAAAAGCATATCCTGTAAGTACTTTTATGACATCAATCAATAGAGTAACTCATTGATTAAATCTCTTTTAGAAACATAATAAATGAATAATTAAATGAAAGGAAAACAATGAAAACATCATGGATTCTATGTCTAGTCGAGGTACACATAGGTATAAACGATTCAAACAAAAATAATTTAGTACTAAATTATTTTTATTAATAATTATTATCTACGTATAGTATTACTGTTCAATAATCTATTAGATCCGTCAGAATAACAGCGCTGCTGGGTCACTTTGCCCACCCTAAAGTACCCATGCTGAGACGGAGTATTTGTTGGTAAGTTCATTTGTTTTTTTATTTCATTTTATTGTTAATTTGTAAAAGTCTTTTTTAGTATTTTTATTTTTATTTTTTATATTGTGTGGTCAATAAATGTATAAGTTTTATTTATTTCTTGAAAGTACTATCCTAGTGTGACTACACGCCACAAAATGTATTGTTTCTTTTTAAAAGTTCAGTTTCAATTTAATTTCCCGGCTTGGTTGCAATATGCATGTACTTTACATACTAATAAACCTTTCTCTTAAAACACTTTCTGTTGTTGAAAACCGCATTTAAATCCGTTGCGTAGTTTGAAAGTACATACAGCAGGAAGCGACTTTGCTATGTAGAGTTACTATGTATGTCGTAAATCGTAATTAGTATATTATTTATTATCGCCCGCGGTATGTGCCATGGACACTCAAAATATGCCTAAACGTGTGCAATTATAAACGGAACGTGTGTTAAGCCATAAAGTAAACTGTTTTATTTTAATATAGTATCACTACCGAACTGATGCCTAAGCACTTAATACTAGCGGCAACATTTCATCGGAGCAACTCTATATATAACACAAGCCGTAAGACTCAGCAGGAGTGTGTCAACTAGCGTTGCCAAGTGTCCCGATTTTAGCGGGACGTCCCGCGAAACAGCCGAATTTTACAATGTCCCGCCGGGACAGGTGTGTGTCCCGCATTATCACATTTTTAAGTAAGACAAAGAAACAAAACAATCAAAGAGTAATATTTCACCGATATACATTTTAATCAATTATTTGGAGCACCTATTTAAATTGTAGTTCGCAGTGTTTTTGGTTTAGCAGTGTGCAGCTGTGGACCACGTTGTAGAAACAATTTCCGAAATTGAAAAGCTTGAACATTTTAAGTACCTATTCTCAGTTTTATTTTGTGCAGAGAGTATTGTGTACTATCTCGAATGAATATTATATGGACAGACATGCGAAATTACAGAATTACAAAAACTTATCCGATTGGAGTTGCTGTAACATTCAATTTTCAACTATCTTGTAAAATTCTGAGAAGAAAAAATGAACAATTGCTGAAAAAACCAAAAAGTTAATTGAAATATGACAAACAATACTTATTATTTGAAAAAGGATTATAAATAAAAGCAATAATTCATTAAAAATAAACTTGATTTTTTTTATCTTTTCATTTTTGTTGTCCCGCGGCAAAATGCTATGTCCCGATTTTTTATTCAATTTAAGTACATGTCCCGAGTTTCTGAAAAAAATACCTGGCAACCCTAGTGTCAACACTGCATGTAGGTACTGCATGTACGGGCATGTCAGCGATTCCTGGTGCACGTTCGTTGATCTACAATTATTGGTGCTAGCAACACTTTACTTTGGTGCGTTCGGAACAATGCTACGGCTAAGATTAGATTTTTAAAAAGAGCCGGTTTATAGAATAAATGACCAATGTTATCATTTCATTAATATAATTGATAATACGTCATGTATTTAATTTCTTAATTCGTAATTTTATTGTAGCTAAGTATTATTTTCGATTGTAATTTTTGGTCGGTAACGTTTCACTGAAGTATTTCTATAAGTACCTAGCAGTAATTTTTAATTAGTAAGAAAATATTAGGGGTGACACAGTCCACCAATTTACGATGCAAGCAAGCCACAGAATCGCGAAAAGAAAATCAGCTGTTCCATACATTTTAGTCGAGTCGATGTTGTACTTTTCTATGGCACAGCTGATTTTTTTTTCGCAATTCTGTGGCTTGTGTCATAGTAGAAGTTGTTTATATTGATGGACACTATCATACCCTAAAACCTATGTACTAATTAATATTTAGTGGTGTATTTTATGCATGCCGCGTAAGACTCAGCGATTCCTGGTGCATGTCCACTGATCTCCAGTATTGTTGCTAGAAATAATTTACTTGGATGCATTCTGAATACTTGTATGTACTGTGATTTGTTTCTTGAAAAGCAACGTTTTAAATATGTTTTCGAGACTTGTATAAACGATGTGTTGATACGGCTTGTATTTATTAAATAAAATTTATTTGACTCAAGCAAACAATTTGTGTTTGAAAAATATGTTTTCATTGTCGATTAATAATTACTGTAAAATTTTAGACAAGAACACTTGAAACTCGTATCAAATTGTCGCCTTGTGTATTTTTAGTTACCTATCATTTATATTAAAGACCTTGTACAATTGTACAAAGTGTAATATTATTGGTATGGATTAAATAAATCCAGTAGAAGATCAACTTATAATCTCCTTAAAAGTAACGGTATATTATATGACAAGGAAAAAAGTGACTTCATATTAAAAACATGCGTGCGATACCAAAAAGTACTATCAATAGTTCAATGCCAAATAGATTACAAAGATATGTAAATTACGTACAAACGTAGGACATGTGGAATATGACGAAACTGTTGATATTATATGAAGTCGGTTAAAAACCGTTCGCAATGTTTTAGATAAATTTCAAATTTTAGTGAAAAATAAGGGTACTTAATTGTTAAAAAAGGTTCAATAGTAAAAAACTCATTTGTTTAATCTACATTTGGTATGGTATTTTTGTGTTATTTGTATAAAACCGACATGTGAAATAAAAATTATTTTGGTTAATTTTAATCATATTTTTGTTGGCGATGTGTAGACTTTTTAGGAACAAAATATAATAATATACAAAATCAACATGAAACAGACATAAATATTACCGATAAGTTTCTTATAAGTTTTTGAATAAAACTTTTTTTTATTTTGTTTTCATTATCAAAAGACAATTTGCTAAATAATTTTTGAATTAACGAATCGCATTACCGCCACGACAAAAAAAATCTCAAACGCTAAATTGGCCCGTCCTTTGTTTCCGAACGGCGTCAAAGCAGTTAACTACAGTATACAGTCGCACTAATCACTCGGCTAGTGCCATGCAGTTGACAGTACTAAAATCCAAAGGAGATCCAAGACTGCTATACATTCTCCTTTCATGAAGTTTAAGCGTAAGGACATTTAGGCTGCCTAATCTTATGTAGTAATTAATAAACAGAAATAAATAAATTATTGATAATACTTTACGTTAATCTATACTTAATATTATAAAGAGGAAAGATTTGATTTGTTTGTTTGTTTGTTTGCATTGAATAGGCTCCGAAACTACTGGACCGATTTCGAAAATTCTTTCACCATTAGAAAGCTACATTCTTCCCGAGTGACATAGGGTATATTTTATCCCGATAATCCCACGGGTACCACGCGGGTAAAACCGCGAGGATCCACTAGTTACTCATATATGTATCTTGTATTTGTGAAACATAAAGCTATAAAAATAATGTGAATTACTTTTCATTCAGGATTCATCTTGTTGACGTCCTTACCGTTTTATAACTAGGTAGTATGCACACATCGGCATCTGAATAAATACATTTTCTGTAAAAATAAAACCATTTTTATGACCAGATTTTTTACTGACTGTTCAGCTCAATTGGACACTGGGATGTGGGACAAATGTAGCTTGCAAGATTTGACCCGAACGATCATACCTGCATAGGGTAGGCTGAGGAAAATCGGATCATAATAAGAAATTCTCTCATATTTTGAATAACGGTGATGGCTAGAGGTGCAGGGTGGGAGAGGGTCGCAAGACGCCAGTCAATTGCGTTCCGTTTCAACGCGATATTCAAATTTGACCGGATTTCTTATTTTGATCCGATTCACCCATTTGATCCGATTCTATAGGTCTACGTTACACTGCAAGTTAAATAAAAGCTTGTAAAAAATATCTGGTTTTGATTCTTGCTTGATTGAGACCAATAACTTTTTATTTTGGATAAAATTAAACGTAAAAAAATAGTAGATGAAAAACTAAAACTGCAATCCACTTTTAGATTTTTTTTGACAAACATTGTGATGAGTGTGAGCAAGTGGAAAGAAGTGATCTCAGTCTACCGGCTACGGTAGCAAGGTTTGACATTGAATTAAAGCTTATGAATACGAATAAGAATGAATAATAAATTATAAAATAAATGAAGACTAGTAATTATGTGGTTAGGTTCAGCCTAAAATTTTATTTATCCGAATATATTTTAAACCTAGCCATTTCAGTATTCTTGTTTAAAAAATACAAAATTATTTTTTCATTAAGAAATCCCGTTACAAAGGGGTAAAGACTTACGTGAATCACTTACTTAATTATACGTTAAAAATAAAAATAAACACACTTATTTAAGATCCAAATTTACTTTATTTAGAAAAACACAAAACATCGGCTAGACGGCTTTATCTGTAAACAAATTTATTTAATAAAAAACAACTTTGTACATTGTCTTTCGCATCCACTGTTCTTGTGGACTTTTGAACTGTATCTACCTTAAGGTGCATGTAGTCGTGAAACGATCATTTTTGAGGCCCTAAAACTCATAAATTAGCCTACTGATGAATCCAGAATTAATATATATTAAATATTGACATATAAACTTCAATCTGAGCATTTAAAAAAAAACATAGTCTTTAAGATACTATTTAAAAAAAAACATTGAAATGAAGCTGTTTTCAACTTGAAATACGCTACTGCTTCTAAACTACAAGTGATATTTTCACGTTTCTTTCAGGAAAAGATTGCTAACTTGTTTGAGCTGAAAAGAAAGAAAGAACTGAGCATTTTTCGTTTTAAAATAATAATACATAGTTTAACGAAACGCATGTTTAAGCTGTTTTGGTGCGGGTAACGGCCGGAAAAATTAGGCCACTTTTCTATGCCCAAGGTCGTTGGCGATACCACGGGCCTTAATCGAGCTAATTTTAAACACTGAGTAAAGCAAAAATGTCGTCATTTCAGTTTTTGTTAGTAACTAACTATGCGACCCACCCCAGCTTCGCATAGGTGCAATATTGACGTAATTACATATACACAATATAAATCTTTCTTTTATATAATCACTCTCTCTATTTACGAGGGTGGGGCAATAAGACCATGAATTTTTGAATTTCCCACTTATTTAGGTACTGAAAATCAGCTACTGAAAATGCAATACCGCTCCTGTCAACAAGTATCTTTCAGTTTCCAAATTTTGAACAAGCTGCGTTCTTTTGTTTTTGTTTGACAGCCATTGTAGCAGACAATGCCGCGAATTTTATTGTGGGGAAATAAATTTTGTGTGCTCATAAAGCCTCGTATCCATTAGGCAAAAGAGAAGCGGCGCGTCATGTGTCACGGCACGCGGTGCGGGTAAATTTTGCATCAGTTGGTGCATCACATTGACTTATTTGATTAGACGTCTGTCAACGCGCAATGGTAGCATAATTTGCCCGCGCCGCCTGTCGCGCCGCCTCTCCTTGAACGAGCCCTAAATGTTTGGAATGTGCATGCAGTGCACTGCAAGCTGCAAGGCATAGTGAGATCATTATGTGTATCAGACTAGTCTTCCGCCTGCGACTTCATCCGTGTGGTTTACACGACGTTATCCCGCGCGTGATAGTGATATTTTTCCGGGATAATAAGTAGCCTATGTCTCTCTCCAGCTCCAAAACAAGTATCCCCATACCAAAAAACACGTCAATCCATTGCTCCGTTTACACACTTACACATTTATAATATGGAATTATGGATTGATCACATCCAACAGGTCACTGGAATCGGCGTTGATATTATTGTTTTCTTGATCATCACGGTCAAATAAATGTTTACATTCTCAACTGTTCTGTTTCACTTTCGATAAATGTCATTTGCCCCAAACTAATGTTTATAAGTTAAATTATGAAATGTTTGTTTAAACATGTATTGATAACACAGTAGGCACATGATAAACAAACTCAAGCAGTACGTATGTAACGTATCTTTATACAAACATCTGAAATGGCGTGAATACAATATACACATTGGTTTCTCTGAGTGCGAGGGTGTGAGAGTGAGAAAACTAAAGTGAGTCCGCTCCGACCATGTTCGTGTATTGACCATTGACTAAGGCAGGGTCCCCATTAGGCTCACAGTTAGCCTCTAGATTGCCTCTAGTTCACCTACCTAAATATTTTAAATGGAGTGTCCATACAGCGCGTACTGTATCCGTAGCATGAAAAACTCGTTTTCGTATTATATTGTACTAGCTTTCCGCCCGCGGCTTCGCCCGCGTGGACTACACGACGTTATCCCGCGCGAATATAGAATTATTCCGGGATAAAAAGTAGCCTATGTTCCTCTCCAGGGTACAAAGTATACGTGTCCCAAATTTCAGCCAAATCCGTTCAGCCGTTTTGGCGTGATTGAGTAACAAACATCCAAACATTTAAACATCCAAACATCTAAACTTTCACATTTATAATATTAGTAGGATGAAAACCGGAGCAGTGCCTTTTTCGTTCGTATAAGGAACTTAAATTCAATAGATATGACAACAGCACTTAGACAGCTTTTGACAAATAGTAAGCCAATAAGTACATAGTATAGTTTATTCCAAATTATTTTTTATTTTTTTGCAATCACAATGCAACTTTTATTATTGAAAATTTAGTAGGTATTCGAAAAAGTCGACCCGTCTCACAACTAGCTCCGATGGGACTAGAACCCACAACCTCTTACTGTCTGGGCGAATGCTGTAACCACTGAGCTACGGAGTCGCTGTACGCTGTTTGCGGCGCGGCGTTTCGCTTGCAGCCTCAAACAGAGGGCGGGTAAGAGCAATGCTCGCGGCTTACGGCTCAATTAGCCTACTATACGCCACCGCTCAGAGTCAGTTAGCGAACAATCGGCCGCTTACTGAGAGCCTAATAGGGACACGGCCTTAGGCTCGCTATGCAATTATCGCGAGCACCGAATCAAGACTATATTATTTTATATTATAGTCGGTCATTCACTATTGTGTAGGTCTCGTGCTTCGCCTGACTTGCATTGTTATGAACGCGACCATTGCCAACCTCAGTAATTTTTATGTAGTTTTATGTAGTATATATTTTTTACAGATTCCAACGCATTTTGTATGCTCGCTTAAACTTATAATTTTACTTTTCGCCCGCGGCTTTGCCCGCGCGGACTACACGACGTTAGCTAGCGGGAATGTAATATTTTCCTAGATAAAAGTAGCCTATGTTCCTCTCCAGGCTACAAAGTACCTGTGTCACAAATTTCAGCCAAATCCGTTCAGCCGTTTTGGCGTGATTGAGCAACAAACATCCAAACATCTAAACTTTCACTTTTATAATATAGAGTCAGTTAGCGAACAATTGGCCGCTTACTGAGAGCCTAATAGGGACACGGCCTTAGGCTCGCTATGCAATTATCGCGAGCACCGAATCAAGACTATATTATTTTATATTATAGTCGGTCATTCACTATTGTGTAGGTCTCGTGCTTCGCCTGACTTGCATTGTTATGAACGCGACCATTGCCAACCTCAGTAATTTTTATGTAGTTTTATGTAGTATATATTTTTTACAGATTCCAACGTTCCGCCCGCGGCTTTGCCCGCGCGGACTACACGACGTTAGCTAGCGGGAATGTAATATTTTCCTAGATAAAAGTAGCCTATGTTCCTCTCCAGGCTACAAAGTACCTGTGCCACAAATTTCAGCCAAATCCGTTCAGCCGTTTTGGCGTGATTGAGCAACAAACATCCAAACATCTAAACTTTCACTTTTATAATATTAAGTCGGCACAGTTTTGTCAAGCATGCTACTCCTCTAACCGGCGATGCTTGCCTAGCTCGATGCATGCTCTGGGAAGAGAAACATCCGACAGCAACACCGACTGCTATAAGGGAAAGACTGCCCCCCGGTCATTGGTTACCGTGGCCAACCTGGAAGTCTCTAAATAGACTTAGAACCCAGGTAGGCCGATGCAAATTTAATCTTTGCCGGTGGGGTTATTCCTCAGATGAAGGATGTGAATGTGGTGCCTCTTCCCAAACTATGTCACACCTTTTGTCCTGCTCAGCGTGCCCTTCATCTTGCACACGCGAGGACCTCTATAACGCCACTGAAAACGCTATACGTGTGGCGCAATTTTGGTCTAACAAGATCTAAAGCCGAACGATCGACACGCTAAGAAGAAGAAGAAGTAGGATTAGCATGCAAAATTTAATGATCTACAAAATAATAATCCTGTTTTTTTTTTGGTTTTTAAGGGGCCACGGTAACTTGGGGGTAGGTAAGTAAGTATATGTAACATAAAGAGACCGGAGATTTGTTTTTAAAATAATTAAAAATTGCCTTGTATATTGGTCCTATACATTGGTTGACCGTGAACAAAGTTCACGGTGAAAAATCGTGCGCGCCAAAATTCAAAATCGATAAATTCGAAGATGGTAGCTTTATGTCTATGTACTCATCCTGAGGACCTGTGGTCTTTAAAGGGTATTCAGGTATATACTTGATTCTAAATATTCACATAATAAATAAACTGTGTTGGAATCTTTAATTATATATTTTTTTCAAATAGCATGTTTTTGCGGAATCTTTAATAACAACTATTACCTCTATCGAAAAGTTGTCTTACTAAGAAATAATATATTTACTGCGTTGATATTGTAGTTACTGGTAGCAATCGCGTCAGCAACACTAAAGACAGATAACTAAAGTATTTACAATGAATGAATGTTGTTTTTATATGAAGTATCTATAATTACTAATTTAAACATGTTATGCAAGGTATGCAAACATGTTAATTTCATAAATAACACAATCAGTTATATTAATAACTAATGTAAGTAGAAAACTTAGAAAATTTATTTACTTTGACTCTCAAAAGACCAAACATAATCTTGTCTAGTATATCTTACTTCTTTATACGAGTTCATTTAAACATTTGGATAAAATTTCTATTTGCCATGTAAATGTTACTAACTAAATGAGGAAAATATTACTACTAAGTTTTAATAACTAATAAGAAAGGAGCGTTGCACTTCTTTCTCTTGACAAATTATGATAGACATGCACAAGTGAGCAAAGAGACTAAATTGAAACGCAGACGAAACAGAACCACCGTCTGCGAAGTTCTTCTTTGAAAAAGTTTCGAACAACGCACCTGCCTTTTCGTCAATGGTCCGCCTTTAAAAAGCCTCCAATCCTACTTTTGCTTTTGTCAAAAATTACTCTGGTCCTTGAGGAAAAAACATTTGTTTCAGTTGTACGATTACCAATTAGTAGCTTTGTAGCTTCTTCGTAAAACATATTTGGTAACATTTACCTTTTATACCTACCTTTAGGAAATATTTTCAGTTCTTTAATCAGTTTCTTATACCAGAAGCTTTCCCCAAAGGTGTTAATAAATTGAACATTCGGCATTTTGGAAAACGGTATGGTTGTCCGCCTGCTTAGCGCTGGGCTCCTAAAGTTCTACTCTAATGACACACACCATGTTATCATTGTGCACCGAACTCGTAATAGTATGACTAGGGCGGGCGGATTCCGTAATACGCATCCGTCGTGCGTCGTGGGCAGACTAGCTAACCAAAATTTTAAAAGATTCTTAAATTCTTGTCACCTATCCTATAAAGCACCATAAATTTTGATAAAATAATAAATGGACAAGCATTCAAAAAATAGTTTCATATAATGCTGCAAATACATAATCAGCGCACAATGATTTCCAGTCATTTAATTGTCTTGACATAGAAGTAGGTATATATACTTACCACAAACATTTGAATTTATTAAAACCTTTTTCATATTATTATGATTCCTATAAAAGTATAAATTGCATACTATTATATCTCTGCATACTATTGCTCAAATTTAATATTTACTTACGGTACATGCGCGGACAAGCGCGCTGACAAGGTTTGTATTGAGTGAACGTTAATTTAATGAACTATTAAACAGACTTGAATTGCTTTGTAAATTCCGTTGAAAACAAACTAAATGGTCAGATATGTCCTTGTTGAATTAAGCTGAAAGCGTTAACCTTTAATAAAATCAGTGGCCCGATTCTGCTAACGTTAAGTCGTAATCGTGTCTCAATCGTGTTTCAATTGTTGTGCTTTTTTACACACTAGTTACAAGAATTATGACAGTATAATGTGATGTGGATGTAGTGTGTGGTGTGACCATCAGTAGTATTGTGAAAAAAGTTCACATTTCTTGTAACTAGTGTGTAAAAAGCACAACAATTGAAACACGATTGAGACACGATTATGAATAAACGTTAGCAGAATCGGGCCACTGGAATCAAAGAATTGGAATCCAATGAGCAGAATATTGCTCTAATTCAATATTTAAATGATTGTGTGTGAAGAGTATTTGTAAAGTAATCAGCTTTAGAACACCGCAACAACAATTTCGTAGGTATTATAAACCACAGCACGGCACAGGATAATACAGGTATTAGCTTGATAACGTCCCATTCCCTGATATACACACATCTGTAAGCCAACCGAACTGTTAATACGGCCTGCGTTTACGGTCTTACGAGGGATTCTGACAAGATTTGTATCGAGTGAACGTTAATTTAATGAACTATTAAACAGACTTGGATTGCTGTGTAAATTCCATTGAAAATTAACAAATTGATTAGAGTTCTTGAGAAAAGTTGTAACTTGAGTTTGAACAATGTATATTAATTTAAATAAAAACTGGAACCAAAATATATGAATCTCATCAGCACAGTATTGCTCCAAATCAATATAAACCTAAGTATATGACATGTGAAGTGTATTTGTAAAGTCACCAGCTGTAGAACACCGCAACAACAATTTCATAGGTATTTATTATTTATATTTTTTATACGGATGGTGAAAACTTATTTATAGTTAAAGAGCGTTTTCAAATAACTGTTACCATTTTTTGCATTCACAATGCAATTTTACTTGGAGCCACTGAGGATGTGTTCTTTTTTGTAACATTTTCTTTTCAAAAAGAGCATTTTGTTCATTTCTTCTTACTGAATTGAGTTTGAACAAAGTATGTAAAACACTATCAACACAATTCAAACTTATTGGCAGATTCAGCTAAACTTTGGGATATAGTAAGCATAGTTACTAGTATTACAGTTAAGATGAATATTTAGGTTGTGCTAGTATACTCCGCAAAAGATTTTCCGGGATCAAAGGAGATGAAAGTAAAAGTCACTTTTGCATGAAAAGTATAATAATACTTGGAGAAGTAAAAGCCGGTAAAATACGATCATGGTAGCACATATCCTCTAGTTTTTTGCATATTTAAATTATTTGTATTTTTATTATTTCCACTTATACCTGTTATAGTAAACCGTACTGAGGAAACATTCAGACAACGATTAAATCAAATTCTTATCAACGATAAAAGTAAAATGGGTTTACCTATTTTCTCAAAAACACTTTTTTCGAGTGCAGTTTGCATTCAAAACAAAACAAATTATGAACTCGTAAATGAACTAAAATTATTTTTAATTCTAATATTTACAAGTAATTACACGACTGCCCAAGGAGTGTAATTTGTTTAGGGTTATTTCTTCAATTGTAGCAAAATGGGTATAAAATGAAATGAAAGGCCTCGACAAGTAAATTTCAAAATTAATATATTTTTTAATAATATTTGTATACTATCGCTTAAGAAATAATATAATAGTGATTGTACAACAAGTGCATAAAACGTACGCCTAAGCGTACGCATAAACGTTCCCTCGACTTGACTATCCACCATTGACTATTGATATATTATTATTATACGACTCATAAAATGATGTACGAGTTATACCTACACTCTGCTTTTCACGTCGATTGTGAGGAAAATAAATAGCAACATTGCAAGAAAGAAAAAATAAAGACCTCGCCATATTGGCGGGAAGATATTCTTTTCTTTTATATACAAGCTTTTTCTTAACTTGCCATGTAAGTTAGTTAGTTAGTTAGTTGGTTAGGATGTAAAAACGTCATACCTAATAAAATTTAGACAAAAAAACATAACTGTTGAAATTAGTTAGTCTTTTGAAAAAGAGTTAAATAATTTTTACGAAAATCCCCAGACTAAAAGTGATGTAGGTAGGGCGGAGGTAGGTACCCTTTGTGGCCACTTTAAGGACTTTTAGACTTTTAAGCACTAAGTACTAAATGGTCTTAGGTATTTAAGAGACAAATTATATCTTAAATTATAGATAATTTATCTACCTTTAAGGGTACATTTTTCAAATTTAAAAAAGTAAAATAGTTTTCTGTATATAACACAAAATGTGGGAGGGGTGCCAAATGTACCGGTTTTGGCCACTTACTGATAGTTAAACTTTTGTAACTATAGCGAAAAATCAAAACCAAACCTAGCTTTAATTAATATGTTCTAATGCGCTAGAAACCAATAAATTGCAAAACAACAATTTAATTGTATTTTTTACAATGGTTTATACAGTATTTCATCCAAAACAAATTTCGTAAAATTTTCATACAAAACATTTTTTAAAAAAATCGTATGACTTATGGAATTCTAACGGTTGCTTTTATTACCTTAAAATACCTTATTTTAATTACCTTTAGCAAAAATGGCGGAAAGTTGTTTAGAAAACTTTTAGAGCAAAAAGTGGCCAAAACCGGTACAGTGGCCAAAACCGGGGCTTCTGCCCTACTATACATATTTTACATCATACTGCTCGGTAACTAGGATTTATTAGTATGGTAAGAGGCTGTGTACTATGCGATTATTATAAGAATAGGACGGGTTGTTGACAAACTTCACTCTGAAAAGGTACAGTTCGCAAGAAAGTGCAAAACAAAATGAAATAGTTTTTTTTTATTTTGGCAGAAGGTGGTTTAGGTATTGCCACTTTCAAAACGAAGTTTTTTATTTTTTAAATCCATCTACTTCCCTTTTTCTTCGTACACAATTTTACTACTCCTGCCCTTCGTTATGCCGCACACAAATTATATAGACTATGCCGCATGCCGGCGCCAAACACAAACATTTAAACAAATGTTTGGACACATGTGTAGCACGGGTATTTGAGTATTTGTTCAAAGCTTTGATAAAAATACTAGAACATAATTGCTACAGTACTTTGCAATGTCAGAAGGAAAAGTCTTCAATGTCTTTGTAGCAGTAGCAGCTCAGACCAGCGGGACGATGATTCTCAAATGAGCGGAATAGAAGAGGTGGAATAGCATTAGCAAGCATAATGTGTTTTGATTTACGATTGGCGGATTCACGAAAGGCGCCTCCCCGAGTGGCTTGATTGAATCGTTCCCCGTGATACCAATACCCGGCGCAAATGTAACTTCAATCAACGCACGTGCAGAATCTAGCTGGCCAATCCTTTTACCATGATAAACCAATACAATTTTCCACTAGACCCCCAATTTACCAATTTTATTGTAAGTTGATTATTACATTATTTTCATAACTTGAATTCCTGTTTTATTTCTAACTAGCGGCCGCCCGCGGTTTCACCCGCGTGGTTCCCGTTCCCGTGGGAATATCGGGATAAAAAGTACATATAAACCTTCCTCTTGAATCATTCTATCTATTAAAAAAAATCGCATCAAAATCCGTTGCGTAGTTTCAAAGATTTAAGCATACAAAGGGACATAGGGACAGAGAAAGCTACTTTGTTGTATACTATGTAGTGATGTTCAGTCCCCCTGATTCATGATAAATTTCTTTTTTGCACACCATACTGAAGTGAAGTGAAGTTAGTTTGACAGAACTTTGACAGCTTGACGTCACAACATGGCGGTGTCCCTATCCTATTCTTATAATCATGAAGTTTGACTTAATACTCTGAGGTAACTGGAGCTCTCACCCTGAATAAAAAAGTGAACACCAGGAAATTTGACATTTAGTATGTAGTGGCAGGTAGTGGCTGTCAGTTGTCTCATATGACCATACGTATTTTTTTAAAGTGTAGGTGAGACGGAAGACAGCCACTGTGAAATTTGTGGTCACAAAAAATTGTTCGTACTGCACTCTCCAGTTACCTCATAGGTGGAGAGCCGACCGCAAAATTTCGTACCGATTTGATACCGCGTTGAAATGCACAATGGCTTTCCATAAAAGTGATGCTAAGTCCGAATGTGATAGTCTGCCATGGCGGAACTTGCCGCAAGTAAAGAAAAAACCGACATTTTCGGTACGAAAAAGGGGGCGTTTTTTACCCATCTGATACCGATATAATAGTTACGGCATCAGTTAGAAATTTACTGGTAGATACAGAAAAGCGAAATCTGCCAGTATTTTTTTTGCCGGAAGTGCTTGGCAGACGCTCTCAAAGGTGACCATCGGGACCCATTAATATACCTATCTGATACCAGCATGAAACCAATTCCAGTCGGTGGGTATGAACCCTTATTTCAGGAATATATAAGTCTGCCAAGTCGTTTTCTGCCGAAACACCTTGACAGACGAGATTATGTAAGCAACATCCGTTGAACCCGTATTTGGAAATTATACTGATAACGGACATTTTTACTACTTTATGCTTATATTTGTATATTTGGGGGCACGGCAGTGTCCCCGCCATCGCCAAGTCAAACGTGAAGCAAACGCTGGATAGGTTTAGAATGCTAAAATGCTGCATGCACAATAGGACACCAAAATTTTAAGTTTGTAGCTAATTTATTTCCGAAGTTATACGAAAGATACGATCCCAATATTTCTATATGGCATTGAAGACGTAGGTAAACAAGCTCACGGAACTTCTTGAAAGTGTCGCAGATAAATCGGATTTCACCTATAAAATCATGAAAAAAATCAGCTTAGAATTAATTGCGCAACGGTTGATGCATATAAAAATATAAAAGACATTGTTAGACAAAAAGAATTAATTGCATATGAATTCAATAGCAAGGATAAACGACACGTCTTTAGAATTATAATTAAAAATCTTCACCACACTACGCCTACCAGTGAAATCAATGCAACATGTAACGGTTCAGGATCGCACCTGATCTATCTCGAATATTTCTTAAGGATTTAAGGTCAAAATATTTAATGTTACTTACCTCAATAACTTTTTAATAGCATAAATGAATTCTGGTGTGGGAATAAATCACAAAATCAAATTGGGTTGTGTCAACTGGGTTGTATTGAACAAAATTTGCCAATTACCATGTTATTGCGCTGAGAATTGGCTTCATACTTTGTCAACACAGTATAGATAGGTGAGAGATTCTATCTTGATGGCTTGGGGCTTGATTAGTGGTTTCAGATTACTTGAGTTAAACACTGAAAAAGAAACGGGTTAGTAGCAGCAGAGCGACGTTGGCCATTTGCATTTAATTTGGAAGTTATTCTGACGTATTAATAAATAACTTAAACAGCATAGAAGCAGAAATCCCATCATCAAACAACACAATAGAACAGATGGTCTTGAAACAAGCAAGTCAAGAAACGAGTAATACGACGAGTTCTTCAATACCTTGGGTCCGCGCTTTATAGCTGGGGAGATTGCAATGCAAAGCACAAGAGTATTGGGCCTCCAGTAGGGCTAGCACATCTTGAGCGCGACTCGAGTGAAAAAGAGTCGCGGGCACTTTCAACCAATCAGATCGCTCGTAGATAGCGCGCGTGACTTAAGCCGACGTGCTGATTGGTTGGAAGGAGCGCGACAAAGAGTTGAGTTGAGTTCAGAGAGAAATGGGTTTGACACAAGCAGTATGTCTATGTTGTATGATTTTCATAAGATTTCAACTTGCTCCTTGTATGGAGACAGTCCATCAAGGTTCCAGGATACAATCTTAAGGGAAGTCATCGCGACTCCCTTGATATTAGAGTTGTTAAGATACTAATTTAATTAAAATTAATGTACTCATTTGTTGAAGGATCATATCTAATTTCTCTACTTGTTTCAAGACCATCTGTTCTATTGTGTTGTTTGATGATGGGATCTCTGCTTCTATGCTGTTTAAGTTATTTATTAATACGTCGGAATATTTCGCCTTTGTATTGGGATATGTGTTCGATCAATATCCGTTTCCAAATTAGCATGTAACGGGACGGGAGTTGGCTGTTGAACGTCTCAATTGTTTTGGTATCACTAAAGAGATAAAACGAACTCTTTTATTAAGATAGATTATTTATTATTTTTACCACACTTTTATTAGCTTCACTTGTAACTAAGTCACAATGTAAGAAAATCTTGGAAATCAATTTTAACCTACTTCTAATTGTCGTATTAATTTGAAACTTTGCAAGTCTATATAAATCCGATGACAATACAATAATTTGTTACCATCGAGCTGATCTGATGATGGAGTCAAGAGGTGGGCGATAGAACTCTTTAATGGCTGCTAGGAAACCCCTCGAGTTTAGGCTCATTTCTTTTGTTCTGATAAGACCTATTCGCTACACTTGGTGGCGAGGGTCTGATGATGGAGCAGGGAGAAAGCCAGTGGCACTCCTCAATGGCCCATAGGGAGCCCTTCGAGTTCTGGCTCATTTGTTTCGTTCTGATGTGACCTATTCGCTACACTTGGTAGTGAGGGTCTGATGATGGAGCAGGGAGGAAGTCAGTGGCACTTCTTAATGACCACTAGGAAATCCCTCAAATTTGGGCTCATTTGTTTCGTTCTGATGAGACCTATTTGCTACACTAGGTGGTGAGGGCCTGATGATGGAGCAGGGAGGAAGTCAGTGGCAGTTCTTAATGACCACTAGGAAACCCCTCGAGTTTGGGCTCATTTGTTTCGTTCTGATGAGACCTATTCGCTACACTTGGTGGTGAGGGTCTGATAATGGAGTAAGGATGAAGTAAGGGTTCGGCTCGTGCATCTGGTAACTAATAGACTCCACTTGAATTTGTAAAACAAATACATACAATCACGCCTTTGAGTTATAATGTTTACGGGGTGGGCAGACACATGAATGAACTGTGAAAACCATTACTATCCATCCATAGCTTGCCATTTATTAAACTAAAAAGTAAAAAATAAATATGTAGTTTCAAAAACTATAAAAACACACTTTTATAGGAACAGACTAAAAAGTACAAAATAACCGAATATTCAGTAACTGAAATTTAAAAGCGTGGTGCGCCCTTTGCAAAGCATGCATTCAAGTACTTCATAATATTGACAACGCGCACCACGCTTTTTAATTTCAGTTACTGAATATTCGGTTATTTTGTACTTTTTAGTCTGTTCCTATAAAAGTGTGTTTTTATAGTTTTTGAAACTACATATTTTTATTTAGATTATTACCCCAATCACCAAGGTATTAGTTAGTAAGTTAGTTCTCTCTATTGTTGCATTGATTTCACTGGTAGGCGTAGTGTGGTGAAGATTTTTAATTATAATTCTAAAGACGTGTCGTTTATCCTTGCTATTGAATTCATATGCAATTAATTCTTTTTGTCTAACAATGTCTTTTATATTTTTATATGCATCAACCGTTGCGCAATTAATTCTAAGCTGATTTTTTTCATGATTTTATAGGTGAAATCCGATTTATCTGCGACACTTTCAAGAAGTTCCGTGAGCTTGTTTACCTACGTCTTCAATGCCATATAGAAATATTGGGATCGTATCTTTCGTATAACTTCGGAAATAAATTAGCTACAAACTTAAAATTTTGGTGTCCTATTGTGCATGCAGCATTTTAGCGTTCTAAACCTATCCAGCGTTTGCTTCACGTTTGACTTGGCGATGGCGGGGACACTGCCGTGCCCCCAAATATACAAATATAAGCATAAAGTAGTAAAAATGTCCGTTATCAGTATAATTTCCAAATACGGGTTCAACGGATGTTGCTTACATAATCTCGTCTGTCAAGGTGTTTCGGCAGAAAACGACTTGGCAGACTTATATATTCCTGAAATAAGGGTTCATACCCACCGACTGGAATTGGTTTCATGCTGGTATCAGATAGGTATATTAATGGGTCCCGATGGTCACCTTTGAGAGCGTCTGCCAAGCACTTCCGGCAAAAAAAATACTGGCAGATTTCGCTTTTCTGTATCTACCAGTAAATTTCTAACTGATACCGTAACTATTATATCGGTATCAGATGGGTAAAAAACGCCCCCTTTTTCGCACCGAAAATGTCGGTTTTTTCTTTACTTGCGGCAATTTCCTCCATGGCAGACTATCACATTCGGACTTAGCATCACTTTTATGGAAAGCCATTGTGCATTTCAACGCGGTATCAAATCGGTACGAAATTTTGCGGTCGGCTCTCCACCTATCAGTATTAAGTCGAACTTCATGCTTATAATAATCGCATAGTAAGTTGGCATGTGCAACACAGTGCATTGTTTAGATAGAACGTTCCATTTTCAAATTACTTTGCAATTCAAGCATCAAGCTATGCAAAACTCCTTGGTCAAACAATATTTTTTTCATCCCATCGATTCTAAAAGCGATGATTGTTTATCTTATAACAGGGTCCAAAACGATTCATTGTTTACCTGTTATGACAAGAGGGTATAAATGAGATTTGAATTTTGAACAGCTTCATAACAGGGTCCAAAACGATGAGATTTGAATTTAGAACATAATTAAAGAAGCATTGGTTGGAGTGTAGCAAAGGGTGTGCACTTGTGTAGTACTTAAAAAAAAAATCAATTGATTTTGTATGGGGCCGGGACTTTTTTCGGGACCGAGAAATTTTCAAAAACGGAATTTTATAAAATTGTGAATATCTCGTAAACGGTAAGTCGTAGCTAAAGTCTTACAAAATTTTCAACCCCTCTACGGCATCCCCGGAGATACTTATAAGGAATGTGATGGACATATATTTTTTTTATTTAAGTAATTTTTTTTAGCGCTATGATGTATCCGAACGAAAAAGAAAGGTAGGTAGTTTGAGTTGTCTTTACTGCTTTTCTTATAGAGGGGGATGTAAAGCAGAGTGTATTACTCGGGCGCAAAATTATTTTCACATTTATATTGAATCCCTCGCTGCGTTCAGGATTCTACTTTAGAATTCTTCACTGCGCTCTGGATTCAAAATAGCGCCCTCGTCGTAAATATATTATTTTACTCCCTTGTCTACTATTTCATAAAATGATAAGAAAACTATTTACTGTAGTGCACGAGATCCAATTTGGCGCCAAATTGGATCTTGTTCTGTCATAGCTCACTTACGTTCCTTGTGTAACAAACTACTATTATCCACCTATTTATAAATAACAAACTTAAGAAAAATCCGTCGGGGGCTGCCATTACCATCGCTTTGTTCTATTTGAATTAAAGTTTTAATTAATCACAACTGCAAGATATTAGTTCACTTCGGGGCAGGTAATTTTTGTATAATAAATATGACGTTTTCACATCCGGAGTGGGTTTAAAAAAATATGGTTTTTTTATACGTGGCAGTGGCACACAGTGACTTTTACATAGATCGTAATCCATAATGCTCTTGAAATATTTATTTCTCAGAAAACTCATTAATTTTGGCTAGTTTTATTAAATTAGTAATTTAACATGGATTATGTACAAAATTGAAGAAACAGAATGAAATAACAAGTTTATTTATCGAAGTTTAATTGCGTGTGTGACTCTTTACCTGACGACCTTTATTTAGAGTCTGAGACTTAGACGAAGATTTTACTTTATGCACTAGAGCATAAAAAGCGATTTTACGCAGCCTATACCCAACATAAACTCGAACTTTACGAGCATGAGAAGTGAAATAGTAGATTGTACAACAAGTGCATAAAACGTGTAGTGCATAAACGTAAGATGGTATCTTACCCGAGACGTATATATCCATCCGAGCCGTAGGCGAGGGTGGATAGTCAATTTGAGGGTTAAATGGGTTTTATCTACGAGTTATACACTCTGCTTTTCACTTCGAGTGTGAGGAAAATAAATAACAATATTGCAAAAAATAATAATAATAAAGACTTCGCCATATTGGCGGGAAGACATTCTTTTTTTTTATACGTGGCAGTGGCAGCACCGTGACTTTAGCATAGATCGTAGTCCATAATGCTCTTGAAATAAGTACTTATTTCTTACAAAACTCATAAATTTTGCCTAGTTTTATTAGTTTAGTAAGTAATTTAAAATGGATTGTGTACAAAATTAAAGAAACAGAATGAAATAACAAGTTTATTTAACGAAGTTTAATAGAGTGTGTGACTGTTTACCTGACGACCATTGTCTTAGAGTCTGAGACTTAGACGAATTTTTACTTTATGCACTAGCGCATAAAAAGCGATTTTATGCAGCCTATACCCAACATAAACACGAACTTTACGAGCATGAGAAGTGAAAAAAATATTATTTCAACATTTAAAAACACGACTGCCAAAATCAAACAGTCGGGTAACCTTTTAATATTCCACAGCTTGGTACCTCGACTGCAATGAGAGCTTGTTTTTACTTAGATTTTGGCAGTTTTTTTTATTTTACAAGTTTTATAAAATGAAAATGAAAATTTTATGAAAAAATCACCCGGGTAATAAAATGTCGTGGGTTTGAGTCCAACCGGAACTACTAGAGAAACGGGTCGATTTTTTTCTCTCTATTCAACAATTACAAAAATGAAATATTTTTATTTATTTGGAACAAAAAACAATTAAAAAAAACAATTACATAATTTACGCTTACTAATGTGACAAATATTAGTAGGTACTAATTTATGTAACCAACAACATTGGCCGCAGAGTAAATATCTCTGTCTCTAAGATTAAAGATATTGCATACTTTATGTAATTTTTTTTATATTACTAATGCAACATAAACGCGAAACAAAAATTGCATGGTTTGGTCTTTCTGCTATAAAAATTTTGCAAACAGTTTCTCATATTCCACTGTTCTCCTTAAATATCATGCAATATAAAATAACCACTAAGCCTTATAAAAATCACGGCTGAAAAATCCGAAATCCTATAAAACACACATGTGCAACGAAAAGCTACAGGAAAAAGCTCCTTAAGAGCTACGCAATAAAGCAAGGCATAGTACTGAGCTAAATAAATGCACTCCAAGTTGAAACGGACAAAAGGCCAGAATACATTTAACTGCTGGCGCATTTAAAGGACAAGACCGGCCCGGAATGTTGCTAAATCTTCCGAGACGCTATAGGAAATGTTCTCTTTATCTTACACCATCCCGTTTCCTGAGGAAAACCTTCCGTTCCCCGTTCCACCACGCCGGAACAGACGGGATTTGTTTACAATAAAACGTAGCCACGGTCTGTGTAATGCTAAGAGTTTGCACACTGTTATGTGTTTTCGAAATTATACCAAATCTTGGCAGGCTTTCTAGTGCGGTACAGTATAAATCATATATTAGTTGTGTACTCGTACATACTATTACCTACTTTTGATAGTTGTAACTACAAACAATAATTTATTAGTAACATACGTATCTATAGAGATCATTGGAATAATCTTTTAAGTTGCATTTTATCAAATAGACGACAGACTCGGTTAAATACAATTTGGTTGCAGTTTTGCTTAACAATCTCAAAAAAACAACAAAGAAAGTGCATCGATGATGTGATTTTTGTTTTGCTTGTCTTTTGACTTAAAAATGTTGTGTAATATTATGTAGATTTAATTTTTTTATTCATTTCGTTTCATTGATTATTTCATATTCATTTCGTAATTAAAATCCATTTTAGCAATCTGTAAGCAGTCGTATAGCCACGGATCACTAAACTGCTGCTGCGATCGTATTAAGTGCTCCTTAAACGATACGACCGCTCGTTGCGATCGGTCTTTTCAGATTGATCTAACCGACAGTTCCAAGTATCCCAACCACGAAAACTGTCTATAAAGTGATCGTTTATAAAACTATACCATTCGTCAAAAGCTCAAAGTGCTGCTGTCATATATCTATTATTATCACCTTAGTCCCTCGTACGGTCGAAAGGAACGCTGCTCTGACTTTCATACAAAATATTACGATCACGATAACAGTAACGATAGTTTTTCATGCTAAAGGTACTGAAGTGTAGTTATGTTGAGATCGGTAACGATTCACTTCTCCGCAGACAACATCGCTCGGTATCCCTAGCATGGAAACGTCGTTATGGTAATAGTAACAATGAACTATATATATCATCCGTCAAAAGCTGTCAAAGTGCTGCTGTGAAATATGATTTTAGTTCTCTATACGACCGGAGCGGCGCTCTGGTTTTCATTCAAAATTATACGATAACGATAGTTTTTATGCTAGGGGTACTTATATAGAGGTAAAAATAAATGACAGATCGCTTCGACCTAGTTTCGATTGAGATTGACACTGCGATCAATTTGCCACAGCATCATTTCAGATAGATCGTACCGATGGCAGGTCGCTTAGTGTGTGAAGCACTTTATAGTAGACAGACCCTCGAAATGGATCGAATGACGACAGGCTCAATGAGTCGTTATATAGACGATTATCTCTGCGTTGTCACTGAATGCAACCACAGTCAATGTTGTAAGAAGGTTAAGTGAATTATATCAGCTGGTTTTGAATTATCAGATGCTTATCAAGTCATCATTGATATGCCAACATTTTATATTTTCTTTTATTTGAATGTAGATGGGGAAATGAAATCGCTGGCTATGTTGCCTGTGATATTGTTGAAATTGCATAATATTTTATAATTTTAAATAAAATTATTTTTTGAGGTAAGAGGGATTCCGTGAAGAATCACTTGAAATGTTTTAAATTATGTATTTTTTATACTGTAAGCAATTATTGCTGACGTTATATTATTATTATAGTGACGATATATTTTTTTTGTAAATGTCGTTACTTACGTAAGAAACGCTGGCAAGTTTATTGCGCCAAAAAAGTCTTGAATGGGCGGTAGGAAAATGTTGACGATTCATAAGAACATTTTATTATTTTATTAAGTATGTCTAAGTAAATATTATTTTTTTCATTCCATTTATTTATTCAATTGAAAAGCGCATGCGAGTCAATGATGAAATTGAGGTACTTGCTCTGTCATAATATAATAATATAGGATAGGTAAACAAATATTTATAATCAAGATAATAGATTTTTCGTGCTTCTCTCGCCCCAACTGCATGCGCGGTTGCGCGCACCAATCTGAATTTGGCACGAGGAGCAGCTTATAGCCAATCTTTTAAATTCATATATAAGGAAGGCATGTTCGCTAGCCTTGAAAATTTTGCCTAATCTAAGCTATAGATACTACGATAGGTTTTAGTTTTCAGGTTGATACTTCTACGATTTCTTTTATTTCATAGAGTTATTTCAATAAAAACAAAATAAGAATAACTTTACAGTCATAATTTATGAACTACATTATATTTATATTTGCATTTCATGAAAAAAAATCGAAGCAGAAACCTTACCCAATTTTGCATTGCCCATTCTACAAAATACATAATAATCAATGAACCCCACTATCTTCCTTTACCAGAGGTAGATTTGAATTGTTTTGTCGCAGGCAGATGCGCCACGGATTATCATCAATCACCAGCTGCAAATTGCACATGCCTTTTGGAATGCATCCTGTGCCATTTGCGTGCTACGGCTAGGATTAGGCCGCATTAGGTGAATCGAATTCCGTGCTAAGCGCTCTGCGGCACTATGTATCCGATACGCTAGAAATACGAGTACGTCACAATAGAATGCAAAAGGAATGGGTAAAGAGAGCCGATTGTGTGCTCTGAGATTTACTGAACAAGTGGAATTTATTTCTTGTATAATTATGGGACTGGATAGTGAATATATAATAGAAGTATGGATAAGCAGTCAGTATTTAGTAGCAAAGTAAAATAACTTTCCTATAATTCCAATTTTATTATTGATATTTAGCTACCTCATACCGGAGGCATAAATTAGTATTTCATTAGCTGATACTAACTGATCCGTTATAATTATGAACGGGAAATGAAAATTGAGAAACTTTAATACGAATTGGAGTAAAGTAGGTATCGATCTAATTCCAAAAGAAATAAATTATATCAACTGAGTCCTCGCTAAACCTTTGCAAAATGTTGACAAATACTGGTTTAATTAAAACTGCTTACTTATCACTGCTCAAATAATCGTAACGGTAAGAAATATTTGTTTTAAAAACTGTCCAATTAATGAGACTGTTGATCTTATCCGCTTTTTTATTACATCATTTGTTTTTTTAAACAATGTGTCCATTGTAAAAAATATATTTTATCAACATTATTTTTAGGATAGCCTCGCCGCGGAGGGACATTGTTTCATCAGGGTTTTATTTGCTTTCATAACAAAGGTCTATTTTATAAACCGTACAAAATAGGACTATAACATTTATTATTATACAAAACGAGTTTATAGGTACCTACATAGCTAATGAAAGTATTGTATATAGTAGCCTTAGATGTTAATTTTATTTTTTAATTTAAGTTAGGTACTTAACTTAGCATTTAAAAGAAAAATTGTGATTGTAAAAAATCACCAGCTCTGCAAGTAACATTCAGGCGCGATCAATACATGCAGGGCTGGTTTTTTAGTATCAAATTTTTCCTTTACTTACAAAATAGCATTGTGAATGCATAAATAGTAGATTGTACAGTCGCAAGCACGTCAGGTTACTACAAACTGTCAAATTTCTATTGATAAAATTCAACCTTATTTCCAACAGATAAAGTTCAGATTCAATCAATAAATTTTGACATTTTGTAGTAACCCGACGTGCTGGCGACCGTACACTAGACACTCGGCTGATTTACGTACCATTTTACCCGAGACGTATATATCCACCCGAGCCGTAGGCGAGGGTTGATAGTCAAGTCGAGGGTAAAATGGGTTTTATGTACGAGTTACACACTCTGCTTTTCATTTCGAATATGAGGAAAATAAATAGCAATATTGCAAAAAAGAAAAAATAAAGACTTCGCCATATTTGGCGGAAAGATTTTCTTTTTCTTTTTTTTATCAGTGTCAGCACAGTGACTTTAGCATAGATCGTAGTCCATAATGCTCTTGAAATACTTATTTCTGAGAAAACTCATTAATGTTGCCTAGTTTTATTAATTTAGTAATTTAGTATGGATTATATGTACAAAATTGAACAAACAGAATGAAATAACAAGTTTATTTAACGAAGTTTAATTGCGTGTGTGACTGTCTTGACGACCTTTGTCTTACAGTCTGAGACTTTGACGAAGATTTTACTTTATGCACTAGAGCATAAAAAGCGATTTTATGCAGCCTATACCCAACATAAACACGAACTTTACGAGCATGAGAAGTGAAAAATAATTTAAATCTCAATATTAATATGTTATTAAAAAAGTCACATCGGTTTTCAGTTGTGATTCGATTCTTAGATCCAAAAGGAATACCGATGTGTTTCGTGTTTCAACATCATCATCAGCCATAATAAGTCAACACTGCTGGGACACAGGCGTTCCTTATGGATGAGGTGTTTATTCTAGTTACACTTCTTTGTATCAAAATTATCTTAAAATAATAAAGGCGTCAGCCTTTGAGCTCGTTTGAATGACTGACGCCAGTGGCCGATGCCAGTCAGAGCATGTCAAATGCTAGCCCCACACCACCTGGTGGTTGCGACGCCAAGCCATAATGACGATAGATTTGACAGCTAGCGACGCCTCCAGTGACCTAAAAGCCCTGTGTATGTAAACGTATGTTTTACCTTACCCATTATTAGAGTGGTATTATGAGCTTTATTATCCCTGCAGTCGATTGCATCAAAACTATCTTGAACTTATAACATCGAATGTTACATGCCAATGTCCACTTTTTTTTTTTTTTTTTTATAGTGAGGGCAAATACTGTCTTTACGATCACGCACAATTGTGGTGACCATCGACTGTGTTCCACAGTTTATTGAAACGGAGGTTTCTCATGCAAAATTAAGTAAATTAAAGCTAGTCCTACCTTATGGTAGGAGATACTGTCCGTAATCCAGGGGGGCTGAACGCTGTCTCGCCGGCGCGCGCGCCTGACAAGTAGGTCTCCACACAACCCCCGATGGGAAACTCTTACAGCTAACACTCTTATAACTACACAATGCCCTAATAGACAGCTAAAACTTCCCGGCGCTTTTCAAAGCGAACACACACGGGTCACAAGTCCGTACCCGGACCGGGCGCTCCTAGGTGTAAGCGCTCGAGATCTCGGTCACAATACGGGTAGGTAACTGGCGCGGCACGTCGCTACAGAAACACACACCCTTGCTTCACGGTGGCGTACGGCCGACTGGTCGCGATGTCGCGCGGACGGCGGTTGGCGCCGAACCCACGAATGAACGTGAATGAATGAATCACGCGCGGCGTGAACATCCCCCCGTCCCGGACAGTAGCAAACTGTCCGCCAACTCAATCTAAGGGCAGGCGAGAGAGGGTAGCGATCGCTCGCTTCAAAACAGAGTCCCCCACCAGGACCTCGGCAAACCTGGGCACACCATCCGACCCCGGATGAAGCTGAACAATGCGTCCTAAACGCCAGCGGAGGGGCGGCAGGTTTGGATCCTTTACCAACACGAGGTCTCCAGTCTTGGGTGGGGTCGTCCTATCCGACCACTTAACGCGTTGCTGCAAAATGTGCAAATACTCCAGATGCCAACGGCGCCAAAAACTCTGCGTAAGCTGCTGGAGCAATTCAAATCGCGAGAGCCGTCCGGAGGGCACTTCGGAATAAGGATATTCCGGCAAGGCGTTAAGATAAGATAAGATAAGATAAAAATATTCTTTATTCACTTAGACATAATAAATATGTACTTATGAATCGTATAAGCGGTCTGCCAATCAAAAAATGGCCCGGCGTAAGGGCCTCTAAATCATTCGCGTCCGAAGACAACGGACACAACGGACGCGAGTTGAGGACCGCCTCAACCTTACAAAATACGGTCGCGAGTTCCTCAAACGTGAGGACCGTCTCCCCAATAACGCGACGAAGGTGAGTTTTAGCGGCCTTTACAGTTGCTTCAAAAATCCCTCCCCAGTGGGGGCAGGATGGCGGGGAGTACTGCCATCGTACCCCTCTGCGAGAGAGTGTGGATCCGATCTCAAAATTATTCTTATCCAAAAATTCACAAACGTCCTTTAAATACCTATCGGTGCCCTTGAAATTGGTTCCACAATCGGACCTGATTAACGACGGCATTCCGCGGCGAGACACAAAACGATTCAACGTGGCTACAAAGGCTTCTGTGGTGAGGGCACTAACCACCTCCAGGTGGACCGCTTTAGTGGCCAAACAAACAAATACACACAAGTAAGCCTTTTCCGTTCTAGCATTACGAAGCCGCGATGTCTTAACGGTAAATGGCCCCGCAAAATCCGTTCCAACTCCTGAGAAGGGCATCGATTCGTTCACTCGATCGGCAGGCAAATCACCCATCTGGGGCTGCATCGTATCGGCGCGCAAACGATAACACGGGAGACAACGAAAAATAACGGATCGGATTATTCTCCGCGCTGACAAAATCCAGAACTCTCGTTGGAGGAGCGCGGTCAAAGCATTACAACCGGCATGAGCATTCTTTACATGTCGGTCTGTAATCAACAGTCTAACTAACGGTCCATCCTTGGGGAGCAACAAAGGGTGGCGTGATCCGTACGGCAGGTTGGCATGTCTGAGCCTACCTCCGACACGCAGCAATCCGGTACTGTCCAAGAAGGGATTCAACCGCACCAAGGGTCCCTTCAACTTGGGCTTACTTGAGCGCAGGGCTTTCAGCTCCGGTTCAAACTCTCGCTGTTGCGTCACTCGCAACCAATGCAACAGAGCGTCTTGCCGCTCTTGTGGGGCGAGGACCGGAGACAACGATTTCTCCTGAGGCTGGCGACAATTTCGCACAAAGCGCCTCATCCAAGCAGTCACGCCGAGCAACTTGTCAAGAGAACTGTAGCGGTCTAACAAAAACTCCATCTGCGGAGCCGCCACCGTCTCCACGGCGTGAACACGCATGCCTAGGTCTGGGACTCTGGCCACAGCCGGGGTGGCAGGCCATGAGCGCTCAGGCCGTAACAACCATGATGGACTCCACCATAGGTGGTGGTCCACTAACTCAGGCGCCTCGCAGCCGCGGGAGGCACAATCTGCGGGGTTCAGTTCGCCCGGTACGTGGCGCCAAATCAACGGGGCCTTTGAAGTCTGAATTTGTGAGACCCGGTTGGCCACAAAAACCTCAAGGGTGTGGACTGAACTCTTCAGCCAACAAAGGACGACCTGGCTGTCAGACCACGCAAATATCGACCCCAAGTCGACACCGTTTCCCAAGGTGTCGGCAACATGATTGAGTAGCCGTACTAAGAGAGTGGCGCCGGACAACTCCAACTTCGGAATGGTTAGCCTAGTCCGAAGGGGGGCGACCTTACTCTTGGCCGTAACTAAGTGTACGGCGACAACGCCTGCTGCATCCACCGTTCGGATGTAAACGGCTGCCGCGTATCCGCTTTCGGACGCGTCACAAAAGCCGTGCAGGGAGGCTTTAAACTTTCCCGAAGGCAGCATTTGCCTCGGTATACAAACCCGATTGACGTCGGGTAGGGATGACACGAACCTCACCCACTCTCGTAGGAGGCTACCAGAGAGGGGCTCATCCCATGACAATTCCGCAGCCCAGAGCTCCTGTAGGAAGCACTTCATCGAAAACACTACAGGGCTGAGCCAACCGTTCGGATCAAAGGTACGGGCTACAGTGGACAGCACCGTGCGTTTAGTCCAGACCTTTGGGTCTGGCAGTTCCAATCTATAAGTGAACAAATCCGGGACTGGTCGATACTGGACTCCCAAAACAGACAGCATGTCTGGAGTCTCCGGATTTTCAAAGAGGAGCGGCTCTTGCTGGTGGTCCTTAGGCAAATCTGCCAATAGGTCCGGTGAGTTAGACAGCCACTTCCGCAACTCATAGCCACCAGCCCTCAAGAGCGCAATCAGCTCATCACGTAAGACGAGAGCCTCATCTAAGCTCGAGGCCCCCGTGCAGATATCGTCGACAAATAAGGCCCCCCCCTCAATAAGAGCAGATGCCCGGGGATAGCGTAGCCGTTCGCGCTCTGCGAGCTCCAAAAGCGAACGGATCGCCACAAAGGGGCTCGACCGCAAACCATAAGTGTTGGTGTTCAGCTCGTAAGCCAACATCGGATCCTGGGGATCCTCACGCCAAAGGATGAGCTGGTATCGTCTATCCTCCGGGTGAATCACGGTCTGTCTGAACATCATGCGGATATCGGCCACAAAGACGACAGCGTGCCGGCGGAAGTTGGTCAAAACATCACAGACATCGTGATGCAACTTCGGCCCCGCATGCAGACACTGATTCAACGACACTCCGGTTGACGTGGGCGCTGAACCATCAAAGACCACGCGGATCTTCCCATTGGAAGTCTTCAAAACAGCGTGGTGTGGCAGGAAGTAATGTTCCACATTACGCCAGTCCAACTGCGAGATGGACATGTGCCCAAGGTCCAAATACTCCCGCATGAAGTCTATATACTTCTCCTTGAATGCGGGATCCCTGGCCATCCTACGCTCCATGGACAACAATCTCTTCTCGGCCATCGGTCGGGAGCTCCCTAAAGGAGGGCGAACCGCCAAGAAGGGCAAGCGGGTAATCAAGCGACCCGAGAGGAGGCGCCCAGTGTTGTTCTGGTAGAACAATTCGCACTCCTCGGCTAACGGATCCAACCGCTTGGCAGTGGGGGGTTCCTCCACCTCCCAAAACTTTTGGAGAACGTCGGACAAAGTAGAACCGACAATGGTCTGGCGGTCTACCGACGGGGTCTCTGGTGTCTGTGGTACCTTTCCCATCACCACATGACCCAGCGACGAGGACAAGGCGACAAGATCGGCTGTCTGCAAAACTCGCTTGCTTCCACACAGTACACGACCGAGGACATCCGCACCAATCAACAAGTGTATTGGGCCCGGTCGGTGGAAGGAAGGATCAGCCAAAGCCAGTCCAGACGTCAGCTCAATCGTGGATGGCGGCACTCGCACTTGCGGGAGTGGTCCAACCACCTTATCAAAAACTATCGCCGAAGCACCGATCTTCGGCCTTGGCGTGAAGTGGGGGGAGAAGGAGAACTCAACTCGACCAATCGGATCAGGGATCCGCGAGTCTCCCACCCCCCGTACCGCTTCGTGATGCGGCACAAGCAAAAGACCCAGCTGTCGGACAAGCCACCTGGACATTATGCACCCCTGGGCACCTGAGTCCAAAAGGGCACGCACCGTGACAACATTGCCCTTAGGTCCCCAAACATTCACGGAGGCTGTTGGCAACAGCACAAGCTCCGGAGGGGTGGTTGGGTCCGACAGGGGCGCCATTAAAAATTTTGGGGGGGTACTTGTCCCCCTCGCGCCTGAGTCGGCGCGCCAAATGTGGGACGCTCGTACCGGGCGAGCGGGTCCCAATCGGGTACATACTGGCCCCGACCAACAGCACTCCTAGGTGCAGGGTAATACCCGTGTGGGGCGTGCCTCGGTACATAGTACCCCAATCGAGGCCTCTCCATTAGGGGGGGGGGAGTAGCAAATAGGGCCCGTGCCCATCGCCACCGTGGCGTACTCTTGTGGTACCCCCCTACCCCCGCCCGTGGCGGGGGCGTCTCTCCTATAGTTCCCCCTCTCCGGGTGGGACTGAACGGGGGGGCTAAGCCCCGCCGAATCTCTAGGGGACCGGTTCCGGGCTGCCGGGCCCCCGCCCGTGCGCGAGGAATTCGAACCCCGGTCGCTCCCGGCGTCCTTGCGGTCCAAACAAAGGAGGGGGTGATGCCTCCCTCCGCAAAGACGACAATCCTCGGTCTGGGGACACGCCGACTGCATGTGTCCCCCCAAACACCTATAGCACCATTGGCGCTGTTTCGCAACGGCCCTCCGTCCCTCTGGGCGGAGGCCTCTAAATTTGGCACATTCGTGCACCATGTGCCTATCTCCCCTGCAATACCTGCACCGCTCACTCGGTGCGGGGGGAGGGGACTGCTGGAAGGCAGCATATCGATTGGTCGGGCGACGGGGCTGTTCCCTCGCCGCCACCATACGACCAACACCTGGAACCGGGGCGGGCTCCAGGTGGTCCGTCACCCTACATTCGTCCTCCAAAAAACGAAGGAGGTCCGCGAAGGGCGGGAGATACGAGGCGCTGTCGCCTCCGTACCTCTGCTCGAAACGCCCCTTCATTTCAGCGGGCAATTTGGCGAGGACTATGTGCAGCAGTACAAAGGACCACTGATCCACCGGCAGGTCCAATCGCCTTAGGGAGTTGACCGCTGACAGTAGCGGGTTCAGCAACTCCCTCCGTAACAGGTGTACCCGCGTGATTCGCGGGAGGGCCAAAATCGTGGCCACGTGGGTGTCCGCCAGTAACCGGACATTCTGGTACCTGCTAACCAGAAGCTGGCGAGCCACCTGGTAGTTGTCGTCACTGATGAGCAGGTGCTGGATTACCGCGCTGGCCTCTCCTCGCAGGGAGGAGCGCAAATAGGCCAACTTCTCGCTAGGGGATAAGTCCCGTCGTGAATCCACCAAACTGTCAAACAAATTAATGAAGCCCATCCAGGCTGACAGATCCCCATTAAAAGTGGGAATCTCCAAGGTAGGCAATCGGCCTAGCAACGCCGTCGGGGTAGGTTTGACCTCCCCGCTCAAAACCGGCTCCCCCTTCCGAACAGCCAGGGCCCTCTCAGCCGCCTCCGTGAACTGGTCAGCCAGCTCATAGGCCTGGGCTACATCCTGCTCCAGCTGTTCCGACACGGCATCATCAGCTGGGGGGTTCTCCATATAATACGCGCGACACTCCATGGCGTGGCGCTCCAGGTCTTGCAGCCGAGCTGCCAGCCCGCCATACCGAGCTAGCAACGCGCCTACCCGGTCGGCTCGGTCTATTAATGTGACCGCACAAGCAAGCCAACGCAAAACTCCTTGGATGCCGGCCCTGGATACGGCGAGCGGATTCGTAGGAGCCATTTATAATCCGTTTTATAAACAAAGCAAACAAAGAAATATAAAAGTGGTAAACATCAACAAAAAAAACAATAGAAATAGGTCGCGTCACGATAATATAAAACACAATTAAAATTCGGACGACATACACGGACCCTACTATTTTCATAAATTATTAACAACTTACCAATTTCAAGGGCTAACAATATAACGGTATAAACAAAACGTATAGGATTAACGGTATGGCATACCTCGCAAATCAACTACTAAACCGTTATCAACAAACAAAAACAAAACTATTTTTAATAATAATACTCGTAATTTAATACTACTAATAATTAAAACTAGTTCCACTTTTTTAACTAGGCAAGCGGACTCGGAACAAACACTAGTATGTGGTACTAATAAACAACACTTTCGAACGAAACTATTCGTCAAATAAACCCGGACACACAAAAAAAAATATACACATCTAGGCGAGTAAACTCGTATCAAATCACTAGTATGTGGTACTAATAAACACACTTTCGAACGAAACTATTCGTCAAATAAATCCGGACACACAAAAAAAAATATACACATCTAGGCGAGTAAACTCGTATCAAATCACTAGTATGTGACAACAATTATATAAGTGTCTATCTATTATCGGATCCACCAAGTGAGAAACATTCGCTTCGAGAATTTACTAGAACAATTTCTTAGTACTTCAATCGTCTCGGAATACCCTCGAGATTTCAACAAAAAAAAATAATTTTTAGGTACGCTTTTTAGGTACGCTTTTTATTTTTACTATGAAATTTTATGTAGTTAATTTTAATATGAAAATTAATTATATCAACTACGCTCTGCTACCAAAAATATGATCACGCACAATTGTGGTGACCATCGACTGTGTTCCACAGTTTATTGAAACGGAGGTTTCTCATGCAAAATTAAGTAAATTAAAGCTAGTCCTACCTTATGGTAGGAGATACTGTCCGTAATCCAGGGGGGCTGAACGCTGTCTCGCCGGCGCGCGCGCCTGACAAGTAGGTCTCCACACAACCCCCGATGGGAAACTCTTACAGCTAACACTCTTATAACTACACAATGCCCTAATAGACAGCTAAAACTTCCCGGCGCTTTTCAAAGCGAACACACACGGGTCACAAGTCCGTACCCGGACCGGGCGCTCCTAGGTGTAAGCGCTCGAGATCTCGGTCACAATACGGGTAGGTAACTGGCGCGGCACGTCGCTACAGAAACACACACCCTTGCTTCACGGTGGCGTACGGCCGACTGGTCGCGATGTCGCGCGGACGGCGGTTGGCGCCGAACCCACGAATGAACGTGAATGAATGAATCACGCGCGGCGTGAACATATACCACACGGCATGTTGGACTCGGTCAGACTCGGGGCCTGTCCCTCGCCGCGCCCAGCCCTCCAACCAAGCCTAATAGGCTTCGCGTCAGGGCTGGGCGGTTCTAACCCCTGCTCCGGCCCCCTATCGAGCTCGAAAGCTCGAGAGGGGGCAGGACAGAGGGAGGGAGCCTCCTCACAATCTCCCCATAAGGTGGCTCAAGGTGGGCTGACCAGATGGGGCGATCGAGAGCAGGCACCACTACCAACTAAACCCCTCACTACTTGCTCTTCGCCGTCAGTTTTTGGTACACCGACTGTGGGGGGGTCGTGGTGAGAAGCACCCCCTGCGGCCTGACGGGTGGTCCGTTTCCGGGCCCCTGCGCGGCGGGAGATGGCCGAGCAAGCGGGGCCAACTCCCAAGACTACCGGGGAGGGACTGTGCGATCCGGGCGACGGCCAAGTCGCCGTCGCCCGAACCGCACCGCCCCGCTAAGGGGGGATAAGGCGCGCAAAGCGCAGATACCTCCGCCCCGGCCGCCTGCGTCCAAGCCGATCCGCATGAGCCTCCTGCTCGCGGATCCGCTCAGACGCTTCCTTCTGCGAGATGACATCCTCGCAGAAGGAGACTGCCGCATCCCAGGACCTGTCGCTACTAAGCATGGCGCGGGCCACGCTCGGCAGCGAGAGGTCTCTCCCTATCACGGCGCCCAGACTACGGCGCTGCGAAGACCAGGCAGGGCACTCCTGTAAGGTGTGCTCCGCACTGTCCACCCCAGCGCCGCAGTCATGGCACCGTGTGGTCGCCTCCCTTCCAATCCGACACAGGTACTTTCCGAAGCATCCATGCCCGGAAAGCACCTGCGTCAGTCTAAAGGTCAGCGACCCATACTTTCGGTTACACCACTCGCGGAGGAGAGGGCGGACGGCATCAATAGTCCGCCTCCCAGCTGGTTCCCCTTCCAGCCTCTCCTCCCACACGTTATTAGCCCCTCCTCGGCTATGCGTCTAGCAGCGGCCATCTCCTCGGGGTGGTGGTGGTGGTGTTGACAGTTTTCCGCATTTAGACTCATATTTGGTCCGTTATGCGTGAACATGGCTAGTCGAGCCATCCTAGCTCCTTCCAGAAGCGCAGAAGCCTCCTGGGGCGTTCACAGGCTTCTAGGAGCGACCTCACCTCTGTGAGGATTTCTGTTCGTTGTGCGGCCAAACCTACGCACTCCAGGATCACGTGGGCGGCAGTTTCCTCTGCGTTCAGGCAACCTCTACATAGAGGACTGTCTGTCGCATTCATAATAAATAGTTGTCGGTTTAAGGTAAGGTGACCTGTAAGTGTACCAACAACTATCCGGAGGTCTGGACGATTGGGACTGAGCAGCCTGCAGGTCAAACGCGGCGAGACTGCAGTCATCGCCATCTTAGACTGTCTACAGCTTGTTAGAGCTACCCAACGAGTATTATGTGCAGCACGAGTTCGTTGCCTTACCCATGAGCGCAGTTGGCTGAATGGGAGTGGCAGAATGGGTGTAGGTCCTGCCACTATTGTGGAGGATCCCATTCTAGCCAGCTCATCGGCGGCGTCATTCCCGTGTGATCCACTATGCCCTTTAATCCATTGTAGGATTACTCCGTTGTTGGATGCTAAACGATCCAAAACTTTGTGGCATTCGTAGACGATACTGGAGTTGATGGTGTTGGCCTCCAGTGCTGTTAGGACGGCCATGCTGTCGGTCAGTATGCGGATGTTTAGTTCCTTCATACCTCTAGACAGGGCCGTGGTAGCGGCGTTTATTATTGCAACACATTCGCATTGAAATATCGAACTGTGTTGGCCCAGCGCTAGTGATATTTTGATATTCAGATCTTGTGAGAATACTCCAGCTCCAGTTCCAGTCCCCATCTTGGAGCCGTCCGTATAGATTCGGACTTCATGTATGCCAGAGTGATCTCGGTCATTTTCAAATAACTGTATTTGGTATTTCTTTTCGAAAATGTATTGCTTGGGTATCCTATCGCATGGGGCAGCGATTAGTGACTCATGTTTCACTAAATCATTCCACAATGTGGAGTGAGGACCCTCTCGATTGTACCACAGACCCAGGTGTTTTAGCCTTATAGCAGCCATGGAGGCTTCCTGTTGTATAAACAGATCCAAGGGTGTTAAATCCAGGGCTACTTCTAGAGCGGCTGTGGGGGTGGTTCGCATGCAGCCGGTTGTCGCAGAGCATGCCAATCTTTGGAACTTCTGCAGCTTGTTGATGACGGTGCTTTGCTCCGTTTTGGACCACCAGGCAACGGCTCCGTATGTGATTATGGGACGTATAACAGTTTTATACAGCCACATCGTTATTTTCGGTGATAGTCCCCAACTTTTGCCGAGTAGTCTTTTGCATTGGCAGAAGATGATTGTGGCTTTGTTTAGTTTGCTTTCGAGGTGTCTATTCCAGAGGAGTTTGTTGTCTAGTATCACTCCTAGATACTTGACTTCCTTGCTTAGGGAAAGACTGGTATTAAAAAGTTTTGGGAGTTTAAGATTTCCTAGACTCCGTTTGTTTGTGAACATGATCATTTCTGTCTTTGTTGGGTTCACTGTTAGATTGTGTTTAGTGCACCACTGTTCGACGACCTTTAGCGCGGACCTCATTCGGTCACATATCACGCTCTCAACTCGCCCGCTGATGAGTATGGTCAAGTCGTCTGCATAGCCTACTGTGAGAAAGTTGTGGTCGTTGAGCCTACTAATCAGCTCATTTACCACGATGTTCCATAAGAGAGGTGAGAGGACACCCCCTTGGGGACATCCTTTGGCTACTACTCCTCTGGTAGTATCATTCACAGTAATTTGTATGGCTCTGTCTCTTAACATGCTGTCAATCCACCCGGCAATAGTAGGATCGACACCATGTCTGGAGAGGGCCTGGCTTATGCTGGTAAAGTTGGTTTTGTCAAAAGCTCCTTCTATGTCGATGAAGGTGCCTAGTGTTGATATTTTGTGTTTGAGATTGTCTTCTATATAAGAAACCACCTTATGTAGGGCGGACTCTGTTGATTTGCCTGCAGAGTAGGCGTGTTGGTTTGGATTTAAGGGGTTCCTGACCAATACAGTGCTCCTTATCTCCCTGTCTATTAGTCTCTCCAACACCTTTAAAAGGAATGATGTGAGGCTAATTGGTCTGAATGATTTAGGTTGAGTGTAGTCTCCTTTGCCGGGTTTAGGGATAAAGACTACTTTGACATCTCCTCGGGGGCCACCCTGTCCCCCCTTGCGAGCAGCGCTCGGCGCTCAAGGTACAACTCCCTGAGTTCCTGAGCGTCTAGCTCCCAGGGGGGCGTACCGGCAAGCGCGCAAGCCGCTGCGAACGACATCGTTTTGTAGCCGCGGACAATCCTCGTGGCTACGGCTCTTTGCGGGTGACGAAGAAAGCGGCGATTTTCGACGTTCAGTTTGTCGGCCCACACCGGTGCTCCGTAGAGAGCCATGCTACGGAGCACCCCCGCAAAGAGTCTCCGACACTTATCCCCGGACCCCCAAGATTCGGCAAAAGACGCCCAAGTGCGCCTGCTGCCTTCGTCACCTTTGGGACTAGTTCTCTGAAATGTGCCCTAAACGACCAACGGCCGTCGAGCACTAGTCCCAAGTATTTTATAGACAGCTGCAGCGGCATCCGCGCGCCATCCACCACCAGACTCGCCCCCGCCGGAGGGCCCCTACGAGGACCGTGAAACAGGATGGCTTCTGTCTTTTCTAGGGCCACATTTAGCCCCAGAATTCGGATTCTCTCGATAACCAGAGAGGTTCCCACACCAGCGAGTCTGCTAGCCTCCTCAAACGTTTTGCCCCGGGCAGTGACTAACGTGTCGTCTGCATAGCAGATTATCTGCATCCGGGGCAAAAGGACTCCCCTAATGACGCAGAAGGGAAGCGAATTGAAGGCGTTTCTTATATCTAAAGAGACCGCCACAACCACTTCCCTTCGATCTGCCGCCCGCTCACAGAGCTCTCGTAATGGTAGGAGAGCGTCCACTGTACAGCGACCCCTCCTGAACCCGTACTGGTTTTCCGCTAGGTTGGGGCCCACCGTCTCAAGATGCTGGACTATCCTGTCTGCGATGATTCGCTCCAGCATTTTGGCAGTCTCGTCAAGGAGTACCACTGGACGATACGCTGACGGGAAACTCAAGGGCCGTCCATCCTTCAGGAGCAGGCAAATCCGTCCCCTCTTCCACTGCGCCGGGAACTCTCCCGACTGCAGACAGTCGGTGAAAAGCTCTCGTAGGGCCTCGCCCAGGTGCTTAAAAGCAGTGGGCAGGATGCGGCCTGGAACGCCATCGGGGCCCGGCGCCTTTTTCTTGTGCCGCAGGCGGTCAACCACACTCTCCATTTCAGCTTCCGTCACCGGCGTGAAGCCCGACTCGGTTTCCCGATGGCTTTGGGAGGCTACCAGAGGGGGGGGCATCGAGGGATATGCCGGGAAAAGGCTATCCACGACTCTCACCAGGAGCTCTGGCTCCATGTCGTCCATGGGTGGTGCCTGATGGCGGAGCTTGCTCCTAACCATTTTAAATGGGCGACCCCATGGGTCCGCGTCAAGGCTGGCCATGAAGTCATCCCAAGCTTGGGACTTGGCCCTTATTATGCCAACCTTGAAGGCCTCCTTTGCCTCACGGTATGCCGTCAGGAGGTCTTGCTCCACTTCCGGTGGGCCTCTGCGGCGTCTTCGACAGCGTTGCAGCGCCCGTCTAGCCCTCAAGGTGGAGGCCCGGAGGGACTCCATTTCCTCCGACCACCAATAAACCGAGCTCTTCCTCGGAGGCCCTCGTGACCTAGACATCGCGGCGTCGCAAACGGCAGTAAGAGCACGAGTCATACGCCTGGCTCTCTCCGATGTATCACCCTGCCTGAAACGCGCCTCGTTAGTCCAAGCCTGCGTGGCTGCCTCTTCCTCAGCTCTCTCCAGATTAAGGTGGGTGACAGACCACCTAGGGAAGTGTGTGCCTTCCGGATTTGGCCTCGCCGTGGGGTTGTCATCGCGGGGCCTCACCCTAAAAACAATGTAGCGATGGTCCGACATGGTCAGGGGCTCCGTTAAAACAGTCCACCCTTCTACTCTCAGGGCTAGGGCGGGTGTGGCCCAGGTGATGTCAACCCTAGATCCCCCCGTTCCCCGCACACAGGTGTATACGGTCCCCCTGTTCAGGCACTCAAGGCCCTCCGAAACGGCCCACTCCAGAACAGCCGTGCCCTTACGATCGGTGATGCGGGAGCCCCAAGCCTGATGCTTGGCGTTAAAATCTCCGGCCACGAGGACCTGCATCGGTGCCAACCGCCGGAGTGCCCCTCCAACGAGGTTCAACCAACTCTCCAGCTGGTCTACTCGTCTATTTGGGGAGAAGTAATAGCCAAGAATGGCAATATCTCCCCAGACTGCAGCCACATAACCCGGTCCTCTCTCCCTAAACGAGAGAGAAGGGGAGTGGCCAGTCTTTTGCAGGACCATTAGGGCGACGGTTTCATCCTCGTCTCGCAGCCAGTTCCGACGCTCCGGCACGCAATAGGGCACAGACATGATGACAAAATCGGAGTCCAGCTCCACAGCCTGCTGCATCAAAAGATCTTGCGACGCAGCTGCGTGGTTAATATTCGCCTGGAGGTAGCTGAGTGTCCGTCTAGACATTAGGCGTTGTCTCAGCTACCTCCATGGTCGTGGCCCCTGCTTCTGTCCCCTGTGGCTTAGGGGGCTGTTCAGCTCTAACCGCCGGCGGGCGGCAACTTTTCTCCCCCATCACGTGCGCAGCTGGCAGTTTCGCCGCCAGACAAACTGCGCACTTGGGATCCCCCTTGCAGTCTGCCGCCTTGTGGCCATCTTTGCCGCACTTGTAGCAGGCGGTAGAACGGTCCACTTCTGCCGGGCAAAATCGACTCATATGCCCTGGCGCCATGCATTTGTAGCACCGGAGTGGTCGCGTTTCCAACGCCTTGATTTGGACACTGCTCCAGCCCACCAAAACCCGGGACTCCACCAGCACCCTTGCCGCCGTTACCGGGCATTTCACCAGCACACTGCGCTGACCCCACTGACCCTGACGAATAGGGCCCACCTTGATGTATTCTTGTGCGCAAGTCCCTTTCTTTGCGAGAGCGGCTTGTATATCCTCGGTGGTGATGGACTCGTCAAGTCCGGAGACGCGCAGATCCACGCATTTGACTGGTCTGGAGACCGTCGCGAAACCATCCAACACCGTCTTGAGCTTTTCGGCCATAGCATCCGCTTTTTCACCGCCCTTAGCGCCGGGGATTTCAATTTTCCGCGCGCCAGTTTGCGTCTCCTTCACTTGGAGGCGATCTATGCCCAATGCCTCGAGGTCGATGGCCCTTCTAGCTCGGGCAATCACCTCGGCGTATGTGGCGCCATTCGCCGCAGCCTCCTCCGAGATGGACAAAACCACCGCCGCAGACTTGGGAGGAGATAGCTTTGGTCCCTTTTTGCTCTTTGCCGCCGATTTTGATTTCGGTGGCGGAGCGGGTGGGGCATTCTTTTTTTGCTTCTTTGCTCTCATCTCTGCTTTAACACTTGCCAGCTCCTTATGCAGCCTGGCATTATCTGCAGTCAACCGCTCGATATGCTGGCTGAGGCTTGTCTCGCCAAACCGACTGACCACCTCACTAACTCTAAGAGCATTCCGCTTAATGGCGTCTCTCTTTTGTTTACTCAGGGTTTTACTGACATAGACTGTATCCCAGATGGTTTGCAGGTCATTTTTCGCCATCCTCGCCATCTCCTGTGGGGATAATTCAGGCTGCAGCGACGACTCCGTCGGATTATAGTGCAAAAACTGTGCGCTCCCTGCCTGACCCTGTATCTTCATCCTCGGGGTTGTACTCCTCCGAACTAGGACCCCGATCGCGTAGGCGTTTTTTCGCGCTTGAAAGACCCACAGTTGTGTTGGCTGCTAGACCTTTGTTTTTGGACTTGGGCTTCGCGCCAGTCTTTCCTCTACGTGTTGAGCTCAGGGTTTGGTCGGAGTCAGAATCCTCTCTAGCCACATTGCTCTTATCGACATTGGTCTTGCTCTCGCCATAAGCCAACCGCGCCGCCGTAGCAGACCTTGTAAGCGGTCCCGCACGGCCCTTAGCGAGCTCTTGCTCGCCCAAGCCCTCGTCTGCTCCGCTATCCGATTTGGCCGAGCCCATCGGTGTGTTATAGGCACTGTTTATACCTGGACCCTGTGCGCTGTCCTGCTGCTCTGCGTCAAAAAGATTTTTATTATTGTTAAGTTTTTCCATATCTCGTCCCACGATTATGGGGGAAAAAACGGTCCACCCGGGCAGAGACCCCTGTACCCGGGTAACCCTACATACGCCTGGGGGGGCGGGAGGTACCCCAGGGGTGCTTGGTAGCAGGTTAGCAACTCTGCTAACCACCTTTAGGCGGTCAGACGACCACGTCCCCGACGCCGGACCTTTGAGGATTGTTTATAGTGGTTTACTCCACGCGGCCCCCGTGTTAGTACAACGACGGCCCCCGTTCCTGCGAAACGTACAGGGTTACGGTTTGATTTTGCATTTTTTTAAGGGGTTTCGCTCCCCGCGGTCCCCGTGACAGAACACGGCGGCCCCCGTTCCTGTACTATGTACAGGGTTACGGTATAAACTCTGGTTTTGGTTCGCGCCGGCCGAAGCCGGTAACCCCCACTGGAGGCCGTTCCCCTATCCACCACCTGGGGACGCGCCCGGTCTAGTAAACTCAAAGCAAAACGTAAGGACTTAGACTGGAAACCTTTTAAAGTAACTTGAATGGATGGCGTCTAACTGTCTTTCTTTAATTACAGCAGGCTGCGACTCGGCAACTATGCGGCGCATTAAATTTGGCTGATGCGAGAGGTAAGGAGTTTGCACGCTAACGAACGCATTAATTTCGGAAAATACTTGAAGTGGCCACCACTGGGTCTTTCACCCTACATAAAGCTTGAAGTAGTAAGTACTAAGAAACCCGCTTTTATGATAAACATTGGTTTATTATAAAAACCCATAAAAAGCCCCTTTTTAAAATCAACATGTAAAGTGTAATTTCTGCCCGCCACCGACTGCATCAAAACCACCTCAAACACAATATAACATAAAAAATTACATGCCACTACCTTAGTAAACTCAAAGCAAAACGTAAGGACTTAAGACTGGAAACCTTTTAAAGTAACTTGAATGGATGGCGTTTAACTGTCTTTCTTTAATTACAGCCGGCTGCGACTCGGCAACTATGCGGCGCATTAAATTTGGCTGTTGCAAGAGGTAAGTAGTATGCACGTTAACGAACGCATTCATTGCGGAACTGCAATTGACTTATTCTTAAAGCAATAGTATGATTAAATTAAACTAATGTTATATGGTGAACGAAATAATATCATATTTGTTCTAAGTAAGAGGACAATTAATGAAGAAATTTTAAACACTAATAAAAGTATAGAAATGCCTATCTTTGACTTTCTAAGAAAGAGAGATTTTTAAATACAATGTACAATAAGTACACAAATGTCTCCTGAGAATATTTTCTATAGGATGGATGAGCGGAAATTTATATAAATCTTTTATTTTAAAAATTTTCAACCGCTTTATATGCGAAACTACCAGGTATGCATCAGTCTCAATACAGATCATTGCATTTGTAAAAACATCCTTTTATTATTTTCATGGCTTAACCAATAACCATTGTAACTTAACAATTTTCCCCAAATTCCAAGACTACAAGTCGCAAACTATTTGGGGTACTAAATTTGCGTGGCACTGCACCAGATAGTTGTACTCACTACACGTACCCTTGTACAGTCGCGCCCTTGATTTAAAGTTTTTATAAATTAATTTTCGAATAGGTTTAACCACTTTTAAGGCAGGACAATAAGGCAGATCTCAATGAAGATCGTTACTTATTGTGAACACTTCATTTCATTATTCTCAAGGCTTAACCAGTACCTTCTCCAAATTCCAAGATGACGCAAACTATTTGGGGTACTAAATCTGCGTGGCACTGCACCAGATAGCTGTACTCCCTACACGTACCCATGTACAGTCGAGCTCCAACCAGGCTCATTAATTCGAGACTTGTCATCGGGCTCAACCCTTTCTTAGTTCCACAAGACGAGCCAAGTAACGTACCTAAACCTCCGGAATTGCCCCGGTTTATCTTTGTAATATTGATCCCAGAATTTGCCCGAGAAATCCTCGATGCTCGTTTGTTAATCTGACAAGAGCAAACGTTAATCAGTTCATTTAAGGGCATTCCAGGGATCAAACTCAGAATTTTCAATTTTTTTAAATTAAATTTCCTGACAAAGTATCATTGCTAGGTCTTCCAAAATATTATATGTGACAGATCTTTTCTTTATGAAGGGAAGTTACTAAATTTTATTTAAATCAAATAAATACAATGTACTAAAAAAAAATATTTTCTAGACCCCTTTTTTCCGTCTTAAACTCAATTATCTCAATAACTATTTGAGTAATCAAGCAAATTTTTTTTGTGTAAGTGGTTCTTAGTCATATCTAGGGAAGTTACTAAAAATTTTTTTTGTTATATTTATAGTCAATAACTAGTATCCCAAAATGCATCGTGCACCGTTTCTCAGCTAATTCTTCAGTCTCCGCCTGGGATTGGCGGCGTTTGGACGTGGAGACTGTATCGCTCCGATTGCGCCAAAATTGAAAAAAAAAACTCACACTAGGATCCTATTTTTTTTCAATGATGCTTATTTTGCTGGGAAATATTGAACTAGCGCTTCAGGATTGGGTATAGATGAGTGCTTTGCAATTTATTGCATAACCATAGACTTATGTAACCTAGGACAAGTTATTTTACTCATTACCTAAAGCAAACATCAATAGTTTGAAATAAAAGTGACGGATAATAATATTGCCTAAGATACTTAAGAGCCCATAAAAGTTGTACCTATTTGTGTACCAATATTTTGTTGTGTTGTAGGTACATAATTAGTTTAAGTTTCTAACTTCTACTACTGTATATTAAATTTATGTTCGTTTTAGGTTCCTCAAAATTGAAAATGTGAGAAACTTAAAATAGGTAGGTGTAAAAAATTGCATCAAGAAATAAGAAATTCGCTTGTTGAAAAAGTTTTTTACAGAGACATAATGTAGAAGCAATTCTTGAAATAAAACCGACGTAAGAATTTTATATACCTACTTGATCAAATATCACCATTACACCAATGAGACTGTGAGAAGTCCAGCTTCTTACCTTTGAGTGAGGAACATAAACCGCACCATTTTGTGTAAATTTCAGGTTCTCTTTTCCATTATTTGTTAGTACAAAATGGAGCATGCATACAATTTTTTGCAAGAAATGCTCTCGCGGTTTGGAAATTCGAAATTCGAAATCCCTACAACAATATCTGAACGGATGGTTGAGGCGCCAGTAGCAATAAAAAGAATGAAAGGTCTGTCAGCTGTATTGACAGTTTAAACTCTCAAATTTAACCACCGCGTCAGATAAGTTTGCGGGGTTCTGTAAGGAGACTTGCATAGTCGGAGTAAAATTTTTGATACTCTAATGAAATATTGCATAGAAACAAGTACTTCCGAAGGAGGAATATTTATTTCATTATTTAAATTCCATTGCACAAAGTATAAACAAATGGCGGGCTAACTTTAAACTGACTAACATATTATATTAAAGATAATAAACTCATAAAAATAAATAATCTCGAAGAAGTTTTATATACACACTCTGCCACAAATGTCATTTATTAAAAGTAGGTGGCTTTTGCTATCAAGTCAAATTGCTCTTTAGACATTGATTTTAGGCATTATGAGTCTTAGACATTTTGCGTTTTAGACGTCGCGCTCATAAGGGGCTAAAACGTCAGTGATTAGATTACATACCCTTTGGAAGCGGCCATGGAAGAAATGACAGTTTTGTATAAGTAGTACGAAACCAAACCGTTTCAGCTGCTCGACCCTGATGTTGTCAAAGCCAGCGGCTTTACCTTCTTTGAGCTTATCAAGGGCAAACTTGAGCTCTGTTTCTGTAAAAGCCTCGTCCAAGTGGTTAACCTCTTTACCAGGGTATCGTGTAAATTTCTTCTGGCGACTTTTCGTGGAAGCTTTCCCATTTTGGAGTAAGTGGTGAGCGATCTGGTCTGTGGTCACATTGGAATGACGATCAGCGATTTTAAGGTCATTATTTAGTTCCCATATAAAACACCATGCTTTCTTGCTTTTATGCGTCATATCTACGCCTTCGTTTAGCTTGTTCCACTTTTCTCTCGTTGTTTCGGATATGGCTTCTAGCAATTCATTCCCAAAATCGATGGTGTCCTTTGAGAAGGGATCTAATTCATACTGGTCTTGGTATGTCATCCTATCATATATTTAAAAACATATATTTGATGCTTGGGAGAGCAAGCGAGATGTATTTGGTATTTTTGTGACCTCTTCAAAGCTTTCGATTGTGTTAATCACCAAACGCTTTTAAGGAAATTAAAACATTATGGTGTATATGATAAATCGGTTAGCCTTATGCAATCATATCTATGTGAAAGAACACAGAAAGTAGTTATCAACAAAACTGAGTCTACTGGAGCCCCTATCAACATGGCCGTACCCCAGGGGTCAACTGGTACTGGTCTCTTTGCTGTTTTTTATTTATATAAATGACCTTCCTTTTTAAGCAAAGAATTTATGCGAGACAGTGCTATTTGCTGATGACACTTCCTCTAGTCTTTAAAGTTGACAGAGGTAATAATTGTCACCCGGCACCATTTTGCCATGACAGATAACCGCCATTTTTTCAAAATGGCCGGACATACCAGAGGAGAGAATATGGTGTATGTGAAGAAGAATCTCAATACATTTGCAAAACGTAGCAATATACACCAATTCAATACATGAAATAAAAATAAGATTGCCGTTCCAAGGATTCGACTTGAAAAAACAAGAAGTTCGTTTTTGGGGAAAAGCTATTTTTAATAAAGTTCCACAGGATTTAGTAGAGCTGCCTTTGCACAAATTCAAAAGTCATGTCAAAAAATCGCTCATGGGCAAAGGATATTATTAAGTAGACGACTATTTAAAAGACCGTAATGCATGGATTTGATGTAACACATAACCTTAGCTGAACTAATGTAATATTCTTATGACATAGTTGTAAAAGTTAACGATATAAATCTTTGTAAATATCGTTTCTCCAATTATTAAAGCTGATAAGTTTATTGCGCCTGTTCTTCTTATCAGTTAAAAAAGTCTTGAACGGGTGGTAGGAAAATATTGACGATTCAAAAGAGCTTATTTATTAAGTCAAGTTGAATAAAGATATTTTTTATTTTATTTTATTATTTTATCCTTCAGGTCGTAAGGCTTGGCACATAATTGGGTCCTCCGTATTGCACCACTTACTGTCTTCACGCACTGCTGATCTATGTGATCACTGGCAAAGATTAAATCAGGGTTTTAACCCCTTTTCCAGCGACCGCTGTTGAATGATGACGGAAGTTTTGGATCATGGATCAAAGATAGTAGGTATGTGTCCATCAACCCATTCTTCAACCATCACTCCGTTGTCATCACTGGTTCTGTATCCCCAGTTCTCGCTATGGCTATTAAAATCACCAAGGACGAATCTAACCGGATGGGCGTTAAAGTTCGGCGGACAGCTGAAGTAATACGGTGCATTGGGAGGTTTGTAGACTGAAGTGATCGTACAGTTACTAAGTTCGGTAGTAAGGATCTCTATGTTACTGGTGTTAGTCTAATACACAGTGCATACCTCTATATCTGGCCTGGCGAGTATAGCACTCCCATTCTGTCGATGGGGGACTTCAGCTATGAGTTTCATCCCCTGAGTCACTTGTCAGATATGCTTTAGCGAGTGTGCATCTGAGTTGCATAACCTCATCACCGCCCTCTCCTTTAAACTCACGCTCAGAGAATTAAGTACTCCTTCATCTTGCCTGGAATGCCCTGCCGGCTTCTGTTTGCCCAAGTACCTACAACCCAAACCTCTTAAAGTCGCAAGTGAATAGGCATCTTCTGGATGAATCTATTCACACCAAATTTTATTCAAAACTACCTTTGTGAGTTCACTCAATTCACGCGACTAATTTAATAAACATTGTTTAACTGTTTAGAATTTTCTGAATATCAGTCAATCACTTTACAATGCAATGGATGTACCCATTATTGTCTTTTTTGCTGTCGCCTTTGGTTGTCACACATACCACAAAATTGTCTTGAGATTCATGTTAATGAATATGATAAAATTTTAACATATAGTTGTGTTGCTGTCGCTTCGGTATTAATTTTTAATTAGTACAAGTATTTCAGCATATCTCATAATATTTAAACAGAAAAAAGAACCTGACGTAAGGCAAGCTTTTACGTTTTTTACCCATTTTTAGAGCACAAGGGATATGATGCGTACATGGTGAAAAATTGTGACAGTGAAAAATAAAGATATTATAGAATGAGTAATGAAAAAGTTTTTTTAAAGAGGCTGATTTATAACCTTACGTGGCAAGTTTACATTAGTAAACAAAGTATCAATTATTTCAGTTGCATTTTGTTTAAACAAATTCGACGATCTCCGTGGCCGATTGGTGTACGCACCGGTTTTCTAGGTGCCACTATCTCTGAGGTCCCGGGTTCGATTCTCGGACGGGTAAATGTCGAAAACTAACTTTTAGATATTTTCTTGTATCTGGGTGTATGTGATCGTTGCTTCCAATTTTCAATGACACAAGCTATTGTATTATTTGATATTATCATTTTTGGTATTGGAATAATATGTATGTATGTACTTAAACAATATTTTTATTTAAGTGTTTTTTTATATATTAACTATATTATAGATTGATAGCGTGACTTTATATAAACGGTATACTTATTTAAATATTGAATAACTAAGTAGATTTATTTTGTAAAAAAGTATTAGATGATAGGCTAGTATGAGTTATTTATATTTTTTCATATTAAATTATAAGTTTTATTAATTTTATTGGAATAAATCTGAAAATGTACCTACTGGTTGGAGCAGTAGGTATACATTTTTTGTTGTGTAATTTGTAGCAAATGTTGTAGTTTCGCCTGCGAAGATCATTTCGATAATGGATGTATTATCGAAATGATCTATTGATAGAAAATAAATATAAATAGCTGCTGCTGTGTTCTGCATTTTGAAGAATCGTTTGAAGTGACTATCTTTGTTAAAAAAAAACTTTTTTTACTACATACGATTAATATCTAAGATCTACTCTTCCTACAAACCGACGTTTACAATAAATATTCATAATAATTCTTGTTGTATTCTATATAATATTATGTCCTTTGAAAATGCGCACATAGGTGATATTTTTGATGGAAACAGAATGCGCGCTGCATGCCGCGTCTACACGTATTTCTCAGTCTACGAGAGTGCCGCGGCCGGAGTCTTACCGCTCCCAGCACCCCCTCGCTTGTGTAAGCAACCGCCATCGACGATATTTTTTTTACCTATGCTATATCCTTAATGAAAAAAGTAGATTCTCCTTGTTTATAATTAAACCGCTTCTATGGTCTAATGGTACACACCACCGGTATCAGAACCAAAGGTCCCGAGTTCGATTCCCAGTGGGGGGGACGTATTGTATTTGGTTTGGTTATCTAAGTTATCTAAGTCCGCCTGGCTAGCTACCACCATCTCCTAAGTCTGACGCCAAAACAACGGTATGTTCAGCATTGATATGTTTCGGCCGTTAAGAGATAAGAGAGCCAGTTCCTCAGTGGTTGAGGGAGGGAGGATTCCGGGAGTAGTGCGCTTCCACCTTCAGCCTTATCACCACTTAACATCCGGTGTGATAAAGGCTAAGTGTGGATAACAAAAATATATTATAAAAATGATTATTTTACGCGAAAAGTTTACAAGTGTTCACCGAGGTGTGCTGTGGAATAATAGTTGTGTATTTTGGCATGGATTTGCAGGTCAAAAATTTATTATCTAGTTATATTTACTCCTATGGAAAGACAAGAGTAGCTGAAAGCCTTAACACAGTAAATATATTTTGCCTACTTTATCTAGGATCGTTTAGCTGTCATAAATTAACGCAAAAATTAACATAAAAAAATGGAAGTGGCTCCGCTGCCGGTTCCAGGGGGGCTACCGCGTAACTTTATGGATATGAACTTCATACGTATTTGGGTACTTCAAGTCAATTTTATAAAGAAAATAGCCGCTATCAGTTTCTTGTTTTCTGACGTCGGGTATAACAATAACTAGCTAGCAACGTTCAACAGAACAAAGCAGCAAAAATCTATCAGAATAAGGAATTCAAATGACAGTTGAAGCCTATACCCATATCCAGATTTCTTAGCCGGTAGCCCCCCTGCACCTGTGACCGCTGCCGGTAGTGATCGAGTTTGCCTCGAAAGTCCTGTAGAACACGTGATAGGTTATTTAGATAGTTATATAGGTAGGTTATTTTTTTTGTTTAAAAAAAATCAAAATACAAAAAAATAACCCTTGTAGTTACAAGAAAACACAAAGCAGACAGACAAACATTTTTTTTTTAATTGGCTACTATCGGTACCCCAACTATTTTTTTTTTGGGAATCGGTACCGGCAGCGGAGGCACAGCCAAAAAAAAAAATAAGTAAGTAACGTGCAAAATATGAGCTCTCAAACATTGTCACGGTTTCTACGTATGTTCGATTATCTTATCAAATATTTAAGCATCGATGCTGCTATCGCGCGGTGAAGTTGCGATTATCTTGTATCTCTAGTTAGATACTAAACAGAATCAGCTATTTTAATCGTGAATAACATCCACCTATATGCGGTAAAATTAATTATTTTTCTGATGGAAATACTTTTAGATAACAATTTTTTTTGTATTTTCTTAGCATTAAGTTGTTTTTTTACCAATGATGGTTTTACCAATAATTAATAGAAGCGTATATAGGTAGCTAAGTAATCGTACCATTGGAAATTTAGAAAATCTATGTTTTCGGTTTTTCTGGGTTTCGACAAAAACAAAAGACAAAAACCTTATGGGATCACTCGTGTGTCTGTCCATAGTGGTGTTAAAGCCAAATTGCTCTAAATCTACTGGGCCAAATGAGTTGAAATTTGGTACACGTGTACTTTTCTGTGACCTAAGGACTATGGTATTAGGGGTAACACCGTTTAAGGGTCAAATTAGATTAAAAGGTTAAGTTTTGCAATCTGTACCGACAGACATTTATACCTTCAATTTGTTTCTTTTACTTATTGTGCTTATATTTAACTTGTACCTTCTTTAAAATGAAACTAAGATTAAGTATCTTATCTGGTTTGTGTCGGACGGAACCATATCCTTACAAGTTTTGCACCTGTCCAATTTTGATTAGTATATAAGATTAGATTTATGTAGATTTAGAGCAAAAATTTTGGTTTACTACACTTACTGTTGCGATTGACAAATTAACTTACATTCTGAAAAAAGTAATTCGAGTGATTAAACCGATTTCAAAAAGTACCTGTCTACTGACAAGGACAAAATAATACCTTTAAAGTACCTACCTAAAATATCTTATTCATCATGCATGTTTCTGGCTGGCACCGACGAAGCCTAAATAGAACCCTATATTCCAACTATATTTATTTATTTTATTTATTTATTTACACTTTATTGTACACACAGATAATACAGATAGACAAAAAAAAAATATACAAAGGAGACATACAATTGGCGGCCTTATCGCTAAAAGCGATTTCTTCCAGACATATCACATACATACGGGTCAAACTGATAACCTCCTTTTTTTAAGTCGGTTATTTTTTTAACTTGGGTGGGTAAAGGGAAGCTTCACTTTCTTAATAGGCATTTTGGTGAGAAGTGAAATAATGATGAAGCTTTATCTTGCTAATTGTATATATTAAGCAGCACACGAAGTTGTAAGTATCCCATTAAGTAATCTTCAGTTACTTAGTGCAGATATTTGTCTGTGTTACTGAAATGGCTCGGATTCTAGTCTTAGCGCTTGAAATAAAATAAATTAATGTAAGTTTCAGTGTTGCCACCTTTTTCCATTTAATTTAATGAAAACGTGTATTACTACGTTTGTTTTGCTTAACGTTCTATTTGTAACGTTGATGTGCATTTTCGAGCAATTTAAGTGCAAGATAATCTTAAGTGTTCCAAAGTTTCAGCAACTAAAACGGTTGATTCTGAAAACTTTAACAACTGTTATGATGGAGACGGACTAAAAAGTGGCTAACAATGGGCGTATATTGCTTAAACTTGAAATTTTTTACTATACATAATTTCCTTACTAAGCAGTAGGTAGGTACTTAATTTATTTCGTAAAATAATGCTCATAACAAAGCAGTGTAGCTACCGCTATGCGTCTGTAAATCTATAGTTTCCTAGCTTATATGACGATTATATATGACGACCGATTTGGCGCAGGGGTAGGCAACCAACCTTCTGCGCCAGAGGTCTCGGGTTCGATTCCCGAACAAGACAAATATTTGTGTGCATGAACATGTCTATTTGTCTTGGTCTGGGTGTTTAATATGTATATTAAGTATGTATTTACAAACAAAAAGTATTTAAGTATATATTTATCCGTTATCAAGTTTGCCATGATATAGTTTCTTAAATGAAATGAACATGGTCTTAGATAGTTGGAGTGATTGTAAGAAGTTATTTATTTAATAGAAGCGTATATAGGTAGGACAGATTTTCTTAAAAAAAAGCCGAGTTAATAATTGGTATATTCTAGGCAAATATATTTTTGGTTAAGCTTGCTTCATTGAAAACCTGGGCAATCCATGTAGATAAAAAATAATAATTGTATTGATCACGCTCAAACTTGTACAATGTACATATCATACAGTTTTGTACACAAAATGACTAAAACTGTAAAGATAAAGAACGATGTCCAATCCGTGTTATGATGCATTGCAAGTTTATCTACTACGTGAATATGAGTCAATGTACACACAGCAGCACTAGGTTACAACTCCAAGGCTTTTGATGGAGTTTGAACTCAACATTCATTTCGCTGAGGTATCAAATCATATGTTGATATTTCACACTTTTGCTTTACTTGTTATCAATTTTCTGTTGACCGTTACAATACAAGGGTTACAAATAAATTTATATTTCATTGCGAATGTGTTGAAACATAATTATTACGATAATAAATTATGTTACATTTACAATAGTACAGTTATTTGCTTTTATTATTTTATTAGTGACTTCAAGTTGAAAGACATTGGTGGTTTTGGGTTTCCCTTCGTTATCTCACTTATTGTAAGTTAGTATAGTTGTCCAAGTATTTTAGAATCTATATAAATAAATTTCTTATAAGTTTTCATATCAATTATCTAGGCTAAAGTAAGTTCTTTTAGAACATGTGTTATGGAACGGATTAACATACTTACCCATTTTGTTTCAGAAACAGTCGAGCGTAAAAAATTGGTACATGCGAATTGGATTTAAAGTAGCAAATATGAAAAATTAATCTCTAAGCATCAAACATCAAGTCGAAATATTTCGAGGTACTCTGTATCCAGGCTTTGCATAATTATAAACTTGTGCAGTAATCTGGTTGACATCCATTTTGATACGTATCACAATTTAGAGTTTTTAATGCTGTGACACAGTTTTATTATAAAATTAACCACAGTCATTATTGCTTCGTACAAATTTGTAAAAACTGTTTGTTTCAAATAAATGCTTTTTTTATTACAATTACGGTTAGAGTTTTCTTAATTACCTTATTATATTATTATTATTTTTTTAGTTGATAAATTCACCGTATGTACAGCTTCATGCGAGCTGAGTAATGCTTTAAGTATCTATCCGTTACATGTACTTCACCTGTGTAATAACGAATTTATGTAAACTATTTTCAATGTATACCTACAACAGTTGGTTAACCTAATAAAAAAGTAAGTAAAATAGTTTCGTGTAAAACACGGAAATATTTCAAAGTAATTTGACATTGTTGTCACGAACAATTCAATATTAAACGTGACCAAAAACAAACATAGTTCTTTTGTTAAATAGATTATAACCCGTGGTCCCCATGGACCAACCGCATTGCACAACTAGTTGTGCCACGGGTACATGCTTTGAAAATTTTGTCCCCGTGACACAACCAATTTTTGCTATTTCACATTTTTTTAACATTTTATAAAACTCTTTTAATTGATTGTATTTTTTTACGATACACATAATGATTTGTATTTCAATTAGTGATGTAACGAATATTCGCATTCGCATTCGTGAATATTCGCATTCGCAAATATTTTGCGAATATGAACGTCGTAAAAAATGGATCATTTCACTTATTGAAGGACCTCACCGATTTATCGTCCAACTGCTTACATACTTACTTACATACAGTCTTGAATCGAAATCTGTTTGTCGGATTAAGTACTTTGTTAAGAAGACGACGCTTTGGGTTCGTATTTCTTTTTCACATCTTTTTCATTTAGAAAACTCGGCTTTATGCATTAATTTAAATGATTCCTCATAGCCGTTGTAGTTCTTCCTATACGTGAATAATCATTAATAAAAAGCTTACAATTAGATCGTTGTGCATCACAAATCGTAAAATAACTCCATATTTCACTGAAAGCTGATTTAATCTTGATTACAAAATATTTATCCAACTTATTATAATCGAACCTAAAATTCACTTCTTTTACTTTCGAACACTGTCGAACTTGTATGGTAAAGTCATCAAATCTATCGGCTTTGTTTAGATCGACTCAGCAATTCTCGCAATAATTTACCGACGAAAGGTGACAATTGTGTTTGAACGTTAAGGCATATTTGAGTCATAGACAATGAATGGCGCTAAATCTATAAACTAGATATTCGCATTCGTATTCGCATTCGCGAATATCAGAGACAGATATTTGCAATGCTTTAAAATTTATATTCGTTACATCACCAATTTCAATATATGATAGAATGAGGTTTCAATTCAAGATCCATGCCTTGATTACATCGGCAAAACATTTAAAGGTGTTTTAGAAGCATCCTTGTCGGTAGCAAAACATCTATTATATTTTCCAACTTCTCCACAAGGTCATTTTCTTTGCCTCTATATTGCCAAATAATATTTACTGAAGTTACGATTAATACATTTTCATTGCGATATAATGACAAAAATTGCTTCAGCTTTACAAATTGAGATAGCAACTGAATCCTTGTAGTTTCGATTACGCATTATATTATCACGTTCTTACTCGCCGATATGCGGTGTCAATGTTCATTGATGTTTGTGAAGCCGAGCGGTAGTAACGTGTAGCAAACAATTAGTCTGTGACTCTGTGCGAGCATCATCAAGAGCACTTGTGAACCACGAGTTTTGTCAGTTCCACCGTTTTCCATTACAGCTATGAGCGCCGTGCGTGTTTAGGTAAGAATAGCTCTATTGTAAACGGCTCTAGGTTCATTGTTATTTGAAAAATATAGTGTTCTATTACCGATACGACACAGTGATTTATGGTGACAGTAAACTGGAAATGCAAGGGTTCCTTAAGAGTTGAAGGTCGTCTGTATTTGTATTTGATATTACATCAGAGGTTCAATAGATTCGGCTATTCGATTGCTAATTCAAGCGAGTACTGGTTGGTTTATTTTTAACTACTAACTACCGCTATGCGCCAGTAGTATTAACTATGCCTGTTCTCTACTTAGCTAAGATACCGAGACGAATAATATAATATAGATTGATTTATGTGGAAACTTTTAATGGCCCTCAGTAGTAGTTACATTTACACTGTTAATTACCTGTAAGTTTTCCGTAATATTAATAAAATAAAATATAAAATAAAATATGTAGATACCTACTTCTTGTAAGTGCTAAAATGGAATATCATTAAATACGTATTTAATATATCGGTTATCAATACAGTATTTATAGCAGATATTATCGGTGGCACTTTTAGTATTATCCCTGTTGGATACTACTATCAAAATAATCTGCCAATTCGATAAAGAAGCTTTGTTGATGTTAAACAATAGTTTGACGTCGATTTCCAACAATGTTTATTTAAATACTTAAATGGTAATAATAGAATCAGCTGAGTAAATTTGAATAAAATTACTTCTTTACAGCTATTCTTTTCACTTTTCATAATATGCAAATTATATTATATTAACCTTATTACACAAGTTTTAGGGAAATTATGATACACAAAACAATTAAAATTCAAAATAACAAGTATTTCAAAGGCGGTCTTATCGTTTAAAGTGATCTCTTCCTGACAATCTACACGAAATGGAAAAATTGACAGAAGAAAGCCAGTGGATGTAAAGTAGCAAAGACATTGTAATATTGTTACATTGTGACTTGATTATTTACAGAATCCGATATCAATGTTTATTACTTGCATCTTGATTTAATGAACACATATGATAATGACTTATAATAAACAATACAAAACTTTACATAGGTATTAACTTGGTTAATTGTTCAAACAAGTGTCTGTTACTTGGATATTTCAAAGGAACTACTTTAAAGAACAGAATAATAAGTCCTTTCCTTTTTTTGCTAGAAAGGTTTCGTATAAGGTAAATATTTAGCTGTCAAGAGGAGAAAACATTTGTTGTCACTCGTTTAATAATAGCTCAGGGCTAAAATTTTATGAGACTTTACACGAATAGCTTCTTAAGTAACTAATTACCTACAGATTTTTATACAACTTTCGGTTTACGGAAAAGCCACATAGAATCGAAGTGGTCGAAGTTAATATTTAACATAATTATTACAAAAGTAAAGAATAGAAAACAACTCTCCAATTTCATGGCCAGTCTAGTCTTTAGCGTTTTGTTAGGTATTATTATCATGTCCGAACATTTAGTAGTTTTTGAGGTCATAGCTGTACTGTAAGCTTGTAACCTTACTTTACTCATTTGTTTTGTAATAAGAACTGATAAAAACAAAATACTATTATTTACAAATTAAATATTCTGGCGAGATAATACCTAACATTTAGCGTTGGCACTTAGTTTTTATTTTATTTTAATAATATAGGAAAATGTTTTACATCTTATCAAATTGTAATACCGTTTAAGATTTACTGGAAAAATAGTTTGTTCAAGGTCGAAAAATTCTTGTTGTAGTTACTGTGTTCCAAAAAATCATTAACTTTGCATACCTATGACTATGTAGTTTATGTTAACACAAAGACATTACAAGTCTACTAAAAATGATGAATAAATTAGTTAGTATTTGACGTAGGTACGCGTTTTAAATGGGAGTTCCATTGTGGTATTTTCATTTGTATTATAATTATCATGAGTTCAAATCAATTTGAATTTGTTTAGAGCTATTGTCCAACAAATCATGTTCTGTGTCAGTTGGCTGCCTTAAAAGATCCAAAAGTAGCTTGAATTTTTTAAACGACTGGTTAAGGAGTGTATTGTGCTTAGGGTTAATGTATGTATGTGAGTTTTTTTATCCCACCATAACATTTTATCTCCATAGCATCGGTTTTCAATGTTCAAAAATTTACAAAAGTGATGTAGAAAAACGAATGAAAGTGTACCCCATTCATCATTGTTGTTAAGTAGTGACCAATTGAGCAAATGTGGTAGATGATAAAATCTGATAAATTGGCATCATCTGATACTGATAACGCCAATGACCACACATGTCAAATTGTATAATTTATTGCGAGAGATATGGGACACACCCTGTTTGTTACTTAGGTCACCGATCTTGAAGCCGGAACTGCTGTCTGTTATCTCTTACTTTCTCTCGTGTATATTATTCATATGACTTTGATGTTAACAAACATATTTTTTATTTTGCGTTATTTATTCATAACGATTTTGTTGCTACCAAAATCGTGGTGGAAGTTTTGTTATGTTTAAATCTACTTGCATACATAAATGATGAATAATTATTAGAATACCATCATATACATTGTTTTAATCGCAAAAAGCTTAAGCACTTGTGTCATCGATGTCGAAAAAAACCAATTGTTATTAATTACCTACACTACCTACCACAAATACACAACGACAGCAAAAAAAATGCAGTAATTTATGTTAATATTTTTACAATAATCTTAACAAACAATAGAGATAGCTAAAAACTGAGTGGCGCTTCTCGACAATATTACCTTCATTGGTGATGAATAAGACACGCGCAATAGTGGCGAAATATGATACTCGTGAGTCATCATCGTAAGGGATATCCCATGATTTCATTATGTTTTATGATTGTTACAGATGCGGAACTTATTGCTCGGTCATTGACCTCCCGGAAAGGCTAATATTGTGTAAATAATAGAACAAAAGAAAGATTTTTCACAATGATGACAGAAACATTAGCTTTAGTACATAGTAAAAAACAAATTGTCACAAAACTTGTACCCCCTGATGGAGGGTGGGGATGGATGGTCCTCATTGGTACAGCACTATCGAATGTAAGTTTTTTTTTTGTTTTTTATCTTTTTATATCTAAAATATACCATGCAAATCAATATTATAAGGCTCCGTACTTAGAAAACAAAAAAGAGGAAATAAGGGTTCGATTCCTGGCGGAGTTACTTGGAGGATGGCTCGAGGTTTTCTTATATTCTATGCTATTCTAATTTCAAGAGAAAACAAAGTTGTAAGATAATTACTGCCACAACGCTTTACAAAACATATAGACCGGGCGGACACGACAGTTAGAGGAGTACATTTTTTTACAGCATGCAAATTTGCGAGAACGTTTTAGACGACGACATATGTAAGCACTATCAAAATTAGATTTTTATCCCTGTGCATCACACTTGAAATTTAATTTTAAAATGTAACAAAAAAGCACGCGTGTGAAAAGTATGCAAACGCATATTTGTCACATATACTTACTAGAAACGTTATCGATACAACAATTTGCATACTGAAAAAAATGATTCAACGAAGTAACGAACGAGTGCAAATTTCGAGAATAAGTTCTTGAAATTGTTATATATTCGGCGCTAAAACAATATTTTTTTTCTGTATGCAAATTGATGTATCGATAACGTTTCTAGTATAAGTGACAAATCGTCGGCTCTCTCATAAATTCTCGTAACTGTTATTTACACATTTTTCAGGAGAGACAAAAAACTAGTTCTTATTTTTCCATTTATATTAGGCAAAATTTTTGTTACTTAAAAATATGAATGGATAATTATAGGATTTATTGGACAACATTTTATTAAAATATTAAATATAGTAATATATTTTTTTTTTACTATTTTGTAGATACGATGTTTTATTACTAGAAACAAATTTTCTAATGGCACATACGAGCTTTTCAATTTACAACAATAATCAAACCACTAGTAATTTTGGAAAACAACTTGTTTTTCATTTATTGACATAAGGTCAGGGTGGCTATTTGGTATTTGGTATTGACACTTTTCCGCATTTAGACTCATATTTGGTCCGTTATGCGTGAACATGGCTAGTCGAGCCATCCTAGCTCCTTCCAGAAGCGCAGAAGCCTCCTGGGGCGTTCACAGGCTTCTAGGAGCGACCTCCCCTCTGTGAGGATTTCTGTTCGTTGTGCGGCCAAACCCACGCACTCCAGGATCACGTGGGCGGCTGTTTCCTCTGAGTTCAGGCAACCTCTACATAGAGGACTGTCTGTCGCATTCATAATAAATAGTTGTCGGTTTAAGGTTAGGTGACCTGTAAGTGTACCAACAACTATCCGGAGGTCTGGACGATTAAGGCTGAGCAGCCTACAGGTCAAACGCGGCGAGACTGCAGTCATCGCCATCTTAGACTGTCTACAGCTTGTTAGAGCTACCCAACGAGTATTATGTGCAGCACGAGTTCGTTGCCTTACCCATGAGCGCAGTTGGCTGAATGGGAGTGGCAGAATGGGTGTAGGTCCTGCCACTATTGTGGAGGATCCCATTCTAGCCAGCTCATCGGCGGCGTCATTCCCGTGTGATCCACTATGCCCTTTAATCCATTGTAGGATTACTCCGTTGTTGGATGCTAAACTATCCAAAACTTTATGGCATTCGTAGACGATACTGGAGTTGAACGTGTTGGCCTCCAGTGCTGTTAGGACGGCCATGCTGTCAGTCAGTATGCGGATGTTTAGTTCCGTCATACCTCTGGACAGGGCCGTGGTAGCGGCGTTTATTATTGCAACACATTCGCATTGAAATATCGAACTGTGTTGGCCCAGCGCTAGTGATATTTTGATATTCAGATCTTGTGAGAATACTCCAGCTCCAGTTCCAGTCCCCATCTTGGAGCCGTCCGTATAGATTCGGACTTCATGTATGCCAGAGTGATCTCGGTCATTTTCAAATAACTGTATTTGGTATTTCTTTTCGAAAATGTATTGCTTGGGTATCCTATCGCATTAGTGACTCATGTTTCACTAAATCATTCCACAATGTGGAGTGAGGACCCTCTCGATTGTACCACAGACCCAGGTGTTTAAGCCTTATAGCAGCCATGGAGGCTTCCTGTTGTATAAACAGATCCAAGGGTGTTAAATCCAGGGCTACTTCTAGGGCGGCTGTGGGGGTGGTTCGCATGCAGCCGGTTGTCGCAGAGCATGCCAATCTTTGGAATTTCTGCAGTTTGTTGATGACGGTGCTTTGCTCTGTTTTGGACCACCAGGCAACGGTTCCGTATGTGATTATGGGACGTATAACGGTTTTATACAACCACATTGTTATTTTCGGTGATAGTCCCCAACTTTTGCCGAGTAGTCTTTTACATTGGCAGAAGATGATTGTGGCTTTGTTTAGTTTACTTTCGAGATGTCTATTCCAGAGGAGTTTGTCACTGTCTAGTATCACTCCTAGATGATTGACTTCCTTGCTTAGGGACAGACTGGTATTAAAAAGTTTTGGGAGTTTAAGATTTCCTAGACTCCGTTTGTTTGTGAACATGATCAATTCTGTCTTTGTTGGGTTCACTGGTAGATTGTGTTTAGTGCACCACTGTTCGACGACCTTTAGGCGGACCTCATTCGGTCATATATCACGCTCTCAACTCGCCCGCTGATGAGTATGGTCAGGTCGTCTGCATAGCCTACTGTGAGAAAGTTGACCACGATATTCCATAAGAGAGGTGAGAGGACACCCCCTTGGGGACATCCTTTGGCTACTACTCCTCTGGTAGAATCATTCACAGTAAATTGTATGGCTTTGTCTCTTAACATGCTGTCAATCCATCCGGCAATAGTAGGATCGATACCATGTCTGGAGAGGGCCTGGCTTATGCTGGTAAAGTTGGTTTTGTCAAAAGCTCCTTCTATGTCGATGAAGGTGCCTAGTGTTGATATTTTGCGTTTGAGATTGTCTTCTATATAAGAAATCACCTTATGTAGGGCGGACTCTGTTGATTTGCCTGCAGAGTAGGCGTGTTGGTTTGAATTTAAGGGGTTCCTGACCAATACAGTGCTCCTTATCTCCCTGTCTATTAGTCTCTCCAACACCTTTAAAAGGAATGATGTGAGGTTAATTGGTCTGAATGATTTAGGTTGAAGGCTTGAGCACACCAAACGCAGGTCAGGAGCAGCGCTGTTTGAATGCGGGCCCGCGCATGTTGTAATACAAGAAGCTCTATAAACTACGTCACACTAAATTTGAACGCGGGCCCGCGCTCAAACTGCTCTGCGCCGCACCGCGCCGCACTGCAACTACCGGACTACAAACCGGCGGCGGCGGCGCGGGAGCGGGGCAGAAGCAGCGCAGGCGCGGCGCAGAGCAGTTTGAGCGCGGGCCCGCGCTGTAGTATAACTATGGCGGCCATGTTAGCATGACACACCGAGGCAGGGCGTTTGCAGTGCAGCGCAGCGCGTCGAAAGCAGTTGACGAGAGTTGTATTATGCTACTGCCTGCCTAACCCGTCACACTGAACGCGGTTTGAACGCGGGCCCGCGTTGCAACTGCTTTGAAACTGTTGCTGCGTTTAGTGTACCGACTCCCGCCGACTCCCGCGCTGCTACTGACCTGCTCTGCTCCTGACCCGCGTTTGGTGTGCTCAAGCCTTGAGTGTAGTCTCCTTTGCCGGGTTTAGGGATAAAGACTACTTTGACTTCCCTCCATTTCATAGGAATATGGCGGTCTGCTAGGCAGCTTCTCTAAATGGCTACGAGGTGGTCAATAAGACCTCCGTCGCTCCACCTCATCAGCCCTGGAAAGATTCCGTATAGTCCCGCTGATTTGAATGGATGGAAGCTGTTGATTGCCCACTTACATACATACATTTTTGAACACTAAGTAGGTAGGTATGTTAAAAAGTATTTTAAATTTTAATAAAATATTTTTTACTTAAGTATACATTTTTAGTTAACAATAAGTCTGAAAAAAAATAGGAACTTAGCATGACAGACACATAACAAAAACTAGAACTAACCGCGAATCGCGAAAACTTCACCGGAATTTGACATAACACAGTCAGATACAAGATTTTTATCTATGGTTTTGTTCGGATACACACGTAAAAAAAGATCGTATCTGGTAGATACGACATTGTACGATTAAAAACGTTGTGTTCAAAGCAGATACGAGATTTACATGCCATAGTTATCTCTGAAGTCTATGGTTTAAACACTTACATGTTTTTATAACATATCAGCCTTTTTTTAACGATTTTTTTACCATGGAAATCACGAATATAGAAAAAAGTCAGATACGAGATTTTTTGAGAGTACCGACGAAATATGCGTTTGCATACTTTTCACATGCGAATTTTTTTTTACACTTTAAAATTAAATTTCAAGTGGGGGGAGGGATAAAAAATCTAATTTTGATATTGCTTACAAATGTCGTCGTCAAAGACGTTCTCGCAAATTTGCATGCTGTAAAAAATTGTACACCTCCAACTGTCGTCTCCGCCCGGTCTAATAGAAGCAATTATTCATACTCATATTCATCAAATTTGAAAGTTTATATTTTCATAAAATTTTGAACCCCTTTTCACTCCCCTTACGGGAGGATTTTCCAAAAATCTTCTCTTAGTAGATACTCCCCTTCACTCGCCAAGGAAAGTTTTATATGTATTGATGATTGATTGAAACTACGTACAGACACACGTTGGAACAATGCATCAGGACTTAAAATTCATTATGAGAAATCGTTGTTCAAAAGTCTATCAGTCACAATGGACATACATTGGCATTGGTTTAACGGAAACATGCAATGGTGATTCGGAAAATAATATACTAAATTGATGAACTACGGAATGTGCGGTGACTATATCGTAAAAATTGTTTGGTTGCCAAATTATACTTCGATCGAATGGCAGGCATTGAGTTTGTATTTGAAATTCCTTGAGGCATATCCTACTAATTTTAAGCGATATATTAAGTCGCCGACGACTAATTTAGGATTTAAAAGTACCTATGCTTTGAAAATAGCGAATGGAAAATTTGAGAGTTGAAACTTCAGTATGATGCAAATATAATCACATTTATTAACTACTAACTGTTGCCTGCGACTTCGTCTGCGTGGATATTTTTCGTTTTCCTCTAACAACTGCTTGAACAATACTTTTCGTGACAAAAAATGTTCTCCACTCTGATGGTGATCTAATTGACAATTTTAAATGTTAGCTCAATATCAATAAAAATTCCAACCTTACAACCAACAAACAGACTAGAGATGAATCGACAAACAGACAAAAAAGTGGTTTTTACGTTCTATTGCTTATTTCTAGCATGTTCTGTTGTTTTTAATCTTTAATTTACAGATACGGGAAGTCAATAAGATATCATACAAACAACTTACCAAACATAAATCTAAAACTAAATTATAGAATATCATGAACTATGGTAGCTCATTATTTATAATGCTTACATAATCAAATAGTAGATTGTACAACAAGTGCATAAAACGTACCATTTTACCCGAGACGTATATATCCACCCGAGCCGTAGGCGAGGGTTGATAGTCAGTTCGAGGGTAAAATGTGTTTTACGTACGAGTTATACACTCTGCTTTTCACTTCGAGTGTGAGGAAAATAAATATCAATATTGCAAAAAAGAAAAAATAAAGACTTTTCTTTTTTTTAAATGTGGCAGTGGCAGCACAGTGACTTTAGCATAAATCGTAGTCCATAATGCTCTTGAAATACTTATTTCTTAGAAAACTCATTAATTATGTCTAGTTTTATTAAGTAATTTAACATGGATTATGTACAAAATTTAAGAAACAGAATGAAACAACAAGTTTATTTAAAGAAGTTTAATTGCGTGTGTGACTGTTTACCTGACGACCTTTGTCTTTAGAGTCTGAAACTTAGACGAAGATTTTACTTTATGCACTAGAGCATAAAAAGCGATTTTATGCAGCCTATACCCAACATAAACACGAACTTTACGAGCATGAGAAGTGAAATAGTAGATTGTACAACAAGTGCATAAAACGTACCATTTTACCCGAGACGTATATATCCATCCGAGCCGTAGGCGAGGGTGGATAGTCAATTCGAGGGTAAAATGGGTTTTATCTACGAGTTATACACTCTGCTTTTCAATTCGAGTGTGAGGAAAATAAATAACAATATTGCAAAAAAGAAAAAATAAAGACTTCGCCATATTGGCGGGAAGACTTTCTTTTTTTTATACGTAGCAGTGGCAGCACAGTGACTTGAGCATAGATCGTAGTCCATAATGCTCTTGAAATACTTGTTTCTTACAAAACTCATTAATTTTGCCTAGTTTAATTAATTTAGTAAGTAAATTAACATGGATTGTGTACAAAATTAAAGAAACAGAATGAAATAACAAGTTTATTTAACGAAGTTTAATTGCGTGTGTGACTGTTTACCTGACGACCTTTGTCTTAGAGTCTGAGACTTAGACGAAGATTTTACTTTATGCACTAGAGCATAAAAAGCGATTTTATGCAGCCTATACCCAACATAAACACGAATTTTACGAGCATGAGAAGTGAAAATATATTAATAACATAAATAGTCTTAAAAAGGCTTTCTTTAATTTGATTTTCTTGTGAATCTTTATGCAGCCTTTAATGCGCTTTCATTTAATCAAGTAATTTCGAAAATAAAGAAGATTCAATTAACTGTCTGTTAAAAATACCTATTTATTTATTTAGCTGTAAAAGCAGTTAGGTACTTATTTAATTTCATTCTGCGAAATAAGATCAATTTTTGCTTAATTATATTGGTTCGTACCATTTATGAATAAACCTTTTCATAAAGCGTTATTACCTTACTAGCGGATCTTCTGATAACACTCGTAATCACAGAATTACAACAATAACATATTTTTAATACATAATCACTTGATTAGGTAACGTAGGTTAACTATTAGCTATTTAAGAAACTGTCAAAAAGAAAAAATACTCTTTTAATTCTCAAAAGTTTATAATTTTAAATAAAATTAGGGACCTAACGCACTAACATTTATCTTACTAAAACAAGTTTAAAATTAGGGTCTGAATGCGTGGACCTAACGTACTAACATTTACTATTAAAACACAATAACCACTATATACTACATTATACACTTATTCAGCTGGAAAAATTCTTTATAATTGTATTTTAACACTAACATACCAATTGCTCACAGATTTTCAATCAATCTATGCTGTCTCTATTCAGCTTGCTATACGGAGATGCGTTAGAGGCCATGGGACATAAAACACAAGGAGCAGCCGTGGTACTCAGCACGATGTTATTCGTTGCCAACTTCGGCGGTCCCATCGCTGGAGCTCTAGTCAAACTTTCCTCTGCGAGGGTAGTCGCAGTGGCCGGCGCTTGCTCATGCACAGCAGGCATATTTTTCAGCGGATTCTCAACGCAACTTTGGCATCTAACCTTAACATATGGAGTGCTACTAGGTAAGATAACAAACAAACGATAACATTCCACATCATAATAATATTAGATAACTGATACAAAGTCCGACATTGACGTTGTTTACATCGATGGTCCGGATAAACTATTGATTAACTTCCAGGTTTGGGACTGGGTTTCATACAGAACTCGACATTTGTGGCTATAAATAGTTACTTCAAGCTGAGGAAGAGCCGCGCCGTGGGCCTCGCCAATGTGGGAACAGGTGTGGGTCAAACCTTAATGCCTCACTTAGTTAGATACCTACTGGAGAGTTATGGCTTTCGAGGTGCCTGTTTGATCCTGTCCGGCTTAAGTTTACATGGGGTAACGCAAAATTCTTAATAATTGAAGATTCAAATTAAATAGACTCTTTATGGCGCTTTAAATTTCTTCTGATACATATTTAGTCCAAATGTAATGATTATACACATAAGTAGGTAGTTATTAGGTAATAGATATAGTCTAATGTAAATAAAAAGGTTGATAATTACACAAGTTACTGTATCAATCAGTAAATTTTCTGATTGCATTGACATTGAGTAAAATTTTATAAATCAAAATTTTACAGATTGGTGGTACTTTGCTCATACAACCAGTAGAATGGCACATGAAGATGATTGAAGTCGAAGTCGAGGTAGACGAAAAACAGCAATTATTGGAAGAGAAACATCAGAACATTGTGATAAGAAAAGACTCGAATACTCGCAAGGAAATATCGAATGTATTAGCTAGACGTTCAACAGATCCTAGTATTCAAAATAAAAACAGCAAAGAAAATGGAGAAAGTAATAAAAAATCTGAAAGCTTTCACAATGTAAATATAGCTAATGGGAAACATGGTAAGTTGCAAAATTAAAGATATTCTATTATTAAAATAAACGATTTAAAATATTTAACTACAAAAAAATAATAGAAAAACACACAACAGGCGACCTTTTTGTTTAACAGCAATCAATTCCAGGCAACCTTGGGTGAAAATCACAAATTATATTTAATTTACTTTTACTTTTCTACTCTAATCTATTCCAAATAGGAAAAGATGGACAAATAAATATTTATTAGTTAGTTAAAGAAAATATGTAAATAATAATGAAATAATATCACTATTTGTATGAATAAAGAGATTTTCTAGTCGATTATTTTGTTCGGATTTAATTCAATTGTTGTAAATATGTGTAATGTGATAAAAGGCAGCCGAATAATCTAATTGGGGCACTAAAAGGAGTCAATTACATACGCAATTACGTCGGAATATTTCAACCTATTATCGTTATTTACATAATAAACGTGATGTGATATCGATGTTTACTAAATTAGCATTACCCTGTGACCACACATTGTCTTAAAAGTTACGTCAGGATTAATGTTACGAAGTAGATAGAGCAATATACCTATAGCTGATTTCATTTGTTATTCTTTAAGAAAATGCTGATGTTCCTGAACCGGCATCGAAGAAAAGCTGGCTGAAGAAAATGTATGATTTATTCGATATTTCACTATTATCGAGCCCTCGCTTCTTGAACATCATTATCGGCACTGCTCTCTCCGTTACTTCCATTCAAAACTTTAGCATGCTCTTCCCATTCTTTTTACAGGTAATTTGTCATGTAGTAAACGAACTTTTGAAAGCTATTAAACTCTGGATGGAAATAAAATGGTATATTTTTTGCAGAAAGCAGCTGGGATGGACAAGAGACAAACTGCTCTGTGTATGTCCGCTGTCGCAGGAGCGGATATAGCGGGCCGTCTTATCTTGCCGATATTTCAAGATAAGTACAGAATCAAGGCTCGATGGATGCTTATCATGACGTGCGTTTGGTTGATCGTCAGTAGGCAAAGTAAGTCAGACACTTATCTTGACCTCAAACTTCTTTGAAACATTTATTAAATGGAGCAATACGAATGGAAAAATATTGCCGATAACGCATATAATAAATTATCATTGGCATTAGATTGGCAGGAAATTTACCCGTTAATTTTTTCCTGAAAATTATTATTCATATTTTATTGCTCTGAGTAATTTTCTACTTCAAATAGATAGTATTTTAAGAAATGTCAGATGTATAGTTGGTTTTAATAATTACTGTTTAAAATAATTCTTTACTTGGTTTCAGTATTGGCTTACCAAAGCGATTTGGTAGCTCTTATCATCATGTCCAGTATTTATGGATTTGGAAGAAGTATGATAATAGTAGCAAGAAACTTAGCCATATCAGAGAACTGTAAAGCAGAACAAGTACCAGCTGCAGTAGGTCTTGGAATGTTGACTATGGGAATTATCGTCCCACCAGCAGGATATTTCTTAGGCTGGATAAGAGATTTCACAGACAGCTATGTTATATGCATAACGGCACAAAATCTGCTATTAGTGATATTATTAATAGCGTGGGTACCAGATATGATTTGGTTATGGTTACGAGAAAAAAGAGAAAATAAAAAAGATTTAAACCAAATTCAAATGACGTAAACGACACAGCAAACTATACTGAGGAAGTCAGGATTCTGTCTCAAGAAGAGGTTGTTACGAAAGTAATGCAAAAAATACAGGTTTGAAGTACCTTACAAATGTAATGGCTGTGAAATAAAATATTATGAATGTGTGACTTAAGATTAAAACCAGTTAGAATAATAAAATAAATGCAAAATAAAATTGTACATACTTATGATAGTGATGTAGGTAGATTATGGTTATGTCCCAGTCGAATAAAGTGATGAGGTTAATATGTAATGTACTCTCTAGTCTCACTTATAAGAATTATTGATAAGATAATATAAACACTTGTTACACTTGAGTTTTTCATTTGCGACATTGGCACTAATCCGAACAATAATCCTAATCGTAGTGATAAAAATATGAGGTAACATAATGTCAGGAGCGGAGTTATTAAAATAAAGACGTCATATTATAATACTCTAGTACATTAAAGAGCAAAATATGATGTTGGATGTAAAAACATCGATCTCAAGTTGGGACAACAGAGTCAAGGAGGGGAAAACAAGCAAAATATAAACGTGTTAGAAGCCTTCATAAATATACTTCGGATAATGTGTGCAATAACGGTCGCAGCGATCACTGCCAAAACATCTCATGTTTTATGCAAAGGCCAACACCGGAGAACCCTGATACATGAAATCGTCGCCTTCGCACATGCGGCCAGTTAGTAATATGGATTCACACATATTTTAAAGGAACACATTATACATGATGCATATTGGATTTAAAATACTCTCTTGTAAGATACTTGCAGCTATTACTAACCGCGAATTTTATACGTTGAAATGTATGGGTCATATTGTGACTTAGTTCGAGTGCATAAATCAAGACATCAGTCAGAAAATGTTGCATTTGAGCAAAAAGTTAGATAGGGCAGGCGTACCGGTTTTGGCCACTGTACCGGTATTGGCCACATTTTGCTCTAAAAGTTTTCTAAACAACTTTTAGCCATTTTTGATAAAGGCAATTAAAATAAGGTATTTTAAGGTAATAATAACAACCGTTAGAATTCCTTATGTCATAAGATTTTTTTAAAATAAATTTTTCTTGCAATTCACAATGCAATTTTTATTATTGAAAATGACGTACTTATTAGAAAAAATCGACCCGTCTAACATATATCCTATCAGAGCTGGTTGTAGGACAGCTCCATTTTTAATGCTCGAAAACTACTGGACCGATATCAAACATTCTTTCACTTGTATAATGCTACATTATCCCTGATTAACATAGGCTATATTTTATGCCGATATTCCCACGGGAACGGGTACCACGCGGGTAAAACCCCAAGGACCAGCTAGTTTTCAATATTTCGGAGTAGATTTTGCATAGTTTTCCTCCAGAATGAATAACACAAAAAACTTTCTTGTTTAAAATATACGCATGTTGAAGTTCACGGGAAAGTGCCTATAATCCCAAGTAGGGTCATAAAAAGTCATAACGGTGGATCGTTACAGCTGTTTACTGTAAATTGCATGCTGATTATATTGTGCTAATTGTGATTAAATACCTAATCAGTAAATAAACCTGAATTTTTAATTTCATGTTTTCTATTCTATCAGTTAGCGAATGATAGTTCGTAAATCCTTTCTTCTTTCAATTTTTTTTAAAGATATTTGTCATCGCTTGCAAGGAAACGGAAGATACGTGACCTAATATCAATTCGGTCATAATTCGGTCATAATAATAATAAAATGCAACTCCTTTATCATAGAATGTTAATTTATTTCCACGAAATTTCTTAATGCAAAATTTCAAAGTAGCCTTCGTTCCCAACGCAGGAAATGTAACAAACAGTTGTTTTTGTAATATGAATATATTTGTATTTAATTTAGTCGCCGCTAAATAAATTCATTTTCTCTGCTCGCCGCGCGGGGCAGCGCGTAAATCTAGAAGGTCCTTTTCGTATTTCCGAGGCAAGACCGCCGGATTACTCTTCGCGCTCAGAATTTCATAATATATTTTGTTGACTGTCAACTTTTGCTGTGGAATGGTATAGAGTGTTACAAATATGCGAATATGCGAAATTATGAAAAAAGGTTGCTAATTTAATTTGATTCGCAAACGTTAAATAGTTAATAGTTTTGGTAGACAACAAATGATTAATTTGCCTCTCCGCACACTGGCCGCGCGCCGACCACATCCACAAAACGCCGACACCGACCTAAACTACAGGAAGTACTTAGGTCCGGTTGCTCGTACATTTAACTTTTGTCAAAATTGACAAAAGTTATAATTTAACTGTTGTCAATTTTGACATCGGTAAAAGAAAAATACGTTGGTTATTTTAGGGTTAAAAGTGTTGTCTGTACTATTTTATTAACCTTCCTTTAATTACTAATGTCAAAATTCAAACCACCCCCACCCTGTGGGTTATTTTGACCGCCGTTAAATCTGTAATTTGACTGCTCGTTAAAGTAACCGCTGCTTCAACAACGCTTTTTAAATTTGACCGCCGGTTAATTTTACTTTAACCATAATTTAACCCTATAGTTGACGTTACCAAGCTTCGAGCAACCGGACCTTAGTGTCATACATTTTACATAAACTCGCCGCCGCCGCACATGGTTGACGCCCGACGAGACGTTACTATAACGTAGTGATTAATTTCTCTGTGGACGCCACCGTCGCTAGTCGTCACTTGTTTCTTCTTCAAGCTTCAAGTGGGGGCGTTTGTGGCTGTCATATTATTATGTGTAGTGGCTCGTGTGCGGCGATGGTTGAAATTCAAAATCAACATACCTACGTCCAAAGACCAGCTTAATTTTAAGATTGAAAACCAATGCACCTTTCGGCTTGACTTCGCTCTCAGTGTTCCTGCGTTTTAAGAAACCTACTACTAGGTAGGTACCTACTAATTTTAAAAAGGCGAATGTTTAGATTCGGAAGGCACGTTAAGCCGTTGGTCCCGGCTGCACTTGCAGTCGTTAATACCCACCAATTCGCACTGGGCCCGCGTGGTGGGTCATGGCCCATTCTCCTTATCCATCCATAAGGAAGGCCAGTGCGCCAGCAGTGGGGACATTAAATGGCTGATGACGATGATGATGATGAATGTTTAGATGACTGTATGTTACTCATCACGCCAGAACGACTGAACTTATCTGAAGGAATTTTGGTTCAGTGCTTATCCCGATATTCCCAAGGGCGGAACGAACGGGCACCACATGGTTAGAACCGCGGTGTGCAGCTCGTGGTTTTTAAAGAGTAAAAATTAGGTGATGTTCAAAATGAAATTGCAAATAAATCCCCAAAGTTGTATCCAGCATTTTTTTTTATAATTTGCTTATATGCTAACTTTTCTATCTCCAACCAGTCCTATACATTATAAGTAACTACCTACCTACTTTATCAGTAGTTGTTAAGTACTTTTGTTCAAAACCTTTCAATAATTATGTATCAGGTGTTATCTGTGGGTGGGCTTAAAAAACGCTTTTAGAGATAAAAACCAAAATTGAGTTTTTATTGCTATAAATATCCGTGTTCGATGACCTTTGCTATATAGGTATTTAATTAAATACATTGAACTGTATTGTGTCTCGTCCGAAAATGTACCTAGTAACTTGTGAGCCTAGTGGGTTTTTCTACTATATTTTTAATGGTCTTGTTTTTTTACTTTCATGTAATTTATAAAAAAAATACTTTTTTGCATTCGCAATTCAATTTTTATTAATGAAAAATTTAAAATGAAGTATTTAGAAGAAATCAACCCGACGCTGGCTATAAAGCGCGTCAAAAGTATTTTATAAATTCGACGCTTTTCGTAACGACTCCGTAGCTCAGTGGTCAGAGCAGTCGCCCGGATAGCAAAAGGTCCGGGTTCGAGCCCCATCGGAGCTGATTCTGAGATGTGTTGATTTTTTCTTAATACTTCATTTTCAATTTTTCATGCTTTTGTTTTAATGTTTTTTTATTATTTATTTAAGGAACAGCAACAGTTACAATTATTCGTAATATTATATTAAAATAACACAAACAGAATACATATCAGCTGAGAGCATGTTATTAAAACTTTTTATTAATATTATGGTATAACATGACTGTTTAAATTCGATTTAGTCGTAATATTGTCAATGAAACTCTTGTGTATTGAAGTTAATTTCGTTAAATCTACAGTACGGCAATAGAAACTTAACTGTCAAATACTTGATGCGCGTCGCAAAGCCTAAATGAGATACGTTTGAAATCTCTTGGTAGGTGGGTAAAATTACCCTACTGAAATTTGCGTGGTCATTTATTGTAACACTTCTGAAGATTTTACGCGTATATGCTTGCGGTCTAATATGTTAACATTCGCGACATTGAACAGTTCTGAAACAATACTGACAACAATTGGAGCACAAAATGTGACTCAGTTCTACAATAACGATATTATTTCAATTACCTGTAAGTACATCTAACGTAAAAGACACCGTTGCTAATTGTTTCATTGAGAGTCCTAAATAATTCATAAGCCCCGCGTATAGACGGTAAGGTACAGATGACAATAAAAGGCGCTTCTCCACTGTATATTAAAATTCAACCTTACGAGAATAGCAATAAGTGCAAAACTTCATTGCGTTTGTCATTTTTAAAATGTCGTTGACAGTATTCCGTGTGGAACAAAAACGTTAACATAGTCGCTACGGCACTGGATGCAGTTGAATAATAACTAAAATATGCATAAGGCTTCAAGTTAAATTTTGTGATGAAATTAGTAGCATTCAATTTAGTTTTTGATTCAAGTTTGTAGAATGCTTACCTTCTACATTAGTTACTTGAAGAATGCTTAATTTGTACTTTAATTTTCTAAAATGTTGCTTTCTGTTATCTTTTTGTGTATATTTTTAGGGACAAAATTAATATACTTTTCACACTTATGCTCTGAAATGTTAATATTATATTTGAGAAAAGAATGCAGTACGTGGCACTTTTCCGAGGTAAACATTCTAAATTTGAAAATCACTGCAGTAATGAATTTCAGTACTTACTTACTGCACTAAAATCAGTGCAGTAAGTAAGTACTGAAATTCATTACTGCAGTGATTTTCAAATTTAGAATGTTTACTTCGGAAAAGGTACTACCCAAAGATATTATTACCAATTTTTTTTCTTTATTTTTTCTTTCGTTATTCCTGTGTATAAAAACAGAAAAAGCAAAGGGACATTTGCACCATACAGCCACATTATTATTATTATTATTATTATATAGGTAATTATTATATCATAATTAGGTTAACTATTTTTTAAATACGGTGCGCACAGAGTATATTACTTCGTATTGTACCACAAGCGCTATGTACCCTTAGCACGAACATCAATCGCAAAAACAAAATGAGATTTATCATAGACAAAATATCCTTTACTAGTAATTTTGTATGGGAAATATGTACAGCGCCATCTACCACCCAGAAGCGGGTATTGAAGTTGCGCATTTTAGTAGCAAGTAGTAAGTATCAATAGGCTGTATGACCGTTCCACTTGGCCTCACAAACCAATAATAAAAAAACGGCGGGAATGATTTTCAGCGGTTGATTTGATATCAATACAGTTTATTTATATTGTGTAATAAATTATCAAAATGAGTTCTGCCAATGAAACATATACAGACATTGTATGTACCTACTCCACCAAATTTGAGAGCAGAAGCAAAATGAATAACAGAAAACTTACTGCCAGCAAAATCAAAAGAAAGATATATGAAAACCTACGATCTGATTTGGAAAAGTGAAAAAGGCGCATACGTTTTCGGAATCTGTGTTGTTGGCGTATTTTAATGATACCTACATCATTAAAATAATATTATTAATGGGCGATTTATACATAAGTGTGCCCGGGAAAACAATAACATTTACATTTAATAATTGCCCGAACATGTGTGATATAAATATTATTTAGTTAAACAGTTTTTTTATTTCCTCGCATTTCTTGAGAAAAGCACTATACAAGCCTTGTACGGTAAACAAATTACCTTGCCTCGAATGATTAAAGCCCTCGCCTGCGGCTCGTGCTTCAAACCATCCTCGACAATGTAATTTCTTACTTACCTGTCCTCGGCTGTAATGTACTATAACACAAATTTTTAATAAGTACAAACAATTTAGGGGATGAAAGTGTCCATGAATACAACAGCTTTTACTATATAGCGCCAGCCAAGAAATCGTGTAAATAAAATTCAGTATTTCCATACATTTTAGTCAAGTTGATGTTAGCCTTTTTAAAACCCCGACCGGAAAAAGAGGGGTGTCATAAGTTTGACGTATTCATCGTGTATCTGTCAGTCTGTGTATTTGCCTGTGGCATCGTAGCTCCTGAACGACTTGACCGATTTTGATGCGGTTTGTTTTGTCCGAAAGCTGACGTGATCGCGATGGTTCTTAGCTGGATGCTGATAAGCAATACAGTGTCAAGCCACACGAACTTCAACTTGAATAAATGGCGTCGAACGACGCCACACCAATTCTTTATTCGTTTATTAGACGAAAAATGCTTCTAATGATTTGTTAGGTGTTAAATGTATTCAATATCGTATGATAAACAGATTTGTATCATAGTTATGCAGAAATAATCCCAAAGAACCCGATAAGGACCTTAAGGTCCTCCATATTGCCGTTCCGTCAACCCCCGTAAGGACCATTCGGTCCGCCACAGACTTGGCACAGATTATCGGTTTTTTCTCTATGATTGCGTCATTTCCTGTATGGGACACTTTATATCATTGAGAAGCTTGATAAATTTGCGTTAGTCTGTGACAAAAATATGTTTCCGCTCTGTGTTTTCCAATTGAGATAAAAAAAAAGAAAGTCGACAAATTTTCTCGGTGTTTGCTAATCGTGGTAAATAATTTATTGTGAAAATTTCTGTTGTTTCCAAGTTTTTAGCAAGTTATATTCCATTTTACTGTTATAAAAGGTGTTCGTTTGGTATTTTACATAGGAATATATAGGAATAAAATCGTTCAAAATCTGAACAATTCTGAAAAATTCGGCGAAGTTTATTGCTGCACTTTGACCACGTAGAACTATTATACTGTAGAGTTCTGGTGTTAGGTCTTAGTACCTAAAAATGGCAAAAACATTCATAAGATAAACACACTTTACATAATGAAAAAATATAGCCTAATTCCGAAAATATCAGGTTTTTCGTGAAAGACGGCATTTTTTTTTTTGCGTGGAGAAAGTGGTGAAAGTGGAGAGGGTGCTTTTCGTTAATCTAGCGCAATAGCGCCCTGGGTTCAAAGGCGATTCGAAAATAGGCGATTTATGTATATTGCGAAATATTTAATAAGTTTTAGTTTTCATACCAACAAGTTACGGAACTTAACACTATATTACAAAATAATGAATAATGGATTTAATAACGCTAAATGTATATTAAGAAACTTAAATCATTATTGCCCAATATGGTATGTTTCCTATTTTTTTTCTAAAATAGTTAAAAATAAAAGCCAAGAATAAAAATAAACACTTTAATACAAATTGAAGTATTACACAATTTGTATTTAATTGTATCTGTCTCTGCCAATTTCAATGACACTACGATGCTCTACAATGCATTCCGGAATATTAACAGCCGCTTGTATTTGTGTATCTTCAGTGGTGGGTAGAGTTTCTACGAAAAGAGTTTGGACATTATCTGCCAGATCGTTTCCTTTCTCCATAGTATTGTAATTATGTTCCCCATCCTTATCAGTTGTTACTTCTTTCTCGTTATCGTTCGAGCTATCATTTCCATTACTAAAAGTAGATTTTTCTGTCGTTTGGTCACCTAAACTATCCTTTTCAATAATGGTGAAACTATAATCTTCTTCAACTGTCTTAATCTTCTGGTTTGATCATAATTTGGTTCCTAGGATAATTGCTTTTTATCATTGGACTCAAATAGAAGGTTATTGGTAGTCGCTAAAGGGCTGGACTGATTTATCTCCACAAGATTAGGCTCTTGCACGCCAGTCCTTAAATGATCGATTAGTTCTATTATTGGAGCAATGCTTTCTATGGTATTAATTTCAGATAGCGCATCTAAAAATATACAACTGCATCGGGAGTAATGAAAATCGACAGAGTATTCTAGATCTCGATCTGTATATATCATTGAAAAGCTAGATCATCTGCCTGAATAACTTCTATTGGTGGACCACCATTCACGATGGAATTAGCAAGGTTGACCAGCATTTGATCTCTTAATTTTGGCAACAAAATAGAATAGTGAGTTGTTGAAGTTGAAGTTGAAACTACGTAGAAGGCATAGAATAGACGAAGCGGCGCAGAACCGTCAGTTAGCCGCAGCGGCGAGCGGAGTGGCGGATGCACTGCCGAACCATGCGGTCAATCAACCTTGCTAACTCCAACGCGAAAGATGGTCCACCAATAGAAGCTTTTCAGGCAGATGAGCAGCTTTTTAATGATATTACAGATCGAGATCTAGAATACTCTGTCGACTTTTAAAACTCCAGATGCAGAAATTAATACTACAGAAAGCATTGCTCCAATAACAGAATTAATGGGTCATGTAGGCACTTTCGTGCAAGAGCCTAATCTTCTGGAGATAAATCAGTCCAGTCCTTTAGGACTACCATTAACCTTCTATTTGAGTCCAATGATAAAAACCAATTATCCCACGAACCGAAATTATGATCAAACCAGAAGATTGAGACAGTTGAAGATTATAGTTCCACCATTATTGAAAAGGATAGTTTAAGTGTATTTTTTGTTTGGGACTAACTAGAGAAGCTAATTTAGGCAATATCATTTTAAGCAGCTTAAAATACAAATAATGTCTAGTAGCACCTTCACCAACATTTAACAATAATAAGTTAGGGATAGTAACTCCGCTCCAAGTTTTACGGAAGCGCCCTTATTCATTTAGCAATAATGCGTTTAGTTGCATAGTACAATACTAGTATTTCTTTACATTGAGCAATAATCAATCAGGCTATTTTGTATTATTAATGAAAAATTTAGAACACTTCAGTCTATACGATTAGAATAACATCAACATACATTTCTAAATAAATGATTTTCTTTTTAAATAAATCAAAAAAATCACAGAATTTGATTGTTTCTCTCATTTTTATCGGCAAACTAACCTCAGAGAGAAATGGTAATGAAAATCTTGAAAATTCTATAAAATACTCACTTACCGTGGTAACTTCAGCGTTGATTTCGGACATAACACTTTAACAATAGTTTGTACATCTAATAAAGTAATTTAATCTGAACTTCACAGTTTATTTCGATTTTCTAACGTGGACTTCGTTGTTTGTCTCTGCGCCGAAGAACAAAATTCAATTTCGCAATAATGTGTCAAGTCTCCCGACATCTTTAACGAAATAATAGATGGCGCAGCTTCGAGTGGTGACTATGTTAAGGAACAAAACGTATTATTGACAAACTTGGTTTCAATGATTCCATATTTGATTCAAGTTATTGTTTTGTTTTTCTCCTATTTCTATGTTTTAAATCGCTTAAAACATTATTGAATAATGAAAAACACACGGCGCTTAACCAAAAAATATCAATATCTCCGAATATGTGTTTTTGTGGGTTGACACATTATTGCTTATCACCATCCAGCTATAATGTGAAGATTTTGTTCAGACGTTTCAAGGTCATCAGCTCTTTTAGTTAGCTGAAGTAGGAATCTGACACGCATAATGGGTACTTAAAAACTCTTGTGTGACATTAAAAAAGGATGAAATAAAAATATTTTTTTAAATAAAATATACACATAAAAATCTCAAAACAGTTAAAAAATAATATGTCTCTGTTACTGACCACAAAAAGAGAAGTAATGAAAGGGTTAGGGGTCCTAAGATATTTTTTCTATAGAACAGCTTTTTGGTGGCTGGCCCCATAGTAAAGTTGTTCATTTTGGTGGACACTATCATTCGCTAAAATCTTTGTACTAATTAAAATTTAGTGGGTATAATGATGTGTAGTACACGTTCTTTGTATACCGTTCTAAGTTTAAGTCGACTTAGTTTTTACACAGCTTAAATCATCAAAAAGGCAAACCCCTGTTTTTGATGTCACTAGCACAAGCAGTCACCTCTACACTCTTTTAAAATAATATTGCACCTAACGTTACAACAGGCTCCATCTTTACGCTACCGAGGAAAATAAAAGCACAGTCAAAAAAACATCAAAATCTCATTAGTTCCCATTTCATGCCGAGACGACACTACGGAAGCAGTATAACTAATGTGGGGTAATAAACAGAGAGGAGTGTCGTATTTCTTTTTATAACTTCTCTCCGCCATCCATTTTCTGGTTTAAAAGGTAACAGAGTGCCGAGGTAATAAGAACTATGAGAGGATTGAGATTTGCCGATAGCAAACGAATGAGTAGAGTTTACAACTTGTTTGGTTACGCGGTTAAGGTATTCCGAAATTAAAAATGGCTGTAATACTAGTTGTCCGACCGCGGCTTTACCCGTGTGAACTACACGACGTACTCTCGTGGGAATGAGATACTTTTCAGGGATAAAGCTTAGCTTCTCTAGACCATAACATATCTCTGTGTCAAATTTCATCTAGATCAGTTCAGCCATTTCTGCGTGATAGATTAACAAACATCCAAACTTTCGCATCTATCGATTCTAATTCTAATATGATAAATGTGAAAATGTGTTTGTCTGAGTGTTTTAGTTACATCTGGCTGCTCTTTGTTTGAAGTTATTTCACTTCAAACCAAAACTATTCTATTTCAAAATGCATTTAAACTAGTCTTTTTTTTTTTTTTTTTTTTATCCACAACGGGGTAGCACTTAGCCTTCATCACACCTGATGATAAGTGGTGATAAGGCTGAAGGTGGAAGCGCACTACTCCGGGAATCCTCAATTACTGAGGAACTGGCTATCTTATCTTTAACTGCCGGAACACAATAATGTTGAAACATCATTGTTATGGCGTCAGACTTAGATAAGATGGTGGTAGCTAGCCAGGCGGACTAAGAACAAGTCCTACCACCAACCAAACCGAATACAATATGTACCCCCACTGGGAATCGAACCCGGGACCTCTGGGTCTGAAATCCGTGGTATGAACCACTAGACCACAGAGGCGGTTAAAAGTCTAGTGGTTTAATAAAAATGTAACAAGATAGTTTCAGTATAAATTACAGGATTGAGAATTTTAAGAATATAAACGCTCGTTAAACCATCCATTCCATTTAAGCCTTGGCAAGACGTATTATAAAATAAAGTTTTGTTCTTAGTCCGCCAAGCAACGGCGCGGGCGTGTTGGTATCTGGCTGCGGCTGGCTGCAGTAGGTAAGCAATGGGAAATGAATCTCTTACATAAGTATAAAAAGCCAGTTCCTCAGTGGTTGAGGAATCTGGGAGTAGTTCCATCTTCAGCCTTATCAGCTCTTAACATTATTTGTGATGAAGGCTAAGTGCTACCCGTTTGTGGGAAAAATGCTCTTTTAATATCTCTGCTCATTTCTTTCTCAGTAATTATAATGTGTGTAATATGTAATCTGTTTATATGAAATGCAACTGTAACAATTTTTTACTGAATTATCAACGCACTACTACTTAGAAGGATCGAGCTTAAATTCAGCGCCATAGCAACTATTTAGTAAACTGTGGCCATGGTAATTATCACGTAGATGAGGATCGAAGAACAGATTTTGAAAAATTCAACCTCTACGGGGATAAAACTAGGGTATAAATTCACAAATTACACGCGAGCGAACCCACGGGCAAAAGCTAGTAAAATTCAAAAGTATAGGGACCTTCTAATAAAGAACGAGAAATAAATTAGTTGAGCCACAAAAAATACAAAGTAAGCACCTAAATTACTGAAATCCACGCAAAGTGTCCATTTCAGTAGTTTCAAGTAGTGACTTCGTATTTTTGTGAATTAATACTTAAACAATACTTAAACTTTAACTTTTAATTTGTTTAAGTCAGAAATATTAAAAAACCTACCTACTTAGGTACTCAGTCAAGTTGTGGTGGAACTCTGTTATTAGCTTAAGTTATTTAGTTAAGAGTTTAAACAAGAATTTGTAAACAAGCTGTTGAGTTTCCAAATAAATAAAATAAAATTAAATTAGGTTAGGTTAGTTAGTTAGTATTAATTGATCACCACAATTAATTTCAACCCATAAAGAACAGTCTCAAGTTTTGTTTTCCATGGGGTTGCTTTACTTACCTTTTTACAAGGGGTTTTTACCGTTTGAGACAAGCGCATAATCTTACGTAGATTTGTCTGCAGTTATACAAACAGCGATTGTGCTGGTAAAATTCTATTGCGGCTCTTGGCAAATGGCGCTCACTTCTCTGCGCCGTCTGTCGCTATCCGTTTATAGTACGAGAGCCGGTATTAGCCAATATCTACCCTCATGTGTTATTTAATTCTAGTAATTATTATTGCAAAAGTTTAGATGTTGAATTCTTAAACACGGCGAAACGGCTGAACGGACCTGGATGAAATTTGGCACAAAGATGATGAAATATCTCATTAGCATAAAGGAAAATGTAGTAAAGAACATATGCTAAATATTGTCTAGAATGATATATCTCGTTAGCTCATCTCTCATGGGTTGCCTAGCTAAATCTTGTGCCTATGATGTTAAATATTATAATGTTGAACCTAAGGAGAATGATCAAAATAACTAAGGCGCGGCGCAAACGAAATGTGCGTTAAATTATAGGTAAACATGAGTGATTAGTGATTAGACACTGCATATGAGGAAGCATCGAAATCGATGACATAGTGAAGAGGTATAAACAAGTAAGTAGGTAAGCGATGTTATTATACCAATAAATTATTTAACCCAGTTAATTGGGAATAAAATAAGCTTTCTGAAAGCTTATTTTAATTCCCAATTCTGGTTTAAATATTATCTATGTGTGCTGGTGAAATTCTATTGCGGCTCTTGGCAAATGGCGTTCCCTTGCTATGCGCCGGTCGTCTGCCGCTGTCCGTTTAAATTTGCACAGAGTCGCATCTCAGGCTTTTTCCGCAAACTCCTCGTTAGTTTTGATGCAAAGTTGCGCGTAACTGGCTGGGGATAACTCACTCTGCCTATTGAAATAAAACCACTTTTTATGCGTAACGCGTAATGTTGAACACCCAAATAGTAATTTAGAATTTTGTTTCTAAAAGGCTATTAGATTAAAAATATAGTTTGTAGTTTCCGTGACCACATCCCCTAAAAATCTTTTAAAAACACAATTCAAAATTACCAATTTATGACTTAGTACTATTATAATACGCGTGATTAATCCGTTACAAGTGGTTTTTTACTCAGAATTCTCCGCCTATTCAATTCAGTCTTTTAATTAACGTACAGTCGACTTCAAAAATATCTGTGCACTTTGAAGTTTGTCGTAGTTTGTGACAATTTGTACAGAAAGTCAAGGACGATATCAATAAACTTAATGCGACAAAGTTCAAAAATGCACAGATATTATTGAACTTGACTGTACCAATTGAACCTTTACTATTGATTATCGGTGCTTTATGGGGACGCGTAGGTTTTCTCGAGCTTTTTAAATCAATTGCTGACCCCATGTCATGAAGGTAACTTTAATTTTATCACAGCGAATTAGGTCAAAGTAGGTTATCTGTTTTAACTCAAACTACTTAGACGTAGAAAGGTAATTCGGTAGCTCGTCAAAAAGGCCTGAGGCCTTACTGCGAGCAGTCAAACAATGTTATAGTAATGTTGATTGCAGGACAGAGCTATACACTGCGTTTATCACCATTTCGGTTACTATATTACTATAGCATTGTTTGTCAGTTCGCAGTAAGGCCCCTGTTTCAGAAACAAAGTACTTACTTAACATGATTTAAGATCGGCACTTGACGTGCACCCGTAGGTACCTATAAGAGTTAGCCACGACTAACTCTCAGTATCGACATACCTACTATTTGTTTATAAACAACATTGCATATAGACAAGTTTTAGATACTCGTATAAAATAAATTTTATATTTAATAATAAATTGCAGCCGTCTGAGGTCGTGGCGACTCGCTAGTGTATGATAAAAAACAAAAGCTGTTTCTTGTTACCATTGTTCTGGAATAAAAAAAAATCATGACAAGGAAAGGAGTATTATATTTCTGAAGAATAAAGACACATCGTCAGACGCTTTCTTCTTGTTCTATGTATATATCGGTCGAAAATGACAGAGAAATGCCGTCCAAATGAGCCCTTATCAAAGAAAAAACTGTTTGATCTTTTGTCAAGGTTCAAGATGGATTGTGATTATTTTCCCTGACTGGCTACATCTAAAAGAATTCCAAGAGGATTAATTACCTGAAACGGCTTTGTAAGTCCTTTGTCTAAACGGGGAGCATTCCTTCAAGAGAGAAACCTTTCAAGATTTAATTGAAACGCCCCAATGGGATTTTTGTGGTTCTACTTTTCGAAAAACAATGATTTGATTAGAGTGATGCTATACGTTCTTATTAATTGGGATCGATTAATAGCCCAGTCAATTCTTTTGTACATTTCGACATTTTGTTGATTTTTTGGCACTTTTTTATTAGAGCAAAATCAAAATCAAAATCAAAATTATTTATTCATTTTAGGCATTACAGCACTTGTGAACGTCAATGAAGCTACGCTATCGGTTCGCAAATCCTACGGCGGGAGGCCTTGTAACGAGAAGAACCGGCAAGAAACTCGCCAAGGGCTATTTTTTTCACCCTGTCATATTTCATACAGAGTCGTCAAATTGAAAAGTGACTCTAACATAATATAATATGTAAAGTCACTTTCCATCACAAATTAATCTTAAATTTAAAAGCAAAACAAAAAACCCGGTAAACATAGCAGTAAATAATTTTCAATAACTAAGAAATAGACATCCAAAAGATATTTAGATTTTGAATAGACGAATTTATGATTTGAATTTGTAAATGTATAATTTGATATGTCCTCATAGTGACGTTATTTTATATTTTGACGTTAATAAATTTATTAACAATTTTATTTTGACCCCAGATACTATGTATCTGTCAAAAAAAAATAGAATAGAATTAGCTAACTTATTAGCTTATAACTTACAAGACTCGGTTACAAACTATGTAACTAAGTTAACAATACCTAGTTTAAGAACTTCTACTAATAGTAGACTAATTAATGTAAATAAAACTGTGACAAACTCAGATTTAAACTGAGGCGCAAGACAACAGCCAGACCTATTAGTCTTAATGTAATTCATCAAAACATGCAAGGTCTGTCTGGCAAAGAATTGGAATTAGAATTATTTGCTGAATGTCATGATATTCAGATAATTTGTTTAACTGAACACTGGCTGCAACACCACGATACGTCTTTGAATGTAAATAATTTTCAACTATCTAGTTCATTTGGCAGGAAAACAACAACTCGTGGCGGATCTCTAATTTTAGTAAATAGAAATAGTAATATTCAGATTAAGGAAAGAAAAGATATTGTAAACTTTACTAGAGAACGCCATGTTGAACTGTCTTGCATAGAATTAAATACTTTGGTGATAGTATGTGTATACCGACCTCCTACGGGTAACTTTGACATCTTTGAATCAGTAATGGAGAATGTACTTAAAAAGTTAAAATTAAAAAATTTTAACTTTTTAAGTACATTTTCTAATAATTGTTTTATTTATTCAAAAATTCCTTTTATTTGTTAATACTTATAAATTTGAATATACAGCGCAGCTTGCAGTTTCCTTTTCATTAATCCTATCGTATAATACAATGTGAATAAGATTAAGATTAGTGTGTCCATTAAACTATTTGATTCCTTGTTTAGTTGAAAATTGTTTACTGTTTTAGGTAATAAGCAAAATTGTACTTAATTTAAGCGACATTCTGTATTGTGATGGAAAGTAACATTACTATTATGTGAAGGTCACTTTTCAAATTTGACGACTCTGTATAAGTTAAAACAGGGAGAAAAAAATAGCCCTTGGCGAGTTTCTTGCCGGTTCTTCTCGCTACAAGGTCTCCTGCCGTAGGATTTGCGAACCGATGGCGTAGCTTCATTGACGTTCATAAGTGTTGTTAAACAAACCTAAATTGAATAAACGATATTGAATTTTGAATTTTTTTGAATTTTGATAGTTTCTTTAAAATACACACTAACGAAAAACGTAGCGAATAAAATAATAAATATAAATGCCAAACAAGGGTAATAAAACTTTGAATAGTTTAAGAACATAAGAGTCAATAATAAACAGTGTCATACAAGCCACGATAAAATAAAACTAATAAGTAACAATAAAACATAAAAAATCTGCATATTTTGAGACAAGAAGCCAGGGCCCCAAGTCTGCTAATTTACAAATGGTTCAATTGAATCTTAATTGGATCTCAATAGCGGTTTTTGACATTTTTGGTATTCTGCTACTAACTTAAGACCAATGGTATACGACTGAACTGCCATTGAACTGCCATCGGAATATTTGCTAGTCTGCTCTTCAATCGTATTACAATCGTATTCTACTCTCATTTGACATTTGTTTGACAGGACTCTCAATGGGGTATGTATCATAATAACTAAGGTCATTACGACTAAGACCCAGGTAATTACAGACCAATATCTATTTTACCCGCCTTGAGCAAGATCTTTGAAAAAATAATACTGGAGCAATTATTAACTCATTTTACTTTAAATAACCTCTTGCATAACAAACAGTTCGGTTTTACGAAGGGTAGGTCTACTACTGATGCCGGGGTTGCACTTCTTAAGCATGTCTTTGGGGCCTGGGAGGGGTCGCAGAATGCTCTTGGCATATTCTGCGACTTGTCCAAAGCTTTTGACTGTGTAGATCATCGGACGCTGCTGTTGAAGCTAAATCATTACGGTGTAAAAAATAATGCCCAAAAACTATTACACTCGTATCTTAGTTCCAGAACTCAGACAGTTGATATAAATGGGGTGAAATCAATGGGTTCTGATGTAAAGCTAGGTGTACCTCAAGGGTCTATCTTGGGCCCTTTCTTGTTTTTGGTTTATATTAACGATTTACCTTTCTTTGCAAATAGCTTATGTGAGATTGTCTTGTTTGCTGAAAATACTTCCTTAATATTTAACATTGACAGAAATCAATCTAATTTTGACGATGTAAACAAAGCACTCTCGGAAATACTCACTTGGTTTAGTTTTAATAATCTACAGCTTAATGCAAAGAAAACGAAATGCATTCTATTCTCTTTACCAAATGTACAATCTCCACCCGTAGAAATTGTAATAAATAATGAAAAATTAGATTTAGTTGAATCAACAGTCTTTCTGGGTGTAACTATAGACAGAAAACTTCAGTGGCATTCGCATATTGCTGCATTAGCTGGTAAGCTCAGCTCTGCAGCTTACGCTATTAGAAAAGTTAGACAGTTAACTGACATAGAAACTGCTAGGACTGTATACTTTAGTTATTTTCATAGCATCATGTCATATGGCATTCTTTTGTGGGGATTAGCAGCTGACATTAATGCTATATTTATTCTGCAAAAACGAGCAATAAGGGCCATTTATCAACTAAGCTCTAAAACTTCTCTTAGGGAGAAGTTCAAAGAAATTGGTATACTGACAGCTGCATCTCAATTTATATTAAATTGTATTATTTTTGTGCGTCGTAATATTAACTTGTATACTAAACATGGCGTTTTGCATGGTTACAATACAAGAAATAGGGATAAACTTTCAATGCCTCGGTACCGATTAGAGAAGGTACATGGGTCTTTCATGGGTCAAGGTATACACATCTTTAACAAGATTCCAAGTGATATCTTGGAGTTACCCTTTGAAGAGTTTAAGAATCATATAAAAAATTGCCTCCTCAAGAAGGGCTACTATACTGTAAGTGATTACTTAAATGACAAAGCAACTTGGTCATAAGCTGAGAAGGATTTTTTCTCTAGTTAATTGTGAGTCGTGTTTTACAAAATTATTAATACTGGGTACATTCTTATATTGGTTTCTGCGTTTTGAGATGAGAAGTTTGAGTATGTCATGCTCTCTGTAAACATTTCTGCGGTGGTGTCGTGTGAGGCGGGTCGTTACGTTCCCTAAAATATGGTTAAGCGAAGCGATGGCTGGTTCATGCGTCATGCTCGTGAACGAGTGCCACCAGTGGGATGGGTCTGCTCCTGGCTTCTTGTCTCAAAATATGCAGATTTTTAATGTTTTATTGTTATTAGTTTTATTTTATCGTGGCTTGTATGGCACTGTTTATTATTGACTCTTATGTTCTTAAACTATTCAAAGTTTTATTACCCTTGTTTGGCATTTATATTTATTATTTTATTTGCTACGTTTTTGGTTGGTGTGTATTTTAAAGAAACTACCTTTTGGATGTCTATTTCTTATTTATTGAAAATTATTTACTGCTATGATTACCGGGTTTTTTTATTTTGTTTTTAAACTTAAGATTAATTTGTGATGGAAAGTGACTTTACATATTATATTATGTTAAAGTCACTTTTCAATTTGACGACTCTGTATGAAATATGACAGGGAGAAAAAAATTGCCCTTGGCGAGTTTCTTGCCGGTTCTTCTCGTTACAAGGCCTCCCGCCGTAGGATTTGCGAACCGATAGCGTAGCTTCATTGACGTTCACAAGTGCTGTATCAGCCTAAAATGAATAAATGATTTTTGATTTTGATTTTTGATTTTGATATGGTCGAAATAACTACGATCGATTCACATATTTTCGTAATGACTATTGAACGACTCAACTACTGTTAATTTCACCTACGGTTGATTGAACTACAGTTGATTCAACTAACGGACGATTGGCCTAATGTTCATTTCATCTACTGGTTGTTTCGACTATGAACGACTCGCCTACAACAAGCTTATGAATTGGAAAGTTTATTAAATGGATTTGGGCGCGTTGGATTGTTTTTTTGGTTAGGGTGTCGCAAACATAAAATTTTTGACTGTTTTAGTATGAAGCGGGGACTTGCAAAATTTTCAAGAATGAATTTTATAAAAATGCAAATATCTCGAAAACGGTGCGTCATAGCTGAAATCTAACAAAATTTTCGATCCCCTACGGTACTCCGGAGATACCTAGGAGGCATCCGATGGACATATAGAAATATTTTTTTTAATTTTTTTGCTCAAAAAAATTTTGTTATTTCAAAATTTTTATATCTTTTGGGAAAAACAAAAGGGGGGACAGGGGGCGAAGCCCCCCGCCAAGGGGGCTCGGGGGTCGAAGCCCCCTGCCACCCAACAAAATGTAACAGACGTTTTAGGTTAGGTTAGGTTAGAACAGTGACCAAAACGCCGCGCGAGCCGAGCGAGCGAAGCGAGCGTGCCGCGGGAGCGGCCGGCGAAGCGCCAGAATCGACTTTATACACCCCCCCTACCCCCTACTTCAGTTTAATAGGAAATGGGAATATATATATAGTCGTTTCTGGCGCTTTGCCGGCCGCTGCCGCGGCACGGTATGTTCATGTAAACCGAACATGCTCGTCGCTTCGCTCCTCGCACCTAACAGCAATACAGTCACGACCAATAATATGTATACAACATAGGACTATATCATATTACAATATTGAATGACTTCTGTGACACTGATCGTTTTCTTTTGGAACGCTACAGTGTGACAAAGTTCTATGTTGTATTGTATACATAATATTATTGCTCGTGTCTGTACATGAGTCACTATTTTTAAACTTAATAAACCGTTATTTTAAAAATTAGTTATTTTAAAAATAGGTGTAACGACCAATAGTTATTTTGAACAGTAGGTCTTTTGACCGTAGTTATTTCGACCATAGTCGAAACGACCGTAGTTATTATGATACATACCCGAAGGTAACTATCCAACTGAGACTCCATTACGATTCAATTACGATGACGTACAAGTTTTTATAGAATACCCAATTTGTTTTAATCGTAATGGAATCGTAATTGAGTCTCAATTGAATATCAATAGAATCTTATTTAAATTAAAATTAGCAGACTTGGGGCCCTGGAGCAGAGCAGAGGAGGTCAAGCATAGTTGATTTATAAACGAAACATATGCGTCAAAAACAGCAATTTGAACTAAGAGGTTCTCACTAGATACATGATCAAGCGACGTTAAAAATAATTAAACACTCTAAAACTAGGTTATTTAATGAGTTATTTAAATTTTTTCTTTTTTGCATTACCAATGCAATTTTTATGGTCGGAGCTGGTTGTGAGACGGGTCGATTTTTTCAAAATACTTCATTTTCCATTTTTCAACTTTTAAATTTAATAAACTAATTTTTTATTTTAGTATTATTTGTTTAATATCTGAACATGATTTATAATTCGTCCATTCCTAATAATAACCTTATTTTGAAAACAAACAAAATAGATAAATCAATTCTAGATTGTATAAGATTTGCAGAAATGATTAAATGGTGATAGGAATGTTGGTTGAAGCGATTTGCTAATCTTATCACCTATCGACAAATTAATAGTTAGAGCCACGTGGAGTGGTAAATTGATAAATATCGTATTATTAAATAGCACATTCGCAAACAACTACTTAACTACTTTAAGCCCCGTTGGGTTTTTAATGTGTATTTTTTAGCGATGAAAAACCACTTAGTACTTACTGGCCAACTTAAAACGCCGATGCTTAAAACAATACCTAATGCTTGGTTGAGCTAAATTAAAAAAGCAAAATTGCCAAGTTCACATTATTTATATAAAGGAGGATGGGACAAAACGTCCCCCCAAACCAACAGATTTGAAATGTATCTCAGGTTAAAGATATTATTATAGTGACAACTTTTTACTATAGCGACATCCCTCAAATGTGTGGGAATTCTGGGAAAATATTATTTTAATATTGTTATTTACTACAAAAGTAACACCTACGTTAATAAAAAAATCTTTGATTTTGACCATTTCTAAGCGACTTAAAAAAAGGAGCTACTCAGTTTGATCTGTATGTAGGTTGCATTTGCATTTGGCTGAACCGATTTTGATGCAGTTTTCAGGAAAGTATTTTGGTATTTTAACCGACTTCAAAAAAGAAAATTCTCGGTTTGACCTAACCCCATGGATTTTGACATTGAATATGGCTATTAATATCTTTATAGATACGTATGAAATTGTCGACACACATAAGAGGTATGTTGGAGGGGGGGACAGGGCCCATACAAAATTGCCCATCATCCTTTATAAAATATAAGTTATATACAATACCCATGCATTTAACATTGAAATTTGAAAATATCTAATCATTTAAATCTAAAAGAGCATCATCATCACCCATTTTAATCATCTACATAGCAAGTAACCCATAAACCTGACGTCGTGTTCTAATAGAAGCAAATAACTTTGAGCGAAGTAGAGTTAGATTAATGACCGATCGCGATGAAAGACAGCTGTGGACACTTGCCACCTTTCCAGACAAGATTTCACGTCAGCTGTAAGTTGTAAATAATGCAATGACTTATCATTCATCACGTGAGTTGCGAGCATGACATCCTACTAGGTAGGACTTCCAAAAAGTTGAAGTATGACTATAATGAAAATAATTTTTGAACTCGATATTATCATCATCAGCAACTTAATGCCCCCACTGCTTGGGCACTGGCTATCCTTATAGATGGATAAGGAGAATGGGCCATGACATGACCCACCACGCAAGCCTATTGCGGGATATTAGCTTAAAATAAATTATATAGGTAACTAGCCCATAAACAGATTTTCGGACTTGAACCCTGAGCTACTGAATTTGCAGCGTAATAAAAAGTATGCAAGAAGGAAGCTCTTTATTGACTCTTTCTATTTCTACCTGCACTATTATATATTTAGGTCACAAATAGACAATCGCACATAGCACACACTCGGAAGCTAAACTGCAGGCCGGCACCGGGCGAGCATGAAAATTCCATTACTGCTGTTGAAATGACATATTCCACAACCACCTGTCCGTACTAAACACTTTGCTAGTTCATCAGAGTTGCTAAATATTGGAATGCGCTACCTGCGAATGTGTTCCCCGATCATTATAACCTTGGCATGCCTTGGCCTTTTCAAAGCAAGAGTGAATGGGCAAATCCTGGGTAAGCATGCAACACCCTAGACTGCATCCTGTCTGCTATGCGCTGGATAGTGGTCAAATGCATACCCAGTACAAACATGAAAAAAATCATTCACGCCGCAACTTAAAAAATATAAAACAATTTATATCACGTTCACGGCTCATTTAATAAAATAAGATTCTCTTTTCTACTTCTTTACAAATTTTATAAATGTGGAATTGACTCTGCCTGTTACATTGTCTCGCCTACGCCACGCCTTTATCAAAGTAATAACAAAATAATGCTTGTATTAGACACACAAACAATTATCCAAAACATTTAGCAAAGAAATCGTTGTAGAAATAAACATAAGTTATAACTAAATGACTTCGAAGTGAGTATGTTTGTATAAAAATAAAACAGTTTCCGTTTTTTTTTTTGCAACTTCGACTAAATACTCTAGAAAGAAAGAAAGAGAAACATTTATTGACTATACACAAATTAAAAGATGATTAAATCTAAATACATACTGCCGGCTCTACACGTTGGCCGACATTGTGGCCAATTTGGTTCCCCCTTGTTTGGCAGAACAACGTTTGATCGAATTTCACTAATTCGAACAACGTTTGAGAAAATAATCACTTTGTATAATATCGATTGACATAATTTTCATTTCATCGAATATTCATTTGCGATAACAACGTTTGCGCTAATGATCGTAAAATAGAATGTTCATTTCATCGAATATTCATTTGCGATAACAACATTTGCGCTAATGATCATAAAATAGAATGTTTATTTGATATAATAATCGTTTGGTATAAAAACGTTTGGAAGAAAAGCCCTGTACTCCTCGGAAGTCCTGTAGAACACGTGATAGGTTTGAAATAATTTTGAAATAAAATAATAACGAAATTTAAATTTCTAACCTATCACGTGTTCGACAGGACTTCCGAGCCACTCAAATATTAACGATCTTTCGACTAAATCATTATTAGTCTAGTTAAACATTCGTTTAAATAAAATTAGCGCAATTGAAAATTCGGTAAAATGACATTCGTCCAAATAAAATTAGCGCAATTGAAAATTCGGGAAAATGACATTCGTCCAAATAAATAATTATACGAAATAAAATTATGAAAAATAAACATTCGATCAAATGAATAATTCTGTGAAATGACTTTATTGTAACTAAAATTAGTCGAACAGATTTTCGACGAAACGTTGTTCTACCAAACAAGGGTGAACCGGCCAATTTACCTCCTTGGTAAGAACTTTTAAAACATTGTTTGCTGCAACATCAGTACCTAGTGCAATACTCTATGTCTCTCTAATCTCTAGTGCAATACTTTATATTTTCGTACTTTAGCAGTCACGATAAAGCCATTTTGGTCCTGTCTGCATTGGCAGTCGTTAGACCGTGGTAGCCCGCGTGGAGGGTTATGGCCCCCTTAACTTCCTCTCTTAATCCTTAACAAACGACTTTGCGATATAAAATGGCCGATAGCAATAATAAATAAATAAATAAATATGCACACCAATTATGTGTAAGCCCGTAGTTAATTTCTTATGAAACTGTGTCTACGTGAACTTGATAACGGATAAATATATACCTACTTAAATACTTTTTTAATTGTAAATACATACTTAATTTACATAGAAAACACCCAGACCAAGACAAATAGACTGTTCTTGCACACAAATATTTGTCTTGTTCGGGAATCGAACCCGAGACCTCTGGCGCAGAAGGCAGGTAGTTTACCCCTGCGCCAAATCGGTCGTCAATAATGTCTATGCAAAGAATAAATAAATATTTGACACCATCACAAACATTCTTCCGATCTCAAATTCAATATCTTAATCATCTGTGTAATGGAAATTGGAAACAACTACGGGCTTTACCACATACATACACGAAAACATATCGAGAAGTTAGTTTATCGATATTTACTCGACCGGGAAACGAACCCGGGATTCCGGATAAAGCGCCACCTTAAAAACCGATGCGCACACCCCTCGAACACGGAAGTGGTCATTAGAATGATAATGAATGTAATAATTAAATAAAGGTAATAAAATTCTTTAATGCGCCTTAATACTACAGTTACTATAGAGTTAAGTTAAAATATTCTTTTTAAAATTTGAAATTAACCAAAATGATGAAAATGATGTACATATTTAAAATCCAATTATTCTAAACAATACATTTTGTAATTGGTTTTCTGAGCAAACTATGCAGTGCACATTCGCTGCTCAGTCCACATAAACGACGTGGTTGCTCATAAAACCTTATCTGTCCCCTCGCGGGCGCGTTTGAACTGATTTCTCTACTTGCCTGGCGGTCTGTAATGAAGCAAGAAAGTGAAAAAAGTTGCATGCAAAAATGTAGTAAGCTTGTAAGGCATATGTTGTAGCCTATAAATGCATTGTTGTTTTCAAAGTAAAAAATAAATGAGAATAGTTATAAAAAACGAAAATCATTAAAAATTGAATTGGTAAAATACTATGCTATTTTTCAACCCTGTTAAACAAACAAAAACAGAATCGTGCCACAATGGTAAGCACCTTCGGCCTGCGATCGTTGAGGTTAAACAAGTTTTGCAATGGTCGGTCAGAGATGGGTAACCAATTTATTACCTCTGGCTTCAGTACTGAAGCACGGTGGAGCTCGAGGTGACCGACGACGGCTACATTTGAGTTTGTTAATAGCTACCATGTTATGGCCCATTCTCTAAATCCACCCTTAAAGACGGTCTGTGCCCCAGCAGTGGAACATTAAAAGGCTGGTGGTGGTAAAAAATAGGTACCTCAAAAGTATGTTTTGTATTGAAAACAAAGACAAAACATACCACATAACACGCACAGAATATTAACAGAGTAAGTATAACAAACAACATAAAAATATAACTAAAAAACATAATGACAAGCAGTCAAGCACATGATGTGACGTTTGAGGGCCCTGACTCAGCACAAAAACAACGTAGTCTTACTTGTCCTACGTAGGTCATTCAGTGGCTAGAATGACCCAGAAACGCTCAATTCAGTCCTGGCCCTGACGCGCACAGAAAACATTAAGCCTTCCCGACCCGTGGTTCACCTGACAAGTTCACCTGGGTGGACTACGGAGACTTGTTCTGACCCTTGGTACACCTATGAGGTGTACCAGGGGCACCGCTATAAATTTTATTATCCGTAGTTCACTCGAGAGATGGTCTATTGCTACTTTGAAAATAGTATGTTGAGGTGTACCATGTAAACTACTATAAACTTTATTATCCATTGGTCTAAAAGTATACCACTGAGCAACAGGGGCAAATACAAGAGGGGGGGCAATAGGGGTGCTTGCCCTCCCCCCTCCCCTCCTGGCACACAATTTTACATAATACAAAATTATTGCATTCATCATTTTACCACTGGAAATAAGCTTGAAACTGTTTAGGATTGAAATGGGATAAGTAACTTTGATTAAAAAAAAATTATTTTGTTTCAAAATAGAACGGCCTTCAAAAAAAAAGCCATCAAAAAGTAATAAATAATACCTCTAATATTGTATTTTTTGATGGCATTTTTTTTGAAGGCGGTTCTTTTATTTAACAATTTTTTTTTATTTCACTCTTTTCAGTGCATATGTAGTTCATTACGACGAGGTAACCCGGTGGAGGGTGGACTACGGATCTTAGTAAGTATCCGTGGTCCATCCAGGTGGACCACGGGTCCACGTCGGTATCCGTAGCTCACCCGGGTGAACCACGGGTCTGCGTCAGTGTCCGTAATCCACTCAGGTGTACCAAGGGTCAGAGCAAGTGCCCGTAGTCCACCCAGGTGAACTTGTCAGGTGGACCACGGGTCGGGAACGACATTAAGGTTGTACGAATCAGTGTTCTTGCAGTATTATCAGAAACTAAGATCTTTATATGTTTTAGAAACTCGAAACCCCAAACTGTGAAGTGATGTTAAATAAATTTTAATTGTAGCTTTTCTAATAACTAAAAAAAAATCTTAGTTTCTGATAATACTGCAAGAACACTGATTCTTACAAGACTGCAGCCTTAAGACAGAGAAAAAGAAATAAAAAAATAATAATTTAAAAACACGACTGCCGAAATCGAACTAAAAAGTAAAAAAATAGATACACCATACATACATTAACCCTAAGCAGAACAAGTCTCTCTCCTTGCACTCGGGGTACCATAAAATCTGCTTTTCAGCACTCGTGTAAAAAACAGGCTCTTATTGCCTCTTATTGGGGTACCACGCTGTGGAATACTTAAATTTAAAAGGTCCCGCGACTGCAATGAGAGCTTGTGTTGTTTAGGGTTAATGTATGTATGTGTGTATGTATTTTTAACTTCTTAGTTCGAATAATGGAAAATGAATTATTTAGAAAAAATCTACCCGTCTCACAATCAGCTCCGATGGGACTCGAACCCACGATCTTTCTCTTTCCGGGCGACTTTCTTGACGTGCACAGAAAACATTAAGGTTGTACGAATCAGTGTTCTTGCAGTATTATCAGAAACTAAGATCTTTATATGTTTTAGAAACTCGAAACCCCAAACTGTGAAGTGATGTTAAATAAATTTTAATTGTAGCTTTTCTAATAACTAAAAAAAAATCTTAGTTTCTGATAATACTGCAAGAACACTGATTCGTACAAGACTGCAGCCTTAAGACAGAGAAAACGAAATAAAAAAATAATAATTTAAAAACACGACTGCCGAAATCGAACTAAAAAGTAAAAAAATAGATACACCATACATACATTAACCCTAAGCAGAACAAGTCTCTCTCCTTGCACTCGGGGTACCATAAAATCTGCTTTTCAGCACTCGTGTAAAAAACAGGCTCTTATTGCCTCTTATTGGGGTCCCACGCTGTGGAATACTTAAATTTAAAAGGTCCCGCGACTGCAATGAGAGCTTGTGTTGTTTAGGGTTAATGTATGTATGTGTGTGTGTATTTTTAACTTCTTAGTTCGAATAATGGAAAATGAAGTATTTAGAAAAAATCTACCCGTCTCACAATCAGCTCCGATGGGACTTGAACCCACGATCTTTCTCTTTCCGGGCGACTGCTCTCATCACTGAGCTACGGAGTCGTTGCGAGAAGCGTCGAATTTATCCAATACTTCTTACTCGCTGTATAGTCAGCGTTAATTTTATCAATGTGGAGATATTACTACCCTCACACGCGAAAGAAATACCTTTCCAGGTATTTGGTAATCGCTAAAGATGAAATTACTATTGCAAGTTACTTTAATTTTTAGTTTTTTGCATTCACAATGCAATTTTTATTATTTCTAAATACTTCATTTTCCATTTTTCAGTAATAAAGAAAACGACTCCGTGGCCGCTCAGTGGTTAGAGCAGTCGCCCGGAAAGTGAAAGGTCGAGGGTTCGAGTCCCATCGGAGCTGATTGTGAGACGGGTCGATTTTTTCTAAATACTTCATTTTCCATTTTTCAGTAATAAAAATTGCATTGTGAATGCAAAAAAACTAAAATTGCCAAATACCTGGAAAGGTATTTTTTCGCGTGTGAGGGTAGTAATATCTCCACATTGCTGAAATTAACGCTGACTATACAGCGAGTAAGAAGTATTGCATAAATTCGACGCTTCTCGTAACGACTCCGTAGCTCAGTGGTTAGAGCAGTCGCCCGGAAAGCGAAAGGTCGTGGGTTCGAGTCCCATCAGAGCTGATTATGAAACGGGTCGATTTTTTCTAAATACTTCATTTTCCATTTTTCAGTAAGTAATAAAAATTGCATTGTGAATGCAAAAAACAAAAAATTAAAATAACTTCTTAGTTCGATTTTATCACCCGGTGGTACTCAACTATTAACTGAAGATATCTAGGTTTCTTTAACAGCAATAAAACAACCGGAAAATAAATTCGAAAAACACACTTGCACGGTACATCAAAGTTTTAAGTTTAAAATATAGAATATGAAATTAGTATTAACATTCCACACCAATATTTCAACAATGGTTTCTTTTTAACAAAACCTTCATTACCCACTGTAAATAACTTTTGTTTAGACGAGTAAAATCGCTTAATGCAAACGCTCCCTCAGCTCTCGGGATTGAAGTACCAGCAACAATGACGGTCTTTGGCTTTTGTAATACTTTATTATGTGCCGGCAAAGATCCCCTGACAAAACTTTATTGGAACATCGCGTATAAGCAGTCGACTTCGTACGAGGCACTACTTATAACAGAACGTATTCGAGAGTCCTTTGAAGCCTTACGAAAAATTATTGGGATGTTTCCGCTCCAAGGACTATTACATTTCCATTTTTGTTAAAATGAATGTTGGAAAAAGTTGGCTCTGTATTATTAACTTGAATTTTAAAGTTAAGCTATAATCTTGAAAGATAGCGTAAACTGAACGCTATGACTGAAAAAGGTAATTTCTTGAAAGTTTGGTCTAATAAACTATTAGGTGCTATTATGTAGGTAACTAGAAACAACAATGACACTTGTAGTCCATTCTTAATTCAAAATATGATTTACCTATTTATTTGTATTACAAAAACTTTCATGTACATTGACATTATAATTATATAAAACAATAGGGTACCAAAATTCGTACGTATACGGATGAATTTAATACATACCTACTTCTACATTATTATTGCAATGTCAAAAGCATTTTCATAAAATATAATAACTTCTTCTCATACGGTAAAGTAACATTCCTTACCATTAAAGTATAAGATATATAAAATTCAAAGTCCTGACTGACTGACTGACTGACTGACTGACTGACTGACTGACTGACTGACTGACTGAGATATCAACGCACAGCCCAAACCGCTGAACCTAGAGACTTCAAATTTTGCACATAGATACGTTATACAGTGTAGGCATCCACTAAGAAAGGATTTTTGGAAATTCCACCCCTAAGGGGGTGAAATAAGGAATAAATGTTTGTATGAAAGTCCGTCAGTTTTGAAGTTAGGATCTTCAAATTTTGTATTTATGCTGGCAATTGAAAATTAAGATTTACCTGTGTCAGCGTTTTTGACAATTCCACCCCAGAAGGGGTGAAAAGGGGGATGAAATGTTGTATCTGGAAAGTCCTTCATTAAATTTATTATTTAGGCTTATGGTCGGAAAGTAAAATAAATAAGCAAAAACATGTTTCGTATTTTTTCGAAAATCAACCCCTTAGAGATTAAATGGGATATAATAAACCTAAAAATCGATATTGATGTCGTTATTGATGTTTTATGGGATGACGATTGCAAAAATGGCATTTATTTTGATGTTTAACACGCTGAACATAATTCAACCCCTAAAAGGTTGCAATAGGAGTGAATTTTGAATGAAAAATCAGGGGTAAAATAGACATTTGAACTTGAAACTTTGTAGGCTTACTTCTTAAAACAAATAGGCAACACATTTCGTACTTTTCCCAAAATCAAACCCAGGGGGTAAAATAGGGGATGAATATGTGTATAAAAGTCAGTCAGTTTTGAAGTAAGGATCTTCAAATTTTGTATTTAGACTGGCAATTGAAAATTAATATTTTCCTGTGTCAGCGTTTTTGACAATTCTACCCCCGAAGGGGTGAAGAGGGGGATGAAATGTTGTATCTGGAAAGTCCTTCATTAAATTTATTATTTAGGCTTATGGTCGGAAAGTAAAACAAATAAGCAAACACATATTTCGTATATTTTCGAAAATCAACCCCTTAGAGGTTAAATGGGATAAATATACCTAAAAATCGATATGGATGTCGTTATTGAGGTTTTATGGGATGACGATTGCAAAAATGGCATTTATTTTGATGTTTAACACGCTGAACATGATTCAACCCCTAAAAGGTTGAAATATGGGTGGAGTTTTGAATGAAAAATCAGGAGGTAAAATAGACATTCCAACTTGAAACTTTGTAGGCTTACTTCTTTAAGCAAATAGGCAACCCATTTCGTAGTTTTCCGAAAATCAAACCCAGGGGGTAAATAGGGTATAGAAACCTAAATCATCTTAAGTACCCTAAAAGTTCGTGGTACCTTAGCTACTCAGAACTAACTTTTTGGTTGTGAAACAGACACTTATTATTAACTAGCTTCCGCCCGCGACTTCGTCCGCGTGAACATTCGAGACAATACTTAGGGGACAAATAACCAGGATAAAAAGTATTATATGCTTTAATTTCATAAAAATCCGATCAGCCGTTTTTACGTGATTAGGCAGGTCCTCTCTCACCAAGTGAGCAGCCTCGTGCGAGGCCCGCCGCACGTGGCAAACGTTCTGCCTCGCGCGAGGCTGCTCGCTTGGTGAGGGAGGACCTGCCTAATCACGTAAAAACGGCTGATCGGATTTTCATGAAATTAAAGCATATAATACTTTTTATCCTGGTTATTTGTCCCCTAAGTATTGTCTCGAATGTCCACGCGGACGAAGTCGCGGGCGGAAGCTAGTTAAAGTATAAGAAGAAGTTAATTGGGCAATATTATGAAATACTTTATTATAGTTATTGAAATTTTCACAATGCAATGTTTATTATTGAAAAATTGAAAATGAAGTATTTAGAAAAAATACAACCCATCGGAGCTGGTTGTGAGACGGGTCGATTTTTACTAAATACTTTATTTTCAATTTTTCAATACTGTTTAATAAATGAGTTATGTATTCCTACTATTTAACTTTGAATGAGTTAAGTGTTGTGAGGCAACTTTGTTTTCTTCGAAATTTGATTTAAACGTAATACCCTATTAAAACGTGTTTTAACTCAAATTCTTAAAAATTTAAACAAAGCCCTGAATCACGGCTTAATTTTTTTCCAAGATTTCTGGTTTATTTTCTGGTATTGCATTGTTGGGTTTTTTTTTATGTATAATGGGCTTGCTCTCTTGGCTTCACACTGAACCTTAGGGTTGAGAAGAAGCCTAAGATGGAGCGAGCTTACCCAGAAGCAGCCTATTCACTCTAGCTTTAAAAATGTTAGGGTTGTAGTCATTCAAATATATCGATTATTATCGCATTCCGTTTTTAATCTATTTAAATTCAAATAATAAGAACATATTACCTTCGAGCAACGCGGGCCTTCCGCGACCCGCGTTGCTCGAAGCATATTATTTAATACATGCATAATTAAATTAGGCAGAATTTTTATCATTTATTAGATTAAACATTGAGTCAAATTTTGATTAAACTCACTGTGATTAAATATGAAATTAAATTATAAATGTATTAAACTATGTAGTTGCTCTTATATAACATTACAGGTTTGAGTTGAGCCCTTTACTTTTTGTTTTAGTTTATAAATACTTTTTAGGATTTTATTGATTTATTTATCCATAAGTTTATCTATAATATTCTTTGGCAATCCATTCAGAATCTGAGGAAGGTTACATATTTATACCCTTTTCCCATAATCATTGTTACATGGCTGTAGGTTTTTCATACATAGGTAGATGCTTTAGAGCGCGTAAATATTTTGGTCATTCAAGTCTTAGTTTTTAAACAATTTTAAACTGTCATTATTTTATTATTACAATGGGAGGTTTGGTTTTATAAAACACATTCATAACATTACAATATCTCCCTCAATTCATTAGAAATTAATTTTCAGGGGTACTTGACAATAGCTTTCAATCGTCTGACTTGGAGGTTGTAAATGTTCTGCAGATAAGTTTTATATCTACGCCCATAGCTTGAAATACAATAACCGTACCCATAAGTGACTCAATATTACTGAGTCAGTATTCTTTCATCACGTGTCGTGTTCTCTTACGAGTAGGTACTTACTTTCAAAACACTCCACACTCCAATAGACTGATTTAAACGCTCGTTAACTGTACTAAAATTACTTCGTGAATAATTCATATTGGATGAGAAATATGATGACAAGATTTTAAAAAGGGAAATGGAGGGATATTCAGTGGAATTAGTCACTGCCATATCACATTTTTTGTGTGAAAACAGTGGGGATCTCCCGGAGAGCGAGTACATTACATTGCTTCTATCTGACCTGTTAGTTAAGGTTCAATGGATAACGCGCAGCTACACTAGGTGAAACTTGGAATAAAAATAATAAGTGATAAAAATATTTATTTCAGTTCAGTTTCAAGGTAGAAGCGCACTACTCCCGTAACCCTTAATGACTGAAGAACTGGCTATCTTATCTCTACCTGCCGGACCACAACAATGCTAAAAACATCGTTGCTATGGCGTCAGACTAACCTCTGGGTCTACTGGTACTACTGGGATACCGGTGGTGTGTTATGTACCACTAGACCATAGAGGCAGTTAATCCTACTTCCTACTAATATTATAAATGTGAAAGTTTAGATGTTTGGATGTATAGATGTTTGGATGTTTGTATGTTTGTTACTCAATCACGCTACAACGTCTTAACGGATTTGGCTGAAATTTGGGACACAGATACTTTGTAGCCTGGAGAGGAACATAGGCTACTTTTTATCCTGGAAAAATATCACATTCTCGCGGGATAGCGTCGTCCACGCGGGCGAAGCCGCGGGCGGAATGCTAGTCAAATTATAAAATGGTCCCGGTTATAAAATCTAAGTAGGTATAAGTTTTTGTTACCTACTTACCGATTTTGGATCTCTAAGATACTACTTATAATAAAAGTAGGTACGTATTTGCCATTTTAACCTCTAGAGACCCCGCGACCTCAAGCGAGTACATAGACTTCAAAAAATTATACCATCGTCGCTATTAAAGATTTCGTATTTTCCCGCGCACAATTTCTAGAGTGGACTATGTTCACACGGCTTGTCTGTGAATGAGCCAGGCAGCGACCAATCAGCGATCAGTGTGGCAAAGAATATCTGGCTGGACGGACCGCATGATGGCACGTGGTAAGTTAATCCTAATATATCCATGCTAAAACCTAATTATACTATTTAATTTTATAATAATAATATAATGTTAGGTACCTAATGTTGTAAAGTGCTTTTATTTTGTAAATTAATTAACAAAAAATAGGTCATCCATGCTATTCAATATTATGTACTCGTGCGAGTACGTCCGGTCCCAATTGAAGTGCATTTCTATGTACTCATGTGAGGCATGGCTAAATATAGGTGTTTATTTTTTTATTTTCAGGTAGTATATTAGACGACAAGATTCTTCAAGCACTTAACGACTCAGATGGACTATCAGACGGTAAAGGAGACATAGATCTAAACCCCACACATGGGGTTATTAGTTCAAGTTCCGACAGTGAAAGCGATAGAGCGATCATCCACACGAAGACTTACACGATGACGATGACTCTGAATGGGACGTGGTTCCAAGCCCAGCGTTTCCACCTCCAGAAATCAGTTTAGCACAACCACTACATAGAGGACCAGGTCGCCGCCCATCGAAGGGTCTTACAAGAGGTCGCAGCGCAGGCCTTCTGGACAGACGTCACGTGGACGAATGACGGCTTCTCGTGGTCGACCCTTAACTCGAGGACGTGGATCCAGGGTGCGTACACGTGGAATCTCTGCACGTAGGCTTCAACCAGGATTGTGTGATTGGAATGGTATGGCACTGCTTCACCAAATAACTGATTTGAACCAGCCATCATACATACCTCGGGATATGACGGATTGGGAGCCATACAAACAAATTTATAAATGACTTCATAGATGTGCCTTTTTAGAAATTATTGTAAATATAATAGTAAATATAATTTTTACAAATTATTGTAATATAAGTATAATATAAATAATATTGATTTACAACAGAATCTTGCTTTTTTTCTACACCCAATCTACCATATGGTAAGTACTCAGACGAGGACACAGTCCTGATGTACTCGTGCGAGTACATAATGAAAAACTAACAGGAAAAACCAGATAATTTTTTTTAAAATTTTCTTACCTTCAGTAGGCTGTATAAGATTAATGTGCAATATAAAATTTTAAGTTTTTTGATATTTTTTTCTCCGGTCTCTAGAGGATAAATATCCGCTCGTAAGAATAGACTAGAAGTCGAAGTGTAGGTATCTGTAACCATCGAGTGGTCGTTCCTCTTAGGCGGCGCCAGCTCGTCTCGTCTGCACGACACTCCGATGCATACTGATATTTACGCGCCATTCAGTGCTCAATACAGGTAACTATACCAATTCAATGTCGCTGAAGCTATGCCAAGATTTTGACAAAGTTTCACTTATTGGAATACCTGAGACTTTGTTATACCTAGTCTTCTGTTGATTTTGGCCGTTTTAAGAATGATGAAAGCGATGGCGATAATTTAGTCGAGACCAAGATTTGTCTTCTCAAAATATCCCCTAGTGAGAACAGACTAGGAGTCGAAGTGTATCTGTAACCATCGAGTGGTCGTTCCTCCTTGGCGGCGCCGGCTCGTCTCGCCTGCACACCACTCCCTACACATGCATGGCTAATACACGACAACGACCGATATTTACGCGCCATTCGGTGCTCAGAACAGGGAACAACACCAATTAATGTTGACGAAGTTTTACTTATTGAAATACCGGTAAGCTTATTGGGGAGTGTAGTGTGATATAGTTTTCTGTAGGTGACGTAGGTGTTCATTGTTTTAGGAATGATAGTTTTCAAGTCAAGTAGGTATTTCAAACTTAACGACATCGGTGATCAATCGTGCCGCTCTGTTTAGTATTGTCTCGTGTAAAAAACAAATATTCATAAAACCTCGTAATTTTTTTAAACATCTTTTATATTATTTTAGCTAAGAAATACCTGCTGGTTTAAGCTTAATGAATTAGTTAATTGTAAAAAAAATATTATTTTTTGCTGACTGTAATTTAATAATGTAGGTATTATCATCCAAACCAAGCTTATAGGTATGCGTTTCAGCTCAATCAGTAACTGGTCCAAATCAGTTCCAAGATTTGACTCACACTAACAAACAAATTAAATAAAAGCTTCTTCTAACCGTCAAACTCAGGAAGAACATTATTAATCACAGCCAGTAGGTAGGTACTTGACTCCGTCAAGTTGAGCATCTGAACTACCTTATTAAGTTAAATAACCCTAACTGAAATTGACTTTCAAAGGATTGGTAATTAGTAAAATTTATATTTGATACGTTTAAACTGAGAGTCGGTTATACGGTCGATGAGGTAACATTTTTAAAACAACAAAAATATTGAACATAAAAAAAATCTACCCGCCTCACAACTAGCTCTAACGGGCCTCGAAACCCACGACCTTTCACTGTCCGGGCGAATACTCAGTGAAACGTCATGTGTCTGATCGAGTCCCGTCTAATAATACTTCATTTTCAATAATTAAAATCGCATTGTGAATGCAAAATAGTAAAAATAATTTGAAATTGATGGGTGATTAAATGGTTTTTTTATTAGTTACTAGCTTTCCTATATAACACTTCTTCCTTGTCCAAGACGTCTATACCAAAATGCATCGAAATAAGTACATTCACTGATCTAGGCATGAAAAGGTACTTAACAGATAACAGATTACTGATATTTGTGAAAGTATGGATTTAATGATTGTTTTTGGTGATAGTGTTAGTTCATTTTACTTAACATGAACTAACTTACTTATGTGTTACGACGTAAATCTTATTGTAGCGTGTAAAATATTTCGAGCAAATTATCAAAAGTGCTGGCAAATGGTGTGATATGTGCTGAGTTTTACAGCAGTAATAACTCATAAGGGGGCGTAATGCGCGTGAAATAGATTCAGCGAGAGGACTTTCGTCGCTAAAAAAAATACAATTTAAAAGAGAATTTTCGGTGATTTTCAACTTTTTGCTTAATGTAGCGATTCCATAATGCAACTCACTTGAATAAAAGTAATTGCATCAATTTGAACAAACCTGCTTACAAGCTGCAAGTTGTATTTCAATAGCTTATACTTGTACATTACTGTGTGGACTAGTGGTGATACTACAGGAACAATGTCCTCTCATCTAATTTTATTTTTGTTGTTCAGTGCCCCTAGCATGAGAAAATATCGTTATGGTAATCGAGTAGCAAACTATACCGTCCTTTAAAAGCTTTAAAAGTCAAATATGTATTGTATTTCAGTTCCATATACGACCGATAGAGGCGCTGTTCAGGTTTTTATACAAAATTATACGATCACGATAACCATTACGATAACGATAGTTTTTCGTGCTAGGGGTACTGTTTACTGTAAAATGTACAATAGGGTTGACATATAATATATTCCAGGATAAAATCCTCTTTAAAATAGTAGAATTAAAAAAACTTGTAGATGATTTTTTTTCAAGTGACGCGCAAATTGAACACGTAAACGTTTGTTGCTCGTTTTTAGCTTATTGTCAAGAACTTTGAAACTGTCAAGTTACTCATATTTTTAATATTCAAGTAACTTTTGTAAGCAAATGTGACGTCATACAAGCATTCATGACTTGCCTTACCTAATGTTTAAGTTAAAAAACAAAAAAAAAATTAAACTATACCCTTAAAAAATTGCAAACAAACAGGCACTCACTTCCCAAAAACACGTAAAAATAAATTCTTGTTATAATTATTTAAATGTAGTTTAAACCAATCGTCGACATACACAAACATGGTATTGTTTCAACCTATGTTTTTATTCATTAGTAGGTACATAATGCCTAGAGTACGCACAATAAAAAACAAATAATATAATAATAATAATAACGTTTATTTAAAAATAATAATAAATTAGTATACATTAGGTAATTATCAAAATAATTTCAGGCATCTGTTGCCATACTAGACCGGAGTCTGTACATACGGCCTACAGCGCCAAAACCCCAAGAACAATCTGAAATAGTATTTTAACATAATAGTTTTCTAAGTTTAATTTACATATAATTCAGACTTAACAAAAAGAAAAATAATTGTATACATTTTTTTTAATGAGTAATAGTACATTACAGCCGAGGACAGGTAAGTAAGAAATTACATTGTCGAGGATGGTTTGAAGCACGAGCCGCAGGCGAGGGCTTTAATCATTCGAGGCAAGGTAATTTGCTTACCGTACAAGGCTTGTATAGTGCTTTTCTCAAGAAATGCGAGGAAATAAAAAAAAACTGTTTAACTAAATAATATTTATTAAAATTAATACATATCACACATGTTCGGGCAATTATTAAATGTAAATGTTATTGTTTTCCCGGGCACACTTATGTATAAATCGCCCATAATAATATTATTTTAATGATGTATCATTAAAATACGCCAACAACACAGATTACGAAAACGTATGCGCCTTTTTTCACTTTTCCAAATCAGATCGTAGGTTTTCATATATCTTTCTTTTGGTTTTGCTGGCAGTAAGTTTTCTGTTATTAATTTTGCTTCTGCTCTCATATTTGGTGGAGTAGGTACATACAATGTCTGTATAATGTTTTATTGGCAGAACTCATTTTGATAATTTATTACACAATATAAACTGTATTGATATCAAATCAACCGCTGAAAATCATTCCCGCCGTTTTTTTAATATTGGTTTGTGAGGCCATGTGAAACGGTCATACAGCCTATTGATACTTACTACTTGCCACTAAAATGCGCAACTTCAATACCCGCTTCTGGGCGGTAGATGGCGCTGTACATATTTCCCATACAAAATTACTCGTAAAGGATATTTTGTCTATGATAAATCTCATTTTGTTTTTTCGATTGATGTTCGTGCTAAGGGTACATAGCGCTTGTGGTACAATACGAAGTAATATAGTTTGTGCGCACCGTATTAAAAAAAAGTTACTTAACTAACTATGATAAAATAATTACTTAGATAATAATAATAATAATGTGGCTGTATGGTGCAAATATCCCTTTGCTTTTTCTGTTTTTATACACAGGAATAACGAAAGAAAAAATAAAGAAAAAAAGTTGGTAGTACCATTGCAGATCACTGCAGTAATGAATTTCAGTACTTACTTACTGCACTAAAATCAGTGCAGTAAGTAAGTACTGAAATTCATTACTGCAATGATTTTCAAATTTAGAATGTTTACCTCGGAAAAGTGCCACGTACTGCATTCTTTTCTCAAATATAATATTAACATTTCAGAGCATAAGTGTGAAAATAATATTTACCTATTGAATACAATTGTATGTAAAAAAGTAACCTGTAAATGGTTAAAGTCACTCTCCTATGAAAAAACAGAAATCTTACTTAAAGTTACAAAGTAAATTAAAAAGTAAGTAGATTAAAATACTTATAAAGAATTTAAGAAAACTGACACAACCTCTCACACACACTCACACACTTACATCGTACACACCGAGAGGAACACTAACACATAAGTTAATAATTAACTTTTCACACTTATGCTCTGAAATGTTAATATTATATTTGAGTAAAGAATGCAGTACGTGGCACTTTTCCGAGGTAAACATTCTAAATTTGAAAATCACTGCAGTAATGAATTTCAGTACTTACTTACTGCACTGATTTTAGTGCAGTAAGTAAGTACTGAAATTCATTAAAAAGTTAAGCACCTGTCGTTGTTTCAGCTTCACGATTTAACACAAGTTGTTAAGTTATTCTGAAATTAGAACAATGTATAAGATGGTGTTCAATATTTATTTATTTTATTTTATTAATGACTAGCTGTCAAATTATATAGCCTATTAGCATTTCTCGATAAATGGACTATCCAACACATTTTTTTTTATTTGGTCCAGTAGTTTCTGAGATTAGCGCGTTCAAACAAACAAACTCTTCAGCTTTATAATATTAGTATACATAAAATAGCAAATATAAAGTGCCCACTTGAACCATATTCATCTCCTAATGTAATCTATATTTATTATCAAAAACTATTACAGATAGACTAATAAAATTAGTATGAAATTCTGTTTTAAATAATTATGCCTCCTTCGATTAAGGCAACATACATAAAACTTATTGACGATCATTTTAGTAATTGAAATCAAAACCACCATTTCGCTAGGTACATAAAAGATAAACCGGACATCGAATATCCACAACCATGGCTAAATTTAATAGCCGAGAACATTTCGTGAATGTGTGAAACCGCATCGAATTGAAATACCGATTCGGATAGTCGTTCCATATTAATTGAGTAGCACAGATAATAAAACTTTGTTTTATTTTGCTTTTCTTTATCATTGCGAATACGTTTTTAAATAATAAAATTTTATTATGTAAAAGAAAATTAACGTACTTAATTGACTACGTAGAAAGTGGTAAATAAAATAATAAGTCTTTAGCTATAGCAATAGCCGTAGCTCGAAAAACTCTCGCTATCGTGATCGTATTATTTTGTGTGAAAGCCTGAGCAGCGCCTCTTTCGGTAGTACAAGGAACTAAAATTAAATTCATGTTTGACAGCAGAACTTTGACAGCTTTTGAAGTGCGGTATAAATTACTATTTGATTATTACCTACCATATTTTCATGCTAGGGGTACATGCCACGTCATGTGGGACATAGAAAGTTTGATAAGCGTCTTTTTAAGCGCAAGCTACACCGCCTACACTAAGGCTGTGTAAAATGATCGAGTTGCCGCAGTGACTAAGGTCCAGTTGCTCGAAGCTTGGTTACGTTAACTTTAGGGTTAAATTATGGTTAAAGTAAAAATAACCGGCGGTCAAATTAAAAAATCGTTGTGAAGAAAGAGCAGTCAAATTACACATTTAACGGCTGTCGAAATAACCGACAGGGTGGGGGTGGTTTAAATTTTGACATTAGTAATTAAGGGAAAGATAATGAAATAGTATAGACAACATTTTTAATCCAACATATATTTTTTTTGATCGAGGTCAAAATTGACAATAGTAAAATTTTAACTTTAACTTTACTGTAATGTACGAGCAACCGGAACTAAGAGGTACCTACCACTAAATTAAAAAAAAAACATAACATCTCTCGAAAAACTTACCCCTACTTCTGTTGCAGTAGGGTAAAATACATGTAGAACCGTTATATTACCGTTACCGTTACCGTTACATTGGATTTTTTATCCAAAACGAGGTCGCACTTAGTCTTCATCACACTTTATGTTGGCTGAAAAAAGGGCTGAACGAAGCACACTGAGTAGTGTGTTTCCGGAATCCGCAACCATCGAGGAACTGGCTTATCTCATCTTATCTCTAACTACCGAAGCACAAAAATAACAAAACATGGTGACATAAATGGTGATAGCTAGCCAGGCGGCCAGAGAAGAAGTCCTACCACCAACCAATAATTTAATCGATTGAATTTAAAAATAAGTATGCATAAGCTCTTTTCTAGACTTTGATTAATGTATTAATAATAATATCATCAACAGTAATAGATTATTTAATTTAAATCTAATAATGCGCATTAGACAATGTTTCACAAATTTCACAATTGCAACGCCGTAAACGGTAAAACAAATTGTCAGCTCGAACTTCTTGAAAATCACTAAAGAGTTATGACGACAATTTCGTAATTAAAGTCAAGGCACGAACACTGATAAGCTTTCAGCGATCCGACGCGGGCCTTGCATTTAATTTCAATTTCCAGTAATGAGGGTGAAAAGTGCATATTTCATAGCCGCCGGGCCCCGCGGGCGTTAAGTGGGGTATTTTATTGGCTTATTATACAATATTCTAAGCTAAAAATTGCGGAAAGAGTACGTTTTTAATTGGGCAGTGCGCTCGTATGGTGCTGACGGGAGTATTATTCATAGCTGCTTCAGAGTTCGGAGCCAACACTCCGTCGCCCCGTTTTAGAGCTTTTTTTTCATCGCAACTGGGGACTTTTTTAGCCCAGTTTGAGTTTTCTGAAATAGATCGAGTGCTTTGTAAGATTTAGTAATGTTGTGACAAAGGCTTTACTTCGCTGAATGCATGCATTGGAATGTTATGGGAATTAATTAGCAAACGCAATAGGCAACACATAATAGAACATAAAAGAGGCTGCGTACTCTGATCCAGCTTTTATTGCGTCCAGCCATAAATATCGTTAAAGGTATAACTATTATGTTTTTTCCTAAAAGTTTAGTTTATCTTGTAGAAATCGTTGAGTCTCAATTTTTCAATTAAGGTCAATTGTTTTAACCGTATTTTTTATTATTTTCTTGCCTAAACACTGCAGTAAAAATGTCATTCATGTAAGAAATAGATTAAACTTGGAGATGTATTGATAATAAAATATGCTTTCAGCGGGAAAGCAATATCACAAAGTGATTCTACAGCTACCGCACCTTCAGGTAATGATCAAAATATATTTTATCTCTCTGACAACCCTTAATACAACTGCTTAGATATTATTATAACTTGGCAATGCTATAGTCTCGCTCATGCTTATCATTCATGTAAACACTTTTTTCACCTTAACAATAAAGCGAAACCGTCGACAATACTCTACTAGAAGCGGAATATTTGTATAAGAACTTGGAAGTTACTAATATCTTAATTCTAACTAAATGTACATAAACATTAGAAAGTTCAATAACCTTAGTCATACTTTTGTCTGTTCAAAAAATATACGTAAGTTACAAACAAATAAAATCACTAAATAAAAGTGCATGCTACAAACCGGTTTTACAACTCGCTGACGCCATTATTAAAATTCAGTGCATAATAAAATTGAGCATAAATTTTATTTATTTTTACTCATCAACAAAATTATAACATTTGGTAATATTATCATACAAAGAGGTTTACTATTGCCATCTCGTGAGCATTTTCAACAACAGCTACTTTCAGTGCTTCTTACTGATTTTTTTTACTCAAAGAGGAATATTTAATACAATTTAAAGGGTGAGTTTGTCTTTATATCCACAAATTCTTTTGATCCATAAGTAGACTAATAAAGTGTTATTAAATAAAAACCTTCTAACGTAGATATATTGTGTTGTGAATCGCAAGTTTAGCTATAATTCTCTTAATATATTAAAACCAACACGATTGATAATAAGATAATATAAATTAACATTAATAATTTATAAGCAACATAAAATAATAAAGTCAGCATGATACCACAGTTTAATAAAACGCAGTTACGCGCCACGCCACATATTTTTTTAACGTGTTAATGCTGTTGTAATGTTGATCTTCTTATTAAATGCTTTCCAAACAAGAGAGCATCGATTTACAATTTTATCTCCAATATTTGTTTTTGTAACTAAGTCGGCTTCTACAAGCGGTTAACGCAAACAACGTGCAATCGCCACTCTTGTTTATTTTTATGGCTGTAAGATGTTACTCTGTAAACAATAGTAAACAAATGAACGCCGCGGCGGAAAAGTGATGACAGGTTATGAGAATATTTTGAATACTTACTTCGAAACGTGTGAACGTGGGGTTAAAAAAAGTTTTTTGAGTGCTATCAACAGGTGTTATCCAATTTGGGTAAGTATGATATTCCAATCGTTAGAAGTTATTTAAAAATTAAATTTAAAAAGTAACTCTGAATATGAAAGACATTAAAAACGATATTATAATCAATCGTCTGTCTACCTACTCTGTATCTGCATATAATATGCATGGTCTGTTATATAACTTATATTGAAGATCTTATAACATCTGACGTAAGGAATTTAATCAAAGATTACAAAGTATCCTACTTCCTACTAATATTATAAATGTGAAAGTTTAGATGTTTGGATGTTTAGATGTTTGGATGTTTGTATGTTTGTTACTCAATCACGCCAAAAGGGCTGAACGGATCTAGCTGAAATTTGGAACATAGATAGGTACTTTGTAGCCTGAAGAGCAACATAGGCTACCTTTTATCCCGGAAAAGTATCACATTCCCACGGGATAACGTCGTGTAGTCCACGCGGGCGAAGCCGCGGGCGGAAAGCTAGTTCTATATAAAAATGGATACTCCTATATTTACAGTTGAATAAAACCTGAATTAACTAAGCGGTCTTTAGCAAAGCCAACGGGACAATTTCTTTAAAAGCCCTTAATATCTTTTTAAGAGTTCTTATCGCTAAAGGGGTACTAAACAAGCCGAGTTGCGAACATTATTTAGAAAAAAGGAAGCCACGCCAAGTTTACTTGTTTCGAAGAGTCGGCTTGCGGTGGCATCCTGATAACGGAATATTTGCGGCCGGGCCATTAACAAATTACCCCTTTATATACTCCCTTAAAAAGAAACGTGTAGACTTCTTTATTTAGCTGATAATACCTCCGATTTTGCATACACGACCGCGTGCTATCGCCGTCGGTTGAATAGACACATTCATAACATCCTATCTTGTACGACGTTAAGGGGACATAAAGTTGCACGAGCATAGCTAAGTGAATTAAAAAGCTTGGCTTTAAAAGTGGCTTTTATTTAATATAGCACCTTAAATGGTAATATGTTTTGTTGTGGAATTGAATTTCAGTAAGAAAGCCTCTACTGTATGTACACTAAAGCCCAAGATCAATCAGGGTGGCGTGTATTTGAGGAGGCCTACACTCAATAGTGGGTGACCATAGGCTGAAGAAGAAGAAGGAAAAAGTCTCATAATGGATTATACTTTGTTCAAGGTAGGGGGACCCATGCAAGCAAAATGTTGTTTCTTAACGAGGAATAGGGTCTAACTTTCTCGAATAATCTGCATAAAAATGCCAAATGCTGATTTTCTTGAGCTTTATTCTAATACATAAAAAGCTTTTTGCTTTGCACGAATGAGCTGTCACTAGACCCATGCTACATTGAACAGAGTAGTAGATAAATGTGGGGAAACAATTTATTTGAGAGCTTTTAATTGACATACCTACCTATCTATTTGTACCCTCACCCACACACTTGACCGTTAAATTTTAATCTCACAAGCGGTTATAGAATTAGAAAGTGCCAAATTAATTTTATGCATTCACAATGCAATTCTGTAAGAATAGAAAAAATGCGAAGGAATAAAGATTGTATTTTACTGTGTTTTATTTTATTTCAATTTTAATGTTGTTTAATCTTTTTTGAAAAAAAAGTATTATATTCAAGAAAAAGAATAGAAAAGAAATCGAGAGGGTCACTGTGAACACCGGTCTTAATGTAATGTACTTTTATTAAATACCCAGAGAAAAATTATTTAATTTAAGTGTACAGAAGATACGACTAGATAAGACTCGTTAGAAGATAATTAAGATTCCTTTAATAAACTCTTTGTATCAGTTTTCTGCAGTCTTTATTAAGGTCATATAGAAAAACCAGAAGCACCGACAATAATTTGGTGAGCCTTTGAATATAGACTCCTATTGTCGTCCAATAATAACATTATGGATCTCGAAATTACTCTCTTAGGAAAGGTGATTCGCAATAAGAATGGTACAATTAGGTTGAATCAATTTTCTTAATATGCCTTTACTCAGCACGTAATAGTAAACATTAATGACTGATAACTTATACCTAACTCGTACTTTATGCCCACTTTTAGGTTTCAAGTTTTGTCGGCTATTTTAATAATGTACGAAGTACTCATCGTTCGCATCAGTAATAATTATCTATTATAGGTATATGTTTTTACTAAGCATAATCAATTATATAAAATTAAAAATAAATAATTCATAAACTACTTTTTCTGTTTAGTGTGATAACCTATGTTTAGCATCTTTTAATTTTATGGATGCCTAGCGTTAAATTGCCTTAAAAATTTCCATATTATTTTTAAGCCCTTATTTTTTACGCAGTTTGTAATCAGCAGTTTTTTACTAAGCATTATCAATTATATAAAATTAAAAATAAATAATTCGTACACTACTTTTCCTTTTTAGTGTATCAACCTATGTTTTATGGATGCCTAGCGTAAAATTGCCTTAAAAATATTTCCTCTTATTTTTTTACGCAGTCTTTAATTAGTAGGTTGGTTACCTAAGAAGTGAATGTAATATTACCACAGTCCAACCAACCAATTTCGCATTCTTTTTTCTTACGCAGTTAATATACTAGTACCTACTTCAAGAAAATCCAACAAAAACGAACATAAACTTACCCCAGATTATAATATTCAACTACAAATCATTGTCCGAGACGAACAATGGAGGGAAAAGGGTGCGAAAAATTTACAATCTCGTGCTCGGTCTCTACTTGTTTCCGCGGGATTAGAAGCGAGAACATTATTTTATTCTAATTTATGTAGATACTTACGTACTGAACGGCCGTTTCCCCAGTTTTGAGGGAGTGAAGAATTCCACATGTTGTATATAGCTAGGTAGTACGTAAGTCTTTTATGCGAATTATTGTTACTGTGTCGATCATTATATTTCAATAAAACTATTTTGTGTTAGCATGTAAGTTCTATTTTATTCTGTTTAAACTCATAGATATAAGTAAATCAATACCTTTTGCCATTTCTTTGTACTGTGTAATTATTAAGTAAATAAAGGAAGATGCATATCCCCGTCTCCTTCTAACCCCACTCCATTACCAAAGGTGAAACGCCTTGTATCGCCATCTCCCTCTATCCAAATCTATTCCTGCCCCTACCCCTCTAGTTGCAAGCCACCAAGCGCGCATATAAACAGCACTTGGTGCCTTGAAAACTGCACTCCAGAACATCGTCCCGTCCACGCCGCCCGCCTCGCTCCCGCTCCGCCTTGCATCGTAGAAAAGCGAAAAACAGTCTTCTTATTTATTGCCCATGGTAATCCCCGGTACGGTTCAAGAAAGTAAAAGTTATACAGTCTGCATGGATTTCGGACCTGTCCGAAACAGTGATCCTTCGAGAGCCGGATAAAGAAGAACTTCAAGCAAAGAAGAAAGAAATTTGTACGCGCGGGTCTCTGTTACAGTGGTTTTAACTGCTGTTTCATACCTTCAAGCAAAGAAGAAAGAATAAAGAAAAAAGTACGCGCGGGTCTCTGTTACAGTGGTTTTAACTGCTGTTTCATACCTTCAAGCAAAGAAGAAAGAATAAAGAAAAAAGTACGCGCGGGACACTGTTTCGGCAGTTTTCACTGCCGATTCATACCTGGGTAATCAAGAAAGAAACAAGTACGCGCGAGTCGTGGTCATTGCACGGGTCTAGCTTTGCCCCGACCACTGGCTCGTTAAATGCATTCGTACTGACCACCTTGCGGTGTTAAACGGTCGAATTACGTAGTACGAGTGTGTAAGCAGGTATATACGTCTTGTTAGGATTAGGAAGTGTTTTTTAGGCTAGGGAGTGTTAATTTTAATTTGATTAGCGTAGGGACCCTCGTGCGCGAATAGAGATGGCAGATCGTCCAGTAACTCGGTCAGCAACAGCGGCAAAATCGAATACGCCAGAGTCTGGCGCCACGACGTCGGGCGAGACGCACACATGGGACAGAGGCACGGGCGGAGAATCCGTTCAGTCTGAGCACGGCGGCAGCATGTTAGGCGGCGGAGAGCAGTTAGAAACGGGCGTCGAAAATGTTAATTTAGGCGCGAACGATAACGAACGAAATAGTAATGCGGGTACTGTAGTAAACTCGGCACAATCGAAAATAGCATTGTTAATGGCAGAGTTAGAAGCACAAAAGGCGGAGCTTGCTAGGGCTCAAGCGGCCGCCGCTGCGGCGCAGAGTCGATTAGAAATTGCCAGGATAAGTGACCAGGCAAATTCTAGCGTCGCGGCGGGACCGCCCCGAATTGAGGGGTCCTTGCACGTAGAAAAGTGGCTATCGCAGCAACATCTAGCTAGGCCGGGTGCCGCAGGCGCGAATCGAAACTACAGTGCACCAAATCGCGAATCGAATCCGTGTCCACCACAGGGTAATTTGAGTCAGGGCACGGACGTTCAGTTATTAGCGAACGCAATAATGCAGGCGGTCAATTCGAATAATAATAATAGAGAAAATCCTCCGAAATTCATCCACGACCTCCCGTATTTCGATGGCTCGTTAACCGAGTGGATGGCTTTCAGAGCGGTGTTTAGCGACACGCATAGATTATTTTCGGACGTACAAAATGTAGCTAGGTTGCGCAAGGCCGTACGCGGAGCGGCGCGCGAGTCAGTTAGAACTTTGTTGTACACGTCGACGGACCCATTCGAAATTATAGATACGTTAGAACGTCGATACGGCAAACCCGAATTTATTATTTTGTCGGAAGTAGAAAACATAAAGAAAATGCCGCGTTTAACCGACGACGGGCGGAATATTATTTCTTTCGCAAATAAAGTCGCGAACACCGTAGCCACGATTAAGTCGTTAGACCAGCATCAGTATTTATACGCGCCGGAGCTGGTAAATAGGATAGTCGATAAGCTCACTATGATTTTGAAATACAAGTGGTTTGAGTATAAAGCAGCGCATAGCGGAGCGCCTGATCTTGTTTTGCTGTCGAGATTTTTAAATTCAATCGGAGATCAGTGCGGCTCAATGGTTAGTTACGAAAATCTAAAGGAAGAGCGCCGCTTTAAACAACAGAAATCACGAGTATTACACGCGACGCGGCATAGGACTATGTCGGAGTCCTCGCTATCAGATTCGGATTCGGAGTACGAACAAACTCATACCGTAGCAAGTTTAAAAAAAACGTCAAAAAACGCGACGATAAAAAGCGACAAAAAGCAAAGAAACCAACCAGTAGCCTCGCGACCGAACCCACCACCCCAGCGACGCGCTGCTTCACCCACGGCCCCAGGGCCTAAGGACAGGAAATGCGCTATTTGTGAGGGAAATCACTCTGCGCCGGAGTGCGCAGATTTTAAAAAGCTAAACGTTGACGAAAGGTGGGCTCGGGCAAAAGAATACAGGTTGTGTTTCAGGTGCTTATCGGGTGATCATAGGCGGTTTTTTAGATGCAAATATGTACCGTGCGGCGTGGGCGAGTGCGAGGCGTCTCACCACCGATTGTTACATAATGAAAAGCGAGAGTTCGAACCAAAAAACGAAGGCCCTAAGCCGACATACGGGAAAGTTAGTTCTGTGTCCGTAAACCACGTTCATCAACCGAGTACTTACCTAAAGATAGTGCCCGTAGAAGTGACCGGCCCCCTGGGAACGATCGAGTTAGCGGCTCTTCTCGACGAAGGGTCGTCGATAACTTTAATAGATGAGGCCGCTGCTGACGAGATAATTCCCCGGGATCAGCCGGGAGGCCTCCTCACTATTGAGGGAGTGGGAGGTAACCGGTTAGATGATCATGATTCGCGAACAGTTAGATTGAAAATACGCGGATTATGTAGCCGCGACTCACATACAATGACCGCGCATACGATAAAACATCTCGACCTCGCCCCACAGCAAGTTGATATAGAGTTAGTTAAACGGTGCGAACACCTTACAGACATACGAGATGAGCTGTGTTATGATAAGGTTAAGCCGTCTATCTTAATAGGGCAAGATAACTGGCACTTGATAACGTCGCGTCAGTTAAAGATAGGCGGAAAGAATGAACCCGTTGCTAGTTATGTTGGGCTAGGTGCATGGGTTTTACACGGCAGAGATTCGATAAAACGCGGTAACATTGCATACGTAAATCATATACGGCCTGTGTCGAGGCAATTTGAAGACGAAACGGTTAAAATGATGAGAGATTTTTTTAGTATCGAAAGTTTAGGTATTGAACCGAAAACGCCTAAAGCCGATCCGGAAAAGCGCGCGGTAAAATTGCTCGATGACACGTGTCATCGTATTGACGGTTGCAACAGATTCGAAGCCGGCCTATTGTGGCGAACTGAAAACGAAACATTGCCTAACAATAGAGCGCAGGCGCTCAGCCGATTGATTAACTTAGAAAAAAAGTTAGATAAAAACATAGAGCAACGCGAAGAATATACAAGGCAGGTAAATAACTTGATAGAGTCGGGTTATGTTGAGAGAGCCGACTCTCCTCCCACATCGGAGAGGACCTGGTATTTACCTCATTTCGCGGTCGTGCATCCACAGAAAGGAAAAATTCGATTAGTGTTTGACGCGGCGGCCAAGTTCGAAAACAGATGTTTAAACGACGCGCTATTGGCGGGACCGGACCTGCTACAGTCGTTGTTCGGCGTGTTAGTTCGATTTCGAGAAGGTAGAATCGCGGTAGTCGCCGACATTAAGGAGATGTTCCTCCAGATTAAGATAATCGACGCCGACCGTGATAGCCTGCGATTTTTATGGCGGGACGACCGTACGAAGCCCCCAATCGAGTACCGTAGTAACTCGCTAGTGTTTGGCGCGAGTTCATCTCCGACTACGGCTATTTACGTAAAGAATAAAAACGCAGGCGATCACGCACGCGAATATCCCGAAGTCGCACGGGCGACAGTCAGAAATTTTTATATGGATGACTATCTGGGCACATTCGACGACGAAAAGGTGGCAAAAGGCGTGGTAAACGCGATGCACAAAGTGCATTTAGCAGCCTCCTTCGAGTTGCGCGGATGGGCATCAAACGTACCGGAAGTTATCAGTGACGTCGCGGATAAGCAAAATAGAGAGCAAACGACTTTAGGGAAAAGCGATTCGGAACGAACGTTGGGTTTAATATGGAATCATGAGCGCGATACCCTAGGTTTTAACGTCAACCTTAGAAACACACCGGTAGAACTGAAGGCCGGCGACGGCGCCGTCACCCCCACAAAGAGGCAGGTCACGAGCGCGGTCATGTCCGCTTACGATCCGTTAGGGTTAATTTCGCCGGTAACCGCGATAGGTAAAGCCCTTATTCAGGATGTCTGGCGGAGCGGCGTGCAATGGGACGACCCCATAACACAAGAGCACAGGCAGACGTGGTTAGCGTTCATTAGGAACATAGAGATGATGAGAAGTATGGAAATAGCCCGGTACGTACCTGCGCCGTCGGGCGACACAGAAATGCACGTATTTTGCGACGCGAGCGAAAAAATATACGCAACGGCGATATATTATGTGAACACAGATTCGAACGGTAGCAGAACGTCGCGGTTAGTCGCCGGTAAGGCTAAGGTCGCACCATTGAAACCGGTATCCATTCCCCGCTTGGAACTCCAGGCTGCGGTATTAGGCAGTAGGTTAGCCGACACGATCAAGCGCGAATCCGATTACGAAATTAAAAAATGCCATTTTTGGTCAGATAGCAAAACGGTATTAGCTTGGATAAAATCGGATCCCCGCTCGTTTAAGGCGTTCGTAGCGCATAGACTAGCCGAGATAGAGAGCCTAACCGCACCGGTAGATTGGCGGTGGGTACCGTCCGCTTTAAACGTTGCTGACGATGCGACAAAAGGAATGCCCGCGAACTTTGACGCGAAGCATAGATGGTTTTTCGGACCGCAATTTATTCGAGACGACCCCGAGACATGGCCCAAAGAGAAGCCAGTACCGGAGCCGTCAGTACCTACCGGGGAAGAACGTACCGTTAAACCCGTTTTGCACGCGAGAACGCGAACAGGCAACGATTACTTACCGCCGTTAGACAGATTTTCGAACTATAATAAACTTTTACGCTCTACCGCTGCCGTGCTGCTCGCTGCCGAGAAGTTCAAAGCCAAACTGCTCCATAACGCGACGCATATATCGATGAGAACCGACCATGTAGAGACCACCGAGTTACTGTTGATAAGAAGCCAGAAAGTGTCATCCCAAGGAGACATAGATTACAATCTACAACTTTACGTAAGAAGAGCACACAAACAGAACGAGTTGCAGCAGCGATACTACATAGTCAGACTGCGCATTTGTCTTCGATTCATATGCGATAGATGCCAGTGGTGTCGCACTTTCAAGGGACTTTACAAAATTCCTTTGGGCGATCCACCACCTGAAAGGCCACTCGAACGACATCCGGCGTTTTTACCGCCATAGCAGTCGACTATTCGTCCAGCCTCTCGCCTTATAGTGTTAGACAGCAAATAGCTGATTGTGCTCGCGCACGAGGGGGAGATTGTTGTATATAGCTAGGTAGTACGTAAGTCTTTTATGCGAATTATTGTTACTGTGTCGATCATTATATTTCAATAAAACTATTTTGTGTTAGCATGTAAGTTCTATTTTATTCTGTTTAAACTCATAGATATAAGTAAATCAATACCTTTTGCCATTTCTTTGTACTGTGTAATTATTAAGTAAATAAAGGAAGATGCATATCCCCGTCTCCTTCTAACCCCACTCCATTACCAAAGGTGAAACGCCTTGTATCGCCATCTCCCTCTATCCAAATCTATTCCTGCCCCTACCCCTCTAGTTGCAAGCCACCAAGCGCGCATATAAACAGCACTTGGTGCCTTGAAAACTGCACTCCAGAACATCGTCCCGTCCACGCCGCCCGCCTCGCTCCCGCTCCGCCTTGCATCGTAGAAAAGCGAAAAACAGTCTTCTTATTTATTGCCCATGGTAATCCCCGGTACGGTTCAAGAAAGTAAAAGTTATACAGTCTGCATGGATTTCGGACCTGTCCGAAACACCACAGCTGCAATTTTTATCATTATAATGAACCATTCGGTACCACACTTTGCTGTTGTGAGATGAATAAAGTTTGCAAATTACGTTAGGTATTTACCCTTTAGTAGTTTGTGCATTTCTTCTTTCATGTCATTCAGAATTACGTTATTTACCTACCAATTTAATAATTTGTTATTTTATTTTGTATCCAATGTGCTTGGTAATTGCTCACCTGCAATGTAATGTATGTTGTTACATAAAAAAAATCATTTTAATATTTACGAATAAACTAAACATGTTGTATAACCGAAATTCAAACAAAACTATTAAACAAAGTAAATGCAAACTATTAAAAATCTATCAAAAGTACTGAGCACTAATCGTTTAACTGGAGCTGTTGTTACTAGCCCTTTAGTCTTGTCTCGACTATCGGCCAGAATTAATAACCAGATTAGTTGCTAGGCAACACCTAGCAACACCCTGGCAACTGTCGTTAATTCTATGTTAATATCTAGCGTTGCATAGCAACTAATCTGAATCGCACCTATCCCTATGTGTAGATAGGTTATTAATTCTGGCCGTATATCTTCAACTGGAATATCTCGTTACCTTACTAAAACATTAAGAAACAACAATCATGGTAGCGGATTACTAAAAATACTGAGCACCTAATAATTAATTTTACCGGAACTGTTGATACGAGCACTTAGTCTCGACTAAATCTTCAGGCTTCAACCTTACCAAAACATTGAGAAACAACATTGAGAACCGCCTCTGTGGTCTAGTGGTTTATACCACCGATTGTAGACCCAGAGGTCCCGGGTTCGATTTCCAGTGGGGGTACATATTGTATTCGGTTTGGTTGGTGGTAGGACTTGTTCTTAGTCCGCCTGGCTAGCTACCACCATCTTATCTAAGTCTGACGCCATAACAATAATGTTTTCAGCATATTGTGTTCCGGCAGTTAGAGATAAGATAGCCAGTTCCTCAGTGATTGAGGATTCCGGGAGTAGTGCGCTTCCACCTTCAGCCTTATCACCACTTATCATCAGGTGTGATGAAGGCTAAGTGCTACCCCGTTGTGGATAAAAAAAAACAACAATAATTGAAAAATTCAAAATGTATTTTGAAAAAATCGACCCGTCTCACAGCCAGCTCAGATGGGACTAAATACTTAATTTTAAAATTTTCAATATGTAAGTACTAAAAATTGCATTGCGAATGCAAAAAGTAAAAACTTAAAAAACAAACAGCAGTTAATGTTAGGTAGATTTATTACAGTTGAAAATGCGAACATTTATCTATAGCTGAACAGTGGCATGCATGAAAAAGTGGGCAGCGTGCACTTGATTCAGTGTTTCCATCTCTAGATTGTACTACAACTGCTACAAACAGGTGATCTGTGGCTGCAACGCCGCAGCTTCCGACTTCCGGCGGCGCGCTTGCGCCGAGCGCCGTGACGTCACGCTGATTGACTTCTGGCTGCATGTGAAATGGTAACTAATTTAGGAACTCATCAGTCTGAAAAAGGCTGTGGATTTATCACCTTGATGTTTGGTACGACCCTTACTCAGCCCGTTTTCATGGCAAATCGTTTCATTTTTGGTTCAATGACATTCACAATTAATGTTATAAAGTTCAGGAGGTCCAGCACACATTCATACATATTTTGTTTCGAATAGAATTGGAATTAAGGGTAAGACCTTGATTAAATCTTCAACAGGCAAATCACACCTTGCCAAAACATTGAGATACAACAAGCAACATAATTATGTTTGTAGATTATTACAGTTGAAACGCGTACATTTATCTTTAACAGTGGCATGCATAAAACAGTGGGCAGCGTGCACTTGATTCAGTGTTTCCAACTCCAGATTGTGCCGCAACGCCGCAGCTTCCGGCTTCCGGTGGTGCGCGCCTGCGCCGAGCGCCGTGACGTCACGCTACGTCACTTCCTGCTGCATGTGAAATGAGAACTAATTTTGGAATTTATCAGCCTGAAAAAGGCTGTGGATTCGTCGGTTCAGTACGTACTTACTACCAATTTTATTCACAGATCAAAGAAAGTTATTGAAGAGCTTTCAATCCTCTGACTTATAAGAACCTACCAACCATCTGACCAGATAGTAACCTATTCTTCAATCAATAAGAAACTTTTTATCTCACAATAAGTGTTGATTCGAAACAATTACCACATCCTGAAAAACACAGATTTTTATAAATGCTCCAAAATAAATAATAACTAAAGATAAATTAATATATTTTAAGTGTCTTTGGTATCTAAGTAATATTTTCGTCCTTATTTTTCCAAAATGAACTAATGATACCATTGATAACGAAATCAATGATTTAATAATAGTAGTAGAACCGTATTTGCAATAAAAAGCTATGACTACTATACTCCCATGCTTTATAATAAGCTTAACCATGATGTTAGAAAAGTCGCAAGTATTAAATGAACTAGACTATGAAACAACTGAACTGAATGTCTTTTTGTACGGTTACAGTAACTCTCAAAGTATAAAATTAAATAAATTGTTGTATAGGAAAAATGTGATAGTAAAAAACCACGAGCCCTATAAGTAGCTTTCAGGCGGGAAATAGTTCAAGGTGAAACTTTATTTCTAAGATTTTTTAATTTTAATTTGCATTGTTTACTTTTAAACACTAAAATAAATCATTTTATTACTATTTGGGAGAACCGTGGCCTGTAGCACAGTTTACACTAACACAGACTGCGGTGCCACATTGTTTTTGTGATGTGTTTGAATACTAAGTAAATATTCTTCTTTTAACTATCATTCTATATAGACAGTAAAATATTAAAGTTAACATTACCCAGACAAGTTTTTAGATTCACCACATCAGAGCATTTTTTTTATTTCCATTCGGAGTTTCCCAATCAGAACGAACAACTTATACATAGATGCATCGAGGATCGTTGCCGAAGCCAATTTCAAAGTGAAAACGGTTTGCGCCGTGAATTCAAAGTCTATCTGTACTTTTAAATATTTAAAGCTACACAAAGCGGTTTTGGGAACACAGACTTGGGCAAATCTTCCTTTCCGGCCGCAGAGGCCGCGCTGCCACTCAAATCTGAGCGTTCTTTGAAAATATTTAATGCGTGCTCAGTATTTTTTGGGCTTAGCATTTTGAAGAGTTTGTTGTAAGCATTTAACTAAAGGATTTTGGAAGTACCAACATTCTTTATTTAATTCGTAAGTGTTTTAGTATTAATTACTTGCCTTACTTTATCCATCACTTATTTCTCACTTCTTCTATGTTACCTATGTTAAGATTGAAATTATCTGCGGCTCAAAAGTATCAGTTATAATTATAACTATAACGAGATGTTTACCATGTTTAAATTAATTTTTGTGTCTCCGAAATAAATTTAAACATAGTAAAAATACCGTTATTTTCATTGTAATAATGACAATGTAAATTTAAAATGCCGACTCGCCTACATCTGATAGGTGCGAGGAGCGAAGCGACGAGCATGTTAGGTTTACATGAACCAACCGCGCAAGCCGAGCGAGCAACTAGCCCCCCATTCCCTATTAAACTAGAATGGGTGTGGGCAAAGCTATCTTCTCTATCTCACTCGTTGCAGGGCTAAAGCAGCCGAGAAATAATAGCGGGCCATGGTGTGGGGAGTCTACTCGCACGGTTTGTTCATGTAAACCTAACAGGCTCCACGATATCTCTACCAATTGTGAACCGATTCTGATAATTCTTTTTTATCTGATAGACCAAAGTTTCAATTTGGTCCCATGAAAAATTTACAGAAGTCGGACCAGAAGTTTCTTCAGAATCCTGAAAAAAACACATTGTTGTCGTCTGGTAGTTCCTGCTTTACGCTTCAATATCTTCGCGAACTATTAACCAATTTCGATGATTCTTTTTTCAATTGAAAGAGGATACTCCTGAGGTGGTTCCATTATAAGTAAGTCAGGATCTGATGGTGTAATCCAGGGAAAATTGAGGAAAACTCGCAAGTTTTATTGGTATTTTACGTGTTTTATTTTTTTTAAGTTTTTCAAGTATTTGCATCATCTCATGATAATGAGCTTGTGATGGAAGGTAAAACTCTTCAATGGTTAGGAGTTGGTGGATGTTTTCTTAAATTTCGTTAATACGTAAAGATTTGTAGTTGTAATATTTATGGTTATTTAGGTGAGCTGATGATGAAATGTAAAACTCCTTATCGCTTAGGAGTAAGAGCATGTTTTTTTAAGTACCACGTGCACGAATAGATCTTTACTTAGTTGTATTCTTTCAAGTAATTTAGGTAAGCTGATGGTGGAAGCCAGTGGAAGGTTAAACTGCATAACAGTTAAGAGTTGGAAGGCGGAGCTTGTCTTGGTATTCTAATTTAAGATTTCTTAAGATTCGTATACTCAAAATGGAAAAATAAACAAATTTTTTCAATAAAATTAAACCGCATTCAAAACAAAAAACTGCAAACAAGAACTCACTTCCCAAAACACGTAAAAATGAAAAATAAATTGATCATTTAATTTATAGGACGAAAATGCTCAACTTTTTCTAACTAATCTTTAAACTTACTGATCTGTTTGAAGTCGGTGTCAAGCCGAAAGTAAAATAAATAAAAAATAAAATGCTGGTACCATGCGCAGAGTGATGTGAATTGTAACCTGTTAACTTCCTATCAAATACATATTTAGGGCTTGACACCGACTTCAAACAGATCAGTAAATTCCAAGATTAGTTAGAAAAAGTCGAGCATTTTCGTCCTATTAATTAAATGATTCAATTTATTTTTCATTTTTACGTGTTTTCGGAAGTGAGTATTTGTTTGCAGTTTTTTGCTTTGCAGGCGGTTTTTTTTTATTTTTAGCATCGGTTAATTCTAGTTGTAACAAAGGCATTCAGTGAAAAACTATTTTTAACCTGTGAAAACGCGTTTTAACTAAGAACGAGTTCTAACTGTAACATATATAATGGTTGAAAATTGTAGCCCATGCAAGGATAGCTAATTCATTAACTTAATTTATAGCCCTGCTTAATCGACGGGTATTTTCATAGAAAAGTTAACAAGTAAGTAGCTTTATGCCCGAATACTCGAACGCTACTTAACTTTGGGAGCGTCTCAAACATAGCCCTGTCGCTTTAAATGTCAAACGTATGAAAAAGATGCCATGATGTTTGAGACGCTCCCAAATTAGATTTGCGTTCGAGAATTCGGGCGATAGACTGTTAAAAATGCACTGAGGTTTGAATAAGAACTTTTAAAGTAGGTATACTAGTGACTCCATGCGGTTTTTCCCGCATGGTACCCGTTCCCGTGGGAATATCGGGATAAAAAATATAGTCTATGTAACTCGAAAAGAATGTAGCTCTCTACTTGCGAAAGAATTTTTTAAATCAGTCCAGTAAAACAAACAAACACAAATCAATTCTTTGCCCTTTATAATATATGTATAGAAAAGAAGTAAAAGTTTTATTGGACTTGAAACTTTTTACGCTACTGAAAACAAACCCAAAATTTATATGTTTTCTCTTTTTAAGATACAATGGATGTATTCATGTATGAACCAGTGAAATATAGGAAATAATATGGTTTTTAATAATTTACACAAAGAGGAATTAGACCATGGGACTTTTCCCATATTGCATTGCTTCTGTAATATTAATATTGATTGAAAATGAAAAAAAGAGAATGAGGTTTTTTATTTATTTATAATATTCATTTCGGCTATCAACAAAACTATAATACCCTAATAAAGACAGTCACAACGTGGGTCATAAATTTTATGCTGTAAAAATTACGTACTTATTGCTAATAATCAAGTCAGGGTGTTACCTGTGTGTACCAAGGTACCAAGTGGCTTCATAAGAGATACTTATTCTATTCATCAATTTCTATTGCTATGCCCTTGCAGGGCGTCACATGTAATCTTTTACATAAATTTTAGACATCTATGTACTCTGTACTATAAATAATGTGATATGCTAATAAAGATTCTAATTCTAATTCTAATACTTATAATACAGAAATTAGCACTTATCAATAATCGTCAAATTCATGATTTTATTAATTTGTAAATACCAGGATGTTCAGCCAATGAAATGAATTGAGTTTTTGGCGTAAAAGAAAACCCATCAAACACTTTGTATTACGAGTTAACAGAAGAAAATTAATTCAAGGATGCAATTCAAGAAAGTGCAAAATGAAATAAAAAATAATTTTAATTAAAACAAAGATTCGCAAAGTACACCTCAATACCACAGTAGACAAAGTCTGGAACAGACGCAGATTTACGATTTACGCAGATTTATTAAGCGTCAATTTCTTACCGACAGCAAATTAACTGCTAATACAAGAACGATTTTACTTTGAAAGCGTTTGAAAAAGCTATCACTGAAAAAAAAAACTACTGCTGTAGTCTATTGTTCGGAGGTAAAATTACTAGCTAGCAAGAAATAATGGCATAAAATAATGATACGGGTGAAAAAGAATTTAATAAACTACAACATTAGACACTATTTATAATGTACAATATTAATCTATACAACATTAGGCACTATATTTCGATCGAGAAAAAACGGCAAAAAGTCACATTTGTTGTATAAGAGACCCCCTTAAATATTTGTTTTTATTAATTTTTTTTATTTTTAAAGTTAATATACAACTAAATATTCTGTGAATGTTATTAATATCGAGCAAAAAACGGCAAAAAATCACGTTTGTTGTATAGGACCCCCCTTAAATGCTTATTTTATTTTAATTTAATTATTTACTTTTAAATTAAATACACAACTACATATTCTGTGAACATTTGAAGCGTCTACCTGTTGCCGTTGTTAATATTGAGCAAAAAACGGCAAAAAAATCACGTTTGTTGTATGGAAGCCTCCCTTAAATACTTATTTTATTCTGTTTTTAGGTTTATAGTTTAATTGTTGTTGTAGCGGCAACAGAAATACATCATCTGTAAAAATTTCAACTCTCTAGCTATCACGGTTCATGAGATATAGCCTGGTGACAGACAGACAGACGGACAGCAAAGTCTCAGTAATAGGGTCCCGTTTTTACCCTTTGCTGTTCGTTAGTCTCGCTAAAACACAGAAACGGCTTGACCGATTAGAATACTTGTTATTTTATTTCGTTATTGTTCAGGGGTGGTGTATAAAAAATAATGCGAAAATCCTAAAGAAAAGCTAAAAAAAATTTTGAATAAAAATGGCCATTTTGTATGAAAAATTGTCTAACTATATAATATGCTATACAAGACTGAAATTTTGTCCATGACCGCTACCAAAGGGTATTTAATCACTACAATTTTAGCCGCTTTAGATTACTTTTAATAAATAGGTGACATTTGAGGCAGGCAGTGTATAAAACTGATTTTTTGAATTTAGATGCGCTTTGCGATTATTTAATTTTATTTATCTATCTTTATTAGATGTAGGTGATATGCAGTTCACCAGTAATAATTGTAAACAATTTATTTATAAATGCTAGAAAAATTGATTTGCCTCTCAACTAGTACTGACAGGAATCAAACCTGCAACTTTTCGCTTCTGTTTCTATTTTCTGTAAACTTCTCGATTTTTCGTAATTCGTAAAATATTATCATATATATCATATCATAAGTATATATGTAAATTGTACCTTTTTGCGTCTTTTTTACTGAGGTTTTTGCAGTAAAGTAATAAGATGATTATTTCAAGAGTTATAATATAACTTACTAAATAGATAAAGTAAGAATAAAGAGTCTCCTATTATTCGTTAAGTAATAAAGAGATTAGCATATAGATAGAGCGTTGCAGTAGGCCTTAATTGCGTAAAGGTTGAAAAACACTAAATAAAAACTAGATAATCAGTGATAGATTACTGCCGGTGCAACTTTATACTGTGTCTCAGCTCGGTGCGCTACGGTTTCATTTGTGTGTAGCGCGCAGTCCTGCGGGACATATGTCGGAACTTCCACTCGAAAAGTTCCCCAAGTGTAAAGTCTTGTTCTTTGCAAGGCGTGCGCCTGTGTTGTGTAACCAAAATTTGATATTAATTATGATTCGTTTGTGAACAGTTTCAATTAAGTATCTGCAGAGGGCTGGGAAAAGAATTGTTTATAGATAAAACTTGGGGTATTACGTTCAACTTGGACTTTTTTCTAAATGTAACATGGCTTCATTGAGATGTATAATATTCATACTAACGGGTGTCCCAAAAGTAGGTATAGGATGATTTGTCTCAATAAAACGCGAATGGATTGGAATTTCTTCGTAGTTTTATTTTATTTTAAAGAAGAGACTTGTACAATTTTATCTGAATATGAATCTGCTAAATGGCCGCCACGGGCATTTTTGCTGTGTGCAAGTTTTTCATGACACTTTCACACATTTCGCTGCTAATTTCACACATTTCGCTACTTATTTCACCAATAACTCAACGAATATTTTGTCTATGTTTTGTGGATCGTTGGTGTAGACCATGAAGCTGAACTTAATACTCGTATTAAGTCGAGCTTCATGGTGTAGACTTTATCTTTGACGTAGCCCCAAAGAAAGAAATCCAGTGGCATCAGATGGCAAGATCTCGGTGGCCATTTGACTTCACCTCTTTTTGAAATTACAAGATTTTTCGACCTTTCGACCAGTGTTTGTAATTTGCGTTAAATATTTGTATAACTTCTATGCGCTGTTTTATTGTTAAACGCTCCACGATTAATTTTACATGTGTCTAGATGATGAATGTCAAATTTCGACCCGCCATCTTGAATATTTCGGAAATAGCGCGAAATTCAAATCCTATAAGTACTTTTGAGGGGATCCGGATTAAAATACAATATTAATCCTTTTTTACGGATTAATATTGTATTTTAAATTGTGTTTCTAAAAGAATTATATTTTTTTCCGATGTTTGGTGAATATTTAAAAAACGCATTTCAAAACTACCAATTATGTTTGATACGCGTGATTAATTTTCGTAAAAAATGCTTTTAATTCAATGAAAAGTTTGCGCAGAAATCTAAGATATGCTTATTTATATAAGTTAAACCTATTGAAAATCTATCTGTTTTTCATATATTTAGATAATGTATATGTATCTGATACACAGGGTTAATTTTTGAACACCATCCAAATTTTTACGCTCGTCTCAGAATCGGTAAGTGAACAACTTTCTTCTAGAAACACGGGTCGAAAGACGACAAAATTTTTTGGACTTCCAATACTAAATCGATCGCGTGATCATTCTGATTTATATGAAGAGTCAAATTTTTTTATGTCATATTTCGAACCATGTTTGTAGGAGAAAGTTGTTCACTTACAGATTCTGAGACGAAGTTAAAAATTTGGATGGTGTTAAAAAATTTACCCTGTATAACATGATTTTTCTTATTTATTTTAATGAAAACTATTAAAATCAAATTAAAATCAATATTTTTATCCTAAGTATACCTACCAGCTGTGTTCTATTAGTATTATAAACGTTAATTTATTAAAAAGGTCAGTTCATTAAAGTTACTTAAGAGGCCGTTCTTGTTTTTGGTTTGACTGTTTTTTTTTATTCTGTCGGAGCTGATTAGGGACAAACTAAATTAGTAATAATTGACAACGATATATTTAATTGAAGAGTAGGTATTTGAATATAAAATAATTAAAACCGCCTCCAAAAAAATCAAATCAATAAAGTGAAACATGTACAATTATTTGTTGTTTTTGTTAAAACCCGCCCAACTTCAAAGTACTTACGTTATTTATTTGGTGAGGAATTATTTCTTACTTTTTTGATTTGATTTTTTTGAAGGCGGTTTTATTATTTTATAAAAATAATTTTTATTTCACTCTTTGTAGTGCATCGTGCAGGCAATTTAAGTGTTTTCTGGTAATAGGTATGTGATCAAACTGAAAACCTCCTTTTTTAAAGTCGGTTAAAATACGTTGAGGTATCCCCTTTTTAACAAAACAAGAATCATCTAAATCGGTTTATAAATAAAGGAGTTATGCTTAAAGATACTTATTAAATTCACATAAAGTGGTAACGAAAACGACAGTATTTTCAAGATTTCCTGAAAACTACTGAACCGATTTCAAAATTTCAAAAAATGGGACCAACTTGGAATCTTTTATTTTTTCTGCGCGTGACGTTTATGTCTTTGTTGTTTACATGGAATTTAAAATATGAAGTTGTGTATAAAATATACAGCAATTAACACATTAAAAATACTAAAAAGTGGTCGAGGTACTTTAATTCATAAATTCAAAGAAACACTTAGTTAAAATATCTTTATTTTAAACAAATTATAAGCGAATACGTTCTCGGATTTCTAGCGCATAAAACCGAGTTTTAATAAATTTTGAAGATAAAGATAAGATAGATAAAAATATGAATTTCAGTTTCAGTACAACAAAATGACATTTACTGGCCCCCACGCTTAGGTTTAGTGTGTCCTGTGGGGAAAATATACGTATATGAAGATTGATTCATAGTGAAACACATACAATAAACAAATAATAAAAAATATCTTTTTCACTTCTCATGCTCCTAAAGTTTGTCTTTAGACTGCATAAAATCGCTTTTTAGTTATTACATCTAGTGCATAAAGTAAAATCTTCGTATAAGTCTCAGACTTGGTCGTCAGGAAAACAGTCACACACGCAATTAAACTTCGTTAAATAAAATTGTTATTTCATTAAGTTTCTTCAATTTTGAACATAATCCATGTTATAATACTAAATAAATAACTAATAATAAATAAACTAAGCAATATTAATGAGTTTTCTAAGAATAAGTAGGTATTTCAAGAGCATTATGGACTACCATCTATGCTTAGTCACTCTGCTGCCACTTTTACGCATAAAAAAAAATTAAAAAGAGTATATTGGCAGGAAGTCTTTATTTTTCGTTTTTGCAATATTGCTATTTAATTTCCTCACAATCGAAGTGAAAAGTAGAGTGTGTAACGTACATAAAACCGACGTTTTATGCACTTGTTGTTCAATCTACTATTGTAAAAATAATAAGATAGTTTTAAGTTCTCTGAAATTCTCAATTATGATACGGGAGCGCACACTCTAGTATGGCAGAGCGCAAATTTAAGTACGGCCTACGGCCTCTTAAGTAATATAATATTTGACGGAAGTAAGATAAAATATTTAGTTATGTTATAAAGTGGCGAAGTTAGTCCTTGAAAGTGTATTTACATCCAATTTGGTATAATTTAATTTGAAACCGTCTACAAAAATAGGTCTGCTATAATTGAGCATTTTCTCAGAGCGATTAAATTGATTTGAAGTTCTCCAATAATCATATTGTTTTTATCAAAGGCGCACTTAAAATGTTTCAGTTAAAAGTCTTCGACGTAAGTACATTCTAATAAGGATTATAATGTTTTGCTTGAGCATTACTTATGCCAAGTTTACGTAAGTACCACCAAAGGAGCGGGAGTTAATGAGTTTGAAAAGTACCACCGAAAATTTGGGTAATTCATCGAATTAAGTTTAAAAAAAAACAATTCTTGAGACTTGCATTGTATTGAAAAAAGAGCGTTGCATACATTGTTTATTCTAAAACAAAAAATATTACTAGTTATACGATAAAAGTAATTGAATTTATTTAATTTCACACTATGGCGATAGCGTTTTATACAATAAAATTAAGTTTTATGGGACTGTGGGGCTATGAGATTTCACTGATATGATAATATTAATATCTGGGTATGTAAAAGAATGTTTGTTTTCTGAATGAAATAAAATGAATTAAGTATAACTTTTTGGAAAGAAATATAAGTAATATTGTTTTCTGTCGAGTCAGTAACTTTACCACATGTTTTGTTCTTGTACATACCAGCAGCGACGGCAACGTCACAAACGTGTAACAACAGCAATATTGATTATAATAATTATTTATTAATCATTCATTTGTTGATTATAAAAAATGAAGTTTTATCATTTACTATTAAATAGGGGTCAAATGATATTAGATGACATTTTAAAATTTATCAAACTTCTTCATAATAATAACAACGTATTAAAACAAATTTTATCGATCTTTGATATTTGTTCTAATAACCAATAGAATTTTTAATAAAATGTTGATATTTTACATGCCTATGTAGGCAATGTTGTGTGTAAATAGAAGCTGTCAGGAAACTAAACAAATGGATAAATCCTAGAAGTACCTAAATGCTCAAACAGAAAACTTATTTGTCTAAACAGTATGGCCACTAAAAACTTATGGACCGAAAAAAAAGCAAAATAAAGTCTCGAAAATATTTACGTAAATTTACGTTTTTATTATACATACTAGCTGTTGCCCGCGACTTCGTACGCGCGGTGTAGTGACTTTTGTGTTAATTTAGTTTATGTGTGTTTGTTGCTCAGATTTCATAACGCTCTTCTTGAAGTCCTATTCTCTACTAAAAGGGTCTAAAGAATATCGAATATGCAGGCTAGGGTATGAACATGGTATGTTGTTATCATATGCTGCATGAACATAGTTGAGCCCTCATTCAAAGATCTGTCCGTCTGTCAAGAAACTTTTTCTCAAGTATGCGTGGGAGGTATCAAGCTAAAATGTATGTCAAATTAAATACTGAAGTCTGCAATCCCTTAGAGCCGACAAAAAAACAAACTTCTCTTCTCTTCTTCATAACTCAAAAAGGCCACTTGGATCTCGATTTTCTTTTAAATCCCATTTAGCTACTTGTTGTTACCGATCCCGATTTAAATTTAAACCGCTATCTAGGTCGGTTTAGGCTGTCAAATCTCGATTTACAGTAAGTTGTGATAACTTATCTATATTTTCATATGGTTTTTATACGCAAAAATGCATGTATCACACATAACAGTGTATAATGATAACGATTATTTTGAACAGCCGTTCTTTGTTCTTCGACGTTGCTTGCTAGCGGGCAATAGATCTATTCTACGCGAGGTTCATAAGACTGAACCACACCAAACGATCCATCTTGGATTGGCCAACCACGATCTAAGATTGGGGATCATGGATCGTGAATCTAATTTGTTCTCTTGGTGCTCTTGGATCGCACGAGGCACGTCCACTCCGACCACTACTATGGAGCTCCAGTGGTGAAGCGCACTCTTGCCGCGCGCGATTAGAGCGCGTATTATCGTTTTGCGCGCTTTCACGATTCAAACAGAAGTTCTTACTTAGTGATGCATAATATCAGGCCAATCATATTTTTACTATAAAATGTAAAAGAGATTGTGTGTATCCATACTAATATTATAAATGTGAAAGTGGGTTTGTTTGTTTGTCCGTCTTTCACGTCAAAATTGGTGCAACGGATCGACGTGACTTTTAGGAATATATATGAATATGGGAATAGTTTGGCAGCTGAAAAGTGACATACTTAGGCAGCCATTAGACAGTCAATCTGGATTAATGATCAATGATCAATGATCGCGATGCAGATTGACTGTGTACGAAGGTGATTGACGGCTCGCGATCTTGATCGCAAAATATCTACAAAGTAAATCTCGATCGCGATCAAGATCACGATCAGTGATCACGATCTGGATGTAATGGCTGCCTTTGGCTACTTTTTATCCCTGAAAAATATCACGTTCCCGTGGGATAACGTCGTCGTTTAGTCCGAGCGGGCGAAGTCGCGGGCGGAAGGCTAGTATTTTGATATGGAGACATTTCTTCTTCAAGTAACAGGTATAAAATGTAATGATATAGGTACCATTTAATTATTTAATTTTAATCAATTATCACTTATGTAAGCTTTCCTAGTAAATAAATGAATAAATAAGTTAGATAGAAAACTATTTTTATATTCCTTTATTTTATTGGATGGTACCTACGGCTGAAGGCCTATGTAGCCAGAGCCGGTTAAATGACATAAAAAATGGTAGGTATAGTGCGCCAATCTTTTCTGTTCCGGTGATTATCATAGGAACTAAAACAGTTTTCATACGACAGTCCATTTTGACAGCTAATTTCGTATTGCAAGTGGCTCCTCTGTCACGACTGTCACCGGAACAGAAAAGCTTGTGGCACTGTAGGTGTAGGTAACTACGTACTGGCCATTTAGCGTTTGAGCAAATTTTTCAAAACTACATTGGTGACATTTTGTCTACATTGCGACAAACTTATTTCACACAGTGGTTATTTTTTGGTACTAAATATACTGTTGACTGCCGGCAGTCCATTTTGACAGTTAATTTTGTATTGCTAGTGGCTCCTCCAGGACCACTGTCACTGGTTCAGATATATTTGTGGCACTATACTTACTGTAGCGACATCTAGCGTCGAGTGGCAATGCGAAATATAAATTTTACATCAATAGGGTAAAAACTTTAGTTTTGGCCACTGCCCCGAGTGCTTACTTAGCTTAAAACATTTCGTTAATAACTTTTGCTTGATAATATACTTTTTATCTATGACTTTTAAGTCATAATAACAATAGTAATAACTCTTTATGACATAGGAATATTATTCAATAAACGCTTTTCAGTTTACATCGAATTAGATGTTCCTTTTATTTTATCTAAGTTAGTTAAGTATTGATTTCTCGATGTATCTTTTGCAATTTGATTGACAAAAACACATCAATCGGCACCCTTCGCACACTTTAAGTTTCAAAAATAGGTTTTTAATTGACTAAAATAAAACTAAATTTCGTAAGTATATGAATACTTAGTTATATGTTTTTACTATGTATGTCCACGAATTTCTCGAAATCTAAAGGCATATCGAGATGATTCTATTTGATTTAAATTAGGTGTATTCTAACTTTGGGAACAGTCTAAGATTCATCAAAATCGGTTTAGTAGTTTTCGTGGGTATGTTATTGTACAATATACACTAAAACTTAGGAAATAAATAGTAATTTAAAAAAATAAACTGACTGGCACCGACCTCAAAAAGGTACCTTAATTATAATATAAATTATATTTTTCCTTTTCAGTTGACAAATACTTTATGGAGTCGGTTAAATTTTTTAAGTAGTTTTTTTGTATTGTAAATTTAAAAATTTAAAGAAAAGTATAAGATACATTCTTGACAATTTTAGATACCTACTTAAGACCATAGGCGAAAGAAGTGAAAAAAAATTAAAATGGCAACAGCGGGGGCTTTCACCCTACTTAATATAGATAATCATTCGGATGTACTTTTGTGAAAGGTATATCGTAATCTTACTGACTTCCCGCGCCATCTATTGCTTAGTAGTTATGATGCAAAAGAAGTGAAAAACATCTTAAAGTGGCAACAGAGGGGGCTTTCACCCTAATTAATATAATCATTCGAATGTTCTTTTGTGAGAGGTAAATCGTAATCTTACTGACTTCCTGTGCCATCTATTGCTTAGTAGATATAATGACGTAAATAACATGAAATTATTTTTATGATTTTATTGGATGGGTTTTAATTTATATTATGTTTTGAAGCAGGTAAAAAAAAATAACATGATTCATTATTAATTGAGACAGCGATTAAATATAACGTATTTTCATAATCATGTGGCGCCATCTATTTTAATAAGAATCAGTTTTTGTATTTTCCCGTAGGAATAATTAAATTTCCCGCAATAAAAGGTACCCTATATGTTGACCCGGGTTATAAGCTATTACTACACAAAATTTGGTAAAAATCCGTCCAGTAGTTTTTGCGTTAAAAGCGAACATACAAACAGACAAACAGACAAACAGACAAACAGACAAAAATTTTAATATCAATCGTTTTGGGGTCTATATCCTGTACACATCACATAGCAGTAATTTTTTTTTTTAATATTTCATGTACAGACTTTTTGTCCGTTTCTGTTTTATTATATGTATAGATTATTTATCAACCAGGTAACGCATACTGGAATGTACGAAACGCTCACTGCGTTTTCTCATGCGTCGTCGCGTCGATCGTTTATAGCAATGCAGACGAATTTAATAAGCAAAAAGTAAAAGTAACAAAAAGTACTTCCTGTATTAGAAAATATATACATACATATTATGATCTACTTTTTCCACACAAAACATTCATTCACCTTACACGCAAACTAACACACATACATGGTTCTTACATTTTACACACCTTACATGTTCATTATTTTAATAATATATTGACTGCTTGGTTATTATATCAAATAAGCTCTCATCTATACAACGTCGAAAACAACAATAAAAAAATTGCTCACTACTGTTATTTTTTATACTGTTTCGAAATGCCAAGTGACGACTACTCGTTCGGTTTGAAAACAGATCAATGTAATAAATTTAATTCCAGATCCATCATTCGTTGCAAAAAAATATTTTCTTCAAAATCTTAAAATGGCGGACTTGAGCGACGTTACTAACGAACTAGACTTGTTTAATGTCGCCAATTCCCTTGTATGCTCACCGGATCAATGTTTTCAAATACTAGGCGATCCGACAGAGTATATTAAAATTGTGCATGCTAATATTAGGAGTATAAATAAAAATCTTGATCAATTAACTGCTCTTCTTACTCTTATTAACTTTGACACTGATATCCTGATCCTGAGCGAATGCTGGCTAAAAGACTCGAGCATGATACCGCAACTTGACGGCTATAAGTCATACTATACTTATAACAATAAATTGCAGAATGATGGGGTAGTTCTCTACGCTAAGCATGAATTGGAGGTTACCGTGTGGGAACCTAGCTTCGACGACGGTAACTGCTTGGTCTGTACTATTGGGAAAGAACTAGCACTCATAGGAATCTACCGCTCCCCATCATATCCTAATATAGGCAACTTTATTACTAGGCTAACTGATGTAATAGCAGGCTTGGAATCGTTTCGAAATATTGCCCTGTTAGGAGACATCAACATTGACATCAAACCTACTAATAAAGATAGATGTTCTGACTACTATCTTACTTCTACAGCAGCGTTAGGCTTACTTCCAGCTCACACATACCATACTAGGGCAAATAACTGCTTGGATCACATACTTCTAAAAACGAACTTGGTATCTAGAGCTCTCGTTATTGATTCTCCAGTAACTGATCACCTCCCCACTATGCTATGTATTAAAAATACACTTTCACAAACTGCTACTAATCCACTCAGGACAGCACTAAAAGTAGATTATACTGCTATTAAGACTGCCCTCGATGAAAGTGACTTTTCTTCTGTTATGAGTGCCACGGACGCGGATCAGGCGGCTGAACGATTAGTCTCTATAATAACTGAAACGGTAAAAGCTCATACAACTACGAAAGTAGTGCCACGTAAAAAAACTATTTTAAAGCCTTGGATCACTTCGGGTTTGCTCCCATGCATGCGTAATAGAGACAAATTGCATAAAAAATTACGTAAAGAACCTGAAAACCAAATTATTAAGATTACTTACGTAAGATACCGTAACTTTCTCAATAATCTCCTACGTAAACTTAAGCGACAGTTCCAGAAAGGCGAGTTTGATAAGGCTAAAAATAACCCAAAAGCTATGTGGAATGTAGTTAAAAACGTAACCAACACTAATAAACCAGTAGAACCTCCGCGCGCTCTTCTAAACACAAATGAAGATCCCCGTACTGCGTTAAACTCAATTAATAAATACTTTGTTAGCGTTGCTAGAAACCTAGCGGCTAGGATAACTCAACCTACAACAGTCCCCCTATCGACAAGATATGCTCAAATGAACTCCCTTGTTCTCCTCGAGGTCGATTTTAGTGAAGTGGAACGTGTAATTCGTGGTCTGCGTAATGACTGTGCTCCTGGGTGGGACGGGATCTCTCCTTCTGTTATCAAAGCATCCAGTAACATCCTAGTTCCTCCGATCACTCACGTATGTAATCTTTCCATCACCACCGGCGTCTTCCCTAAGCTAATGAAAAGAGGTCTTATCAGTCCTATTTACAAACAGGGGGATAGGGGTGATGTAGCAAATTACAGACCGATATCTGTGCTACCGGTCCTGTCAAAAGTCTTGGAGAGGATACTTAACAGCGCTCTAGTTAGTTTTTTAGCCAAAAATAATATAATAGCGGAAAACCAATTCGGCTTCAGATCAGGCGTTTCCCCAGAGGGTGCAATCGCAAGCTTAACTAGTGCAGTTGTGGGTAAACTCGATAGTAAGCAAAAGTGTTTCGGTATATTTCTCGACCTCTCTAAGGCTTTTGACACGGTATCAGTCCCCATCCTAATAAAAAAATTGGAGTGTTGTGGCATTCGGGGTCGGGAACTGAGTATATTTCAAAGTTACCTCTCAGAGCGAACTCAGTCTATAAGAATCGACTCGCATGTCAGTGATGCAGAGGCGATTGATTATGGTGTCCCGCAGGGAAGCATACTGGGACCTACATTATTTCAGATATATGTTAACGATCTGTGCAAATTATACATCCCAAACTGTAATATCTATGTGTATGCTGATGATACCGCGCTCTTAGTGCACGGCAGCGACTGGAGGAGTGCCAAGCAATACGCCCAGTGTGCACTTAGAATTGTAGTTGATTGGCTCTCAAATAATTTACTTACGCTGAACATAAATAAAACACAGATCCTTCCCTTTTCCATAACATCTGCTTCTTCGGTTTCACCGGATGACTCCGAGATCAAAATCCATACCTGTAACTCAAATTCAACCTCGCCCACTTGTGGATGCCCTGCTCTTCGTATTGTTTCTAGCGTTAAATACCTTGGCGTCCATATTGACTCTGATCTGAAATGGCACTCTCAAATCGAAGCCTTAAAAACAAGAGTGCGTAAACTAATTTATATTTTTAAAACCATTAGACACCTTGCTGACCCTGAAACAGTGAAGACTGTATACCTGGCTTTGTGTCAGTCGGTTCTGGCCTACTGCATTCCGGTTTGGGGTGGAGCTGGATGTACAATAATGCTGAATTTGGAAAGGGCACAAAGAGCCATCTTAAAAATAATGACTTGCAAACATATTCGATACCCCACTCATATGTTATATTCTGAATGTCAGGTCCTAACAGTCCGTCAACTTTACATTCTTCGGTGTATTTTGCGGAAGCATGCTGCCCTTCCCATTGATATGGACGTCCTCTCACAGAGACGCGCTACTGTGCAGGTATGTCGACCAAAGCGGTGTAAGACGACGTTCGCAAAACGCCAATATGATGCCCTTTCCTCAAAACTGTACGATGAAATACATAGGATGACCTCCGCCTACACCCTAAATAGGTTTGAATTGAAGAAAAAAACAACTAGTTGCCTACTGAAGCTGTCATATTTAGACACAGAAAATCTCTTAAAATGAAATACCTGATTAAGAAAATTATTCAAGTTAAACGTGTTTCTGATTGTGATCACAGTACACTAACTACAGGCCAATTTCTTTTGTCAATTTATAGGATTGCGCGCTCGTACACATATACTCATGTGCACACGCTCACACATGCATTTATACACACACCCACACACACACACACTCACACACACCCAAACACACACACAAACACACACCAACAAGCATCCTTACTCTCTCACAACACTCATTAATGTATGTAAACAATTTTCATCCCTCATTTCTACTTCCCGTGCAGATTTTGTTAGTGCATGTCCATATTACACACCTGTGTTTTACTGTAATAGTACATTACAGCCGAGGACAGGTAAGTAAGAAATTACATTGTCGAGAATGGTTTGAAGCACGAGCCGCAGGCGAGGGCTTTAATCATTCGAGGCAAGGTAATTTGATTACCGTACAAGGCTTGTATAGTGCTTTTCTCAAGAAATGCGAGGAAATAAAAAAAACTGCTTAACTAAATAATATTTATTAAAATTTATATCACACATATTCGGGCAATTATTAAATGTAAATGTTATTGTTTTCCGGGGCACACTTATGTATAAATCGCCCATAATAATATTATTTTAATGATGTATCATTAAAATACGCCAACAACACAGATTCCGAAAACGTATGCGCCTTTTTTTCACTTTTCCAAATCAGATCGTAGGTTTTCATATATCTTTCTTTTGATTTTGCCGGCAGTAAGTTTTCTGTTATTAATTTTGCTTCTGCTCTCAAATTTTGTGGAGTAGGTACATACAATGTCTGTATATGTTTCATTGGCAAAACTCATTTTGATAATTTATTACACAATATAAACTGTATTGATATTTAATCAACCGCTGAAAATCATTCCCGCCGTTTTTTTAATATTGGTTAGTGAGGCCATGTCGAACGGTCATACAGCCTAGTGATACTTACTACTTGCTACTAAAATGCGCAACTTCAATACCCGCTTCTGGGCGGTAGATGGCGCTGTATATATTTCCCATACAAAATTACTCGTTAAGGATATTTTGTCTATGATAAATCTCATTTTGTTTTTTCGATTGATGTTCGTGCTAAGCATGAAGCTCGACTTAATACTGAGGTAACTGGAGTTCTCACCCTGAATAAAAAAGTGAACACCAGCAAATTTGACATTTAGTATGTAGTGGCTGTCAGTTGTCTCATATGACCATACGTATTTTTTTAAAGTGTAGGTGAGACGGAAGACAGCCACTGTGTAATTTGTGGTCACAAAAAATTGTTCGTACTGCACTCTCCAGTTACCTCAGTATTAAGTCGAGCTTCATGGTGCTAAGGATACATAGCGCTTGTGGTACAATACGAAGTAATATACTCTGTGCGCACCGTATTTAAAAAAAAGTTAACCTAATTATGATATAATAATAATGTGGCTGTATGGTGCAAATGTCCCTTTGCTTTTTCTGTTTTTATACACAGGAATAACTAAAGAAAAAACAAAGAAAAAAAGTTGGTAGTACCATAGAAAATCACTGCAGTAATGAATTTCAGTACTTACTTACTGCACTAAAATCAGTGCAGTAAGTAAGTACTGAAATTCATTACTGCAGTGATTTTCAAATTTAGAATGTTTACCTCGGAAAAGTGCCACGTACTGCATTCTTTTCTCAAATATAATATTAACATTTCAGAGCATAAGTGTGAAAAATTATATAAAATTATCGAGGAATCACTGACCCTGAAAATACAGCACAACTAGTTTCAGGGTCAGGGGTCTACTAATTCTTGTCTCGACTTATGTAAAACCCTAGATTTAATTTGTGTTTTGTACTAATTATGTACTTATTGTTACTGTCGGGTTGTGAATAAATGATTATTATTATTATTATTATAAGAATTACCATATAACATTACTTACTATGCGATTAATATAAGAATAGGATAGGGAATCCGCCATGTTGTGACGTCAAGCTGTCAAAGTGCTGTCAAACTAACTTCACTTCACTTCAGTATGGTGTGCAAAAAAATAAATTTATCGTTAATCAGGCAGGGGGCTGATCATGTCATAGCTTAGATACGATAAATAATAATGTTCGTGCAAACCAAAACATATGAATAATTTGCAGATAATAATTATACAAATCATTAACTTGATTTTTTTGGAAAGTATAGGACTCATGAAAGTATGCTTTTACGAAAATGATCAGGTAATTTGAATCTCAATTAAATTAAAATTTTGTGATATTTAACTGAAACCATTTTTTCATACAATGTTCTGATGCTTCAATAACACAGAATAAATTGAATTTTGATTATTTACTGGTTTAAGAATTTAAATAAAACAGGAATTTAAGTTATGAAAATAATTTAATAATCAACTTTACAATAAAATTGGTAAATTGGGGGTCTTGTGAAAAATTGTTTTGGTCTATCATGGTAAAAGGATTGGCCAGCTAGAGTCTGCACGTTGATTGAAGTTAGATTCGGCAGAATCTAGCTGTTACCAGGGTGCGCCGGGTATTGGTATCACGGGGAACCATTCAATCGAGCCACTCGGGGAGGCGCCTTTCGTGAATCCGCCAATTGTAAATCAAAACACAACACATTATGCTTGCTAATGCTATTCCACCTCTGACTGAAGACTTTTTCTTCTGACATTGCAAAGTACTGTAGAAATATGTTCTAGTATTTTATCAAAGCTTTGAACAAATACTCAAATACCACATGTGTCCAAACATTTGTTCAAATGTTTGTGCTATGTCTGGCGCCGGCGGCATAAGGAAGGACATGAGCAGTAAAGTTGTGTACAAAAAAAGGGAAGTATGTAAATTTAAAAAATAAAAAACTTTGTTTTGAAAGTGGCAATACCCAAACCACCTTCTGCCAAAATAAAAAAAAAAACTATTTTCATTTTGTTTAGCACTTTCTTGCGAACTGTACCTTTTCAGAGTGAAGCTTGTCAACAACCCGTCCTATTCTTATAATAATCGCATAGTATTTGGTTATTTGAAGTGTCCGAAAAAGGAGGTTTCACTGCCTCAGTGCCGCGCCATGCGCAGAAAAAAAAAAAAAAAAAGTAATATGGCGGGAGTTGAGTTGTTGGTACGGAGTGTTATGCAGTGTTTTGTCTCGGAAATAAGTTGTTTAATGGATTAAACAGAGATAATAAGTTATTGAATGAGTTTCATTACGGAGTCTTCTTACAGTATATCGAAACAAATGCGCATCGAGAAATCCGCGCGGCGCGTGAAAAAACGCGATGTGCGTGCCATGCAGGCAGTCTCCATACTTTGTGCCAAAGCAGCGCCGACAAGAAACTGCTTTTCGGCGCTGGTTCATCACAAAGAAGAGTGACTGCCTGCGCCGAGTACCTACGCGACCGATTCCCTTGCGCTGGCAGATCAGCGCCGCCGCCGGTATTTAGCTTTCTACTAGATAAAAGACTTGTTTTGCTCCATTGTGTGCTAATAGTGACTACTACATGGGTACGACCACCAAAAAATCACAAGGCAAGTTGGAATCGATTTTGGACGTCATAAGTTCAGAACCGACGCACGAATACGCACGACTAGCTCGCATCGAGTGAGCATAATACACAGAGTATTCGGAAGGTCGGGATAGTTCGTGCGTGCTCGTCTACGCATACGTATAAAATTCGTACAACATCGTATTCGATTCGTTGACAATATCAGTAGCCCAAGCACGAATACATGTTGTTATGGTAACCGTTATCGTATTATTTTGTTTGAAAACCAGAGCAGCACCCTTCTCGAAACTGAAATTCAATGCATATTTGACAGCAGCACTTTTACAGCTTTTGAAGGACGGTAAAGTTTACTAAGCGATTACCATTACGATAGTTTTTCATGCTAGGGGTACAGGTAGCCCAAGCACGAATAAGTGTCGTTATAGTAATAAACTATACCGTATCTTAAAATGCAACCAAATCTTTCAAAGTGCTACTGAATTTTAATTTCGTAAACGACCGTAGTGGCGCTGCTTTCATACAAAATAATTCGAGAACGAGAGTTTTTACTGAGAGGTACTCTTAGCTTATGTTATTCATTCATTTTTATTTTTCTATGCATCTATGTATTTCAATCTTTTATTTGAATGCTCAAAATATTATAAGAAGTTTGTAAAAAGTAACAGTTGTGATATCACGCTGTGTAATACGTAAACAGATAGTGCTCATTCGCTGAGCAGCCTTCCTTAAGGCGCTATATTCGTAAGTATATCTTAAGCTTTATTTGGGCTCTTGGGGGATCTGTGATGTACCAGACTTTAGATTATTTATTTATATTCTATGGACATACGTCCATAGAAAATACTTATCACGCTAAACAACTTTTTTTAAGACGCTATATTTGTATTTCTTATAGTTTAGCTGGGATGCTAGGGTTCCACATTAGGTGTACCAGACCTTCGATATTTTTACGTCAAAAGAAAATGTTCATCACGTCAAACAACTTTTCTTAAGACGCTATGCATGTATCTCTTATTTTTAACCTGGCTGCCAGGGTTTCCCACCAGGAGTACCAGACCTCCAAAATTTGTATGTCAACATAAAATGCTTATCACTTTTCACAATTTTCCTTAAGACGATATTTTATATCCCTCATAGTTTAGCTGAGCTGCTAGGGTTCCACGTCAGGTGTACCAGACCTTCGAGATTTTGACGTCAATAGAAAATTTTCATCACGTTAAATAACTTTTTTAAAGACGCTATGTTTGTATCTCATAAAGTTTTAACTTGGCTGCTAGGGTTCCCCATCAGGTGTAACAGACCTTCAAAATTTGTACGTCAACAAAAAATGCTCACCACGTTTAACAATTTTCCTTAATACGGTATTACCTCTCATAGTTGCACTGATATGGGCTTACATCCGGTATTTCGATCTTCAAAATAAATTATAGCTATATAACAAAAAAAAAGTTTCATCAAAATCCGCTCAGTAGCTTTTGCGTGAAACGTCCTCGTTTGAGTTTCCTGAGGCAGAAAATTTTAAATTAATTGTATGTATTCAACTAAGTTCTATAATGACAGCAGATGATACTTTAATACTAATTAAATTTCTACATAATTTACAGACTTAAAACAGAATTGAGCGCGGCAAGGGTGCACTTGAAGCCAGCATGTAAAGTATCATCTGCTGTCAATTATAGCACATTGTTTAATACATACAATAAATTAAAATTTTCTGACTCATTTAGCATTCTGAAAGGATAATCAAAATATATAAAATATTAGAAATAACTTTTTTGTATTTAGGTTAGCATATTTTTGTTCGATTAATTTTATTAAACTTGCCTAAATACCCACACTCAGATCGTTTGAACTTTATGTGACTTTGACAATAACTAGCTTTTAGTTTTTCTTAAACCAATTTCTACAATTAAAATTATGTAAGTTTATTTAACAGGCAAATTAATAATAATTATACATATTGTATTAAGCAGAACAATTCTCAACATTGCAGTTTTATAAACACTTGACTGCCTCATATTTATTTCAACTATGTTTCCGTTAGTACCAACTCACTCACTTTTGTATTTCAGTTCATATTGTACCTATGTACCAACTGACCGTTAGGCTCGACGAACAATAAAATGTGCAATAAAAAATTAATCAAAATTTAGAGGCTGCTTGCGAATTCTGCGTGTCATACACAGAATGAATAAAGCTCTCTTGAGTGACGTTGTAACCCAATTATGATTTGAACAAAACCAGGATTTACATGACACGGCAATCTGTAGCAAATTGATGGCCGCATACATGTGTGTTATTTGTATGTTGTTGGTATGACTTAATGTTTAAAGAGGAGCCCGTGGCGCAGTGGATAGCGCGCTTGGCCTGCGATCGTTGAGGTTAAGCAACGTTCGCAATGGTCGGTCACGGGATGGGTGACCAAAAACCGAGATGGTACTTAGCCACATTTGATGAAAGTCCGTCCGGCCATTTATGGAGATGGTCAACTGCCTGCCGAAACGGAAAAAGATACAGAGGTGGTGCTTTGACTAAAATAATGTACACACCCTAAGCAAATTTAGGTGCAATAAAAAAAACAAAATGGCGGCAAAAAATGTCTGTCTGTATGTAGGTACTTATATTCGTAGCGCCTAAACAGATCAAGCGATTTAAATGCGGTTTTTATAATTTTGTGTCGAATTTAAGCAGAAAGAAATAAAATAAAATTAAAAAAAATCAAAAGCACCCTACCTTCGATTAAACAGGATGAAATAAAAATAAAATTTAAAAAAATAAAAGCACCTGACAGGTGTTATTGTTGATCGAAGCCCCCGACACCATAGATGTATTATTCCATCTATGCCCGACACAAAAAAATCTCAAAAAGTCATTATGACTTTTTTTATGTGCGTTTTGTTTTATGATCTCAAAGGGCGATTTTCCGAGACCACAAAAAAAAGAAATTAGTTCCAAATGACTTCGCAGATGGCGCTTAGTAAAAGGCGAGTCCATGGAAAGCACATGTATGGCTTCGTAATATTTATTCAATTGCCTTTTGAAAATAATAAAAAAAGACTTTGAGAAAAGGTATATTTGCTCACTGAGACTGACGCATTCGTTGACGAAAGTATCTTTTCGCTGCTCATTTTTGTTGAAATTCTGTTACTTTGTTCTGTTCTCGTTAAGTTTTTATTGTTTGTTGTTGTTGATTTTATTGTTGATAGTTGTTATTTTTATTCCTTGTGCAACTGTTAAACTGTGAACGAAATTAAGGAAAATAGAAATAGGTCCTATACAGATTTTTTATTTTTTTGGTTGACAAGCACAAGTGCACAATACCGTAGGTAAAGGCTTTCATAAAACGCCATCCATCAAGTTTTTGAACGAATTTTTATTTTAAGTACTTTAACTTTTTTGCATAAGTATACAATGCAATTTTTATTATTTTTTTATTTGGGCTGTCAGAAAATCTCGTTTCGTTCCTTGCAGTAACTTACCAAGTTCAGCGCCATCTGTCCAGCGACTAGGAAAGAATAAAAAAAAGTCACATTGTGATTGTGAAAAAAGATCTAGCATAAAACAGTATACAGAGAAACTTGGTAAAACGGAGAGTCCGCGCCACATAAAATGCATTTGTCAGTGGGCGCTAATCGTCAAAAATAAGCTTTATCCCCATGTCATTATTTAGTTCCAGAAATAGACACGTGCCAAGTTATGTGTCGCGTAATCTACGAAAAAATATATATGTATATCTAATGAGCCGTTTTCTAGAAGAAAAAAAAAGGTACTGTAATCACACGCTAGATGGCGGACTACTCACCAAAACTATTCTGCCAATAAGGTTTCATTCGATTGAATACGCCGGCGCGCAGTCAAAATCATATACTCCATAAGCTTAGAACAAAAAAATATACTGTAATCAGGCGAATTTCTTCGATTCAACTCAGCTCAGGGGGGCTACCGGCTAAGAAATATGGGTATGGGCTTCATTTGTCATTTTAATTCCTTATTTTGAAAGGTTTTGCTGCTTTGTTCTGTTGAACGCTGCTAGCTAGTTATCGTTATACCCGACGTCATAAAACAAGGAACTGATAGCGGCTATTTTCTTTATACAATTGACTTAAATTTCCCAATAACGTCGCAACGTTCAACAGAACAAAGCAGCAAAAATCGATCAAAATAAGGAATTCAAATGACAGTTGAAGCCCATACCCATATCCATATTTCTTAGCCGGTAGCCCCCCTGCTCGGTGCGCCTAGTCGACGTTCAGTCTTGTCCAGAACTACGCGCGAGTAACCATCATCAGCTTGGTATACCGCTGACAGTGATGTAATAAAAAACGCTGTTGAAATCGCGGCAAATTTGCCCTTTCTGGACAGGCACTAAGCTTCAGATAAATCTGCGCGTGACTGGGGCGTTTTTGGCGCCAGTTACAGTACATTTACTTTTTTGTTCTAAGGTTAAGGGTAAAAGATTAGTATTCGATTTATCTGGCGCGCACTCTACCAAACTACAAAATTTTTGGTTTTTATTGATCCTAGACATGATTGTGTGTGGTTGTGAAAATAAATAAATGAAGAAATGGCTGTGTAGTCTATGACTTTTGCCTGCCTTCATAAAAACAAAGCATAGAATTTTGACAGGTCAGTATCAAACTGATGAAACGCCATCTAGTGAAGTAGTAAGTAGTAGTTTTTAAACGTACCCAGAAAACGGCTCATTCAAATATTTTGTTATTAAAGACTCTTTACTCAAGGTTATAGTCTCTTCGTGTTATAAAGAGATGAGATTTTAGTGAGACAGTGACATTGCAATCTATCAATCAGTTGTTATCAGAAGTAATTCTTAGTTTATTGATAAAATTCTTACATTTGGTATAAATAAAACAATGTATAAAATCATTACGTCATTAGTACGAAGTGCGGCCACAATTGTTAGACGACGAATTCACACGCACTCTCTTCTTAGCAATAAAGATAAAAAACAAGACAATGTCCAAGTAAGTGCGCCACTTTGCTTGGAATCAATAGAAGCTAAAGCATACACTGCAAGGAAACATGATAATGTAAAACGGCAGAGGCTATACGAATTTGGACTATATTCTGCTGCCTGTATGCCTAGATTTGTCCAAAAAGTCCAGATGCAGCATAATGACGAGTTGGAACTTCTCATTGCTCCAGAAGGTATGTTCCAAGTGCTTAGCTTCCTTTGCCACCACCAGCATGCTTGTTTCAACCAGTGCTCGGCGGTAACTGCTATAGACGTGCCTATGAGAGCGTTCAGATTCGAAGTGATATACTTACTACTTTCACTAAGATTTGGGGAACGTATCAGAGTGAAAACGTACACTGATGAACTCACTCCGCTCCATTCAGCCTACTCTCTGTGGCATGTTTGCAAATATTTTGAAAGGGAAGTGTATGATATGTTTGGTGTCATATTTACTCACCATCCGGATTTGAGGAGACTCCTTACTGATTATGGTTTTCCTGGCCATCCCTTGAGGAAAGACTTCCCGTTGGTGGGGTACACGGAATTGAGGTACGATGATGAGCTTAAGAAGATTGTTTACGAACCTCTGGAGTTTGCGCAAGAGTATAGAAGATTCCAGCTCGAGTCACCTTGGAACTATATGAAGAATTTCCACGAGGGGTATAATAGTCCTCCGCCTCCGCCTCCGCCTCCGCCGAAGAAAAACTAATTCAAACAAATTAATGATTTTTACCTTTAATTTTATGAAAATTATTTTTATATCTTATAGTAAACTAAATTAAGTTTAAATAAAAATATTGGATGGATTTTGTTTCTCGATGTACGTGTTCCTACCGCTTATAAAACCTATAAGGAAACAAGCCCCTTATCGAGAAGACAGGATCTATAGTTTGAATTAAATCTTGTTCGCTAATGACCTTTTGTGTTGACACAATGGCAGAGCGTCATTTAGAGCGCATATAGCACATATATACTTTATATAAGATGGCCGCCATCCCCCCACCAGCGAGCAGATGACGGTCCTTTCTAACGCCTCAATTAATAACTTTGGAAATTAACGCGAAGTGGCTAATTATTCTATCTCCATTTCATTAAGTTAGTTGCGCCACGAGTTGATTATCGGTCAGCGAAATGAACCCCTTAATAAGTAAAATATTTGTCTCGTAGGTTTTTGCAACCAATTATTTTATTTTGAAGGATCATTTTATCGTTTATATAAATAAGATTTTTTTTCGTGCAATGTGCAAATGTATCTCTCGACTCGTGCAGTTCTGAACAATATTTTTAGCTATAAGTTAAACTATTTATGAATGTTCTGCCTTTTGATAAGTGCATGTGAGATATTGAATACTGCCATTTTTTTAACCGACTTCAAAAATTTAAAAAAGAGGAGGTTATCTATTCGTCGCGTTTTTTTTTTATATGTATGTACACCGATTTCTCGAAGACGACAGAACCGATTGAAATGATTCAAACGTTATAACATCAGGTATTTTCCCAAGTTGGTCCCATTTTTGAAATTTTGAAATCGGGCGGGTCTAAACAAAAACACAAAAAAAAAACAAAAAATTGTACATGTTTCACGCCCGACTTCAAAGTACGTTATTAGAGGTAAGTATTATTTCTTACTTTTAGGTGGATTTTTTTGAAGGCGGTTTTATTTTTTAACTAGCGGCCGCCCGCGGTTTCACCCGCGTGGTTCTCGTTACCGTGGGAATATCGGGATAAAAAGTAGCCTAAGTTATTCCTTATTAAATCAGCTACCTGCCAGTGAAAGTCCCGTCAAAATCGGTCTAGCCGTTTCAGAGATTAGCCGGAACAAACAGACAGACAGACAGACAGACAAAAATTGAAAAACATGTCATTTTGGTATATGTACCGTATATATAATCATATGCATCTAGTAAAAAGTGGTTATTTTAATGTTACAAACAGACACTACAATTTTATTTATTTGTATAGAGTATAGATAATATACAGCCAGCGGAGTATCTTATGTTATGAATGCGAAAAATGTAAGGAAGTCAAATGCAAAAATTTATGAAAGGATGTAGATGAAAGTCTATAGTTATATAGCTTATATATTAGAATAACACATAGGCTACTATTTATCCCAACATTCCCACGGGAACGGGTACCAGTACCACGCGGGTAAAACCGCACTCTGCAGCTATTGCTAAATATTTTACAGTTAAAGACATTGCTTGTCCATATCAAACAATTATTATCATTATCATAAATTATGTTGCTTAATTGACTATTACGCTTTATAGAATTCAGACCCATATAACTAGTGCCAAATCCATGCTTAATCCTCGTCTTAACGTGTGAGACAGTTAACTTGCAAATACTTAGATAGGTAGGTATATAGGCCTATAATTATTGGCCTCTGAAAAAGTGATGGTTCAAATACTATAAAACATGGTAGACAAAAACATTGAGTCAATTTCAACGCGCCAAAAAAAATCCAATTGCAAATGCCACAGAAGCCACGTCGAACCCGTATCCTCATTAATACAGAATTTATAGTTTTGTCACAAGTTGAGAGCTCCAAGGAAAGTTGCCCAAATCCCTATCGGGTTCATATCTGGCTCCGTCATGCATCTGCGTAAGAATAACGGCGGAATAGAGGGCTGAATGAACAAGCGGCAAGCGGCCGCAGTGTGTGCTCCGCCGCTCCGCGATCCGCCCGCCCGCGTGGCTCCCTGGGGAAACGACAAACTTATCTCGCACAAACTTACGAACTTCCTTAAACTTACTAAAGCAATCGCTTTACAATAACACCACGAGAAAGTTTAACAGTTTTTACCTAACAACTATTAACACAGTGACACGAAGGTAAGCTCATTTTGACCAGTTCAAACGCACTTTAACCGTTTTTCTTTTGTGACCCGTCAGTTTCTGAGCGCTTTTACGTGTAAAATTAGTGTGTTCATTTCTTTTTGACCTCGTAAACTTTTCTTGTTTTTTCCAAAAGGGTTCTGGTTTTTATGGGAGTAAATAAGGAGCGGTACTTTTGCGAAGTTGCTACGGTTTGTCATGCATGTATTTTTTTATTTCGCATTTCACTTTCTTAATCTATACAGTAGTTATCAAAGTATGATTATTACTTTACCTAAGTTTCAAATGAATTTTATTGATATTGTTCATTAATCCATATTAAGTTCTGAGCATAATTTCGAGTACTTTAATATTTAAATAATATTTTAAGGGGACTACTATTTACTTAACACTCTGTCAAATGAGCCGGTTTGATTGCGGTCTTGGACTTTTGAGGAATAGATAACCTAATAGATAACTTAAACAATTTAATCAATATTCTAGTTTTCTATATGCTTAACTATTACTGCTGTTAAATTAATTTCAGTAAATGCTTGTGTTACCCATTATACCTCGTATTGAATTGAAATTGAATTGATACTTGATTGATTTAAATTTTACTAGTAAACAATGTGTTACAAGTTACAAAGCATTGTTTAGAGATTTTCTGAGTAAATTTATTTTTTACTATTTTTTTAGATTAAAATAAAAATGAATATTTAATTATATTAATCATTATTAGGATAAAATATTATCAAAGAACATTAACCTATTCTAAAACTCAATCTGTAATGACAATTACGCGTCTTTCTTGATCTGCAATCAATGAATTATTTATAGGTTAGAGATAAGTACTAACAACTATTACGTATTATTATTGGTAATATTTCGGTTAAAATCAGAGGGTCTCAACAACTGCAACTGTAACCTCTGGTGGACTAGTGGTACAGTCAGCGTCATATAGTAGGTGACATCCAAAGTGGTCAAATAGTTCGGTACACGATACAAATTGTATGGTGTACCAAACTATAAATTTGACCACTTTGGATGTCACCTACTATATGACGCTGACTGTACCTACACACCACCGGTTTCAAACCAAGTGATTTCGGGTTCGTTAACCAGTGGAGGCACATATTGTATTTGGTTTGGTTGGTGGCATGACTTGTTCCAAGTCCGCCTGGCTATAGCTACTATCATCTTATCTAAGTTTTTTTTTAAACCACAACGGGGTAGCACTTAGCCTTCACCGCACCTGATGTTGAGTGATGATAAGGCTGAAGGTGGAAGCGCACTAAGTACTCCTGGAATCCTCAATTACTGAGAAACTGGCTATCTTTATCTCTAACTGCCGGATCACAACAATGCTGAAAAATGGTGGTAGCTAGCCAGGCGGACTTCGAACAAGCCCTACCACCAACAAAACCGAAAACATTATTTACCCCCACTGGGAATTGAACCCGGCACCTCTGGGTCTGATGCTGGTGGTGTGTACCACTAGACTACGGAGGCGGTTAAAACGCCCTTACAACGATGTTTTCAGCATTGTTGTTTTCCGGCAGTAGAGATAAGATAGCCAGTATCTCAGAGGTTGTGGATTCCGGGAGTAGTGCGCTTCCACCTTCTGCCTTATCTTCACTATATCGAAATATTAACATAAGGTGTGATGAAGGCTAAGTGCTAGCCGTTTGTGGATAAAAAACTGCCCTTATTTTTTGTTAAGTCATATTGTAAGCGATTTTTAATTAGTAAAAAAAGAGATTATTTTTATTTTTCTGATTTGACGTATGGAGTTAGTTTAGCCTTCGCAGTTCATGGGTGAACAGAAATATTGCTTTCCTTTGATATCTTTATTCTAATACCTCTGAAAACCAGTCATATAGGCCTATGCGACTTGGTTTCACTAGGTTAAGGTTGCGTTTCCACAGAAGCGGAACTGTGCTGAGCCGAGTTGTGTTTCCATAAATTTGTCACAACAGTCGCTTTCAGCGCGTCAAGCGGCGCGGTGCGTGGCATGCGTTCCTTCCACTCGATACGACCAGAACTATACCACCACTGGTGCGTGGTGTCGTTTGGAATCACTATTCCGTACGACACTATCCTAATGATGTCTTGAATCGCAAGCTCATGTAGTAACCACTAATAAGAACCTAGTTTGCGATACGCCATAAATAAAGAAGACTTATCAACAATCAAGTAGGTACTACAGTAAGTTGTAAACATATGAATGTAGGTACTGAGAATAAAGAAAATACTACTTATGATAATTTGCAGGACATATCTAATGGTCGGTAGTGTCGAACGGAATAGTGATTTTAAACGACAGCACCGGTTGTACAGTTCTGGTGGTGTTGAGTGGAAGGAACGGCAAATTGTGCTATCATTGCGCGCTCGCGACAGACGTCTAATCAAATAATGCTAATATTACATGGTTCAACCAAATTGATTCACTTTGGTTAAAAGACGCAGAAAAACAGGTGCACATTGACATTGAATGATTCACTTTTACGTTTACATTTTTCAAATTGGTTGCTTCATCCAAATTGAAAGGCAAAAGTGAACCGTGTATTTCTGCCATAAGTAAATGTGACGGACCAACTGGTGCACAAATCGCCGGCGGTGCCGTGCGACGCGCCGCCTGATGCGCGGCCTTTCCTTGAAAGATGCGCTAACTGTAAAATGTAGATATGGAAACACAGCACAGCTCCGCTTTTGTGAAAACGCACCTTAAAAGCCAACTTCTGCTTATTGGAAGATTTGAGATAGAAAAACCCACCAGACCTGGAAGTAGCTTTCAGTTGGGATAGTAGGGCTGCTGGTGGATTTTTTCCATCAACATTTTTCCTATACTTTAGAACTGCATTGTCAATGCATAAAAATAATTTAAAATCATAATAACTTTTCTTCTATTAATGAAGTAGGTAACACATTTGATTTCACGTTAATTAGAAACCATTGTGAAGAAAATCAACCTTAAAGGTTGACTTCCGCGGTTCGCGGCCGATCGCAGCCGCGCGCGATCGATCGCATGCGACTGACGCGCGCGGCTGATGCGACAATAGTCAGTGTATGAAAATGTATGGCGCCGCTTCCGAGGTATGCGACAGACGCGTGCGGCCGACGACAGACGTCGGCCGCACGCGGCCGTAACTATAATGAAAACTTCATTGTATTGTATAGATCTCACTTTTCTGTCATCTTCCCATGGAAGTATTAGTTTAGGTTATACTTCCATGCATCTTCCTTATTTTAATCTCTAAGTTTTTTTGGTTGTCTGTCACTGTTAGAAAATTTATGTGTCAACGCTGGATTGAGGTGATTTTTATAAACTCTCCTTTTGGGTGTTTGTGCACTACACTGAATTTTACCGTCCGGCAGTCCGATTTTTTACGGTCCGATATGACAGACCATAAAATGTATGTATGTATTGTGCACTACACGGAATTTTACTGTCCGACATTTTACTTTTCCCCATTCCGGTCAATGATGTTTTCCGGTCCGTTTTTTCCCGTTCCGAAATAACAGCAATGAAATACGAATGGGCGCTTGTGCACTACACTGAATTTTACCGTCCGGAAAAAAACGGATGGTTGTATTTTAATCATAAATTATTTATAATACATAGTAAGAATGTATTTATTTCATGTAGTTTCGGCTTTGAAACATTGTAACTGTGATATTGAACTGAAAACGTGATATTCATGAGCGGGTGGGGCGGGGGAGGGGGTAATCACTGCGCTGCCCCGGCGAGTAAAAAGACGGACAAGTGCACAAGCCAATCATCCGTGTTTTTCATGCCACGCCGCCGCCGCGCCGGTCCGTAAAAAAACGGACCGCCGGCCGGACGGTAAAATTCAGTGTAGTGCACAAACGCCCTTTCTGTAACACGCTCACTGCGGCACTGAATTAGCTATTCTTTCCTTTCTACCTTTAAGGTTGACTTCCGAGCATCGCGTCCGATCGCAGCCGCGCGCGGTCGATCGCGTGCGACTGACGCGCGCGGCTGATGCGACAATAGTCAGTGTATGAAAATGTATGGCGCCGCTTCCGAGGTATGCGACAGACGCGTGCGGCCGACGCTGTCGTCGGCCGCACGCGGCCGTAACTATAATTAAAACTTATTTGTAATGTATAGATACTCATTTATCAAGACTAAAATCCATATTGTTTCTGACTTCACGCTTAAAAAATGGGATTGCAGTCTCTTGAATCTCGGTGGGGTCGAAAACGCTTCGTACCGCCACAATGTCTGGTTTAGTATGAGGTCTAAAACGCCGCGTACCGTACCAATGGAAAGAATAGCTAATTCAGTGCCGCAGTGAGCGTGTTACAGAAAGGGCGTTTGTGCACTACACTGAATTTTACCGTCCGTTTTACGGACCGGCGGCGGCGGCGTGGCATGAAAAACACGGATGATTGGCTTGTGCACTTGTCCGTCTTTTTACTCGCCGGGGCAGCGCAGTGATTACGCCCTCCCCCGCCCCACCCGCTCATGAATATCACGTTTTCAGTTCAATATCACAGTTTCAATGTTTCAAAGCCTAAACTACATGAAATAAATAGATTCTTAGTATGTATTATAAATAATTTATTATTAAAATATAACCATCCGTTTTTTTTCGGACGGTAAAATTCAGTGTAGTGCACAAGCGCCCATACGTATTTCATTGCTGTTATCTCGGAACGGAAAAAAACGGACCGGAAAACATCATTGACCGGAATGGGGAAAAGTAAAATGTCGGACGTTAAAATTCCGTGTAGTGCACAAGCGCACATATACATTTTATGGCCTGCCATATCGGACCGTAAAAAATCGCACTGCCGGGCGGTAAAATTCAGAGTAGTGCACAAACGCCCAAAAGGAGAGTTTATAAAAATCATCTCAATCCAGCGTTGACACATAAATTTTCTAACAGTGACAGACAACCAAAACTTAGAGATTAAAATAAGGAAGATGCATGGAAGTCAAGAAATTTGTATGTTGTTATGGAAGTATTACCTAAACTAATACTTCCATGGGAAGATGACACAAAAGTGAGTATCTATACAATACAAAGAAATTTTCATTATAGTTACGGCCGCGTGCGGCCGACGTCTGTCGTCGGCCGCACGCGTCTGTCGCATACCTCGGAAGCGGCGCCATACATTTTCATACACTGACTATTGTCGCATCAGCCGCGCGCGTCAGTCGCACGCGATCGATCGCGCGCGGCTGCGATCGGCCGCGATCCGCGGAAGTCAACCTTAACTCATTGGCGATCGTAGACAGCCAGAGCGTCGCTTTGCTTTGATATTGATATCCCTGTTCTAATACCTCTTAAACCAAATCACATAGCCTGATTTAAGGCAAGCTCTAATTAACAACCGCTTCCAAGTAGATTCTGCTATGCAATTTCAATAGAAAATAGTGTTATGACAAAATGTGATCACAAATCTGCCGCACTGTTGAGATTTCTTTAATTCAATATAAGATTTTTTTTAATTTTTTGCATTCACAATTGAATTTTTATTATTGAAAAGATTGAAATTGAAGCTGTCTCATAACTAGAATGGATTGGACTCGAACCCACGACCTTTCGCTGTCCGGGCCAATGCTCTAACCACTGAGCTACGGAGTCGTTAAGAGCAGCGTCGAATTTTCATCGTAGTACACAATCATAGTATCTTTTGAAGAAATAACTATAATATAGTATAAAGTATAAATAAGTACATTTTTTTTATCCACAACGTGGTAGCACTTAGCCTTCATCACACCTGATGTTAAGTGGTGATAAGGCTGAAGGTGGAAGTGCACTACTCCCGGAATCCTCAATCACTGAGGAACTGGCTATCTTATCTCTAACTGCCGGAACACAATAATGCTGAAAACATCATTGTTATGGCGTCAGACTTAGATAAGATGGTGTTAGCTAGCCAGGCGGACTAAGAAGAAGTCCTACCACCAACCAAACCGAATACAATATGTACCCCCACTGGGAATCGAACCCGGGACCTCTTGGTTTGAAATCGGTGGTGTGAAACTGTGAACCACTAAACCACAGAGGCGGTTTCTACCATTCCCAACTATTCCCTACCTACAACATCCTTTAAACTCTTATTACAAATACTAAAACTACACTCGCTTTGAACAATGTCCGACCGGCAAACAGCGAGTTCCGTTTAAAATTAAAAGGTATTTAACACTTCATCGACTAATTACCGCGCCAGCTTGTTGGATAATAGATTCTACTCACAGCTACCACTTAGCTAGCTGCTGTCAATTTTTATAATAATATTAGGTTCTTGTTCAACTAAGTATTTTACCTACTATTTGTTTATTAAGAATACAAAGTAAATGTAAAGTTTCACTAAAGCTCATCTGAAGGACATTTCAATAACGGCATGCACTATATTGTCACTTTGAACTTTCAAAGAAAATTAGACCTTATCCATCTATCTACAGCATACAAAGAATTTAAGTGGCTGTAACATACGGACGGACAGACAAATAAGACTAATCTTTAAAGGTTCTGTTTTTTTCTGATTGGCTACGGAACCCTTAGGGCGCTTGTGCACTACACGGAATTTTACCGTCCGGAAAAAAACGGATGATAGTATTTTAATCATAAATTATTAATTATTTTACTATTAAGTATATTATTAATTTATTTATTTCGTGTAGTTTCAATGTTTCAAACCCTAAACTGCGCTGCACGTGTGAGTAAAAAGACGAAAAAGTGCAAAGCCAATCATCCGTTTTTTTCCGGACGGTAAAATTCCGTGTAGTGCACAAGTGCCCTTAAAACGATTCATTAAAATTTTTGATTAACAAAATACTGTTACTCCGTGTAGTCCGTGACTATGGCATAAGCAACTGTGCTGTAATATCGGGAACTCGACAACAAATCAAAACATGGTAAAACTCCCGCTTTTTAGGGTTCCGTAGCCAAATGGCAAAAAACGGAACCCTTATAGATTCGTCATGTCTGTCTGTCTGTCTGTCTGTCTGTCTGTCTGTCTGTCTGTCTGTCCGTCCGTCCGTATGTCACAGCCACTTTATTCCAAAACTATTAAGACTACACAGTTGAAACTTAATATGTAGATGTATTCTATGAACCGCTTTAAGATTTTAATACAAAAATTAAATGAAATAAAAAACTAAGGGGGGCTCTCCATACATAGAACTGAAACTTAAAAATATTTTTTTAATCAAATATATTCGTGTGGGGTGTTTATAGATAGGTCTTTAAAAATGACATAAAGGTATCTTAAATCATTTTTTCTCAAAGTCAATATTTTGAAAGATAGAGTCTTCCAAAGTGCTAAAATGTGTGTCCCCCCCCCCCCCCCCCTCTAACTTTTGAAATAAAAAGTTGAAAAATCTAGAAAAAATATATGCTGTAGATCTTAATAAAAACTTTCAACGAAAATCGGTTTGAATGAGATATAGTGTGTACTTTTTGAGATATAACACATTTTTCAAAAACTGCAAATGTAACTTTGTCATTCATACAAACTCTATAAAAAACAAAATTATATTTTGCTGACGAAAAATTATAGTCGAATTTGGGCTAGGTTTAAGCAATAGGTACGTTAAGTGGGTACGGAACCCTTCATGGGCGAGTCCAACTCGCACTTGGCCGATTTTTGTTATACTTAGGTAGGTATAACAAAATACTGGGCTGCCAAAACTTGTGCATTTCTGTGGAACTCGTTTCATTTGTAACAATAAAACAAAAAAAAATCAAATTAGTTAATAAATTCAAGGTTATATTTATAAACGAATTGACTCGTGTTAGCGATTAATTTAACCACGTGGTATTACGGTGCAACCAACTTCTGTGTCACGCCCGAGATGTATCTGGAATTCTCGTTTTAGTGATTATTATAAGTGATCATGATCAAAACGTTATCAAACCAGATCGGATCTCTTTTTTACTAGCAAGGCTTTGGCTTAGTTGAAAAGGTTTAAAAGTTAAAAACTTGTGACTAAGTTTTTATATAAGATTGACCTTCGGAGACTTCTCATCTGGCCGAAACAAGCTATCACATTCGCAATAGAATATTTTCCAAGTGCAAGATAATTTGTAGGTTGATAGTGCTGTAATTAGTCTGTTCTTAGAGGTGATGATTAGTAATTAGTCGGTAGTAATGATTAAAATAGCATTTTTTTTAGCTTAACTTTTTCTTAAATAAATTTAGTTTGTCTTATCTTGAATAATACCTATTATGAACTTAGTTGTCTATTTTTTCTAGTATTTTTTCTATTAAACAGGTTTTTAAAACAAACACTAACAACTCCTAAATAAAGAGAAAGCAATATAGTTAGTATAGCTTTTGAAGAGATTGTTCCAACCAAAACGTTTTGTTTTAGTAGGAACAATCCACCGCCGGTCGCAGTGATATTTCCGACAGCGCTATAAACTTAGTTTCCTCGGTCAACTTAGAAATGTGAAGCAAAGCCTGAAGCATAATTTTAGGTACCTATGCATATTGTTTCTTCTTTACGAATAAATTAGGGCTTAGAATGATGTTAAGGTAACTTAACATATAATTGTTCAGGATATTCTAGAATGCCATGATCTTGACTTTTTATTCCTATTGAAAACACTTGAAATTATTCATTAATAAACTCTATACATAATAAAAGTATAATTTGAATTATGGCTCTACACCAATAGACAATACATGCCATAAACTTAACTCAGTAGTAAAATTTGAAAGATTTACTAATTTCAATTTTCGGGAACTGATGTTACTTAACCAAAGTCTGAAGGCGCGCGATTTGTTCCTTCATTGCGCGCTCGCGACAGACGTGGCAGTGGCCAGGCCGTGTAGAACGAGTTGAATTATGGCTCTACAGCAAATAAGCAATAGACGATACGTGCAGGAAAAAAAAATACAATAAAAATATTGTGAGCCGCCTCTGTGGTCCAGTGATACACACCACCGGTACCAGACCCAGAAGTCCCGGGTTCAATTCCCAGTGGAAGTAGGGCTGGCGTACCGGTTTTGGCCACTGTACCGGTTTTGGTCACTTTTCACTTTAAAGTTATATAAATAGGAATTAAATAATTATTGCTTATATTTATTAATGGTGAATAAAAGATTGGACTTTTAGTTAATAATTAAAGCACTTAGCTTTTTTTATGTAGTACGATATTTTAGAAATAAACACGTGTTATGTTTCAAAGTTAACATTTTGTAAAATTCATAAGCAAAATGTTAAGGGTAAAGGTTTTGTAAAATCATTTTTTTTCTACAATAAAATTATTTTATGGTTATTTAATATTTTATATCATATTGGAATATGTTTCTTCTAGATAGATTAAGTGTTGTTTTTTCACTGTTCTTACAAAAAGTTGGGAAACAATAAGTGGCCAAAAGTGGGGCTAGAAATTTTGGCATTGTGCCACCTTTGGCCACTTTGGCATTAGTAGAAAGTTTCCAACCTATCATAAAGTTCATTTATTTTAAAAGACTCACAACTCACTTTTGTTAGCTGACGTACTAGAAAATTTGCGGATTGAGGCTAGTGTAGGCACTAGCCTACACTAGCCTCAATCCGCTAATTTTCTTTTAATCAAGTGATAAAGGTATACTTACAAAATTGTAGTAAGGAGCTAGCTGTGATTGAAATACTATTTCATGTAGTGTTTTAGTCCAGAACTCTAATAAGACATCAATTAAGCATAAACTCAACTTATAAATATAGTAATTTTATGAAAGTGGCCAAAACCAATGCAAACGGTGTATTTGGCCCCCTCCGCAAAATAAAAAAAAACTATTGACTTTTTTATTTTGTAGATTGTACCCTTAAAAGGCCGATAAATTATCAATAACTCTACATTATATATTTTCTCTAAAATACTAAAGATCATTAAGCACTAAGCGGTTAAAAGTGAAAAGATCCTTAAAGTGGCCAAAACCGGTACGCCTGCCCTACATATTATATTCAGTTTGGTTTGTGGTAGCTTGCTTAAGGTCTGCCTGGCTAGCTACCACCATCTTATCTAAGTCTGAAGCCATGACAACGATGTTTTCAGCCTCTATTGTGTATCGGGATTAGATAAGATAAGATAGCCAGTTCCTCAGTGGTTGAGGATTTCGGGGTTAGTGCGCTTCCATCTCAGCTTCAGCTTTACTTTCAGCCTTATCTCAACTGAACATTAAATGTGCTGAAAGTTGAGTGCTACCCCGTTTTGGATTAATAAAAACAAAAGTCAATATTTTCAACAGAAGCTGGGGATCTATAACATCATTTAATTTCTTATATTTGAATTATTTTTTAAGTCAAATTATTTTTACGTTTTTGCATTCACAATGCAATTTTTATCAATGAATATGAAGTAGTAATTAGAAAAAAAAAATCAACCCGTCTCACAATTACCTCCAATGGTACTTTCATAATACGTAGGTACTTCAATTTCAATAAAAAATTGCTTCGTGAAAGCAAAATAGTAAAAATAATTTGAAATAGCAATTATTTCATCTTCTTCGATTGTCAAATATCTAAAAAGTGTAAGGGTGTAAGGGTAGTAATTAACAGAGGTTCTTATTAGATAAATCCTCGATAAATCCGACGCTTCTTCTGACGACTCCGTAGTTCAGTGGTTAAAGCAATCGCCCGGACGGTGAAAGGTCGTGGGTACGAGTCCCATCGGAGCTAGTTGTTAGATGGGTCGATATTTTTGTAATACTTCGATCCTTTTTATTTCACTAAAAAATTGCGTTGAACGGCTAATAATGTCATAATTATGACCGACCAATTAACAAATAGCAATTTTCACTAGAGTTCAAATGATCTACTCTTCGACTAAGAGCTATCTAGATAGTAAGTAGTAGTTTCGCACTGTTAAGGCGAAGTTAGCTGACCGGTATGAAATTTCCGACAGAGCGCTAGGAACTTAGTCCCATGGCCAAGTTACTGACTTGCCTACAACAGGGCTGTGCAGTGCAATATGGATTGTTTGTTGTAAGAACGATTGAACTGAATGTCTAGTGATCTATGATTCATTGACACCTACGGTTCTGATCGTTGTTAAGCATAGCAGAAATAACATAACGTTATTTTCTGAAATTCAGAATGGCTGTTCTGGCGCAATTAAAAAATAATAAAATCAAACAAGCTCTTTTGTAATGTTTTTTCATTGAAGAAACTAGATATTTGATACTTTTAAAATAAGTCATAATTAACGCATAGAAGTGGTCACATGAACTTCTTAAAACTTATTTTTTCAAACTTAGGTACTTATACTGAAATAATTGTATGTAATGATTTTATTGTATCTCTGCGAAAATTTATAAAGTTGCCTCCCGCGATACTTTACAAACTCCAATATGTTGGCCGCTATCGAAATGGCCCGGCATGTACCGTATGTACCTCCTTAGAATTTTTCTGAAGCATTATCGCAGTTTGCAGGAAAAGTAGTTACCGGTGTTCGATCGTACCTGCGCTCGTTTCGCTCAAAGATGGCAACGTTATAAAGACAGCCCGACGAATCATTATTGACTGATGGAATCGCAAAATGATCGCGGAAGGGACCGCACACCCATATCGTGTTGACATACGAACGTACCGTAATTGCAGAGGCTCGAGCGCAAACAGTCGTGATAAAGATTCGATCGACATTTTGTATTTGGGTACGGCGGGTACGGTGTACTAACTCTGTTGACATTTCAAAAACATAGATTGACAATTCAAATTTTAAATGGAAACTTACGAGCTTAGCTGAGCAGTGAATCGAATAAAAGTAAATGTGTTATTTACCCGACTGCGACAGAAGGAGGTTTTTATTTTTTTCGTCAAATACATACTTCGTATGTAGGTATGTATGTATAGATTTCTATTATGCCCTCCTACAGCCTAAACGGTTTGAAGGATTTTAACGAATGATGTTATGAGAAATATCTTTCTGTGTTCTGTGGATGTGTCATTAGATTCGTTTTGTTAACGCAAGTGACACCAACTGCCGCAAACAGAGACGTCAGTTAAATTTAATTAGCATTAAATTATCGTTCCTACTTTATTCAATACTGGACATAAAAAAGAGACAGAAAGAGATTTAATTGTCAATTAAAGTTAACTGGCGTCTCTGAGTGCGATAGTAAGTAGGTTCTTACATAAAAAAATAAGAAAAGCAAAATGGCGAACTTCTGTTGGCATGTTGCTTATTAATAAAAAAAAACGACTGCAACAAATAGACCACTAAAAAGGAAAAACAAGCTCTTTAAGAATTTAAACTATACCCTGCCCTGCAATGAGAAATTAAAGAGCTTGTTTTTCCCTTTTTAATGCTCTATTTTTTTTGTTTAAAAAATATATATATATAGTGGTAGCCACATAATTAAGAACGTCAGTCGATTTTCATACAAGTAGTAAGATTGGTAGTAACAAGAGCAACAAACGAAACGAGAGCGACGAATTCTAAGAGCTGTTTCGATATGTTTAAAAAAATCACCAAAATAGCATTAAAATGTATGGAAATCCTGAAACTAAGAACTTTGGTCCTTACATCTTTTAGAATGCTGTTCAGATTAGTTGGTGTGTGTATAGCGATCTGGATCTCCTCCATTCATCTCCTGGATAGCCATCATCAGATTACAGCTCGGTCAATCCTTGGCTGAGAACTAAGGCCTCAAAGTTACCTCGTTTGTATGAAAATCGACTGGCGTCCTTAATTATGTGGCCACCACTATATATTTAAGTTCATTATTGTAATTCGTTTCATTGGTTTTTATTGTAATGATCAATTTAATCATAAGACATTTTTATCTTTAAAAGAAATTAACTGCTGATAAAAACGATCTTGTTTGAAGTAAGTAAATAAATAAAATCAAAACAAGCCAAACACCAGTCAATAACAGAAATATTTTGATAAGCGTTTATTCAGGGAAGGACAGGTCAAAGATGTTGCAAAACATGATTGTAGGACAGTGGGGAAGTTTTATTGACGAATGACTTTACAGTACACAAGACAGTAGGCAAACAGTTCGCCGCCAACTGAATTAGCAGTATATCGGTTTAGTAGGTACGCCTGAACATAATATTTGAAATGGAGTGTTCACAGTTTGCTAGTTTGCGCTCACTCTACGCGTACCTAACGCTGCAAAGTGCGTTTCGATCAAACTATTTGAAGTTTTTTTATACTTCCAAAAATGACCACCGGGTAAGATATAAGTTTACGGCACTATTAGGCACTGCTATTGCATGACCACGTGTATCGTTTAATATTTATGCTCTTGTTGCAGTTTCAAAATCCTTGGCTTTGGGGCTGAAGACAGGATCAGTGGCTAAAAATATGCGGGAACCATGCTGGTCGTTATATTTGCTCGGAATTTGTATGCTTGGCCTTGATTCTAAACTAGTGGGTAAGTATAATAAACAGGGTCAATACAACGTGTCAGTTCATTTCTTCACAACATGTCACAGATTTGTATGCACGTTATCTGCACAGCACTAAACTTAAATTATAAAAATAAAATGACATTAATATAATTTCAGTAGATAACTTTCTACTATAATTAAAAGGAAATTTAAAGTGTGATGAAGGCAAAGTGCCAACAGTTGTGGAATAAAAAAAAATAAAAACTCCCTTAACATAATATGACAGTTTCAGCACTAGTGAACCAAATATGACAACAAGCCTCCATAATCTCATCTAAACTCATTTCTCGGATTCACATTCTAGTAAAAACAAGGGTATGCGCCACGATTCATGACCCGTGACTTTTTATCAACAATATCACTAGATAAAACCGGTTGAAGTTGCAAAAAGGGCCGTGCGAATAAGAGCGCACTTCAAAGGTGCGCTCTTATTTCTCACCGCTTCCTGTCATTGATGACATGAGATCGAAACATTCGTAACCTTTTTCTTGATTAATTAAAAAGAAAAGTCGGTAGGTCGGTCGGTACCGTATTAAATTTTAGTTCGTGAGGCGTTATCTACTCACATTTGTGACAGTAACTAATATTATGTCAAGGGAATGACTTATTTTTCCGACTGAGCGACAACGACGATCAGTGCCCTTTCTCACGGGCTATGAGTTGTGTGGCGGACTGCTTTGTCCTTGCCTAGGTATTTATTCTTTAGTAAATGACTGTGTCACCATTGAGTAGGTATGCTATGCACTTGTCTTAATCACTATCACTACCGTTTTATGAGACAGTACTATCGAATTTCACAGATCAAGTGCTGTTCGCCTTGCGTTTTTGTCGATAATAATATTAATAAAATTATACAGGGTATCATCATGTCAGTCGAACGACGCCCACTGCTGGGCATAGGCCTCCCCCAAGGATCTCCACAACGATCGATCCTGCGCTGCCCGCATCTATACAGGGTATAGATGGAGGCTATTCTCAAATTATCATTTTCAGAAAAGTGTGTAACAGTCATTTCCTTTAGCATAGATATACCTAAGTAGGTTTGCCTGAATCTCGTTCTTGGAAACTCTTTTAAATGCCCGACTGTAGTAGTAAGCTAAAATATAAGTTATAAAAGAACAATTTCACAGGTGAGGCATTTCAACCAGAATTCGCAGAGCCCATTACAAACTTGACAGTTGCAGTTGGACGTGACGCTACATTTAGATGCTTAGTTCAGAATCTTGGTGGTTACAGGGTATGTAAATACTAACTACACTTTAAACACACTACCTTAAGGCTTATATTGTACTAGCTTCCGCCCGCGGCTTCGCCCGCGTGGACTACACGACGTTATCCCGCGGGAATTTGTTATTTTTCCGGGATAAAAAGTAGCCTATGTTCCTCTCCGGGCTACAAAGTATCTGTGTTCCAAATTTCAGCCAAATCCGTTCTGCCGTTTTGGCGTGATTGAGTAACAAACATCCAAACATCGAAACATCCAAACATCTAAACATCCAAACATCTAAACTTTCACATTTATAATATTAGTAGGATTACTTTTGTCAGCTTTACCCTTGGCCGAAACCTAATTTGAATTTTGGGATTCAGATTAGTCTTATTAATGCCAAATGTTATATCTTCACTTTAAATCTTTAAATTTTTCACTTTGGAGAGTGCGCACAGGAACTCCATGATCTTGTTCCTCCTGCCCCTTTCCACCATCGGAGTACAAGACGCAGGTTAGCTTACCATCCCTACATAGTAGACATTCCACCCGTCCGTACGAAGCGCTTTGCTAATTCTTTCTTAATGCGAGCTGCTAAAGATTGGAATACGCTGCCTGCGCATGTATTCCCCGATCATTACAACCTTGGCCTCTTCAAGGCAAGAGTGAATGGGCACCTACTGGGTAAGCATGCTACACCCTAGACTGCATCCTGTCTGTTTAGCAAGATGGCGGTCAAATGCTTAACCAGTTTTTATAAAAAAAAAAAAAAAAAAAAAAAAAAAAAATCATGAATTTTAATATAGTTACGCTATTAAAAATAAGAATTATTATAATAATAAAAAGTATCCCATGCAAATTTTATATACTGACTTAGGTTATAATAAATTGATGTTAATGTTACTGCAAAGTGCAAATGCTATTAACCCTTAACCACCTAGCATCAGTTATCGTCACACTACCACCTAGCATACGTCTGTGAGACTTCGGAGCTAAATGATTCTCGTTTGTAAAACTGTGTGAGGTAAGTTTAAGTTTTTAATAAAAAAATCTGTTAGGAACATATTAAACTATTTGTTAAAATAAGAAAAGCACATGAAAAGCCACATTTAAAAGAAAATCTCAATTAAGTAATCAACACTATACTTATAAACTGACATAGTAGGAAAATGAGGTCCATTATAATAACCACATAAGTAGGTACTTCTTTGTACTTTTTTTTATTACTTAGTAATCAAAAAACAAAAAAAATATAAAACATCTACAAAAAAGTAAAAGTTAAACGATGTACCAGGACTTAAACTCACAGATTTTCCGAAAAAATTTCACCCAGCGACAGTTTTTTACTTACCAGATACAAACGCGCAAACATCCGATTGCAAGAAGCGGTTGTGCGGCACTGGGGGGCGCGAGGAAAAGGTACATGGACGAACAAGTTTATTCGAAGCTCGGGCTTAACAATATTCACGATTAAAAATTCGTCGGGGTCTGTCAGACGTATGCTAGGTGGTTAAGGGTTAAAATTCGACTTTTAATATAAAAATATAGGTCACCAAAAAGTAAATTAACTAAGTTATTTTTTTTGCATTCTCAATGCAATTTTTATTATTGAAAAATTTAAAATGAAATTTTAGAAAAAGTCGACCCGTCTCACAACTAGCTCCGATGGGACTCGAACCCACGACCTTTCACTGTCCGGGCGAATGCTCTAACCACTGAGCTATGGGTCGACTGTTTCTAATTCTTCATTTAAATTTTTTCAAAAAGTTAATAATATTTTAATTTTTACTAAGTATATTTTTTTTTACTTATGGTGAAAGTTTATAATTTAAACATTATTTAAATTTTTAGTTTATTGCATTCACGGTGCAATTTTTCGAGTCCCATCGGAGCTAGTTGTGAGACGGGTCGATTTTTTCTAAATACTTCATTTTCCATTTTTCAATTTAAACATTTATAAATAGTAGATTGTTATTGAGGGGGTACTGGGGGAGAACGGACACAACATCATTCCGGCCCCAACTGTCAACCTCACCTGCACGCGCGGACAACTTATCATCCGCGGCGGTATCCTCCCGATACCGTGGTCCCCCTGCTAGATAACGGACGAGGCAATGGCGACCGAGCAGTGGCGGTATAACCACATTCCTGACCAGTGGTCAGAAGAGGCTACAGTGGCCTTGAGATCCAAATAATCTCTAAAAGAGCTGGTGCAGAAGGCAACGGGAAACCACTGCAACTACATTCCCGAGATTATCGTCATGCAAGTCAATACAAAGGAATCACGATTGCCATGCGATCCGCCTAGCAACCGGCGCCGTGCCGCGTCCGGGGCGCACGGTGGGAAATGGGCTACCGGCCATGTAGGAGTAGGAGACCAGGCTTCACATGGAAACAATGTTACTGGTAACTCAATAAAGTTGCGTAAAATCCAGATGATAGGAACGTGGAACGTACGCGGCTTAGTATCAGATCCTGGTAAATTTCCTGTCGTAGAAAAGGAGGTGACCCGGTGTGGTTTAGATATTTGCGGTCTTAGCGAAACCCACTGGAAGAACAATGGGCACTTCCTGACAGATACCCATGGAGTTTACTTCTCCGGAAACGATAGCATCAGTGAACACGGAGTCGCAATACTTGTGCCTAAACGACTAAACAACTGTGTGTTGGGATACGAGCCAATAAATGATCGCATTATCACTATTAAGTTGAAAGCATCACCTGTTAACCTTAACATAGTACAGGTATACGCCCCCACCAGCACTGCTAAGCCCCATGTTATAGAAAGTTTTTACACCATTTTGCAAAGAACCGTCGATAAAATCTCAAACCGAGAGTTACTAATGGTTATCGGGGACTTTAACGCAAAAATAGGAGCGAATTCCAGTGTCTTTAGCAAGTCAGTAGGAAATTTTGGGCTTGGGATACGCAACGTACAAGGGGACCGTTTAATGCAATTTGCAGATGAGAATAGTCTAGTGATAGCCAACAGTCTCTTCCAGCACCATCCTAGAAGACTGTATACATGGACTTCGCCAGGGGGGAGTACCCGTAATCAGATAGATTATATCCTGGTCAGATCCCGTTGGCGCACGTCTATTCTCAATTCCCACACACTACCTGGGGCAAGCTGTGGTACAGATCACGAACTTCTGATCACCAAAATGAGACTTAGACTGAAGGCTGCTAGAATGACTAATAAGCAGAAAAGGATTGAGGTCACGGATAAGTTAAAATTTGGTACGGCCATTGAGCGAAACTGGGCCATTTGGACTGATACAAGCCATGATGATGCTACCCCAGAAGTGTTATGGCACAAGGCAAGACATCTCATCCAAAAGACAGTAGCAGAGACCCAGTCACAGGGCGAAACGCGAAAACGACAGTGTTAGATGACGGACCATACCCTTGCTCTGGTTGAAGAAAGGCGTAAGAAAAAAGGACAGGGAGTTGACATACGTGAAGTAAATAAATTGTCCGCTGAAATTCAATCCTGCTGCAGACGTGACTACAACACCTATCTTCAGAACATCTGCGAAGAGATAGAGAAGCATGCTGGGAAACACGAATCCCAAGACCTGTACCACAAGATTCGTGTTATCACAAAATCTCTACCTGTCAAGACCTGGGCCGTTGAAGATGAGAACAACCAGGTGGTAACCGAACTTGACCAAATTTCAGAAACATGGAAAAGATATTGTCAATCTCTGTTCCAAGATCCAGAGTCACGTCACTTTCCATCTACAGATCCAAACAGTGAAGAATTAGAGCCGAACATTCTGCTGTCTGAGGTCGAGGCTGCTATTCAACACCTCAAAAATAGGAAAGCGACCGGAACGGACGCCATACCTATCGAAACGATAAAAGCCCTTGGAGAACGCGGATATCACATATTTCACGCTATTTGTAACAAGGTGTGGCAGACAGGACAATGGCCTACAGAATGGACACACACAGTTTTTACACCCTTGCACAAAAAAGGCTCTACAAAGAAATGTAACAACTACCGCCTTATTGCATTAATATCACACTCGAGCAAAATATTGTTACATATTCTAAATGAGCGGTTAAAGACATATTTGTCCAAAGAGATCGCTCCAGAACAGGCCGGCTTTGTGAAAGGGAAAGGCACTCGGGAACAAATTCTCATTGTACGCCAAATAATCGAGAAGACGCGGGAGTTTAACAAACCGACTTATATATGCTTTGTTGACTTTTCCAAGGCGTTTGATTCGGTGAAGTGGCCGATTTTGTGGAAAACTCTGATAGAAATGGGTACGCCGAAACACCTTATCCATCTCCTGAGACATCTTTATGAGGATGGCACAGCATCAGTTCGTACAGATGACGTTTTATCGAACAATTTTCATCCGAGTGCTGGAGTACGTCAGGGATGTATAATATCGCCGCTTTTGTTCAATGTATACACTGAGTTGATAATGCGCATAACTTTAGAGGATTGGACAGACGGCGTGACCATTGGTGGATACAAAATTGCTAACCTACGCTACGCAGACGATACCACCTTATTTGCATCCAGCGCCCAACATATGGAAGATCTGCTACTGAAAATGGAACGCACAAGCCTTGCATTTGGGTTAAAGATTAATCGCAGCAAAACCAAAATGATGATTATCGACCGCGCCAACAGCAACTCGCCGGAAATTACTCAAATTGCGAACTGTGACGTGGTCCAATCTTACGTATATCTTGGAGCGTTAATCACGAACAATGGCGGGTGCATAGATGAGATAAAGCGACGAATGACTATCACGAGGACATCGATGGACAAAATGAAGAAAATATGGAGGAATAGGAATATCACCAAAACCACGAAGACCAGGCTCGTGCGCACTCTTATCTTCCCCATCTTTCTTTATGCTGCCGAAACGTGGACCTTACGAGAAGTGGAAAGGCAGAAGATAGACGCTCTGGAGATGTGGTGCTGGAGAAGAATGCTTGGAATTTCATGGACCGAGTTTCGTACAAATGTCTCCATACTCCAGGAACTCGGCATAAAGCAGCGTCTATTCTCCACTGTACAGTCTCGTATACTAACATTTTTTGGTCACGTTTCGAGACGCGATAACGTGTCCATCGAGCGCCTTGTCGTCCAGGGGAAAGTAGAAGGCACCAGACCGCGCGGGAGGTCACCTACGCGTTGGACCGATCAGATCAAGTCTTTTGTGGGCGGGTCCATAAACGAGTGCAGTAGGATGACTTCGAGCAGAGAAAAATGGCGAGGCATCGTGCGGCGTGCTGTATCTGTCCCCTCCACTTCCACGACTACATGACGACCACGACCGCTCTGCCAAGAGTGCATCGATGAAGAAGAAGAAGATTGTATTACAAGGGAACAAAATAACATATTTACGGCGAGGGCGCTATTTTGAATCCAGATTCTAAAGTAGAGGTGAAAATAATTTTGCGGCCGAGTAATACACTCTACTTTTCATTTCGAATATAAGGAAAGTAAAATACACTCTGCTTTTCATCCCCCTCTATAAGAAAAGCAATAAAGACAACTAAAACTACCTAGAAAAATATAAGTAAGGTGATGGGGGACTTCGCCTTCTCTGTTTTTTTTATAATATATAAAAAATTAAATTTTGAAACAACAAAAAAATTTTTTGGATAAAAAAGAAAAAAAAGCTTTCTTAGTATCTCCGGGCTACCACAAGGGGTTGAAAATTTTGTTAGATTTTAGCAACGACGCACCGTTTTTGAGATATTCTCGTTTTGATAAAATTCATTTTTGAAAATTTTACAAATCCCGGCCCCATACAAAATCAGTTGAACACATTTTCATTACCGATTGATGAGGTAACTCTATGGTTGACTTTAACCAAATTCAGTTCTATTTTCAAAAAAAATCTTTTCCACCCTAGGGTGGAACGGAGAGTTCTTTGGACACATTGTTACCGCTGACCAAAAGGATGACCATGATATTGAAAGGGAACTGAGAGCATTGGCCGTGCGGAGTAATATGCTGTCCCGCAGATTTGCTCGTTGCTCCAAACAAGTGAAAATCACTCTCTTCAAAGCATATTGCCAAGTTTTTTACACGAGCAGTCTGTGGGTGAATTACACTCAGAGGGCCTATAATGCTCTCCGTATCCAATACAATAATGCGTTCAGGGTGATGTTAGGGCTACCCCGTTTTTGTAGCGCCTCAGGTATGTTCGCTAGCGAGCACACTGATGACTTTTACGCCATCCGACGCACACAAGTGGCGTCCCTGCTTGACAGGGTACGGGGTAGTAGTAACATCATACTGAGCACTATAGCGGCAAAGATGGATTGTCCAATCCTGAGATTTTGGATAGGGCTCCTTATTAAATAATATGCCTTGTTAACTCTGTTTTTCTTTAATATTTACTAACATAGAATGTAAGATAAAATTGTAACTAACAAATAATATGGACATAACATAAATATTGTAATAACTATTTTGTGTTTGTCTGAAATAAATGAATATAATAATAATACTATTAACCCGCTGCTCAGTTTAAATATACATCACTTTCCGAATATGAGAGATAAAAAAATACTTTCTTACTGACCCCAATGGTTATGGTTATTAATGTTATTGGATATAAGTAATTTGTATTTTTGCATGCTATTTAATATGGCTAAATAGGCTTAAAGCACATAATTTAAGATGACCAACCTATCGAATGTAAACCTACCCTATTTACAGCAAATAAAGCATTATCTTATCTTATCTTATCTTATCTTATGTGCGTCTTGGCTACTGAAACGAGACCTCGCCATCTATCTCAATATGGGTTGAGTTGTTGGTTGTAAGAAAATAAAATGTACCAATTCAAAAAGCATACAGTTTATTGTTGAAAACTATTAACAACAACTTTGATTAAATCGTTTATATTTTACAGGTAGGATGGGTAAAAGCAGATACCAAAGCAATACAAGCAATACATGTTCATGTAATTACAAACAATGACAGAATAGCAGTCTCCCATAATGGTCAAACAGTATGGAATTTACATATCAGAAACGTCCAGGAAGAAGATCGGGGGCAATACATGTGCCAAATAAATACAGATCCTATGAAAAGCCAGGTAAGATTAATTTTAGTGAGATAATATTTAATTTGATGTGAATGCACTCCATTCCTTATCCTCTAATGAAGACTCCTCTGAATCAGATCGTTGATCTCTGCACTTTTTAAGAGTTTTCTTTTTTGTAGAATACCCATGAATTCTTACTTGTCGGTACAGAAATTCTCTTGTCATAATTTCTGGTCTAAACATAATCCTACTCTTATGCAAAATATTATCTACAGGCCCCCAGTCTTCAGTAGGAATAAATGCTTCTTCAATCTTCTTCTCGTAAAAAAAGAATGCTAAATTAACGATTATACCACCAATGACAATGAAGGTGTATATACCCACGAGAACGTATACAATCAAAATATCATGATTTATATTCAAACTTTGAACTATTATTATATCATCAAAAGGCTGTGCTTCTATTGTTGTCAGTTTCATATATAACATTGTAAAAATTATAACTGGATTAAAGATCCAAGCTATTTTCCAAAAATAGCTGGCTTTTATACCGATCATGAATGTTATATCAACGTTATGTTTGTTGAAACCATAAAACCAATATAAGGATATTGAGAGTAAAAAGCTGCTTAGCGTTTGAATAATTTCTATAGCTGTCATAAAAGCACCAGTAATATCGGAGCAAAACAATGGCCAAGAAAGAAATGACAAAACTATTGTAATTATAATATTTAAAATATTAATATGCCTTCGTTTGAAGCTTACGTTATCAACGATCAAACTTTTCAAAAATGTGTGCAAGAGCCATAAATTAACCAATAAGCCTAAAAATGTCGACGAAAACCAACTGAACCCCCAAATAGAGATTTGGTCGAAGTAAATCAGAATTTCGGACGTCGAAGCAAATTCTAAGAAAAAGCTGCTAATACCCATTTCAACGACGTTCTCTTCTTCACCATGATAATAAGACATTGTTTTTATTCCACTGAAAATAATGAGACTGTACATACCAGTGACAAAACAAGACAGCAAAGTAGATGATATTGTAGTCATAGTTGCAGGACTACGGAATGGGACATCTTTTGAAAGAAATCCAATCATGCCACAGCCTGTTCCCACGGAAAGAAAGCCAAGTATAATTGTGTTAAAACAACTTTCAAGTGTATACTTAGTCCAATCAATTGTTATTCTTGATGCATACCACGCCCCACTTGTAGATAGCGCAACTGATAGTAAAACTAAAATTACAACACTTATATAAATAGCCAAAAATTTAACAACAAACTGAATTATTTTCATTTTTCGTAGCGATAAAATGAATAAAATGCAACTGATTGTACTGCTTGCAATAATTGATTTCCATGAAAATATACAGAAGATGGAATTAATTGTATTATTGTTTCCAATTTCACGTTCAAAGAAGCAGTTACTTGCTGTTTCAATACCACAATCGTCATCGAATAGCATTTGAGCTTCTAAACAATGTTGAAACACAGAGACGTTGATGCTTTTTACCATACACTTAGAGCTGTTGAAATCATCGCAAGAGAACCACGGTGGCGGATCCAAAGCAGCATAAAACGTGTATTGAAGATACCATGATGCCAGACCCATGATATACATATATTTCAGAAATACTAAGTAAATGGTTCCATATCCAACTGGCCGAAGTAGAGGGAAAAAATCCCACATAGCAATCACGCCTCTATTTGTGTACTGCGCCAAACATACTTCAGAATATGCCAATGGAATTCCAATGAATATTGCCGCAAATATATACATTATCAGGTGGAGATAAAAGCCAGTATGGGATATGATAGCGACTCCAACAGAAATTGCTATCTCGTTCAACATCCACGCCCACAACATCACTTTATAGTTATAGTAACTCTTCCATCTACACTCTGTCTCTCTTTCTCCGTCATTTGTACACTTTAAATTGAATTCCTCCGAATTTGGCATTTTATATTATTATCTTCGTTGCTTTTTCGACTGAACCGTGACCATCTGGAATTACTTTGATATCTATCTATTATTGTTTATTCTATTATTATCTTTAATTGAAAAATTGAAGGGGGGTCGAAGGAGTGTGCGTTGTGTCAATAACAAATGAGACGGCAGTTACGATAAGCATTTTGAGAGATAAAGTGAATTAAACTGCAGGACGAGGAATGAACGCAGCGGGTAATGATTCGTGCATGGTGCCCCTAAATTATTGCGCTTCGGTGTAATTTATATGCGGGCCTGATAACGGCATAAATCGTGCGCGGCGACAGCGCTCAACGTTTTGACGGTGACGGCGCGGCGTACGTCGACACAGCATGACGCCAAAGTACTTCGTGGTGCATCAAAAAAGTATTATCAGACCGCGATAAGAACTGTCCTGTGTGCCTTGAAACAATAGCCAGTTATTAAATTAATGTCACACATTAATCAGCGAACCTTATCGCCTTGCACTACAGTTCTTACTTTTGACGTTTGATATACCTAAATCAAGGAATTTATGTTGTACGTAGTACTTATAAATTCCTTGACCTAAATTCAATCTAGAGTGCATGTCAGTATACATTCAGAATTCAGACTGCATTCAGAAAAACTTTTTCAGAAAAACGTTTTTGGCGGTAGCTGCACCTTTTTTCTTGTTCTGTGAGCTGCAGTATAATTTTTTGTTCTAAGCCTAATAATAAATATTAGTATTTTTTTCTGATATACCTATTTCTTCCTATAATTCCTCCTAATCCTTATGTTATTAAAATTAAGATTTATTTACCATAGTAGTTTTAAGTATTGTTTTTCCAGCGGTACTTTCGAGTACCGTTCTCATTCCTGTTTGATTTAATACATTAGTTTTATTACGATATATTTTTCAAATATTTTTTTTTGATGAAGTATTTTTCACTTATTATTACATACCGACATCTACTATCTGGTGGCACGGCAGTGCCCCCGCCAAGTCGAGCGCGAAGCAAACACTGCCGTACCATCCTTTACTGGAACCATTTCGCCTCATTTTCAGGCCCCTATTTGAGAACCTCTGGATTCCAGAACGCAAAAATTTACGTCATCCAGTTAGCTATAATTACATACTTAAAATCCAAAATTTCAAGTCTGTAGGTCATTTAGTTCCGAAGTTAAGCGAAAGCAAAGTTTCGCATTTATGACACTCACTCATGATCATCAAAATAGAACTAGTACTTCCCATAAACTCAGATAGCTGAAATTTGGTACAGTGTTAGGGTTTAATGGCCACATAAAGGAAAAACTATAAAAACTAGGATAATTTCTAGTTACACCAACTGCATAAATAACTTTGTAATCCTATATAAATATATAGGATTACAAAGTTACATTTGCAGTAAATAAATCAGTATACCTGTATTTATTACTTATGTGTAATACCTAGCAAAAAGATATGAAATCTCACCAAAATCATCCTATAAAAAACTGACCAACTCTCGCTGGAGCTGCTTATTTCTTTACAAAAAGCTTTGAAACCTCTCAGTAAAGTCAAGCCAACTCTAATGTTCCATTCTGCGATTTCTTTATTGATATAGTTACGTTTTAATTTTATGTGACTTGGTCGTTGACTTGTGCCCACCAAACTAACCAACATGTAGAATGTTCAACGTCCAAACTCACATAAAAATAAAACGTAACTATATCAATAAAGAAATCGCAGAAAGGAACATTAGAGTTGGCTTTACTTTACTGAGAGATTTCAACGCTTTTTGTAAAAAAATAAGCAGCTCCAGCGAGAGTTGGTCAGTTTTTTATAGGACGATTTTGGTGAGATTTCATTTAATTGTCATGATATTTTTAAACAAAGTGAAGTTTTATAGTACATTACATCCGAGGACAGGTAAGTAAGAAATTACATTGTCGAGGATGGTTTGAAGCACTAGCCGCAGGCGAGGGCTTTAATCATTCGAGGCAAGGTAATTTGCTTACCGTACAAGGCTTGTATAGTGCTTTTCTCAAGAAATGCGAGGAAATAAAAAAAAACTGTTTAACTAAATAATATTTATTAAAATTTATATCACACATGTTCGGGCAATTATTAAATGTAAATGTTATTGTTTTCCCGGGCACACTTATGTATAAATCGCCCATAATAATATTATTTTAATGATGTAGGTATCATTAAAATACGCCAACAACACAGATTCCGAAAACGTATGCGCCTTTTTTCACTTTTCCAAATCAGATCGTAGGTTTTCATATATCTTTCTTTTGATTTTGCTGGCAGTAAGTTTTCTGTTATTCATTTTGCTTCTGCTCTCAAATTTGGTGGAGTAGGTACATACAATGTCTGTATATGTTTCATTGGCAGAACTCATTTTGATAATTTATTACACAATATAAATAAACTGTATTGATATCAAATCAACCGCTGAAAATCATTCCCGCCGTTTTTTTAATATTGGTTTGTGAGGCCAAGTGGAACGGTCATACAGCCTATTGATACTTACTACTTGCTACTAAAATGCGCAACTTCAATACCCGCTTCTGGGTGGTAGATGGCGCTGTACATATTTCCTATACAAAATTACTCGTAAAGGATATTTTGTCTATGATAAATCTCAATTTGCTTTTTCGATTGATGTTCGTGCTAAGGGTACATAGCGCTTGTGGTACAATACGAAGTAATATACTCTGTGCGCACCGTATTTTAAAAAAAGTTAACCTAATTATGATATAATAATTACCTATATAATAATAATAATAATGTGGCTGTATGGTGCAAATGTCCCTTTGCTTTTTCTGTTTTTATACACAGGATTAACGAAAGAAAAAATAAAGAAAAAAATTTGGTAATAATATCTTTGGGTAGTACCTTTTCCGAGGTAAACATTCTAAATTTGAAAATCACTGCAGTAATGAATTTCAGTACTTACTTACTGCACTGATTTTAGTGCAGTAAGTAAGTACTGAAATTCATTACTGCAGTGATTTTCAAATTTAGAATGTTTACCTCGGAAAAGTGCCACGTACTGCATTCTTTTCTCAAATATAATATTAACATTTCAGAGCATAAGTGTGAAAAATACTAAACATTATTTTTTAATATTGATTTCCAAATTCAAAATACGAAAAATGATACTATTAAACTCTTGTGAGAGACATTGAAGCATACAAGTCCTTACGACCCATTATGTTTCTTTACAGATGGGTTACTTAGAGGTGGTAATTCCACCAGATTTTATAGCAGACGAAACATCAGGGGACGTGATGGTGCCTGAAGGTGGCACTGTGAAGGTAGTTTGCCGTGCAAGTGGAATGCCTTCGCCCAGAATTATTTGGAGGAGGGAAGACGGTATAGATATTGTCATCAGGGATGTTCATGGTGGTAAAACAAAAGGTACATATTAATCTGACTATTGTTTAGTTGAAAAATGGAAAATGAAGTATTTAGAAAAAATCGACCCGTCTCACAACTAGCTCCGATGGGACACGAACCCACGACCTTTCGCTTTCCGGGCGACTGCTCTAACCACTGAGCTACGGAGTCGTTACGAGAAGCGTCGAATTTATCCAATACTTCTTACACGCTGTATAGTCAGCGTTAAGTTGTGAGACGGGTCGATTTTTTCTAAATACTTCATTTTCCATTTTTCTGTAATAAAAATTGCATTGTGAATGCAAAAAACTAAAAATTAAAATATATTGTTTAGTTGATGAATAACATCGAAAGATTATAGTTTTGAAGTAAAATTGAAAACTTGAAGTCATTTAGAAATTAAGTCCAGTAACAAAATGTTGCATTGGCACAGTTCAGATGTATGAAGGAGAGGAGTTGACCTTGACGAAGATTTCTCGGTCGGACATGGGGGCTTATCTGTGTATCGCAAGTAATGGAGTGCCACCATCCGTCAGTAAACGAATGAAGATCTCAGTGCATTGTGAGTAATTTTTTAGTCTTTGCTTCTTATACAGGAAAAATGTGATAGTAAAAAACTCTTTCTCTTTCTTTGCCTCTTGTCTGCGACTGTACCTGTCAGAAGAATTATGATATTTGCAACTAAATAGTATGTTTTTATTAAATATTAATAAATATAAACATGCTCATTTTGACAGGTTTTTATTTAACTTGTTGTTATTGTCATTGTCTACTGATTTCATAGAAAACCATTTTCTCACCCTATGCAGACCGCTTTCACGCGCCGTCGATGCGCGCAATTGGTTTGATACAGATGCAATACGTACAAAAGCTGAAAGTTAAACTAAAATTGTAAACAATGTTAATAGAAACATCGAAACACGAAAAATCTTTATTATCTGAATACTTAAGCTTAAGCTCTTCGCTACGGTTCTTCATCTGTTGCTTTGATTACACATATCGCTCATAAGGGCGCAGACAAATGCTTACTTTATTAGTGAGATACCCAAAGATTTATCATCGCATTGGTCAAAATGAGTCTGTACCTCCCAAATATGTTCGAGTCTTTTTTTCCAAGATAATTCAGAAGCCGAAATAGATTCTCCGCAAATCCATTGTAATTGTTGTTTATCTCGCAACTTTCAGGACGGCCTTGTTATTAATGGTGTTATTTAATGTCAGCAAGTAGTAGCTTTTAATTATTTTCTGCCTGTTTGTGACCGTTTGTGTCGCTGCGTCAATTTGTGAGAATATTTCAAGCAGAGTTTTTAGTTAGAACCACTCCTTTATACTTTGTTAAAAAGCTACGACACTATGTACGACATTAAATTGTTATTTATGGCAATGCCACATACTACGTGTTAATGAATAAGCGCAAAACCTCTTTCTTAGGTGGTGATTGTGCTCACGAATATGAACAACTTTTACTATAGAGCCAACTCTGCAACTCAACAAAAATCAGCTGTTTCATACAAATTGTCAATACCTACTCGACCAGAATGTATGGAACAGCGGATTTTTTTTGTTGAGTTGCGCAGAGATGGCCCCATAGTAAAAGTTGTTCATATTTGAGCACAATCACCACCTAAGAGGTTTTACGCTTATTTAATAACACGTTGTATAACCATTTTATAATATTAATAATTTGTACCGTGATTCAAGCGAATAGATTTTTTCTTTCTTTCTTTCATTTAAAGTCATATAATATACGATAAATTGTACTGTCGAACGAATTGAATCGCTATCCCCCATAAAGTTCATTTTCCAATAGATATTAAAATTTAATAAAGTCGAAATTCTAACTTGTTGACACTGACACTGACCTTTTTGTTTTGACGCTTTCAAACAAATTATAAGCAAAGTGGCTCATGATACAATTTGGTTCGACCGTACTTATACCAGAGAAAGATTTTCTTTAGAATAAGAATATTTCCTAAAATTCAGAAATTGATTAGAATAAAATACTCACTTGAACTTTTTCTCCAGTCCACCCAGTGATACAAGTACCCAACCAGCTGGTGGGGGCACCTTTCGGTACTGACGTCACGCTGGAATGCTACGTGGAATCATCACCAAAATCCATCAACTACTGGGTTAGAGAAGTCACTAGTAAGTATATTCATCGTCAGCGGCTTTTGCCTTTATCCCAAAATATTTAGGATCAGCGCTGCGCAGTACCACGCAGTACGGCAAATGTTGTGTAGTGGGTAGAGAAGGACACTCTCATTTTCTAGGATGTGCAACATTTGCTGATGGATTGCGTCAGAAGTACGGATGAGAGAGCTATGTTTTTGAAGGAGTTAATTTAAACGGTTATGAATTATAAACAGAATGGTTTGGTTCAAACCATTCTCTCAGAACCCAATTCAAGAAAAGCTAAAAAACTGTGTGGATTTGTGGCGATAATACAGGAACAATGCCCTCTCATCTTATTTTATTTTTGCTGTTCTGTTTACTGTAAAATGTACAATGGAGTTGACATATACTCCAGGATAAAACCGCTTTAAAATTTTTAGATTAGTAAAAAGAAAAAAAAAACATTTCCTTTACATTCATAATATTCCGTACGCAATGTTATTTTTTAATGCGATGTCCCTCATGTTTTCTAATCACCAACACGTATGTCCATCACCCTTTCAATAAGCTTATGTTCCCTTTTCATAAAGTATTCATACTAAGCCTGTTACAGGCTTTATATCTGCTTACTGGTGACTCAATCACTTGTTTTTACTGTGTAAATTGTTAACGAAATAAAGACGTTTCATGTTAAAAAAAAACCTATTGTTTGAAATTTTCAAGTTTCTTTTCACATACTAAGCCTAGCGTGACTACAGTGCAAAATCTGCAGTGACCGGCCATCACTACAAGTCAGGAGTCTAGTGCCTATGCTATACAAATATTCACGTATTATGATCTTTGTTATTGTTGATCGAAGATTATGATGGACATTTTCCCCCTAAGTACAAAACTTGGACTAAAATAGTCCTGGTTTAAAACTGGTACTAAACTGGTGCCGTCACTTTCATTTTCCAAATGAAAGACAGAATTAGCATGAATTTTAAACCAGGTCTAATTTTAGTCCACGTTTTGTAATAAGGGGGTTTGTGTTTATTTTGGGTTTAGGTGTACCTATATATAATGTATATGTCGCAGCCAACTGGTTAAATCCGCCATTCAATTAAACGCCTAGGCCGATGATTCTTTTCCGTAAGCTATTTTATCTTCCCATAAGTTGACGGAGTTACAAAAAAAAATAACCACGGAATTTAAGACGGTCGCTTCGCTGCGCTTCGCGATCGCCTCAATTTCTAACCTTTCACGTGTTCTACAGGACTTCCGAGGGATACATGCCTCCATACTTAACTTGATGGTTAATCCGTCTGCGACGTACATAATAATATAATTTGTTCTGATATCTGATAATCAAAAGTTAAAGTTTCTTATCTTAGCATCACAACAATTAATCTAATGCTGTCTGGACTGGATTCTTTCTTCTGGAATCTTTAAATTATAAAAAGTACCAGTTTTCTGAAACAAATAAGTCTTCGTCAACTGCATAAAAATATGTTATTATCAAAATTTAATTCTAATATTTTCCGCGACAAAAAATAGTTCCTTCTGTTGATTGAATAAATAAAACTTTCTTTATCAGTATACGAGCGAACACTAAAGCATCGTAACGCGGCAAGTGTTTAGTTTATCACCCGCTTGGGGCTTGCAGCTCTGTCGTCACACTTTTATAAGAAATCCTTGTCACGCTCACTACTTTATGTTGTAACCAACATTACTTGTTTTTGTGCTGAGGCTTCAGATCAGTACTTCTATGTTTTTCGATAGATATGAAAAGAAATATTTAAGCAATTGATCATGACGTATTATTGATATATCACGTATATAATGATACGAAACATCATTAAAATAACGTTGGGTAAAAAACTATTGATCGGATTTCAACATAATCTTGTGTAGAGATAAGTTACTATCCGAAGCAAGGTATTACGGATACTTGGTAAAATGTCTCACTCTAATGAGAAAATTTAATGTAAAATTGTCGCATTATGTTGTTTTATTTTTTTATTCTATTCAATAGGCACATAATTTCAATATACAAAGATAAATCAAGATAAATTTATAAAAGTATTGAACTGGGATGCAATCCAAAATAAGTCACACGGTTAAATTAAATATTTAAATATCCCTTATGATAACTATCTACTATATACGGACTGTACTTACCTTATTTTTTTTAACATCCAAGATTAACTATAAAAAGCAATAAAACACACAACATAAAGATAAAAAATACACAAAGACACTAAAACTGGAAAGAGAACAGACAACACGCGGCCTTATTGCTATATAGCAATCTCTTCCAGGCAACCTAGGGTGAAAGAAAAATAAAAAATTGGGAAAATAGGGAAAAAGTTGTATTAAAAAAAGATACAATTAGTATGTACAGTCAAACCAATTGAATTATGACCCATTTTGCGAATAATTTGTTTTCAAGCGAAACTTTCAAGGTCAGTGTCATTGTCTAAAAGTTTGAATTTCGACTTTATTGTATTTTAATTATCTGTTAGAAAATAAAGGTTCGACAATACTAATAAATATTAGAGGAATAGAAGATAATAAATACTAAGAAGTAATGAAAAGGAAATGACTTCTAACTTGATCGCCAAAGGATTTTAGAGTCTAAGCTTTCTGATCTTCTAAGCACATTATCCTAACCAAATCTCAAACTCTTATTCATTTGGAATGTTTACAAATTACTTAATCTTACATTCGATATTCAGGTCTGGCTATAAATACGCGTTAAAATGCAAACAAAAGGAGCCCAACGACGTGGATATCATTATAATTACGAGCAGGCGAACGCGATTTTTCCCTCAACTCATTCCTGAGCCAGCGGCCTGTTTCAAATTGGTCGAATTTTTCTGGCAACGACCATCGGCCCGGCTCGCTTGCAAGTAATGAGATATTAACTTTTAATTTACGGGTGCCTTTAAATTCTTAAGGAAATTTACCTATTGTGGTATAAGACAATGGCAGTTAGTTCCATTCGAATGGACGTGGTGGCGCTGAGTGCGGCCAACAGTGCTCTTATAATTTATCTCCTGCGGATGTGCGATATTGCCTACAGCAACCTCTTTTATTAGTCTTCGGAGGAAAGATACTTCGGAGATTTTACGGCTCGAGTATAATATGTCTCAACGTTAACGCAAACAGAATGTAATCATTTTATACCGTATAGAAACATTATCTGGATTCATGGGGCTTCCATTTCTTATCAATAAATAAGTTAATTATTTTTGGTGAAACCATAATAATTATCTCAAGTCTATTGAAAATGTAAATACCCTAAACCGAAAATTTAACAAACAAATGCTCCCTATATCAATACCGTTTTCAACTTAACGGGAATTATGGACCTTCTCCGGGATGGGTTAAGGGCAGTTAAAATGAATAATTAAGTACTAAAGAGCTTTAATTAGTTAAAGAGTCAAATTTTCAGTGCAAGGTTCTTCTTGAGGCTGCTATCTTAGGCGTCTTATCTCGTTTGACTGAAACTTGGTAATAGAAATATATCCAACACCTCAACCAGGAAACCTCTTAATTCCTTGACTTGAATGATATTAAAGACTAGTGACCCGTTCCCATGGGAATATTGGGATAAAAATAGCCTATGTCACTTAATCAGGAAGAATGTAGCTTTCTAATGGGGAAAGAATATTAGAAAATGAAACGGTCCAGTAGTTATGGAGTTTATCCATTACAAACATACCTACCTACAAACGACCAAAAAATATCGAATCTTTCCTCTTTATACTATAAGTAAAGATTCTCACTTATCAGCTCAAATCATTAGAAGATAAAAAAATATTTTAAGTATTATTCATTTTCCGTTTTCTTTTTCATCAAAATGTAAAAAAAATATAAGTTAACTTACAAAAGATTTCCATTCTCCACGAAAACGCCCCATAAATATTGTATAGTTATTATATGTAGTTCAGATAACATCCCCGGCAAACACACATACTCGTACATAACTTATATGCAACGTAAATCAAAGTCTTGATGCACGTCTGCTCTTGACGACATAGTCAAATAAAACCGAGTGATCATTACACACGGGGTGAATACAACGTTATTCGGGCACGAAATGTTCGTTTATTCAACTGATGAATCCATATTTTATTCATATTGCCACGTTTAAGGTGAGGGTTCCTTCACTTCCGCAAGTTTCATATAAAATTCTTTGCAAACTCGAGATATACGCTTATATCGTTTTCGCACGTAGCCAGCAAGCAATATGACGATATGGATTTTCAACTAGAACTCTAACTGGGATTAAGTAGAACACGGGGAAGAAAAATTTTAAAATACTATGGATTTAATAATATAGCACCTCACGAACAGTCTCGCTCGTATTTCGCCGCATAAAACGTTCTAATAACATTGAAAAGTAGAAACATTATGGTTTCGGAATCATAATAAAATTTCACGCGCCAGTAGGTACGCGACTTTATTTGAATAAACTGGCATTCGACATCTTGTACTTTGTGGAAAAGCATAATTATTATACCTATTAATTAAGTCGATTACTTAAGGTGGTTCGATGAGCTCAGTAGCGCCACCAATGGAAATAAATCATTTACGATTTATCAAGGGTTTAGAATAAAAGTTTCGGTTATTTCGCGCAAATAGAAGAGTAAAATGCAATTTTTAATTGTTTTTTCATGGCCTCAAATATGAGCATTAAGTTATGGATCTCGATATTGCTAAATGTGGCCACTTTTGGCACTTTTGAGATTCACGACTTATTGCGTAAGTTTGAGTTCTTAAAAGTATATTTATAAAATGCATTTTATTCTTTTATTTGCGCAAAATAACCGAAACTTTTAATCTAAGCCTTTAATAAAATGAAATTGATTTATTTCCATTGGTGGCGCTACTGAGCTCATCGAACCACCTTAATCTCAGTGTAATCAGCGCGTGTAAATATTATTTTTAGACTAAAGTAGAAAACAAAATATTGGCTTATAAGGTGTGAGTTACACACAATTCAATTTAAGCAATAAAGGCTGTATGAACAATCAATAGAGCCAAATAAATGAATAGGTATTAAATACTTTTCTATAGATTCAATTAAAAGCTCTTTTTACTCACGCAACGTTCCAATGACAACCTGAAAACCGGTCAACTACTTATACTATTGTTTAAACTGCTTTAAGCCTCATGATATTTTCAAATAACTGCTCCATTTGTACTCGAAAAACAAGAAGTAATGAGCAGGATGCGATACTAGGTAACACCCCCACGGCCGACGGCGGTTTCGCAAACTTCCACTCGGCAGTTGTCGCGTGAAATTTACGGGTTAATTTTCAATGGGACTGAGTTTTGAAGCTCTGGAAAATTTAAGTTCCACATTATGCTTGGCGCTCATCCGAAATGGAGGATACGTGACGTCATAAAAGATCGAGACGGTGAAACATATACGTCGAATAACATAAAACATCTGGAATCCTTTGCTGGCAAATTCACAACAGTGCAATTTTCCAAATCAAATTTCTCGGAAAATCAAAGCTATAGATTTATGTAGCTGATAACCTTAGTTTCTATAAAAATTCAGAAATCTGATATTCTGTAGAAACTTTGCAATTTCATACGTGTTCCTGAAACCTCAGAGCAGAAATAACTGTGATGTTGACATCCACCTATATTGGAGTCTTATACATATAGGTATGGTATTGGTTTGCCTAAGTAGAAACCACTGTCTCATGTATTTCTGTTCTTATCACAGCATTTGTGTGCACTCAGTACGGTTGGGAATTTCTGTATAGTTTGGGGAATGTAGGGTAAACTTGCAATGCACAATGCGTTCCGTATTTCAATCTGAAGCACTGAAAATATTGTTATTATTTCATAATCATTGAACTTTTAAATTCTTTTGAACGTAGCCATCTTAACGTCTTATAATTCTCGTTATTTCAATATGAGAAGTATTATTCAAAGTATTATTTATAATTAAGTTTTTTTTATAAAATACAATGATGGTTTTAACTAAATCCGGGGCCTTACTGCGAACTGCCAATATGTTATAGTAATGTTGATGTGGACGGAGCTATTTTATTTAATTTTACAAGCTTTTACAAAGTTACAGATACTTATAAATATACATACCTAGTCGTCGAAATATTTACTGAGGGCCAATTACAAGTTTCCACAGTAGAACACAGACACTGCGTATAGCGCCATCTCGGTAAGAATATAATAACTTTGTTTGAGAATTCGCAGTAAGGCTCCTGAATATTATGTCACTGAGTAGTGACACAGTGAAAGTAACATATAGGAAAAACGTGATAGTAAAAAACCACGAGCCCTATAAATAGCTTTCAGGCGGGATTCGAACCCGCGACTCCGGCGATTCGGCCCGATGCTCTGACCAACTAAGCTACCGAAAGGCTTACACGACTCGTCGAATTTTGCTATCACTTGTTAACGCTGTGGGCCAGCGTTGCTTTATCAATGTGAGGAAACCTCGCATCCGAAAGGTTAAATTGAGATTTTAAATTATTTTTATGCATTTACAATGCAATTCTGTAAGTATAAGAAAAATGTGATAATAAAAAACCACGAGCCCTTTAAGTAGCTTTCAGGCAATTAACAATGTAACAGTTTTAATACACATGCTAGACTTTGTGTATAATAAATGTAAAAAAATTGGGTAGGTACATTTAAACAATAAAACCCAAATAGCACAAAACCACGAACTTTTAAACGTCAAATGATATTGAGAAGTATTGCAAGTCCTAAAATAACATTTTCATCATAACTAAACATGGTTATCCTAACGGAAAATCCTTAACGGGCATTGGCACGATAAAAACGGGCGGTCTACCCATTGGCCGGATTCGCTAATTATTAAAACGCATTAAGGACGCCAGTTGTAAAACGTCTGTGTTATGATCCGTGGTGTGTATTGTCGAGGCTTTGTTATCCAACTTGTGAAGTGACTGGCGCTTTTGACATACCGCCCCGCTAAAAGGGCACAGCACAGTATCGTCATTTTCGTTTGTCATCAATCTATGTTAGGCCGGCTGACATGTAAGTGTTAATTAACCAGGCCTCACTCGAGCGTAATTAAGAGTGTTACAGTGTTATTTTAGACATTAATTGAGATGAAATTTCTTGTTATAATGAAGGGAGGCTTGGGAGGTCGAGTAATTTCGCGCGGAGGCCATCTTTGCCGTACGTGGCAAAGTTGATGTAATGTAATTTTCAGCTCATTCAATTCGTTTCGTAAATTGTTTTCTTTCTAAATCGCAAAATCCTGAAATAAAAATAAAGAAAATCTTGTTGATATTTCCAGTTACTATAGTTGCAGTAGGTATGACTTGGGAAAAAAACAATCAAAATAAGATACATGATCTTGCACTCTTAATGTGTGATAATAAATGAAACTCATTATGAAAATTGCTATATTTTATGAATATTACAGTAGAATCATAATCAATGTGGTAGTAGTTCGCGTAAGTGTATATATTCTTTGGTAGTAGCTAGGTACTGATTTTTGCCCGTACCATAACCTTAGAAACAAAAGACGGCGCAATTCAAATTTTTGGTTCGAAAATAGCGATATAGAGTCGTATACTATTCTTATTGCTTTCTCTATCAGGCAGGAATAAAGCCACTATTTACACGGCGCGGTGCAACAGTGGTTTCATAAGAAAGCTGCCCGCTTTATCATTTGAGGACAACAGCTACTTGGCTCGAAGCGCCGAGCGAAGTGCTTAGTTATCGATAGAAGGATTGTTTGGGCTGCGAAGGTGCAGGAAATGAGGCGGCAAGCTCTCTTTGAAAAATGGGTTTCATTTTACAACGATGGTGGAATAAACTCGCGCATTTTCTGTACAACCTCCAAGTTTGTGCGGCTTTGTTTCATACACTACAGTTTTTTTTTTTTTTTTTTTTTTTTTTATTCTATATTTAATTTAGGGACTTTTGTTTTCAAAAACATGCCAGTCCCATCGAGCCTTATTTGCTAACATTACAAATTAAACTTAAACCTATTTATATTTAGAAGCAAGATCACAGAGCATCATAGCGGGGCTCGAAACTGGCTGCGCTAGGATGCTCTGTAATATGCCTACATCTAAAGATATTTTCTTAATAAATTTTTTTATAGCATCTCTTTCGGTTTCTAATTTTATACATTCCAACAGTACATGCTGTATATCATCTAATGTGCCACATACATCACAATTGGGTGAGTCTACTTTTTTCATTAGGTAAGCAAATTTTTTTGAGGGGAAGTGACCCGATCGCAGTCTATGATCTTTCTTTTCAAGCTATAGTTGGCAAACCAAGGAACTCGCAGGGGCTCGCACTGAATGGTTTTATACCAAATGCCTTTCTCTCTTGACCTAACATCAAAGTGCTCCTTCCAACTTTCATAATTAATACGCCTAAACTGCGGGAGTGCTTCTGAATAACCTGGCAAAATATTGATTGGTGTACCATGCGTAATTGCATCCTTAGCTATCCGATCGGCTTGCTCATTACCATATATTCCAATATGTGATGGTATCCACTGCAAACTTAAATTTAAGCCTTTCCTGTTGCATTCATCTATCATCTTTAGGATAGCATAGGCTATCGAGACACCTCTGTGCCCAGAGGCGCATCGAGCCAAGTGATACAATGCACTTTTACTATCTGTAAAGATAACGATGTTTTGCTCATGTATAGTCAGTGCATATCTTAGTGCTTCGGAAATAGCAATCAACTCCAATGTCATTATTGAGAGCCCGTTATTTACTTTAAGTAATTTTGAGGACGGCACATAGGGATCATAAAACGCTGCACCCTGCCCACTATCGCATTTAGAGCCGTCCGTGTATAGTCTATACCAACCTGTATACTTCTCCCTTAATTCTTCAATAACAGAACACTTTAATGATGTTGTTTCGTAATTAGACTTGGCCTGGTTAACTGTATCCAACTCAACTCGAATTACATTATGAGTTTTGACCCGAGTAACCCAAACATCTAACGAGAACATTTCTAGGATGTGGGACTGAGCGATATCTACGTCCTTGGTGTCGTTGTAAGCTTTTATCAAAATTGGTTTCTTTTTCTTGTCCCAGTATCTACATTCACAAAGGGAACTTAGAGAATTGAGTAATCTGATAGTTTCATTGTTAGACCAAGATTGTGCTTTTAAACAGTATTTGAAGGCGAGAAATTGTCTTCTAAGGAAGAGAGGTAAGATGCTCAATTCACTCTCCATCACATGAATTGGCGTGCTCTTTATAAAACCTCCCGCGATTCTAAGGGCCTGATTCTGTGCTTTATCGAGTTTATAAAGGTGGGATTTTGCACTGTTATCATAAAGGAAACAGCCATAGTCCATCCTGCTTCGTATTAAAGCTATGTAAAGTCTTCTTAAATGAACAGGATGAAGTCCCCAACCAGACCCCGCCAAAATTTTGAGTAAATTCAAAAACTTTGTTACTTTTTCGTGTACCTCATTTATATGTTTTTTCCACAGAAGGGCTTTATCCAGCCACATTCCCAGATATTTGATGCAGTCCGACGAGCTCAGCAAGTAGGAATTTATTCTCAATTCGACATCTAGCTGTTTACGACCTCTTGTAAAAACACAGAATTTTGACTTATTTACAGATATTTCAAGCCCCAAATTACGTAGTAAAGAAACCATAACATTTAGAGCGGCTTGAATAGCTTCGTTGCAAACAGATATGTTTTTATCACTTGTGTAAAAAACGTAATCGTCTGCGTACTGTGAAATTACCACATTTTGTATACTGCGGCAAATGTTGATGGTAATCAAATTAAAGATTAGAGGTGATATTGGGTCACCTTGCGCTAGGCCCCTGTTTGTCCATCTAGTCAAAATTTGATCACCATTCTCGTTAACCATGTTAAGATGTCTTTCATTTAAGAAAGACCACAGATAGCGACATATTTTACCGCCAATTTGCAAAAGGTCTAGTATTGAAACTGCCCTATCTATGTCCACATTGTTGTAAGCATTTTCTATATCCAAAAACAAAGCCAGAGTTGGTATATTCTTCGAAAAACCTATTTGTATGTAAGTGACTAGCCGTACTAAACTATCAAGACTCGATTGACATCTTCTAAAACCTGTGGTGTTGTTGGAGAAATATTCTTTGCTTTCAGCCAGCCATTCAATTCGCTTCGTTAATATGCAATGGAAAATTTTACATATACATGAAATCAGGGATATTGGCCTTAGTTTGACTTCAGAATTATTCCTTTGATTAACTTTAGGTATGGGAATTATTTTGATATTTCGCCATTGATTGGGTACGTATCCGGTGGTAAAAATTAAATTGAATATCGTGAGTAGATATTGTTTTCCTGAAATCGGTAGATTGTATAGCATAGAATATGATATACTATCCTGACCCGGGGCAGTATCATTCTTTTTCAGACAGGAAATCAACTCTGACATACTGAATTCGGACTCGAGAAGTTGGTTACTAGACTGAAAATCTGGTTGGGCATTGGATACAAAATCTGGGGTAAGAGACTTTTCTTGTCGTCTGAGACAGCAGAGTTGCATTGTTTATAACCTTTACTCCAGCGCATCCGACGCCACATATCTGACACTGAAGTACTTTCGTCGCAGCTGTTACAAAAACTGTGCCAGCTTTGCGATTTGGCATTTTGTATTAGTCGTTTAGCCGTAAGAATTTTTTCTTCCAGGTAACTTAGATTCTGCGGTGTTGGGTTTTTGCGAAATTTTTTTAGGGCCAGTCTTCGTTCAGCTACGGCTTTGGATAAGGAGGGATGCCAGTATGATTTTGGTTTGAATTTTTGCTGGGGGTGAGTAGGAATTCTGGTAAAGGGAATGAATTTCTCAGCTGCATTGTTAAATGTACTTTCAAATAGGTTGTAGTGGTGTTGTATATTTGCGTTGTTTAGGTCACAACTATAGATAGAAAACGATTCAACTAATGAGTCACGGTATCCATTCCAGTCAGCTCTTTTAAAATCACGTTTCTTAATGTAAGTCAAATGATCCTTAAAGTTAATTGATAATTTAATAATGAGGTGATCACTTCCCAAATTCTCGTTGCTTACTTTCCAAGTAAAGTGTATAGCAATGTCAGATGATGCAAATGACACATCAGGTGAAGTTTTTTGAAGTACATTATTTACCAGTTTTACTCTTGTTGGACTACCATCATTCAAAGATGTGAAACCATGATCCATAGCACCATCCATCAACTGTATACCCCTACTGTCAGTTTTGCATGACCAATTAGCATGGTGTCCGTTGAAATCACCGGCTACTAATGTATTTTTTGAAAATCTTGCAAAAATGGAGTCCCAGTTATTTTGGCTGGTGCTAACGGAAGAGGGGCAGTACACGGAAACAATATTTTGAAGATTCTTACAGTTCAATATTTTAACTAATAATATTTCTATACCTGCATTACTCGTATTAATAGGACAAATATGACATTTAATAGACTTATGAACAAATATGGCTACACCACCATAGCCGTCGTATCTATCGTGTCGGAAAACATTGTAACCGCTAAGACGAAACTCGGAGTCCGGATCCAGCCATGTTTCAGACAAGATAGCAACGTGAATCTTTTCTAAATTTAAGTAGTTTTCAAAGCAAGATATCTTTGGCCTAATGCTTTGTGCATTCCACTGACATATATTGATAGCAAAGTCTTTAGTTGAATTAGCCATTTATAAGATTAATGAGATTCTGAAAAACTTTCTTTTCTATAAACATACTAACTAGAAAGCTCTTTAATTCATCAATAATTGTTTTAACAATCTCCCAAAACTTATTTTCAAAACTCGATGCCGATACAACTATTTCCTTCAGCTTTATAATTAATTTCTTTAATTCAAACCTTTTATTGTTCTTAACTTCACTGTTTAGAATGACTTCCTCTTCTTGTACTGCGTCTGATTCTTCCATATTCAGTGCACTAGTGACTTTTTTCTTCTTATGTTTTTTCTTCTTAACTTCTTTTTCTTGATAGCCATTTATTTCCTCTCGCGTGACGCTGCTAGAGCTTGAGCTTAAATGCTTTTCTTGATGAACCACAGCATGTGTTGTAATAACGTGAGGAGCTATATTTGTATCCGGCCTTTGACTAAAATGATTTAAATTTATATTGTCAGTAACTGTAATTGGCTCTAATGATTTTAAATTACGTTGTTCCACTCTTTCTGTTATTGTTGTTAAGTATATTTGTAGTGCTCTTCTGTATGTCGTATTTTCAGTCGTCATTATTTTGCGTATCTTCTTTTCCTTTTGGAAAATAGGGCAGCTTTTGTCTAATGACATATGAGGACCTTTGCAATTAATGCAACGAAAGTCTGTAGTGACACAATTTCCATGCCGACCGCCACACTTAGGGCATAAAATCTTGTTTGATGGGCAAAATTTAACAACATGGCCATATCTCCAACATCCAGAGCATTGTGTAACCGGGAATGTATAAGGTTCTACTTTAAAACGACAGCCGTAGCCAAAAACGTATTCAGGAATAGCCCGGGTTTTAAAACATATGCGCATTGTTTCGCAATCGACTCATTTTCCTTCATAATCCATACGCTTCAGTCTTTTAATAGATAAAATCTCATTCGAACATTGAAAAGATTCCAAAAGCTCCTTTTCATCAATTTCTAAGTCGACTCCTTTAACTATTCCATAACACATATTTTCTTCAAAACTCTTTTGGCATTTATAGCCCATATCTGTCAATTTAACGCACTTGATTAATTTTTCCGCTTCTACTGAGTTTTCAAATGTAATTAGTACTTTGTATGAGCTTTTATATTTAATTTTCAAAATTTTACCTATTTTTTCAGAAAGTAGTAATTTTGCAAGTGCTATTTGCTTCGGTAGAGGTTCTAATAAAGTTATAGATACTTCATATGTGTTTTCAGCTGACGGATTGTCTATATTTGGGATTTCTGTGCTGGTTGACAGCACAGATTCACTTAAGATTCGCCGTTTCGGCTTTCTTCTTGTCACTGCAATAAACCCGTCTTCGCTATTTTCACTACTTTCTCTCAATCTTTTCGTTTTATTTGTCATTTCAATAGTACTCTCTGGCGATGGCTGCTCCCAGTTATTCATCTTATTAAGTTCAATCTCACAATCTCGTACAATTTCGGATTCACTCCTATCTTCATTACTCAAATTAAGTATGTCTTCATCTTCACCTTCACTATTTACACTCATTTAGTCAATAATCGATAAACGGTGGGTATTTCGTAAAAGAAATGGCGCGCAAGGACACGGACAGGCGCGACGCGTGCGCTCGATATGCTGTCTCGCGCAGCACTGACACTACAGATTGGTTTTTTGTTTGAAAGTTCGAATTTTTCGAGGATATTTTTCTTGAAAGTGCTACTGATTTAGATCGCTCGATTGATTAGACTTGTATAGTACTATTTGCTTCGATTCTCTCACAAGATATATATTTTCGTATAATATAAATTTATCTATTCGTCGTAACCTGGGTGTCTATACTATGTAGATATCATAATAATATCTAGTTTAAAAATAAGTTAATTCAGTTAACTCTTTTCAGAAACCAATAATGTTTAACAAAATTATTGACAAGTTATTTAAATATTATGAAAAACATGATAAGATCACATGCAACTACCACATGCAACTACTTACGCCGAACCAACATTTTTTCATGCTAGGGTTACTGTTGGCAATCTGTTCCATGACTCAAACTCTGCTGCCGAGGAAAAAGTGATTAAGAGTGTAGTTATTGAAGCAATAATTATAATAAAAGTGTTAAAAATATAACTTGACTTAGATAAATTTAAATGATTATAGGAGTAATATCATTCAAGTACACACTAACTTGTACCAACTAAATGAGTAGAAATGTTTTCCCGTTTCCCACTAAGAAAATTTAATTTTCTCAATATCACCTTTCTCAACAGATGAGATGCTAATAACATCGAGCAAGTATGAAGTGCTGAAGACCGTGTTAAGTTCTTTCGAGAGCCGAATGGCTTTGACCATACGGCGGCTAACCGCGACAGACGTCGGGGGGTACCGATGTGTCGCTAAGAACTCGTTAGGAGAAGCAGACAGCGTCATTAGACTGTATGGTAAGTGCTGCAGTCCGTAATCAGTTTTTATACCTAAGACTTACATCTTATTTATGGCGCTTACTCTACGAAGCTTATTAGCAACAGACGCCAGAGTACCGGTGTGTCGCTCAGAACTCGTTACTGGAAGCGTCATCATACGTATAGATGGTAAGTGCTGAAAATCGTAATAAGTTCTTTTGAGACTTATATGCCGCTTTCTATACGGAGATTTAACAGCAAAACACATTGCTAAGAACTCATTAGGGGTAGCAGACGTCGCCGTCAGGCTATACGGTAAGTGCTGAAAATCGTAATGTTCTTTCGAGAGCCGTATAGCGTTCACCATTCGATGTCATACAGCGTCGGATGAAGACGGGCACCAGTGGTTTGCTAAGAACTCGCGAGTAGAAGCAGATAGTGGCATCCATAGTGTAATGTAAGTTGTATGGAGAGATATTAAGCGTTCCTGGAATATGCGGACTGTAAAAGGCTAGTGGTCGCATTTTCCCCGTGATGAAATGTCGGCTATAAAATGTTGCAAAGCATTATTTAGCTGTAAACGCATTTGTATAAATGTTATATTACAAATACAAAAACAGATAGGTATCTATGCTTATGAAACACTGCACTGGTGATATAATTAATTTTTGTGAACCTATTATATTCATTTCGATTAACAATACCACTAGCTATAATCAGTTGGAGTGTCAAAAACGGCCGAGCGTATAAGAGCGCACTTCGAAGGTGCGCTCTTTTTTTTGTCATTTATGATTTAAGATCGAAACATTCGCAAGCTTTTACTCCCTTTAAAAAGAAATGAGTAGGTGCCATTTTTGAGCTTTATTTTAGTTCGTAAGGCGTTATCTAGTAGTATTGTTGACCGAAGTAGATTTGATAAAAACTAAAAATTATTAAACTCCCTCCATTAGGTAAAAAATAATTGATTATTTGGTAATTAACTTAACACTACTACCATAGTGCTTTTATGTAAGACTAGCGGCCGCTCGCTGTGTCACCCGCGTAGTTCCCGTTCCCGTAGGAATATCGGGATAAAAATTAGGTATCCTTTGTTTCAACTAAATCTGTTTAGTAGTTTTTGCGTGAAAGAATCATCCATACATACAAACTTTCACAATTTTATTATTATATCAGTAGGATTTAGACAATAAAATTGAAAGTAAGTGAAATGCTTGCCAATTTTTAGATTCACATGCAAGAGTTTTAAGATTGCACCTGTTATTATTTTTCAATACCTTTATAGTACAAGATTTATTGACACATCTTAAATTAATACGCATTTAGGTGAAATTCATAAGCAGCTTATTGTCTATCGGATAATAGTTATTAATCAATAGATAAGATGTTTAACGAACATTAGATCACGCTGTGTACGCGTCATTTAATATCAGGTATATTGGCTAAACGATTTAGTTTGGCAATTATTGTGTAACAAATTTTATGTTAGTGAATATTATTATGGTACACTAAACCTGAAGAATTTTTTGTTAAGTCCACGCCATCGAAGGGTTGTCAATAGTAATTATATAAGTTGATTAACTGCAATAGCAAGCCAAAATATTTTATTACTTATCAATGTTATCCTAAAATATTAATGTACATTACAATTTAATATGTGAAATAAAAGTAAGTAATATAATAAACCGACCGACTAAAAATTACAAAAATTACCGACTCAAATACTGGTTTGGTTGCGGAAAAATAGATTTAGGTTAGGTTCGATTGGCGACTAAGGTCCGGTTGCTCGTACATTACAGTAAATTACAGTACAGTACATTACAGTAAGTTAAAATTTAACTGTAGTCAATTTTGACCTCGGTCAAAGAAAAATACGTTGGGTTAAAAGTGTTGTCTATACTATTTCATTAACCTTCCCTTAATTACTAATGTTAAAATTTAAACCACCCCCACCCAGTCGGTTATTTTGACCGCCGTTAAATGTGTAATTTGACTGCTCGTTAAAGTAACCGCTTCTTCAACAACGCTTTTTAAATTTGACCGCCGGTTAATTTTACTTTAACCATAATTTAACCCTAAAGTTAACGTAACCAAGCTTCGAGCAACCGGACCTAAGTCGCTCACCTAGTATTTTTGTCGGTAATAAAGTATTTTAGTCGATCGGTTAACTACTACCCGAAATAAAATCTTAATTTACTATTCATTCATAAAACCACTTATTCAATTTTCTATCTTAAATGTTTCGTAAGTAAATCAATAGGTATTTAGGTATTTACATGACTTACTTTATTGTCACAGAAATCCCTGGATCAACTATCATTAACACCACTCCTGGCAACAAGAAAAATGATTATAAGTACGTTACACCAATGGAAGGGCCAGACAACCAGTTTGGCTCCGCTGACAGGTCTGATGATGAAGATGAAAGGGACCCTGATATGTCCCCTAGGAGTCCTTACGGTATGAATGCAGATACTACAACTTACAGGTACAATAGAACAAATAATAGTGATGTTGCTAAAAGACTAACAAATATGGTGGAAAAAACGAAATATGCAATTATTAGTAGTGCGAGTAGTAAAACACCAGCTAATATATTATTTATTTTATGTATTCTTTTGTACATAAATAGTTCTTTATAAATAAGCTAGGGACAAATTAGATTATACATATTATTATGAATAAGTAGGTACCAAAGAGAAGATAATGTTCAGATTAATTTAAATAAAATACCATCATCTAAAACCAATTTTAAAAGAATTTTAAAAACCTATATCCTGTTTACTAATTACCGTACATAAGACGAAAGGTAATATACCTAAGATAATATTCAATAACGCCTGGATCATACGTAATTGGCAAAACAGTGCTCTCGGCTAAGTGCTTGGTGTGTAAAATAGGGCCATAAAGGTCACATTTGATGTCTGTTAGTCTGAAGGTCTAAACTTAATTCTACAAGTAAATCGTAAAATTGTCTTATTTTAACAATATGACAATGCACATCATTGGCATTTTAATTATTAAAAATAATGTGCAACTGAACATTTTTTGATTTTTCTAAATTACCCTACTGTATACTTAACCCTATGTTCGGTCGGTACAACATTCTACCTACTTGGTCGGCTGATGGCACTGTCTCGCGAATTGACTCGTCGGTACGTGTGATCGGCATACCACAAAAAAACAAATATAATGCTTTTAAAACTTCTTATTTCGGTAATAAGATTAAGAAAATATTCCATTTACTATAAATCTCTAAAAATTTTAGTGAAACATGTTTACTCCACTACATTTATGGAATATAAAAAATATTTCCAGACAAGTTAGTGATTGGTGGTCAAATATGATGGTGAAAATAATTTCCCCTTTCAACACTTAATTAATTAAATATTGCGAGAGTGTTTGTAAACTGATATTGATGAATGAGTTCCGTAGATGGATATTAATATAAAGTAGATCGGTATCACAACCATTATCATATTATTTGCAATATATTAGACTGTTCACATTATTATAGGTGCTATGTCGTAGAATATAGCGCATTTATAACTCGTTGCATTGATATATTCGATAAATATCCAATATTTTTACATAATAATGTAGCTGTTTTGTACAATAAAAACGATTTTATCCTATATATCAATTTTATGATAGGAATAAACAATGTATTTCTGTATATTTTGCGGTTAGCGTAAGAGTGTATGTGTAAAATTATATCAAAGGAAATGTGATATTGACATAAATAAAATATTGACTGATTAAAGGCAATACCTTTCTCATGGCTTCTTTCCTTGAAGAGATTAATAAAATTTTATTTATTTTGCTTACAAAAGCAATTAAATTTTGCATTTCAATGTATGCAAGCAATGTCGATCCAATTGTTTTTTTGTTAAAACTGGCAATAAAAAATAAATAAATAAAATAAAATGTATTTATTTCAGGCTAAATTACACCCATATTTTTACATTTAATGGTATTCTTCTTTTTGAGTTGTGGTTTCTCACAAAAAGATGCCCAAAAGGCAGCGGTGACAAAAAATAATAAAAAATTAATGTTTATTAAATCTTTCTTATTCAGGTACTATATACAGTTTAATTTACTTATCAAAATACTACTGTAATATAATCAGATATCAAATCTTGTAATTATTATGGAAAATAACTATAATATAATTAACACATATCTTTACCTCATCTATTAAGAATAATTATAATAAGATTTGCTCAGGGTGTAATAATTTTACTATAAAATTTGAACTTTTAGTCTAATTTTATGAAGTTATTTCATTAACTCTATCTATTTGTGCTAATCATAAATAAATTGTTGTAGGTATATTATTTTCTTGTGATTCTTGATACTGATATATTTAATGTAATGTTATTTCAGTTTGAAATATGCAGCTTAACATTTAAGTATCTTATTTTCGTTATTATATTTATGATCTAGGTAGTGATAACACTAATATCTTATTAGATTTCTACAAAAATCTATAGGTTTAAATCTCATGAACATTGTACCTAAGTGCTGAATAATTTACAATCTAAATAACTAAAATACTTTTGATTTGTTATTTGTTGCTTTGTTTCAGTATTTTTAGGACTCATAAAGCTATTAAAGTTTGTTTTGTATCGACAATACCTAATTCAGTGATCATACTTAATTATCTCAACCCTTAAAACCATCCTATGGCAACATTATTAAACTAAAATACAGACTCAGTCTTTTATTTATCACCCTAATATAGTGCGACAAGGATGTTTTGGGGCGCGGTCGAAATCGGGAACTAACCCTTCTTTACCTAGTCAATCAGTCAACTAGCGCTCTTATCAATGTTATCCACGCGGCAAAAGGTCCTTGTCGCACTTTAAGCTACGTAAATTCGTATTTCTGATTGAATTGACGAAGTGACTTGTATGATCACGAAGTTAACGGTCCATTTCCACCAATTTCCACGGTGCTATGTTTTCTCCCGCGCCCACCGCGCGGTACCGCAACTCGCGAAGTATGTGAAAGTACCTATATACTTTCACATTTTCAATTTCCACGTAGACGCGGTGTAGTGTGTGTAGGTACTACCTATATGCACGCACTCACCTGTCTCTGATATAAACGCTTGCATGACCTAAATAAAGCCCTTATAATCGCAGTTATTCTTTCATTTGCGTTGTCTCGAACCGCCAACATTGCATGGCGACCCTGCCAGTGCTGCCTATCGGCGGCGCTGCGCAGATGGTTTCATAAACAATCAAAAATGAAAAAACCGGACTCTAAATAAAGTGAAAACCTAATGTGCAGTGAAGAAAATATGTTTTTTTAAGAAAGAGACTTATAATTCTAATAATTAAAATGTTAAAATAAACTAATATGTAAAATATAATCTATACTATAATATTATAAAGAGGAAAGATTTGTATTTTTGTATGTAACGAATAAACTCAAAAAGTACTGGACCGATTTAAAAAATTCTTTCACCGTTAGAAAGCTACAGTCTTCCCGAGTGACATAGGCTATATCTTATCCCGATATTCCCACGGGAACGGGTACCACGCGGGTGAAACCGCGGGCGGCCGCTAGTTACCTATACAGGGTGTTAGGGGCACCCTTGCAAAAACTTTAACCATGGCTTCAGGCCTTCATGCTGAACAACGCACAGCAAGATTTTTTGTCGGAAATGAAAAAAATATTTTGACTCTCCATACAAAATGTCCCGATAAGTTGCTAAAGTACGAAAAGTATTTTTTTTTTATTTCCGACAAAAAAATCTTGTTGTACGTTGTCAGCATGATGGTCTGAAGCCATGGTTAAAGTTTTTGCAAGGGTGCCTCTAACACCCTGTAGGTACTTGTAATAACTAATAAAAAGTGTCAAAAATAACTTTTTCGTTAAAAAAATAAACACTATTAAACTATCAAAATGAAATCAATGACATTAATCATACAGAGTGATAAATATTAATAAACATAAATTTGTAAATGTGAAGAACAAGTTACTTGTGATGGTGCTGAGGTCATGATCCTGGCAGGGTCGCCATGCAATGTTGGCGGTTCGGGACAACGCAAATGAAAGAATGACTGCGATTCTGAGGGCTTTATTTAGGTAATGCACGCGCTTATATATATCAGAGAGAGGTGAGTGTGTGCATATAGGTAGTACACGCACTACACGGTATGCTCCCGCGTGGTTTGATGCGTGACTGATTCGCCGCGCGCGCGAGTTGCAGTTCCCTGTAGCCTCTGCGGGCTTAGGAAAAATGTGATATACTTACAGAATTGCATTGTGAATGCATAAAAATAATTTAAAATCTCAACTCTGCGGGCTTATTCAGTTTTACGCGCACTTGTCCAGTTATTAACTTACATGAATTTAAATTCCAATTTGAATTTTATCTCATTTACCTCTATCCACCTCTTTTTCTTAGCATTCTTGAAAACAACTCTATCACCTTTTAAAACCAAGATTCGCGCTAAGTTGTTTATTTTCAGTTTATCGAACTCGCTGACTCATGGACTGCTGTGTCAACATTCAACTGAGCTGCGGTTTCTAAGTTTGTATGATCCCGTCGTCTCCCTTCTTCATTATTCGAACAAGTTCGCCGCCCGACACTGCCTACCCACACATTGTCTCTGTATGCTAATGTAAGCGTCAAGTTACCTAACAAATACACAACTTTTGTGAGCGGATTCTGCCGGCTGAAGGTAAGCCCGTAATTATGTGTGGATTTAAAATTTTGATTTCTTGATTAAAATAAAAATAGGTTTAAGGGCATATCGGCGGTCAAACTCAGAATTTTCATTTTTTTTAAATTAAATTTCCTGACAAAGTATCATTGCTAGGTCTTCCAAAATAATATATGTGATAGATCTTTTCTTTATGAAGGGAAGTTACTAAATTTTATTTAAATCAAATAAATACAATGTACTAAAAAAATGATTTTCAAGACCCCTTTTTTCCGTCTTAAACTCAATTATCTCAATAACTATTTGAGTAATCAAGCAAATTTTTTTTGTGTAAGTAGTTCTTAGTCATATCTAGGGAAGTTACTAAAAAATTTTTTTCTTATATTTATAGTCAATAACTAGTATCGCAAAATGCATCGTGCACCGTTTCTCAGCAAATTTTTCAGTCTCCGCCTGGGATTGGCGGCGTTTGGACGTGGAGACTGTATCGCTCCGATTGCGCCAAAATTGAAAAAAAAACTCACACTAGGATCCTAATTTTTTTCAATGATGCTTATTTTGCTAGGAAATATTGAACTAGCGCTTCAGGATTGGGTATAGATGAGTGCTTTGCCATTTATTGCATAACCATAGACCTATGTAACCTAGGACAAGTTATTTTACTCATTACCTAAAGCAAACATCAATAGTTTGAAATAAAAGTGACGGATAATATTGCCTAAGATACTTAAGAGCCCATAAAAGTTGTACCTATTTGAGTACCAATATTTTGTTGTGTTGTAGGTACATAATTAGTCTAAGTTTCTAACTTCTACTACTGTATATTAAATTTATGTTCGTTTTAGGTTCCTCAAAATTGAAAATGTGAGAAACTTAAGATAGGTAGGTGTAAAAAATTGCATCAAGAAATAAGAAATTCGCTCGTTGAAAAAGTTTTTTACAGAGACATAATGTAAAAGCAATTCTTGAAATAAAACCGACGTAAGAATTTTATATACCTAGTTGATCTAATATCACCATTACACCAATTTTATGAGACTGTGAGAAGTCCAGCTTCTTTCCTTTGAGTGAGGAACATAAACCGCACCATTTTGTGTAAATTTCAGGTTCAAAACATTTTTATTACTAATTCTCTTATCCATTATTAGTACAAAATAGAGCATGCATACAATTTCTTGCAAGAAATGCTCTCGCGGTTTTGAAATTCGAAATTCGAAATCCCCACAACAATATCTAAAACCGATGGTTGAGGCGCCAGTAGCAATAAAAAAGAATGAAAGGTCTGTCAGCTGTATTGACAGTTTAAACTCTCAAATTTAACCACCGCATCAGATAAGTTTGCGGAGTTCTGTAAGGAGACTTGCATAGTCGGAGTAAAATTTTTGATACTCTAATGAAATATTGCATAGGTAGAAGTACTTCCGAAGGAGGAATATTTATTTCATTATTTAAATTTCATTGCACAACATCACTGACTAACATATTATATCAAAGATAATAAACTCATAAAAATAAATAATCTCGAAAAAGTTTTATATACACTCTCTGCCACAAATGTCATTTATTAAAAGTAGGTGGCTAAAACGTCAGTGATTAGATACCCTTTGAAAGCGGCCATGGAAGAAATGACAGTTTTGTATAAGTAGTATGAAACCAAACCGTTTCAGCTGCTCGACCCTGATGTTGTCAAAGCCAGCGGCTTTACCTTCTTTGAGCTTATCAAGTGCAAACTTGAGCTCTGTTTCTGTAAAAGCCTCGTCCAAGTGGTTAACCCACTTGCACGAGGCTTTTACAGAAACACTCTTTACCAGGGTCTCGTGTAAATTTCTTCTGGAGACTTTTCGTGGAAGCTTTCCCATTTTGGAGTAAGTGGTGATCGATCTGGTTTGTGGTCACATTGGAATGACGATCAGCGATTTTAGGGTCAATATTTAGTTTCCTTATAAAACACCATGCCTTCTTGCTTTTATGCGTCATATCTACGCCTTCGACTAGCTTGTTCCACTTTTCTCTCGTTGTTTCGGATATGGCTTCTAGCAATTCATTCCCAAATCGATAGTGTCCTGTGAGAAGGGATCTAATTCATACTGGTCTTGGTATGTCATCCTATCATATTATATTTAAAAACATATATTTGATGCTTGGGAGAGCACGCGAGATGTAGTTGGTATTTATTGTGACCTCTCCAAAGCTTTCGATTGTGTTAATCACCAAACGCTTTTAAGGAAATTAAAACATTATGGTGTCTATGATAAATCGGTTAGCCTTATGCAATCATATCTATGTGAAAGAACACAGAAAGTGGTTATCAACAAAACTGAGTCTACTCGAGCCCCTATCAACATGGGTGTACCCCAGGGGTCAATACTGGTCCCTTTTGCTGTTTTTAATTTATATAAATGACCTTCCTTTTTAAGCAAAGAATTTATGGGAGACAGTACTATTTGCTGATGACACTTCCTCTAGTCTTTAAAGTTGACAGAGGTAATCATTGTTCTGACGAAGTAAATAGTACTTTATCGAAAGTTGCGCATTGGTTTCATAGCAATAATCCATTCCATTACCGTGGTACCATTAGACAGTACCATTGATGGTACTGTAGCAATTTCTTTTTGCCGTGGTACCATCAATTAATCTATCATTACACTCGAAAAAAACAAAATGTGAAAAAAATTTCACTGCCAAATGTAAGACAGGTTGATATTCACATAAAATTGGATGACAATGTAGTAGAATTAATTAACAGTACTAAATTTTTAGATATAACATTAGATTATCGACTTCAATGGGACCCTCATTTTGAAGCCTTGGCCGGTAGACTCAGTTCTGCGGCATTTGCATTTGCTGTTAAAGAAATAAGGCTCTTAACCGATATTGAAACGGCAAGGTTAATCTATTTTAGCTATTTTCAGAGTGTATTGTGCTACGGCCTATTACTTTGGGGTTCAGCAGTTAACATCGAAAGTATTTTTGTGCTTCAGAAAAGAGCTATTCGCGCCATATACAAACTTCGGCCAAGAGATTCTTTAAAAAACAAGAAGTTCGTTTTTGGGGAAAATCGTAGCTAGTTTTAATAAAGTTCCACAGAATTTAGTAGAGCTGCCTTTGCACAAATTCAAAAGTCATGGCAAAAAATCGCTCATGGGCAAAGGATATTATAAAGTAGACGACTATTTGAAAGACCGTAATGCATGGATTTGATGTAACACATAACCTTAGCTGAACTAATGTAATATTATAATGAAAAAGTTGTAAAAGTTAACGACATAAATCTTTGGAAATATCGTTACTCCAATTATTAAAGCTGATAAGTTTATTGCGCCTGTTCTTCTTATCAGTTAAAAAAGTCTTGAACGGGTGGTACGAAAATATTGACGATTCAAAAGAGCTTATTTATTAAGTCAAGTTGAATAAAGATATTTTTTATTTTATTTTATTATTTTATCCTTCAGGTCGTAAGTCCTGGCACATAATTGGGTCCTCCGTATTGCACCACTTACTGTCTTCACGCACTGGTGATCTATGTGATCACTGGCAAAGATTAGATCAGGGTTTTAACCCCTTTTCCAGCGACCGCTGTTGAATGATGACGGAAGTTTTGGATCATGGATCAAAGATAGTAGGTATGTGTCCATCAACTCATTCTTCAACCTTCACTCCGTTGTCATCACTGGTGTTCTGTACCCCCAGTTCTCGCTATGGCTATTAAAATTACCAAGGACAAATCTAACCGGATGGGCGTTAAAGTTCGGCGGACAGCTGAAGTAATACGGTGCATTGGGAGGTTTGTAGACTGAAGTGACCGTACAGTTACTAAGTTCGGTAGTAAGGATCTCTATGTTACTGGTGTTAGTCTGATACACAATGCGTACCTCTTTATCTGGCCTGGCGAATAAGCACTCCCATACTGTCGATGGGGGACTTCAGCAATGAGTTTCATCCCCTGAGTCACTTGTCAGATATGCTTTAACGAGTGTGCATCTGAGTTACATAACCTCACTCCGCCCTCTTCTTTAAACTCAAGCTCAGAGAATTAAGTACTCCTTCATCATGCCTGGAATACCCTGCCGGCTTCTGTTTGCCCGAGTACAACCCAAACCTCTTAAAGTCGCAAGTGAATAGGCATCTTCTGGGTGAATCTATTCACACAAAATTTTATTCAAGTACTATAACCAACCACATTATAAAACTACCTTTGTGAGTTCACTCAATTCACGCGACTAATTTAATAAACATTGTTTAACTGTTTAGAATTTTCCGAATATCAGTCAATCACTTTACAATGCAATGGATGCACCCATTATTGTCTTTTTTGCTGTCGCCTTTGGTTGTCATGTCACACATACCACAAAATTGTCTTGAGATTCATGTTAATGAAAATGACAAAATTTTAACATATAGTTGTGTTGCTGTCGCTTCGGTATTAATTTTTAATTAGTACAAATATTTCAGCATATCGCATAATATTTAAACAGAAAAAAGAACCTGACGTTAGGCAAGTTTTTACGTTTTTTACCCATTTTTAGAGCACAAGAGATATGATGCGTACATGGCGAAAAATAGTGACAGTGAAAAATAAAGATATTAATTTAAAATGAGTAATGAAAAAAGTTTTTTTAAAGTGGCTGATTTATAACCTTACGTGGCAAGTTTACATTAGTAAACAAAGTATCAATTATTTCAGTTGCGCTACATTTTGTTTAAACAAATTCGACGATCTCCGTGGCCGATTGGTGTACGCACCGGTTTTCTAGGTGCCACTATCTCTGAGGTCCCGGGTTCGATTCTCGGACGGGTAAATGTCGAAAACTAACTTTTAGATATTTTCTTGTATTTATGTGTATGTGATCGTTGTTTCCAATTTTCAATGACACAAGTTATTGTATTATTTGATATTATAATTTTTGGTATTGGAATAATATGTATGAATGTACTTAAACAATATTTTTATTTAAGTAAGTGTTTTTTTTATATATTGATTTATATTATAGATTGATAACGTGATTTTATATAAACGGTATACTTATTTAAATATTGATTAACTAAGTAGATTTATTTTGTAAAAAAGTATTAGATGATTGGCTAGTATGAGTTATTTATATTTTTTCATATTAAATTATAAGTTTTATTAATTTGATTGGAATAAATCTGAAAATATACCTACTGGTTAGAGCAGTATACATTATTTATTTTTTTCAGTGTAATTTGTAGCAAATGTTGTAGTTTTGCCTGCGACGATCATTTCGATAATGGATATATTATCGAAATGATCTAGAGATAGAAAATAAATATAAATAGCTGCTGCTGTGTTCTGCATTTTGAAGAATCGCTTGAAGTGATTATCTTTGTTTAAAAAAGCTTTTTTTTACTACATACGAATAATATCAAATATTCATAATAATTCTTCTTGTATTCTACATAATATAATGTCCTTAGTAAAAGCGCACATAGCCGATATTTTAGATGTAAATAGAATGCGCGCTGCATGCCGCGTCTACACGTATTTCTCAGTCTACGAGAGTGCCGCAGCCGGAGTCTTACCGATCCCAGCACCCCCTCGCTTGTGTAAGCAACGGCCATCGACGATATTTTTTTTACCTATGCAATATCCTTAAATTTAAGACATGGGAAACTTAACCTTTATCACAGTCGCTTTCAATTAGCACAAACCACAAGGACAAACTGTATAATAAATCACTAAGCTATTTTATTTTATTAATAGTATCTTGTAAGTTGATTCAGATTATCGAAACGATATTCGCTGAATGTTATCCAGGTCTACGCTCCGACCTCGAAACACGACGATGTCGAAGTGGAGGCTATGTATGAGGAGATCTCTAAAGCCATGCATAGCTATAAAACCCACTACACGGTTGTGATGGGGGATTTTAATGCTAAGTTGGGGCAACGCTGTGGTGATGAGTTGAGAGGCAATTTGGATTTGGGCAACGGAACGAAAGGGCAGACTTCATGGAGAGGGAGAACCTCTACATGATGAACTCCTTCTTTAAGAAGCCCGTAAGCCGCAAATGGACCTGGATTAGTCCGGACGGTAAAGTCAAAAACGAGATAGATTTTATTATGTCAACGAGGAAGCAAATATTCAATGATGTCGTTGTCATCAACGCCGTAAAGACGGGAAGCGATCACCGCATGCTTAGAGGCACATTGAATATCAACGTCAAGCTGGAAAGATCTCGACTAATAAAATCTACGCTCCGACCAATACCGGCTCAAATTCAAAACCCCGAGTGCTTTCAGCTCGAGCTCCAAAACCGCTTCGAAGCCCTTGAGAACAGCATCGATATGGACGATCTATACAACATGGTGGTGGATACTGTCCGCACGGTAGGGTCCAAGCACTACAAAACCCACCGTCCTAAATTAAAGAAACTCTCCAGCCACACTATCCGACTCATGGATCAGAGAAACGAAATGAAACTACAGAACTCAGCGGATGCCCTTCGTTATCGACAGCTAAATAGGCAGATCTCCAAGTCCTTGACAAGCGACCTTCGCCAATTTAATACCGAGCGTATTAAAGAGGCCATTGAGCGGAACAAAGGCTCCAAAGTGTTCGCTAGAGATCTGGCTATAGGGCAAAGTCAACTGACGAGGCTGCAAGCTGAGGACGGTAGTATCATTTCATCAACACCTGAAATCCTGAGGGAGATTGAGAGTTTCTATGGACAGTTGTACTCCACGCAAACACCTGTTGAAAGTAAGGCTACAGAACCTAGAGCCAAGCTTACCCGACACTATACCGAAGATATCCCGGACGTCAGCCTGTACGAGATTAGAATGGCTCTCAAGCAGCTCAAAAACAACAAGGCGGCGGGCGATGACGGAATCACAACAGAACTTCTGAGAGCGGGCGGTAAGCCGATACTTAAGGTCCTCCAGAAGCTCTTCAACTCTGTCATCCTCGAGGGCAAAACGCCAAAGGCCTGGGGCAGAAGCGATGTGATGCTGTTCTTCAAGAAGGGTGATAAGACTCTCTTGAAAAACTACCGACCCATCTCGCTTCTGAGCCATATCTACAAGTTGTTTTCGAGAGTCATTACGAATCGTCTCGCTCGCAGGTTCGACGACTTCCAACCTCCCGAACAAGCCGGGTTCCGAAAAGGTTATAGTACCATAGACCACATTCATACGCTGCGGCAAGTTATACAGAAGACCGAAGAGTATAACTTGCCACTATGCTTGGCGTTCGTGGACTATGAGAAAGCCTTTGATTCGATCGAGACCTGGGCAGTGCTGCAGTCTCTTCAGAGGTGCCAAATAGACTACTACAGGTACATCGAGGTGCTGAGGTACTTATACCAAAACGCCACCATGTCAGTCCGACTACAGAACCAGAGCTCTAATCCTATCCAACTACAGCGAGGTGTGAGACAGGGAGACGTCATTTCTCCGAAACTATTCACAGCTGCGTTGGAGGATATTTTCAAGCTACTGGACTGGAAAGGATTCGGCATTAACATCAATGGCGAGTACCTAACACACCTGCGGTTTGCCGATGATGTAGTTCTCATGGCTGAGACCTTGGAAGACCTGAACACAATGCTCGAAGATCTCAGCAATGCTTCCCAAAGAGTGGGTCTGAAGATGAACATGGATAAGACGAAAATCATGTCCAATGCCCATGTTGCATCCGCTCCAGTTAATATTGGGAACATTACACTCGAAGTTGTTGACCACTATGTCTACCTAGGACAGGCAATCCAATTAGGTAAGTCCAACTTCGAGAAAGAGATCTCTCGTCGAATCCAGCTCGGATGGGCAGCGTTTGGGAAGCTCCGGCATATATTTGCGTCCAAAATTCCTCAATGTCTCAAGACTAAGGTCTTTGACCAGTGTGTGTTGCCAGTTATGACTTATGGAAGCGAGACGTGGTCTTTTACTATGGGTCTCATAAGAAGGCTCAAGGTTACCCAGCGAGCAATGGAGAGAACGATGCTTGGTATTTCTCTGCTCGATCGAATCAGAAATGATGAGATCCGCAGGAGAACTAAAACGACCGACATCGCTCGAAGGATTGCTCAGTTGAAGTGGCAGTGGGCGGGACACATAGCGCGGAGAACCGATGGCCGTTGGGGCGGAAAGGTTCTCGAATGGCGACCGCGAACCGGACGACGTTCCGTGGGCAGGCCCCCTACAAGGTGGACCGACGATCTGGTCAAGATCGCGGGAAGCCGCTGGATGCGGGCAGCGCAGGACCGATCGTTGTGGAGATCCTTGGGGGAGGCCTATGCCCAGCAGTGGGCGTCTTACGGTTGAAATGATGAAGTTGATTTGCTGCAGCAGCTAGGCTAAGTTGAATATGATATGCTTTGAAGGCTCAAAAATAATAAGCTGGTATACAAAACGCAAATTTAAATCTTGTCGATAGACAGCGAATTATCTTATTTTTAACCGACTTCTAAATCAAAAAGGAGGAGGTTCTCTATTCGTCTGTATGTATGTTTTTTTTTGTGTATGTCCACCGATTACTCGAAGACGGCTGAACCGATTGAAATGGTTCAAACGTTATTACATCAGGTTGGTTTCCAAGTTGGTCCCATTTTTTGAAATTTTGAAATCGGTTCAGTAGTTTTCAGGAAATCTTGAAAATACTGTCGTTTTCGTTACCACTTTATGTGAATTTAATACGTATCTTTAGGCATAACTCCTTTGTTTATAAACCGATTTAGATGATTTTTAGACGATGTTTTGTTAAAAAGGGGATACCTCAAGGTATTTTAACCGACTTCGAAAGAGGAGGTTTTCAGTTTGATCACATACCTATTTACCAGAAAACACGTAAATTGCCTGCACGATGCACTAAAAAGAGTGAAATAAAAATTATTTTTATAAAAAAATAAAACCGCCTTCAAAAAAACCACATCAAAAAAGCCAAATAAATAACGTAAGTACTTTGAAGTCGGGCGGGTTTTAACAAAAACAACAAAAAATTGTAAATGTTTCACGCCCGACTTCAAAGTACTTACGTTATTTATTTGGTGAGGAATTATTTCTTACTGTTTTGATGTGGTTTTTTTTTAATTGTATCTTGGACGGTTCCTAATAACTTACCTAAATTAAAAATATTTAACAAATACTTAAATAAATTTCTTACAATCACACCAATAACCTGGCTCATAAGAGTTTAACTGTGTTTGGAAACTAGGATAACGGACAAATATATACATAAATACTTTTTATGTAAATAGATACTTAACATACATAGAAAACACCCAGATCAAGACAAATAGCTTTAGACACGTTCATGCACACAAATACTTGACTTGTACGGGAATCGAACCCGAGACCTCTAGCGCAGAAGGCAGGTATTCTACTCTACCCCAGCTTCAAATCGGTCGTCATATCGTCATAAAAATAACCAATCATTGAATTGCGGTGTTGAATACCTAGATTCGATTTGTAATGAACATACCTATACGTTAGTTTTCAACTTTCTTTTTGTTAAGGCGTCATAAGTCGCCAGCACCTACCCCACGCATGAAAAACTATTGTTACCTATCGTTTTTCTTTATCATGTTCTTATTATTTTGTATGAAAACTAGAGCATCGCCTCTTTCGGTCGTGAATGAACAAAAATTCAATAGATATTTTGATTTGATTTGAGAGATAATTTAATTATAATTAATAACTTAGAAAGCAGCACTTTGACAGCTTTTGACGAATGATAAGTACCTACCTATTAAACTTTTAGTTTACTATTTCGATTACCATAATGACATTTTTCGTGCTAGGGCTATTGATCGTAATTGGATATTACCTAGTAACGTAACATTGTTAGGTTTGAAGACACAATGCATATATTGTCGCCTACATACAATGTTGATTTTGTAACAATTCCTGCAGTTAAAGGTAAGGTACTGTGGTATCATATTGTTAGGATATGATACCTCCTTGCATTGTCTATGGTTGATTTATGTTTAAATCAGTATTCAAAAATATCGAATGGATTGTCATTACGCGAGTAGTTTGTTTTAGTCCAGACGATTCCGCAGTCACAGGTTGTAGTAGATAGAATATATCGGCCATGGTGCCGCAGTAAAGATTATATCGATTGCAATTACATTTATTATTCAATAGAATCCCAGAGATGAGGGCTTCTGACATGGTTGAGGCGCCAAATTAGAATCACGCAAAACTACACATTCCGTATGTTGCAGATTCCCAAGAAAAACTAGGAAGACCATGGAGGTCTTATTGTTCGACGGCATCCACGGAGATGTCGAAGCTTTTTTTCGGAGCTACGAGGTGATGACGGCTCTGCAAGGCTACGAAGGCGAGGCCAAGAAAATCGTCGTCGGAGCTTTCTGCACGGGCGCAGCCCGATATTTCTACGATAAGATCGTCGATATGGTGAAAGACTACGACGAAATGAAGAAGGAATTTATCAGGGAGTTTGGTTTTGTATCGGACCCACTTGAGTGTATCGAGGAATGTGCCCCTAATATACGTGATTGTAGGAGTGATGAACAAAAATGTGTTTTTGTGCCGGAGTTAGAGAATGTGCCAACTCCCAATCAATGTGCCTCTCGCACGCCAAACGAAAAACCCCATGATTTTTATGAAAGTGAATTTAATTATTTTAGAGCTCAAGCCCCGATGATGCCCATCACGACATCATCTTGGAGGACGACCGAGACGTCCCCACAATCTAATAATAATATTATTGTAAGTAAAGAAGAGGATTGTATGCAGCTGACGTTGGTGCAGGACAATCACAACACAAGTAAGCGTACGCCGTTTTTACCTATTGAGTGTCGTGGTCAGAAAATAGACGCCTTGGTGGACACCGGTGCGAGTGTGTCGGTAATATCACAGACGGTAGTAGACAGTCTAGGTCTCAGTGTGGACATGGTGAACGCTGAACTACGAAATGTGAGTGGTGGAAAACTTTCAATAGTAGGGAAAACTAATGTATGTTTCTTGATAGATAACGTGTTGTTTACACAGCGATTCGTTGTTGTAAGGGACTTTGTACCAAACATAGTGTTGGGTTGTGATTTTCTTAGCAGGAATAGCATAATTTTGAATTTTGAAAAATTTTGTATAATTTACAAAAAATTTAATTTTGAATTTAATGTTGACATGAACTTTATGTTGACATCGATTGACATTGATGACAATGAGTCACAACAGTCACAAGTGATAGATGTCTCGAATGACGGATGTCAAAGTAATTTTCGAAAAAGTAATATGTCAGAAAAAAGTTCGCATGTCATTCCTAGATTAAAAAGTTTTTTTATGAATAAAAATAGGAATGACAGTAAAATGAAGAAAGGCGCGAAAAAGTTTGAAAAGACGAATATGAATAGGATTTCGAAATCCAATATAAGTTCGTTATGTAATATTAGTTCTTTACGAAATAAGAAACTAATGAAATTTGTTACATATAAAATTAAATGTAAAATAGTAGATTGTACAACAAGTGCATAAAACGTACCATTTTACCCGAGACGTATATATCCATCCGAGCCGTAGGCGAGGGTGGATAGTCAATTCGAGGGTAAAATGGGTTTTATGAACGAGTTATACACTCTGCTTTTCACTTCGAGTGTGAGGAAAATTATTAATAATATTGCAAAAAAGAAAAAATAAAGACTTTGCCATATTGGCGGGAATGCTTTCTTTTTTTTTATACGTGGCAGTGGCAGCACAGTGACTTTAGCATAGATCGTACTCGTAGTCCATAATGCTCTTGAAATACTAATTTCTAAGAAAACTTATTAATTTTGCCTAGTTTTATTAATTTAGTAATTTAACATGGATTATGTACAAAATTTAAGAAACAGAATAAAATAACAGGTTTATTTAACGAAGTTTAATTGCGTGTATGACTGTTTACCTGACGACCTTTGTCTTAGAATCTGAGACTTAAACGAAGATTTTACTTTATGCACTAGAGCATAAAAAGCGATTTTATGCAGCCTACACCCAACATAAACACGAACTTTACGAGCATGAGAAGTGAAAACATATTTTCTTTTATAGATTCATTTTATAATAGGGATAGAAATAGGATAGGATTTTAGGATGTTTTATAATAGTGATTGTTAGATAGTTGAAATGTATAATTGAGTGATTTGTATTAATATGTGTTTCTTTTTCATGTACGGAAATACTGCACCTGAAGCCCACGAAGTGTCCTGTGGTCCACTTATAAAATGTGTTTAATTTAAAAAAATTATTGTTGTCTTTCTTGCGTAATAAATATATTTTTTTTTTGTCTGTTATTACTAATGAGTAGACATCGTGTCGTGTCTCTTTACCTTCATGGGATAGGGCAGGAGGATGACCTATTATCTAATTAGGTGTGAGAATCCTCTGACCTTAACTTATGTTGATATTGACATCACGTTTCGTTAATGATCTGGACCACAAAAGTAACACTTCTGTGTTTCATTTTATTTCCGTTTTAGTTAGTTTGTAAGTTGTTTCGATGTCACTTAAGGAACGAGGTGACGTCAACATTTGTTGGTGAGGGGGGAGGAAACCCTGATGGTCCAATAAGGACCAGGGTCATATCCTGTTTGTTGCAAGATCCCTCTAACCCTGACTGGCAATGTTGTCGACACCACGCTACATAAACTGTGGTAGCCCCTAGTAGACAGTCTGCTTGAGGTTACCACAGGTTTATGAAGTTCCAAGCTTGTTGTCGGGCACCTTTTGAGATGAGGGGTTATTTTTGGGTAATTTCGTAGTCAATATATTATTGGTGCTTGTCTGACATGTTTGATCTTGGAATTTCGACTTAGTTAATGCTTAAATGAGCTAGGGTTAGCTTTGATTGTAACTACATATGATGTATTAAGGTTAGGTTGAAGGCTGGGCAGACCTTTTCCCTTGGTTTTGGTATGTCAAGCCAATGCAATGGTTGGTTTGTTTTGATTACAGGAAATTAATAATTATATCGACCATTGTCCTGGCTGTCCGTTAGTGAGGACCAGTCTTATTGATGTGATATCGTTCCAAGGTAGGCAGGGCCTTCGCTTTAGTGTAATCCATGTAGGAAAAAACATTTCTTTAGTAAGAAAGTTTTTTTTTTGTTGTGGCGGCGGCATGTGGTATCATATTGTTAGGATATGATACCTCCTTGCATTGTCTATGGTTGATTTATGTTTAAATCAGTATTCAAAAATATCGAATGGATTGTCATTACGCGAGTAGTTTGTTTTAGTCCAGACGATTCCGCAGTCACGGGTTGTAGTAGATAGAATATATCGGCCATGGTGCCGCAGTAAAGATTATATCGATTGCAATTACATTAATTATTCAATAGAATCCCAGAGATGAGGGCTTCTCACAGTACAGTCTCTAAAGTCTCTTCAGACATTTAATGTCATCACTGCTAGAGGCATAGGTCTCCCAAGAGAATGGGCCATAACCCACTATGCGGGCCCAATGTGGATTGGTGGATATTAACGACTGCAAATGCAGCCGGAATCAACGGCTTGACATGCCTTCCGAAGCACGGAAGAGCTCGAAATAATAACATTTTGGTCATCCATCCCGTAACGGACCATTGCGAAAGTTTCTTAACCTCAACGATCGCAGGCCGAGTGCGCTAACCACTGCGTGCGCCACGTTAACTTATATCGAATGTTAACTATCAATAAATAATTAATAAAAAATGCACTCAAACCTTAACTTTTATAATTCCCACAATCTTTACTAACTAATAAAATAAACATCGTCAGCTGTATGGTGTCACAAATTACCAATAAGTTTCGCTGACCGATTATAAATTATAGATTTGGGTAGGTTCTCAAAATTTTATTAAATAATCTAAGATGTGCTTATTAAATTACAATTTTTATCGTGGACTAGACATAAACAGCCTGGAGAATTAATCAAACTTAGTAAATAAGTTATAGTAGAAACTTAATAAGTACGTAATTTACATACTACTAGCTAGCTGTTCTACTAACTAGCTGCTCTACGCGATTTCACTAACGTTGTAAACGTTGGCGTGGGAATATTGGTTCAGGAATAAAGCAACATTTAGTGGTAATATAATGGACTGTAATAATTGAAAGTTGGTTTTCCCTTCAATGTTTTACTTACTTCCTGTTTTTCCATAGGTGGTTCTGATCAACTTATAATTTTACACAATTTGGGCTGCCTTTTATTCGAAATAGCCAATACCCTTCAACCAATAATTACAAAGGTTCTTAAATTAAACACATTTTTCCAAAATAACGATAAAAATTCTAAAAGTGTCAGTTAGCCAATCCAATAATAATTTTCTGACATGCGAGATATACTCAAACATTGCTATCTCTTTCTCTAAAATTACAATGTCAATTCCACGATCCCCTCCACACTGGGGTTACTCTTCGTCAGTTTCTTACTTTTCATCCTATCCAACATATAAAAACAAATATTAAGGGCAGGATCTTCCAAAAACTCTGTCTTTGTCTTTTTCCTTACGTGTGCAGAGTAATGAAAATAACCTCACTTTTTCATTTTTTCAATGTTTTTGTTATTATTTTGAGCATAAACTCACTTTTTGAAAAAGTAGCCTGAGAATAGTCTATAATATGTCATTACCTATTTTTCTATATATTATTCGTGAATTAGAGATTAATAATCTAAGTAGAAAACCAAAAAATATAAAAATAATGAAAATTTTCTTTGTTTTTGAAATTTTTTATTGTCGAGTTACGATACGAATATCATGTTTCTAGCCACAAAATAATCAAGATCGTTTATGAAACTTCAACATTATATTTTTATCTGCTCATAATAAATAATATTTGATTGTTTACTTTTGAATAAAAAATAGGTTGATTTCGATAATTTGGAAATACGTGCCCTTAATTGACTTTTTGACTGACTAATTGATACAAACAATAATTAAATAGGTACTTAATAATTATCTTTTAACTATCTTGCGCACAGGAATACAAAACAATAATTAAGTAACACAGGGATACAAAGCAATAATTAAATAACACGAGGATATATATAATATAATATTTACAATACAAAACAATTATTTACTAAGGATCTCGCCGTCCTCAACAATTAATGGTGTAAGAACTTTCCTATCAACAACCAAATTCATTTTTTATTACTTCTTTACAATATTAGTGTGCTTAGATGGATTTTTTGAGGAAAAGATTAGGGATTATTTCCTAAATAATTTTGCCTTCCGAGTCCAATTTTCTTGTCCAACCTAACAAAACGGAAGTCCAACTGATTTTCGCATTTAATCTTCTATTAACGTGATTTGTTGGCTCACCGAGCCCCATCTATACAAACTGCGCCTTTCATTGTGGCATTAGTATTTCTGAAGTGCCTCCCAATTCACTATGATGATACGAATTAACGTAGTATTTTCAATTACAATAATGTATTTACCATCAGCACACATTGTTACGAGCCGGTCAGCTCAACTGTATGGTTAATTAAAACTCATCTGAATTCCCGGTTGTAAATTTTACGTTCGCGAGTTTTTTTGGAACTTTTCGACGGAACATCCAGTTCTCTGTTTATTTATGAGCTTTTGCTACCGGCCGCCGGGCAGGCCGCTTGACCAACAATATTTTCACATTAAATGGTTTTTTCTCAGTGCCGATTTAGAAACGAAAATACACAGCGCCTTCGGATAGCCGTTCCGCTGGGCTTTGCCAAGGGCTGCATGTTTAATGTTTGCCCAGTGCCCTCTCAAAACAAGTTGAAACAATCTTGTCACGCAATGTCAGCATGGGTTTTGAAGCCATAAAATAATATTACCTTCTGCTTAATGTCCTGTTGATTTATTGTTTTAAGATTGCGAAAGTACGTTAAACACTTTCCACAACCATACAACTACTACGAGAAACAGTGTGTACAGTACAGCCACTGTTACTCGACAAAGACTAAACACTTATCATTTTGTGCCATGATTATCAGCTGCGAGGTTGATACAAATAGAATATGGTTTTAAAAAATAAATTATGTTTGGCTTTCTATCTAGTTACCCGTACATTTAAGGTTTTACATTATACCTACTAGTAATATTAGCCTTAATCATTCGATAACAGTGTAGTTTATTTTCCAATTATTATGTATCCTTAAGCTTTTTCAGAAAATACTATCGTAAGAAAAACAAAAAATATTTTAAAGAAAGCACTTTAAAACAGACTAAGTACGTTATAATTAACTAAGACTGTAACCATTTAGATTTAAAAAGAATCGCACAGTTTAGCTAGTCTGTTGCTCATTGCTCCAGAAAACAATACCGGCAGCCGTCTGTGTGATGAGAAAATAATCAATCTTCAGTCCACTTGGAAGCAATCAGCGTTCTGTTATTGCGTCCACCCAATCCGATAAAAGAGTCGATATATCAAAGATGTCCTCCGTTCAATTACTGCTCTGTGCTATCTCGAAAAAGCAGCAACTGGAAATGAAAACTGTTGGCTGCAGGCCTATGTCATTTGGAATGTGTGTACCCTTTATCGCATTTGGGAAAGAGTTAAGTGTTAAGTTTTTTAGGAATGAGGAAGAATGAATAGTGTTATACAGTGGCGAAGAATCTTCCCTTTTAAAAATCTCTAAAACTCCACTTGACCAATTAATTATGCAGATTATGCACCAATTTTGGGTCCGGCGTAACTTCACCGTATGACTTCGATCTCTCGCCTCTGGTGTTCTACAAAAATTAGAACGATAACAAATAAACTATTATAGATACATTTCTTTCTGTGATTTCCCCAATGCGTCGTTAGTGTTTTCAGAAGAACCATAACACATATTTCGCAAATTTGATGTTTTACAGTGACCACAACGCGTTGTGAGCAGTGTTTTCTTCAGTATTTGTTTTTTTTATTTTATTATTGTAACTGTCTAGCAACGACTTATTTATTAGTAAGTGCGTAGCTTCTGATAAAGCTGATGAGTTTTTTCATCCGCTTTTCTTGTCAGTTAAAATATGTCTTTAACGGGTCTTAAAAAGTTTTTTAAAAAATGTTGGACTATTCATAAGCATAAATGTTTTTTAATCTATGAATAAATATTTTTTTGACTTTGACTTTTCGCTCTTTACTAGAAGCGTAACATACATACCTACCCCACAGGTTTATATTAACAGCCTCTTCTTGAGACAGACAAATTATACCGGGTTGTATACCCTTTATAATTAACTACAATTTAATATTTATGTTAATACTTCTTGATATATGCCAAAAGCTATTTAAGCAAACAAATAATAAGTTATTTAAATTTTTACTTTTTTGCATTCACAATGAAACTTTTATGGTTGAAAAATGGAAAATGAAGTATTTTGAAAAAATCGACCCGTCTCACAACCAGTCTAACGACTCCGTAGCTCAGTGGTTAGAGCAGTCGCCCGGATAGTGAAAGGTCGTGGGTTCGAGTCCCATCGGAGCTGGTTGTGAGACGGGTCGATTTTTTCAAAATACTTCATTTTCCATTTCTCAAATAATAAGTTTCTTAAAAAATTCATTTTCATGACAAGCTTTTTTGCTGACTGTACCTACTTAAATATTGTATTGTCATCTATACCCAACCTGTATACAAAATTTCAGCTCCATCGGACACTGGGAAGTGGGTCAAATTAAGCTTGCAAGATTTGTCCCCCACTAACTAACAAACTAACTAACATGGCAAGTTAATAATAAAATTTTTAGTAAAAATGTAATTTTTATGACAAACTTTTTTGCTGACTGTACTTTAATATTGTATTGTCATCTGAACCAAACCTTTATATAAAATTTCAGCTCCATCGGACACTGGAAAGTGGGTCAAATTAAGCTTGCAAGATTTTCCCCCCACTAACTAACATGCTAACTAACTAACATGGCATGTTAATAAAAAGTTTGTAAGAAGACGCACAATGAAGTGCGGTTTTACAATTTTCCTAAATACCGGGATCATAGAGACTCCGGCTTTAGAACAAGTAAATGAGTATAGATATACTCATTTACTTGTTCTAAAGCCAGAGTTTGTTTACAACTTTACTCTTTGAAACAGATACATTTGATACATTTTCTTCTGACACTTTTTCGAGTCTTCCACGGATAAGGAATTCCAGGAAGGTAAAGTTCCGGGAAGGCTAACTGTGATCTAATGAACGACTAAAAGCTATTTTAACTTATTTATATTATTCGTTAAGTACCCACATGTTCCTAAGAAAGTAACCGAACTCTCTCAGATAAGTCTATTATTTTGTAGGTGTCGTGCGTCGGTACATATTAATGCAATTACTTGTTAAAAGCTCACCTGTATACCGAGCGACACTTCGAACATGATCAAGGAATTTATAGAGTTGATATTACTTAACTAAATATTTATAAACGTTTAAAACCAGAGCAGCGCCTCTTTTGGTCGTAGTTAAGTATATAAAATTCAATAGATTTTTGACTGCGGAGTTTATTGACAGCTTTCAAAGGACTGTATCAAAGAGCTTAGACTAAATACTGAGGTAACTGGAGATAGTAGTACTAATACTTACACTTTTTTGTAGACTGTGGCTGTCTTCCGTCTCACCTACACTTTGAAACAAAACGTATGGATGACCATATGCTTCATGCATATGAATGCATGAAGCTCGACTTAATACTGAGGTAACTGGAGAGTGCAGTACTAACACTTTTTTGTCACCAAAAATTACACAGTGGCTGTCTTCCGTCTCACCTACACTTTAAAAAATCGGCCAAGTGCAAGTCGGACTCGCTCATGAAGGGTTCCGTTCACACTTAACGTACCGATTACGTACACCTAGCAAAAATTCCACTGTCATTTTTTGCCAGAAAAAAATAACTTTGTTTTTCATAGTATTCGTATGAATGACAAAGTTATATTTGCGGTTTTTGAAAATGTGTTATATCTCAAAAACTTGTAAAGCCTACTTAGCTGTGATAGTTTTCCTTTTAACTTCGTCATATGTACTACTATCGTGAATTTTTTCACGTATCCAAGACCAACCATTTGGCTGGCAGGGGGGGGGGGGGGGGACACATGACTCTAAAAACGGATACCGCAATCAAAAAACTGTCTTAACGAACCCACAATATTTTTGAAATTGCTATCCAACGACATCTCACACTATGGAGTAGACAAAAAAAAAAATTACATACCCACTTCACGTGTAGGGGAGTTAACCTAAAATATATTTTTTTTCAAAATTTTACTTTACCACTTTGTTGGCGTGATAAATATGTATATTCATGCTAAATTACAGCTTTCTAGTACTAAGAGTCTATGAGCTAGACTGGGGTCAGACGGACGGACGGACAGACGGACATGGCGAAACTATAAGGGTTCCTTGTTGACCACGGAACCCTAAAAATACGTATGGTCATATGAGACAACTGACAGCCACTACATACATAAATGTCAAATTTGCTGGGTACACTTTTTTATTCAGGGTGAGAACCCCAGTTACCTCAGAGTATTAAGTCGAGCTTCATGGTCATATGAGACAACAGACAGCCACTACGTACTAAATGTCAAATTTGCTGGGCACACTTTATAATTCAGGCTGAAAACTCCAGTTTCCTTGTAGAAGCTCCTTGGACTGTATAGTTTACTATTACGATTACCTTACCGAAAGTTTTCGTATTTCGTGCTACGGCTACGTTACGCTTGCCGTCTCATTCAGTGAGCAGCTGAGTCGCAGCAAACAATGCAGGCGCTCACTACCTCCACTCAGTGTCAGTCGGCCAACAGTCAGCCGAAGCCAAGCATAATGTCAGATTCGGTTATTTTTAGGGTGTCGATGAATTAGAGAATTAAAGTCTTAGAGAGAGGCAGTATTGTAATTGCTAGATATTATATCAAGTAATTAATTGTGTGGTGAACGGTTTTTGGGGACATGTTTTGTTTGAAGTAACATGATTCATCAACTAGTTGATTAAATTGAATGTGTGTTTGATGAGGAAATAGACATAAATTTAATTTACTAACATTTTTAGTTTTCAAAATATCGATACAAAAATATTATAGTGAATAAATTCACTGTAAACCTTGACATGGTGCTTGCCACTCCTTTTAATATTAACCAATTTCGATACAAGGAGGTTCGTAAAGATTAATTCAAAAATTAAATGAAGTGAACTCTCAGTCGCTCTCTAGATGAAACCCTGTAATAAGGTTCTCGCCTTCATAGCAAATTGTTTTAGTGTGTATAACGGCCAATTTGAGCAAGTTCAAGCTCATTTTGTATACGTAAAGAGAAATTAGGTAATTTGTTTCTCGTCCCCCTTTCAGAAGATTTTCTGATGAAGTGTTCGTATTGTGGTGGAAGTGATTCGTTTATGACCCAAATTAGTACCTATGTTTTCGATTACGGCCAAAGCGATGGTGATAAGTAGTTATAATAGAATGTTTGTTTGGTTCTGATGTTTGTTATTTTTAACCGACTTAAAAAAAGGAGGAGGTTATCAATTCGACTATATATCTTTTTTTGTGTATGTTACCTCAGAACTTTTTAGTTAATGAACTGATTTGGATAATTCTTTTTTTATTTGAAAGGTGACACTTTTTGTGTGGTCCCATTCAAATTTCATTAAGAACTGACGAGAAGTTCTGGAGTTATCCTGAATAATGCGTATTTAGACTTTAGTTTTCTTATTTAAACGACTTCTTATTTTCATCAAAGTGGGGATCATTTTCAAAAATTTTTTTTTTCTAAAGTTTATATTTACTGCTGACTTGATCTTATTTTCACCAAGTTAGGATCAGGAAATGAAATCCCAGGAAAATTGAGAGAATTTTTCTTATAAAGGCAAGCCTTATGCGTTCCATTTATTTTTGAAGTTAGTCAATTATTCGCATCTGGTAGTCATCATCTCATAGTGATGAGCTGGTGATGGAAGCTACAACTCCTTAACGGTTAGGAGCTGGAGAATAATTCCTTAAAGTATTAATCGTACGTATGGACTAATAGTTATACTCTTTCAGGTTATCAGGGTGAGCTGATGATGAGAGGTGAAACTCTTCAACAGTTAAGAGTTATATGATGTTTTATAAATACCATATGCACAAATAGACCTTCAGTTGTATTCCTTCAAGTTACCTAAGTAGCTAAAGACGAAAAGCTGAACCACGTAACGGTTAGGATATTAACAACAATTTATTATAATCACCATGTAGTTTCGCTACGATTATTTACACTTAAAATCGAAAAATAAACCGTTTTTAAAACAAATATGTAAAAGCCTTCAAAAAGAATCTTTAAACAAAACTAAAAAACACTAAAAAACGAAAAAAATAATTAGAATTTTTTATTCAAAGGACGAAAATGCGTGACTTTTTCTAACTTATCTTGGTACTGACTGAACTGTTTGAAGTCAGTGCCAAGCCAAAAAGAATAAGAACGTATTATACTGAGTGAAATAAAAGATGATAAGATAAGTGGATTATAGCCAGTTCCTCAGTGATTGAGGATTCAGGGAGTAGTGCGCTTCCACCTTCAGCCTCATCACCACTTAACATCTGGTGTGAAGAAAACTAGGTGCTACCCCGTTGTGGATAAAAAAAAATAACAAACATTAAAAAAAAACTTAGGACTGGCCAAGCTTGAGGTGTAGGATGTATTTATTTCCCTCAAATACCTTTTAGTCTTGGCACCAACTTCAAACAGTTCAGTCAGTACCAAGATAAGTTAGAAAAAGTCACGCATCTTCGTCCTTTGAATTAAAAGTTCTAATTAATTTTTTCGTTTTTTAGTGTTTGTTAATTTTGTTTGTAGATTCTTTTTGAAGGCGGTTACATATTTTTTTAAAAAACGTTTTATATGACAAATAATTTATTTAGTAGGCAACAACTGGCGTAAATATTTTGGCTAACAGTGTTTGGTCTGACGAAATCCAGCCGTTTCTGTAGCAAATGCGATACAAGTGCGTCCACCACGCGACTGACGCTCCTCTATCGCTGACGCTTGGTTGCGTCTATCTGGCCGGAGCTTATATGCTATGGAGTCAATCTGTCTATTTATCCAAACAGCATATAACATAGTTTCACAGTGCGAAGTAATAACATAATTCGTCCACAATAATCACATTAGCCCAGCCCGTAGCGCAGTATACATCGCTTCAAGATCCAGGCTAACAGTGTTTGGTCTGACGAAATCCAATGCCGTTTCTGTAGCAAGTGCGATTCATCGGGATTGAACTAATGTGGGAGACGAAGCGTTCGAGTTCCGGCTCCGGCCCACGACTGTTTGCCTAAATCTGACAGCTGTACCTAATTCGAACCGTAGCGCTAAATAGTTTCTGGAGAGAACTTAGCCCGCTCTAACATCTGAGCCTAGAATGGTTTTCACCACTTTGTTTAGCTTTGATTTAGGTACTTTATTGGAAAATGAGGTAAATCAAGTGATTGCTTGAGTTTAGTCGCGTTTTCAGTAGCTGTAGCATGAAAACCCTTCGTTATAATAATAAAATAGTAAACTATACCGTCCTACAAAAGCTGCCAAAGTGCAGCTGTCAAATTGTATTGAATTTCAGTTTCTCATACAACTGAAAGAGGCTGCTCTGGTTTCTAAAAAAAATGATATGATCGAGATAAGGGTTACCATAACGACAGTTTTTCGTGTTAGGGTTACTGACGTAGCTATAATCACCTTTATTAATTGGTTGAGTAAACTTGAGCCTAGAGGAGTTCACTATTGTATAAAAAGTCAAATGAACTCGTGACTGGCTGACGGTAGAGTTGCAGTGCTTGTAGTGTCGTCAGTTTCTGTTCTCTATTGATTTATTATGACCTTAACAAGTAGGTAAGTTTAAATAGGGCAGAAGCCTTAACACGTGATTGATAGGTTAGAAATTTAAGGCGATCGCTTCGCCTTAAATTTCGTGGTTATTTTTTTTTGTGTCGTGTTCTACAGGAGTTCCGAGGCAAACTCGCTCTCTGAAATGTCAACGCAATGAACTAATTTGGCCTAGAAAAAAGTAGTTTGTCCCAAAAATCGGGTTTGGCCGGTAACATAGTATTCTTTGCAATGGGGTAGCACTTAGCTTTCATATTTGTCAAATTGCTAATCGAATAATATCCGTTTCCGTTTTGTCTCTGCGATACTATACAAACAAATGTACGGTGTTAAATGTGTATACTAGAAGTGAATAAAACAACATTACCAAGAAGAATTATTCGACACCAAGCCGCCCGCCTCCCCACTCAAGTTGATTTGGAGCTAATGCAGTCCATCCTTCTATTGTTTTCAAAAAGCAAATAAAACCGTCTATGGTCGCTCAAAATGTCCACAACAGACGGCTGATACCATAGATGTATTATTCCTGTAGATGGATCACAAAAATAAGCTATAACTCACCCATCCTTTACCCCTTCTAACACTATCAAATTGTCATAAGATAGAAAGAGACATACATGTTAATCTGTTGCGTCGAGATTAGTGAATGTCTCCATTTTGACGATGCAATGCTAGATGATGATGATGCAATGATAGTGCTGTGGTTTTTTTTGTATAACAAGTTATCGATAAAAGATGTAAAAATAATTTGAATGCAATGCGATACATACCGCCGGTTGCACCAAAATTTTTTTACATTATACTTTTACAGGGTTTATGGTTTAAAAATGTAAGGGATTTGACAGTTTTGACAGCAAAATTCAGTTACTTTTTACGAATTCGTAAAATGAATATTTTGGTGCAACCGGCTGGCTGATAAAATTACAATGTACTTATATGTATATATCGCAGGCGTATTGTATATTTCACCGTATTACATAGCAACTAGCTGTATTGGAAAACAGCACCGCATTGTAATGCGGCGGATTCAAGATACGCCGTATTCAATACGGCTGATCGAAAGTACGCCGCATTGAATAGAGCGCTTCGCGATTTTCAATGCGGCTAGACTTAATGTAATTGGGCGCTTCATAATCCGCTTTTCTGACAGTTTTTAGTACTAATCGTGTCCAAAGTGCTCACGGCCTTAGAATTTTGTTTATGCTATGCAACTTCAGCATAGGTCGAATATGGCAAAAAGTTCTTCCCTCCAGACAAAAGCGCACGCTCAGCTGATCGATCTAGTGTGGCAGAATATTTTTTTTATATTTCGACGCATGCTATGGTCCAAAGAGAAAGTTGTTCAGTTTCATGGTCTAAGCAAGCCCTTTAATTTTGAATCAGTGCCAAATATGAAGTTGGTAATATAATTATACTTGAGGAGATCGATGGGTCATTGGTACGCGCATTCTGCATCCGGTCGTTGATGTTAAGCAACATTCGTTGCGGTTGGACATCTGAATGGTGACCAAAACTTTATTATCTCGGTCTCCTCTGTGCTTCGGAAGGCACGTTAAGCCGTTGGTCCCGGTTGCATTAGCAGTCGTTGGCACCCTCACTCACCAATCCGCATTGGCTTCGCGTGGTGGGTTATGGCACTTATGGCCCGTTCTACCTGTGGTGTTTTCTTGCACAGGGAAGGCCCAGCAGTGAGGACATTAATATAATAATGATGATAATTATACAATTTATACTAGGAGGTATAGTCGTAAAACTGAACGAGATTTCTAATCAATTTATTAAATTAAATAATCTGCTGAATGATATCAAGTAAAAAAATACAGATTTCACGCAAATTATACTTTTAATGTATTCAATTTTTTGTATAAATCCACAATTTGCTTTAATAAGTGCATTTTGTTGCGAAGGTCTCCAATCGTCGCCGTTTCTTACGTTTCTTATTCACGTTTCCTTCACATCGACGGCGGCGCGGCGGTGGGAAATCTGTTAAGAATTGAGAAAAATTAAGTTTAAATACAAAATTGTTAACACTAAATTTTTTTATCGATATTACATAATAAAATCGGACTACAACACTATCAGGTTGGTCAAATGTCAAAAAATCCCAATTGGCTTTAAATTATATATTTTTAGGCTAAAAACACCCGATTTTCTTCAACCAAGTCAATGTTAAACTGTATATACACGTACAGCGATTTAGTTTTTGCAAATTTGCTATAAAAATGTGTTCGCAAAAACACAAAACAATGAGTGTGACTTACCTCTGAAATGATATGTGTTCATTATTCTCTTTCAAAACACTCACTTTGCTTGAATAACCGGGAACAGTACAGGCTATTCTTAACAAACAACAGATTTACCGCACCACACCATCAAATCTTTCTATATTTTTGTACAAAAAAAGCTTTTCTTTCTGAAGCATTTGTTAACCAGCTGGTTAACAAACAAATATGACGTTTACTTTCAAGTGGCGCGCAGCTCATTAAGACGCACACGTTGGGCTATTGTTATCTCTTTTTAACACACGACATGTCGCCTTTTGAGAGACGAGAGTCGATTATAGAAGGAATTGTTCATTTTCTTATGCTCCATCTACAGGAATAATACATCTATGGCTGATACCGATATATACGTGCCGATGTCAAGCACAGAAAACAATTTTCCAAAACATATCCTAGCCACTAAGCGTAACTCAATCTGTGACATTTGCACCGAAACATGCACTTCGAACGCTCAGACAATATTATTCTGATATTGTTCCTAATTATATTTTTGTTCCTAATTATATTTTTATACAAAAAAAAAATACCGTCCAGTTTTATGTCAACTACGTAGTAGTATACTCGTATATCGGTAAAAAAACATCCGCCTCCGATGAGTTTGACCCTCAAAGTCAAATTTTGGGTTTTGAAACTAAAGTGCGGCATGTATATAACTGAATCTGTGACGTTTGCAACGAAACGTGCCAAAAAGCTAAAGGCACATCCATCGCTCACACCATATCTGATATTGTTCCTGACAATATTTTATACAGCTGCGAAAATTTGCAACCGCACTCCCAACTTTAACAATTTACACCCCCGCGTCGACATTGCATACGAAGCCGTTACTCATTTTCAACCTTATTGCAATTGCGTTAAAGCCAGCGTACTCTCGCGCAATTATTGTGAACAAACCGACTTTTTGGGTTTAAGTTAAAAATGGGAAATACGCGAGGGAAAGCTGATGATAAGTTTGATTCAAACTTTGCAAATATTTTTCATATTATTATTAGGTGTGTTGGTTGGTATCTATCATATTATATCGTTAAATATCAGCAAAGAAAAGTTAAGTGAGCATTTATTTGTGCGTTCAGTAAAGTTGTCTCTGTGGTAAGCCCTTTTGGACTATTCAACCAAACTCAGCTTGAAAGTTTCCAATTTGCAGGAATTTAGAAATTATCCCTAAAACATAGTTAATCTTAGATAACTTTTAAGAAAAACCTTGTGTCAAATATGGCACATAATGTGCGATAAATTGGCAAGAACTCATTTTGGTTTTGGCCTTCACTTTTAAAAACACTGGACGATACGAAAGAATGAAGAAAGTGATTTTTGAGTGAAAGTTTTACCGTTTTTGGAAACTGTATCCGAAAGCACTACTTATTCGTTTCTTGTCAACAACAAAAGCTAACGCTTTGCCTTTCTCACACCTAATTCTGAAGATGGAAACACACAACTACCGCAATCCTCAACCACTGAGGTTATCTTATCTCTAACTTCCAAAACACAACAATACAGAATTAATACATTGTCGTTAAATCATAAATCTTCATTTTGCTAGAAACACATTGCAATTGGATGTTTTAAATAAATATGATAATTATGATATGAAATGATAAAAAGCTCAACATGCTTCGCTGTATTTTCATCATGCAAAAAATTTAGAAACATATTAGAAACCATTAAATTAAATTATCATAATCAAATTAATTTATCAAAAACATTAAATTATTCATTATTTATATGCTTAAGCCAGTACAATAGGGTATTTTACTGTTGTTGAAATGTAGATATTTAATGATGACGTTAAAAAATATTGCAATTAAGAATACCAAATGTGAAAAAATAATTTGAATCTGTTTTATAATAAAAGAATTATAGTCTGTTTGATTTTGACTATAGCTGTCTCTTTCTAAAACGAAATCTTCTATGGCGTGACTATGACGCTACTAACCCACTGACGTCACTAAGATAGCGTCCTGTCCTTGTCTAATTATAAAGTTTGAAGTCCTATATCTTTGAAAATATTCAAGATAATTCAAAATGAAAACTTGTTTTGTGTAGCTAATATTTCGAAAAACATTTTAAAGAAATAAAAAAAATCAGTAAAATACCGTATTCTGCTGAAATAATTGGATACAATGTTGAGTAAACATAAAATATGTCAATCGATCTAATTCTCATAGGTATCATAAGTATCAATAAAATGTCATAAAATTCTATTAAAATTAAATCGTTATTATATAAAAATGACACAAAAATATTATTCATGCTTGTTCATGTCAAGACGGTAGACTAAGATAAGATGGTGGTAGCTAGCTAGGCGGACATAGAACAAATCCTACACTAATTGAACCTGAAACCTCAGGGTCTGATAATGGTAGGTAGTTCGTTTGTACAACGAAACCACAAAGGCGAGTAAACTGAAAATTTTCAGTGTTTTAAAACTGAATAAAACTTACAATTTCGACACTACGCCACAAAGAGAGATACATCACATTTGCACTGGGAAGTGGAACATAGTGTGTTCCAAATTTCACATGCAATCCAATAATACTGATTACTACAATGTTAACGTCTCTCAAACCTCCTACTGCATCGCTGTTGCAATGCAGAATGCATTTATTTTCAAACAAGAACAAGAAATAGTAGGTATGAAAGCAACATAACAGAGTGGTGTATTATTTTTTAATGAAGGAGGTTTAAAATCAGAAATGATAATGCTTAAATGTAGTTTATAATATTATGGCACGATTTGTTATTCAATCATTGGGTGTTTTTTTATATAATTCATTCATTCGTTGTAAAGAAGATACATGTCTTATAAGATGTAGTCAGTGTTTGAATAAAGCTAAGTGATGATACTACGTTTAGGGATAGCCGTTGGGGTGGAAAGGTTCTCGAATGGCGACCGCGCACCGAACGACACATTCCGTGTACCATAGAGGATCGAAAATTTTGTTAGGTTTTAGCTACGACGCACCGTTTTCGAGATATTCTCATTTTTATAAAATTAGTTCTTGAAAAGTCCTAGCTCCAGACAAAATCAGCTGTTTTTTTTTATTCCTGCACACCCTTTGCTACACTCCAACAAAAAACAGTGCAAGTTATTTTAACTTTTAGTTTTTTGCATTCACAATGCAATTTTTATTACTGAAAAATGGAAAATGAAGTATTTAGAAAAAATTGTGAGACGGGTCGATTTTTTCTAAATACTTCATTTTCCATTTTTCAAAAAACGGTGAATTAATGTAAAACAGTGAGAAGAAAGAAACAAACAATAAAAAACGGCGAGAATGATTTTCAGCGGTTGATTTGATATCAATACAGTTTATATTGTGTAATAAATTATCAAAATGAGTTTTGACAATGAAACAGATATGTACAGACATTGTATGTTGTACCTACTCCACCAAATTTTAGAGCAGAAGCAAAATTAATAACAGAAAACTTACTGCCAGCCATATCAAAAGAAAGATATCATATATGAAAACCTACGATCTGATTTGGAAAAGTGTAAAAAAGGCGCATTTTCGCACAAATCTATATGGAACAATTTTTGGTACCTACCTAGTTTATTTTTCTCATACTTATCCGAGTGTCACACTCTCACGTTTCGTATTTGTATTAGCATGCGGGGAAACAAATCCAATCTGCCAAACACGGCGGTAACAAGACGCGGCAACTTTCCGGGCATGTCACGTATACTTGTCGCGGGTGAACTAGAAAACTGTACCCCTAGTGTAAGTTTTAATGTCAAGCAAACGCAAACTATTTCGATTCCGTATTTATGTCAGTTTGTATGAAAACTATAAAAGCGCGCTACTCGCCGCTAGAGGCGCTAATACAGTTTTCATACAAATTGACATAAATACGGAATCGAAATAGTTTGCGTTTTTTGACATAAAAACTTACACTACGGGCACTGGGGCCTTACTGCGAGCTGTCAAACAATGTTATAGAAATTTTGGGTACAGGACGGAGCTATACACAGCGTATAGCGCCATCTCGCTTACAATACTACCTCTATACATTGTTTGACAGGTCGCAGTATAAGGCCCTCAGCACTGAACAGATTTGTAAAAAATGGGCTTTTGGGAGAGACTAAAAAGGATTGATAAAACAAGGTGTTCGGAAAAACTAGGTTTTTTGTCGTTTTAAAAACACTTTAAAATTAATTTAACTACTTAAAGTTATCTTAAGGTGCGTCCACACTTGTAACATTTTGGCGTGTCCGAACACCGTGTCTTTATCATACATCGCTAGTTTTGTTGGGCATGTGCTGTGGTAATAAATACTGTATCAAAGAGACAATGTATTATAAGGACACGTTGTTCGGACACGCCAAAATGTTACAAGTGTGGACGCACCTTTATAGTCAATTAAAATGTTAGTTCATCATCATCAATTCAGCCATTTAATGTCTCCACTCCTGGGGCACGGGCCTTCTGCAAATGCAGCCGGGACGGCTGACTTGACAAGCATTTTGAAGCACGGTGGATCTCGAGATGAAAAGATTTTGGTCATCCATCCCATGACCGACCATTGCAAAAGTTGCTTCACCTCAACGATTGTAGGCCGAGCGCGCTAACCACTGCACCACGGTCTCCTAAAATGGTTCATGATAATGATAATTGATGAGTTTGAAACTACTGAAGTTAAACGACAGAGTCACAATACTGGGTAACAAACTGCTCGCAGTGCAATATTTTTAAAAAAACTCTACAACTTTGTAAATGCCACCCAAAGCTAGATTATTTAAGAAGTAAAAGAAAGAGTGTACTTATTATATTTTGTATTTGAAATGTTGAGGTGAATTCCTGATTTTTTTATATTAAGTTTTTAACAATAAGTGAATTTGCAGAGAACTTAATCGGCTACGAAATATTGAAAAATATACTAATAAATAAAAAAAAATCCTACTCATATAAAGGTTATATAAGGGTTTTTGAGGTGAAATCAGCGTATAAAACTAGTCTTAACGCATTTCTCCAACCGTTATTAGCCAAATCTTCCGTTGCCGTAACTGATTGTTTAACCACGACATGCACACACGGAAGAAGCTCTTGTACATGATATATGTATCATAATACACGAAACTTACAGGCAACGTCGTGCCGCCTTATTCCTATATAGATAAGACTGAAATTCGTAAATAATTCTTTGTTCTAACGATTCAATGCAAAATTCGTATGCAGACATGAATCACTTGCAAGGCGATGAACGGTCTATGCAGTTGTCGCTTATTCAGTTTTATTTGTTCGTGATTATAACCTTCGGCGGGCGCGTGAAAGTGTGTTTGTTTGTATGTCCGTCTTTCACGTCAAAACGGAGCAACGAATTGACGTGTTTTTTTAGTATGTGCGGGTAGTTTAGGCGCTAGAGAGTGACTTAAGCTAATTTTTATCCCAGAAAAATATCATTTTCCCTCGGGATAACGTCGTGTAGTACACGCGGGCAAACCGCGGGCGGGAAGGCTATGTGATATATCTTTTTTATGTGTTAATATGTTTCATAGCACTGTACTAATATATATTAAATAAATAAATAAAATAATCTATACTTATAATAAAACTGTAAACGATCCAATTCTGTACATTTAAAAGAAATAGAAAATAATACCTCCAGGGGTCTTTTTAAAAGGAACAGACTTCGAAGCGAAGAGTTATTATTATCTATGGGAACAGATACCAAAAATATAGTTTTGATTTTTTTGTCTGTTTATCTGTCTGTTCCGCGTTTGAGGCAAAAACTACTAAACGGATTTTGATGAAACTTTTTTGTTATATAGGCTGTTGGTCCTCGCCAACATATAGGCTTTAATTTATTTTGACGATCGTAATATCTTATGTGAAACCATAGCAGTCCAGCCAATTTATTAGAGATATAAAAATACCGTCTTAAGGAAAATTGTTAAACGTGATGAGCATTTTCTACTGTCATACAAAGTATGAAGGTCTGGTTCACCTGATGTGGAACCCTAGCAGCCAAGTTAAACTATATGAGATACAAACATAGCGTCTTAAGAAAAGTTGTTTAACGTAATGAACATTTTCTATTGACGGAAAAATATCGAAGGTCTGGTACACCTGATGAGGAACCCTAAAAGCCCAGCTAAACTATAAGAGATACAGATATAGCATCATAAGAGAAGTTGTTCAGCGTAATAAGTGATATTTTCTTTTGACATACTATCTCGAATATTATTAATATGAAAGTTTGTTTATTTGTATGTCCGTCTTTCACGTCAAAACGGAGCAACAGATCGACGTGAGTTTTAGTATGTGGGTAGATTAGGAGCTAGAAAGTGACATAGGCTAATTTTCATCCCGGAAAAATATCATTTTACCTCGGGATAACGTCGTGTAGTACACGCAGGCAAAACCGCGGGCGGAAGGCTATGTTATGTAAATTTTTAATGAGTTAATATGTATCATAGCATTCATAGCGCTGTACTTATATATATATTAAATAAATTAAATTAAATTTTTTGATAAATTAAACCTGTTATTGCACAGATTAAAAAACAAAAGTAATAAAAAAATAATACTGACAGGCGATTGGAATATTAATACGTTAGTAGTAAACAGCTTATCAACAGAATTGAAAGGTTTATTAAGTGATTATCAACTTAAGCTTCACATTCCGAATAGCAATGATAACTTGAAAATTATAACGCAGAACATACGGAGTATAAATTGTAATTTACCTAACTTTTCAACACTGCTCGCGCGTTCTGGAATTGATTGGGATATTATTATTCTAACAGAGTGTTATTTACAGCTTACTCCGGTGATACCATTAATACCATACTACGATCACATAAGTACTATTCTGAATAGAAACAGAAATGATGGAGTGGTTGTTTACTTTAAGCAAAATCTAAGGATAACGACTGAGCAACTGTCTCTCGAAGATTTAAATGGGCTGGTTATTTATTTAAATTTGAATACATGTATTGTAGCTATATACCGATCTCCTAGTTGTCGTAACATTACTAACTTCCTAAATTCATTGAACTCGGTGCTAACTAAATTATCAAACTATAAAAATATAATAATTATGGGTGATATTAATATTAATATTAGACCAGAATATATAGACAGTAGTGGTAATGAATACCTGAATATGTTAGCGAGTCATTCTATACTGCCAGGTCATACATTACCTACCCGAGAGAACTCCTGTCTTGACCATATTATGTTGAAAACTAAATTAAATGCATTCTGCTTTGTTACCGAATCAACAATAACCGACCATTCATCAGTAATACTCAACATTGAATTAAATATTAAACACATTGTCAACCCACCAAAGATAAAAAATGTTTTAAACATAAATGGCATTAACACTAGAATGATGAATATTGATTTCTCGCCTTTATATCTTATAACCGACTCTAATGATGCAACTAACTATTTAATTTCAGTGCTGCATAGTACAATCAGTGAAAACACATCTACTAAAGTTATATCTAATAGGCGGCGTGTAATCAAACCGTGGATAACTACTGGCCTACTGCGGTGTATGAGAAATAGAGATCATCTACATAAAAAACTGAAACGTGATCCAAATAATGAAGTCCTACTGTGTACTTACAAGCGTTACAGGAATTTTTGTAATAATATCCTCAAAAAGGCTAAAACTAATTACGAAAAGCATTTAATTTATAAAGCAGGAGATTCTAAAAGGAAATTGTGGGAAGCTGTGCGCAGTATCTCATACACGAACAAGAATGTCGACTGTTCCGCTAACCTAATATCAGCGCACTCTCCACAAGACAGTGTTAACAGTGTCAACAAATTCTTTGCTGAAGTTGGAAGTAAACTGGCTAGTAAAATTACACGCGATATACCACAGCATCCATATGTATCTACCCGCACTAACATTAATTCCTTTCTTCTTTTGCCTACTGATGAGACAGAGGTTGCCGACACTATTTTGAGCCTTCGAGATGACTGTGCCGCTGGTATTGATGGTATTCCCGGTAGGTTCATTAAAGACTACATTACCATTTTGACCACTCCTATCACGCATATATGTAATCTGGCAATGAATAGTGGTCATTTTCCCCGAGCCCTAAAAACATCAATGATAAAACCAATATTCAAATCCGGAGATAGATACAGTGTCGAAAATTACAGGCCAATATCTATTCTACCAGCCATTTCAAAAATCTTGGAGAAATTAGTAAATAAAAGACTAGTTTGTTACTTGGAAGATAATGGTATCCTCTCTTCAGCCCAATACGGTTTTCGTAGGGGCAGATCTACCGACGATGCAGTACATGATCTAACAGACCTAATAGTTCGTAAGATGGACTCTGGCCTTAAATGTTTAGCGATCTTCCTGGACCTGGCAAAGGCTTTCGACACTGTATCTAAACCCATACTATTGCATAAATTGGAAGTAATTGGCATAAGGGGCGTACCACTATTATTTTTTAGCGATTACCTAACTGATAGAGTTCAAAGAGTCAAAATAGGGGACTGGTTAAGTGACGAACAATCTGTTATTTTTGGAGTTCCGCAAGGAAGCATACTAGGGCCCTCACTTTTCTTGGTTTATGTCAATGGCCTCTGCCAGCTCCAACTCACTCAGGGCAGTATATTTTCTTTTGCTGACGATACTGCAATGGTCTTCTTCGGTGAATCGTGGTATGAAGTTTCTCGCTTTGCACAGCAGGGTTTCGACACGGTCTCTGAGTGGCTAAGGGAAAACATACTGACCTTAAATGTTTCAAAATCAAAATATTTAACCTTCTCACTGACCAATTCACATCTGCCAACTAATGTTACTTTATATGCCCACAGTAATGATCGCTGCTCTCGAAATGAGTCATGTAACTGTCCTCCCCTAGTACAATGTGACAACATAAAATACCTTGGTGTTATCCTGGATACTACACTTAGCTTCAAGGTTCACATACAAACACTTGCTGGTAGACTACGTAGCCTTATCTTTGTATTCAGAAATCTGAGACACCTAGCGGATCGTAAACTCTTAAGAACTGTTTTCCTTTCACTATGTCAGTCATTGGTCGGATACTGCGTAACCACTTGGGGTGGTTCTGGGAAGACTCATATCCTAGAACTCGAACGAGCGCACAGAGCTATACTTAAAGTAAGTGCTTACCTTCCCTTTCGACACCCGACGTTTGAAACTTACCAACTGTGGGATGTACTTACTATAAGACAAATGTTTGTCCTATCCACCATTTTAAAAAAGCATGCTAGCATCACTTATGAGCCTGATAAACAAAAGAACAGACGACGCATAGATAAAGTTTGTCCGACTGTGAAATTCAATAAAAGCTTCGCCCATAGGTTCCACTGCTTCCTTGGAGGTCACTTGTACAACAAAGGTAACCACCACCTATCGTTTTACTCCATGTGTAGATTTTCCTGTAAGAAAATTGTAGTCGAATGGCTAAAAAAGCTCAATTACGATGAAACTGAACATTTATTGACTATTATGCAATAACTTATTTTATATTATACACAAAATATTTATATAAGTAACACATCTTAAATAACTAGTTATTATTTTATGACAATATTACTCTTATGTTTATAATAGTGCACACTGATTCTTTGCTTGCGATTGTTTAATTAAGTAAATTATATAGTAGCATCTCTCTTCATGTAAATTTTGAACACTCAGAGTACATTGTATTTTTTTTCATTTTACATTTGATTTTATATTCATTGTAGGTCGGAGTGAGCCTGGTGACTTGTCACACAGGGGGATTGCATCCTACCTAGTGCAGGCACCAGTTCTCTCCAATTAAGTTAAATAACTCAATTAGCTATACTGCGCATAAACAGTGTAACCTTGATGTAACTTTTGGAGAGAGAAATAAATATGATTTATTATTATTTATTATTATTATTCACTCACCAACTCGCCAAAAAACTTGCATTGATCATTTTGCCAGTAATATAAATGAAGCAATCGGGGAAACGGTACCTGTTTGCTTGTCTGATCATAATACCGCCCAACTCCTAACAGTTCCAATAAGTCATAAAGGAAAAAAAGTCAAAAGCTGGTTCGAAATGAAAAGAGACTATTCAGAAGACAACATAATTAAATTCAAATACTATCTCGCTAGCTTCCCTTGGTCAGATTTAGGCAAGTTAAATAATCATCAAAGCGCATTTAATTTTTTCTACAAAAATTTCAATAATTTATGTTTCCCTATGATTAGAGTAAAGATTGATAACGCCAATACTAAATCAAAATGGATAACAAAGGGTATAAAAACATCATGTCTCACTAAAAGGAGACTACGTATGAGTTATTATAAAACTAAGTCCCAAAACAATAAAAATGCATATAACAGGTATACCAAATTATTGAAAAGAATCTTAGTTATTGCGCAAAAGTACTCAAATAATAAATATATGCTTAAATCAAAATGTAAGAACAAAGCCACATGGAATATAATAAAAAATAAGGATAATCATTTGGATAACAAACACTTGATTAAATATTTAACTGTAAATAATGTCAATATTGAAAATCAGGAACAGATAGCATCAGATAGCATCATTTTATAAATTCTTGTGACTCTACCCCACAGCAAAATAAGAGACAGTGTTTAAATTTTCCAAAGAGCCAAAAGTCTAGTATGTTTTTGTACCCTACAGATGAAGCAGAAATAAAATCTGTCATTAAGTCTCTGAACAACACCAATTCAACCGGTTGCGATGGCGTTTGTACCACAGTCATAAAAGCATGTGCCGAGGAACTGGCGCCTTTACTCGCCTACTTAGTGAATTTATCCTTTGAGGAGGGGTCGTTTCCATCAGCTCTCAAAGTTGCAATAATTAAACCTCTTTTCAAAAAAGGAGCAAAGGACAATCTTGCGAACTATAGACCTATTGCACTTATCTCTATATTCTCCAAGTTGTGGGAAAAAGTTTTTTACAGGCGCTTAACCACATTTTTGTCGAAATTTGATATCATTAGGACAGAACAATTCGGTTTCCAAAAGGGAAAATCTACTACACAAGCGTGTTTTAGACTAGTTAAAACAATTTCATCTTTTATGGATAAAAATATCCCTGTATGCTCTATCTTGTTTGACATGAAAAGAGCGTTTGATTGCGTGTGTCACAAGACTCTACTATCCAAATTAGAAAAATATGGAATACGCGGACAGGCACTTAACTGGTTGAAAAATTATTTATGTAATAGAACTCAATGTGTAGAAATTTTAAAACTAAATGAAAATAATGAAATAGAGACATGCAGATCTGAATCTGAAATAAATGAGTTCGGGGTACCGCAAGGCAGTATTTTGGGACCATTGCTTTTTTTAATTTACATTAATGACCTTCCAGAAGTAACAAAGTATCCTTGCACTCTCTTTGCAGATGACTTATCAATAATAATTCATAAATCACCAGATGTCGACTATGAAATCGAGATAACTGACACTATACGTAAAATTATTGACTGGTTGGATCAAAATAACCTTAAAATTAATATGGAGAAAACTAAATTAATACAATTTTATAACTATAATGGAAAACCTATGAATTTAATGATTACTTACAATGGAAACCAACTAATAGAATGTTCGTCAAGCAATTTTCTAGGTTTAATATTGGACTCTCATTTGTCATGGAAGCCTCAAGTGGAGTCGGTGTGTAATAAGGTATATCGATATGTTTTTGCTATGCACCGCCTTACGGTGACCAAAAAATTGCTTTGATGGCTTACCATGGATTTGTAAATTCTAATTTACGTTATGGACTTGTTGTTTGGGGAAATTCTGTGGGAATAAAGCGTGTATTTGTTATTCAGAAAAAGGTCATTAGGGCTTTATGTAGAGTTAACCCTTTGAAATCATGTCGCCCATTATTTAAAAAACTAAGGATTTTAACTCTTCCTGCTATGTACGTGTTTGAAATTTGCTTATACGTCAAAAATAACCTCAGCCATTTTACAAAAAAATACGAGGTTTGTTCCTTTAGAACTAGACATCGAAATCGCTTAGCCTACCCCTCACATAGAACCGCTTGCTTTTCCAGAAATAGCTTCTATATGGTCATAAAACTGTACAACGCTTTGCCCGAGGCTATAACAGATTTGCCGCTAAATAAATTTAAAAACAAACTGTTTGATGTGCTGTGTAGTCTGTGCCCTTATAGTGTCGATGAATTTTTTAATAATGTTAATAAAATAAATAATCATTTGTAATATGTATGTAAATTTAATTTTGACATAAAAAATGACATTTGTAATTTAATTTGATAAATTATGATAACATGACTTTTATTTTAATTATGTTGACATTGCTAAATTGCTTCTTTATTATTATTGCTTTTTATTATTATTAAGTCCTGACATTGATTATTAATAATTTGAATTGATTTTTTTTTATTTATTCTGATTATTGTTAAATATGAATGCATTGAAATTCAATTAATTTATGTTTGCGTGCCAGTACCTGGTGCAACACGTGATCTGCATGACATTTTGTAACAGCTTTTACTGTACCGTGTTTGCCTGCAAATAAAAGACTATTCTATTCTATTCTATTCTATTCTATTCTATTCTATTCTATTCTATTCTATTCTAAATAAATAAAAAAAACAAAAAGCTTATGAGCCTAAAAAATTAAAAATGCTGCCGAAAGTCACTATTCCACGCGGACGAAGTCGCGGGCACAGCTAGTTATCAAGAAGTTAGAACACAATTTATCGGATAAAAACAAAATTAGAAAATAAAATATTAAGTAGGTATCCACGACATAAATTCTTTGGATTAGAAAGTAATTTGGTATCATAATTTTATTTATTTACATACCTACCTCTAACTAGCTATTTATAGTAAGTATAATAAAATCAAAATGACAAAATCAGTTGGCTCCATGAGCTCAAATAATAAAAAATCACAATCGTTTATCATCATTTCTTCAGAGTCAGTTTCTTCAAGATAGCATTCATTGCAAATGAATGTAGTGTAGGTTTTGCAAATATTTCTCAAACATGATGTGCATTGCGTCTTTGATTGCCTCTGTTTTTTTGCAGAGCTTCCTCTGCATGTGCTGGAATTACTGCTCGAATGAATCGAGTAGTAATTCCAGCAGTATATTCAAATGCTCTCTTATGTTCCTTTTGAGTATTCTTGGAACTTAATACGACATATCTTTTTTTTGGGTAAATACGACACCAGCGTAGCCCTGTCAGTAAATTCAAATTGACTATAGCAGTCTACGAGTCATTTTTATAAAAAAAAAACACTTTTATTTTGATGTTGTAAAAGAATAATATCTCGCATTGAGCGTCGCGCGTAACCTTTTCGACGACAGACGCGTGGCGTGCTTTCGACGCCTGCGCCACGAATAAAACAAATGCGATTTATGCACTCCGGAAGGCGCGAGGAGGGGAGGTAAATAGTTTATTTTGAGAACAGTGAAACAATGACAGGCTACTAGAAATTGGAAATACTTGCGACAAGAAATAATGATATTATGAACGAAAATGTATCGAGTGCGGTCGATTCGACGCCGCGCGCCCGCTTGAAGGTTAAATGTTTATTATAAGTTTTGTAGCTATGTAGGGAAATTGTGAGCGATTAAAATTAAATAATAGGTACAACTTTTTGATATTTTATAGCAGGTTCTGACGAATGGCAGAAAATAGAGGGCGCTGATCGTTGTGGTCGGTCGGAAAAGTACGCCCTTATTCATATGTCATAATTTTAGTTTCAGTTTATTTACACGCGCTAAGATATGTGGCGCGTACTCTATACTTACATATTTTTTTCATATTAGAATATGAAATGAAATAAATATTATTGCTAAAACAATAATAATTAAATGTGATGATATTCTGAAATTATTTCCAATACTTACATTGTATTAGGCCCGATTTCACCAACAGTCGTTTATGTTCCCTAACCGTTTGTTAACCGTCGGTTGGTTGGTTAACGCACGTGATTGGTTAATCAACCAACTAACCGACGCGACGATTAACTAACGGGCAACCGAATGTTGGTGAACTCAGGAAATAGAGGCAACAGTAAAGTAATTTTAGTACGTGTTATTTTACAATGAGGATGAAAATCCATAACATTAGTCTGAATTTATTATATAGTAGGTATGTATGTATCTATTTAATAGTAGTTTATGTGACTGTCGCATAATGAGGAGTATTAAAATACGAGTGTGAGTTTAAAAAACGAGCCTTGGCGAGTTTTTTAATAGTATTCCACGAGTGTTTTAAGTTATGTGCAGTCTCATACACTACTTTATTTACACTCATTACATTTATCATATATTTAAAAAATTAAGCAAAAAAATAATAATTATAAATTGTGGATTGGCGCCAAACCCCACTGATAGGAGTCTATACGATCTATACCTTCTAAATTCAAAATTCAAATTTTAAAAAAGTTTCTTAATGTTGCCGGCTAAAGAAGGGCTTGAAAGAGTTGGAAGTCAGGGCCGGTAAATCCTACGGTTGCCATGGAGATTATAAAATTAAGAAAAATAAGTGTTTTATAATGAGTGAAAGCTGTATCCGGTTGTATCATAATGACCATTATTAAACACTTTTATTTTTTAAAGTTGACTATGGCATAAAGTGTATCAATATACGTTCAGGCATGAGTTCATAATTCGAATATTAGAACATGAGTGTAGATAAAAAATATTATGTCTCATGCATTAAGTATAACTTACTCATAATAATAACTGCAATGATTGTTTATCATTATATGATAACGATATATAATGGTGGTCAATATTACCACAGTATATGTATAATAAAATATCTTAAATCCAAAATTATTTCAAAAGAAAAACAATATTCGGTCAACTTTATTACAGTGCCATCTATTACTCTTCTCATGAACTTCGTCGAAATTTTCCAGCAACGACCTCTACGTTGTACAGCACTTTCCCTGTAAATCTAATAGCCGGTAAACACGTTCCGATCCGACCGCCGATTTGGTGCGGACGAACTCCGCTGCAAATCTGGGGCCGTACCGCCTAAGCACAGTCGTCGACTTGATTACGATTACGACGCATCATGCCATCCTTGTCATGTCTTTACACATTTGGTATGGCATGACAAGGATGACACGATGCGTCGTAATCGGCTTCAAGCCGACGCGCGACGGTGCTTAGGCGGTAGGGCTCCCGATCCGCGCTACACACTTTCAAACCATGTCTGCCGCACCAAATCAGCAGGTCTACTCTAATTCAACGAAAAACGAAATTTCTTTCGAAACTTCGCACATTTCCTACCACCGACTTCTTCGTTTCGAAACTTCGTTGAAACGAAAATGCTTTGACGTTTAAATTTTCTAAGCCTACTCTAATTCAATTTAATAACGAACGAAAATTGAAGTTTGGCAGTTTTTAGTTCGCAGTTTTGACGAACTCGAAAGCGTTACCTTTCTATTTTCGTTTGGGTCGATTTTTATTAAAATATTAACTGATATGGCTACGAGGCAGCTTTTAATCGCTGCTGCTTTGCGCGAAGAACGCTTGGAGAGGAGAAAGAACCGGCAGCACCTGCGAAATCAGTTATTTATAGCGAATATTCCCGATCTAGAGTTTATAGGAAATTACAGACTCAGTCGGGAATTATTCGAGGAGCTGTGGACTGAGATAGTGCCTTTATTACCTCCAGGGGCAAGGCGACAAGAGTTCAAGCCAACCCTTAAAGTAAGTTTGTACTATGTAAACACGCATTTCAATGAACTTTTCGATTTTACTTTTCATAAGCCTGGTTATCGCTTTTCAGATATAGATATTGACTTAAACAACAGCACTTAATGCACCGCATACAGGTACTAGCAAAGCACATAAGATTTCTTCAAAATCTCAAAAAAAGGAATCATATTAAGCGGAAGTAAGTATTAAATATAGGTACCTAGTGATAACCGATTAACGATTTTTTCATTTACTTCATTTTCAATACTAAAGTTCTATTTTATTTATTTTCAGGTGATTCTGGATATCTTCTAAGGGAGTGATGACACCCGTCGATAATGCTGTTGAGGACTCTCTAGAGGGAAGATACTGCCATCCAAAAACGTCCACGCTGCACCGTTGAACGCACATTTGGTGTATTGAAAGCTCGATGGTAGAGATGTCTTTTGTCTAGCTTGTCCATTACTGCCCAGAAACAGCAGCTAAAATTATAGTAGCCTGCTATGTGTATAGTACATATGTATAAGGGCTGGTATGGAGGTCCGGAGTTTTTTTTTCCCCGAGGAGGGAGGTCCCTATTTGACAGAAGAGGATCACCAAACGGACAGAGCCAGGCAGATTCGCAGGGAAATTGAGACAGCCGCATCTTCGACTCGAGCTTTACAGGCAGGTCGAGGGAAAAGCGCTGTATTAATACAAACTTTAGAAAGGAACCAGGAAGATACATTCATACCAAACCAATTAATAAAATTGTAATATTGAAATAAAACCCACTTGTGTAACTTTTTTTTTGTCATAGGAAATAATCATCAGTGTCTCAGTTAAATGTACCTACGACAAGACGAGGAAATCGTTATGCATGCCTAACTGCGTGTTTGCTACATATTTGCTTGCTGCATTCTTATAATATCCAAATAAAATGTAGCCTATGTCACCCGGGAAGAATGTAGCTTTCTAATGGTCAAAGAATTGTCTAAATCGGTCTAGTAGTTTCGGAGCCTATTCGATGCAAACAAACAATCAAATCTTTCCTCTTTATAATATTAGTTTAGAAGACTAGCGGATCATCGCAGTTTTACCCGCTTGCTACCCGTTCCCGTAGGAATATCGGGATAAAATATAGCCTATGTCACTCGGGAAGAATGTAGCTGTCTATGGTCAAAGAACTTTCCAAATCGGTCTAGTAGTTTTGGAGCCTATTCGATGAACAAACAAACAAACAAACAATCAAATCTTTCCTCTTTATAATATTAATATAGATTAAAAAGACAATATCAATGTATTTAATGGTTTTTATTTCTTACTTCAATACATGATATTAGCTTACATTTAACATTTACAAAATAAGAAACATATCGTTACATATTACAACAAATTGGTTATAGGATAAGCACTGATTATACAACATTATAGTACATTATATTATAACCTTTATGAGAAAAAAAATCTCATATAAATATTAGAATATTTTCCTTTTAAACAAATATAAAGTTGTAGGTTCCTACCTAAAACCTATAACTTTATATTTGTTTAGTCCTTTTATCCTTCGCGAGCAGTCGCCCGGATAGCGAAAGGTCGTGGGTTCGAATCCCATCGCAGCTGGTTGTGAGACGGGTCGACTTTTTCTAAATACCTACTTCATTTTTAATTTTTCACTAATAAAAATTGCATAGTGTATGCAAGAAAGTAAAAAATTAAATAACTAAGCAATAAGTTTGAGGTGCGAGGTTGGAGTTGGTTGGTAACAGGAGAAAATCTTTATTATTTAAAGTTGTTCTCGCAATAGCTCACACAGCTGCAAATGGCATGGCAGCCCTGATGCCTGCGAGCTCAGCGTTCCTTACTGTCTCTCTCTCTACGCGCCCATCTTCATACTGGTATTACTGATACAACCTGCTTCTGACGTCTGTAGCAGGCAGGTAAGGCTGCAAAACAACATTCAAATAAGTTCCAAAATTGTATACATACATACATTGCAGGGAATACTTAATATATTTTTTTGTGATACACAGTAACTTTCTTGTAATTTTAATTGTCTCCGTAGTTTAAAAGTATGTGGATCACAGAGGGCGGCACAGGTAGTTTTTGTATGGATTGTTAGGATGTAAGTATAATTAGGTACCTTTTGCCACTACTGAATCGTCTTTGTGCAACCACCCATGGAATTGAGAGTGTCGCACAACTCCTCCCACAGCCTCTCTGTCTGGACCTTTCCTTCTATACTCCTCAATCTGCCGCGAGCATGATCTTTATGTTCATCGAGTAGTACAGTGATTTGCTGAGGAGTTGTCGAACAGGAATTTGGAGCCATACTGAAAAGATGTGGTGAAACTAAATAATAGGAACCTATTACGAAAATATTATTTAAATAAGAATTAGGCGTGCAAAACATAAATATTAATACTTACTTTCTTTGGTAATTCCGTATAAATAACACCAAATTATGCACCAAATATTTTGAAATTTTGAAGTAACGGCTGACGGCTCAGCTAATGTCATACTGCGGATAAGTTACGTTGTCATACGACGACACGCATAAATCTGGGTCGGTGATAATCATTGGAACTAATTTTTCATACGAATGTTCATTTTGACACCTAATTTTGTACTGCAAGTGGCTCCTCTGTCACCGGAACATACAGGAATGTGGGACTATAGAGGTCAGTGGGGACTATAGACATCTTAACTTGGGCGGTTATCAGTCATTGAAAGGGTTCTTTTAGTGTCACTGTGTTTTTCGACATAAACTAGAATTTTAATTGCTCATTTATCAGTTTCTGGGTTATTAAACATAGTAAACCATTACTAATTAAATACATTCTTAAAATTATTAAACCAACGTTTTAATTTTAAAGTTAATTTAAAAACCGGTTATTTACCGTAAATGACATTAAAAGAACCTACGTAATGTTGTTCATTCCATTCGTTCACGAAAATTGTCTATGGATTCGAACTTTTCGTGCGCGTCCGAAAATGTTCAAGAGTAGCGGCAGAAACGAAACTTCGTTTAAATTTCTTTCGTTTCCGAAATTTCGTTTCGGAGAACAAGAGTAGAGCTCCTGGTCGGTGCAGCGCTACATAGGTTCCGATTTGGTCTGGTTGCATCAAGCTGTAGTTGCAGTATTGCCAGCCACTGCTAATCTCCCAATCTTAATGTTATTTATAATTACTGAAAACATCAATTTGCCATCACTTATAGCAGCACTTATTGATGAGGTGTTAATAAAAGAATATTTGTATAAATGGGCAGTTATAAACCTTTCGTTAGTTCAGACTTACCTGAAAAATCCCACTGATAGATCCCCTGAAAATCCCTCAAAAGTAGGCATTCCGTCTGCCTTACATATTTCCGCATTTAAGTACATATTTTCACTCTAAATCTAGGGAAAATTTCCAAAATTGTCAACACTGCCTAGTTGGTCCGGTCTGGGAGCCTACACACGTTCCGATTTGGTTGGAAGTGAAGATCGTGCGAACCAGATCCGGCCAGACCGCGTCGTACTACGCTACACACGTTCAGATTTGGTTTGGAGCAGACCCAATCGGCGGTCGGATCGGAACGTGTGAAGCGGCTTTAAAGCAAGCAACCCCGTCCTATAGGTTAAACAGGAAGAAAAACCCTGTTTCACACCCCGAGTGGTTCAAAAAACTTGGTATAGATGGCGGTCAAATAATAATGGAAAAAAAGGGTTTATGTTTTCGTTTACCCAATAAAGTACGATCTTACACTTTATTTACACTGTTATTTTATTCAAATAAAAAATAATTATAGGAAAATTGTGATAGTAAAAAACCACGACCACCAACCACGGCTACTTATAGGGCTCGTGGTTTTTTACTACTATCACATTTTTCCTATATTGCGAATGCATAAAAATAATTTAAAATCTCATTAAAAAATAACTGCTAGATACTGCCTAAAATAGGGTGTACAACGCACATGGGTCGCCTAATTAAATCCTGTGTCTATGATGTTAAAAAATTAAATGTTTTATCAAAAGAGAATCATAAGTTTTTAAACATCAATAGAAGGGGCTCATCACATAGAGCTAACGTGCACTTGTGTTTTTTTTATCGGGCGATAGTTTAGTCGGAATCATGAAGTTTGACTTAATACTCTGAGGTAACTGGAGCTCTCACCCTGAATAAAAAAGTGTCGCCAGCAAATTTGACATTTATGTATGTAGTGGCTGTCAGCTGTCTCATATGACCATACGTATTTTTTTAAAGTGTAGGTGAGACGGAAGACAGCCACTGTGTTATTTGTGGTATTCAAAAAATTGTTCGTACTGCACTCTCCAGTTACCTCAGTATTAAGTCGAACTTCATGGTCGGAATCGTAAGACGAAGGACGTTTGTGCACTACCACTGAATTTTACCGATCCGGAAAAAAACGGGTGCTTGTATTTAATTAATTACTAATATAAATGATTAATTATTAAAATACAAGCATCCGTTTTTTTCCGGATCGGTAAAATTCAGTGGTAGTGCACAAACGCCCGATCGTGATCAAACTGTCGGCCGATAGTTTGGTTTTGAGAGCCTGCGCGCACTTGTGATTTTTAGTCGACCGATAGTTGGTCGATAGTTTAGTTGAATCCGGGCGCGCGCTCACATAGTCAGTCATGCCCAGGCCGATAGTTATGCGATAGTTGTCCGATAGTTGTGCGATAGTTGTCCGATAGTTGTACAACTATTGGCCAGTCATTTTCGATAGTTCGATACTGAATGCGCAGTCTCCCGATAGTTAGGTGATAGTTTAGTTGAATGCAGTGCGTGCGCTCTCATAGTCATTCATGCACATTACCGCCCGGCCGATAGTTGTGCGATTGTTTGATCGTACAACTATCGGCCAGTCATTTTCGATAGTTTGATCGGTCGATAGCTTAATTGTCAGTGCGCGCACTGCCATATAACTCTATACTGAATCCGAGAACGATCAAACTATCGCCCGATTAAAAATCAAAAGTGCGCGTTTAAGTTAGAAATGGATATTTTTTTTCACACCAGGGAACTACTTGTTCTTTATAGAGAGAAAAAAATACATATAATAATAGGGGTTAAACAATGAAATTGCCTTTTTTTTCTTTTGTACATATAACCTAACAGCTTTTATGATATTAGAAATCACTACATAGTATAAAACAAAGTCGCTTTCTCTTTCCCTATGTCCCTTTGTATGCTTAAATCTTTGAAACTACGCAACGGATTTTGATGCGATTTTTTTTAATAGATAGAGTGATTCAAGAGGAAGGTTTATATGTACTTTTTATCCCGATATTCCCACGGGAACGGGAACCACGCGGGTGAAACCGCGGGCGGCCGCTAGTATATGTATAATTTCTTTAATATTGCGTTACATTAAGACCATATCGTGCAACTTTTGATAATTTAATAACCATGATATTTGATTACTTACATAGAAAAAACTTATCCCGTAAGTAACGACTATTTTTGTTTCCACAATTTCGTACTTTATTAGTTGTAACTTAGTGAAAAAAAATGTTTTCTCTTAACGAATGTGTCATTTTGTAGTTATAATGTCCATAAATACGTAAGTATGTAAAATTTTGTAAAGTTACATAATATTAGTCGTTGAATAAATTCCAAAAACGTTAGTATGGTAAAAAAAATTGTACTTACACAAATCTCCATACAAAACGGCAATTTTGATAAAAGTATGATGATGATGATGATATGACGATATAAATTAGGGGTTAAAGAACCCCTAATTTATAACGTCATTAGATAGTGAAATTACAATACCCCTGCGACGCGCCTACGTTTACAAGCAAGTAAGAAAGTAGGTAGGAGTAAGAAATATTTTTTTAATATAGGTGTTTTTTCATTTGCCAACATCATTTTAATTGCATACAACTAATATTAATTACCGTGGTCATACTTTGCTTTATAAACATGCAATGAATTACTGTATAATTAGTACAGATTGGTCTGTACTCATACGTGATTTGCTTCAAAAAATTCGATACATTACATACAGAGCACAAAGTGACCGAGTACCTACAGACTATGGGTGTCTGTAGAGATATACCTACAGTATGGCAATACGCGGCCCGGTGCAAAAAAAAATAGGTAAAGATGAAGTCATTAAACACTGCATAGAGGGAATCGTCAAAATCGATGGCTAAGTTTGGAGTAAAGGTTAAGATATAAACAGGTAAGTAGGTAGGCGTTGTTAATATCCTTTATAAGTTATTGAATCGAACTACATAAGTATCCAATGAAAGTTTAATTTATTTCCAATCTTTCTAACTATAATCGAAGTCACAAGGATTCGAGCGTATGAGGCAGTGAAAATGTTTTTCGAAACAGCGTCGTTCGCGACTACATCATTCGAGTCCATAAGCTTTGGAACCTATGAGGCACTGCAAAGAAAATTCGCAACAGCGTGTGTCGCAACAGCGGCATTCGAACCTGGGTACGGAACAACCCTAAACTAAAAGTGTTTTCAATCCATTAATGGCTAGACCGTATATTTAAACGTATATTTTTGTCTTTTATGAAGTAAAATAAAAAATTTGGATAATTCACAATTAGCCATCGAATCGATTTTGCTGATTACCCCCATGCAGTGTTTAATCACTCATATTTATGATCCATGATCACGGAGTTACTCCGTGATCATGGCGTGTGCAACTGCGTCGAAATATCGGGGACTGGACAACAAATCAAAACATGGCTAAATCATTGGTAAGTAACCATTTCTAACATTTATCCCGCTTTTTGTAATAGTAACATTGTTAATGACCATGAAAGTTTAAAAAGTTATACCAATTATGCCCGTATACTCGTACGCTACTTATCTTTGGGAGCGTCTCACACATCGCCCTGTCACTTTAAATGTCAAACGTATGAAAGAGATGCCATGATGTTTGAGACGCTCCCAAAGATGATTAGCGTTCGAGAATTCGGGCGTTAGTTGCCGTTATTTAGTAATCACATTTTATAATTTTTAAAGTTGATAATAAACTTAAGGCTCATTCTGTCTCGTCGTTAATTCAAACAAAATTTTTATAAACTAGTGTATTATACTGGCATGTTTCAAAAGAGCTATGAGTAGATTATGATAAATGAGATAGACGAGATGAAAGTATGACCATTGCGAAAAATGTGCATTTTTCAGACGATCCTGTACAACCCTGTACCCAATCAGGAAATGCTGTGAGCTTGGATAGAATATTTTCTTTTACCTATCTAAGCGGAGACTGAAAAAAGTAGGTACCTATGTAATAACATTCATAAAAAAATATTTTATAAAATCATATAAAAACTCGGATAATTTGAAATGACATTATGACGTGACATTATTACTTCTGGTATTGTTGAACACAAAATAAAGACTACAATCAAACTGGATTACACGCAGTCGAAGTCTCGGGCATCGACTAGAGAAAATTATTCAACAAGAAAGAATCAAGACCCCTTATAACACAATAAAATGTTTGCAAATTTAATATTGCAATAACAAACCAAATTCGCTTCTCGGTCGAGATCGCTGGTTTGTCAGTAGATTGTGTATAACTCTCCTAAGAGAGAAATAATTTTGTTTTCAATGTTCTTTGAGCACGAAATTTGTTTTCACTTTTTGTTGATAAATTTCAAGGTAATATAGAGTTTCATAGCTCTATGAAAATTTTAAAATATGTTCTTTCAAATGGATCTTGAATGTAGATTTATAATTTTTATACGATTGTAAATATATCAGATTAGATTAGACCACTCATTGTTACATACATGCATCCACGAGAAATGCTGAATAGTGATCTAGCGACTATTATTTTAATCTATGTTTTATTGTCATATTAGCATTTCGCCCGCGGCTTCGCCCGCATGAAATACACGACGCTATCCCCCGGGAATGTGATATTTTTCCGGGATTTAAAGTAGCCTATGTCACTTTGCAGCTCCCAAACTATCCCCATACCAAATATCACTTCGATCGGTTGCTCCGTTTTGACGTAAAAGGCGGACAAACATACTCACTAATTTCACATCTATAAAAATAAATAAAATTGGAGTGTCTGTTTGTAACATTAAAATAACCGCTTTTTACTACATGCATATGATTATATATACGGTACATATACCAAAATAACTTTTTTTTATTTTTGCCTGTGTGTCTGTCTGTCTGTCTGTTTGTTCCGGCTAATCTCTGAAACGGCTGGACCGATTTTAACGGGACTTTCACTGGCAGGTTGCTGATGTTATAAGGAGTAACTTAGGCTACTTTTGTCCCGATATTCCCACGGGAACGAGAAACACGCGGGTGAAACCGCGCGCGGCTGCTATTTTATAATATGAGCACAGTCTATATATTTCCATATTAGTATGGATATTATATAACCGCCTCTGTGGTCTAGTGGTACACAAATGTCTATCCCTGGTTCTTTTTCCAATTCTTTTTCCAATAAGTCGATGAAAAGGTGCTCTCATTACAATATACATTCATATTGCTGTAAGTAAAGTCATTGAATATGCTTCCCTCATCCTGCCCCTCTTTTAGTTCATTAATAATGTAATGCGGAAAAATGATAATGTAAGGAACTTGCGGTCTGTCAATGAATCGGGACACTCGATAGGACGCTAACAAGTAAAGTTCAAGATAAAGAGAAGTATTAAAATTCACAATGCATTCGACCAAATGAACCAAGTTTTTACAAGTCCCGGAATTGGAGATGTATGGAGTCGGATTTCTATTTCATTATTTTAGTTGCCTTTTTATGTGTATTACATATATGAAAATAGAAAATTTCGTGTTATTCCAGCTTTTATTATTTTAACTTACGTCACAATTTTTTTTTGCTGATATCATCAAAATATTTTTTTTTAAGAATTAAAGCCCAATGTTTATAAAAAAAATATATCCAGGAATACTAACATATATTCAAGGATTTTATTAGAAATTGTAATCCTTAACCACGACCCCTGGAAAGGTGCTGAAAAGCCGCGGAAACTTAAATGAATATAAAAAAACGTGGTTTAATCCTTTATTTACTATGAACATGGCGCTAAATGTTACAAAATGTGCTTGTGATAGTTTAGTGTATAGTCTTAAAATCCAGATAGAAATGGAGCTTCTGATATGGCCTACTTTACCAGCGTAGGTAGTCGTGATAAAATTTAAACAATAAAAATAATATCGACTCCTTTGCCTTTCCTGGTATTGAACAGAAGTAGCCGAGCTTCGAACAAGACCACCTATTGAACTTAGTTCTGATTAGGTATATATTTTTCACTTTGTTCTTTCCTGTTATTCTTGTTAGAATAAAAAACCAACATCGCTTAAAAAGCCTTTAAATAAATAGTTAAATAAATGGATGAATGCAATTAATATAATCAGCTTTATTTATTACAGCACTATTATTTATTTAATCAATATTTTATATGAAAATAGTTTGTAATTATAAAGCTTGATATTTCGTTCTTGGGATACTGAAACTATAAATTGAGACGCGAAGGAGGGACAAACCATGCTTTCGCTATCTTCTATCTATCTATCTTCTGTCTATACTTCTATCTATCTTCTATCTATACTTATAATAAATCTGTAGAGAGGTCAATTCTGTACATGAAATATATTTCCAAAATAACTATCAGGATGTGATTAGGGATCGATATTGATGCCAAAAATGCAATCAGTAAAATTTTTGTCTGTCTGTCTGTCTCTCTGTCTGTCTGTCTGTCTGTCTGTGTGTATAACCGTTATAGAAACAAAAACTACTCGACGGATTTTAACGAAACTTGGTACAGTTATTTTTCACACTCCTGAGCTGGTTATAGTGTACTTTTCATCACGCTACAATCAATAGGAGCAGAGCAGTGAAGGGAAACGTTGGGAAAGCGGGAGCGGGTTACTCCATTTTTTAAGCTTCCGTCGCGTGTGCAACCTTCATGGTTAAAGCTACACAGAAATCATGTATGACGGAAATGTTCTCCTTAAAATTATATAAAAAATATCCCACGCCCACGACAGCATATGTCTATCTTTTATGGTAGACTCACAACAACACGTGTAACTCCCGATAGCTTAGCAGTTCGAAGCTTCGCTCGACGCGTCTCGCGGCCGAAGGTATAAAAAGGCGGGGCGTCCGAGCGCGAGCTTCATACAATTTTTGCCTGTTGATGCGAATAGACGTTCAGAGCATTCGATCTTATTGACAGACAGTACTTAATTGATATTAACAAACCGTGCTTATCAGCGCGACTTTTAGTCTTCGATAATTTATTTTAATCCTTTTGTTGATATTTTATAAAATAGGTAGGTATTAGTTATTTTGGTAGTGTTTAAATATTCGTTCATTCGTTTCGTTATTTTGGTAGTGTTTCAATATTCGTTCAAATTACAAATTATTAATAGTTTATTTTCATTCACGTTTTTGCTTTATTTTCATTTGCCTGCATCAATGCCACCCAAAAAACGATTATCTTTATCTCGAAATTCGAGAGAAGCTAAGAGAATGAGAAATAGGCGTTCTCAAGAATCGGCAGAAGAAAGAGCACATCGGTTAAACTCTATGATAGTTAGTGCCTCATCTTCTCGAGCCAATGAAAGCTCTCCCGAGAGAGAGATGCGATTAGCTGACAGAGCGAGACGATCTTCATCACAGGCGTCTCAAAGCTCTTCACAACGACAGCTCAGGCTTACCATTGACCGAGAACAACATGTGTTATCCCGCGAAGCTGAAACTGCTTCACAACGAGAATTGCGGCTCACAGCTGACCGCGAACGGCATACATTATCTCGCGAGTCCGAAACCTACTACACTGAGAGGGAATTACGTCTCACAGCTGATCGCGAACGGCATGTACTATCCTGCGAGTCTGAAACCTTCACTGAGAGGGAATTACGTCTCACAGCTGATCACAAACGGCATGTACTATCCCGTGAGTTCGAAACCTTCACTGAGAGGGAATTACGTCTCACAGCTGATTAATTCGTATGTATGCAGTTTTAAATCGGCATTAGAAGCTTTTCCTCAAGATGGTGATAATAATTATAAAATTGTTATAAATGCCGATAGGCGTCCAACTCTGGACCACCCTGGGCGTTGTAACGCTCCATCCACGAATGAAGTTGCTGTAGTATTGGTCGACCAGGAATGTGATAGGCGTGATATCGTTATCCGTTCCAGAGACAATCGTTTGCAACGTATTTACGAAACCCACAGGGCTTACGACAGTTTGCAATATCCTTTAATATACTGTCGAGGGGAAGATGGTTATAATTTCGCTTTACACCAAACTGATCCGCGTACAGGCGTACCTAATTATAATAAAAAGATGTCATGCCTTCAATTTTATTGTTACCACTTGCAAGTGAGAAGGAATAGATTTGTATACTTTCAACGTTTTCGTGGCTTATTCAATCAGTTTATTGTTGACATGTACGCAAAAATTGAAACTGAAAGATTAATTTATATACGATCTAATCAAAGGCAGCTGCGCGCTGAAGAATACGTGCACCTTCGCGACGCCATGCAGCAAGATAATGGTACGGTGAATATGGGCCGTTTAGTTATTTTACCCTCTTCTTTTACTGGTGGTCCACGCTACATGCACGAACGTACACAAGATGCTTTTTGTTACGTAAGAAAATATGGACGTCCCGACTTATTTATTACTGTAACTACCAATCCCAAGCCGGATGAAATCACTCGGGAGCTTCTTGAGGGTCAAGCACCGCATGACCGCCATGATATAATCGCAAGAGTTTTTCATTTAAAATTAAAATCAATGATAGATCTACTTACCAAAGATAACATTTTTGGAGAAGTATTGTGTTATATGTATAGTGTTGAGTGGCAAAAACGCGGCTTACCTCACGCACATATCCTGCTTTGGTTAAAAGATAAGGTTCGACCTAATGATGTAGACAGTTCAATCCGTGCTGAAATTCCAGATCCGATTGCAGATCCCGTGTTATACGACATTGTTAAAACTCATATGATACATGGTCCATGTGGTGCATTTAACGGGAATGCTCCTTGCATGCAAGACGGTCGTTGCACTAAAAGATATCCAAAAGCCTTAGTGGATGAAACTGTAACAGGACATGATGGATACCCATTATATCGTCGCCGTTCAAGAGACAATGGTGGTTTTACTGTTGAAAAGCGAGTGTCTCGACAACAGGTTACTTTAGATAATAGGTGGGTCGTTCCGTATTCGCCTGTGTTGTCCAAAGCATTTCAAGCTCACATTAATGTTGAAATGTGTAATAGTGTAGAGTCAATAAAATATATTTGTAAGTATAATAACGAGGGCAGTGACCAAGCTACATTTGCGTTGAGAAATGAACATGATGAAGTTACTAGATTTCAGTCAGGCAGATATATCAGCTCTTCAGAAGCTGTGTGGCGGATCTTAAGTTTCAACATTCACGAAAGATATCCACCTGTGACTCATCTGGATGTTCATCTTGAAGGCGGTCAACGTACATATTTCAACGCCGAAAATATTACAGAACGACTAGAGAACCCTAGACAAACAACTTTATTAGCATTCTTTCGACTTTGCCAAACTGATGATTTTGCAAAATCTCTTTTGTATGAAGAAGTTCCATCGTATTATACCTACGATAAGCAACGAGGTGTCTTTAATCGTAGACGCCGTGGCAGGCCTGTAGATGGCGAGTCAGGTATTTTCAAAGAACATGTTCTTGGTAGAGTGTATACCGTTCATCCAAACAACGTTGAGTGTTTCTATTTGCGATTATTATTACATACAGAGCGAGGACCAACATCATTTATAGATTTGAGAAAAGTAGACGATGTTGTTTATCCAACTTATCATGCAGCTTGCCAAGCGCGTCATTTGCTTGAAAATGATCAGCATTGGGATGACGCTTTAACAGAATCCTGTGTTAGTGATAATCCACGACGGTTACGCCATTTATTTGTAACATTGCTCACATTTTGTAATTTGTCAGATGCTGTACAATGAGTCACACCAATGATTTTTGTTATCAGCATATCTAAAAAATATGTTACTCAAGAAAAAAGAATATGTTTTTATTTTTTTCCTATCTTTAAAAATGACTGAGATATTGAACGTTAAAGTACGGCCTCCGTGAAAAATTCGGGTGAGCCAATGGAATTAACGTGTGACGTCACGTCGCGATTGAGAGTTGGCGCTTCCGTATTTCTCCTTTGGCTATAGAGTTGCGCTCTCACGGTTTCGCAATAAATTTATTTATTTTTGTAAAAAACGAAATATATGTAGCTTACTTCCGCAAAAAACACAATATGCAAGATGCACCGCCCGCCCGCCCGCAAAAAATTGTACATGCACACCACGAAAACACCAGTGCACAATACCTACATCTAGCAAGACAGCAATACACCTTGCACCGTCACCGATTAGACTACTCTACACGTGTTTCGCCCCAACCCGGGGCATCCTCAGGAGATAGTTCGTGCTAGTTCGTGCGAAGAACCAACACCAAATGAGCTCCGGCGCCTACCAACACCGTATTAATGATCAATTTTGTATTGAGCCCATGTGAAAAAACACCTTCAAATACATAAGTTGTATTTTCGTGATTAATAAATTAAATCAACTTTCGTAATGGCGGGCGGTATTCTGTCAATATAAATAGCAACCGTCAAACTTCGATCAACAATAACACGAAGCCGTCAAATGGACAGTTGGTGACAGTTTTAGAGTGCGGCTGCGCGCGGTCGAAATCGAATACTAATCATTTACCATAACCTTAGAACGAAAAAAATGTACTGTAACTAGCGCCAAAAATGCACCAGGTTGCGCGAAGATTACGCACGGATGGACTCTTTGTAGGTACAGTTGGACGGAAATCACCCGCAGCAGCCGCAATCGGAGATGTCATTGCGACATGACGTCATCGCAATAGCGCGCAAGGAAAGCAAATTTACAAAAGCTGGTGAAACTTTACAACGCTGTAACTTAAGAAATCCTGGACAGATTTCGATGAAACAAAAACTGTTATTACTTGCACGAGTACGCGCATTAAATGCAGTAATTTTTATAGTCATATTTTATTGTGTTGGTGTGACTCATTATGGGAAAAATATAAAGAAAAATTTGCAGAAGACTTTCTTCGGAATATATCTCACAATGATGAAGGCGCAACTAATGATAATTTTCGTCATCCTACTAATATTATAAATGTGAAAGTTTAGATGTTTGGATGTTTGGATGTTTGGATGTTTGTTACTCAATCACGCCAAAACGGCTGAATGGATATGGCTGAAATTTGGGACACAGATACTTTGTAGCCTGGAGAGGAACATAGGCTACTTTTTATCCTGGAAAAATATTACATTCCCGCAGGATGACGTCGCGTATATCACGCGGGCGAAGCCGCGGGCGGAAAGCTAGTAAAGTAATAAATTTATGAAAGAGGTTTTATTAGATGAACGCTCCACTTGAAACCTAAATAGCTCTAGAGAAATAAATATAAAGCACGTCGGAGTCGCTTCTCTGCTGTGTGACAGTCTGCGGTGGCGTCTTTGCAACCTAATTCATAGGCCTTACTACGCGCTCTTCTAGTTTTACTATGGCATTATCCACGATTTCTCTCGAAAAAATTATATGTATAGTGCGACAAGCATATCTGTTCCGGTGATAATCTTTGGAACTAAAACATTTTAATACTACAGTTCATTTTGACAGCTAATTTTGTATTGCAAGTGGCTCCTCTGTCACGGCTGTCACCGGAACAGACAGGCATGTGGGACTATAAGAGGTTTTTTTGTAACATCGCAGAACGCTCCACTTGAAACCTAAATTGGTAGCTCGAGGGAAAAATAGAAAGCCATTAGAAAGCACTTTAGAGTCACCGTCTGCTGTGAGACATTGTCAGCGGTGGCGACTTTGCAACCTAATTGGGTATTTCTACTGATTTTTTTTTATTGACTTAAAATGTTCATTTAATTAGTAGCAATGCATACATAGGTATTTATTTTCAAATATCTTGCATATTTTCAGCGATATTAGAGCATCAAACTTTCTAATTAGACAAGGAGAGCGCTATAGAAACGTGACGTCACATTTCTATAGCGCCATACTCTCGCCATAGATAATTTCGTTTTAGAAAGAGATAGCTAGAGTCACAATTAAGTAGCTCATAATTCGCTTGTTATAATACAGATTGAATTACTTTTTCCACACTTGTTATTCAATAATGTTATTTTTCTGAATGTCATAATTAAATATCTACATTTCAACAACAGTCAAATACCCAATTCAGAGGCCTTACTACGCACTCCAGCTAGTTTTATTTTAGCATTATACACAATAATTCCTCTGATAAGAATTATAAATGTAAAAATGCATAACGCTCCACTTAAAACCTAAATAGCTCGAGGCAAAAAAAGAAAGCACGTTAGAGTCACCCGTCTGCTGAGGCATTGTCAGCAGTGCGACTTTGCAACCTAATTCAGAGGCCTTACTACGCACTCAGATAGTTTTATTGTAGCATTATTCACAACTCAATGATATTGCAGAACGCTCTACTTAGAATTAAAATAGCTCGAGTGAAAAATAGAAAGCACTCAGTGTTACCCGTCTGCTGTGAGGTATTGTCAGCGGTGGCGTCTTTGCAACCTAATTCAGATGCCTTACTATACCTACGCTTTTCTATTATTACAACCAATATTCACAGTTTAAATAAAAGACATTGCAATAAAATGAGGTAGGTATTCTTGATACGGGAAACAAACAGGGAAAATATCAGCATGCCGCTGTTGTATTAATTACACGACCTTTCTTTCTTTACTCCACTTTAATGCCTTGACGGATTTAAATATATGATGTATCATTACAAATTTAACGAAATACGAAACTTCGTTATCTTACCCGTCCTTCTCACTCTCCGGGCATGACAGAATCGAGTAATAGCGGCGGGGCTAATGAAGTTTAGTTTTTAGTAGATTTAGAGTAGGTTTACTGAATCCAGGCGCCTGAATTTAGGGCGCCGAAGCGCCCTGAACTAAACATACTACCATTTTAATACTGATTTAAGCTAATGGTATGGCCGTAGGGCGGAGTTCAGCGTGGCGTCTGCAATTATTGCTACATCCGTAAAAGCGTTTAGTACCGCGCTTAATGTGCAGTACCACTTTTAATTGTTGCCAGAAAATTGCTTTTTCTACACTTATTGTCGCTCTTCGGCACTTTGAACTCTTTGCATTCTACGATAACACGAATTTCTTGCATATTTTCTTTAACTTCGAAATAATAAAAAATATAAAGTCTCTAAAATACATAGGAAATATTGTAAAAGAAAACCACTAAACCTCGCAAGTCGATTTTTGGACCAGGGTGCCTACCATCAACTCTTATTGCGGTTTTGTTTAGGAACCTAAACTGATCTGCTTCGCTTATTCGTACCACGACAGCTTAATATCAATGACAGCGATTCAGTGATCATTCAATGACATTTCACAGCCGCTGAGCTGTCATCAACTCTTATTTGACGTATAACTTGGCCAAGCTAACATGTCACCTGCAGGTTATACCCGTCTCTTTCACTCTCCTGGCATGACAGATTCGAGTGAAAGAGACGGGTAGAAGAAATAAGGACACAAATTGTTCGGTCATTCACATTTAGCAATTCATTTGCGATCCAGTTTTTAGAAGGTCATGGTACGAAAGAAAGCAATTCATTTTAGGAACCTATTCTGCATCGCGCTATTTTTGAATCGCTGTCTTAAAGTTGATGGTATGCACCCAGATCTACATCAAAGGTTGGTTGTTAATTTTTTTTCTTATACTTACTGACATAAATCGCATTGTGTATTCATTTAAGATAACATAATAACCTCTTTATTGCATGTGGCACATATGCCACAGTATAATTTCACTCCATTAAATTAATTAGGCGATCAATCCAGCGTTCCTTAAAAAAATAATTATCAAAAGTGAACTGAATACCACAAATATTTACTTTATTAATTACTAGAGGATCCTCGCGATTTTAAACGCGTGGTATTCGTTCCCGTGGAAATATCGGGATAAAATATAGCCTATGTTAATCAGGGATAATTTAAAATTCTAAAAGTGAAAGAATATTTGAAATCTAGATCCAGTAGTTTTTTAATTTATTATTTATAGATTTGTAAAATAATAAAATGTTGATATAAGAATGCAAAATTTCCACAGCATAAAACACCTAGGTTAATCTATTTTTATGATCTAAATACCTTTATAATATATCATCCTCAATAATAATATGGCACAGTAAGAGAGCACAGTTATATCTAACTTTACTACGGGGCGTAACAACCTGTCTGGCGTAAGCTACGATCGCAGTGTTAATCACATAATGCCTCAAGAAAAATTCGCCGAAGGCGTGAAATGCACGCTTTAATGACCTTAAAGACGAAGGCACTAAAGCTGTTTTTCAAATAAATTTCCAAACATTGCAATATTTTATTACGATGGCATTATTTTACGGCCGTGTTCTGGTTCCTTGTTTATTTTTAATTTAATGGAATGCTTAATAATAGCTATGTTATATTTCTCAGCGTTGAATCAAGTGGAAAGTGCCGAGTGCCAAGTTTAAGTGTCAAGTGTTAAGTGTCAGTGACAAGTGTCAAGTTATATTTAACTATTCTACGGGGCGTAACAACCTACCTGGCGTAACCTACGATCATAATCGAGTATTAATCACATAATGCCTCCAGAAAAATAGCCAAAGGCGTTAAATGCACGCTTTAAGGGCAGGATCTTCCAAAAACTCTGTCTTTGTCTTTTTCTTGTGTGAAGAGTAATGAAAATAACCTCACTTTTTAATTTTTTCAATGTTTTTGTAGTTATTTTGAGCATAAATTCTCTTTTCGAAAAAGTAGCCTGAGAATAATCTTCTATAAAGGTATGTCATTATCTATTTTTCTATATTTTCCTGAATTATATATTATAAGTATAATCTAAGTATACTATCCAAAAAATATAAAAATAATGAAAACTTTCTTTATATTTGTTTTTTTTTAAAAGTCGAGTTAAGAAACGAATATCGTGTTTTTAGCCACAAAATAATAAAGATCGTTTATGACACTTCAACATATAGTTTGCTGCTCAATTAAAGAATACTTGATTGTTTCTTTTGAATCAAAAAGGTTAATTTCGATAATTTTGAAGACCCGCTCTCCTAATCACCCTTAAGGCTCAAGCTGTTTCTCAAATAAATTTTAAAACGCTGCAACATTTTATTGCAATGGCATTATTTTGCGGCCGTGTTCTGGCTCCTTGTTTATTTTTAAGGATATTATTAACCGATCGACTAAAATACTTTTTTACCGACAAAAATACTAGGTGAGCGACTTAGTCGCCAATCTAACCTTAACCTAAACCTATTTTTTCGCAACCAAACCTAGTATTTTAGTCGGTAAATTTAGTAATTTTTAGTCGGTCGGTTTATTATATTCCTATTTTTAATAGCAACATTTCATGTAAGTACCGGACGACGTTCCGTGGTCGCGGGAAGCCGCTGGGTGCGGGCAGCGCAATACCGATCGTGGTGGAGATCCTTGGGGAAGGCCTATGACCAGCAGTGGGCGTCGTTCGGCTGACATGATGATGATGTAAGTATCTCGAAATTAGGTTTAGAATTAATTTTACGTTGTTTGAACTAATCAACAGTTCTTTATTAATCTGACTACATTAAAAAAATAATCTATTATTGCATGAATCTCATAATTAATGCAGTAATATATAAGTAAGGAACATTGAAAATATCTACTTAAGGAAAAATTTGTGAATCCGACCCGATACTTTAAAGCTAAGCTACCGAAAGGTTAATGAAACTCGACGAATTTTGCTATCACTTTTCAACGCTGTTAGGCACACGAATAAATATAGGGATATATCTCGTGTGCTGTAGGCCAGCGTTGCTACATCAATGTGAGGTAACCCTCGCATTCTAAAGAAACATTTTTACAAATGTTTAACAATCGAGTAAGATGAAACAGCCATTTTTTATGCATTCACATTGCTATTCTGTAAAGTGTAGTGTAAAGTAAAGGAGAAATTGTGATAGTAAAAAACCACCAGCCCCGCAAGTAACTTTCAGGCGGGATTCGAACCCGCGCCCCCGGGAATCCGGCCCAATGCTCTGACCAACTCTAAGCTACCAAAAGGCTTACAAGACTTGTAAAATTTTGCCATCACTTTTCACATTTTACCCTGAAATCGGTTATTTATGCAATTCAAATGCACTAACATGGTTCATTTAACTCCTTTGTAGATATGAAAATAACTCAATCTACCCCAGTTCAGACGGCCAGATTAGCATATTCATACAACCAATGCAATTTTGTGTCAGACCCATAACTCAGTACAACCTTTGTTCTAAAATAAAATATTAAGAGCGGTCGCATGTTTAAAGATGCTCCATAGAGTATCCATCGAGATAGTTTACATGACTTCTAGTCTAAACTCTTCGGTCATAATAAAAACTCGTTGCTGTTGTTAATTAACTTTTAGTGCCTTGGTGTAAAGTTGAAAACGGTTTGTAGTAGTTGTTTGACTTAATAGGAAATTTCAGAGGGACAGGATGGTTGCGTGTCCGCGTGGCGCAGTAACCGTAGCACTGAATAAGTAAATGCCTCTTATAAATCAAGTTAATTGCGCCAGAGCACCTCCTCGTATGAACCAGCAGCCTTCGACTACAGTTTTCGATGGGAGAACGGTATCGGTCTCTTCCGGAACCTCTCTATCTTGTACTGTCTTATAACGAAAGGAAAATCGCGTCAAAAAACCTTAGTAAGGATTTTTTGGTTCGAATACAAACCCACATTGAATAATTTGTGGCAAGCATTTTATTCAATGGATATACCTCATTATTAAAGCAAGCTAGGCTAAATCTAAACAATATGTTCTATTAAATAAGCACAGATTATGTATAAAAGAATACATCGGGGCATTTACCTAACTCAATGTCAAATTAGTAATACTTTCTAAAATAGCCATGATTTTACCCCTAATTTTTCCTGAAATTTATTTTTTTTGCTATAAACCCCACGGCGCCCGAGACCTTTCCAACGAATGCAAAACCATGGAAATCAACCATGGAGTTATAGCGTTAGGAAGGAAAACCCGACTTATTTTTATATAGTAGATAACTCATATTTTTGTTTAAATGAAAGGTTTTGAAGTAAAAATTGACAATAATAAAGTACAATTTAAATTTCCCACCAAAACGCTAAAAGTGTCATGGCGTCTGCCTGTGACGTCACCCTTTCGTAAATAAATGGGTAGGTAAATATTTATAGTGACTTTTGTTCTAAGATTGATTGTTTGCTTTGTTGATTCGCTTACAATATTTTGTGCATTGGCAGCACTGGCAATATTTACAAAAGCGTGACGTCACGCTCTTCCGATTGGTGTTTTATCTTACATGGCGGATTGTTGGAATTTGCATTTTTATTTTTACAAAAATAACAATTAACTCGCATGTAATCTTAAAACGAGTGCTTATTTAATAATCAGTATGTCCTGTAAAATTACATCAAATCGTTATTTCGGTGATCCGTAATGTATGTCATCATGCCTATTGTCACTAACATTACTTATTTTGACTAAAAATATCACTTTTAATAAAACCGTATCGACCTCATGTTCTAATTTAAGCTTAACCGAAAATTCTAAACTTACGAAGTCGGAAACTAATAACGTAACTTATAACGGTGGACGGCAACGGTTACCAACAAAAACTCTTAGCTAAAACTACTGGAAGGTTTCTCGAGAGAAAATATAGAATGTTTAGCCGTTTGTAAAAACAAGAACTTTCTGAACTACTAAATATGAGATCACTCTTGTTTATATATGCTACATTAATCATAAGTCTTATATCAAAGTTTAAGTGTCAAACGTAAAGTGTTGAGTGTTAAGTGACAAGTGAAAACTTTCAAGTTCCAAGAGTTAAAATTTAATTAAAATTAAATTGCTCCAGTTTAAAGTAGCGAGTATAAAGTATTAGTGTCAAGTGTAAGTGTTAAGTAACAAGCACTAAGTGACAAGTGACAAAAGTTAAATACCTATCGTGTGTCATAATATATGACAATGTCATGACGGGTCGAGTATCTAAATAAAAATCAAAACAAAATATTAGCATATATTGCAAGTAATTGCAGGTTAGAAAAGTTAAGAAAAATATAAATGCCAAAATAATTTTAATTTTAATAAAGTTTTCATTATTCCATGATAGAGAAATGTCAAAGTCAAAACAAACATAAAACAGATGTCATTGAGCAACGAAAAATTATAACTTTTGTTTAAAAGAAAAAAAAATGTTATTCAAGGCAAAACAAACACGTTGTTATGAAAGAAAACAAATATTTCTCCTTTTTTATTAAATGTCGAAAAGTTCACGTGAACATAAAGAATAATAAAGGAAAAGAGCTCCGCGTGTGAGTTTTGTTCAAGAAAATGAAATTATGAGACGAATGAGAACAGAATGCAAGCTGATATTAACACATGTGTAATAAATCCATCACAAAACAGCGTTGTTTTAAAATACTCATGTTCCATACCTATAATTTTTTATTAGTTAACCTAGTTATGACGACAAGCCTCATGCGATGGGTTAACAGCTTCTGAAATATAGCTTCTAAAATAGTGTTAGAAAAAAACCACTAGTCTCTGATGTAGATTTTCCGATGGGATTCGAACCATCAATCATTGAATTCCAGTCCAATGCTCTAACTTTTAATTCAGCGAAGTCTTTTCAGTTTAATATTTAATACGCTTCAAAGGCAATTGCTGGATGGGTGATTTACTTGTTTCAGTACCCCAAGTATGGAAAACTATCGTGATGGTAATCGAATAGTTAACTATACCGTTCTTCAAAAGCTGTTAATGTGCTGCTGTAAAATATGTATTGAACTTCAGTTCCATGAAGACCGAAAGAGGCGCTGCTCTGGTTTTTATATAAAATAATACGATCACGATAACGGATACCATAACGACGGATTTTTGTACTAGGGCTACGGCAGGGGTTAGAACTGCCCAGCCCTGACGCGAAGCCTACTAGGCTTGGCGGGAGGGCTGGGCGCGGCGAGAGATAGGCTTATGTCTGACTGAGTCCAACATGCCGATTGCGGTTTACGAAAAGACTGTATTTGCCCTCACTATAAACAAAAAAAGGGCTTCAGAAGGCACTTTAGGCTGTTAGTTCCGGCAGCATTTATAAGAGCACCGATCTGCATTTGACTTGCATGTTAAATTGTAGCCCACTTTAATATACCCATAAGAGAGTTGTATGTCTCAGCCAGCAGTGGAGATAAAACATAAATGGCTGATTTTGATGATGAAGGACTATATCTCATTAGGGCATGGTTGCGCCTCCATTGATTGTTTCCTGTCGGTAACACATTGTTATCAAAAAGTAGGTAATACGAAGTTCAGCTCGCTTACACATGTAGGTCTAGTATTTCAGACTTGAGGTAACACATAGAGTCGTAACATTTATATTATACTAGCGGATCCTCGCGGTTTCACCCGCGTGGTATATACCCGTTCCCGTGGGAATGTCGGGATAAAATATGGCCTATATGTTACGAGGGAAGAATGAAGCTTTCTAATGGTGAAAGTATTTTCTAAATCGGTCCAGTAGATTCGGATCCTATTCGATGCAAACAAACAAACAATCAAATCTTTCTTCTTTATAATATTAGTATAGATTAAGGTTTTACAACACAGCAACATTTAGAGTACACGGTTTTTAACCGCCTCTGTGGTCTAGTGGTTCACACCACTGATTTCAGACCAAGAGGTCCCGGGTTCGATTCCCAGTGGGGGTACATATTGTATTCGGTTTGTTTGGTGGTAGGACTTGTTCTTAGTGCGCCTGGCTAGGTACCACCATCTTATCTAAGTCTGACGCCATAACAATGATGTTTTCAGCATTATTGTGTTCCGGCAGTGAGAGATAAGATAGCCGGTTCCTCAGTGGTTGAGGATTCCGGGAGTAGTGCGCTTCCACTTTCAGCCTTATCAACACTTAACATCAGGTGTGATGAAGGCTAAGTGCTACCTCGGTGTAAATAAAAAACATAAAATTAAATAAAAAAAAAAACAGTAGTGTAAAAAGTATTCATATATTACTTACATCAGTATATCTACTTACTAAAAACAAATGAAAAATGCATTGCATAAACCGCAAACTGAATGAATTTCGGTCGTCACGCGTCAGCCCATTACCTCCATCGTATTTAAGTGGGCCGCTAGACAATGGAGGGCCGGGTCGCCTTAACATCAGATCTTATTGTTATAAAAGGAATATGCGGTCCACCAACTGTTGTTATCTGTTTCTCTCGACCGTAGCCACGGCCTTTGGGAAGAAATTCAAATGGGGCACACCACCCGGTTTAAGCTTTCAATATGTAGGTTAGTAATTTTAGTTTTGTCGTCTTTTGCATGTATAAATGCTCTTGAAAAGGTATTTATACTTTGGAATAGCATGTGGTATAGCCATCGGTGATTTTTATAAAAAAATATAACAACTGATTAAAAAATACACGGTAATTTTTTTGCATCCCGGAAAATTTCAGGAAATAATCTACTCACGAAAACAAACAACTTTTATTTTGGGACCAAAACTGAAATCGCGATAAAAAAACAGCTGATCGCATGCTGTTCCATACATTTTGATTAAATATTTTTGCAATTTAGTATGGAATTGCTGATTTTTTGAGCGATTTTAGTTTTGGTCCAATAGTAAAAGTCTATTGTTTTCATGTGTAGAAATAAGCCCTGAAATTATCCGGATGATAAAAATATGGGTAATATTTAAACGGTTAGCAAAGTTATTCAAATTTTTACTTTTTTGCATTCACAATGCAATTTTTATTTTGAAAAATTTTAAATGAAGTATTTAAAAAAAAAACGATCCGTCTAACAACCAGCTCTAATAATAAAGCAAAGCTCTACTAATTAAGTTCTGATGAAAAACCAGACATTGACAAAGCCTTATTTGTTCTGTAACAAATTTGCTTTCCTATACAATTATACATTGTATAGGAAAGCAAATTTGTTACAGAACAACAACACTAGCGGCCTTCTAATCTGGTAGTGATTTACCAATGATTTGTCCAATGCCTTTGGGGACAAACCGTGATCAAGTGCAAACGATGGCAAACGTACGTACGTAAAGTTTCCTGTAATTACTACGTTAATTAGCAGAACAAACATCGATGGTACCTCTTTGCAGCTACTTTCCCAGCGGGCTAGATATTCATGGCGAATTTCCCACTGTGTGCCCGTCAAAGTTAATTATCGAACTATATTTACAACGCTGGCTTGCTGCTTAATTTCGCGGTTACCAGCACGGTATAGGTAATTAAACGATTGTTTGCCATTTTGCAATATAATTGATGTCGTATGTGTTTGATTTGCACTAATTATCTTGCATGCATTAACTCATTAAACTTACATGTAGTTTGTGTCGGTGCGATTTCATTTCATTTGTGTGGTGTGTTAAATGTTTTCGTGGGGTTTAATTTGTTGTACTTTCAGCTTAGCTTTAGTTTTTAGCAGTATTTAGCAGTTAGCGATAGTAGCCGCTGCCTATGCCCAGCAGTGGGCGTCGTACAGCTGAAATGATGATGATGTCTTAATTGTTTACTCTAGTTACAAAATAAATATTTTTGATTTTTTGTCTTAGTATAAAAAATAAGAGGACGTCTTAGAATAATTTTACTGTTTTGCATTCATAATGAAATTTTTATTATTGAAAATAGGCCCTGAAAATGAAGTATTAAAAACGACTTCGTAGCTCAGTGGTTAGAGCATTCGCTCGGACAGTGAATGGTCGTGGGTTCATGTTCCATCGGAGCTAGTTGCGATACGGGTTGATTTTTCTAATAAGTACTTCATTTTCCATATTTCCAAGAACGTTTAAACGTAAATATAAAATATTAATAAAAAAACCAAAAGTAGATTTCGTAGTATTTTTATTCATCGTAAAATAATATTGTGAAGGCAGTTTATACAACTAACAACACTAGAAATAAATGTTAAACCAAAAAACTTAGGGCTATTGAAATAGGTTCAATATTACAAATAAAACATATATACCATAGAAAACGGAATGCGTATATCAATAAAGATTAGCCAAATTAAGCAAATTTCATTAATTGAAATAACAGGAGAAGTGACGTTGATTGAATATGATACTCAAAAGTGAAATCCGAAACTGTCATCGCACGCGTGTTTAGATTAAATGAATTGGCCCGATAGATCATACTGTGTCATTCAGCTATAATAAATAACGTTACATGTAACGGCCTAAAATCCGGGTGTAAATTGAAATAGGAAAATTCACCTCAAGTTCTATTTTAAAATTGATTCATGGTCCTATCTCATTACGACACCATGGTTGCGTATGGTTTATGTGTATACAAAATATGTATAAAGGGTCAACTTTTTGAAGCTACCTGATGGTAACGGAGAGTTTTATGAGCGAGTTCTTGTAATCAATTTATCAGTATTTAACATGTTCCCTGCGACAGTATCAAAACCTAGTTTTACGGCCCGTGTTAAACGAGTCATAATATACTTGCCGTATGTAGAAGACCAATCTTGCGGTAAGTACGACCTGTATTTTTCCGTATCAGGTCCTGACTTCAAAATGTCCTCAAAGGCCGCATCATTATTTATTCTTTTTTTACTGATCAATAGACCATATCTTTAAGTATATACACTACAGCTGCCGTCTTGCCCGAGGATCTACGTAAAAATTGCACGTTATTTATTGGGCATGAAAAGTGATAAAAAGTTTAAGATCTTTTTATGAAGAAGATCGATTTTCATACAAAACATAATAGTAAATTAGTTCATTTAATATACAGTAATAATAGAATGTGCTTATAAAGATCTTTCCGTGAATTCAGAAACATGAAAACAGTTTTTCGGCGTCGACACGTGTGAACTACGCAGATCACTATCTTCGGTGCTATACGGGGTTGTGGTTACGACTAAATAGTTCCCGTATTATATTATTATTATATTATGTTATATTATATTATGAAGTGAAAATATCGGCAATCTTATTTTCTTTTTTCTACGTTCACGGGATTGAACTTGAACCCTAAATATCGCCGAATATTAAAACATTTCACAGGATCAATTTTATATCAAAATATCTAAGACTGCATATTGCCAAATGGCAATATGGTAGAAGATAATTATATTGCATTGGTAAAATAATGTCACAAAAGGGCACTTGGACGTTTCTATTATGAAAATAAAAAATCACAAATCAGAGAAACTATAAAACAATTTTAGTCGTAAAAATATTAATATTCTCGTTTCGCATTTTGTTCTTACCATTTTTCAACCAAACTATGGTCGGATTTTTTTTTAAATATTGAAATGAAAAACGTGAAAAAAATTAAATCAAAGTTTTCTGTTATGATAATAGAATTATTTCCAGATCAGTTCTTCATTTATTATAGTTTTACTTTACGTACTACTGATTGAATCTTTCCAACTTTCGTAGAATATTTTCCCGTTGAATTAAATTATACATTCATGTTTAAAATGGATACAACCTACAAACAGTACCCCGAGTGTAAGTTTTTATGTCAAGCAAACGCAAACTATTTCGAATGCGTATTAATGTCAATTTGTATGAAAACTATATAAGCGCGCTACTCGCCGCTAGAGGCGCTAATACAGTTTTCATACAAATTGACATTAAGGGCCGGCTGTAAGCCAGCGCGTAGGTATTGACGAAGCTAATCTGTATATGTGTGCCTTCACGCACACAAACATCTCCGCCCTAGCACGAAAAAATGTAATTCAGAAAATTAAAAAAATTAATAACTTTTTTTTTTGTCAGAAAGTAACTTTACGTATTTGATGCGTTTGATTTGCCATGTTTGCCATCTGGGGGCTGATGCAGCATCTTACAGACAGTCGAAGGAACTCGTCAGCATTTCAACGTAACCAGTTGGAGTTTGGGCTCATTTGAATAGTCTTGATGAGAACTCTTGTGCCAAGTAGTTTCCTATGTCTGATGCTGGAGTCATCAGGAGGTGGTTGATGGAACTTTTCAACAATTCAACGTACCATTTCGATTTTGGGCTCGTTTGAATCGTCTTGATGATAACTTTTGTGCCAAAATGTTTCGAAGGTCTGATGCTGGAATCAGGAAGTGGTTGATAGAACTCTTCATCAATTCAACGTAACCAGTTTGAGCTTGGGCTCATTTGAATGGTCTTGATAAAAACTTTGGTGCCAAGTAGTTTCCAAGGTCCAGTTCTGGAGCCAGTAAGTGGCTGATAGAACTCTTCATCAATTTAACGTAAATACTTCTAGTTTGGGCTTCTTTGAATAGTCTTGATGAGAACTCTTCTGCTAAGTAGTTTCGAAAGTCTGATGCTGGAGTCAGGAGGTGGTTGATGAAACTCTTCAACGATCCAACGTAAACACTTCGAGTTTGGGCTTATTTGAATCGTCTTGATGAGAAATCTTGTGCCAAGCAGTTTCCAAGGTCAAATTCTGAAGCCAGTAAGTGGCTGATGGAACTCTTCATCAATTCAACGTAAACATTTCGAGTTTGGGCTTGTTTGAATAGTCTTGATGAGAACTCTTGTGCCAAGTAGTTTCGAAGGTCTGATGCTGGAGTCAGGAAGTGGTTGATGGAACTCTTCACCAATTCAACATAAACACTTCGCGTTTAGGCTCGTTTGAATTGTCTTGATAAGAACTCTTGTGCCAAGAAGTTTCCAAGATCTGATGCTCGAGTCAGGAAGTGTTTGATCGAACTCCTGAACAAATCAACGTAACCACTTTGAGTTTAGGCTCGTTTGAATTGTCTTGATGAGAACTCTTTTGCCAAGTAGTTTCCAAGCGCTATTGCTGGAGCCAGGAAGTGGCTGATAGAACTCTTCAACGATTTAACGTAACCAGTTCATTTTTGGGCTCGTTTGAATTGTCTTCATGAGAGCTCTTGACAAGAAATTAGCAACGCAATGTTCAAAATATTAAAAAATCCAAGATGGCGGCCAACTTTTTTGTTTGCGGGCCGACTTTGATGAAACTTGGTTTTTGGTACAATTTTGATAAGAAAACAACAACACAATGTCAAAAATAAAAAAAAACAAGATGGCGGTCAACTTTTTTTTTGTAAGCCGATTTTGATGAAATTTAGTTTCTGGTACTATTTTGACACGAAAACAACAACGCAATGTTAAAAGTATAAAAAATTCCAAGATGGCGGCCAACTTTTTTGTTAGCAGGCCGATTTCGATGAAACTCAGTTTCTGGTACTATTTTGACAAGAAAACAGCAACGCAATGTTAAAAATATTAGAAATCCAAGATGGCGGCCAACTTTTTTGTTTGTGAGCCGATTTTGATGTAACTTGGTTTTTAGTAGAATTTTGACAAGAAAACAACAACGCAATGTCAAAAATAAAAATAAACCAAGATCGCGGCCAACTTTTTTTTTGTAATCCGATTTTGATGAAACTTAGTTTCTGGTACTATTATGTCAAGAAAACAACAACGCAATGTTAAAAGTATAAAAAATCCAAGATGGCGGCCAACTTTTTTGTTTGCAGGCTGATTTCGATGTAACTCAGTTTCTGGTACTATTTTGACAAGAAAACAGCAACGCAATGTTAAAAATATTAAAAATCCAAGATGGCGGCCAACTTTTTTGTTTGTGAGCCGATTTTGATGAAACTCGGTTTTTAGTACAATTTTGACAAGAAAACAACAACACAATATTAAAAGTATTAAAAAATCCAAGATGGCGGCCAACTTTTTTGTTTGCAGGCCGATTTCAATGAAACTCAGTTTCTGGTTTTATTTTGACAAGAAAACAGCAACGCAATGTTAAAAATATAAAAATTCAAGATGGCGGCCAAATTTTTTGTTTGCTGGCCGATTTCGATTAAATTCAGTTTCTGGTACTATTTTAACAAGAAAACAGCAACGCAATGTTAAAAATATTAAAAATCCAAGATGGCGGCCAACTTTTTTGTTTGTGAGCCGATTTTGATGAAACTTGGTTTCTGGTACTATTTTGACAAGAAAACAACAACGCAATGTTAAAAGTATAAAAAATCTAAGATGGCGGCCAACTTTTTTGTTTGCAGGCCGATTTCAATGAAACTCAGTTTCTGGTTTTATTTTGACAAGTAAACAGCAACGCATTTATATATACATAAATGTTACAATTACCACAGTATAACCATTTTTTTATATAGTAGGCCAACGCCCTTGAAGTTAGTTGATACCGACGTCTGTATAAGTATTTCCGTAATTATGGAAGGGTTGTAACAAAATTAAAATGTGGCAGGTACATTTTGGTGTATTGCGAAATAAAATAAAATAAATAATTATGGTTAGCATTTTAGAAGTATCAAAATAAAATATATTACATGTTTTATTTAGTTGCAGCTATAATTGTATCTGTCTGTCTGTCTGCCATGAAATTTTGCAAGGTAAATTTGACCTACTCCTGACGTTTGAATGGGTTGAAGTTTTGTCAAAGAAAAATATTCAGATTGGAAATAAGCCGATTCATATTTCTTTACCTTTATAGCGCCTTCGTCTATATATCAAAATCATCCCATGTCACAATCATTATTTTCAAACTCTGTAACTTAATATCAATTATTATTTTATTTACTTTTTTATTTTTTTAAATAGGGTTTACAGCTGTCAAAAACACAGTAAATTACGAAGGATGTTACGTCGTAATGTACTGTGCTTGTGTTAAAGCAAATTAATAATTAATTAAATCTTTTACTTGACATGATGATGATGATGATACTTGACTCTGTCTCAAGCTTTCAAATAAAAACCTGTTACATTTTAATAAGCGAAAAGAGAGAAACAAAAACAAAAAACGGCCACTATCTTGACCATTTGTATTTTTTTACATTGTGTTAAGAACGGTTTTTTTGTCAAAATAGTACAAAATCGTCACATCTTAATTTACATTGTGGTATGCAATAAAATGATTGCGCATTGAGTATTAAGTATTGAAAAAACCGAGTTTTATCAAAATCGGCCCACAAACAAAAAAGTCGGCCGCCATCTTGGATTTTTAATATGTTTAACATTTCTTTGCTGTTTTCTTGACAAAATAGTACCGAAACCAGAGTTTTATCAAAATCGGCCCAAAAACAAAAAAGTGGGCCGCCATCTTGGATTTTTTAATATTTTTAATATTGCGTTGCTGTTTTCTTATCAAAATAGTACCGTAAACCGCGTTTCATCAAAATCGGCCAATAAACAAAAAAGTTGGCCGCCATCTTGGATTTTTAATATTTTTAATATTGCGTTGCTGTTTTCTTATCAAAATAGTACCATAAGCCGCGTTTGATCAAAATCGGCCCATAAACAAAAAAGTTGGCCGCCATCTTGGATTTTTTAATATTTTTAATATTGCGTTGCTGTTTTCTTATCAAAATAGTACCGTAAACCGCGTTTCATCAAAATCGACCCATAAACAAAAAAGTTGGCCGCCATCTTGGATTTTTTAATATTTTTAATATTGCGTTGCTGTTTTCTTATCAAAATAGTACCATAAACCGCGTTTGATCAAAATTGGCCCATAAACAAAAAAGTTGGCCGCCATCTTGGATTTTTTAATATTTTTAATATTGCGTTGCTGTTTTCTTATCAAAATAGTACCGTAAACCGCGTTTCATCAAAGTCGGCCCATAAACAAAAAAGTTGGCCGCCATCTTGGATTTTTAATATTTTTAATATTGCGTTGCTGTTTTCTTATCAAAATAGTACCATAAGCCGCGTTTGATCAAAATCGGCCCATAAACAAAAAAGTTGGCCGCCATCTTGGATTTTTTAATATTTTTAATATTGCGTTGCTGTTTTCTTATCAAAATAGTACCGTAAACCGCGTTTCATCAAAATCGACCCATAAACAAAAAAGTTGGCCGCCATCTTGGATTTTTTAATATTTTTAATATTGCGTTGCTGTTTTCTTATCAAAATAGTACCATAAACCGCGTTTGATCAAAATTGGCCCATAAACAAAAAAGTTGGCCGCCATCTTGGATTTTTTAATATTTTTAATATTGCGTTGCTGTTTTCTTATCAAAATAGTACCGTAAACCGCGTTTCATCAAAGTCGGCCCATAAACAAAAAAGTTGGCCGCCATCTTGGGTTTTTTAATATTTTTAATATTGCGTTGCTGTTTTCTTATCAAAATAGTACCATAAACCGCGTTTGATCAAAATCGGCCCATAAACAAAAAAGTTGGCCGCCATCTTGGATTTTTTGATATTTTTAATATTGCGTTGCTATTTTCTTGTCAAGAGTTCACATCAAGACAATTCAAACTGGTTACGTTGAATCATTGAAGAGTTCCATCAGCCATTTCCTGGCTCCAGCAATAGACCTTGGAAACAACTTGACTCAAGAGTTCTTATCAAGACAATTCAAACGAGCCCAAACCCAAAGTGGTTACGTTGAATTTATGAAGAGTTCCATCAGCCACCTCCTGACTACAGCATGACCTTCGAAACTGTTTGGCACTAGAGTTTCTATCAAGACGATTCAAACAAGCCCAAACTCGAAGTGGTTACATTAAATTGGTGAGTAGTTCCATCAGCCACTTCCTGGCTCCAGCATTTGACCAGATATCTGTTGTGATGACGTACCAAATAAATTGTTGAGTGGAAAACTAATTATCTTCCGATATTGGTAGGTATCGCCGGATTTTTGAAAATTTGACTTTACCTACCTTTTCTTTACCACCGCTCAAAGAGTTTGCGTACAGATAGTCTGATTTCGTAATTTTCGTAGCTCAGGAGCTGGGAAAAAGCGACGTGCTCTCACCTTGAAATCAGCGGGCTTACTGAATTTTACCCCCGGTGTGGCTTGTATTTATACAATATTTTATTTATCTCCGCGTTCCATACGAAAATGTATGAGCAATTCGCGCTTTAATATTGACATAGTTGAAGCCAGATTGTTCCCAATATAAAATAAAAAACGGCAAATATCGTGCGGTGAATCAATTCTATGTTTCATTGCCATTTGATTTAACATTAAATATTATTAAAAATATTTTTATTCTTTAACAATATCTTTAAAACAGAAAACGTTGATTTCGCTGTTTTTAGTGAAGTTTGCGATTTTTTTGCCATTAACGTGAGTTAAATATTTAAAATTTTCCACGGTGTTATTGTAAAGTAACTTTTCCTGTTCACTATTATATTTTTTAAAGTTATTTCTGTCGATAATTCTATGTTACAAGTTTAAAACCCCGAAAGCTGTTTTACGCGTTTCACTTACCGCCTGCCCTTAATACGCATTCGTAATAGTTTGCGTTTTTTGACATAAAAACTTACACTACGGGCACTGAACATGAACAGCAATTAAATTCAAACAAGAGTTTTTGCGCATGGTGTTGCAATGGATAACAATGTGTGGATATTTTTATGGTTGAATTATAAAAGACTATTCCTATAACTAGTGACATCCTGCGAATTTGCCCGAGTGAAATGGTTGCATTCAAGTTATCGTTTCTCTTATGAGAATAATAATAATAATCATAATAAAAACGTTTATTTTTTCTCCACAATCTAACAACAAAAATAATTTGACAACAAATCTTAATACTAGGAGTACAATTAGATTGTGAGAGACTGGTTTCCGAACTAAGCGAAGTGCCTGTATTCCGAGCACCAGTACTCTCCTCTCTGTGACGGGACCAGATGAGAATTGTGAACATGAACAAAAATAAGAAAGTGTAATTATGTTATCATAACAAAAATCAATAAGAACTACTTTAAATTTTACTGTCATATCATATATACTTATAGAACATAATAATAATTACATTTTGACAATAATTAACATCAATATACATCAGTTGAACAATAATATGAAACTTATATTATTTATTGTTTCATTTATATGACTGGATGAAGCAGACTCTCAGTGTCATCATAGGAAATATCAAGAAGGTATTGAGTTAACACTTTTTTCAAGGAGAATCGGTTGAGGGAAACAATATTATGCTGTCGGTGTAATTTTTTATAAAGGAAAGGGCCCAAAAAGCTAAAGAAGCGTTGGGAGAAGGACGTTCGGAATGGAGGTATGCAAACGACTAGGCAATTGCGGCGAGAGTTTTGAACATTAGGGTCTGGGACAGTACTACGATGTTGTTTTAGCACTAAGTTCAGAATGAAAAGTTGACGTACGGTCAGCAGTCCACAGAATTTATACAGTTCACGAGTGGGAAAGCGATAAGGCTTGTGGGTACACACCTTGAGTAGTGCTCTCTGGGCTCTCTCAATTTTTAAAAAGTAAGTTTTTGCAGCTCCGCCCCACGAGGTGATGCAATAAATCAACAATGATTGGCATAAGGCGATATAAACTGTCTTAATCACTGGAGGGTCGGCTACGTGTCGTAAATGTTTGAAAACATAAATTAACTTACGGATACGGTTAGCTGTGAGGTTAAGATGAGCCTTGAATGTAAGTAGACTATCTAGCATGATGCCAAGATATTTAATAGAGTCAGCGTTAACCACCGAGGGGCATGAGCATGTATTAGTGAGTGAAGATGAAGAGTTGTGAGAATGGGCGTATATGGTGAGAGTGCTAGGTTTTTTGTCCGCACTCTGCCGGATGCTAAAATCAACTATTTTTGTTTTTTCAACATTAAGCGTGAGTAGGTTAGATTGCAGCCAGTCAGTGACACGATTGAAGCCATGTTGTGCCCTTGAGTAGGCGTCCTCCCATGTCTTCGCAAAAACAAAAGAGCAGTATCATCAGCAAAAGATATTATTTTGCAGTTAGGGATTGATAGCGAACAAAGGTCGTTGATATACACCAAAAATAGTGTGGGGCCGAGACAGCTGCCTTGTGGAACGCCGTATTCAACAGGGAGAAAGGAGCTGGTGATACCGTCAATCGACACAGATTGGCTGCGGTTTGATAGGTAGCTGTGGAACAAGGAGAGTTGGTTGTCTCTTATTCCCATCAATTCCAACTTTTTTAGCAAGATTGGAACCGAAACCGCATCAAACGCCTTTGTAAGGTCCAAGAAGACGGACACGCATTTTAGACCTTTGTCAAGATTGCTGACTATTGTATCCGTTAAGTCATGAACGGCATCAGCTGTTGACCTTCCCGACCGGAAGCCATATTGTTGAGGAGATAATAAAGATGTTTTTTCTAGAAAGTCAATCAGTCGCGCATTAAGTATACGTTCAAGAATCTTGGACAAAGCAGGTAAAATTGAGATTGGACGATAGTTGGTGACACGGGCTCGGTCACCAGTCTTATGGATAGGATGAACCACAGCTTTTTTGAAGGCGGAGGGGAAGCAGCCTGATGCAATGCATATATTGCATAAATAGGCTATAGGTTTAACAAGCCATTGCTTATAACGTTTGATGAAAGCAGTGGAAATAGTGTCCCATCCTACAGCACAATCCCGTCTCAGGGAAGCTATGACCGCTCCTACTTCAATAGAATCCGTTTCAAGTAGTACGAAGGACGGGCAGTAGGAAGCACGATTTGATGATGATAAAGGAGGAGATGAAGATATCGAAGTAGAAGGTGGATTATGTTTAAGTATGTCTTCAACAAGAGTTCTGCCAACACCCACGAAAAAGGAGTTAACATGGTCAATCGATTCTTTGGGGGTAGGTTTACACTGAAGTAGATCTTTTGCAGTGTTACGAGATGTGTTTAGGTTTGTAGCCTCTTTTACTGCTTTCCATAGTTGTTTAGAATTACTACCCGCATTATTAATCTTAGCGCTGTCGTAATCCCTCCTTATCTTTTTGAGTAGTGAATTACAGAAGTTGCGGTACCGCACATTTGTAATTCGGAGTGTGTCATTCTCTGGGGACTGAGTCATTTTTTTATGCATACGGTCTCTATTTTTAATGCATCTTAAAAGTCCAGGGGTCATCCATGGTTTGATCAAACGACACCGGCGAGAGATAGTTATTAATTTCGAGTGAGATGCTATGGCTGTTTGTAGCGAGCTAATAAAGATGTTAGTGGCGGTTTCAGGATCCGCTGATTCATAAACCGATGAGAAATCCAATTTCTCAATGGTTTTGTCGAGATCACAATAAATAATTTTATGGATAGTCTTAGGAGATGAATAAGTTTTAGACATATTGAGAGCCAATAATACTGCCAGGTGGTCTGTAACAGAGCTGTTGACAACGAAAGCCTGAGCTTCATGTGCTGATTTAATGAAAACATGGTCAAGACAAGAAGGACCGCGGGTGGGTAAGGTGTGGGCGGGTAGAAGGCCGTGAAGGGCTAATGAATTTAGGTATTCGTCGGGGTCTGAATTCAGATTATTAGGCATAATGTCAATGTTTATGTCACCTATTACAATGACATTTTTGAAGCCTCTTAGTGATTCCAAAATGAGATTAAGTGACTCGACAAAGTTCTGTGGACATCGAAACGCACAGGGACGGTAAATGGCAATTATAGCATATTCGTTTTTTATCTTAATTAACAAAGCGCTAGCCTCAGCGATACAAGGATGTGATACCGAAACGCCAGTCAAAGTATTGCTATAATACACCACCACACCGTCATTCTGGTTTAATGGGTTAGTAGAGATGTGCGAGGAGAAACCATTGACATGAGGAATAACTGGATCGTTAAGTAACCAACACTCGGTCAGTATAATTAAATCAACAGTCATATCAAAATTGGCCAAGAGAGTATATAAGTCGGAAAAGTTGGCGGAAATGCTGCGAATATTTTGAGTCAATATTTTAATAGTCTTTTTAGGATTTCGCAATAATGAAGAGACTTCATCCGGGTCACATAAATAAGACGTGCAAACTGAAACACTATCAATTTTATTAATTAACTCGGTATCAATCATTTTTATAGGCAAATACCAACAGTACAACATATGGTGCATAAGTAGTATACACAGTTAGAACTAAGCAAAGCATAAGTGAACAGCTTAAAAATTCGTTTATTATTGCAGTGGGATGACAAGGTAAAACAATACACATAGATAAGTTTGAGCCGAGTTCGTGAGTAGAAAATGTTACAGTGCGTGATGTATGATTTAAACTTATCGTTATCGTGGTATAATAATGCGCAGAATAAAAATACAAAAAGTTTGAGCTGATGTCGGGAATAATAATAATTGGTACATAAAGCCTGGTATGGTTTGGATTTTTCTTAAATGATATATCGCATAGTTTATAGCTAAGTGATATAAATGCATTCGGATTTACATATTTCAAACAATTATAGGATAAAATTATGATAGTCGTCCTCAAAACAAGCATAATTAAGTATGATAGTAATTTATCAACGCTGACATTTACACGAGATACTGTTTTAGGGTAGTAATAATTGTTATTATTTGTATTAAACTCAGATAAACATAACATGTTGTAGGAAAATATAAAAAAGGTATAAAAGTTAAAAAAGGTATAAAAGTTAAAAACGTGCAGCAGTAAGGTAATGAAATAAATTAGTTTTTTGACTTCAATTGAGTTAATTGGGCTTCTGAAGAAATAATTATCGGTCTAACGTTGTCCTGCTTACGAAGGAGAATCTTGCCGTTAGCTGTCCAGCAGTGTTTGTAGCTCTCCTCCCTTGCGAACTCACGAGCTAAGAAGAACAGGCGACGTCCTCGAGTAGTCAGGTGTTCCCCGATGTAAATCAGTTGACGTTGTTTTTCATTACCAAAAATCGCGCTGGTAAGCTTATTCGAGTTTCTTTGGTTATACTGTCGGTAAGCTTTTATTATATTGTTTTTTAATATAATCGATTTCATTGTGGCTAGCACTACGTTGTTATTAGTCTTGCCAGGGGGAAGGCGACGGATGTCATAGAAGTCAGCGTACTGCACGTCTACCGATATTTCCTTAAATATTTGGAGCGTGGCAGCAATCAAATCGTCCTGGGTTGAAATCGGATTCAATGGCAAGTTTCTAATTTCTAAGGAACTTCCGCGGTAGCCGCGGTCAATATCCTCAGTATATTCTTCCACTTTTGACACGCGTACTTCCAGCGTCGAGGATTTAGCCTGAATGCTAGTAATTTGACTGCTCAAATCATCGTACTTTGATGACAGAAATTCAATCGACTTCTTAATCTCAGCGTTGGATGCAAGTAATTCAAGATTTTGATTTTTGATGTCATACATACAGGCTTGAATGTTAGATAATTTGTTGTCAGTTTCTTGTCTCCATGCCGTTAGAGAGTTAATAAAAGTATCGAGCTTAGATCCGTCCGACATTCCACAGTCACATTCACAGCGACGTCTTTTATTTGAACGCGTTGTAATATTCGGGTCATTGATTGGACTTTCGGTGGCACTATTGGCATGAAGATCCGGCGCAGAGCCGTACGATGTGCCTTGAGACTTAACTGGAGAATGATGCATAATGCTATACAGCGTTGTACTTGTTACAAGCGTAGGTCTAAATGTTCCGACGGCAAACGTCTAGCGATAACGATAACGCGCAGTGGCCGAGTCACACACAATAGTATGTAGCTATAGCTACGTATCTATATCAGATGTCCTTCAATATCTATGCGCTTGCGCCTGCGGGGGGGTCCAAGCAGTGGCCAATGACAGCGGAGGGACAGGAAGAGCGGTCGCAACCTTGACTTATATCGGTAATGAGTAAAAGTTATTTGTCTCACCCACTCAGCGACTGTCCTTTTTTAGCACTGATCGACAACACTCAGCGCTCGCTGCTGTCCTGGTATGACACTTTAGTTAACGAATGAAATAATATTTTAAATGAATTTAGTTATATTTAAAAAATCGAATTAAATAACGTAAAGGTCTATGCAAACACGTCTAGTCGGTCAGACATCCAGAGGGGAGATTAGAATAGCATTTTAACCGCCTCTGTGGTCTAGTAGTTCACTTCACACTACAGATTTCAGACCCAGAGGTCCCAGGTTCGATTCCCAGTGGTGGTACATATTGTATTCGGTTTGCTGGTGGTATGACTAGTTCTTAGTCTGCTTGGCTAGCTACCACCATCTTATCTAATTCTGACGCCAAAACAATGATGATTTCAGTATTATTGTGTTCCAGCAGTTAGAGATAAGATAGCCAGTTCCTCAGTGATTGGGGATTCTGGGAATAGTGCGCTTACACCTTTAACCTTATCACCATTTACCATTAGGTGTGATGAAAGCTAAGTGCTACCCCGCTGTGGATAAAAAAAGAGAATTTTAAATGCAAAAAATTAAATCATAAGCAAATTTGTTTAAAAATAATAAAAAATCTACCCCAACTGTAAATATCATTAATAGCGACCAAATTTAACAGTACTTAATTCCGTTTCTAAAAATAAAACAGTTTTATAAAATAAATCAGAAACAATCAACGTCGCAATTATTTCCTTCGTTGTTTGCTAAAAATTGTCGAGACACAGTCTAGCCAACTCCCAGTAGGATAGACTTAATCATAAGAACGGACCGCGAAAATCGCTCGAGCTCCAACGAGGCCCCTGGGAGGCTCAACGATCAACCCATTTTACTCTCTTTTGCCGCTCTTTCGTCGCTTGACATCTATGACGGTACATTGACAATTTAACGATAGTTCGATGATGCATTTTTTAACGTGCTTGGAGTCGTGTAAGACATTATAAGGTGAGTAGGTACATTAATAAACTAATGCCCGAATACTCGTACGCTAATTATCTTTGGGAGCGTCTCAAACATCATGGCATCTCTTTCATACGTTTGACATTTAAAGTGACAGGGCGATGTGTGAGACGCTCCCAAAGATAAGTAGCGTACGAGTATTCGGGCATTAGTGTCGTAAATACCACCAGCCCAAAGGACCACAATATAGTCTCGAACTCCAACGAGGCCCATGGAAGACTCAACGATCAACCATTTTACTCTCTTTTGCCGCTCTTTCGTCGTTTGACATCGTTGACGGTACATTGACAATTTAACGACAGTTCGATGTTGCATTTTTTAATGTGTTTAGAGCAAAAGTCTCTTCCTCCGTTGCTTGTTGTGAACGAACGTGTGTGTTGTGTCACGGAATACTTTGTTTTAAATATTTATTTAACCAGTTGTGTCTTAGGGCTTTGCCCCATCAGCTTGAGGAGTTAGCTGAACAGTCTTCGTACCCCAAGCACTATCAAGTTAGTAAAACACCAATTTATAAGTTGGAGGATCGATCTCGTGTCTGCCGTTTGATAGGCGAGTAGCGGTACCATTCGACTACGGGTGCTGGGAGCTGCGCGCGTCAAATTATCAACGTCAAAAATCGACGGCTGACGCACACTCGCAAGGAAATTCATACATTGCTGTTAACTTTTTTGAAGGCGATACATCATCTGATTGGATACAATTGCTATTGGCTTTTTCACAGGATACCTAATTTTGATATTGCTACTGGCTTTTTGTGGGACTTAATACTCTTTTAGAAACAATGTCTGTTAAAAGGTCGCCCGTTAAAACACCCAACTTAAGGCAGCAACCACCTGTTAATTACGGATCGGACCCTCAACTATCAATAAATAAAACAAATGATTCTCAGGAAGGCGTTTCTTCGCCACCAAGCTATATCTTACAACGTAATAAAAGACCCCGTGAAGATAACATATCACCATCGCAATTTCAAAGTTTCAAAGAGGAAATGAAGGAGTTCATGTCATTATTAATTAGTGATCAGAAAAAGGAACTGGGAGAAATCAGTAAAAACTTGAAGGAAATTCACATATCGAACACTAATATTGAGCAATCGGTCTCCTTGTTAGCCTCTCAAAATGAGGAATTTCGAAAAAAGATTGATTTGTTGGAGTCCCAAGCGAAAAAGGATCGGGAATATATATATATCAACTAGCTTTCCGCCCGCGGCTTCGCCCGCGTGAACTACACGACGTTATCCCGCGGGAATGTGATATTTTTCCGGGATAAAAAGTAGCCTATGTTCCTCTCCAGGCTACAAAGTATCTATATCTCAAATTTCAGCCAAATCCGTTCAGCCGTTTTGGCGTGATTGAGTAACAAACATACAAACATCCAAACATCTAAACATCCAAACATCTAAACTTTCACATTTATAATATTAGTAGGATTCTTGAGGAGAGAGTAGAGGATTTACAAAGAGTTACCCGCAAGACTAGCGTTGAATTAAAAAATGTCCCGCGCAAAAACTCTGAGAATAGAGATGATTTAATTAACCTTGTTCTTTGTTTATCGAAAACTATTAATCTCGAAATCTGTCCGCGGGATATTAAAGACATTTTTAGACTCAAGGGAAGAAACGAAAAGGAAAATAAACCCGCGATTATCGTGGAATTTGGTTCTACTATTCTAAGAGCAGATCTGTTAAAAAAGACAAAGGAACTTAACAGCAAAACCAAAAGTAAACTTCAGGCAAAACATCTGGGCCTCACTCTTAGTGAAGACACTCCTATCTATGTATCTGAGCAGTTGACCGCAAAAGGAGCCCGCCTGTTTTTCCTTTCTCGGGACCTCGTCAAGTCCAAGCAGTATAAATACTGTTGGACTGCATTTGGAAAAGTATTTGTACGTAAAGATGATGCATCCAAGATTATATGTATTCAAAATGAAGCACAAGTACATCTACTTATGCAGGAATCGTGACTATCTATACTTAGATATGAATTGAGTTTTTGCTCCTTTATTTATTTTTACTATAATGTTATACTCTTTAAGAATATGTTTGTAATACTTGATACAATTGTGCATAGTCAAAATCTTCAACAATTTATATACTACACCTTCACTATATTATGTTACTCATTTATACTATTACACACCCTTACACTCAAACGTAAACATAAACTCAAACACACACACAGTCAAATCATTTGCACGTATGCAGCGACAAATAAATCACAAATTTTACGTATTATTATACCTATATATAAAGTACTAACTCGAATCTTCGTAGCCATATTTTTGATGTTTGCAACCCTTATATACCCCAATCTATTTTTAAAACATAATACATACACCATTAGTTTCAACTCATTTTATCTAACAATAAAATAATGGATTGCAATATTCACACAATCCAGGAATTAGATTCTTTGCAAATCACTGAATCATTTAATTGCAATATACAAGACTTAACTCAACACATACCCAGAAGTACAAATAATACCTTTACTGTGATTACCCAAAACATCAGGAGTATTTTTAAAAATTTTGACGATCTGCAATTAACTCTATCGCAGTTACACTTTGAAGTTGACATACTGATATTAACTGAATGTAGATTGGTTTCAAGCAAACAGTTACCGTTATTACAAAATTATACCTCCTATCACACTAGGAACGTTTTAAACCAAAACGACGGTGTCGTAGTGTATATTAGAAATCATCACCAAGCTAAAATAACAGAGCTTAGTCTAAACAATGCAACTGGACTTCAGATTGTGATTGCGAATTACGCGCTGCTTGCAATTTATCGCTCGCCTTCTTATCTAAATGCTGAGAGCTTCACTAACTCGCTTAACGCACAGCTTGAAACCATTTCTCAGTTCAAAAATATTTTAGTAATTGGTGACATTAATATAGATTTGATCATCGCGGAAACTGAAAAGTCATACGAACGAAACAATCGTCTTAGCTACCTAAACCTATTATCGTTGCATGGTCTCTTGTGTGGCCATACTTTTCCTACTAGAGGGGACTCTTGCCTAGATCATGCTATGTTTAAGCTTCATACAAATTTTAACTCTGCTTCCGTTGCTGTTTTGAATACCACCGTCACGGATCATAAATTAGTTTTAGTCAAATTTTCTAATGTATATAAAAAAGCCACTCCAAGTAAATATAAAACTGTAATAGACTATGAAAATGCGTATAAAACCCTTATAGCTTCTGATGTAACTTACCTCAACACGTACACTGATCCCGAAATATTTGCTAACGCATTTATAGGGATGATCAGGACAGCTATCCAAGCTAACTCTAAGACCTTAACTGTGCCTAGTAGCAAAAGAATTTTAAAGCCTTGGATAACTCAAGGGGCCCTAAAGTGTATTAAACTTAGAAATAGCATGCAAATCAAACTCAGCAAGGATCCTCATAACGTTATTTTAAAAATAACCTATAAACGTTATCGTAATTTTTGTTCTAATCTAATAACTAAGCTAAAGCGTAAATATAACAGACAAAAAATAGATAAAACAGTTAATCAACCTAAAAAGTTATGGGCTACGATAGGTGAGATCACACAGTATAAGCCTCCAAAGTCAAAAAATACTCAGTTACTTAATTTAAAATTGCTACCTCAAGAATCAGTTAATCATGTAAATAACTATTTTGTCAGCATTGGTGCTAACTTAGCAGACCTCATAATTAAACAGTCTGGACACAATGCCCCCACTCCAAGCATCTCAATTAGTGCCTGCTCTCATCCCACCTCGTTTGTCCTGTTGGATACGGATCACGAGGAAGTTAATAGCATACTTATGAGTCTGGACTCGGGCAGTGCACCAGGCTGGGATGGGATAAGTACTGCATTTCTGAAGTGTGCTAGAGACTTTGTTGTCCCGTACATTTGTAAATTGGCTAATCTTTGTTTTAGTGCTGGAGTCTTTCCCAGTGCACTCAAACGGTCCATAGTAACACCTGTCTACAAGAACGGAGACAAAACTGATCTAAATAATTATAGGCCTATCTCTGTCCTAATAACTATCTCCAAAATTATTGAGAAGCTCATTATTAATAGACTGATTAATTATCTTGATAAATACAATATCTTATCTAAATTTCAATATGGCTTTCGTAAAGGCATATCAACTCAAGACGCAATCATAGATTTAGTCACTACTATAGCTAAGGAAGTAGACAAAGGTAACAAATGCCTTACGGTATTTCTAGACCTTAAAAAGGCATTTGACACGGTTTCTGTCTCTGTTCTTGTAAACAGGTTAGAGAGTATAGGTATTAGGGGTAAAGCTCTTTCCCTTTTTACTAGCCACCTTCATGACAGAAAGCATGCTGTGAAAATAGACAATTACATCAGTGATGAAGAATTAGTTAAGTTTGGCGTCCCGCAGGGGAGTGTCCTCGGCCCGACTCTCTTTTTGATCTACATAAATGAATTATGTAATCTTCAGGACGTTGGGGGAGGATACTCTCCTATGCGGACGACACTGCTATTGTCTTTACTGCCAAGACTTGGAAATCTGTCCATGAGGTGGCTACGCTCGGTTTGGCACGAATATCTAATTGGCTTAGGGAGAACCTTTTAACGCTTAACATCCAAAAAACTAACTATATGTGTTTTGCTCCCAATACATCATCCCAGCCAGGTAATAACTTTCGCATCAAAATCCACAGTTGTCCAAATCCTGAAAATTCTACGTGTGACTGTCCTATTGTAAATAAAGTGAGTCAAACTAAATATCTTGGCATTGTTATTGACCAGAGGCTGAATTGGCATCCGCAGTTGGAATTTGTTATAAGTCGAATAAGAAAACTAATCTGGATGTTCAAATCGTTGAGGTCAGTTATGTCAAGCTCTCTTCTGAATAAAATTTACATAGCACTAGCACAATCGATCACGTCGTATTGTATCCCAATTTGGGGAGGTACAAATAAGACTGACTTTTTAGATCTGGAAAGGGCACAAAGATCTCTTATAAAGGTCATGTATTTTAAACCTTACAGATTCTCGACGGACACTCTATACCAAACTACCAAACTCTTATCCGTTAGAAAGCTATATTTACTTAACTTGACCTTAAAATGTCATAAATCTTAAGTATTTACAGAATCCCTCCAAAGGAAGAGGAGAAATGATATTGTGGTCCGATCACCTTTTGTGCGTACTGAATTTGCAAGAAGACAATACCCGTCCCAATCTGCGTTTGTATATAATAAAATAAATAAACTACTCAAAATATACCCTATGCAATTATATATGTGCAAAAAATCTTTGATGCAATGGTTGGGGGCACTTACCTATGACGAAGTCGAAACACTTTTATCTAGAATAACCTAGCCACTAGATTTACCCAAAACTACAGTCGACTGTAAAATTGTTTATGTTAGAAAAAGTACTTAGACTTACATTCACAAACACACATACACACAGACACAAACACACACGCAAACAAGCACACACACACACTCACACACACACACACACTCACTCACGCACTCACACTTTGTAACTTTAAATGAATTACCTAAACATGCACTCTTTTGTAATTAAAATAAAGCAAATAGTTACATAAGAAATTTGATTAGTTTATACCTAATCAAATTTCTTTATTAATATTTTTTTTTTCTTTTTGTTCATTAGCTTTTGTATATTTATTTTGTAATCAACTGTAACCAACTGGGGAAGAAGCGGGTCTTTCCCAATACAAGTATCTTTAAGATTACTCTAAGGGATGTCTCAGCAATGTTTTTGTTATAAGGTTATTGAAATAAATGCATTTTTATTTATTTTTATTTTTTAAGAGTCGTAGAAGAGAAGTAAGGTGAGTACACTAATAAACTTAGTGTCGTAAATACCACCATCTATGACGATAGTTCAATGTTGCATTTTTTGGTACTTGTTTAGTATCGTAGAAGTCAAATTAGCTAAGACTAATAAGCTTAATGTCATGAATATCACCAGCCCAAGTACCGAGAAAATGGCTCGAGCTCCAACAAGACCTCTGGGAGATTAAACGATCAGTCTATTTTACTCTCTATTGCCGCTCTTTCATCGTTTGATATCCTATGACTACATTATCCTATATCCTATGATAGTTCGATGTTGCATTTTTTGTAACATGTTTCTCTAAACACTCTACGACTCTACTTTTACGACTCTTCATAAAAGTCAAATCCAACTTGATGTCTATGAATATTACTATTGTAGCTCCAACCAGAGCCCTGCCTAGCCGACTCGATCAACACATTTTACTCTCTTTTGCCGCGTTTCCATCGCTTGTCAGTATCTACGTAGACGATTAATAGTGATAGTTTGATGTTGCATTTTTGTCACATTTTATTAACTTTAATTCATACTACTGGTAATGTAATCCTGAATTAACTATTGGTCTTCGCGTATGTTGTCACTTAATTATGAATACGATGTAGTAGAGAAGGAGATGTATTTATTTAACATTCAAAGTTAATGACGTCAATATTTAGTTTCATAATATGACCACGGGATCAGATACATTTGTGGCACTATAGTTGCAGAACGAGTCGACATCAAATTGTCAACTGATATTTCGTCATAGATGAAGCTTTTGTTGGAATGAAATCCGATGTGGAAAAAACTTGACGCCGAGCGAGTTGAATATCCTACGCTCACAATTCATGTCCAAATAGAATATATAATTTTTCATATTCATTTTTCAATATATTTTTTTCGTGAAAGGACAATACTGTTTTCATTTGTTTAAAATATTAATACATTTTATTTTACTTATATAAAATCGGGACAGAACATGTTTGATTTCTTTGTTTATTTTATAACATTACCATAACATTTCCATTTTGATCGAGCTCGTTTCTTAGTACCGTAGCATAATGTCGCTTTTATAATTTGTTTAAACGAAGTTTAACGTTAAATATTCGGAACGCATTATTTAAGTGCATTTTAAAATCAAAATCAACAACAAAAAAACCTAGCTATTTTGTCATATTATAGGCTGCCAAGATTCTTCGACTGCCAAAGTAAGCATGTATTTATTTAATTTATACAATTTGGTGTCACTCATCATTAGGCTCTAGTTACATACGACACAAACAAATAGGTGTACACTTAATAATGATTGAATGTTCGTGGAACGCAATAATCGCCCTCGAGCCGGTAGAGGAAGAAGTATTCCTATGCCCTACACCTAAGGTGTAAAATTGCTTGTGGAATTTAGTAAAATTTGATACTGTAAATAGGAGTCTAGGGGAACAGAGTATTAGCGCTGGCTTATGGCACTGTATTAATTTTGAACCGTTGTAACTTAGCCGGTGACAGAGCTAAGACACCAACACATAATTCACTTTGTAACGCAAATGAAACGGCCCCTTAATTTAGTGTTATAATTTAGCAAATTCCTTTACAATCCGCACTGTGTGTTTGGCGGCGAATGTGTTTGAATTATTCAAACTATTAAATGGCTCGAATTCAACAATAACGATATGACATTTTGATAGTGGTGTTTGGTATCTGGAACATTATGGCCTTACCTTTTCGATATTTTAAAGGTTATGCTGTTTTGCCGTAAAACGTCTACTTTTGCCACAGGACAGACTACGCCTAGTGTGGGGCCTAGAAATGTATGATATTCGTAAGAATGATTACGGAAATAAAGATTTTTATTTTTATTATTATTTATTATTATGACATAGGAATCGATTCGTTAACAGAGTTTTTTTATTATTTGAAACTTTATTCCACAACACAATTGTCGAAAAATATGAGGGTTTCCATTTCGTAACAACTGCGATCACTTTACTAGGAACATCAAACATACAACCGTTTTTATGCGACTGGTGTAATGTGTTTAGGGTTAATGTATGTAGGTATGTGAGTTTCCTTATTTTACAAACTTTTTTAAAAAATATAAAAACAAAAGGGTTAAGGCTAATAAAAAAACAAAACAACTTCCTTAGATAGGCACTTATAAAAAATGCGGCGCAAATAGGAAAATTGAAGGATATTTTTAGATAACAAAACGAATAAGTACCTTTGTGCACATTATTGTCTTCACACTCATATCATTTATTTAAACTCAGTCCACTTAGTCTCAGCCGGTACATTTACTTTTCCCTGGCAAGTAGAACTTGTGTTGAAGTACTTGCCGTTAGTCGTAGGTACTCGTAAGTTGGAACAGTAAGTGAGTTCACCTAGGCTAATCCGGTTATCTGTAAGGCACACAGAATAGATCAGCGGTGGGGTAAACTTAACTAGTAGCAGGTAACTTGAGGCCAAGTGTCCCAGACGAAATTCTGAAGCAACTACGTAGTACGACTGGAAATGCGCGACGAGAAGGTATCAAAAATATATTTGAGGGCCGTTAAATAAATCCCCAAACTTCTTAATTATTGATGGAGTTTATTAGCTACTCTCGATCACAGAGAGTCTACATATACTTATGGTGATTCATTTAGGCTAAAAAGATCAATATTATAGAGCGGGCTAGGAAAAAGCTTTAAGAAGATGAGCACTCACTGTCAGACTGGATCTCGTATGCCCGTTTGCACTAAACTCGGGTTGAGCGTGTCATAGATAAGATACATCTTAGCTTAGAAACAGTCTAAAACAGCCGAGCTAAAATTTTTGTTTGCACTGACAGACTACGTCGTAAATTAGTCATCACCTTGCTAAAAGAATGAATGAATGAATTCAAATATTAATTGTTTATGGATTTTAAACCTGGCGAGGTAAAGTAGGTCACTGGATATTTTTTTGGTTGAAACTTCTCATTGATTCCTTCGTAAGTTAAAAGGAGACAAAAGCTAAGGCGTTGTCTATTTTAATTGGTAGGAGTAATTCACCGAGAAAAGAAAAAGTCAACTGAGCTCAACTGTCAGGAAAAACATAAATACAGTGCGCAACCTTTTCTGTTCCGGTGGCCAAAACTAGAACTAACGAGTTTTGTTTTTAATGTCATTTTGCTAATACTTTCATGTTTTGCTGCTAAACATAAGCGCCGCTGTCATGGGAACAGAAAAGATTGTCGATCTGTAATGTTTTTTTGAAATAAATGATGAATGACGTATGTCACATGTGTTGTGTCTCTATCTAGCAAACAAGAATACAAAAGCCACAAGCTTTTCTGTTCCGGTGACAGCCGTGACACAGGAGTCACTTGCAATACGAAATTAGCTGTCAAAATTGACTGTCGTATGAAAACTGTTTTAGTTCCAAAGATAATCACCGGAACAGAAAAGCTTGTCGCACTACTCTTTGCTCACAATGCCACAGACAATAATCACTGATATAGGTATTTCTTAAGCCTTAGGCGCCCGTAAGTTAAGAATAGCCAAAAGTGCATTTAAGAATGTCCTAAGGTTAGTGCAAAGCAATTTTTTGTTAAGAATGTCTTAAGTTAGCTAGGAAAAGACTTAGGCGATTTTTAAGTTTAGTGCAAACGGGTGGTAGTGATTTAGGTTAAGCTATTTATGTTCACGATTTTTTACTCAATATTACAAAAGTACAAGGAACAACTACGTTGCAGGGTACTAGGTACTACTACAAAGTTGAAATAAAACAACCTGATTTACGCACGTATTATAAACTAGCGGCAGCCCGCGGTTTCACCCGCGTGGTTCCCGTTCCCGTGGGAATATCGGGATAAAAAGTAGCCTAAGTTACTCCTTATTACATCCGCTACCTGCCAGTGAAAGTCCCGTCAAAATCGGTCCAGCCGTTTCAGAGATTAGCCGGAACAAACAGACAGACAGACAGATAGACAGACAGGCAGACAAAAATTGTAAAAAATGATATTTTGGTATATGTAACGTATATACATAATTATGCATGTAGTAAAAAGCAGTTATTTTAATATTACAACCAGACACTCCTATTTTATTTATTTGTATGTATAGATTTAACACTTGGAAAGGAAAGTTATTGTATAATATTAGAATATTATATTAGAACATAATGTTTTGATGATTAAGTTTTAATAAAAAAATCATTTAAATGGTCTGAAGTTCTTTTTTGTTTTATTGTTTTCGTTGACTAGGCTAAGTAAAAAAAATTAACTGACTACGTTGACATGACTTTACTGTACATTTTCGCAATTTCCCATGTTCATTGCTCTATAATTTTTAAATTATTATCAATATATCATAGTTATTAAGTCAGTTTCAAAAATAGAGTATGTCGTTATGCTAAACATGTAAAAAAAGAATAATTAAACACGTGTCTTAAATTTATATAAATGCTTCAATGTAACAGATTTTTTTTTAAATCTTAGGCAGTTGTCTGATCATATCTTTAAAGTTTCGTTGAATTCGGAGGGCACATGTCCAAGAAATCCCCAAAATTCTTTGTATGATAATTCCATCTTCCTACAATTGCTCCATAGAAAACGCCAATAAATTCCAACTTCCTACGCCAATTTCATAAGTAAAAATATATTTACGTGGATACAAATCATAGTATTATACGTCAGTTTCATCGCATAAACCGGTATTATTTTTACTGACTAAAAAAAATAAGGATATTTAAGTACACCCAGGGACCACTTCTTACTTCTTTTCGTGTTGCTGGTACTTACCTCGCCATGCTCACGCAGACCCTTTTACTATTTAGATATGTTTAAACCATAGTAGTACAATGGATAAGCAATTGGGATAGGGGCTGCAAGCTAACGGTGAGACGTCAGCAACACGAAAAGAAGTAAGAGGTGGTTTACCGAATTTGTCCCTGGTTGTCCCTACCTATTTTGAAACGATTGTAAAACAAATATTGCTTTTATACAACAGCAACCATTTTTATTTCTCTTACATTTACAAGTTCGGCAGCGCTTAATTGTTTAGTTTTTATTTAAGTCAGGGGCACGGCAGTGCTCCAGCCAAGTCTAGCGCGAAGCAAACGGTGCCGTACTATCCCTTTCTGAAACCATTTCAGCGTATGTACAAGCCTCTATTTGAGAACCTTTGGATAGGTTTAGAACGCTGAAATTATGGTCATTCAAGTTTGTGGCTCGTTTATTTCCGAAGTTTGAAAGCAAAGTTGTGCTAATCCGACACTGACTCACTGATTGATTGACTCACTGACTAACTGACTCACTGATCATCAAAATAGAACTAGAACTTCCCATAAACCTAAAGAACTGTAATTTGGTTCAGGGGTAGGGTTTAATGTCCAAATAAAGGGAAAACTATGTAAACTAGGGTCATGGAAGACCTGATTACCTGATGACCCTAAAGAGAAACCAGCAAAACTATTAGAGTTATTGGCATGCTGTTTTCACAAAATGTATTCAGTGTGGTTGGACCTCTAGTATGTCAGGGATTTATGGCACCCATAACAGTCTACTTTTCATTTTGAATATGAGGAAATTAAAAATAAACAGAAATAATTTAAAAACATATTTTTTGTTCATTTTTTCTATTTTAGGGAAGGCAAGGGAAACTAAGTCCATACAACCTTGTTTGGTGTTTGACCCGTACTCTATTTAATGGCCTGATTTTTAATGTAACAAATAACTTATTTGGTTTAATCTGTTTCTAAAAACGCATTCTGACGACCGATTTGGCGCAGGGGTAGGATACCCACCTTCTGCGCCAGAGGTCTCGGGTTCGATTCCCGAACAAGACAAATATTTATGTGCATGAACATGTCTATTTGTCTTGGTCTGGGTGTTTACTATGTATATTAAGTATGTATTTACAAACAAAAAGTATTTAAGTATATATTTATCCGTTATCAAGTTTTCCATGATACAGTTTCTGTGCACTTGTGTTTCTTAAATCTGTGCCTTTGCCTACATACCTTTGGTATATAAATGTCCAAAGAGATACTTATAGATACACATTTCGACATGACCCCTCCTATTCCTTCATTTTCATTACGGCCCTAGGGCCGCAACATAGCAGTTTCAACCCGCATTTTAGGCAAGTAGTTTCAGAATATACTGCAAGTAGTTTCTGAATGTACTTTCAGAATATGAAACATGAAAATAATATTTATATAAAAAATTGGACTAAAATATACTTTTTTATACAAGCTAATCCAAAAGGTCTATAAATTCGTATTTCAGTGCTTAATACACAAAGTATTCATGGAAATATTTATACACGTACTGAAATAAATGTTTTATTAAATAAAAATTTATGCAGAACACTTTTAAATAAAGTAATCGAGTACACTAAATATTACGTAAACGTAAAATGGAACCTCTCATACGTAGCTCAAGTTCTAAAGTTCCCCAGTTTCATTATTGCTCCTGTAGACAACAACAGGCAGCAGCACGTGAAATTACCAACAAAAAGGGAAGCAGAAAATCGCGCAGCACTCGGCCGACTCGGTTCGCGAACTACATTACAGTTTACATAAAAACATCGTGTTGAACGACAACGGGGCATCAACTTTCCCAGCGAAGACATAAGCGAAATTGAATTACACATATTGAAAAAGAAATGTGTAGCTTCTTAGTAGGCGTGGTTTCAGACTCCTCCTACAAAGCGAAACGCGCATGAATCGCGAGAGATCGCTTGAAAGTCGCGCGCCCGATTCGAGTGCCGTGTGAGAAAGTCAGTGCTACCCGAACCGCGGGCCGAATCTGTGCTCGGATTTCCCACAACTTTCGATATCGAGTCTGTTGTACGTTGTAGCAGAACTTTTGTGACTTTTACTCAACTTTATTGCATGCAGTGAGCACTATGACGATGAAATAAATTAATTTGTGACCAAAGTTCCGAGAGTGCAACTTGTTCTGTGCTGTGGAGATGATGTGGACCACGAATTGTTTATAAAATATTAATGATTATGAATGTTAAGTGACTTTTTTGTCTGGTGAGTGAGTATATTGCAGTAAAGAGCTATTTAAAAATATTAAAAGATTTTATTTCCTTTGTATATCGATTACAAAATAAAATAAAGTATTTGGACACACTTAGCCTATTCTAACTTCAATTACACTTCTTTAGTTAACTTTAAAATTTTATTAAATATTGGATCGTTCTAACTAATTAAGACAAGAAGTTATAATTAGAAAGAGGTAATGGGATTTTTTTATTTTACTCTAGGTAATTTTTAAGTAAGTACATATTATTTTATTAATATTTAATTTTCTAAAATGCTTATGTATAATATGGTCAAAATAAGATTTTAATAACAGATTTCTAATTTACAAGCATCTACTATATTTAGTTCTTCCATAATATTCAATAGTTTAACATCTGAAGTTATTACCACAACAATCAAAAGCGTACATGTTCACTTCTTTAAAACTGTTATTTCATAGTTTATTTTTTTACCAACGAAATATAAAACAAGGGCCCTGTTTTCTTTTTTAAATATCACAGACGGAAATCATCTATCGTCACTTTACTACGAAAATCAATACATCCAGGTAGATTTTAAATTAATTAGACCTTATGCTACAAAAATGCGTTTTGACAGCAAGGCGTCAAAATCTTTTTGTGCGCATATTGAGCATTTTATTTTGTGCTAATACAGCGTATTCTATCTCTACTTCAATTTCATCTAGAAGTTAAGCCGTTCCGCCATGTTTGAGTAAGTATAAAACATCCAAACTTTCGCATCTATAATATTACTAGCTCTTCCGCGCGTTTCTACCCGCGTGGTAGGTACCTATTCCCGTAGAATTATTTTGATCAAAGTAGTTTGTCATCAAAATCCATTTAGTAGTTGTTGCGTGAAAGTATAACAAACATACATACATCCTTACAAGCCTACGTATTTATAATTAACTCCTTTGCAGAAAAAACAGCCTCTTGCATTTTAGGTTCTAATATAAAATTGTAAAGTTTTTATAATTTTATATCATTCATGTATGCAGATACAAAACTATACCACAGAAAAAGTTATATCCAATAATGGCTAAAGAAAATTATACTGAAAATCCATGTAATGTAATACTAGCCTTTGCAATGCTATTTTATTCTAAAACTTGAGCTCCGCCCGCGACTTCGCGTGGAATTGTCATATACCTACACCCCCTTTTTTACCGTCTTAAAGGGAATTTCCAAAAATCCTCTCATAATGCTCCCCTGGACTTCCCAAGAATCATACATGAATTTTAGCTTCTTGTGCCTTGCAGTTTTGGCTGTGCGTTGTCTGTCAGTCAATAACGGAAGTGTTTTCAACTCTACTAACATATAAAAACGGCTTATCTCGTTTATATGTTTTATTTATTTTAACTTAATTATAAACATTTTGAGAAGCACGTGGTGAAGGCAGTGATTAGCGCGTTGGCCTGCGATCATTGAAGCTTAGCAACTTTCGCAATGGTCGGTTGACGAGTGGGTGACCAAAACCTTCATTAAAGTCATGACCCAATCTTCTTATCCATCCATAAGGAAGGCCTATGCCTTAACATCAAAACGTTTTATGGTGCGGTGATGGAAATTATTCCAAAATCGCAAAATAGTAGGTATCTCAAATATTTCCTATGACTGTGAATAGAATAACATTCCAAATTAACACAAAGTTCAGGTGAACAAATGATCTTCTCTATAATAAGAACTAGTAACACTGCTAACTTTTGTCGTTCGAACTTCGTTTGGTAGTCAAATGAGAATCGAGCGAAATTTTGAGAACCATTGCGCCTCCCTGTGTTTATTTATACTTATCTCAGTGAAATGTCGCCATCTTTACGACTTTTATTGTGCTACGTAACTCGACTTTTATAAGGGTTCCGGTTTTATTCGAGCGCCCAAATGCTAGTATGGATCAACAAAAAAGTGTACTCAAATCTTACCTTAATCTTTTTCACACTCTTTTGAGTATAAGTCCCTATGCTTTTATGGCAGGTAACATTTTATTGAATATCAGTTTTCATATGACTGTTAAAATATTGGTACTCCATACAGTCAAAGTCAAAATATTTTATTCATATAGGTACCTAGATTAAATAAAATTAATGCTTATGCAGTGCAGTGCATGTTTTATTGAAAACACATGAAGTCATCACATCAGCTATTTAGCGCCCCCACTGCTGGGGAAATGGCCTTCCTTATGGATGGATAAGGAGAACGGGCCATGACCCACTACGCGGGCCCAGTGCGGATTAGTGTGTATTAACGACTACAAATGTCGCCGGGACCAACGGCTTAACGTACCTTCCGAAGCACGGAGAAGCTCGAGATGTTTTTGGTCACCCATACCGTAATCGACCATTGCGAAAGTTGCTTAACCTCAACGATCGCAGGCCGGTCGCGCTAACCAGCCAGTCAGCTGAACTTAATTTTTTTTATTAGTATTGAATAGAGAAGATACATACATAATAACATAACGTCCACTTGACAATTCAGTTAACTCAAGTACCTTTAAAAAACAAATGTTGATTTTTTGCGATAATATGCAAAGTCACATAGTGAAATAAAATATTTACTTATAGTACAGTCAGCATCAAAAGTAGCTTAGCATATGAAATTTTCAAAATATTGTTACGGTTGAAATGACCAGAGTTGTCTATAGCTTTTGAGTCAAAAGTACATGACCGTCACTAACTACTAAATAAACTAAAACATAAATTACAAAAATAGATAACTTCAGAGAAGTTATAATTATTTGATTGTGTGTCATTTCATAAATATCTGACATGTTACTGTTTCTTAAGTAACTGAAATAAATTTGTGAAAACTCTTTGGAATGTATCCAAATAAATAATTGTTCTAAAATTAAAAGTTTTTTTTTTTCAATTTGATTTTCTTGCGGTGACATAGTTGACATTCACGCATAAGTTCCAATCTTATGAGGAGGGCTACCATGAAAATAGAACTTCGAAAAAGCTGTCTTCAAAAGATATCGTATCGCCGTCTTTGTTCATACGTATTTGAGCGTCAGAGATGGCGACATGATCGTCAGATCGAGCCGTATTTTCGTCGTTTGATTTTCGTGATAGCCCCCCCTAAAATCTAAGTATGGGTTTCTGTCTAGCCACAAATGATAATATGCAAAGCGTCAAATACTTTCATTCTCTTGTGAGTTTTTGCACTTTTCGCTAATTTTGAAATTATATTGTTTACGATTATTTTGGAAAATGTAAGGTAATATACTTTTGCATTATTGCCTTAACCATCTAATATGAACACAAAAAATGTCATATAATTCTGAAATATTAAATGATGAGTATGTTTAGACACTTACACGTGACTATTACTTTTGCCACCTTGTTTTTGATCAGTTACTTTTGATGCTGACTGTACCTATATTGAAGCAAAGTTTTTCTAAGTTCATATTTTATATCACTGTTTCTTGTCGGTGCACGACCACAGAAATGTCGATGTAGTTCGTTATATACATTCATATATCATTATAGAATATTTCAGTAGTTCTCTTATTTTAGTTTGCGTTCGGCCGAGTGTACTCTAATGATGTATGTAAGTGGCATGATCGGAAATAATTGCAAAGGAAATTTTTCAGCCATTTTAGCTATTGGCTTATATATCAACGCTCCGCTACGCTTCGCTACGCTTTAGCTGTTGGCAAAAAATCAACGTTAGAGACTATATTGTTGGCTTAAATTTACTGAAATATCAAGAAGACGTTAAGAATTGAATGTTCCTTTCCTTTTCGGTAAGTTAAAAATATTAAAAATAATGTTAATGTTTCAAATTGAATTGAGTAAAGATAATTTTGATTAATTCATGTTTTAAGTTTATGAATAAAAGAATACCAATGTTAACTGAGTGATGCTGAAAACAATATTCAACAATGCTAAAAAAAGCATAGGGACTTTTGAGGGTGTAAAAAAGATGAAGGTAAGATTTTAGTACACGTTTTTGTTGATCGTGTTTGCGATTGCTCTAGTATAATATTATGCTTTTTTTTCTTAGTTCACGTTAGTTCCCAGTTTTGTATCAATGTTTCTAGGCGATGCACAACCAAAGATATTAATGTAGTTGGTTATCGGAATATTTCAGTAGTTCTCTTATTTTACTTTGCGTTCGACCGAGTGTCTCTTGATGCTTGTAAGTGGCATGATCGGAAATTGGAATGGAAATATTTCTAACCATTTCACTTTGCACCTTGTGATTTGTGCTTTAAAATTTAATGTAATTAAAGCGCAGAGACAGACTAGAGAAATAGAAGTAATAGAGGTGCCTAGTTAGAAAAAAATAATATTGAACTTATGTTTTTTAATTGCGTAATGAATGATATAATTTTATTTAGTATAATTTCATTTCAATAAAGTTCATGAATATGACATAATAAACGTTAGTCGTAACAACAATTCAACTAAATTCATTTTACATAATGTCTATTTCCTATAATCATCATTTTATTAAATATCATTTAACATAACGCTCATTTTATATAAAACATATTTGCTATAACGATCATTTGATATAATTTTGTTTCATAGAATCATCAATTAGTCAATTAAATGTATAGAGAAAGCAAAGGAGCAGGGGGTATGGGGGGCACAGCGCGAAGCCCCCCGCCATAATAAGCCACAACGGTGGCAAAACAATTGATGATAGGTTAGGTTAGGTTAGAACTGTAAATAAATCAAAGCGCGAGCCGAGCGAACGAAGCGAGCGTGTCTTGGCAGCGGCCGGCGAAGCACCAGGAATAGTTATTCGTTAATTATACGAAATTAACGTTATATGAAATGATTTTATGTGACACTAGCTGTGACCGCGTCTTCATCTGCGTGGAATAGTGACTTGCGGCAGAAATTTTAATTTTTTAGGCTGATAAGCTTTTTTTTTATTTATTTAATATATATTAGTTCAGCGCTATGACACATAATATCACATTGAAAATTATATCACACAACCGCGTTTTCTCCCACGTGTACTACACGATGTTATCCCAATGGAAAGTGATATTTTTCCGGGATAAAAATTAGCCTATATCACTTTCTAGCTCCTAAACTACCCACGTACTATAAAACAAGTCGATCTGTTGCTCCGTTTTGTCGTGAAAGACGGACATACAAACAAACACACTTTCACATTTATAATATTAGTATAGATTGTATGTCATAAGAAAATACTGATCACGCTGAACAACTTCTCTAAAGATGCCATATTTGTATTTCTTATAGTTAAGCTGGGCTGCTAGGGTTCCACATCAGGTGTACCAGACCTTCAAACTTTGTACGTCAATAGAAAGTGCTCATCAGGTGTAACAATTTCCCTTAAGACAGTGTTTTTATATCTCTCATAGTTTGGCTAGACTGCTATGGTTCCACATCAGATATTGCGATCTACAAAATAAATTATAGCCTATATTATGTTGGCGAGAACCAATAGCTGTATAACAAAAAAGATTCATCAAAGTCCGTTCAGTAGTTTTTGCGTGAAATGCGGACCACAGACATACAGACAGACAAAAATTTCAAAAATTGTATGTTTGGTATCTGTTTCGTGTAAGAAGACCCCTGGAGATATTTTTTTCTATTTCTTTTTATTGTACAGAATTGGGTATTTGACTGTTGTTTAAATGTAGATATTTAATTATGACAATCAGAACTATAACATTATTGATTATCAAATGTGAAAAGGGAAATTCAGTTTGTATTAAAACAAGCTAATATGAGCTACTTAAATTGTGACGAGCTATCTCTTTCTAAAACGAAATTTTCTATGGCGAGAGTATGGCGCTATAGAAATGTGACGTCATATTTCTATAGCGCTCTCCTTGTCAAATTAAAAAGTTTGATGCTCTATATCGCTGAAAATATGCAAGATATTTGAAAATAAATACCTATGTTGTGTTCCTACTACATCAATAAACATTATATGTCAATAAAAAAATTCAGTCAAGTACCCAATTGGATCGTTTACAGTTTTATTATGAGTATAGATATAGATAATTATTATGTGGTTTAAGCATTATACAATGTAAGTGTTATAGTAAAGGTTTATTATATGAAACGTTTTATATTAAATTTTCATTATACGGTTTAAAGTTATATATTTTGAATTTATATCATTCGTTAATTATACCAAATGAACGTTATATGAAATGATTTTATGTAATGTGTTGTTATATTTAATGAGTATTATACGATTTATGTTATTATGTCAAATATTACACACCCAAGTTTTTTGTATCATGATTTCGTCGTTATTTTAATGTTATATGCTTCTGCAGCATTAACTTTGCAGTTTCTCTTAATAAGTTTGTATGTCTGTAGGTAGGTACTTTTTAAAATAATTATTAATAAATCGGTTGTCCTTTTCGCCCTAATTTTGCTCGTTTAAACCAAAATATTCTCTTTAACTTCAGAATGACCATTCAAAATGAATACCTTAGTATCTTTACTTGCCAAAAACACCTGAACGAAAATATAAAAGATAATTTGATTATTTTGTCATAAATTAAACCAAAGCGACAACGTTTCAGGTTATATCGTTCAAAATAGCGAGACCAGTCTCCAGGGGTTCAAACTTGAATAAAGTTTTTGTTGTTGTAATTAATAATAGTCAATAAGGCTATTGAAGTGCAATAAAGAGTATAATAAGGCTTATTTTCATTAGTCGATAGGACTCTTATGTGGAATGCTAGAGATATCTGTAACATATACCATAGGGTCCACATATTGGGTGATTTTTTCATATCATTTGACGATAACCTGACTCCCACTGTGGTGTATCCCCGCTTGTGGTTTATCGGCCAAGTTATCGACTTAAACCTTTCACTAGTCGTTTCCTCGCCAGTGAGGAGTGCCCCTATGGTGTATAACGACCAAGTTATCGATGAGCGAAAATGAGCCTTCAACTTAGCAAACCCCTTAAAATGTGCTCATTCTAATAATGATGTCTTAACACTACACACTAGGTTTTGAAAGCTAAATAGTTTAAAATAATTTCATAAAACTAATAGTTGAAGAATATTTTTGAATTAATATCTTACACAATGAACTATTTATCGTTATTCTTTGTTTGATGTAACTAACAGGCAGAATAAATTATCTAGCTGAAGTAATTTAAATTATTGACCATTCTCAAAGTAAATTAAACCGCACGGTAAATAAAAGTTTTACGACTTTGTACCCCATAAACACGACCTCTGTTCTAGAAAGGAAGTACACTCGAGGTATAATTTAATTCACTTAATTGCCCCATGAGCAACTATTATTTAAATTAAAACAAATACTTCGCAAAATGAAGTACCTAGGTACTTACAATATTTTAATTATTTACATCCCTTCTCTCGCCGATCGCGAAATTAAACGGAAGATTCGGTTTAAAGTCAATAGATAGATATATATTTTTATAAGTTGTTCATTAACTTAAAAGCTCCTCGAAAGCTTAACAAGAAGCTTCGTCAGGTTTACAAAATGCGGGCAACATAATTTAATATTCCATTCATTTTCTGTATGAATTTCTGTGTACGGTAATTTTTAAGAGCTTTAATGAAAAGCAGCGAGTCTTTTTTATTACTTTTTGCCTTATTTGAGAATTCTTTACTGAGAAATGTGTAAAAGAACTTTAGGGGTAGATGTTTTGTTGGCTGACAATTAGAATAGGTTATTTTTTTCATAAGCTGGTTTTCTGAGAAATTATTTATTTTCGTTTATTTATCTGTGTATTACGGATATGGATATTGCCACTCACTTATTAGCTATGCAATAACGATATGGGGTAGTTCCTCACAGGTCAAACGTGTTCTTGTTTGCCAAAAGAGATCCATTAGAGTAATAGATGGTCTACAGAGGTTGGCATCAGCTCGAGCGCACTTTGCAAAGGACCGAATCATGACTGTTTCATCATGTCAGCCGAACGACGCCCACTGCTGGGCATAGGCCTCCCCCAAGGATCTCCACAACGATCGGTCCTGCGCTGCCCGCATCCAGCGGCTTCCCGCGACCTTGACCAGATCGTCGGTCCACCTTGTAGGGGGCCTGCCCACGGAACGTCGTCCGGCACGCGGTCGCCATTCGAGAACCTTAACTATTAATGTCTTATGACTGTTTAATTTATTCATATTTAGGTCATTGTTTCATATTCATGCAAATTAAGACAAATTTCCGCGAAAAAAAGATGTTCACCACTACAATACTAGAAATAAAGATATATATTAATTATTCCTAAAGTAAGGTTAAAAAAGTCTTTAATTTAGGTGTAAATTCGAAAATTAAATTATATAATAAATTACCTGCTTTTATAACGGAACTGCCTGTTGAGGCATTTAAGCATAAAATTAAGGATTTTTTAGAGAGACACCAATTTAATAGTCTCTTGGAATTCATGAATTGTTCATTTTGTGATATCTCAATGTTACTTTTATTTATACGTAAGTGCAATTTGAATTTTTTATGATGTTATTTTTTTTTTATTTTTGTTGTACTTTATTTAATTACTAAGTAATCATTGTAATTTCTGGACTTGCCTAAGTTGTGCTATGTAACAAAGAAAGGGTGAATAAATGAATTGCAATTGAAATATATCTTAGTCTAGAAATCTTTTCATCTCACTTGGTCATAAGGATTTATTGCCTATAATGAGAGTATTGCTTATAAAAAATTAAAAATATGAGGGATTCCGAAGGGATTCCGAATAAGTACCTATATACCTAGAGGTACCCAATAGCACTAATCCGTAAATAATAATGCATTTAGTATTATTGTCATTTTTCTAAAGATCCTAAAAAAACTGTATAATATGTAAGTAGACCAGTTAGTTATATTTAGTAGCTATTACTAAATATATTATTTAAGCTTCTGATGAAATTCCGTACCTAAGCTCCAACGATGATTCCAAATCGAATATTTTTTATTAATATTGAACCTTATAGTTAAGTATTCGAATTTACACTTGCGCCACTCCTGTGGAAACATGAGAAATCGTAAGCCCGGTCTATCATTTACGATACCAACTGGTATCATACTCCAATCGTGGTCACGAGTCGCCGAGTCGTATCTCCTACATTTGTATTGTATCTCTCACAGTATGCTACCGGTATCCGACATGTCATACAATGAAAATGGCTCGTCTCTGTGGCTGGTGTAGGATGTCAGACGTCTCTAAGTTTCGTAAGGTAAGACTGAGCTAAGATGTAGCATTCGGTAAGTTAACTACACTGACCCTATTACTAGAACCGCCTCTGTGGTCTGGTGGTACACACCACCGGTATCAAACGCAAAGGTCCCGGGTTCAATGACGTATGGGGGTACATATTGTATTCGGTTTGGTTGGTGGTAGGATTTGTTCAAACTCCGCCTGGCTAGCTACCACTCTTATCTAAGTCTGACGCCATAACAACGATGTTTTCAGCATTGTTGTGTTCCGACGGTTAGAGATAAGTTAACCAGTGCCTCTGTAATAGGGGGTTCCGGTAGCGCAGTAGTGCGCTTACTCCTTCAGCTTTATCATCACTTAACATCGTGTGATGAAGTTTAAGTACTACTCGTTCTGGATTTAATACAACAAACAATCAAACTCAACGTATACAAAATCGAGTGAAGGTCACCTAACCTGACGTCAATTGAAACAAAGGGCTGTGCTATGAACATGGGTTGCTATAAAACATCCATACTTCATCGCGAACACGTAGAATGACCGGAACACTAGTGAGATATTGTTATTGCAACTCTGACCGGCGTTTTTCACGACCCACACCTAACTTAACATTGCTAGGAAGTGATAAAAACCAATTACACCTTTTAAAAGTGATAAAGGTGATTTTTATTCCTTAAGACCTTATCTTAATAGTGTGAATAGTTAAATAGTTCGTGGTTAACTAGGGTTCTTCCTCTTGTTGAGTAATTTAAAGAGCACTGATATCAGCGAACTCATTCATTACCCTAACAACGGGTTAGAAGTGTTCCATAAATCACTTGGAATACTTATTCTCTGATTTATATTGAGCTGTAAATTTTCGATTGTTTATGCAACGGACGGCCGTTTGTGAATAATTTAAATACGATGCCAGTTTTATTACTGTGGAGAAAAAGGAAACTAAACTTTTTTATAGTCTTAATAAAAGTCATTAATAATATTGTTCATAAAGCCTTTAGTAATAATAAATAACGTTTTAACAATCACACCAATTATCTAAGCCCATGTAAATTTCACTAAGAAACTGTGTCATGGAAAAAATTATAACGAATAAACATATACTTAAATACTTTTGTTTGTAAATACCTACATACTTAATATTCATAGAAAACACCCAGACCAAGACAAATAAACATGTTCATGCACACAAATACTTGTCTTGTTTTGGGATCGAACCCGAGACCTCTGGCGTAGATGGCAGGTGGTATCCGTTCCCCTGCGCTTAATCGGTCGTCAATTACAAGAAATTATATTACTTGAATCTAAATAAGTGTAGAAAAATTTACCAAAATTTGTGTCTTCATATCATTATAACTTATATGGTTACTGTCATCGTTTTAATATTGTCAAATCTTCGACATGCATAGCATATGCATATGTCGTAGGAATATTGTCAAAGCCGTGATATTATAATTTTCTCGTTAAATTATGACTTAGACAGTACGAGACAGTATGCACACGGCTGCGAGCCTCGGAAGTCATACAGAACACGTGATAGGTTAGAAATTTAAGGCGATCGCGAAGCGCAGCGAAGCGATCGCCTTAATTTCGTGGTTATTTTTTTTGTATCAATACAACTTATGGATAGTTTAAAAAAAAAGTACCACGAAATTTAAGGGAATCGCTTCGCTGCGCTACGCGATTGCCTTAAATTTCTAACCTATCACGTGTTCTACAGGACTTCTGAGGAGTACTTACAGGACTTTTACGAGGCAAATTCGTGCTCGCAGCCGTGTGCATACTGTCTCGTACTGTCTATTCATAATTTAACGAGAAATTATAATTTCAATAGTGAAATTATAATATCACGGCTTTGCCAATATACCTACGACACATATACCGTCAATGATCGTCTTTGTCTTGCACTGTACAAATTGTACAATAAATGTTGCAGCAAATAAAATAAAAATTACAATCACACCAAAATTTTCCAAAATTAAGTTATAGATAATGTTAAACATTTTTAAATAGGTTTTTTGTTAATACATGTATAATGCACATAAAAACACCCAGACCAAGACAAATAGACTTGTTCATCATCATCATCATCATCAGCCATATGTCACCCACTGCACGACGCACGATACTTTACGCAGAAGGTGGTACCCATAAGTCGTCTTCAAATCAAATAACTCCATCGTCATCAATTTTTTTAAGCCTCAATTCGCTAACTTCATTTGTCCTACCTCTGAAGAGAACATTATCGTTATTGAGAAGAGTCTGAAGCGAGCTTAAGAATAACTAAAACCACGGCATGAAGTTACTAGAGTGCGTGCCAGATAAGTCAACAAAAACGAATACCATTTTTACCACAACCTTAGAACACAAAAAAATTATAACTAGCGCCAAAAACGCCCCAGTCGCGCGCAGAGTTATCTGGCACGGAATCTAGTCATGAACCGTCTGCATACACAACAAGCTAATGCTAAGCTAAGCTACACGTCATTAGCATTCAAACCCAAATCAGAGCCCACATAAAACAAATACTTAATCATAAATTACCAAATCTGGGGGCAGGGTAGTGCCCCCGCCAAGTCGAGGGGGAAGCAAACACTGCCGTACCATCCTTTTCTGGAACCATTTCAGCGTATTTTCAAGCCTCTATTTGAGGACCTTTGTATAGGTTTAGAACGCTGAAATTATCGTCATATGATAAACTATCAGCACACACTAAGACTTCAAAATTTCAAGTAGTAGCTCATTTATTTCCGAAGTTATATGAAAGCAAAGTTTTGCTAGTTCGACACTTACTCACTGACCCACTGACCATTAAAATAGAACTAGTACTTTCCATAAACCTAGAGACCTGAAATTTGGTACTGGAGTAGGGTTTAATGTCTACATTTAACCGCCTCTGTGGTCTAGTGGTTCATACCACCGATTTTAGACCCAGAGGTCCCGGGTTCGATTCCCAGTGGGGGTACATATTGTATTCGGTTTGGTTGGTGGTAGGACTTGTTCTTAGTCCGCCTGGCTAGCTACCACCATCTTATCTAAGTCTGACGCCATAACAATGATGTTTTCAGCATTATTGTGTTCCGGCAGTTAGAGATAAGATAGCCAGTTCCTCAGTTATTGACGATTCCGGGAGTAGTGCGCTTCCACCTTCAGCCTTATCACTATTTATCATCAGGTGCGATGAAGGCTAAGTGCTACCCCGTTGTGAATAAATAAATAAACATAAAGGGTAAACTTTGTAAACTAGAGTCATGGAAGACCATGACTACCTGATGTTCCTAAAGAGAAACCGTAACAGACCAGCAAAACTATTAGAGTTATTTGCATGCTGTCTTCACAAGATGTATTCAGTGTAGTTGGACCTTTCTTATGATATCCAAAAATTTAAGGTTTGGAGAATCTGGAGTATCTAATGAAGAACCCTCAGAGCTCATTTAAACTATGGGAGATATGTAAATGTCGCCTTTACAAAAGGCGTTCAGTGTGTTTAGCCCCTTCTATTGTTGTTAGAAAAGCTGAAGCTTTCTGCAAAAAGGATTGAAATCCCACCAAAAACATCCTGTAAAAAGACTAGCGAAATCTCGCTGGAGCTGCTTATTTCTCTATAAAAAGTGAAGGAATCTCTTAATAACGCCAAGCCACCTCTAATGTTCCTTACTGGAATTTATTTATTATCAAAGTTAGATTTTATGTGGCTTGGCCAAAGACTTGTGTCCACCATGCCGTAGTTATGCTCCAAGAATGTTCAACGGCCAAGTCACATAAAATCTGACTCTAAAAATAAACAAATTTTAGCAAGGAAGGAACATTTGAGTTGGTTGGCTTTACTAAGAGATTTCATCGCTTTTTGTACAGAAAGAAGCAGCTTGGCGAGCTTGCCTGGTTTTTCACATCATGTTTTTAGTGGGATAGTATTGATAACTACAAGTTTTACAACCGCAAGTAGCTGCAAGTAACAGCGTGATGTCTTTTTCCGTGGGAATAAGGCTAATAAATATACCTAAGTCTATCTAGCACTCTAAAATGGCAAAAAAAACTGAAAAAAAAATTAAAAAATCTTCAAAGAATACTTCTTACTCACAAACTATGCCTTGTTATATTGATGTAGTTAATTAAATAATACAGATGTAAAGGTGACATTACGCTATCCAAGTTTTTTAAACCTCTGGTAAGTAATAGCATGTACCATTTTGTTTTATTTTTCTTTTAAGAATACTATTTTAATATAGTTAATATTGAAATATAGCAACATTGCAAACGCAAACACACTGAACATTTTTCACGCACGTCCGCGCTTAATAGGCGATATACTAGCAATAAAAAATACAAAGCCTGTGAGATCTAGATTTATTGGACTCCCTTTCAACTATCGCTGGCATGCGACAATTGAATGGATAAAATATTGTCTAATCTACATTTATTTTAGTTCTCGTACATATTATTTTAATAGCTGATTCTAAGTTCGGATATAACTGTGGTGTTGTAATTTTAAGTATGACTTGCTTTTTTTTATCCACAACTTTGCTAGTGAGTATTACGCGATGTTTTCCCGCGAAAAAGCCAATATTTATGCTATTCTAGACTATAATCTATCTCTGTTCTAAATTTTATCCAGATTCGTTCAGTTGTTCTAGCGTGATGGAGTAATAAACATATATTCAAACTTAGTTAGATTAAGTGTGTTACAAACAACATTTTCGTGAAAATAATAAATGTTATTCAATTTATTGGCTTCCACTCAATCATTTGAATTTACAAGTTATTGAATAAGGTTAAGTTTTGAAAATGGAACAATAGAAAATTTGAATAATAAAAAAATTTCATTGTGAATGCAAATAAAAAGTAAAAGTAATTTAAAAGGTTTAGTTGGTTACTTGCTGAAAATATAGTTTTTTTTTTCAATTTTTGAAACAGTTGCTTAGTTACGACAATTTAATTATTAATGTAAAAATAAAACCCAGGAATTATAACATTATGTTTTTTAAAAAAAATGTTATGAAATAGATACAACCTATAGATTTCACTGGCGATAATGAAATGTTGCACCCGCTCCAGTTAATGTTGGGAACATTACACTCGAAGTTGTTGACCACTATGTTTACCTAGGACAGACGGTCCAGTTAGGTAAGTCCAACTTTGAGAAAGAGATCTCTCGTCGAATCCAGCTCGGATGGGCAGCGTTTGGGAAGCTCCGGCATATATTCGCGTCCGAAATACCTCAATGTCTCAAGACGAAAGTCTTTGACCAGTGTCTGTTGCCAGTAATGACCTATGGAAGTGAGACGTGGTCTTTTACTATGGGTCTCATAGACTAAGCTCCCGTTGTACTAAACCCTACCTCATAAGGTGGCAGCTCAAAAATGTAATGCAGTGATAGATACTACTTAGGAACACTGGATTTTAGTAGGTTGCCGTCGAATATCCTGGAAGAACTTCTATTTTTGTTCGTCTTCAAATCGCTATTTTGATCGAAAATTACATCATAAGGTGGCAGATCGAAACGTTTACGCATCGAAAGAGACACATTTGGACATAACAACCCGCATAGGTTGCCGGCCCAAACCCTGGCAGGTTTCAAGGTCAGCCAAGTTTTATGAGCCCCAAAAATGGGATAAATTACCTCATCAGGTGGCACGCTGAAACTGATGCAGATCGATTGCCCTAGACATGCCATTTATTAATATATAGGGTTGCCTGCCTTCAGCTTGGCAGTTTTTCTGGTCAGCCACCTCGAACAAAGTATTACAAAATCTTGGAATAACGAGAAATTCTTGAATAGATGCTATGGTTCAGGGTATAATTTAGTAAAAATCGTGATATCAACTTAAACTCGACGTACTAACAGACTTGCGTCTTATGGTGTTGAAATAATAGGGTAAATGTACCAGTTTTGGTCATTTCTCATAGGTACCTATATCTTTAAATATTGATGTTGCCTTTTACGTTCAACGTGATATTGGTAGTATAACGGGCAATTTTGTGCTGTATAACAATATTTATTATGTTCACTTCAAATCACAGGTGATGATTTTTATGAGTTGAGTTTATTTTTATGTTTTACTAGCTTTCTGCCCCGCGGCTTTTTCCGTGGTAAAATGTACCTACCATATGTGCTATTCTGGTATCTAAGCTATAACACAGTAACGTTTCATCCGGATCCGTTCTCTAGTTTTTGCTTGAAGACGTAAGAAACTAATGCAGATCGATTGCCTTAGACATGCCATGCAGTTTTTCTGGTTAGCCACCTCGAACAATTTATTACAAAATCTTAGAATAACAAAATTCTTGTATAGATGCTATGGTTCAGGGTATAATTTAGTGAAAATCGTGATATCAACTTAAAGTCGACGTACAGACTTGCGTCTTATGGTGTTGAAATAATAGGGTAAATGTACCAGTTTTGGTCAGCATATCTTCAAATATTGAAAAAAGTGATGTTGCCTTTTAAGTTCAACGTGATATAGTTAGCAAGCAATTTTGGTTTACAATTTATTATGCAGAAATAATATGAAATAATTAATCATTAATCAACTTTGTTTCAAAAATGGGAAACGTCCTGCAGCTATCTCTATCTATCCACACTAGGACAGTACGTTTAACTTTTTTTGATACTTATCTATATATTATTATATAAAACTCTTGCGTTACTGACTGACTGATAGACAACGCACAGCCGAAGCTACTGGGCGCAAGAAGCTGAAATTCGGCATGTATGTTCCTTGGGGAGTGAAAGGTAAGGAGTGGAAGGTGAGGAAGGAAAGCACTAAAAGAGGATTTTTAGAAATTACTCCTCTAAGGGGGTAAAAAGGGGGGTCCACACTGTTGTATGTTACTGGCTAATCAAAATTTGAATTTATATTTCTTTTACTTATATTGTATTCTGATTGACACTTCAATAAATAAAGTCAAATACAACACACACATACGAAGTCGCGAGTGGAGCGATAGTTATATAGGTATATACAAGAAGATGAATAGAATTGCATATTCACTTCATTTTTTTCAAAGTACACGTACAAACATAAAAGAAATACAAAGTTACTTACACACTATTTTAGGGTTCCGTGCCCAAAGGGTGTAAACGGGACCTTATTACTAAGACTCCGCTGTCCGTCTGCTCCAACATCGTCTGAGGGACTCCTCATCACCAACTGAAGCGAATTGGTCTCACCAGAACAAAACAAATAAGCCCAAACTTGAGGGGTTTCATAGTGGTCATTAGAAGTACCATTGGCTTCCTCCCTGCTCCAATATCAGACCCTCACCACCAAGTGCAGCGAATATGTCTCATCAGAACGAAACAAATGAGCCCAAACTCGAGGGGTTTCCTAGTGGTCATTAGAAGTACCATTGGCTTCCTTCCTGCTCCAACATCAGACCCTCACCAAGTGCAGCGAAATAGGTCTCATCAGAACGAAACAAATGAGCTCAAACTCGAGGGGTTTCCTAGTGGTCATTAAGAAGTGCCACTGGCTTCCTCCCTGCCCCATCATCAGGCCCTCACCAGCAAGTGTAGCGAATAGGTCTCATAAGCACGAAACAAATAAGCCCGAACTCGAGGGGCTTTCAAAGCAGCCATTGAAGAGTTCCATTGCCCACCTCTTGACTCCATCATCAGATCAGCTCGAAGGTATCAAATTATTAAATTGTCATTATATTTCTATAGACTTGCAAAGTTTCAAATCAATTCGACAATTAGAAGTAGGTTAAAATTGATTTCCAAGATTTTCTTACATTGTGACTTAGTTAGTTCCTTACATTGTATTGCAATGTAGACCTACTGTGCCTTTGTAGACCTGGAGAAGGCCTACGATCGAGTCGAAAGGAATGAGCTATGGAAGGTGTTGTCTGAATACGGATTGGAGAGCAATGGAGCAATGGCTCTTCAATTTGTTTTTAGACAGTTGTATGAAAGGCCTGAAAGAACGTGACTACGGAATTATGATGAAGGGGACCTAATTCAAGTGCCTCCTCTATGCTGACGACCAGGTAATACTTGCGTCTTCTGTGGGGGAGTTGTAGGAGATGTTGTCCGTTATGAATGATGATTTTGTGAGAAAAGGGATGAAAGTAAATGTATGTAAGATGAAAGTGATGGATTTTGAGTGAGATGAAGAAATGTCTGACTGTACGGTAATGATAAGTGGTCAGAAAGTGGAACAGGTGCGTTTGTATATTTGAGCAGTTTATTTACAAGGGATGGAAAGTGTGAGGAAGACATAGAAAGGCGAGTGAAGAAAGGGAATTCAGTGAACGGCGCTATACACTCAGTTATGAGTAGCCAAATCGTATCTGAAAAGGCGCGAATGGCTATTCATAACGGAGTGCTGGTGCCGACACTGATGTATGGAAGTGAGTATTGGGTATGGCAGAAAAAGAATGAAATCAGAATAAATGCAGTAGAGATGCGATCGTTGAGGAAAATATGTGGAGTTAAATTGAGTGATAGAGTGAGCAGTGATGTGATTCGTGAAAGGTGTGAGCTGAAAGATGATATAGTGACAAGAATTGAGAAAGGAATGCTACGGTGGTTTGGTCACTTAGAGAGGATGAATGAAAGGCAAATTACGAAAGAGATATATTGTGCGAATGTAAAAGGACTGGTTGCGCAAGGGCGTCCATGAAAAACCTACACGGACCAAATAGGAGGTGTACTAAAAAATACTGGTGTAAGCAGTGACAAAAATCGCCTGGCATGTATGAAAAGATTGATGGATGTGAATGAAGCGAAAGAAGTGTGCAAGGATCGTAGCAGGTGGCGATTCATAGTCTCTGCCTACCCCCGTGGGAAATAGGCGTGAGTATATGTATGTATGTATTGCAAATAACATTGTGTACATTTTATTGAAATTAATACACATTTTTCAAAATAGTGAAAACTGCTACAGTTTTATACGTGTATACATATGAAAGAAAAAATCAAAGTAATCATTGTTAAAATTGTAATGAAACTATATTGTTTACATTTTTGTGAAATCACATCGTTTACTAATTATTGTAATTCATAGTGGCTTCATATTTTTGCACATGAACGTGTAACCAAATGTCTGAAAACCTATTGTGATCATATTTTTGATTTTGAAAAATGTGTACTTTATTGCGAGAAACCGATGGTTATAAAGTATGTATTGATAAGATGACTATTTGTTATTGAAATTTTCAGTGTGTACATTTATTCGAAATTCTGTCCATGTATACATTTCATTGCACGTGACTGTACAAGTGGGTTGACACTTAGGAATGATTATTTGTTGAATGTGTCTCATAAAATATAATTGCGAAACTGTGTTTGTTTGTCTGTTTCTTACGTCTTCAAGCAAAAACTAGAGAACGGATCCGGATGAAACGTTACTGTGTTATAGCTTAGATACCAGAATAGTACATATGGTAGGTACATTTTACCACGGAAAAAGTCACGGGGCAGAAAGCTAGTAAAAACATAAAAAAAAATTCAAATCATAAAAATCATCACCTGTGATTTGAAGTGAACATAATAAATATTGTTATACAGCACGAAATTACCCGTTATACTTCCTATATCACGTTGACCGTAAAAGGCAACATCACTTTTTTCAATATTTAAAGATATAGGTACCTATGAGAAATGACCAAAACTGGTACATTTACCCTATTATTTCAACACCATAAGACGCAAGTCTGTTGGTACGTCGAGTTTAAGTTGATATCACGATTTTTACTAAATTATACCCTGAACCATAGCATCTATTCAAGAATTTCTCGTTATTCCAAGTTTTTGTAATACATTGTTCGAGGTGGCTGACCAGAAAAACTGCCAAGCTGAAGGCAGGCAACCCTATATATTAATGAATGGCATGTCTAGGGCAATCGATCTGCATCAGTTTCAGCGTGCCACCTGATGAGGTAATTTATACCATTTTTGGGGCTCATAAAACTTGGCTGACCTTGAAACCTGCCAGGGTTTGGGCCGGCAACCTATGCGGGTTGTTATGTCAAAATGTGTCTCTTTCGATGCGTAAACGTTTCGATCTGCCACCTTATGATGTAATTTTCGATCAAAATAGCGATTTGAAGATGAACAAAAATAGAAGTTCTTCCAGGATATTCGACGGCAACCTACTAAAATCCTGTAGTGTGTGCACCTCGCCTCATATAATATGTTATGATATATGCATTATTTAGCCAGTAATAAACGCAACATTGACCTATCAAGTCGTTTCAATTATTGTCTCCCGGGTCCCACATTGCATGGCGACCCTGCCAGTGCTGCCTTGTGGCAGCGCTGCGCTGAGATGGTTTTTATATAGAAATAATTTATAAAAGTTCCTGTGACTATGACACAATATAACTATATAAAGTGAAAGTGAAAATGACAAAAACAATACCAGAAACTATATTTTTATGCGACATTATTGTTGAAAAACCTATGTGCAAATAATTATCATGTGAAAAACTATTTTAGTGCCCTATAACTTACTTATATTAGGTTTTTTTATATTAAAGTACCTACACAAAGCTTAATCAGAATACTTTCTCTTGAAATTATGAACTGCAACTTCAAAAACAAAACAAAATGAACTATCGAAAAATTTTAAATGTGGATTAGTGAAAAATAAATTATCAGCGGGCTGATCTCGATACTCCGACCCGAGCGATGTGTGATTAAGCGAGTGATGAGCTGAGCGCCGGGAGACGATGGAGTCGGATGAGGAGGCAGCCGCGAGATGTCCAGACCAGGAAATTAGGCAAACTTGATTGTGTCGTGATCGATCGTCGTATAATCGTAAAGTTCAGTGCTAAATTAATTACTAATTAGTTCCTAACCAATTGAAATTCGTATTTTTTATTTGATTTTGTTACAGAAACGTAAATTTTATTAAGCTTTGCAAATTGATAACGCGTATTTTTGAAGCTCTTAGTGTATTTTAAAAAAATATATAATAAAGGGTAAAAGTGTAGGACTTTATAATTTTTTAAGAGTAAAATTTGTGTAATTCTTCTATTGAAAATGGAAAAGTGTAATTTCTAAAACAAATATTTCTGTATTTTTTTTTATAAGTAAGTACCTACTTACTGTTCTATTTTTACTATAGTGATATTTTTTAAAGCGTATATTAAATTTAAAATGATACATATACTTTTACTGAAATTAAAAAGGTAATAACTTTTATCAGAGAAGCGGAAGTAATTTAGCTCTTTCATTTTAATTTCTTGAAACTACACAATGTAGGTAACTGTTTAGCATTATTATTTTATAATCGGTTTATTGTATTTTTTTTTATTGTAATTTCTACAAAAATAAGAACAGTTGGTGACGACTAGTTTTGATATACCTATTTATCTTGTTAATAAATAATAACTTCACTCTAAAACGTTTCAAGTATTTTGTTGTGCGAACATTGATTATATGATATACTTATAACGAAAGCTTATTTATCTTATTTTAGTTTTTTTTTATTAATTTTTTTTAAGGATATTTTACACTGTTGGCAACTATTTTTTTTTATGAACCTTTAAAATGAATTTAATAGTTAAATAGAAGTTTGTTGATTTTGATTTTACGTAATGTACTAACCCGGATTGGTTATGTGTCTGATCTTTTATCATTTATTTTATATGCAGAAATATGTAATTACTTATTTTATTATAAGGTTTTTTTTCCTTGATTTTACTTTGAATATGAATCAGTTTATCATGCCATTATGGATTGCCTAGTATTAAAACTTAGTATTTTCTTTCTATTTTTTTCCTATAAGTAGTATAGTACTGAAAAACGTAATATTTATAAATTATAATTACTTAAACATAAATAACAAACAAACTTTTAACGTTAAAATCGTTTTTTGTCACATTAATAACTACGTCTTTATTTCAGTTACTTAGGTTTTTTTTTGCTGACCTAACAACACGTGCAGACTAACTGTGTGTGGCGTGCCGTAAATAGGTAAGTACCTATACGTATAACTTTAAGACAAAGTCAATTTACCGTATATATTTTCCATAATTCATTGAGAAAGTTTTATGTAGGTATATAAATAAATGACGACTATTGCTTCTGGTACGACATTATTTGAAAGTTACTATTTGTTCTTTAGTATTGACTGATTTTTATTTTACATTTTAGTGCCTTTATTTTGAATTTTTATGCAAATCTTTTCATATAGGTACTTACATAAGTACTAAAAATAAAATATAAGTATTGTAGTACATATTACATCTTTCATCATTCTTTATACAGCAATTTACTTATAATAGAAAATTTTCAATTGATATCTTTGTTTTTTTTTAAAGATTTTAGTTTAATTACTTATGACATTCATTTTTGTTTGATTTTATAGACTGACATTTACAGTTTGGTAAAATTAAGATACTTATCGAAAACTCAAGGCATATTTTAGACAGAATTCTTAATTGCTCTTGCAGTACTTTACTACTACATCAGTAGCTTTGTTTTAATTAAAGCAAAAACAATGGGTTTTTTTTTCAGGACTTACTAATTTGAATTACGGTTTTATCTAATGAGAACATGATCGAATTTATATGTTTATGATTGTTTTTCTTATTTACGTATTTTATCAAAAGTAAGAAGTATAGCTTGTATTATTTGGTATTTTACGGATTTTTTTTATGAAATAAAACAGTAGTAAGTATAAAAAAACATTTCCAGTTAAATTCTATTTTGTCGCAATTTATTTTAACAGTTCATTTAATTACTGTAAGTGACTCTAAAATTAAAGTTTAATCTAAAAAGAAAACAGTACATTATGCATTTTAAATGTTAACATTTATTTATATTAATTTGAAGTTATCTGAGTGTACTTATTCAATGTATGTTGTATGTATAATATTCACGCATCTTGAGTTTGTTGCAACTAACAAGTAAATAGGATTTATACTTACAATTTTATGAAAATACTCTTTGTCAATATTTTATTATTTTAGTTTATCCGTATAGATTTTATTTATTTAGTGAATTCATATTCTATCTATAAAAACTTCTAAAAACAAGTAAGAATCAAAGTAAAGTCTAATGTAAAAGAGTAATGTTTTGTTTAAATTTATTTAAAGATAGATTAAAGTTTCAATAATTGTTTGTTGTAATTTCAGTTGGAATGTCTAACGTATTAGGTATGGTCATCGTATTTCTTTATCGTTCCCATTTCCAGATGATAATGCTTAGCTTGCGTTAGTGGAAGCGAAGTAGTAACTTAATGCTTCTGTAAATAATGTTGCACAAGTCGTCGTTCTAGAAATGATGACTTTGCTTGTTTAAATAATATTACAAAATTATAATGTTATCTTAATAATGGGTATGTTTTTTTTTGTTTGAGAATAATAGATGTTTTTCTGGAGAGAAAGATTAATCATCATACTACCAGATTCTTTTTTTAATATTTTTTTTTTGTAATGTAGTCAATAAGTTTTGATAGAGTGATAGGGTTTTAAATGGATTGATTAGGATTAAGTTAGCTGTATTAAAAATCTTTTTGTAACGAGTAGTGTGCAATTAGGTACAGCATGAAAAGAAGTTAGGTATTGGGATAGTTTAAGTTAGCTGTATTAAAAATCTTTTTGTAACGAATTGTTTGCAATTAGGTACAGCACAAATGGAAGTTATGAATTGGAAATGTAGTTATATTTATGAATGGCTTGGGACCGATGTGTTTGTGTTTATTTAAGGTTGTAAGCGAATAATACAGTTTATAAGGTATCTTTCGCAATCGGACTGATCACCCGAGACCTTGGAATACTCTTGTAAACTCTAATATTCATATTTTGGTATTGTGTTTATTATGATTGGTTTGGTATGAAAGTTATGTGTTATATGCTCCAAATAAGGTACACGTGATGTTGTAATGGTACACGGAGGGTCATATCCTTCCATTCGATCATGGTGCGAACGAGCTTTCCTCCGTGAGATAAGTTGGAGTCCAAAAGAGGCTTAAAACTTGACCCCCAATGTAGGTTATGCGCATAACCCAAAATGGCACAAAGTTGTCCATTTTATATATAAATGTGTATAAATAAGAGTCGCGACTATAAATAAATAAATGAGTGTACCAAATAAAATAAATAAAAGGCCGGCGCCGAGCCATTTATTTTATGATAGGCAAAGTACCTATGTTATATTGTTGTGATAAGTGTACCAATGATGTATGAAGATATTATGAAGTAGTTATGAGCATGAGTATGGAATAAGTGTGGTTCAAAAGAAGTACTTACGTAATAAGTGGAGAATAATGAATTATTGATATGAATTTATTGAAAAGAAGAAAAGTTATTTAAAGCTAGATTTTGGTTAACTGAATAGAGAATTATTTAAAGAGTTGATTTTAAAGTTGAGAATATAAGTTAAAAGCGAAGTATAATTCATGAGTACCTATGTAAATTGGTAGTATGATGACGACATGACATTATGTGTAGAAAAAAAAGGGTTTAATAAGTAACTTTAACCAAAACAGTAATACAATGTTACGGAGATAGGATAAATATATTTCAACGTTTGTTTTGCTATTTTAAGAGCAATAAGTTAGTTTTATACAGTATTATTAAAATCGATGATCAACCCAATGACACCTAATTTTTTTTTTATGTTAGCAAAGTTAAATGTGTGTCTGTCTTATTTTTAAATAAATTTTCTTTTAATCAAAAAGTTTTCGTAACTATTAGTGCACAAACGTAGTAGGGTTGCCAACAGTGATACAAATAGTGTTAGATAAGTCGATTTGTTTAGTATAACTTTCTTGTGCCTAAGCAAGAATTTCATTTTTTGTTAATTAAGATGAAAGATTAGCATTGTAAGTTTTTTTTGTCTCTGTTGCTTCAAAATTTTTTAATAAATAAGAACCTATTATAGATATTAGGTCAATAATCATCAGATCTGATGATTTTGGTTCTGTGCTATACATGTGCGATTTTACCGATATGATATTGATAAGATTTTTATTGTTTTATTCTGTTTTGCGAAAAATTTTAAAGTTATTGTTTTGTTTCTGTGCTTTCATGAAAGTAAATATTTATAAAAACAATATGTTATAATTAAGCAAAAATCTATTAATGTTTTTTGTTCTGTCCGAACTTTGAGTATAATATTATTACTTAATTTAAGTTCTATTTTTTTTTCTCAAATTGTTTTACTATTTTCAAAATAAACTTGATGATAACAATAATAAAATAACTGTTGTGTACTTTAAAATCAATAATTGAATTAGTATAAAATATGTGTATGAGAAATTGGTTTTTGAACATACTTAAACTCCTTTAAGTAATATTTTTTTTAAATAAAAGTGTTTTTAGTGTAACTTACCTATCTAAAAAATATCAGACAGCTTTCAAAATGTATATTTAAAAAAATACTCTAAAGTTTTTATTGTAATAACAAAAACAAATGTATTTATTTTTCTTTTTCAAAAAAAACGGGGGAGGTGTAGTGTGTGCACCTCGCCTCATATAATATGTTATGATATATGCATTATTTAGCCAGTAATAAACGCAACATTGACCTATCAAGTCGTTTCAATTATTGTCTCCCGGGTCCCACATTGCAATCCAGTGTTCCTAAGTAGTATCTATCACTGCATTACATTTTTGAGCTGCCACCTTATGAGGTAGGGTTTCGTACAACGGGAGCTTAGTCTATCATAAGAAGGCTCAAAGTCACCCAGCGAGCAATGGAGAGAGCGATGCTTGGTATTTCCCTGCTCGATCGAATCAGAAATGATGAGATCCGCAGGAGAACTAAAACAACCGACATAGCTCGAAGGATTGCATCATTGAAGTGGCAGTGGGCGGGACACATAGCGCGGAGAACCGATGGCCGTTGGGGCGGAAAGGTTCTCGAATGGCGACCGCGTACCGGACGACGTTCCGTGGGCAGGCCCCCTACAAGGTGGACCGACGATCTGGTCAAGGTCGCGGGAAGCCGCTGGATGCGGGCAGCGCAGGACCGATCGTTGTGGAGATCCTTGGGGGAGGCCTATGCCCAGCAGTGGGCGTCGTTCGGCTGACATGATGATGATGATGAATGAAATGTATAAATAATCCACTGTACCCCTAAAACATTCAATTATTTTAATGGAATAACTACTAATACACATACCAATTGGTGCCTACAGAAAACAATTGCTTACATTCATTAACAAAATTGGAACACCTCTTCCGTAATCATTGAATTATTGCTGCATCGAAACAAACTTTAACGTCACCCAGTCATCCGTAAAATTTAAAATGGTAACACTCGCTTGCTTTTATAGTTTACCCGGCGAAAATAAATTTGCACCGTCAGCAGCCGTCGGGTGAAAATCAATAGCTGGCCAATATGTGCCTATCATTTTGACATCTAGAGTTGCGTGGGTTATGGAAAGGGTGTCTGTGATGCTGTGATGTTCGCCGCGTGTTGTATGACGTCCAGTTTTTGCGCGACACGGCGGCCCATTCATTAGCGTTGCGCCAGTACATGCTACGTTAATTACAGGACGCGTTCACTTCGGAATACTCAGTTTCGAGATTTGTCTGTTTTCGGCTTCAGTCATTATCGCGATGCATCGCTTCGTGTAGGTACTAATGGTTTATTAAAAATGTTTAAGAACGGATTGTTATAATAGAATAGATTTTCATCGTCCTCATCCTAGCTTTATCCCAAATATATTTAGGTCTGGGCAGTACGTCCTTCTCTTATACTCCACTCTGCTACCCGCCATATCCTCATTCACTCATTTTGCATTATAACATTACGCATACAATCTATCCATCTTTTAAGCGATCTTCCTCTCTCTGTCCTTCCATCCATCCACTTTCATGTCCATCACCTTTCTAGTAACATGCCTATCATCCCTTCTCATAACATGTTCATACCAAGCCTAATGTTTCCCTTTAACTTTTCTGCCACTAGTGCCACTTTTCAACTTCCTCTCACATAGGTACATACTCAGTTTTAATTTTGACCATTCGCTTTATTGCACACATTTATTTCAGAATTCTCATATCAATAATAAAAATAGATTTTATTGAAGAATTAAACTGGCATTCTAATTTGCTTGTATAATTTTATTGACGTCATGTAAATAAGATATGATAAATTCGTTAGCACCTACATAGAGCAGTGAAATATTGGCAAGACAGGTATTGTAACGAACCATGAAACGTGACAAGGGACAAGAAGATGTAATATTGTGTCAAAACGAGGTCTTTAGACCAAATTCACTAGAAATAGTGTTTTAATTTATTGAATTTTACAATGAACAGTTATAAGCGGCTTGTTCTTTAGGTTTGCCCCGTTATATAAAGTGGTGCTACGACAGACAAAATAAGACACAGACATAATTTTTTGGTGAAAACATACGCCATCAGTCAACTTAAAATACTTTATTCTATTTCTTTGCAGGTGTGACTCTCTGCGTAATAAACTAATCCTTCATCGGGAAACACTCGAAAAACTGAGAAAGGCTACGTAAAAATGGCTTTATGAGAACTAGTGTAGTATCATTTTGCAGTGTAATGTCAAAAAAAAAATCAAAAAATCAAAAATCAAAAATTTCTTTATTGTTTCCAGTAATTTAGCATTATTACAGGGGTTGGGCTCCTCCTTTGAAGTTTGATTAAACCTGTATTAGGAGGAGCCCGCTCTTTCATTTATTGTTTCATCTTGAAACTTAGAAACAAATTATAATAATTAAAACCTTATGAGTTACTTATTAGAAAACATTTCCTTAAGTATATTAAAGTGTGCATGAATATGTATGTATATATGTATGTGTATACGTGTGTACGGTCGTGTAAGTGTGTACGTTAGTTTGAGTAAGTTTTATGCGTAAATGTGTGGGTGTGAATGGGTGTTTGCGCGCTTGTGCATAATGTTACTGTATGAAATGATATCAAATTCTAATCAATATATAAATATATACAGACATATATATGCTTAACTATTTAATAGAGTAAATCGTATGTAAAACAAAATAAAAATAGATATGTGGGCAGTATTGCTGAGAGCATAATCTTGGTAGGTAGACGGAATTTATTTAGCGAGACAATAATTGCTCTGTTTGGTCATAATCCAGTTTACTCAGCCAGTCAGTCAAAGATCTTTTACATTGCCTTAATGTCATTGTGTATATATGCAAATGTCTATTTACTTTATTAAAAATCCTTATAGAAAGATTGTTGAATTGTTGTTGAGCAAATGCGGTTCTTACGATAGGTTGTTTTATTAGACAATATAGATTACGTTTATTGGTCATGGTTGAGGTTATTGTGGTTTTCTTATAAAGTTTTAGGACACTTTTCAATATAAAGAGCTGTCTAACAGTGAGGACATTTGCTTCCCTATATAACTTATAAGTACTATACATTCTATTCTTATTTAGCATTACTTTAAGTATGGATCTCTGTGCACGCTCGATACTTATAAATTGAGATTTACACGCACCTCCCCAGATTGTTATGCAGTATACTAGAATAGATTGGATAAGGGTCTTGTAAATATACGTTATAAGTGTTTTATCAGTAACATTTCTTAGTTGTTTAAATAACCATATTAACTTTCTAGCGCGATTTGCGACTACATTTAACTGAGGGTACCATGATAAATTTTGATCAAGAGTTATGCCTAGGTATTTAGTTGTAGTAACTCTTTCAATGTTATGACAGCTACAAATTTCATCATGACGTCCTGTAGTACTACAGAAATGGGCAGTTATGCTTAAATCATTGGAAGGTTGCTTGGAATCTCTTATTGAAAATGGTATGTAATTGGTTTTATTTGTATTAAGTGTAAGAAGATTAATGTTCAACCACTTAATAACGTCGAGCAATCCAGTTTCAGCTTTACGGAAAACCATTGGCCAACTCATATCATCAAAGAGAAGGGCAGTATCATCTGCATAAGAGATGATTTTCCCGCTATTTAATTTAAGATTTGTAAGATCGTTCATATACATTAAGAAGAGGGTCGGTCCCAAAACACTGCCTTGGGGGACACCATAATTTGTTGTTGAGATATCGTCACTATGGGTTTTGGTATCGAGTTTAACTCGTTGTGTACGATCACTAAGGTAGTTAGTTATCAAACTCAAAAACGTGCCCCTGATGCCCATTTTTTCTATTTTACGGAGACGGCATCGAATGCTTTTTTTATATCGAGGAAGATGCAAAGTGTTTTCTTTTTTTTATCCAAGTTATGAGTTATACTGTCGGTAAGTTCGTGAATAGCATCCTCTGTACTCAATCCTTCTCGAAAGCCGTACTGAGACTGAGATAAAATATTGAATTTTGATAAATATCCAATGTTATTACATGCAAGACAAATAGCTGTAGAAAAATATTAATAAGTTGTTCGAGGAATTATGAATTACTGCAAATTAAATACTCGGTAAAGGTTGATTAAAAAAATCATCCAACGACATAGTTGTCATTCAATTTGTAATAATAGGGGTTAAAGAATGAAATTGCCGTTTTTTTCTTTTGTACATATAACTTAACAACTTTTATGATATAAGAAATATATAATTTCTTTAATATTGCGTTACATTAAGACCGTATCGAGCAACTTTTGATAATTTAATAACCACGATATTTGATTATTTACATAGAAAAAACTAATCCCGAAGGTACGACTATTTTTGATTCCAGAATTTCGTACTTGCGTTACGTTTATTAGTTGTAACTTAGTGAAAAAAAAATTTCTCTCTTAACGAATGTGTCATTAAGTAGTTAAAATGTCCATAAATACGTGTGTAAAATTTTGTAAAGTTACATAATATTAGTCGTTGAATAAATTACAAAAACGTTAGTATGGAAAAAAGAAAAATTACAAAAATCTCCATACAAAACGGCAATTTGATACTTTAACCCCTAATATTATCTATACAAATTAATAAAGTTGGAGTGTCTGTTTGTAATATTAAAATAACCGCTTTTTACTACATGCATATGATTATTTATACGGTACATATACCAAAACAACATTTTTTTGAATTTTTGTCTGTCTGTCTGTCTGTCTGTCTATCTGTTTGTTCCGGCTAATCTCTGAAACGGCTGGACCGATTTTGACGGGACTTTCACTGGCAGGTAGCTGATGTAATAAGGTGATGTGATGTGATGTGAAGATGATGTAATAAATATATAAAACTTAGGCTACTTTCAAAAGCAAATCTTAGAAGGCAAGAAATAAAGGTCTAATCTGTAGGTTATTTGAGCAAAATGTATATTGATTTTATCATAACTTCCGCTGTAGGTACCTCAAACTTTGACGATAGTAAAACCAAGAATACAAATGAAGTACCAAACTGTGTGTGACGTTACCAAGATATCTAAATAACATGTTTGTTGATTAACAAAATTAGTTTCGTCGATTGAACTTTAGGCCATATACAAATCTAACAATAGACGGGCTCAAACCACTGAAACACTAATCGCTTGATTGCGACCGGAGACCACAGCCGCTGGCTGATTACTCGGCTTATAATTGCTGCCCTTACAAATGAGTTGGACCGATTCGTCGATGCCCGAAATGTTTTCAGTAGATCGTTCATTAATTTGAGTATATTGTGTCAGTCGACATTTCCCTGATTAAATCCGGCTTCCTCTGCTTTCTGATGTCAGCTTCGTTTAGCTTAATGATGTGGATGATAAAAAATATTTTGAAATTTTTGAGTTACTTGATTGGAAAGAATAGTCTTGTAGGGAAGACTTGAAATATTTATTACAGATGACATACTTTTCAACCGAGGAGCCCGTGGCGCAGTGGATAGCGCACTCGGCCTGCGATCGTTGAGGTTAAGCAACGTTCGCAATGGTCGGTCACGGGATGGGTGACCAAAAACTTTTCATCTCGAGCTCCTCCGTGCTTCGGAAGGCACGTTAAGCCGTTGGTCCCGGCTGCACTTGCAGTCGTTAATACCCACCAATCCGCACCGAGCCCGCGTGGTGGGTCATGGCTCATTCTCCTTATTCATCCATAAGGTAGGCCAGTGCCCCAGCAGTGGGGACATTAAATGGCTGATGATGATGATGATGACTTTTCAACGTGTCTCACGTCGTTAGGGTTGTTGACTTTTGTATGTTGTAGTTAAAAACCTCGCGATGTTGCGTTAATGTGACGAACAAAATTTTTTTATAGAATTTGATATTTGTAACAATGAAGAGGCGAAAGTGCCGCCTCAAGTCAGATTTTTTAGTTTTCTGGTCAAGCTTTAAAAACTCCTACCCAGTCGAAAGTCCTCATAACCACGTTTGCACCATGAATAAAGAAAGTATTAATATAACATAATTGGCTTAGGTTGTAATATTATAGCTGTCACCAAAGTAAAGTGCAAATTAAAAAAGAAAACAACCTTAACCTAGCAGCGACCAGCTGCAGCTCCAAAAAGCTTGCCTATGTGGTAATTGCGTTCATTGGTCAAAAGTCCCGAATGAGGGATTCATCCCGAAATGAGTTTTGTAACATATTTACGGCATACATATTTCAAGTCCGAGAAAAATACAAGGAAATGTGTACCAAGTACATAAAATCAACATTTCTAAAGTTGTTTAATCTTTAGCCTCTGTCTACCCCCGTGGGAAATAGGCGTGAGTATATGTATGTATGTATGTATGTTTAATCTATTATGGGTGATTAGGAAACAAAAACAAAAATCATTTAATCAAGTCTCTTCTTAAAGCTGATTAAAACATTTTCCAACACACTACGTTACTACGGAATTCTATAATTAAGTAAAATTGCCGCCTTCGTAGGCTTGCTAACTTTATAATGAAAATCTTTTGATACGTTGCCCATGCAAGCGAGGGACTTATCTGCGAGGAAACATTTCAGCCTTTATCCGACAAAACTAGTCATGCGAGGCAACCCTAAAAACTTGATAGAAACTATTTTCACTGCTTGCAAATTGAAATAATTCATCATGGTTCGTTGCATAACTTTGAAGTTTAAAATGTGTGCAGTACTTATATGAGATAGGATTAAAAATACTGGCAGGAAATGTGGTTTTCTTGCGTTTTCAGTGATGTTATATTCATCTAAATTATACTGCATTAAAGTACTAAACTTCGTTAAATTTCTGATAAACATATTGGACATTCAGTGTAGTGAAGCATTCGAACCTAAAGTAAAAATAAATATGAAGGTACCAATTTCGAAAAAAAAAACAATTTTAATGAATTCACCAGCAGATAGTTAAAGTTTGTCAGGCCCCAAGTAGTTTAACAGACATTTTAGCTAAGCAAGCTTATTGAAAAATGGAAAATGAAGATTTTTGTAAAAATCGACCCGTCTCACAACCAGCTCCGATGGGACTCGAACCCACGACCTTTCGCTATCCGGGCGACTACTCTAACCACTGAGCTACGGAGTCGTTAGTCAGTCGTCTCTCACACACAACTAGCTCCGATGGAACGCCATAGCTCAGTGGCTAGAGCATTCGCCCGGACAGTGTAAGCAAGCTTAATTATATTTTTCAGTTAATGACAATTTACGATATAGCCGTTTTTCTTCATAAGTTCAACAAAAAACTTTTAATTTTGAGATTTGAAAACTCTGTTTTTTAACATCTAGTTTGCCTTCTTAAAGTATGTTTGTACCAAACTACGTTGATCCTTTGTCGCTTTTGTTAACACGGGATCCGTCTTTGCCGAAACGTGTATAAAAAAATCGCGTGATGATGAATCATTAAAAATTACGTAGGTACTATACATCTTTCATTTAATTTTTTTTATTTTGACATTCGTGTTTTTTTACAAATCGTGAATTACAGATCCGTGTGAATAGGCCGAACTGTTAAGAGATCTAACACAAATCTTTCTACCAGTCTAAACTTAAAAATCGCATGTAAAGTGAAGGAAGCACAAAATGTGTCGCGAACATTAATTACGCCTTCCGATAGCAATCGTGTCGTTATCGAGTTTCGCTGCGTTTCGGGGGCTATTTGTCATAGCCGAGCTGTATTTATTGCGGAGGCTCTTGCATCAGTAACCGAACGATACGGTGATCATTAAAATGAAAAATAATATATTATTAACGATGCGAACTTAACGTTTCTGTCATTTGGATATGAAAACGTTGTATTGAAAAACGCAATCTGAAATCTTTGCTATGACTGTATTTTATTAACAGCAGTTATTTAAATAAAAATATTTTTGTATGCGTTAAGTTTTTTTTGTTTGAAAGGGAGTTAGAATTTAAACGTCACGTTTCGCTACCGTACTGCTGACACAACCATAGTTTAAAAATAATAATTCATACTTCCAGGTATTATAAATGTGAAAGTGTGTTTGTTACTATGTTTGTTTGTCCGTCTTTCACGTCAAAACGGAGCAACTGATCGACGTGATTTTTTATGGGGATAGTTTGGGAGCTGGAGAGCATAGGCTACTTTTTATCCCGGAAAAACATCACATTTCCGCGGGCTAACGTCGCGTCGTGTAGTCCACGAGGGCGAAGACGCGGGCGGAAATCTAGTAGAAAATAAAACCTCTAGCTTCAAAAATGTATTTTCTGACGGGACTTTAACCCGCAACCTTGGCTATCCATTCAGTAGGTACAATGGTCTCCCAATAAGCGATTACTTGAGAGAGAATGAGAGACTTACAACTTTATTATCCAACTAGCGGATCCTCGCGGTTTTACTCGCGTCGTACTCGTTCCCGTGGGAATATCCTCGATAAATGGTCTATCCAACACAAAATGTTTTTCAGTTCGGTCCAATACTTTCTGAGATTAGCGCGTTCAAATAAACAAGCTCTTCAGCTTTATAATATTAGTAAGTATAGATTTATTTATGAATTTTTTGGTGGGTAAACTTGTACCCTTAAAGGTGAAATATATTAAATTCAACATAAATGTTACTCTCCGAGTCAGGTGGACTAAAGAACATTAGGAGGGCTTATAAAAAAACGCCATTAGCCAAACGCGAACCGTAATGCACATTATATTTCATAACGGAACGAGAGGCCAAAAGACACCACTGTATCCATTTGTGATAATATGTTACGTAGCACCCGCGCACTCTGTATAGAGTTGCTGGAATGGACATTGACGTTTAAAAGAAGTAAGTACCTACTTTTTATCTGAGAGCCGAATTCGATTTTTTTATCCACAACGGGTTAGCACTTAAGGTCATAGCCCACTTATACCGCACCGCTCCCACCCAACCAATGTATGCGCAGTCAAATATGAACTTAATGTCATGCTTTGTAGACGCACTTTAGCTTGCCGTTGGCTCGTTTACCGCGCGCTGTCCGCGCGCTGTCTGCTATTGTATATTGTTACTGTAAAGTGCATCTACAGTGAACGATATTAAGTCCATATTTGGCTGCTCATACTTTGGTTGGCTCGGTACGGTGCGGTATAAGTGGGCTATGACCTTTAGCCTTCATCAGACCTGATGTTAAGTGGTGATAAGGCTGAAAGTGGAAGCGCACTAGTCCCAGAATCCTCAATCACTGAGGAGCTGGCTATCTTATATGGCGTCAGACTTAGATAAGATGGTGGTAGCTAGCCAGGCCACTTAGAACAAGTCCCACAACCAATCAAACCGAATACAACATGTAGCCGCACTAGGAATCGAACCCGGGGCATCTGGGTCTTAAACTGGAGGTAGATAGATAAATAAATGGTTACACATAGGTAATGCAGACAGAAATAAAATAAATGGTCGGAAAATATTCAGATTAAGTACTTCATTCAGATCAGTTTCCAAGGACTTCTACCATAGAACATTCTTAAAAGAATCATCGTCATCATCATCAACAGCCATATTTTAATGTCTCCACTGCTGGGACTATGGCCTTCTTTATATGGATAAGGAGAATGGGGTTGCTGCGGCCCAGTGGGACCGACAGCTTAACGTGCCTTCCGAAGCACGAAGGAGCTCGAGATGAAAAGTGTTTGGTCGCCATTGCTATTTTGCTATTGCGCTGCGCCACTCGCTCCTCTGGTAGAAGAATAACAAATGTTAAATGACGTTAAATGGTAGAATACCTAATGTGTTCTTTTGTTGTGATTCCTACGAAATCCTACAAGACTATAGGTATTCTTCAGAATAATTTGCAGGCTTAGCTTACATTTACATTAAATAAATAAATAAATACTGGATGCATCACAATACATATAATTTATATTTGAACACATGAAGACCAATCAAGCGCATAGTAAATTTTATCTTTTACAGCATTTCGATAACGTTATCCGCCCGAGGCTTCGTCTGCGTGAACTACACGACGTTATCCCGCGGGAACCTGATATATTTCCGGGATAAAAAGTATGCCTATGTCCCTCTCTAGCTCCCAAATTATTCCCATATCAAAAAACAAGTTTATCTGTTGCTCAGTTTCGACGTGAAAGACGAACAAACAAACACACTTTCACATTTATAATATTAGTATGGATTTATAGACTCTTCCGTTGTGTCTCTGTCTGTGGCACAGGCAGGGCGCCCGATGCCGGCTCGCGAATCCTGTGAGCGAATCTTTGATATGAAATTCTTTTAGAACGGACCGCACGTACCGAGCCCGCATTCACTCATATTTTAGATAACATTCGACTGTTTCTGCGCTCCGCAAACGGAATGTGAATAAAAATACGAATATTTTTATCGCAGTTCTCGTCGCATGAAGACTTTGCGATTTGTAGCTTGAGATACCGTGAAATATCTTTAACGATTTACATAGGATTTTTGATATTTAAAGCTATTCGTTTTTCTAGGGACTAAGCAGGCAGCTGTCTATGACTCAAATCATCATGTCAGCCGAACGACGCCCACTGCTGGGCATAGGCCTCCCCCAAGGATCTCCACAACGATCGGTCCTGCGCTGCCCGCATCCAGCGGCTTCCCGCGATCTTGACCAGATCGTCGGTCCACCTTGTAGGAGGCCTGCCCACGGAACGTCGTCCGGTACGCGGTCGCCATTCGAGAACCTTTCCGTCCCAACGGCCATCGGTTCTCCGCGCTATGTGTCCCGCCCACTGCCACTTAAATGATGCAATCCTTCGAGCTATGTCGGTTGTTTTAGTTCTCCTGCGGATCTCATCATTTCTGATTTGATCGAGCAGGGAAATACCAAGCATCGCTCTCTCCATTGCTCGCTGGGTGACTTTGAGCCTTCTTATGAGACCCATAGTAAAAGACCACGTCTTACTTCCATAGGTCATTACTGGCAACACACACGGGTCAAAGACTTTCGTCTTGAGACATTGAGGTATTTCGGACGCGAATATATGTCGGAGCTTCCCAAACGCTGCCCATCCGAGCTGGATTCGACGAGAGATCTCTTTCTCAAAGTTGGCCTTACCTAACTGGACCGTCTGTCCTAGGTAAACATAGTGGTCAACAACTTCAAGTGTTATGTTCCCAACATTAACTGGAGCGGGTGCAACATGGGCATTGAACATGATTTTCGTCTTGTCCATGTTCATCATAAGACCCACTCTTTGCGAAGCATTACCGAGATCTTCGAGCATTGTGTTCAGGTCTTCCAAGGTCTCAGCCATAAGAATTACATCATCGGCAAACCGTAGGTGTGTTAGGTACTCACCATTGATGTTGATGCCGTATCCTTTCCAGTACAGCAGCTTAAAAATATCCTCCAACGCAGCTCAAATATTATTCAACAATTCACTTATTTTTAGGTCAATAGTGCTTTTGCATTATGCGATGGCAAAATCACTATCAACCGGTATTACGATTTTGATTGCGAGGATTTAAAAATGGTTGTAGGTACTGGGTGGCGCAAAAGTACTGGCTCTATTTGGTTCAGCTACAACTTTTTTTCTTAATTAGAAAACTAGAATTAGTTTTATATATATGTATATATATGCCATGAATCATCTCATCAGGATTTGAAAACGATGTCTCTTAAATGGTGACCTCCAGAGTTGACGCACATTTGAGCCCTATTTATGACATTTTTATTAACTTGCCGTAACACGTCCTGCGATGCGATATGTACCTTTTCTAGATAAATGTTTCCTTTTAGGGCTGCGAGAGTCTCGGGCATGTTCACATACACCAGAAATTCCAAATCACCCCAAAGAAATAAGTCTGGGCAGGTCAGATCGGGTGATCTTAAATCGTCGACGAAATAGTGATAAAAACACGTTGTGTTTTTATCACTGATGAATTATTACGTAAAAACGTTGCAACACGATTATTCGAGTTCTTGTGTATTTTATCGGTCCATGTTTATTTTTAGTGAATTTTACATTCGTTTACTACACAGTTTTCAATATCAGAATAACAGGAGTTGTCACTTAAAAAAAATATAAGGAATTTTTATAGTGCCATTACTTTTGCGCCACCCTGTATAAGGGCATTTCTACGGAGACGACCGATTGACCTACTGGGGCGAAAAAAGTACTTTTAAAATTGAATTAGGTACTTGAAAAAAATCACACATATTTATAGGACTCTTGACCTGATGGAGAGCATATCTAGAAGACCGCCAGGTTTTACATATCTCCTCCAAAAAATCAGAAAGTTCAAAAACGGGCAGAATTTCGCTTAAAATGGAGTGTCCGGTTTCCAGAATTTACTCATTATTGTTTCATAACTTTTAAAACAATAACTTGCTTATTATAATTCTCACATTCACAGAACAAGGGATACACAATAAAGCCATATAAGTTATTATATTTATTGTACATCCTTGGGTTTTCATACAGTAACGTATTTAAATTTTGTCCGAGGGGTGTGCCTCAATTCGGTGAAATTTACTTTTGATTACCTATATCACTAACTAAGCGCAGTACGAATGCACACTACTGATTCTCGTCACCCGGGGGTTGCGCCCGAGCGGCCGAGGTGTGTGGATGGGCGACCTGTTGCATTGAGGAGCATTTTTCGAAGGTTCGAAATTTTTCGGTGTTTTTGGGGTCCGGTCATTTCTCAAACCGGTGTGCGCCATTAATTTTGTTTATGAAATATTTAATGAGAATTGTGGTAAATTAATTGAGTGTTTAGCTGATATCTGCCAGTATGTTTTATAGAAATTGTTGTAATTTATAATATTTTCGAGTAATTTGACGAGTTGTAATATTTTCTGAATTTCGTGGATCTCAATTCCATGGAAAATGGGGCATCGAATTGAGAAAACTTACACCGAATTGAGATTTCACATATTATGAATGCAGCTATAAGGGCCATTCGTAAATGATAATGGTAATCAATAGAGCACATCATAGTCGGTTACTTCCCTGGTTACGACTGCTTGAGCTGCCAGTTGCCAGTAAAATGCCCAAACACTCAGCTTGAAAGACAGTGTTGTATGAACTTAGTGGCAGCGCAATTTGTATGTTTTAGTCTTCTGAGAACATACCTGTCCCCGCTCCATTAGAGGTCTTGGAGGCATTGGTGTATATCAGAAGCGCTCTGTGTTGTGCCTGAGAGCTTTGTAAGTCATCCAGTTGTATTTTGTATTTCTTATCAACGATGAAGGATGGTTTGACCCTATCACACACCGCCTCCACAAGGAGTATGTCCAACCATTCCTCCAGTTGGCCCTTTACGTGTGTTACCTTTGGAAACCTGGGGGTACCTGGGTGTTTCAGTCTAAGTGCTGCTTTTGCCTCTTCTTGCACGTGAAGATGCAGTGGAGTAAGGTTAAGCATTACCTCCAGCACTGCAATTGGAGCAGTGTTCATGCAGCCAGTGAGAGCACAGCAGGCCTGTCGTAGAAGACTCTGCATTTCTTTGCTCCTAGAGTCTGAGCAGCTTTGGGCCACCAGACAATGCTTGAGTACCCATTGTTAGGATGGTGACATCAGCGTAACCTATGGTGTAAAAGTGACTTGAGTTAAAGAGTGAGAGCAGGTCATCTACTAACAACCAGGTTCCATATCAGTGGAGAGAGGACGCCTCCCTGGGAGCCTCCTCTTGCCACATGCGTCCTTTGGTTTCCATCACCGGATACCTGTATCAGTCTGTTGCAAAGTATGTTGACAATGCATCTGTTGACAACTCTCCTTACCAGCGCTTTCTCAATGCTGCTGAAGGAAGTCTTATCAACGGCCTCATTAATTTCGAGGAACGCACCAAGGCATATCAGTTTGTTTTGAATCTTACTGACAAGTTCATTGAGTGCCAATTCTGTGGATTTGCCAGCACTGTAGGTGTGCTGGTGCTTATGTAAAGGATGTACAGATTGTATTGTATCTCGTAAAAACCATTCACATACCCTTTCCATGGTCTTCAGCAGGAAGGAGGAAAGGCTAATGGGTTGGAAAGTTTTCAGGTTCGTGTAGTCGGACTTACCAGGTTTTGGTATGAATACTTCCCTGACTTCCCTCCAGGGGTGTGGGATGTAGCCATGCGCCAGGCAGGCTTGGAAAGATGGGTAATGACTGCAACGAGTTGCTGATCCCCCTACTGTAGAAGGGCAGGAAAGATGTTGTCCGTCCCTGTTTACTTAAAAGGAAACTGTTTATTGCGCGTCTTACCTTTTCTTTGTTATCACCCTTTTAGCGAAAGACCAGAGGTCATCTGTTGGGTGTCTTGTTACGTCCTGCCACTCGATATGCTGTAGAGGCTGGCAGTTTGGGAAGTGAGTTTGTAGGAGAACGGCATTCGTCTCCTCCTGATCCAAAGTCATAGAGCTATCAGGTTTACGCAGGTTGCCCAGTAGGCCAGGACCCTGATTCGATATTATCTTAACTACCCGGTTTACTTGTTTTGTGTAGTTTATCCGGCTGGTGCCTTGCCATTATCACGTAGATCCTTTTGCTATTTGGTTATGTATTAATAGGGTAGAATAATGCAAAAACAATTATGGATAGAGACTGCAAGTGAATGGTGAGCCACACTAGTAAGAGGTGGTTCACCGAATTTATCCCTGATGCTACATAACAAGCCATGGAACGTTCTGAAAGATATTTTTGTTAGGAAAGAAATTAAATAGTTTTGTGTTGGAATGGATAGAATTGCGATTTAGATTCTTCATAACTTATTAAAATTCTTCTTAAATAAAAATTAAGACTCATTCTTAGTTCTCTATTGAAAAATTAATCATGTGGATTTGAATTTTTGTTTTTGTTATTTATTTTTCAATTAAAGATAGAAACATTAAACATAGGCGCACTTTATCCTAAAATTAACCATCTAATAAACTAATAGACCAGCAGTCAGTTCACAAAACGTTTATGGTATTTATTATTTTGATCATTCAAATCCATTGTTTCTATATTAGGTACATCAATTCTAAATTCGATGGGCAATTTTGAAATTCGGTGGTTTATTTTCTCAATTCGGTGCATTCTCAATTAGGTGCTTAACTTTTCTCATAAAACACTTTTCAATATCTAGTCCCATTGTTAGTTTTAGATTCAGGATGGAATAAACTTAATTTTTTATTATTTAAACTACTTAAAAAACCAAATATTAAATCGAGCACAGAATTGAGAAAAGAAGAACCCGTTTGTAGAAATGCTCATAAGTACTAATTTTTTGTATTTATAATTTATTCAAAGCTTTACGTTACTAAAACCAAGAGCAAGAATGAAAACCCCTCCACTCCATAATTTGATTTAAAAAGAAGATGACACTTATTATTGTTTCTTTTACAGATGATTGCCGGCACGCTATACAGTAAAGTCAGTAAAACACGTACAAGATGAGTCGAACAAAACGGTTGACAAAACTAAAGAACGACAGTAGATGGCAGCACCGGACGGTCACGCGCTGAAACAAGATGGCAGCGGGCGCGCACACGCGAGGCGGAGGACCCCTCGCGCGACTACTAGTCCTAGCTATCTTACACGTCAATTTTATCGGTAAGTAGCCTCTATGTAAAAACAGTCTTAATGTAAAATAGCTTAGGTCAGAGCAGAGGGATAGAATTATTTACGCAAAGCGGCCTGTAACAGCAAAAGATAGTAATTTAAACTAAATAGCCGAGTACGACGGTAGATGGCAGCACCAGACGGTCACGCACGCGCTTGCTGTAGCTAGCGGGCGCACACGCCAGTCACACACAGGGCCCCGATCGCGGTAACCCTATGACGCATTAGTCAAGTGTACGTGCAGTTGACGTGCAAAACCGTTTTAACATTGAAAATGTTTTTTCGATCGCTCCGGTAGGGCCCCATTTTCGCTGAAAGTGTGTTTGCCCCGTGGGTCATGAGGACGTATCAAAAGACGCAGAATTTAAATGGCTTTTAGATAGTGATTTTTTTTTGCAAAGGTCGAAAACTTTTTTCGAAAATTGAAAAAAAAACAAAAAAAACCTTAATTTTTTAACACCTTTCCTCGGAATATCGTCAATATCTCGTGAATGAGGTCGAAAATCGAAAAACTGAGAGAGACGCCTAGAGATATTGAGACGGGAAACATTTTATGTCATATACTTTTTTTGTGGGAGTGATAGGGGGTGAGGGGGGGGTATGCTAGAATTACGGCGATCGGCCCGCAGGTCCCCTCGTGCGTCTACTAGTCCTAGCTATCTTCCACGTCAATTTTAGTCGAATTCGTATTCGTTCTTGTTACTTTCAGCTTGACACCGACTTCAATCAGATCAGTAAGTTCAAGATTAATTAGAAAAAGTCCCGCACTTTCGTACTTTGAATTGAATGATTCAATTTATTTTTCACTTTTACGTGTTTTTGGGAAATGAGTTTTTGTTTGCAGTTTTGTTTTGAAGGCGGTTTAATTTTTTAAAGATTTGAGTAAGTACAAAATGAATCATTACAAGAAAATAAAGATGAGTGTTATTTAACTTCCATATCTTGCTAAACTGTCCCTTCTGTCTCTCATACCGTTTGGTTCGACTGGGAATTAATTTTTTATGATAATATACCTATGTAAATACTATTAATATTTCCATGCCCCTTCGTAGTTTTGTGTTTAAAACATTATATTTTTATTAATAAAAATATGTTTATTTCTTAAAATGTAAGACATGTTGCTTTTGTCGCACACTTATCTCTATATAACGTTGTAAAGACAAAGTGTCGTTGTAAGGTTATTTCAAGACCATGCAATACGCCATTGCAGCTAGCTATTAGGGTTCCTCAAAAATTTTAAAAACCCTTTTAATTTCTCAATATTCACCAAAACTATTTAAGTATCTTTAAATTTATTTCAGGCTGGTCGTAGTTAAAGTGCAGTGGAGACTACAAAACATTTTAACATATTAAAGTAACTTTATTCTGAAATATGACTTCTTAATAGATTGGTTTGGCCATAGAAAAGCACTCATTTTATATTATCGGACAAGTGCTATGGTTGCCACAGTATCATTGACTTTCATAAATATTGCGGCAATTTCATTTTATTGTATCAAAAAAAAACAAAGTTTTATATATTGAGATTTATTGCATTAAAAGGAAAAAAAGGAAGGAAAGGAATATCAACAAAAAATCATACACAATATTACTTAATCATAGTTAATAAAGTAAATATTGATACTGAACTGTTTGTTGTTCATTTTGTACACTTTTCTTCTTCAACATTTGAGACTAATGCACGGTTGTTGGCGTTGTACTTAATAAAAGGAAATTACGATTTACTTTCCTTTTGAAAATTCCACTAGGTACCTACGTTAAAGTTTACGCAACGATTTTCTTGCTTCCATTTTCGTATTAAATATAATCAGACTTTCCGTGAATATGGTGGCCAAGACGTTTTAAAGTCGAAACTTGACAAAATTGTGACTACAAGTTTGATCAAAGTCATGGCATGACATTAAAAGGACATCATTTAATATAAAGGTTATATTCGAGTCGTTAATAAACAACCAAGTCATTTAAGTGTCTTAAATTGAATGTTATAAAACAAAATAGGGATCGTTTTATAAACGTCACTTTAATACGTGTGTACAACTGCTAGGTTATATAAATATCATATAAAGGTTTTCCTAACACATAATTTGGTCAGTTGAAAACGTTTAATGGATTGTAACGTTAGTATGACTATTAAGTCGTCTTACAAACGTTTTAGATAAAACAGTAATATAACGTCATGTAGTTTAGTCTTACCGATGTTGCTATGACGAGTTTATTATGACTTATTCGTCGCACGACTAAATAGTTAAATTAAAGACGTCTATAGGACCTAGTAGTCATCTCATTATTATTATAAGACTGCTATCCAACTTGATGTCGTACAAGTCAAGACTTATATGACGTTTTTGCTTGTTGGGTAGTCTTTGAACAACTCAAACAATTTAAATTTCCGCCAGGTAGGTATATTATTGTAATACATACACAAAGTAACAATCCAACACTGCAATTTCACACACAAGTAAGCACTAACTTCGAACGATATCAGACTGAACTCGCGAGAAAACCACTTTAGAATAATATATCGAAATCGACTTTACCTTTCGGGCGTCTAGCGATATTATTTTGGTAGTGTCTCTAATGTAGGTTATTTTTAATCTAGAGATACATTAGACACTTGTAAGCTACAAATTATGTTTAAAAGTTTACTTTTTTAATCATAAATTATTAAGTAAGTTCTATTGATTCTATAGCTACAAAAATGACTGACGCTGATCCTAATGTAATGCATAGTAAAATATAATGAATGTTCAAACGGGAGGGAGCTAGAGTCCGTACCAGATATGAGGGCCTTCTCTGAGGGCCTAGAGAATATCTATGACGCTCAAAGTCCAAAAACAAGATTTTTTATAATAATTTAGAACTGACTAGGTATAACTAAATGCTGTTTAAACTGATGGCCATGATGTATATGATTTCTATAATATGTAGGTAGAATACTTGTTAACTTTTCAACAGAGCAAGTTTTTCGGCTTATTGTCAAAAACTTTACTTTTAAGGAAACTCCATATGAAATAATCTGTCTGGACGCCTTGGGGGCCAATTTATACCACGAAAACTTCCACCAAGTGGGGAATAGTGGAATGTACGAAGTGTAAGTAACACCACTTAACTTAATATTAGAAAAAGCACTGAACAACATTTGTTTCGTGAACTCTGTACATTATCATCTCTGGTTGGTACTTACTAAGTTAGCTAATGTTTAACTCAGTCAGTGCCAGATCAAGAATGCTTTCTAAGCAATTATCACTTTTTAAGTTCTTATTAACTTATCGCTAAACAGTACCTATTACTATAAGATTATTTTATGCCCCTATGTATGATTTAAAGGATGAACATGGAAGTTGGCGGACTAGATATATACAAAATTTCACTTCTGTAGCACGTCAGTTATGGACGTGTCTCCTACCCGGTAGACAAACCTGATATTGATCAGGGGGAATGGCAGTGCCCCCGCTGCCCGTTTGATTGTTGGTAGGACTTGTTCTAAGTCCGCCCGGCCAGCTAACACCATCTTATCTAAGTCTGCCACAACAACAACGATGTTTTCAGGATTGTTGTGTTTCGGCAGTTAGAGATAAGATAGCCAGTTACTCAGTGTTGAGGATTCCGGGAGTATTGCACTTCCATTTTCAGCCTTATATTCACTAAACATCAAGTGAGATGAAGGCTAACTGCTATCCCATTTGTAAATAGAATTAAAAAATTCTAAGCCACATTTTGTTTGACACTATGATCACGCACAATTGTGATGACTACATCTACTGTGTTCCACAGTTTATTGAAACGAAGGTTTCCCATGCAAAATTAAGTAAATTAAGCTAATCCTACCTTACTAGAAAATAGTGTCCGTAATCCAGGGGGGCTGAACGTTGTCTCGCCGGCGCGCGCGCGCCCTGGCAAAACGATCTCCACACAACCCCCGATGGGATACTCTTACAGCTAACACTCTTATACTACACAATGCCCTAATAGGCCGCTAAAACTTTCCCGGCGCTTTTCAAAGCGAACACACACGGGTTTCAAGTCCGTACCCCGACCGGAGCCCTAGTAGGTGCAAAACGAAATCTCGGTCCCCAATATGGGTAGGTAACTTGCGCGGCACGTCGCTACAGAAACACGCGAACTTGTCTCACGGCTGCTTACGGCCAACTGGTCTGCACGCGGCCCGAGCGCATTGCGTGTCGCCCGTGACCTTGACAATGACAACGCACCGCTCGCAGCGCGGCGCGAACATCCCCCCGTCCCGGACAGTAGCAAACTGTCCGCCAACTCAATCTAAGGGCAGGCGAGAGAGGGTAGCGATCGCTCGCTTCAAAACAGAGTCCCCCACCAGGACCTCGGCAAACCTGGGCACACCATCCGACCCCGGATGAAGCTGAACAATGCGTCCTAAACGCCAGCGGAGGGGCGGCAGGTTTGGATCCTTTACCAACACGAGGTCTCCTGTCTTGGGTGGGGTCGTCCTATCCGACCACTTAACGCGTTGCTGCAAAATGTGCAAATACTCCAGATGCCAACGGCGCCAAAAACTCTGCGTAAGCTGCTGGAGCAATTCAAATCGCGAGAGCCGTCCGGAGGCCACTTCGGAATAAGGATATTCCGGCAAGGCGTTAAGCGGTCTGCCAATCAAAAAATGGCCCGGCGTAAGGGCCTCTAAATCATTCGCGTCCGAAGACAACGGACACAACGGACGCGAGTTGAGGACCGCCTCAACCTTACAAAATACGGTCGCGAGTTCCTCAAACGTGAGGACCGTCTCCCCAATAACGCGACGAAGGTGAGTTTTAGCGGCCTTTACAGTTGCTTCAAAAATCCCTCCCCAGTGGGGGCAGGATGGCGGGGAGTACTGCCATCGTACCCCTCTGCGAGAGAGTGTGGATCCGATCTCAAAATTATTCCTATCCAAAAATTCACAAACTTCCTTTAAATACCTATCGGTGCCCTTGAAATTGGTTCCACAATCGGACCTGATTAACGACGGCATTCCGCGGCGAGACACAAAACGATTCAACGTGGCTACAAAGGCTTCTGTGGTGAGGGCACTAACCACCTCCAGGTGGACCGCTTTAGTGGCCAAACAAACAAATACACACAAGTAAGCCTTTTCCGTTCTAGCATTACGAAGCCGCGATGTCTTAACGGTAAATGGCCCCGCAAAATCCGTTCCAACTCCTGAGAAGGGCATCGATTCGTTCACTCGATCGGCAGGCAAATCACCCATCTGGGGCTGCATCGTATCGGCGCGCAAACGATAACACGGGAGACAACGAAAAATAACGGATCGGATTATTCTCCGCGCTGACAAAATCCAGAACTCTCGTTGGAGGAGCGCGGTCAAAGCATTACAACCGGCATGAGCATTCTTTACATGTCGGTCTGTAATCAACAGTCTAACTAACGGTCCATCCTTGGGGAGCAACAAAGGGTGGCGTGATCCGTACGGCAGGTTGGCATGTCTGAGCCTACCTCCGACACGCAGCAATCCGGTACTGTCCAAGAAGGGATTCAACCGCACCAAGGGTCCCTTCAACTTGGACTTACTTGAGCGCAGGGCTTTCAGCTCCGGTTCAAACTCTCGCTGTTGCGTCACTCGCAACCAATGCAACAGGGCGTCTTGCCGCTCTTGTGGGGCGAGGACCGGAGACAACGATTTCTCCTGAGGCTGGCGACAATTTCGCACAAAGCGCCTCATCCAAGCAGTCACGCCGAGCAACTTATCAAGAGAACTGTAGCGGTCTAACAAAAACTCCATCTGCGGAGCCGCCACCGTCTCCACGGCGTGAACACGCATGCCTAGGTCTGGGACTCTGGCCACAGCCGGGGTGGCAGGCCATGAGCGCTCAGGCCGTAACAACCATGATGGACTCCACCATAGGTGGTGGTCCACTAACTCAGGCGCCTCGCAGCCGCGGGAGGCACAATCTGCGGGGTTCAATTCGCCCGGGACGTGGCGCCAAATCAACGGGGCCTTTGAAGTCTGAATTTGTGAGACCCGGTTGGCCACAAAAACCTCAAGGGTGTGGACTGAACTCTTCAGCCAACAAAGGACGACCTGGCTGTCAGACCACGCAAATATCGACCCCAAGTCGACACCGTTTCCCAAGGTGTCGGCAACATGATTGAGTAGCCGTACTAAGAGAGTGGCGCCGGACAACTCCAACTTCGGAATGGTTAGCCTAGTCCGAAGGGGGGCGACCTTACTCTTGGCCGTAACTAAGTGTACGGCGACAACGCCTGCTGCATCCACCGTTCGGATGTAAACGGCTGCCGCGTATCCGCTTTCGGACGCGTCACAAAAGCCGTGCAGGGAGGCTTTAAACTTTCCCGAAGGCAGCATTTGCCTCGGTATACAAACCCGATTGACGTCGGGTAGGGATGACACGAACCTCACCCACTCTCGTAGGAGGCTACCAGAGAGGGGCTCATCCCATGACAATTCCGCAGCCCAGAGCTCCTGTAGGAAGCACTTCATCGAAAACACTACAGGGCTGAGCCAACCGTTCGGATCAAAGGTACGGGCTACAGTAGACAGCACCGTGCGTTTAGTCCAGACCTTTGGGTCTGGCAGTTCCAATCTATATGTGAACAAATCCGGGACTGGTCGATACTGGACTCCCAAAACAGACAGCATGTCTGGAGTCTCCGGATTTTCAAAGAGGAGCGGCTCTTGCTGGTGGTCCTTAGGCAAATCTGCCAATAGGTCCGGTGAGTTAGACAGCCACTTCCGCAACTCATAGCCACCAGCCCTCAAGAGCGCAATCAGCTCATCACGTAAGACGAGAGCCTCATCTAAGCTCGAGGCCCCCGTGCAGATATCGTCGACAAATAAGGCCCCCCCCTCAATAAGAGCAGATGCCCGGGGATAGCGTAGCCGTTCGCGCTCTGCGAGCTCCAAAAGCGAACGGATCGCCACAAAGGGGCTCGACCGCAAACCATAAGTGTTGGTGTTCAGCTCGTAAGCCAACATCGGATCCTGGGGATCCTCACGCCAAAGGATGATCTGGTATCGTCTATCCTCCGGGTGAATCACGGTCTGTCTGAACATCATGCGGATATCGGCCACAAAGACGACAGCGTGCCGGCGGAAGTTGGTCAAAACATCACAGACATCGTGATGCAACTTCGGCCCCGCATGCAGACACTGATTCAACGACACTCCGGTTGACGTGGGCGCTGAACCATCAAAGACCACGCGGATCTTCCCATTGGAAGTCTTCAAAACAGCGTGGTGTGGCAGGAAGTAATGTTCCACATTACGCCAGTCCAACTGCGAGATGGACATGTGCCCAAGGTCCAAATACTCCCGCATGAAGTCTATATACTTCTCCTTGAATGCGGGATCCCTGGCCATCCTACGCTCCATGGACAACAATCTCTTCTCGGCCATCGGTCGGGAGCTCCCTAAGGGAGGGCGAACCGCCAAGAAGGGCAAGCGGGTAATCAAGCGACCCGAGAGGAGGCGCCCAGTGTTGTTCTGGTAGAACAATTCGCACTCCTCGGCTAACGGATCCAACCGCTTGGCAGTGGGAGGTTCCTCCACCTCCCAAAACTTTTGGAGAACGTCGGACAAAGTAGAACCGACAATGGTCTGGCGGTCTACCGACGGGGTCTCTGGTGTCTGTGGTACCTTTCCCATCACTACATGACCCAGCGACGAGGACAAGGCGACAAGATCGGCTGTCTGCAAAACTCGCTTGCTTCCATACAATACACGACCGAGGACATCCGCACCAATCAACAAGTGTATTGGGCCCGGTCGGTGGAAGGAAGGATCAGCCAAAGCCAGTCCAGACGTCAGCTCAATCGTGGATGGCGGCACTCGCACTTGCGGGAGTGGTCCAACCACCTTATCAAATACTATCGCCGAAGCACCGATCTTCGGCCTTGGCGTGAAGTGGGGGGAGAAGGAGAACTCAACTCGACCAATCGGATCAGGGATCCGCGAGTCTCCCACCCCCCGTACCGCTTCGTGATGCGGCACAAGCAAAAGACCCAGCTGTCGGACAAGCCACCTGGACATTATGCACCCCTGGGCACCTGAGTCCAAAAGGGCACGCACCGTGACAACATTGCCCTTAGGTCCCCAAACATTCACGGAGGCTGTTGGCAACAGCACAAGCTCCGGAGGGGTGGTTGGGTCCGACAGGGGCGCCATTAAAAATTTTGGGGGGGTACTTGTCCCCCTCGCGCCTGAGTCGGCGCGCCAAATGTGGGACGCTCGTACCGGGCGAGCGGGTCCCAATCGGGTACATACTGGCCCCGACCAACAGCACTCCTAGGTGCAGGGTAATACCCGTGTGGGGCGTGCCTCGGTACATAGTACCCCAATCGAGGCCTCTCCATTAGGGGGGGGGAGTAGCAAATAGGGCCCGTGCCCATCGCCACCGTGGCGTACTCTTGTGGTACCCCCCTACCCCCGCCCGTGACGGGGGCGTCTCTCCTATAGTTCCCCCTCTCCGGGGGGGACTGAACTGGGGGGCTAAGCCCCGCCGAATCTCTAGGGGACCGGTTCCGGGCTGCCGGGCCCCCGCCCGTGCGCGAGGAATTCGAACCCCGGTCGCTCCCGGCGTCCTTGCGGTCCAAACAAAGGAGGGGGTGATGCCTCCCTCCGCAAAGACGACAATCCTCGGTCTGGGGACACGCCGACTGCATGTGTCCCCCCAAACACCTATAGCACCATTGGCGCTGTTTCGCAACGGCCCTCCGTCCCTCTGGGCGGAGGCCTCTAAATTTGGCACATTCGTGCACCACATGCCTATCTCCCCTGCAATACCTGCACCGCTCACTCGGTGCGGGGGGAGGGGACTGCTGGAAGGCAGCATAGCGATTGGTCGGGCGACGGGGCTGTTCCCTCGCCGCCACCATACGACCAACACCTGGAACCGGGGCGGGCTCCAGGTGGTCCGTCACCCTACATTCGTCCTCCAAAAAACGAAGGAGGTCCGCGAAGGGCGGGAGATACGAGGCGCTGTCGCCTCCGTACCTCTGCTCGAAACGCCCCTTCATTTCAGCGGGCAATTTGGCGAGGACTATGTGCAGCAGTACAAAGGACCACTGATCCACCGGCAGGTCCAATCGCCTTAGGGAGTTGACCGCTGACAGTAGCGGGTTCAGCAACTCCCTCCGTAACAGGTGTACCCGCGTGATTCGCGGGAGGGCCAAAATCGTGGCCACGTGGGTGTCCGCCAGTAACCGGACATTCTGGTACCTGCTAACCAGAAGCTGGCGAGCCACCTGGTAGTTGTCGTCGCTGATGAGCAGGTGCTGGATCACCGCGCTGGCCTCTCCTCGCAGGGAGGAGCGCAAATAGGCCAACTTCTCACTAGGGGATAAGTCCCGTCGTGAATCCACTAGGCTGTCAAACAGGTTAATGAAGCCCATCCAGGCTGACAGATCCCCATTAAAAGTGGGAATCTCCAATGTAGGCAATCGGCCTAGCAACGCCGTCGGGGTAGGTTTGACCTCCCCGCTCAAAACCGGCTCCCCCTTCCGAACAGCCAGGGCCCTCTCAGCCGCCTCCGTGAACTGGTCAGCCAGCTCATAGGCCTGGGCTACATCCTGCTCCAGCTGTTCCGACACGGCATCATCAGCTGGGGGGTTTTCCAAATAATGCGCGCGACACTCCATGGCGTGGCGCTCCAGGTCTTGCAGCCGAGCTGCCAGCCCACCATACCGAGCTAGCAACGCGCCTACCCGGTCGGCTCGGTCTATTAATGTGACCGCACAAGCAAGCCAACGCAAAGCTCCTTGGATGCCAGCCCTGGATACGGCGGTCGGATTCGTAGGAGCCATTTATAATCCGTTGAATAAACAAAGCAAACAAAGAAATATAAAAGTGGTAAACATCAACAAAAAAAACAATAGAAATAGGTCGCGTCACGATAATATAAAACACAATTAAAATTCGGACGACATACACGGACCCTACTATTTTCATAAATTATTAGCAACTTACCAATTTCAAGGGCTAACAATATAACGGTATAAACAAAACGTATAGGATTAACGGTATGGCATACCTCGCAAATCAACTACTAAACCGTTATCAACAAACAAAAACAAAACTATTTTTAATAATAATACTCGTAATTTAATGCTACTAATAATTAAAACTAGTTCCACTTTTTTAACTAGGCAAGCGGACTCGGAACAAACACTAGTATGTGGTACTAATAAACAACACTTTCGAACGAAACTATTCGTCAAATAAATCCGGACACACAAAAAAAAATATACACATCTAGGCGAGTAAACTCGTATCAAAACACTAGTATGTGACAACAATTATATAAGTGTCTATCTATTATCGGATCCACCAAGTGAGAAACATTCGCTTCGAGAATTTACTAGAACAATTTCTTAGTACTTCAATCGTCTCGGCATACCCTCGAGATTTCAACAAAAAAAAATAATTTTTAGGTACTCTTTTTAGGTACGCTTTTTATTTTTACTATGAAATTTTATGTAGTTAATTTTAATATGAAAATTAATTATATCAACTAAGCTCTGCTACCAAAAATATGATCACGCACAATTGTGATGACTACATCTACTGTGTTCCACAGTTTATTGAAACGAAGGTTTCCCATGCAAAATTAAGTAAATTAAGCTAATCCTACCTTACTAGAAAATAGTGTCCGTAATCCAGGGGGGCTGAACGTTGTCTCGCCGGCGCGCGCGCGCCCTGGCAAAACGATCTCCACACAACCCCCGATGGGATACTCTTACAGCTAACACTCTTATACTACACAATGCCCTAATAGGCCGCTAAAACTTTCCCGGCGCTTTTCAAAGCGAACACACACGGGTTTCAAGTCCGTACCCCGACCGGAGCCCTAGTAGGTGCAAAACGAAATCTCGGTCCCCAATATGGGTAGGTAACTTGCGCGGCACGTCGCTACAGAAACACGCGAACTTGTCTCACGGCTGCTTACGGCCAACTGGTCTGCACGCGGCCCGAGCGCATTGCGTGTCGCCCGTGACCTTGACAATGACAACGCACCGCTCGCAGCGCGGCGCGAACACACTAAATGCCGTTCAACAAAGTGCAAGCGTTTATCGCTAGCCGCCGACGTTGAATAACGTTTTTCAAAACAAACTTCAAATAACCCACACAGTTAGGACGTTACAGAACCGGTGAATATTAATTTTGGTTTGAAAAAACTTTTTCATATTAAAAGCTGCTGAAAATTTATATTTGAATAAGAGATTCATTACCCCGGGTGCGAGCGAAAGAATATATTAACACTTGGATATGTATGGTCAATAACTTGCCATGTCAATCTTTTGGGCTATGTATTAATGGATAAGCGGGGACATTAAATGGCTAATGATGATTGAACTCGATTTGTTAGATTTTGTTTTGCCACAGATCATAATTATGTTATTATTTTGTTGTCTCACCAAGTTCTATGTTGGAATAACTACTTATGATGTGTATCTTTATTATGATTTTTAATTAGTTTTATGCATTCACAATATATATTTTTTATTAGATACATTTAGTATTATTTATTCGCGTTCTATTTCTACACGTCACACGGCAACAAGTAACCTATAAATCAAGGTGTTCAATCTCGTTCAGTTTGGCACTTTCGTTACTGCTGCCTAAAATGCTATAAAAATCATTTCGGCGCCATCACAAAAAGTCAGTTATGAATATAGGTACACATTGTTAGATCGAAAGCGACCCCACACAAAAATATCCAAGACTGGATCGTGAAAATATACGTTTTAAAGTCGATACCATAATTATGATTCCGTAACGAGTTTCAATATCCCCTGACACCATAAGTCCACAGAAGCGTTTGCAAATGGATTTTTTGTGCCGTAACCTATTCGAAGCGATACCTACTTGTTTCAAAAAATATAACACAGTTAACCCTTCGGGCCTCCGAGCGAGAATCCTCAATGAAAAACGGGGTTTGGGTCAGAATGTCACCGCGCGTCGTTAAAATGTGCGTAGTTACGGAGGCATTGCGGGTTAAAACATATGGAGTTTAAATTAAATTGCCTGGTTGATAATACCTGCTCGATTAGATTGGAGCACTCTCAATGGTTTTTACGTTGAAATTGTTCATAAACTAAATATATTTACCTCTACATACATTCCAAATCACTATACTCGTAGCTATAAATTGGAAAATGTTATCACTCTCATTACGTAACATAACTAAAAAAAAACAATGAAGTTTTATGTCATTCGTAGTTTAAAAATATCAGTAAAAATATTCTAAAGAACTTGTTTCTAAGACAAATAACACTAAATATTGGAGTTATCAGCTATTGTACCCCCTCTACTAACTACCCTCTTTTAGGGATGTTAGGAAAGCGAGAGAATTTAAATAACTAGATACGTACAAAAATCTGTTTGTACTTTCTACGAATATGTGTCAACCCGTAGATACTTAATCAAACCCATGCAACTTTAAACTTTTCCCTAAAATCTTTTACGTTACTGACGCCAAATAAGTGTCCCTTTCTAAGTATCCCTTTAGCGTTGAATTTCGATGCGTTAAAAAATCATCAAAATGTCCTAGTTGGTTCACACGTCACCGTCATGAGTGATGTCAGCGATGACGTATTGCATCGCTATGTCACGCGTCAATTTCGGACGTCCTTTGTTCGCCGAGTCATCTCGACAAACAATGTACTATACTAAAATTTAATTAAAAAATGACCACATACGGTAAAAACTTTCCTATCAAAATAAAAGGTGGAGATACAAATTTTTTTATTGTATTCTAGTCTCACTGAACTACTAACGTGGTATATATATATAGTCATATATAGTCACGTTTGCTTGTTTGAACGCGGGACAAGTAATAAAATCAAAAATGTTCGTAATACGTTTTGATAACCCAAACTAAACTTAAGCTGTTGCTGGTAGTATTCACTTGTAATGACTCGGTACTTTTTTATGATCACCAAAATAATCTCATACAACTTTGAAAACATTTTTCTAAACTTGTTTCGATGTCACTCTTTAAATAACATTGTGGTCACAACAAAATTAAATAGAAATGACAAAAGACGTTTTTCATAGTTGCATCAAAGTTGATGGATAAGTTATTGTCTCCTAAGTACATACCTACGTACACATAAATTAGTGTATTCAAAACAAATCCTGTCCTTCCTTCATTAGTTCGCCACAAAGCGGGGCGCAAACGGATCCCACTTGACCGGCATTAAAATAATCCCGCAAAATTTTCACTTGCAACCTTATCTCGTATTGTCGCTTATTGTGTCTACCCTGGAACCATTAGCGAAAATGTCACAGCGGTAGCATTGTGTCGTAGGCCCGCACAATACCGCCGACCCCGCTACCTCTCGCCGTCAAACTCGAGTTTCTATAACGAATGAGGATGCCCCATTATTTAGAGATTGGTATTTGATTCAAAGTGCCGTATTTTATGGGGTTTTTGGAGAGTATAAAAAAATAATTAAAAGTTCCTGCTGAGGTTTAGGATAAGGGTGGTGTAAGATGTGGATTGTTTGGCTTTTGCTTTTTGGGGATATGGATTTGTTCAGATACTACTGAACGGCTTGCGAAATTCATCATCATCATCATCAGCCATCACCTTCTCCAAGGATCTTCACAGCGATCGGTTCAGTCATTGGAAAATTAGTTATCAAATTTTAATTAATTTAGTCAGCAGAATCTAAAGATTGCCCAATTGCGGTTGCCTGAGTTGCTATTCCTTTCGACAAATCCGTAATAGTGCAGTTAGATTCACGCTACCCCATTCAAAGGTCATTCCACGTGTGACTAACATGTTTCTTAGTTCCGCTATAGTTATAAGTTTCATACAACTTGAGCATCAGATCATTGCTGCTTACTGACTAATATTAGTTTGTCTCTAGTATATGGTCATTCAATGCACAATTTTTAGCTCAGCTATCATAACTAACTTACCTTACACTTACTACCACCATCTAACTGTTCTTAAGAACACACGTGGTATAAAGAATGACAAATCCACCCAGAATATCTCGTGAATAAGTAAGCATAGTCACGATCGTCACTCGCAGCCTTGAGTTAGCAAATCTGGTCCATCAGTACCCTACTTATGTAGGAGTTACCAGTTCCTTTCCTCTGGATGAATTCTTAAAGCGACATTCAACACAGATACAGAAATAGTTGTGAAAAGTGTCGAAAGGTAGGTACTATCGATAGCTCATAAAAATTTAAATGTGTCAACACTTAAGGTCACTTAAGCGCCCTTATAACGAGTGACGAGCGTTATAAGAACTGCAGCTATCAAGAGCTATGATTTTAAATTAATTTGTACATTCAAAATGCATTTCTAATCGACTTCAAAAAAGAAGGAGGCCAAAATAATAATCACTTTGAACGGTATATTGATGGAATTGGATAATATTTGAGTATAGCGTTCCATTCAGGCTTCTAAGCACGATTGCTAAATTTCGTAAGTGTATGTATTTTTTTATGTTTTTCCACGAATTTCTCGGAAACTAAAAGTCATATCTAGATGGTTCTTTGATATAAAACAGGTGTATTCCAACTGAGAAAGTAGTTTTTGACATATAGGTATCTTTATCTTTATGTTTATTTATGGTTAACACTAAAAATTAAGAAATGAAAAAGTAATTGATATTAAACCGACTTCAAAACGAACCTGTCTGCTTTAAGTGAAAAAATAATATCTTTCAAGTAGGTTAAAAAAGGTACCTACCTTTTTGAGGTCGGTGCAAGCCAGGAGCAAAAAAAAGCCAGAAAAAGGCACCGATCTCAAATACTCTTTTAACACACCAATTATCTAGGCCTATAAGTAGTAAATTTCATTGCAACTGTGTTGTGAAAACTTGATAACGGATAAGTATAGGTACCTAGTTAAACACATCTTAGATTTCTGCGCGAACTGTCCATATAAATAAAACACTTTCACGGATTTTTTCACGCAATTAGGTGGCGTGGTAGTTTTCCGTGACCACGGCCCCTGGAAAGGTGCCGAAACGTCGGATAAACCAAAAAACCTCTAAAAACAACTAAAATTTAACCAAGTTGTTAAATAAATTGCATGAAAAAATCCGTGAAAGTGTTTTATTTATAGGTACCTAGTTATTTTTTTTTTTGTAAATACAAACCTAATATACATAGAAAACACTCAGACCAAGACAAACAGATATTTTAATACACACAAATATTTGTCTTTTATCCGGGTATCGAACCTGGGAGATCTGGCGCAGAAGGCAGGTATCCGGTACCTCCGCGCAAAATCGGTCGACTAAATTCTGTCAGTATAGGAAAAAATTATAATAAAAAATAACCACTTACCCCATTGTTAATGTTAAGTAGATACTAATTTAAAATTGTTATTTTTTACACTGAAGAAGAAACGTCATTCGAAAAATTGTTTGAACTAAGGGACTGATAGTTTCTAAATACCTTTAGTTACTAAAGATAGCTGTTGACAGATTAGTATCATTATTTTAAGTCTCAATAATTGGTTGAACAAATGAAAGAAATTCTAAAGTAAGCCGTGGGACAGAAACATTTTATACTGGTTTTTAATATTGCAGAATAGATAGTTTTTTTTTGTTCATTTCAGTCAGTATTAAAAATATCTAATCCTTTTTTGCAATATTTGAATGTTCACAAAATTCCAAGCAGTTAAAACAATTAATTTTGGACATTTCAGAACATGCATTCTAATATTAGGTATACAAAGTAACTATAAAAACCAGTCGTGAGTAAAAGTCATATTTTTGACATTAGTTTGCTACACACATAAAGTCATAGAATTAATTATTCTTGCTCAAGCCCTTTTAAAACTGCGACGTATTTTTTTGACCACTTTGAATTAATTTATCAATTAAATCAACAAATTCTTCCAATTTATTAAATCAACTTAAGTTAACCAATCGGCATTGGGCCCCATTTTCCTTATCCATCCATAAGGAAGGCACTGGCCTGTAATTAAATTATCCAACTGAAATTATAATTCAGTTTAGATAACTTTGTACATAATATATAAATTAAATTAAGCATCGTTATTACAACCTACACATTTTGTTATATCACATTATCCTCCACTGAACATCACTTTTATCATCGGCCAAGACGCGAATAAAACGGGTAGGTACATAAAAAGGCGCCGAACACGTGAATGAGTAAACACTATCGCACAATGTCGTGTACATTTCACAAGTTCCACAGTCGGAGTTAGGGAAATCTGTAGCGATCATTCCCCTCACGTTACCGCCGACTGGCCGACAAAGGGAAGAGGGCTTGCATACCTTATTACCACCTTTTTCCAAATCCCTACTTATGTGAAACACGCACAGGCCACTCAGAATGACAACTACGTGTTAAGACAGAGTGATGGAGCTCTTTTAGACACTTTCGGGTTTCTGAGTTCGTGTCTGAAATTACGTAGTCGAAAGCATTTTAAGCGAACACTATTTGGAGATACTGTTTGTTTAATGAATAATCAAATGCAGAACTTGAAGAAGTTAATAAAATTAAAAAATACCACATTTTTTGCAAATCCCTACTTATGTGAAACACACACAGGCTACTCAGAATGACAAGTACCTACGTTTAAAGACAGAGTGATGGAGCTCTTTTATGTTGAGTATAACCAAAAACATTTTCCTCGAGCGCACACAAAAATGTAGTTCAGTGTCCATTTTAGTAGTTTTAGGTGCTAACTCAGTGTTTTGTGGATTAGGTGTTGGTTTGGTGATCAAATTAAATAAAACCCGTAGAGAAGTTTAAATTTTATATTTATAATTATGTTATAAACATAAAGTTTAATACAAATTTGTACAAATTCATTAATGTATTTTTATCGCATATAATAAATAATATAAAAAGAGAATCAATAAAAATCCCCTTCCTATTATAATATGACAAGTACTATTCGAACAACAGGAAATCTATAAAAAAGAGTAATTAACCTTGTCTATAAAATTTATTGGTAATCCTGCTAGGTATCGATTTTCAGTGCAACATTTATAAGGAGCTTAATGAACCGACGCACAAGCTGTCAACTGTCAAGTCTATACATTATTGTTCTGATAGCACAAGTACAGTCGAACCAATTGAATCATGACTGGGTCTTGAGTTTATTTTCTAACGGCTATTAAAATTCAACAAATTCTAAATTCCAACTTGGTTGGCATTGACCTTACATTGACGCTGACTCATTAAAGGTTTATCGGGTTAGACATAACATAACTAAAAATATGTTTCATAACTCATTGACAAACATATTTACCCGCAATTTGGTTCGGCACTGTTTAGGTTTTTGATTTGGTATCGACGCGGTATAGAATAATCTATGCTGGCCACATTCAAGATGGTATATTGAAGTCAAATAGTTGATTGATAATTTTCAAACCTTTTTTACACCTTCTAATGTGTACTATTTAAGTATATAAAAATAACTTTAGTAGGTATTTAAGTTAAAAAAGCAGCTCCAAAATAAAAATAAACTACCTTCAGTCGTATTGTAATGAAAACTAATTACCACATCGTTGTGACTCTCTTAAAAGCCTTTTTCCCAATGCAATATTGCAGTATATATCAAAATATTTCAGAAAAAACTGAACATTGTTTTGTTATAATAAAAACCAACGAAGCAACCAAATTAAGAACCTATTAAAAATCCATTATGATATCCAGTAAAGGACTGGCACACATTTTAGCAGGTTTCTTAAATATTGTTTTGCATTAGAACGTCGCAAAGGCTCTCCTTGCAATTAATCAGTGAGTCAATGAGCCGTTCTGTTTGGACACAGCGGATGAATAAGCCTTCCCCAGTGACTTCCCGGCAAGTAATAATTATAGACAGAGTCCCATTAGAAAAACGGCAGGGAAATATTTTGCTGCCAAGTAGCAAATGTATGTGGTTGATTAGGCTTTTCGATAAGGTTTATGTTGTTAATGTGTTTAAGAGAAACCAAAATCAATAAGTCAAGAGAAAATAAATTTAATTGAGCAAGAACTGTGTGTATCAAAATACAACTGAATTTATCTAATTATTTCCTTTGATTCTAATGAATAGAATCCATAACTGGCTTCATTGTCGACAAATCAAAAAGCCCACTGACCCAACAGGAGTACTTAAAAATGGAACGAAAGGAAATATTCCAACGTTTGATGAAAGAATCGGCAACGTTCTCGTTCATATCGAATTACAACTCACTAAATCCCCGCATTAAAATATGAAACGGCGATTTAATTATATCGAGACGGTTCGACGAACTCGTAAAATTTCTTAGCATTAAGGAAATTGCGAGGAAGTAATGCTAGGGGACAAAGATTGTATTTATTGCTGTTATCTTATTTGCATACAATTTTATGTATTGCTGTCTCACACACTGCTGTGAGTTGTTCATAGAATATTTTCTCATAAACATGCAGATTGCGGACGGGACGCGTTTTTACGTAAAATTGGCGAAGGGGAGCTATTTTATTTATTACCCTCTTGACTTGGCGTCACTTCTGTTGGGGAAATTGCCAAGCAATATGTGCCTTTGATTTAAAATTTACCATTAAAAATGACATGGAATAAACGTTCCCAAAAAATTATTATGCGTCGATTTAACGTCTTCTATTGTTAAATCAAAACACTGAAGAAAATTCTTAATAATAATATAGTCAAGTCAAAGTCAAATTTTGTTTATTCAATTTAGATTGTTATTGACAATACTTGTGAAAGTCATAAAATCTACGCCATCGGTTCGCAAACCCTACCACAGACCCTATAGCGGATGCGGGAGACCTTAGAGAAGAACCGGCAAGAAACTCTTCAAGGTTGGTTTTTTTTCCCTTTTTTGTTTCATACAGAGTCATCAAATTGAAAAATGACCCTAACATAGTATGATATAGGTCAGTTTACATCACAAACCACAGAATGGGTTATGATAAATACCTACAGTGAATTATAGGCGAACTAATGATCATAGCGGTAAACTCAAGTTGCTGAGGTGAGTCGGCTGTAACTTTTTCTCTCCGCTTCCATAGCCGCTTCAAAAATTTTCTGCCTATTAAAACAAAGGTCACTCTTGTTACATCCCTTATTTTCCATCTCCTTGATTATGCTGATGTTTGTTACTCTAACTTGAATGAAGATCTTCTCAACAAGCTGGACCGGCTTCTAAACTATGCCATTCGTTTTATCTTCTGCCTTCGTAAGTTTGATCACATTTCCTCTTACCGGTCGCAGCTTAAATGGCTCCCCATTCGTCAGGGTAGAGTTGAGGCTGCTGAGTACTCTTTACACTCTTCTAAATAATCCCCTCTCACCTGAATACTTAAAATGCAAGTAAATATCTCTGTGAGTCTAACAATCGTCACCTTCGCTCTTCCGATTCTATAGCACTCTCTACTCCCCTCTTCCATTCTGGCTATATGGCCAACACTTTCACACTGCATGCTATGCGTCTCTGGAACAGTCTCCCAGATTCCATAAGAAGATCTCGATCCAAGCTCGCATTTAAAAGGAATGTTCATGCGTTCCTTCTTGAAGGATCTCAGTTATGATGTGGAATGTAGTTTTGATCATCTTCACTGTTTAAGTTACTAGGTATATTATTATATGTATGTATGTATGTAGGTATTTTATATATTTATGTTTATTTTTTGGTATGTTTTATGTATGTATAAATTATTTTTATTTGTACCACTTTTGAGGTTTCTCTGTTTTCCCGAAGGTTGGCTGATAGAGAATGCTTTTAGCGTTAAGCCCGCCTTTTGTACCTTACTTTGTATTCTGTACAATAAAGCAATAAAATAAATAAATAAACAATTTAAAATAACTTAGGAACTGTAGTTAAAGCAAATTAGTTGTAAGCAAAAAGGCCTAACCAATGTGAAGTATTAAAAATGTAAAATTCTATCATATTGTACACAACACAACTCAAATCAAGAATTTAAATTTTTACTTTTTTGCATTCACAATGCAATTTTTATCATAGAAAAATGGAAAATAAAGTATTTAGAAAAAATCCCATCGGAGCTGGTTGTGAGACGGGTCGATTTTTTCTAAATACTTAATTTTCCATTTTTCTCAAATCAAGAATTCAAACGTCAAAGAAAGATTTCTTTTTCTCTAACCTTGTTACATTGTTACCAATCAAATTTTGATTCTACAATTACGACAACATTTGGAACGAGAAAAACTTAAGTAAAGAAATGTAATCATAAATTAACGTTTCGTTTTGAGAAAATACAAATAATAATATAATATAGAGAAGGCGAAGCTCTTTATCTTCAAATATTTGATTTGAACATTACAAGGGAAAAATACGACCTTAATCGAGTTTTATTTAGACTTTCTACTTTCAGAATTTTTATAATTTGATAAAAAGCAGTCTTATGGAAGTACGAGTACCTATTGATATTTGCTCGATCCTATTAATTTTGTGCCAATATTTAATTAAATGATGTACTTTAATCCAAATGTAATTTTAGATCACGAAACTGTTATTAAGCCTAAGCAATAAAGAGCTGAATTGAAACATTGCTGAAACAACGAAATATTCAAGTTGGCTCACTTACCCGCTAAGAAATGTAAAAGCTTTTAAAATTTCCGAGCGGTAACTTGTTCTATAACAACTCGCCAAGAGCCTAGAAGTTACACAAATAATCTGGAAAATAGTTCCCGCCTTGCCTCATAATAACACGCTTTGCGTCAGTCTGTTGTGCTTAATTTTTTATTTTCCGCTCTATCTAAGAATTCTATTTAAGAAGTTCATTTCCCTTCCGTAAAGTTTTGCTCTAAACAGTGTTCTCATTGTTTAGTGTTCACGGAAAGAACAATGCCAACACAGCTTGAATGCTTTACAACGAAACGCTACAAAAAGTAGCATACTATTCGTGAAAATAAAATATATTTCTTCCTACTAATATTATCAATGTGAAAGTTTAGATGTTTGTTACTTAATCACGCCAAAACGGCTGAACGGATTTGGCTGAAATTTGGGACACAGATACTTGGTAGCCTGAAGAGGAATAAAGGCAACTCTTTATTCCGGAAAAACATCACATTCCCGCTGGATAACGTTGTGTAGTCCACGCGGGCGAAGCCGCGGGCGGAAAGCTAGTATGAACTCTTTCATCTCTATTGATAACTTTAGTTTAACAACCAAGAAATTGTTGAATTATTAAATTGGTTTTTTTATTGTTGTACTTACGACATTATTTACAATGAATTTGAAAAAAGACTTATGCTAATAAGAAGCTACCACATACAATGTAAGAGATAACTCAGCCATTTCAATGATAGCAACTTATTATTACTCTTTTAGGTATGTCTATTTGCGCTTACGCTCAAATATATAATCGGCCACGTGTGAGTCGAACTCGCCCATGAAGTGTTCCGTACCCACTTAACGTACCTACCGATTACATGCACCTACAGTTATTAGTGTTTATTGTGGTCTAAAGCATATATTTATTTTAGATTTTTCATTCTCTTACTTTAAAAGCTAGAGCGTTAAAAACGTTTATGCCGCAAATCCATACTAATATTATAAATGTGAAAGTGTGTTTGTTTGTTTGTTTATTTGTTTGTTTGTTTGTTTGTCCTTCTTTCACGTCAAAACGGAGCAATGGATCGACGTGATATTTGGTAAGGGGGTAGTTTGGGAGCTGGAGAATAACATAGGCTACTTATTGTTCCGGAAAATTTAGTAAAAATTTTAATTTTCTATGAAAAATCGTTTAAATGTCGTACATTCGATACAAAACTGTCATTACCGTTACCAAAGAGTATGTAATCACTGACGTCTGCGCGGTCAAAATCGAATACTAATCTTTTCCATAAGCTTAGAATAAAAAATGAACTGTAACTAGCGCCAAAAATGCCCCAGTCGCGCATGCGCGAAGAGTTATCTGACACTCACTCTACTTCACAGAGTAATTTTTTATATGTAGGAAATAGAGACCAAATTTGGGCCCATTTATTGGTAGTGTGTAACTAGCGCTATCTGTTGTCTGGTCTAGGTAACTTTTGGTGTATAAAACTATAATTTATATGGCAAAACAACGTTTGCCGGGTCAGCTAGTAAAGCATATTTCGACACTCTCAAGGGAATCAAAATTCATAGGGTTCATACTTCCCGTTGATCTAGAACTTTGAAATTTGGCAAGTAATATCGTCTTATACTAGGTACAAGTACAGGGAAAAATCTGAAACTATACATTTGTAATTAAATCATTAACTGTCTGTCCGTCAGTCCATTTGCCTGTCAAGACTCTTTATCTCGGGAACGCTTATAGGTATCGAGTTGAAATTAAAACCATATACTTAGGTTTACAGTCCCTTGAAGCTGTAAAAATATCAAATTTCTCAAAAAAAGGTACGGCCGTTTCTGCCGCAAAAATTGCATTGTGAATGCAAAAAAGTAATCAAAAAATAAAACCGCCTTCAAAAAAATCACATCAAAAAAGTAAGAAATAATTCCTCACCTAATAAATAACGTGTACTTTGAAGTCGGGCGTGAAACATGCACGATTTTTTGTTGTTTTTGTTAAAACCCGCCCGACTTCAATGTACTTACGTTATTTATTTGGTGAGGAATTATTTCTTACTTTTTTGATGTGTTTTTTTTGAAGGCGGTTTTATTTTTTTATAAAAAATATTTTTATTTCACTCTTTTTAGTGCATCGTGCAGGCAATTAACTTGTATTCTGGTAAATAGGCATGTGATCAAACTGTAAACCTTCTTTTTTTAAGGCGGTTAAAATACCTTGAGGTATCCCCTTTTTAACAAAACAAGAATTATCTAAATCGGTTTATAAACAAAGGAGTATGCCTAAAGATACGTATTAAATTCACATAAAGTGGTAACTAAAACGACAGTATTTTCAAGATTTCCTGAAAACTACTGAACCGATTTCAAAATTCCAAAAAATGGGACCAACTTGAAAACCAACTTCATGTAATAACGTTTCAATCATTTTAATCGGTCAAGCCGTCTTCGAGTAATCGGTGGACATACATAAAAAAAAGAAAAAACATACATACAGACAAATAGAGAACCTCTTCCTTTTTAACCGACTTCTAAATCAAAAAGGAGGAGGTTCTCTATTCGTCTGTATGTATGTTTTTTCTCATATATTTTTTTTTTTTTTGTATGTCCACCGATTACTCGAAGACGGCTGAACCGATTGAAATGGTTCAAACGTTATTACATCAGGTTGGTTTCCAAGTTGGTCCCATTTTTTGAAATTTTGAAATCCGTTCAGTAGTTTTCAGGAAATCTTGAAAATACTGTCGTTTTCGTTACCACTAAATGTGAATTTAATACGTATCTTTAGGCATAACTCCTTTGTTTATAAACCGATTTAGATGATTCTTGTTTTGTTAAAAAGGGGATACCTCAAGGTATTTTAACCGACTTCGAAAAAGGAGGTTTTCAGTTTGATCACATACCTATTTACCAGAAAACACGTAAATTGCCTGCACGATGCACTAAAAAGAGTGAAATAAAAATTATTTTCATAAAAAAATAAAACCGCTTTCAAAAAAACCACATCAAAAAAGTAAGAAATAATTCCTCACCAAATAAATAACGTAAGTACTTTGAAGTCGGGCGGGTTTTAACAAAAACAACAAAAAAATTGTACATGTTTCACGCCCGACTTCAAAGTACTTACGTTATTTATTTGGTGAGGAATTATTTCTTACTTTTTTGATGTGGTTTTTTTATATGTTTTTTATTTGGAAGTCGGTTAAAAATAGTGTACAATGTTGTGTACTTAGATAATGGTACGGAACCCTCCGTGCGCGAGGCCGACTCGCGCTTGGCCGGTTTTTTTTATGTCATCAAATACACGCAGGAAACAAAAATGGAACCGCCGCAAAAAAGGGTTTAACAACTTGACAACTTGAATTAGGCAATGACATGAAATTGTATGTGTTGCCAGATGGATTATTTCAGAAACAACATAAAATATGTCCTAGGACAAATGTTGTTTCTGCAGTAACTCGAGAACCTCTCATATTTTTATAAAATGAAGATGGACAAATGTCGTTTTAACACAGATGGTAGGTTGACAGTCCGAGATAGCGGGTTTATATAAATAAACGAAAAAATGTGAAATAGTCGATTCAATAAGGAAATTAATGAACTGGGACAAAAGTCGGGCTAGGAGCCCGAGGTGTTCTATGTGACTAGTTGTTTTTATCTATCACAAAAAATTTCATACTTGCATACTTTTTTGCATGCAACCCCAAAAACAAAGTGATTGTATCAAAATCGTTTGTAAATACTATGGTAAGAGCTATTCCACGTACTCCAAACTCCCTGGTGACACGTTACGGATGAGAGTTGGTAATTAAAAACGTGACCGTCGTCACTTGTCCGCCGGCGTAAAGGTTTTATCTACTACGGCACCGCTCGCGCAGGCTTTGTTTATTTATTGGACCTAAACTTCTCTGTACCATCTAATTTCGAGAGTTTGCGAGTGGCTTTTTTATGAAATTATCCTCATTTATTACATAATTAAGTGTGCGTGACAGTTTTTTTTTAAAGGAGTAGGTAGGTTGTTTTTTGGTATGTAAGAAGTTTTGTTTTTGCAGAGCCTGTATCTTCTGCACTAGTTTCACTAGTTTTCGATATTGGGAGTTATTTCTTAGTCTTACTTACTTTACCTTTTTAAGTATAAATACTCGAGTTTCAGTTTTAGCTTCAGAAGAAATATAAGTTATTATTACGTTTGTTTTTCATAACACTTATTTTTTGTCAAAAACTATGCTTACAAAATTTTATTTCACGTCCATGCCCAATATCTATACTAATATTATAAAAAGGAAAGATTTGTATTTTTGTATGTAACGAATAAACTTAAAAAGTACTGGACCGATTTAGAAAATACTTTCACCGTTAGAAAGCTACAATCTTCCCGAGTGACATAGGCTATATTTTATCCCGATATTTCCACGGGAACGGGTACCACGCAGGTGAAACCGCGGGCGGCCGCTAGTCGTCAAATATAAAAAGAAGGAAAAAAGACATTTATTTGGAACAGTACTAAACTACTTACAAGTTACGAGTGCTATGCAATAATATAGTCAGTCCTAAAACGTAACGTACGAGCATACCATGTGGTCACTCTTCAGATGCTCATATAAACTTTGATCCCATATCTCACAAATTACATATTTATTTTCCCAAGAGTTATGTCCATGGTCTTACCCAGTTTTTTATCCGAAATCGATCGAAATCTTTCTGATAGTTCTTGAAATTGGGGCACACAATCACACACTTTAGCTTTTTGTAATAATTTCGACTTATGATAATTTTCTCACTTAAAAACGGAAGATTTAAATACTTTAATAAATTCTTATCATCTAGTTACTTAAGCGGAGCTTTTTAATGTCATCATAACTTTCCAGACAATTGTCTAAGAGTTAAAGAGAGGGAGTTGCACTTTACATCTCATGTCTCAAAGGTTGATAAAAATATTTTATATTATTTTTATGCATTCACAATGCAATTTTGTAAGTATAGGAAAAATGTGATAGTAAAAAACCACGAGCCCTATAAGTAGCTTCCCCGCCTATCCCGCCTATCCCGCCTGAAAGCTACATAGGGCTCGTGGTTTTTTACTATCACATTTTTCCTATATTGATAAAAATATTTTATTATTCCATTCACTTAAAATAATTTAAACCTACTATTAATGTAAATTATGCTTGTTACACCAACATAAAAGTAGTCATTAGGTAGTCAGTCAGTGTTTGAACTTTCAGTCGCAAACTGGTACCGACACGGCAGTTTTGGTATTTTTCTCATTGTCCTGTAGCAATTAGAGACAGACAGACAGACATTTTAGAAATTCTGTAATCTCTAAAATGTTCAGTGAATAGTTCCACTTCAAAGATATAAAGTAAGAATATATTAAGTTTCTATTCACCGGAATCCAACAAGCTTTGTCTAAGTGGGCCCCCCATTTCACGCGTCAAACTTTGCGTTGACGAAATTTATTCATGACGTGATCCCTCGTAAATACATTTCAGAGTTTATTGTCGTAATGAATTTGATACGGCGTATGAAAACAAGCTTATCTTTCTCCCATTTAGTTAGTTGCTTTTTCATTGTTTATTTTCTATTGATAAGAGCTGCTGGGCTATTGTGAAACTTAAGATGTAGTTTTAATAATTTACATACAGAATAGCTTAATTTGTTTTACATTTAATGAATTGCTGTCAAATGTGACATTTTATTAAGCGGCATTTATACGGGCAATTTTTTGGCAATAATTGCTTGGCAACTGTGGTGGATCAATCTGGAGCCAACTTTCGTGGTATTGTGACGTGTCGCTCTAAATTGCTTGATGTGGTCGTGACGTCATGACGGTTGTCAGGCATTGCGCAGTTTTAGTTGCCCGTGAAAGCGCAGTTTTAGTAACGTGATTGAAAGCTCCTGAGATGAGAACTATTACATAAAATTGAATATTTTTTGTCAGGGATATCTTCCACCGTAATACAACCTAAAACACTAAGGTGTGTCCGGAGAATGGTAATCTTATCACACAAATTTTACCTCTAGTATGAATTCACATTGAATATAACGTCTCAGTAAACCCTAACATCTATAAAATAGCCACACCTCATTCAACAACTACAAAACATTCCACAGTTTTTAAACTTATATAGATCAAACCGTGCAATGATTTTTAGCGATTCTTCTCTAAAGCTAATATGTTGAATTGCAAATATAAAGCTCTAACTAAAACATCCAGCACTCCTGTTTCGCCTAGGTGCCTTAAAACGAAATTCATACTATAAATTGGGAACTAACACAGTTGGCGGTAGCCTGACATACGTTGCTTATCCACCCATAGAAAAGTCTTTGCCTCAGCAGTTGGGCAATCAAGTGACTGATAATATTTAAAAAAAAACAGTTTTAATATACCTATATTTGATATCTCACCGGCATAAATGAAGTAGATAAGCTAATCACTAGACCAAAACGTCTGTAACTAAAAAACCGCAACTCCGAAAAAATCCACAGTTTCTAAACTAACTTTTAATTTTATTTTTAGCAGTTCCTCTCTAAAGCTAATATTTTCCAATGCAACTGTGAAGCTCCTGTTCCGCCTAGGTGCCTTAAAACGAAATTGATACATTAAATTATTGGAAACTAACACAGTTGGCGGTGGCCCGACATCCAAATATCGCCTTTATATTTATATTTATTTGGGAAACAAACAATACAATATTTCTTAAAACTAAAATTTTAACTAGGTATACCATTAATCAGTAAAGTTTCCACTTATTACTATGACATAATATGTTTGAGCAATAAACAAAAATCATATCTTAAAAAAAGAGAGAACAAATATTATCTGAATTTACAAGAAAAGACAAACATAAGGTATTCTATAGTCTAACAAAAAAAAAGGTAAAAACATAGTAAGTTACAAAAAAAAACATTACCTACCACTACTACTGTGAGACATACTCCCTAACGTTTCGCTTCACAGTAGCGATCGTGCAATTAAACATATCTATTTCTAAAGGAAGCTTATTATAGGATTGACACGCTCGGTAAATGAACGTGTTGGACAAATGCTTAGTCCTAGTAAAAGGTATAAAAAACAAATCTTTCTTGCGTGAGCCTGTTCGGCGGCACCTAAACTTTAAACAATTTAAAAGGAAAGGGGAATCAACATAATTGTTAACGGTTTTATACAATAATAAAATGTCACGTTGAAATGTCTTCTACGTATGAAAAAATAACTTTCTCCTTATCCATCCTGAAAGGCCTTGGCAGTTGGGCCATCAAATTACTGATGATGATGTAAAAAATTAAATACAATATCAGTTTTCAATTACTGTTTATATCTCAACGGCATAAATTAAGTACCTAGTTAACACTGTAATCACTAGTCCCGAACCCAAAAGTCTCCAAAAACTTCATACAGAAACCGCAACACCTAAAAAAACAGCTACAAAACTAGCTTTGAATTTTAAACCGATCCTTTTCTAAAGCTAATGTTTTGCAATGCAACTGTGAAGCTCCTGTTTTGCCTAGGTGCCTTAAAACGAAATTGATACAATAAATTGGAAACTAACACAGTTGGAGGTGGCCCGACATGCAGATCTCAGCCTTTCTTCCCTTGTGTGGCCGCATTCCCTGATCAAATTGAAAATTCCAAACGGTTATCTATGCCCGTGAGTAAGTATGTGCATGGACACATAAAATTAAATTGCTCCCCAAATTGTTTTGAAACTATTATACTCGTACATTGGTATACATTGGGCACGATAACGTGACCCAGTTCTAGTGCAAAATATTAAGCACTGATATAATGTGCTGGGTCAATATTTGTATTTCCTTAAACTGTTTTAAAATCATTTTATGTATGTACATTTTGCTTTTCAAATATGTTTACTTTTAATTCGAGTTGTTATCGTAGCATTAAAAAGAATAATTTACGTGCAATATTTTTTGTCTATTAAAAACCAGAAGCAAGGTAAAAGCCGTATCTTAAATAAACTAAAGTTACAAAAGGAGTTGTTTAAAATTTTCACACCAAACTTCTCGCTTCGCTTGATAAATCGGTAATAAATAAAACCGTTTAAAACTTTTAATATGTGGAAAGAAATTTATTCACCAAGAACATGTCCTATCAAAATATCTCGGCCCACACGTTATGTTGGCGCATTCTTCTCCTAAATTGAAATTCTCGAACGGGGCTCCCCTGCGACCGGGGAGAACCGAGCCAAAAGACAAATACTTACAATTTTCGATTAATGCGATCGAATACATTTTTTCTTTGTTACCATGCTATCTTTAGGAAGATGTCGGTGTATAATTTAATATAATGAAAGAGTTATGTATGGAACTTTTTGTTATATTTGACATTCTTATCAAAGGTTTTCTAGAAAAAATTCAGTACTTTCGAGTTTGGCTTTGGTTACATAAAAAATCATTTTTCTTTGTTAAACTGTGATAAAATAAAAAGAGAAAGAAGTTGTTAATAAGTATATAGTTTTCTTTTACAAAAGATATTATGAACTTGATTGTTCACAGTTTGCTATACAATTTAATTTGAAAACTGATATTTTATGTTTGATTAGCCGCTTTTCCGCTTGCGGCTTTTCCCGCATGAACTACACAATGTTTTCAGTGGGAAAGAGATAATTTCCCGCTGTAAAACTTTTAGAACGCGTTTATGCTATCCCACACCATTTGGCAGTGATAGACACTGTGCCGAATTTCACCCATCCGTTTAACCGTTTGCCGTGATTAGATAACAAACATCCAAACTTTCTTATCAAAATAAAAATAAAACTCTGATAAAACTGTGTGTAGCAAAGATTTAATACCAATTGATACCCGAAACAAGTCTCTTTTCCGGTGATCAGTGGCCGTAGCATCTCGCCTTTGAGTCAGCTACGCCTTTGAGAGAGCACGGCGCATTTTGATAGCGCTATCGATTCAACCACTGAATAGATTTTTACTTTATTTCCCGCTTACTCGTGCAGTGTGCTCGCTATGCAAATGAAATGGAAGTAATGTAAAGGTAAAACGCAGCAATGGAATGGTTGGCGAAGTGGAATTTTAAAATTCTTCGTAATTTGAAACACTTCGCTAATTAGTGCATAATGCCAATTAAATGCATCTCTTGCGAGCTGACGTAATGTGGAAATTTAATCCTATTTTAAATGAATGCTGTGAAGCGCATTGAAATCATAAAATTTGTTTCAGTTAAAAATAAGCCCTTTAAGATTTAAATCTAATGAGTTGCACCTAATTTATGGCATTTCATCATCAGCCTGTTTTCCTGAAACGAACACTCTTAAGGGATATTACGTTTAATAATAATGCAAAAACACGGGATTTCATTGCATTTGCTAGTTCAGTAGCCTAAAAGAATAAAAAATACTCTAAAGATTTAGGTTCTCTGTTGAAATATGCGACATAAGTCTGATATTTATTATATTTCATAGCATCACGTGCTTATGAAGGACGAAGTAACCTTTTAGTTCCTTTTAACCGTAAACTTAAATTTGCGAAAACTTTGATCAAAACTGATTTACCTGACAAAAATTTTTCAACGTCTATCAGTTTATTAAAGTTATTGTATTTCGGGCGTTACTCTCGCATTATCTCAGTATGGCTTGACCTAAGATCATATAAATTATATGATCTGAGGGCTTGACATTCCCTGGACAGCCAGATATGAATAATACTTTTGATATCTTAGCTTTTTCTCCTTTCCAGCTAATTTATTACCTTCAGTGTTTTGTTCCAAAGTCTGTAAAAGTTTCTCAAGTCATATTGTGTTATGCGGGGTCCGGTAATCCTTCTAAAAGCAACTAGTCAAATCGTATAAAGTCACCCTCTATCATAACTTTGCCCTGTTCCGTCGTAGCGGATTACGTTTATGGTACTTTTCATGTAATTTGGCAGAAAAGCATCCATGAAATCATTCTTCAGAAATATTATGAAGTTTTCAATAATAAAAATTGCATTGTGAATGCAAAAAAGTAAATATAATTTGAAATATTATGAAGTTGTTCGGATAAATTGAAATTAATTCTGTTTCAAATATATATCTTTTTTAATTGGTTTAAACCTACACTCAGGTATAAAGTATGTTTGTAAATTTAAATATATTCATTAATTAATATTTTTGTAACTTAAATTTTGATCTACAATTTTAGACCGTAATCTCTTTTTCCAAACGATTATTAAAGCACTGAGCATCACAAATCATAGCGACTAGATACCTAGTCACTATGATTTGTGATGCTACTTTCAATAATCCGTTATCTGCTTTCTATGCTTCGTGATTATTGAAATACTCTAAATAGTACATGGAATCGTACCAAAAAAGTGGTGTTGCCTTGCATTAAATGAGGTAGTTCTGATTTTTTTATATGTTAGTAGTGATGAGATGGTAATGAGAAATCCAAATTTTCCACCTCGAAAGCCATTGGGATCATTGTTAAATACTTAAAAGACCATAAAATTTTTGTTTTTTTTTTTTCAGTTTTTGTAATTTTTTGCCACCAAGGACCTGAGTTGCGTCAAATATTACTATGCACTCTTTATAGTAGACTAAATTTGCAATAAAAACAAAATAATTTGGTTTTTGTAGGCCAAATAGTTTTTAAGATACGGCTATTTAAAAGTTTGCCAAATTTCAAAAAAAGAAAGTATTACTGTTTTTTTTATTATTTCCGACAAAATGAGATTAATTATGTCAATTTACATCTGATAGTTCCTAAGACACAATTTAACTGTTCAAAGTTATAGAGGTAGGTAAATTATGTAGTATAAGGGTTTGCAAAAGGAAGTACGCCCTAAATAAAGGAAGAAGGATCTGGGATCCCTGGGGAAGGAACGGGAACACCGTTCTACCCTGTTAAAGACACGCAAACCAATCACCTTGAAAGCATAACAAAGATGTAAGGTGGTACCAGCAGATGTGGTTGCAGGAACATTTCGAGTCCTGCTACTGAAATGTTCGGCTGTTTGCAGCTACTACATTGGCTAATCATGCGAGAACATACCAGAACTGATGTGTGATGACATTGATGAACCATTGATTGATAACCCACCATCAATGGACGATTTTGACCTTCCTGAGCAATTCGATGAAGAAATTATACCTCAGCAAGCTGAGCCCAAAAGGTGTGCTGTGGATTCAGAGGACGAGCCTGGTCCATCAAAAATATACATCCAATGTACATAATTGATTCCACCACCTCCCAGATCCTCCTTCCTTTAGGGTACTTCATTTTGCAAACCCTTCTATTACATAATTGTTTACTTACCTCAATAACTTCGAACAGCTGTGTCTCAGAAACTATCAAGTGTAAGTTGACATTACTAATTCATCTCATTTTGTTGGAAATTTAATGGACTTTAATAACTAATAATTTAACTTTTGCCATGAACCCACTACTATGAGTCAAAATGTCGAAAACTAAAAAAACTGCAATACTTCCTTTTTTGAAATATTGCAAACTTTAAATTACCGTATCTTAAAAACTATTTGTCTTACAAAAACCAAATTATTTTCATTTTATTGCAAATTTAGTCTACTTTAAAGCGTGCATAGTAACTTTTGCCGTAACACAGGTCCTCGGTGGTAAAAATTGTCAAAAATCAGAAAATTTATTGGATTTTTGAATATTTAACAATGATCCGAAGGGATTTCGAGGTGGAAAACTTGGATTTGTCATTAACATCTTATCACTACTAACATACAAATTAATCAATCATCAAACGTTTTTATATCATTCTGTGTCAGTGATATGCATTGATTTGAGCTCGACATTATAAAATATAATGAATGAGTCAATCCTAGTTCTTGTGACTAAAATAAACCGAAATACTATTAATGTAAGGACTAATTTTGAATGTACATTAAGATAGGAGTTAACGGAAAGTAATAAATAAGAGCGTAGTAGCCGCATACATTTAAACTTGGACAAGTTAAAAATTGAGACTCCAATAATAAATTTACGAAACTGTACTCGTTTGAATAAATTTTCCTATTATTTATGGATGAATGCATTGCCATATACATTCAATGGATTGGCCATTGGCTATTATACTTCAGAAAAATCTTGTAATGTATTTTCGAAATAATAAAGTACCCTGAGTGTAAGTAAGTATGTCAATGTGCAAACGTTACTATCGCGTTTGAATTACGAATTCTATTCTAGATCTTATTTCTTTACAATAAAGTACAATCTATCTGTCAGAATTTCTCCCAAACGTGATAAGTAGTAAGTATGCGAACTTACTAACTTACACGCCCTCAGAAGGTTTTCTATACTTTAACCATTTGATTATTAAAATAACATTTTCTAGTCTAATAAAACATTTTCATATTCATACTGCATACAAATTATCGCATCAAGAAATTATTTAGGTAAGTAGGTACTTACAGCAAAGAAAAATATCAAAAATATTTCCTTTTCCAACTGGAAAACGTTCGTAAATTCTCATAAAGTATTCTTACAAAACACTATCCTGATGAACGGGATATTTAAGAGCAGTGGGATTACATTACGCTGTATTGTCCAAGCTCTAAGTAATGAAATAACAGCTTAACACAATAGAAACGACAACGCAAGAAATCTTCCCATTCTTATGTAAAACAAGGAGCTAGATCGTTACCAAATAAAGTAAATTTGCGAAAGGAGATGAAGCAATTATTTAGCTTAGTCATGCATTGTATTTCCGCTCATTAGGTGTATATTTATTTAATTTACAACGGCTGGGGCTTGGCGATAAGCTTTGGGGCGTGAGAGCTGCTCCGCCGACTGAATAACAATGCAGTGGAACCGCTAAAACGACGCTTTCGTGTTTCGCAATTATTCAAAGTGGGAGTAATGAAAGAAACGCATGGTGCAAAAGTATTTCTTAGATGCAAGAAGTTAAGACTTTTTGAAACTTATTTATTTACTGCATAAGCACACGGATCGTCAATGACGATCCATTGACAATTCGTCAGAAAACACGACACAAAGATTTAAAAATGTTACCTTCGTGAAAACAATAACGAAACGTGAAAAAAGACGATTGGTCAAACTTTGTCGAGTGAATGAGCACTTGTAATACCACAAATAAGTAAAAACACTGTTCTTTTAGTAATAATTATGTCGTGGTCAGATCGTTAAATTGATAAATCGTATATTAGTATTCGTGTAATAAAGTAGATTTTTCATGATATGGTCAAACGTTGTTGAAAATATAGTTAAACGTTGAATTTTCAACGATATTGTTAATTTAAGTTGGTCATTTCATGAAATACGACAGTTTCATGAAATGACCGGGAATATCATTAAATTACAAATTTTATGATCTGACCACGACATATACAAAGTATCTCCTTGATAAATTTAAATTTCGATACCATACTGATAACAATGACATTCGTTGCAAACGTACGTTTTTTTTTAACCAAACTAGAAACTTTTATAAAGCGGAATTTCAAATTATTTCACTTTACCATGCGTAGGTACTTTTTATTCGTATTTTTTGTAAGAGGATTAAATCCACGTTTTTTTTGAAGCTATGGTTAGGTACGGATATAATCAATATATTTTGATGTAATATTTATGTAACTTTACTTACATTTCAAAAGTAATTCTTCTTAATGATAGAATGAAATTATGAGAGTCAACCAATAAATGGTGTTAAAGTACTCATACAGTTATGAGCGTAGTATCGTATATCAAAAACTATCATAACAAGATAATAGCATTAAGTTACCTACATTACTTTTTGTCACTATGATAGATCGACGCATAATGAAATTAGGTTGTACTCAAGAAAATGGCTCATTGCAACGCCAAGAAGGATACGAGCTGCAAATGTAATTTAACCTTTTATCCGAGGTGCAGTTTTGCTGCAGCATTTAAAAGAGTTGCGCGGAATGAATAGCTATGACCGTGTTTCACTATTTCTAGTCCATTTAACACAAGATAAGAGTAATATGCAGCTCAAGACTAATTCTACAAAATGAATTACTTGTACATTCTTTTGAGCCAAAGGAATACATTTTTTACATGTTACTTGTTAACTTTTGGAATATACCTTAGCATATATGTAGCATTATCCTGAGACGGGGTATTTATTTGCCCACAGACACACTTATGCGCTGTGTCTTTTTATTAAAAGTGCTGTCTATTTTATTTTTTCAAATTTTTGTATTGTTTTAGTAATAAGTCCAGTTTTTTTATTTTTTTTATTTATTTTATACTTTTTTTTTTAATTAATTTGTTTTAAGACAGTAAAAAATATCGTAAGCATTTGACAAAATAAACACAAAAGTTAGAAATGTTTCATATATTATTTTCAGTAGGTAATATAACATTTATTAACCCATTAGAACAAAAATTAATTCTGTCCAAAAAATCAACAAAAAAGACACAACGTAGGCATATCTCTTCAAACTGACACACGCTAAAATCCGTGAGAACAGATTATATTTCAGTTTGTATAAAAGGAGACAAAAGATTTGAGACAAAGCATGATATCTCTAATTTTACCTGACTTGAAAAACAAAGACAGGGTTTTGTAATAACGCGCCGAGGCAAATACAATTAACTCAAATTAAAAGGGTTTTGTTATTAAACAGAAGTGTACAGCTGTAATCCGCAGAACAATGAAGAATTTTGTAGTTAGTACAACTATTGTTGTGATAACACACAGCTTTATATAAATTATAGCTTTGAAGAGGTTTAGGCTTTTTGTTAATTTTATCTCACTTTCTCATATTCAGGCTCCCTATAGCCTTATACATAACTAGCTTCCGCCCGCGACTTCGTCCGCGTGGACATTCGAGAGAATACTTAGGGGACCAATAACCAGGATAAAAAGTATTCTATGTTTTGAATTTCATAAAAATCCGATCAGCCGTTTTTACGTGATTAGGCGGGTCCTCCCTCACCAAGTGAGCAGCCTCGTGCGAGGCCCGCCGCACGTGGCAAACGTTCTGACTCTAATAACTATAATTATTATAAATCATATACAGTACTAAAATAGTACTTTATGTGACTGTCACATAATGAGGGGTAATAATAAAACACGGGTGAGATGGGAGTTTAAAACACGAGCCTTGGCGTGTTTTTTGATAGCATCCCATGAGTGTTTTAATACCGAGTTGTGTGCAGTCTCATGCACTACTTTATCTACACTCATATACAAATTATTATGTGTTTCTAAAATTAATTATAAAATCTAAATCTAATGTAAACCCATAAAGTTAATATACCTTTTCCGATAGGTATATTAACTTTATGTGTAAACCATCATTTCCAGTCCAACGCATAACAGTATGACTGTCACATAATGAGCGGTGGAAGTGTAATAGCATCCCACGAGTGTTATAATAACGAGTTATGTGGCAGTCTCATACAATACTTTATCTACACTCATATACGTATAATACGTATGTCGGAGCGTGAGCGTAGTGCTGCCCTCTAGGACAGCAAGATCGATTATTTTAATTTCAATTATAACGACATCTATCGAGTTATTTTGTAACTATCGACTTAAATTATGAGCGCCATCTATTTTGTTGCTTTGTAACTATTAGTTGAGTCAGTTTTAAACGTTGCGGAAAGCACTAAGGTGAGTTGGATACAGAGATGGCGGCACTTGGACCAAGTGAGTTGAATTGGTCGATGGTCTGCACATTTTGGTGCAGGCGCATGATAAAACAGTCTTATTGGGACCCACGAAGGGGTTGGACGTGTGGCGGAAGTGGGGCCCGCAAGGGCCACTTTTCTGTATCGAATTTGCTGCGTTTAAAGATTCATCCGTGTATATCACTTGAATCGTTGTTTTATTTGTGCCATATCGATTGTGATTGAAGAATAAGACGTTTGTTATTGAAGAAGAGACTATTATTTTGAGGATCCCTCGTCGCAACCATCCTGACAACGAGACCAGACCAGGCAAACCCCGACCCAGCGACGTCATCAGAAGTGCGATGCAGCCCGTGCCTCAGATGAAAAGTGGACTGAAAACGAAATACCCGTATTTCTGTTATTCGAAATTCTGTTACTGTTACGTGTGATAAAAAGGCGCCCTGCCGTTTCACTAGCGGCATTTCATTTGCAAGAAGAGAATTGTGAAAATCATCTTTTCCTGGTGATGAGCGGTACCTACGCTGAAAGGAAGTTCATCGGCAAGACTGGACCAGTCTGGACCTGGACCAGATTTCATGTGCTGGCGTAACCTGGCTGGAGCATAAGGATTTGTTCATCGATAGGTTTGTCTGTATCTAGACAAACGGAGGTACTCTCATATTTTTCTTATTTTGTGAAGCCGAAAGAAAGTAAATCTTATTTCTTTGTGAGTAATTCGTTGTAATAATAGTTCCTAACGGAACCAAGAATGTTTTATGATTTTACTGTCAACTACCTACATCCAAACTTAGCGAGAAACATTTTTCTAATTTTACTAACGTACAGAGTGTAAGTTGGTAAATTCGCATACCATTGCTTTTGAGAAAAATTTTGACAGATGGATTGTACTTTGTTGTAAAGAAATAAGATCTAGATAGTAACATTTGCACATTGACAATTTTATACTCGGGGTACAGTACAGATAACATACTAGTTATCCGCTTGAACGGCCGGGCGCGCACCCCGGAGCCTCTTACGCGGCCATGTCATTTGACACCTTAAAGGCGCGCCGGGTTTTGTTTACATTGTTTACAGAAACGTTATTTAGGACTCGTCCTCGGCGGGCATGTAGTTTTAGTGGTGTTTTTATTCAAGCGGATGCTTTAAACTAAACATCTGTTATGTTAGAGTATTGTTTGGGTTTATAGTTTCGTGTAATAAATAATCACCACATAGTAGGACACAAAGTGTTTTTTTTTCGTCATTAAATTACTAGGTAATTCCAAATTTAAAGGTATGACCTATTTCAAATTACAGTGAAATGCAAGCGCTGCATGGTGGTGCTATGCGGGTGCTGCATATGGTGAGCCGTTCGTCGGCGCGACATCGGCGTCGATCGGCGCAGTGGTGAAATGGTGCGACTCTGCGGCGATGGCAGTGCGGCGGCGGCGCGGTGGCGTCGTCGTCGTGGCGCAACGCAACAGACAAGTAGCCGGCGCTGGCGGCGATAGTGTAGAGAGAGAGATCTACCTACTGGCTTCGCATATCATATGATCGCAATTTGGTGAGCAGTTTTCATTTTGTCATTATTTGTGCAAACAGCACCGAAATGCTCTTTTCCGTTCAATGAACATTCTTTTGTACAGTTTTTGGCACTTTACTAGTACAAACAAACCTAGTATTACAATTATTGTTAATGTGAGATTTGATTTAAATTGGAATAGTAACGATAAGGGTTCGTATTAGATTGACAGAATATGGGAACATGATTTGATTTAGTTCAGAGGACTAAATGTTTAGTTGGTGTTTACCACATTATTAGTAAAGAAGTGCTGAAGATGTTGATTGTTTTATTGCGTGGCTGAATGAGTCAGCACGTTGTTGTGGTACCATGAGGTAAAAAGGGTACAGCGGAAGCACTTGTAGTATGTACAAAGATTATGTTTTGTTGTTGTTCCAAGCTGTCAGTCTAAAACGCGTTGTGACTATGTTCAGTAATAAAGAAGTAGTTGAGAGCTTTATTTTTCAAAAAGGCTTTAAGTAATAACATTATTTACAAGCAGTTATCAGCTGCTACGTGACAGATTTATTTGAGTATTGAGCTTTGTTGGACTGATACCAAAAGCACTGAGTTTTGTGATCGCTGGTTATGTTGTGGAGTGCTAGTAAAGCACAAAATTTTACGATCACTGGATAAGTCATTGAAAGTTACTTTAAACTGTAGAGTTCTGACAGATACGTTATGGTGAATTTAGTACAAACTCCGCCAAGATAAAGTGGAAATGGATTTTCATGAGTAAACTTATGAAGAGAGTTAATTTGTGTAAAATGATATTTTTTTTAACGTTTTCCCTAAAATAGTTTTGAAGTTGTTAAAACTAAGTTTTGAAAGATTAACGAATAGCTCAGAAATATGCCTCAAAGTGATGTATCCTCAGAATTAAATGTTTGTGATGTTGAATCGGGTGTGGACAGTGCCGGTGAAGGCCTGTCTAACTATGTGCAAACACTTACTGACATGGCTACTTATTTGGTAATCCGCACGCTTCAGTCGTAGTCGTAACTGCGATTCGATAGGGTTGTACAGGGCGCGGTGCGGCTGAGGCTGTGGCAATCTAGCGTCTCATGGGAGACTATGTCATTATGATATGACCATGTACATTGAGTGTACCGATTCCAATGTGGGAATCCGTCTCATGGGAGACTATGTCATTATGATATGACCATGTATGTTGAGCATACCGATTCCAATGTGGGAATCCGTCTCATGGGAGACTATGTCATTACGATGACCATGTACATTGAGTGTACCGATTCCAATGTGGGGATCCGTCTCATGGGAGACTATGTCATTATGAGATGACCATGTATGTTGAGCATACCGATTCCAATGAGGGAATCCGTCTCATGGGAGACTAAGTCATTACGATGACCATGTACATTAAGTGTACCGATTCCATGCGGGAATCCTTGCCACCTAATGTGTAGCTACTGTTAGTGATGTGTGTTGTTTATATGACTTTGGTTATAATATTGTGATTACTGTAACTTACTATGAGGCATACTTTCTTCCTTATCTATAGTGTACCTACTAACCTTTTAGTCAGGTTAAGCCGAGCGAGAGATAGCTCCATTGAAGTAATTTTGTTCCAGATACACATGAGGACATGTGACACGTCAGAATGGCCGTGTCGGAGCGTGAGCGTAGTGCTGCCCTCTAGGACAGCAAGATCGATTATTTTAATTTCAATTATAACGACATCTATCGAGTTATTTTGTAACTATCGACTTAAATTATGAGCGCCATCTATTTTGTTGCTTTGTAACTATTAGTTGAGTCAGTTTTAAACGTTGCGGAAAGCACTAAGGTGAGTTGGATACAGAGATGGCGGCACTTGGACCAAGTGAGTTGAATTGGTCGATGGTCTGCAAATTTTGGTGCAGGCGCATGATAAAACAGTCTTATTGGGACCCACGAAGGGGTTGGACGTGTGGCGGAAGTGGGGCCCGCAAGGGCCACTTTTCTGTATCGAATTTGCTGCGTTTAAAGATTCATCCGTGTATATCACTTGAATCGTTGTTTTATTTGTGCCATATCGATTGTGATTGAAGAATAAGACGTTTGTTATTGAAGAAGAGACTATTATTTTGAGGATCCCTCGTCGCAACCATCCTGACAACGAGACCAGACCAGGCACCCGGACCCCAGCGACGTCACGTATAATATATATTTCAAATTAAACAAAAAATGTAATTGTATATGTAAAATGTATGTAAATGATAATTACCGGTCTGACGCATAAAACCTATTTCAACCAATTTTCATCTTTCTCGCCTGAAGAAGGCCCTGAACCCCAGGTCCGGTAAATCCCTTGATTGCCATGGGAATCGTAAAATTTAAACAAAAGTAGTGTGTTTATTGAATGACAGCGGTGTTGTAATGATCTTTACGGTACATGTTGTTTATATCTGTTTGAACTTGGTGTACAACACGCTGTAAGTTGACCTACGTCAGACGCGTAAAGTGCTCCGATAATTTTGATAGCATCACTTTGCATTTGTAGTCCTTTTATGACCTGTCCAAAAGTTATTTGACTAAATAGTTAATGTAAAGAAGTATTAAACACAACCTATATTTTAGAACTCCTTTCCTGCCAAAACTCTTAAAAAAACAAAAGCCGGCACAATCTGTGTTAAAATGAAAAGAAAAAAAGAGGTTCGTAACATATCTGTCTGAACTCGTGTACAACACGCTGTAAGTTGACCCGCGTCAGACGCGCAAAGTGCTCCGATAACCGTCGAAGCCGCGGCCTATCGCTTTTTGATAGCATCACTTTGCCCAACTTGCCATCTGGCAGCCATTAGGTCTCGGATATTGAAAAAGTGAGCCGACCGCTCCCCGTATGTAGTTATAAATATGTCCTGCTTTCCTTCGTGTAGCTTTTCAGCTAAAATACGGCGAAAAAGGTTTGTAGTTTATTTTTAGGATTATTACAGAGCTTTGTTTGGTCGACTTTTTAAGCCTAACTAATATTTTTTACTACAGATGAAACAAAACTATCATGGATGGTTAGATGGTTTTGTTAGATAGAGACAGAAAATACGTGGAAATACCACTGTAGACAGTGATTTTTTTCTTATTTTATTAGATACAAAATAGTAGTTTATGTGACTATCACAAAGTGAGGGTTATTAAAACACGAGTGGGAGTTTAAAAATGAGCTTTTTGCGAGTTTTAATAGTATTCATGAGTGTTTTAATTTATACCGAATTGTCAGCGAATTGTGTGAAGTATCATACACTACTTTATCTACAATCATGGACATTAATTATAAATTTAAAAATGAAACAAAAATATTACTTATAAAATGAAGAATGGCGCCAAATCCTACTCAAACGAGTTTTATTTTATTTGTCAATTATTCTAATTTTAAAAAGTTTCCTGTCGTTGCCGGCTAAAGAAGGGCTTGAAAGAGTTGGAAGTCAGGGCCGGTAAATCCTACGGTTGCCATGGAGACTGTAAAATTAAGAAATATAAGTGTTTTATAATGAGTGACAGCTGTATCCGGGTGTTTCATAATGGTCAATATCATGAAGTTCGACTTAATACTGAGGTAACTGGAGAGTGCAGTACGAACAATTTTTTGAATACCACAAATAACACAGTGGCTGTCTTCCGTCTCACCTACACTTTAAAAAAATACGTATGGTCATATGAGACAGCTGACAGCCACTACATACATAAATGTCAAATTTGCTGGCGACACTTTTTTATTCAGGGTGAGAGCTCCAGTTACCTCAGAGTATTAAGTCAAACTTCATGGTCAATATGCAACACCCGGATACAGCAGTTTTATTTTTTAAAGTTGACTATGGCAGTATAGTATTATATTATCTGTGCTATGGCTTAAATTTCATCAATATACGTTCAGGCATGAGTTCATAATTCGAATATTATAACATGAGTGTAGATAAAACTATTTTATCACGTTTCAGAACAATTTATGGCTGAATAATGTAATTGTTATAGGGAATAACTAAAGAAGTTTACCGGGAGTCTACCCAAACTCTTAATAGAATAAGCCCCAACAAATTGGTTCGATAGTGCCAAATATCACGTAGCTGCTTACTACACCGGTCACAACTCCGAACCATTTGTTATTATTTTCTGCCAACTAAATAGTAGTAAACTGTCTGACTGTTTTAGTCAGAACATTTTTGAGGGAAGACAAAGGTAAGCTAGTCTAGTCCACTTTGGTCACTTAGGTGATCAAAGGTTACTCTTTAGAGATTTTTGATCACCCGGGAAATAATCGCCTGTGCGTTGATCATGACGACTCCACAAAATTATTATTTTAGTATCATTTAATAACCTACAAATAAACATCGCTATCGCAACTTTTAGAAAATTCTAAATATTAATCACCCAATTACATAACTTATGGTAGTTGTGAGGAGCGAAACGACGAGCATGTTACACTCCTACTAGTTCCTATGGGTGATATCACCCAGGTATTGAAGTCAAAGTCAAATTTGTTTATTCAATTTAGATTGTTATTTACAATAGACCAGCCCCACTAGCATGACCAACAAAATTCGATATGATATGATAGTTATCCGGTTTAACTGCCAAAAGACTATGGGTTTTGACGTTTGAATTTCGATAAGTCGCTCTATCATGCGATACATATCACGTTTTGGGTGGTCATGCTAGGCTTACAAAAGTGGAATAGACCCCAAAGTTATAGCTAAGTACTGTTACTTAATAACTGTTTACTTGATACCATAATTTAATTTATTGTGGAAATGATATAATTCTAAATGCGAGTGGAGTTGAATTGGACTTGTGCACAAGGCAAGGTGTTTGAGACAACAAGCTTCTTTAGTCACTCTTTTGTCGAATGTATAAAAACTCTTTTCCGGTCCGCTCCACTTCAGCCGAAACAAAAAAAGTTTCTATATAGGTTAATATGAAAATCATTCTAATATTACAATAGTGTTACTTGCGCACATCTACGATTTCTTTGGTTGGGCAAATCAATAATGTTGCATCCCACAATGGCACCTTTTAAAATACACAAATTGGAAATAATTATGAAAAAAACTTATTGGTTGAAGTAGAGTTTGGTGATCAATTACTCTGCAAGATAATCAGAACTTAAGTTTTTTTATAAAGTTCACCACTCTTAAGGATAACTTTACCTACTTATTAATTTACATATACTTTTTTCAGCTCTTTGTACCTTAAAAAGAACTGTCTGTCAGTCGAAACCCTTTTTCTCAGAACGTCTGTCTTTTCCTATCTTTGGAACGTGTAGAGGTATCAAATTTTTATTTTTATACTATCCTTTCGTCCGCGTGGACTACACGTCGTTATCCCGAGAAAATATTATGTTATTCCAGGATAAAAATTTGCCTATGTTCTTTCCCAAGGTCAACTCTTTCTCTGTACCAAATTTCGTCAAAATCGGTTAAGTAATTAGGCGTGAAAACGTAGCAGACAGACATAGTTACTTTCGCATTTATAACTTAGTACTTATTACTTATTACTAGCTGACCCAGCAAACGTTGTTTTGCCATATTAATTATAGTGGACCCGGTAAACTTCGTATCACCAACATCTATTATAGATAGACAGATGAAAATAAATAATCGCGAAGAAGTTTTATACACTAGGTAATCCAAGGCGGCTAAAACGAAACGTCAGTGATTACAATACTCTTTGACATACCTCTTTGGAAGCGGCTATGGAAGAATGACAGTTTTGTATAGTACGACAGTTTATCGATTTTCTATACAAAATAATCATTTTTATTTTATAATTTTCCAGAATAAAAAGTAGCCTATGTTACTCTCCAGCTCCCAAACTATCCCCATACCAAAAATCGTGTTGATCCGTTGCTCCGTTTTGACGTGAAAGACGGACAAACAAACAAACAAACACACTTTCACATTTATAATATTAGTATGGATGGATATAAGTAGTAGGGATTGAACCATGAACTAATTAAAAACTGCTTTTACCTTTCCTCCTTTCCTTTGATTTTTCCATACCAAAATGGTAAAAGGGAACCCGAGAAAAAATCTTTCCGTGTTCTGTGGGGAACCCTTATGGTGCGATTCAGTCTGTCTGTCTGTCACAGCTGGATATCTCGAGAACTACTAATACTATTAACTTGAAATTTGGAATAGTTTAAGATGACGTTTGCCCAACTATTTTGCAAGTAAGAGAGAAATAATTTTTTTTATATTTTTTTATTTCCGACTGAAAAGTGGTCTTAAAAATTCGAAGTGGGGTATCATACATGAATAAGAGCGCTGCTTGCACATTCTAAAAAAAAATTCTGTTTTTAGCATAGTTTCGATTTTAGATGAAAAATAAAAAAAATACCATTCCCCCAATTATCTAAAAGTTTTCATACAGGAAAATTCGAAGTTTATGTTAAGATAACAGGAAAAATTAAACGTAATAATAAATAATCGGAACCTCTCGGTGCGCGAGTCCGACTAGCACTTGACCGGTTTTTTTTTTACTTTTAAGTTAGAAGAGGCAAGCTTTACGTGCGAGGTTTTAGAAAAGAGTATGGGTACTACAACATTGGCATAGAGTCGCGAAATTTAGCAGCATCAAGGCAAAAATATTTGAAAACCGCAATGTTCAATTATTAATAGATATTATATTTAAAAATTGCTGTGCAAGGTATGTCTTTAGGCTTATAATGGCTTGATGCAACAATTAAAATTAAGACAAATACATACCCGATTACTTTTAATTTTAACCGCCTCTGTGGTCTAGTGGTTTACACCACCGCTATCAGACCCAGAAATCCTGGGTTCGATTCCCAGTGGGGGTACATATTGTGTTCGGTTTGGTTGGTGGTAGGACTTGTTCTTAGTCTGCCTGGCTAGGTACCACCATCTTATCTAAATCTGACGCCATAACAATGATATTTTCAGCATTATTTTGTTCCGGCAGTTAGAGATAAAGTAGCCAGTTCCTCAGTGATTGAAGATTCCGGGAGTAGTGCACTTTCACTTTCAGCCTTATCATCACTTAACATCAGGTGTGATGAAGGCTAAGTGCTACCCCGTAGTGGATAAAAAAATTAACAATGAACCTAACAAAGTAACTTAGAATTGAGCTGAGTCACAGCTATTGAAATTCCCGGTAAAAAAAACTACCGATCCTAGCACAAAATGTATGTCACGCCGGCAACGTAAAGCGGTCGGGAGCAACTCTGCTCGCCCCACCACTTAAGGTCGCAATTTTTATCTAGCTTTAATTGTTATTCTGTTTCACCCTACTTTCTTTTATTTATCTAGAGGCGGTAATTCGTTTACCCGTGAGAATGGCTTCAACACGTGTGGACATATTGAATTTAATGGATTTCGTGTCTGCGCTATTCTGTCCCATCATTTCCACAAGTTTCTGTAAGAGGGCAATATTTGTTTTGCCACTAGGTATACCTAGGAGGGATCATAAATTGCGTTCGCAAAAGTTAGCACGTGCCGAGAGAGAATTGAAAATGTCCTAATGAAATTGAGTCAAGTTGTGTATTTGTTTATACTTATGTCAATTTAAAAAGATGATTTGTGGTTTCCACGCTCAAACAGGACCTATGATCTCAAAATCCTGAACGATAGTAAACAAATATTCATTGACACCTATAATTTTTACCCACTTAATTTTCTAGCGGCAAACTTTCCGGGACAAAATAAGGGGTACGAATCTGTTCACATTTCAGAACTTACCAGACGACCGACCTGAGCAATTAAGTCACTCTAAATATTTAATGAACAGTGCTAGTTCTGCGGCGGAAATGACACTTAATCGGCTTAAGTTCACCCCAAAACTTGCCCCGCGCAATCTCCCCGCGGTTTGAGTTCTTCTTTCTACACCCCTTCCTCAGAAATACCTAAGCTGCATCAAAGAAGTTAGAGAATGTGCAATTATGAGATTGTTTTAATTTAGAAACAATGTTGCTGAAGAATTTTCCTCCGAGCGAGAGGAAGTCTAAAACCTCAAGCCAAAATTCTTGGTCTCGTTCAACATTGTTTCCAATTTATTACTTGCATTAGATTTTTCCTTTTCTATGAATTTCATCTTATTCTGTTAGGAATAAAATTCTTGAGGCGGTGATAGACAAAGTTTTACTTTATGAATGTTCTGACAGTGAAGGTAGCGATGTTCGTCATACATGAATCTTCTGAAACTGATGTTATTTTACATATTTCTTGTTTGTCGATCAAAGTGAAACTTTTGAACTTCTTGGGTAGGTATTAAAAAGTTTTCATAATAATAAGTAGGTTTAAGATCTTTTAGCGTATCTTGGTTTTTACACTACATAGTGTAAGTAACTGGAAAAAAAAACATTTTTTTTTTTATAATAATTTATTTATGATTATTTAAACGCAAACGTCACACTACCAACTAACATACGTCTGTGAGACTCCGGAGCTAAATGATTCTCGTTTGTAAAACTATGTGAGGTAAGTTTGAGATTTAATGAAAAGTCTGTTAGGAACATATTATTATGTATTTAAATTTTTACTTTTTGCATTCACAACATATTAAACTATTTATTAAAATACGAAAAGCACATGAAAATCCACATTTAAAAGAAAATCTCAATTATGTAATCAACACTATATCTTTAAACAAACATACTTAGTAAAAAAATGACGTCCATTATAATAATCACATAAAGTAGGTACTTCTTTGTACTTTTTTAATATTTAGTAATCAAAAAACAAAACAAAAAAGCCCAAATAAAACAAAAGTTAAACTAAATTGCAGGACCTAAACTTACAGCTTTTCGGAAAAAAATTACCCGGCAACAGTTTTTACTTACCAGAGACTTAGCCTTCATCACACCTGATGATAAGTGGTGATAAGGCTGAAGGTGGAAGCGCACTACTCCCGGAATCCTCAATCACTGAGGAACTGGCTATCTTATTTTACTATACTCTGTTCTACAGTCCCTTGAAGCTTAAAACATAAAACTTTTAAATGAACGTAAAGAAGAAGAATACGGCCGTTTAAGCCGTAACAAATCATATTTCGACACTTTCGAGGGAATCAAAATTCATAGGGTATTTCCCGTTGATCTAGAACTATGGAATTAGGCAAGTAACATTGTTTTATAACTACTATAAATTTAAGTGAAATCTGAAAACTTTAGGAGTACATTTGTAATTAAATCACAAAAAGATTTAGTATTTCAGGGGATCAAAATTTCAAATTGAAGCTACAACATAGTTCAAGAGGTCAAGAGGGGTTTATAATATAAAAGGACTTGATGTGCACATTCCTAAACATATTTTATTTATTTTGTACGACGCACAATTTGTTTCTTATAATGAGAAATATCAAAAAATACCGTTCCAGCCTTCCCCCCCTTCTTCAACGAAGTCTGTGAAGAAAAAACCTGAAGTAATAACAGTTAATACATATTTATGTTAATTTTACAGGAAAAATTGTGGGATGTTTCTATCAAGTACAGTTTTTCAAGTCATTGTTTATACTGGTATCTTTGGATTACTTGAAGCGCGTGGTAAAATAGGTGCAAAAGAAGGAGAAATGAGATGTGTAGGTAGTGAACTAGTAACTAACCTTTACCATACAAACTTTCGCGTTAATAATATTAGTAAGATTATTAGGTTTCGGAAGCTGAATTTCAGAAAAAGCTCGGAAAGAATTTGCGATACTCAATACGGTATTTTACAGATTTTTTTTATTTCTTTAAAATGTTTTTCGAAATATTAGCTACACAAAACAAGTTTTCATTTTAAATTATCTTGAATATTTTCAAAGATATAGGACTTCAAACTTTATAATTAAACAAGGACAGGACGCTATCTTAGTGACGTCAGTGGGTTAGTAGCGTCATAGTCACGCCATAGAAGATTTCGTTTTAGAAAGAGACAGCTATAGTCAAAATCAAACAGACTATAATTCTTTTATTATAAAACAGCTTCAAATTATTTTTTCACGTTTGGTTTTCTTAATTGCAATATTTTTTAACGTCATCATTAAATATCTACATTTCAACAACAGTAAAATACCCTATTCCCGAACTATTTATAATAATCTACATACAAATTTGTACGGAACCCTCGGTGGGCGAGTCCAACTTGTCCGGCTTTTTATTAGTTTAGTTTAACTTGTAATAAAGATTCTGTGTACTTGTATAATTTTCGGATTTCTACATTGAAAATTAATGTGTGCAATGTAATTTAATTTTTGATGCCAAACAAGGTTTTTATGAATGCTGTCATTGGCGTACACATTAGAAGTTTATATGGGCAAACCCATACAAACTTCCATTCCCTGATTTAAAGATTTATTGTACTTATGTTTTTTTTAATATTTATCACAAGGATTCTCTTTGTCAATATTTAGACCTCTAGTGTCTGTTAATACTGTGCTGTTACTGTTTTAGGGGCGAAGTGCTTCGAGAAATGGTTGACACTGTCCTTGCACTTCGCTTTTTTTGTCTTGGGAACCTAATCGGTTCGTTCCGTTGTTCCAAGCTATTTCTACTTTAACTTAAGTTTTAAGGGAAAGCCAAAAGAAAAGCAGTTTAATTATTGTAAATTTCACCATCTATGACGTTACGATGTTATTTTTAATCCAGGAATTATCGCGGTATCGACACCTTGTAATATAACCGAAGCACAGCACTACTATGGCAAAATTTCCCCAAAACGATATACATCACTGTCTATACACAGTGTAACTTCAATTGGTGACGTATTAAGTAAGCAATGTATATCATCATCATCATCATCATCATGTCAGCCGAACGACGCCCACTGCTGGGCATAGGCCTCCCCAAGGATCTCCACAACGATCGGTCCTGCGCTGCCCGCATCCAGCGGCTTCCCGCGACCTTGACCAGATCGTCGGTCCACCTTGTAGGGGGCCTGCCCACGGAACGTCGTCCGGCACGCGGTCGCCATTCAAGAACCTTTCCGCCCCAACGGCCATCGGTTCTCCGCGCTATGTGTCCCGCCCACTGCCACTTCAATGATGCAATCCTTCGAGCGATGTCGGTTGTTTTAGTTCTCCTGCGGATTTCATCATTTCTGATTCGATCGAGCAGGGAAATACCAAGCATCGCTCTCTCCATTGCTCGCTGGGTGACTTTGAGCCTTCTTATGAGACCCATAGTAAAAGACCACGTCTCACTTCCATAGGTCATTACTGGCAACACACACTGGTCAAAGACTTTCGTCTTGAGACATTGAGGTATTTCGGACGCGAATATATGTCGGAGCTTCCCAAACGCTGCCCATCCGAGCTGGATTCGACGAGAGATCTCTTTCTCAAAGTTGGACTTACCTAACTGGACCGTCTGTCCTAGGTAAACATAGTGGTCAACAACTTCGAGTGTAATGTTCCCAACATTAACTGGAGCGGGTGCAACATGGGCATTGGACATGATTTTCGTCTTGTCCATGTTCATCTTAAGACCCACTCTTTGCGAAGCATTACCGAGATCTTCGAGCATTGTGTTCAGGTCTTCCAAGGTCTCAGCCATAAGAACTACATCATCGGCAAACCGTAGATGTGTTAGGTACTCGCCATTGATGTTGATGCCGCATCCTTTCCAGTCCAGCAGCTTAAAAATATCCTCCAACGCAGCTGTGAACAGTTTGGGAGAGATGACATCTCCCTGTCTCACACCTCGCTGTAGTTGGATAGGATTAGAGCTCTGGTTCTGTAATCGGACCGACATGGTGGCGTTTTGGTATAGGTACCTCAGCACCTCGATATACCTGTAGTCTATTTGGCACCTCTGGAGAGACTGCACCACGGCCCAGGTCTCGATCGAATCAAAGGCTTTCTCATAGTCCACGAACGCCAAGCAAAGTGGCAGGTTATACTCTTCGGTCTTCTGTATAACTTGCCGCAGCGTATGAATGTGGTCTATGGTACTGTAGCCTTTCCGGAACCCGGCTTGTTCGGGAGGTTGGAAGTCGTCGAACCTGCGAGCGAGACGATTCGTAATGACTCTCGAAAACAACTTATAGATATGGCTCAGAAGCGAGATGGGTCTATAATTCTTCAAGAGAGTTTTATCACCCTTCTTGAAAAACAGCATCACATCGCTTCTGCCCCATGCCTTTGGCGTTTTGCCCTCGAGGATGACAGAGTTGAAGAGCTTCTGGAGGACCTTAAGTATCGGCTTACCGCCCGCTCTTAGAAGTTCTGTTGTGATTCCGTCATCACCCGCCGCCTTGTTGTTTTTGAGCTGCTTGAGAGCCATTCTAATCTCGTACAGGCTGACGTCCGGGATATCTTCGGTATAGTGTCGGGTAAGCTTGGCTCTAGGGTCTTTAGCCTTGCTTTCAACAGGTGTTTGCGTGGAATATAGCTGTCCATAGAAACTCTCAATCTCCCTCAGGATTTCAGGTGTTGACGAAACGATGCTACCTTCCCCAGTTTTCAGCCTCGTCAATTGACTTTGCCCGATAGACAGATCTCTCGCGAACACTTTGGAGCCTTTGTTCCGCGCAATGTATATATTTAATGACATTTCGAAATATTTTTGAATTTAGAACCAAGTAGCTTCTCGTCCAGTCTGAGTAGATCCCCGTCTCATAGGAAGGTCTACAGGTCTTGTAAATTTGCTTTCTGTCGATGATCGGCGCATCGTCCATTCAAAGCTGACCTCCTCACAACCAGCCCTTGTTTATAAAATTTCTTACAAAATTACTGCTTGAAAGTCCGCGACTGACTGAGAGACGTCAAATCAAATCGGCGTGTTTACGCAAAAGCTTGATTCCGCTGCCACGCCCACATGCGACTTCTGTGGTTTGTCCATTTTCATAATGAATCACACCAATGATTTTTGTTATCAGCATATCTAAAAAATATGTTACTCAAGAAAAAAGAATATGTTTTTATTTTTTTCCTAGCTTCAAAAATGACTGAGATATTGAACGTTAAAGTACGGCCTACGTGAAAAAATCTGGTGAGCCAATGGAATTAACGTGTGACGTCACGTCGCGATTGAGAGTTGGCGCTTCCGTATTTCTCCTTTGGCTATAGAGTTGCGCTCTCACGGTTTCGCAATAAATTTATTTATTTTTCTTATAGTCGATCAATGATCAATTTTGTATTGAGCCCATGTGAAAAAACACCTTCAAAACACATAAGTTGTGTTTTCGTGATTCATAAATTAAATCAACTTTCGTAATGGCGGGCGGTATTCTGTCAATATAAATAGCAACCGTCAAACTTCGATAGCACGAAGCCGTCAAATGGACAGTTGGTGACAGTTTTAGCGTGCGGCTGCGCGCGGTCAAAATCGAATACCTACTAATCATTTACCATATAATACGTTAGTAATAATATAGTATTCTTTGCCATAACCTTAGAACGAAGAAAATGTACTGTAACTAGCGCCAAAAACGCACCAGGTTGCGCGAAGATTGCGCACGGATGGACTCTTTGTAGGTACAGTAAGACGGAAATCACCCGCAGCAGCCGCAATCGGAGATGTCATTGCGACATGACGTCATCGCAATAGCGCGCAACGAAAGCAAATTTACAAAAGCTGGTGAAACTTTACAACGCTGTAAATTTGGAAATCCTGGACAGATTTCGATGAAACAAAAACTGTTATTACTTGCACGAGTACGCGCATTAAATGCAGTAATTTTTATAGCCATATTTTGATGTGTTGGTGTGACTCATTGCTTAAGGGGCCGTACAAAGCCAAATACACATTTTTTTTAGCAAGGATTTCACATAGTATTTCTAGACTTATCGGCTCCAAAAATATAATGTAGAAAGTAGACTATAGTACTCAGTTATGTGATTGACAGAAACACGATTGCTCAAACTTTTCTCGATAGAAAAAAATCGTAAAGTGACATCCAATTTTGTAGTTTTTCTATGCTGTGCCAGCCGCTTTTAAACTTTTAGCCTTGAAACTATTATTAAAAAAAACCTTAGCTAGCTCTCCAGTTTTGTGATTGACAGTTTTTGAAAATTTGCAATAGTTTATTAATAATAATTTAAAACGATAATGTCGCTTACGTCGATGTTTTTAAAACAGACACCGGTGTTTGCATCTCTGTCGCATGCGTTATTTCACCGTATTTCTGTCTGATTCGCTCCTCGCTCCTCAGTCGTGAAAGCTCCATTGAGACGTGTGGACTGCGCTTGTCTTACGCTCCGCGACGACTTCGCACGTAAATTATTCAAAAAGTACTTTTTGTGTAAATATGGGAAATAAAAGTAATATTAAAAGTAAAAAAAAGGCATTCAGAGAAAGTTACGTGCGCCGATTATGGAGTTTGCTCGAAGGTATGTATAATTTTTATTAATAACTAGCTGACCCAGCGCGACTTCGTTCCCGTGGCCCTACCCCCTACTCCACCCTACTCTACCCCTACCCTACCCCTACCCTACCCCTACCCCTACCCCTACCCCTACCCCTACCCCTACCCCTACCCCTACCCCTACCCTACCCCTACGCTACCCCTACCCTACCCCTACTCTACCCCTACCCTACCCCTACGCTACCCCTACCCTACCCCTACCCTACCCCTATATCCTTCCTTGGACTTCCACGAACATTTCAAGACCAAAATTAGCCAAATCGGTCCAGCCGTTCACGCGTGATGTCGTGACCAAGGGAAATAGGGATTCATTTTTATATATATAGATAATGTTATTATAGTAAATCATAACCTAGGTAAGGTACCTATAGGTAATTACAGCAAACAGACATTAATTAAAAATAAATAAAATAGGCTGTAATCTGAAGTTGGTAGAAACTAGAAATTGTAGAAAGTAGACAAGTATTCGACGAGTACAGTCGGCAGCATATCAAGATACAAAACAGAGCAGTCGCCCGGATATCGAAAGGTCGTGGGTTCGAGTCCCATCGGTAGATTTTTTCTAAAATACCTACTTAATTAATTATAATACAGTACTTTTTAGGTAAAAGTAGTAATTTATTATAAGTACATAGTTTACTTTTTTCAGTTTTAGGCACAAACCACTTCGCGCTACTGTAGAAAGTGTAGAAACAGCAGAAGACTCGAAAGAAAACAGGTAAAGATAAAGTCAATGTTTTTAGGTAGGTAAGTACCTACTTTTTATACATCTTTTCGCGACAAGTCATATAAAAAGAAGTACGTATGTACACACAACACAGGCACACAATTTTACCAGAAAAATGTTTGCATTCATTAGTTTACAACGTGAAATAAGCTAAGTCCCCCCCCCCCCCCCATTCCCCCTTATCAAATCCTGGATCCGCATTTCGCGCCTGTATTAGACTCTATGTAAGTGCTGAACAAGGCATATTTGGTACCTAGTTGGTCACATCGAGAAACTAAAATATTGCTCGGCATTTACATAGAGTAATGCAAAGTTCAGATACTACGTTTCATTTTGTCTCATGCTATATACCGTACAAAATTATGATTTTGGTTATAACGATTTACCTGCCTACTAGTTAATTAGAAGATATTATTAATAGTTATTAAGACAGAATGATCAGAATTTCTTTATGTCCTCGGGCTGTACCTGTTTCCGGTTTTTATTTCAGAGCCGAGTCTAGTAGTAACAGCATTGTAACAGGTAGCTCAATGTTCAATTCTGATGTGACGGTGCAGGAAAAAGGCACGGATGGCGAATGTATTGGTCCCAAAAGGTATCTTAAAATACCCAATACCCTAAATGCTTTAGTGCATGACAAAAATAAAACAGTTATAAAATGTATTACTTTTCTGTTTTTTAGAATCGTATTGGCAGATCTTACAAATATGATTCCTGATGTTACCTTACTTACTACCTTAATTATTGATAAGCAGGAACAACGTTTAGATAATGACGATATGAGGGCTAGCATGTAAGTAAATAAAAGCTTACTCGAATAAACTATGACATGATTTACACCATGTACATGTTTATATTTAAGACTTACGGGGCAGTTGCATGTGCCATGGAATCTGCCAATAACATCAACCCGCAATAATCAACAGTTCTTCTATGGCCATGGCGCATGCAACTGCGCCGAAATATCGGAGTCTCAAATATAAACAGGTATATGGTGTAAATCCCGTGTAAATAAATATAAACAGGTATATGGTGTAAATCCCGTCATAGTTTATTCTAGTAACGACAATAACCATGGAAATTTAAAACAAGATAAAAGCTTGTAAAATTAATAATACTTATACTGTCTAACACATTATACAAACCTACATGTTTTTATTGTTAGACACAAATACATGTTTTTGTCTCTTTTTCAGATCTGAGAATAGAAGTAGTTCAATGTCCAATTTTGATCTGACGTTGCAAGAAAAAAATACGGATGGCGAATGTTTTCGTCCCAAAAGGTTTTTTTAAATACCCTAAGTAATTGTTTTGTACTTACATTACAAAAACAATACCGTTATTTAAAATGTATTTTTTTTGGCATTTTAGAATCAAATTGGCAGACCTTACAGATGCATTTCCTGATATTACTTCTACTTTTGATGATGATGATGAGCAGGAACAACATGTAGATAACGAAGATACAAGGCCTGAAATGTATGTAAATAAAAAACTTGTAAAATTAATATTTTGATAACACCATATAAAGTCCATTCGCTTAGATAGTGTCGCCCTTTCATCGCGCCGCCTTGGCACGTGCCGCTTCTCGTGAAAGGATGCCGCCGCATAAACAAAAGAAGCCGCGTGCGGCGTACACCCGCAAATGGAATTGGATTTTGGGATTCGGCACTTATTAAATTATATTTTCTTAAATAATCTATGTTTATTATAAATACAGGTGGTAACGACGGTTGTGACTTGTGACAATTCGAGCGATGATGAGTAATCATAATAATAGTACAAAAAATTGATAACTATTATTATTTGTAAATCACTTATAGAACTTCCTTTTATATAAAAATATCCAAACTTTCATTAAAATTGACTTTGGTACCCAACTTGAGTGTATTATTTTATATCTGCATTTTATAGCAAAAGCCACAATGCCGTGCGGGTGCACCGACACTATCTAACCGAACGGACTTTACACTGTCTAACACATTACAAACCTACATGTTTTTATTGTAAGACACAAATACATGTTTTGTCTCTTTTTCAGATCTGAGTATAGAAGTAGTTCAATGTCCAATTTTGATCTGACGTTGCAAGAAAAAAATACGGATGACGAATGTTTTCGTCCCAAAAGGTTTTTTAATAAACCCTAATTGTTTTGCACTTACATTACAAAAAACAATACCGTTATTTAAAATGTATTTTTTTTGCATTTTAGAATCATATTGGCAGGCCTTACAGATGCATTTCCTGATATTACTTCTAATTTTGATGATGTTGAGCAGGAACAACATGTAGATAACGAAGATACAAGGCCTGAAATGTATGTAAATATAAAACTTGTAAAAGTAATATTTTGATAACACCTTAACATAACGAATGTGTCTAAGCCACTTACTTACCTAATTGTTTTCTGTCCATATTTTAGACCCGAGTCTAGTAGTAACTGCATTACAACAATATACAAATTGGATGATGTTAAGGAGCAGGATCTGGATGGTGAATGTCTTGGTGCCAAAAGGTGTTTTATAAATACTCAATACCCTAAGTCTAAACCTGAGCATTGCAAAATCCTAAATAAACATGGACTGCTTGCATGATCAGTGCCTAATTCTCCAACAAACTAACAGGTCTTTATATTTCAGATTATGTAATAAAATTCGTAGAACGTATCGAAATAAAAGGAAATGTAAAAGACAAACAAGAAAAAGGAACCGATTACCGTGAGTTTCTAATTATTTATTTCTAGCAGCTTCAGCCCTCAGTTTTGCTTGCTTTATTTCTGGTTTCCCGTAGTAATTTAGGGATAAAAGGTCTCGGGCGATAGCTAGTTAATTATATGTCTTTTATATTATATGCCACATTACTTTAATTCTAGGAGTTCGGAAGACCGGTCCACAGATGACAACAATTGGAGACGAATTGTGGATCTTCAATATTTTTTTAATCAATTGAAATCGATTTCCAATCATTCGGCATTTGGATGTGGACTTCAAAATCTAGAATTAATAAATGAAAAAAAAAATTGGATTATTATCGAAATTATCTTTTAAGTGCAATATGTGTAATCTTAAATTTACGATAAATACTTGTAACGTCGACTCAAATAGCAAATTAAATATCAACATGTCTGCAGTTGCAGCAATGACAACAACTGGTATTGGTTTCTCTCAATTTTCGGAGCTGTTGACCTCAATGGACATACCCTCAATGTCACAAAAAATGTACGATGACACAAATCATATGGTATCTGTGGAGTGGGAAAAAAGTGCGACCCTTGCGATGGAAGCAGCTGTTGAACAAGAAAAGCAAGCAGCCATTGAAGAAGGCCGAGTTAAAGACGGAAAAGATGTTATTTTGGATGGGTTTTGGGGCAAAAGGTCCTACAACAAAAACTATTCCGCGCTCTCTGGGGGTGCTGCTATTATTGGGCGAAAATTTAAACAAGTACTATATCTCGGCATCAAAAATAAGTATTGCTGCATATGTGCTCGAGCTGCTAACAAAGAAGTTGAGCCCCAGGAGCATACTTGTTATAAAAATTATACCGGACCCTCAACAGGAATGGAGGCATCAATTATTTTAGATGGGTTCAAAAATTCTATTAGTATGTATGACGTGATTTTTGGACGAATGATAGCAGACGGTGACTGCAGTACTTATAAGAAAATAATAGAAGCGCGACCATATCCTGGACATACAGTCGAAAAAATCGAGTGTCGTAACCACTTGCTGCGAAATATGTGCAATAAATTAATGGCATTGTCACATGATACAAAATTCACAAAAAGTACTCGTGACTTGGTAACAACGCAACGCATTTTAGCAATCCGAAAAGCAATTTGTTTGTTTATAAAAGAACACAAAAATGGAGATAAAGACATTTCAGAAAGGATAAACGATTTATATGTCGACATTTCAAACAGCTACAACCATGCATTCGGCCAGCATGATCAATGCAAAAGTTATTATTGTCAAAGTCAGAAAAAGAATGCCAATCTCGTAGTCGTATTAAATTTGTCAGCGATCTGGCAAAAAATTCAATTGATTGTTGGAATTCTGGCATCAAATGCAAGAAGTTTAATACATGATGTTGACAGCAACTACGTTGAGAGTTTCAACAGTGTTGTCGCAAAGTTTGTAGGTGGCAAACGTATAAACTTTAGTTTGCGTAAGGAATACCAGTCTCGCTGTTTTGCAGCTGTAGTGTCATTTAATACGAAGAGACCAATGCATTACCTTGGAAGAAAAATCTTAGGACAAAGTCCAAAATGTACCGTACGACAACGCTTTACTGATAGAAAATTAAAAAAGGCTAAGTCTAGACGTCATGCTTGCAAAAGATTGAAATTTGCAGTACCTCCAAAAGAGAATAGCAATGTAAAAGGTGACAAAAATTACGGCGAAAGCTGTGAAAAACCTGATATGGTTCCAGAAGTTTACGATATGGCACAGAAGAGGTTTTTAAATGACCTTATCAAAACAAGTGAATGATTCTAGTGAGTGATTCTAGCGAGTGGTTAGAATTACGAAGAAATTTAATAATAGCTTCTAATTTTGGCAAAATTATTAATAAAAAAGAAGCTACTGGCCCAACAATAGTAAAGAGTCTTCTCTATAAAAGAAATTTGACCAATGTACCGGCAATAAGACATGGAATCGAACATGAAAAAACGGCTTTGAATCAAATGTCTCAGCAATTAGGCATAAACATCCAATCGTGTGGGCTGTTTATTGATGAAGATGTACCGTTCATAGGAGCTACGCCAGATGGCTTAGTTGGTGATGACACCATCATAGAAATTAAATGCCCCTTGTCGGTTTACGGCTATTCGTCTATAGAAGAAGCGGTCGCCAATAAAAAGCTATCATTTTATAAGCTCAATAATAGGAAATTAGTTATAAATAAAAGACACGCATGGTATTACCAGGTACGGGTACTATTTCCCTCACATAACAATATTTTTAAAGTCATAATATGGTTTGGCATAACAGGAATGGCATAAAGTTCCAATTGCATATTGATAAGTTGATACGCTAATACTTAAACGTCATAATTAGTAATCGTTAAGCGTAAAAATATATGCTATAAATTTTTTAATATGGTAATAATATTTATGCGTCGTGAAAGTATATGATAGATCGATAGTTATGCGAGTTGATCATTCTGCAAAAAAAACTTATGCCATAGTATATTATGTACTTATGTCGATAAAATGTATGCCTTCACATATTAATCCCCAGGTACAAGAACAGCTCCATGTTACAAAAAGAAAGTTTTGTTTGTTTGGTGTGTGGTATGGTGCAAATAAATGTATGAAAATTGAAAAAATTGAAAGAGACGACAAACTTTGGGACACCTATATGCTACCCAAACTAAAAGATTTTTATATTCAACATGTTTTGCCAGAACTAGTGGATCCACGTCAGACTCGAAATATGCCCTTACGCAGTCCATTAGTTGATAAAAGGAATACTAAACGAAAAGGAGAATCAATGAATATTGAAGCTAAACAAAAAAAAATGTAAATAAAAAATTGGTTGCTTGTTGAATTGTTTATTATTTTTCACGCTTCCTTCTTACATAGGTTTTGGGTATATTGTAAATATTACGAAAAGCGGGATTTTTACCATGTTAACATGGTAAAAATCCCGCTATTCGTTATATTTACAGTAGCACGCTCACTACCTAGTAAGCATGCTAAAGTACCTTTTATTACTTGTATGTTTGTATACACAAAAAAATTAAAAAAATTATGTAACAATACATTTTTTTTACTAGCGTTAAAAATACCCCAGTTGCGCATGCGCCCAGACTTATTTGTCACGTACCTATAAAACTTCTTCATGATTATTTATTTTCATCTGTCTATTGTTGGTGATACGAAGTACTATATTAAAGTACACAAAATTTTTATGGCAATATAACGTTTGCCGGGTGAGTTTTGCGGGTAGTATCTAATATGCATTAAGGATGTGTATATATGTCGCAGGGATTTTGTCAAAGTCGTGATATTATAATTCCACTGGTGAAATTATAATTTCGCGTGATATTATGAATAGACATTACGAGACAGTATGCACACGGCTGCGAGCCTCGGAAGTCATATAGAACACGTGATAGGTTAGAATAGGTTAGTTCATGGTTATTTTTTTTGTATCAATACAACTTATAACTTAACAATTAATTTAACTAGTGGAATTATAATATCACGCGAAATTATAATTTCACTAGTGGAATTATAATATCACGACTTTTACAAAATCTCTGCGACATAATATATACATGCGACACTTGTCTCTGTTTTCTTCATTACACTGTGCGCGTAAACTCAAGCGAACTTTGTTTTCGGCCCGCGATATCGACGCGCGGAGCTAGTCTACAGCGGCATTGGGTGCGGGACGCGCGGGGGAAATCCTTATTTTTTCTAGCATTGTACGGCCCCTTAAGAAAACGGATGGAATATTCTTATTTAATAACCAGTTAGGAAAAACAATATTCCATGTCTACATATATATGTAATTACGTCAAAAATAAACAAGGTATTTTTTACTGGTAAATGTTGAAATAAACAATTGGGTAATTTCATGTCATAGCTTCTATAATACTTATAACAAAATTTACCATTAGTCGGTTAGATGTTAAACTTTGAATATGCACTTAAATAACAATAACAGGGATGCTTGAAAGTTCTAACCGAAAATAGGTTGAGTTGAATATTTAACTAGTTGACGCAGACAAACCTCGAGAGCGGTTGTAGTGGCATAAGTGCGGGTCGCGCCATCGCGAACTTGCGAGAGTTGTGACTGCAAATGAATAAAAGTTTGCTCTGAAACGCATTCAAATTAAAGCCTAAATAAAAGACTATAATTATAAATGCATGCTTCACGGTTTTCGGGGCTATAACTTTATATTTGAAAACGAGCAGCCCGCAGCAGCCCGGTAACGAAGATAATAAGCAATGTTTTTGACATTTTCTTATAGCCTGAGATACGAATACGGATCGACCTTCACCCATCTGTTTCATGAATAAAAAGTATTTTATATGAAATTAGGAATGATAAATAACATAATTATCGCGAATAGGTTGGCTAAAATTAAATTACTGTTTTTAAACAATATTAATTTATTTATTAAGGAGCGTTTTTTACAAAATGTGTGTTTGGAGAAGCCCTTTAATTGAACAATTTAGGACTTAAGTAATAAAACTAAACGTTTTCTCATTTTAATTCAGATTTTGCAATAACAACGAAAACAATTTTTAATAAGTTTTTAGAAAAAAAAAATATTTTTAAGACATGCTTTTTTGCTTACTGCACTTTAATATTGTATTGTCATCTGAACCAAACCTGTATACAAAATTTCAGCTCCATCGGACACTGGGAAGTGGTTCAATTTTTTTTTATTCAATACGGGGTTGCACTTAGCCTTGATTACACCTGATGTTAAGTGGTGATAAGGCTTAAATTAAATTAAGCTTGCAAGATTTGTCCCCCACTAACTAACTAACATATTAACTAACTAACTAACTAACATGGCAAGTTTATAAAAAGCTAGTAAAAAGCACTTGATTTGAACTAAACTGTAAAAAACTATTACTTACTTAGAAATATCGACTAAGAGAGCTTAAACTAATCATAAATTAATCGATGAACTATCTGGGTTATTTATATAATCTGAAAATCTAAAGTATCAGTAGAAACTTGTATCCTTATAAAAACAAACTATTTCATTCGCACGTAAATCCATGTAAATTCACAATACAACTAACATTATTTGTTCTGGTCATGTCAATTCTGCGAACCTTTAACACCGTCATCCATTTCAAAACCTTTACCCGTGTACTTACCTTGCACGCAATCAATCTAATGGTCCCGTACGAACATATTCGAAAACGCATACAGTCCTTTGCCGTAGCACTAACAATAGGGAATGATTCACTCACCGAGAGTCCTTGACGCAGGCCAAACGAAATCACTGGACCAACCTGTAATGAAGAGAACCTCCGTACAGAGCTGTACTGCATTAATATCGAATATTAATGCAGACTCTCGACTAATACGGGCAGTATTAAGTGCTTTATTATCACTTTCCTTTGTAGCTCAGCATTAGGTTTGCAAACTTTTTTTTATCCACTACGGGGTAGCACTTAGCCTTCATCACACCTGATGGTAAGTGTGATAACGCTAAAGATTACGTAGCTCGCGGTGTTCATAGACTCTAATTGTATAAAGTTTCAAACAAAAATGTTTCAAACAAAAATGTTTAAAAAAATATATTTTTTAACTCGGTATACAGGATTTTGTAACTCGTTGTTATCTCAAACGGACCAATAGATTTTACAGCCAATCAAGAGTGACTCGCTTTGTATTGTATAAACAATTCGAGAGCTCTTGTTTGAGGCATTTGAGGTAACAAAGCCACAGAGCAAAATAATACCGTAGCCCTTTCTACTTCTACTATTTTGTTGAGCTATCTTGCACTCATTTTTTATCCAAATTATTCATAAATTTAACATCCCATATAAAACTTCAATAGAGCTTTATGACCAGAGATCGGAATAGGTAGAGCTGTTTAGGTTCATTGACCGCAAACATTATGTTAATGTGGTCATTCTACAAGATTCCGACTGAAACTCCAGATTTTTTTAAAGAGTCTTCAATTTATGTACCGTAAACTGCTGCAATTTTGCCCCTAAGCTTCAACTTTGCCTAATCTATTAAAAGTAACATAACTTCACCACCGCCATCTATTTTTTTTTCATTGGAAAAATCGAGAATTTCAGCTCTCTTAGTGTTTACGGGGTAAGCAAATGTGCTCTTTCTCCTGTTTATAATGGTTATTCTTGTAAATGTGATCAATTTACGACTAGAACTATGGTAGGCAATGTTGTGAAGGCTTCTCGATCACTTAGTGACTCAAGTTTGCCTAGCCCTAGGGTTGTCACTAGTTACTTAACTACAGTGAAGTCTTTTAAATTTTGTGTTTTTCTATTTGTAGCAACCCTAACCATGCTTAAAACTTACTATGAAAATATTTACTGATACTGCTCAAAGTTTGTCTGCTTGTGGCCAACATTGTCTGCTTGCCAGAAAACAAAATTGATGGTTCTATGTGGTAACCCATGCACATCTTTATGGTAACACATTCTTTATGGCTCTATAATTAAGATCAGTTTTCAAATGCGGCTCGTATTTTTGCTAATAATCTTCTAGGCAAAGTTGAGGTATTTCATCACAATTTTGCCTAAAACTTTGACGGTTTCTGGTGATCAATTAAACTGCAGTTTCGGCGTTATGAACCTTAAGATATATGGCATAGATCTCCAATTAAACCGCTAATGTAAACATGGACACAGATAATAAATACTTGAAGAGAAATTTTCAAAAAACCATAAATTTCGTGCAAAGTTGCAGTAGTTTACGGTATTGGGCTGCATCCGGCCCCCCACTAATATGATGTATTTTTATACTAAGCAATTGTTGTATTAGTAACGATATGTTTTTTTTTGTAAATGTCGTGACCTAACTAAGAAACGCTGGCAAGTTTCTTGCGCCCATTCTTCTTGTCAGTTAAAAAAGTCTTGAATGGGTGGTAGGAAAATATTGACGATTCATAAGTACATATTTATTATGTCTAAGTGAATAAAGAATATTTTTATCTTTATCTTTATCTTATCACTATTCTATGGCTATTGTCATTGTAGGCTTGGCTGACTTGACGCACAATTTTGAAATACAAACTTAGTCAATTTACGCTCGAATTCTCGAACGCAAATCATCTTTGGGAGCGTCTCAAACATCATGGCATCTCTTTCATACGTTTGACATTTAAAGTGACAGGGCGATGTTTGAGACGCTCCCAAAGATAAGTAGCGTACGAGTATTCGGGCATTAGTGTCTCATAGATGGGAAATTATTTGCCGATGTGTTTTACGTCAATGGAGAGACTAAACAGCGCGTAAAAAAAGTATGAGATAAATTCGACACATCTTACAACTCCGTAGCTCACGGTTAGGACATTCGCCCGGACAGTGAAAGGTCGTGGGTTCGAGTTCCTTGGTTGGTCGAGTTGGGAGACGGATAGATTTTTCTAATCATCATCATCATCATTTCAGCCGTACGACGCCCACTGCTGGGCATAGGCCTCCCCCAAGGATCTCCACAACGATAGATTTTTCTAATACTTCATATAAAATAATAAAAATTGCATTGCGAATGCAAAAAACTAAAAATAAGTTTATATCTGTAAATAAGCTACCATTTGTTATGCTTGGCGCAGGCAGGTTGGAAATATCACCTTGTTGCATTATCTACCTTATCAAAATTATCTTATATCCTACCTGCTTTAAGCTGTAGTACCTTTTTTCAGCTCTTACTTTTCACTTATAAGATCAGAAGAAGGGAAGTACTTAGAAGGTAGTCTTATAGACTGGAACAGGAATGACTGGAAGCCTTTTTAAATGCGCATACTTCGAGAGGCGAGTCTAAGAGTGAGAACTCTGAGCCTGGTACCGTTTTATACGTCTCTAAAAGGAGCTTAAAAAATCGGCCAAGTGCGAGTTGGACTCGCCAATGAAGGGTTCCGTACCCACTTAACGTACTGATGCCTATACGTAGCCAAAATGCCACTATAAATTTGTCTTCAGCAAAATATAACTTTGTTTTTCATAGTTTTTGTATGAATGACAAAGTTACACTTGCTGTTTCTGAAAATGTATTAAATTTCAAAAAGTGCTTACTATATATGAATGAATGATTATTTATATCTCGTTCGAACTAATTTTCGTTGAAAGTTTCTATTAGGATCTACAGCATAATTATATTTTATACATTTTCTAGACTTTTCACTGTTTTATTTCAAAAGTTAGAGGGCGGGGCTACATCTTACCACTTTGGAAGGCTCTATCTTTCAAAAGATTGACTATGAGAAAAAATTTATTGAGAAACCTGTATGTTATTTTTAAAGACCTAAAAACGAACCCTTTTAAGACCTATAAACAGCCCACATGTTTGATAAAAAAAATATTTTTAAATTTCAGTTCCATGTATTGATTGATCCCCTTATTTTTTTTTATTTTTTTATTTTGTATTACATCCGTAAGGCGGTTTACGGTAGAATACACCTACCTACCAAGTTTTAATTGTGTAGTCTTAATTGTTTTGGAATAAAGTGGCTGTGACATACGGACGGACTAACAGACAGACAGATAGACAGACTTGACGAATCTATAAGGGTTCCGTTTTTTGCCATTCGGCTACGGCTAAATTGTAAAAATATCGAAAACGTAGAAAATCCGCCTCATCGACGTTTTGCAGAGCATATCATTTGCCTCTTATACCCAGCGACGCATATAAAATATTTAGAACTCATAATACATCAGAAATTTACGTATCCTCCCGTTAGGTTATTCAGCATTCCCAAAATTCCAAACCCACAGTCTAGCTTACCAATAACTTCTTATTGGTAGTCTGATCACTGACCCCTCTACAAATCGTCAGCCTTAGATTTCTAAAGGGCATTTGATATTCAATACGGACTCCGAAAATCATTTCACTCCTTCGGATCTTACAGCTCAACGTAGCTATTGCCACAGAATATATAATAGTAGATACCTATTGCAGTGAGAATGCATTTGCAAACAAAAACACCTATTTTAAATTCATCCCTTTGAATTCCCTGTGAAATGAATAGTTTTATATAAGTAGCAAGTGTGGATTCTGACAGAATACAATCGGTAAGAAAAATATAATATACATTTTTTTTATTTTAAAGAATGAAGTTAAGTGTTTTGTTTAGTCTTATTCTTTACTTATTTGATTTTGAACGAAGACATTTTTGAGTAACATTTTAAAAGCAGTGGTATGAATTTGTTGTTTATTAAAAGTTGGCCTTTTGTAATGAATAGACAAAGTGGTAGGTTACTATTATGTTGAAATAATGTTTATACAAATAACCAGGCGGCTTCCGCCCGCGGCTTCACCCGCGTGGACTACCTGACGTTATACCGCGGGAATGTGATATATTCCCGGGATAAGAAGTAGCTTATGTCACTCTCCGCTCCCAAACTATCCCCATACCAAAAATCGTTTTGGCGTGAAAGACGGACAAACAAATAAATATACAATAAACACACTTTCACATTAATAAAATTTACTTATTTATAATATTAGTATGATCAAAAATAACATTTAAATTCAAAACTTTGTTTTGCAATCCTATTCCTAAACGCAGTTACAACATATTTGCCCAAAACAAACAAAACCTTGTAATCATATTACCTAGATCGCAGTTGATTGTGCTGGCGCTAATTATCTTCAATTATACTCTAATGGCCCAGCATGAACGTGAAATTGCCTGTATTTAGTACTAATCATAACAAAACAGGTGACTACATTTGTAGTCAAGTGATTACGTATATCAAATTGGCTTGGAAATTAAGCGTCGACATTTTAGTTTGGACTGAAATACCACAGTATAGAGGGAAAGGCTTTAAGCTCCGGCATTTCGGCTTGTCGACATTTGTCCCTGCGTTGTAGCTGACCCATTAGAGCCGCCACGCGTGGACGTCAATATATGGGGTTGGTAATTTTAAGGTCATCTTTATTGCTGCCAAATATGTTGAACGAATGTTTGCGGAATTCGCAGCTTGGTAATACTAAACTGGGGTGGATTAATGGCACAAGTTTTATGATTTTTTTATTAAAACGAAATGCAAGTATTAATATTTACAATTTTGTATGATGAAGTAGTCTACGATCTAGTCAAGGTCGCGGGAAGCCGCTGGATGCGGGCAGCGCAGGTTCGATCGTTGTGAAGATCCTTGGGAGAGGCCTATGTCCAGCAGTGGGCGTCGTTCGGCTGACGTGATGATGATGATGATGATGAAGTTAGGATTTCATGTATGCTTTTCGATAAGTATTTATTATAAGTACTTTAATTCTGCTCAAGTATCGAATTTGTTTCAGAAATACGGAAAAAACACAGAAAAGCTCAATATAACAATATTCAATATGTCATAAACCACTTCCTACTAATATTATAAATGTGAAAGTTTATATGTTTGGATGTTTGGATGTTTAGATGTTTGGATGTTTGTTACTCAATCACGCCCAAACGGCTGAACGGATTTGGCTGAAATTTGGCACACAGATACTTTGTAGCCTGGAGAGGAACATAGGCTACTTTTTATCCTGAAAAAATATAACATTCCCGCGGGATAACGTCGTGTAGTCCACGCGGGCGAAGCCGCGAGCGGAAAGCTAGTATTTAATAAAAGCAACAGCAACTTTACCAATGGTCGGTCACGGGATGTGTGACCAAAAACTTTTCCTCTGGACCTCCTCCGTGCTTCAGAAGGCACGTTAAGCTGTAGGTCCCGGCTGCATTAGCAGTCGTTAATACTCACTAACCCGCATTGGGCCCACGTGGTGGGACATGGCACCCACCCATAAGCAAGGCCAGTGCCCACATTAAATGGCTGATGATGTCGATGATGAATAAAAACCTGAGGTTCGCGAATCACTGCCAATAGTTCCAACCACAGAACACGGAAATACTTTTTTCTCTTTACTTTCCATGTTCTGTGGTTCCAACAAAGCGTGGAAACAGTCCTCTGAGACATTCTCGAAGCTCTTGATACTGCACGACACGGCACAGTCACTACACACATGGTTTATCTTTATCTCCTATTGCATTGCATGGAAAAGGCATCACTTTTTAATATCGACAGAGAAATTAATTAATTAATAGACCGACGACGCGCGTGACCCGAAACAAGCAACGCGACAAACGGCTACTGTTACTTTCACTGAAAAATAAAAATATGAAATTTCTATTCATGCACTGGACAAGGGCTTCATTGGTAACGAAGTTAGTTTTTGTATCTGTTAGGAATTTTACCAAATGCAACTATTATTTATAGATTTTTTATTTAAATTTTTATTATTTTAAATACAAATAATAATAAACAACGTTCATACAGGTGTGAGTTTGTAAGACTTGAGTTAAGTTTCCTAAAACCAACCATCTAAAGCAATATAAAATCCGAACCGCTCGTTGTTTGCTGAACAAAAGATCACACGCACACAGGAATTTATTAAACTGCAATAACGTTCGCGTATCTACTTTTATGACATGGCGTGAATTACGCGTTACGTAGACTACATCGCAAATAAATAAATCATTGTAATGTATCTCGCCGGGGTGCAAATACAGATTGCAATCACGTACTCCGCTTTAAGCGCGCAAACAAGCGATTTTGTAATATTATACCGCCTCTTATTTATGTTCGAAGAAATGGGTGGAGGGAAATTTTCTTTAACACCTTTGGTTGCATTTAAAATCATTTTGCGCATTCAATTGTTCGGTGGTCATGTTTGTATCGCTATAAAGGTTATGTCATCGAATATTATAGAAGAAGTAGGTACCAATAAGAAGATATTATGGACCATGCGACAATATTTCGCGGAAATGACATATTTTTCCGGGATAAAATGTAGCCTATGTAACTCTCCAGCCCTCAAATTATCTCCATATTATTAAAAATCATGTCGATCCGTTTTGACGTCAAACACGGAAAAACAAAGAAACACACTTTCACACTTTATAATATTAGTATGGAATATAGAGGTTGGAACCAGTGCTGTTAGTCCAGCTTGCCGATACTGAGTTGAGCGCCGATTTTTACAACATGCAACGGTACTCAATGATAAATAGATATTTAACTTTAATAATTGTTTAATTCTGACTTAATAATTGTTTAGACTCTCAGAGGACTAGTAGCACAGAGTATATAATAGTCTAGTAGTCTTGTTAAGTTATATACCTACTTGTATACTTGTCGTGTGTGTCAAAATAAACAAATATTCTTTCTTCTTCCTTTCGAGGTGAAAAATGCCCACAACGGTTTCATAAAACGTTCTTATTCAAATTCACCAAACGACTTCCCAACATCTTAAAGTTTTATCTGCACCAACGCTTCTGACTTTAAATTCAAAAGTATTTTTCAACATCGAGTCCGATCACCGTAACAATGTACCTAGCGGAATGCAGATGCAATCTTCTCCAACCCGATGTCCATACAAATAATTTGGTACGATCGCCTTTCCCCAAATAGATAGTTCTCACTTCCGACACATGTTTCCTTAGCCGACACGGGGGCAGTCACGTAGAATATTGACGCCTCCAGCCATCCGACAATACCTACAGTCCGGGACATTTTTATACGGGGCTCTCCGATATAAATCACCCGGGCAAGCAAGTATAAATGTCACAGTTCTAAGCGTTTTCTAATGCCTCGTTCCTATAAGTTATGATCTTTTAAATTTTAAGTTCTACGTGAATTTAGTTACCTTTGCTTTCACGAGTAGTAAATATTGTTGCAACTCAAACACTATTATAATTTTAACATGATCGCTGAAAGCAAGTTTTAGCGTCTTCTAAATCTAGGAAATTCACAAAACAATTTAAATGAATTGTGTATTAGTAACTATATTTCCACGCTTTAGTCCAATAAAGTAAAGAAAAACTGACTTGGAAAATTTACATTAAACCTTTTTATTTGCAAGTATCTTAGCATTGATATCGTAGGTTTACTTGTTCGGTACGTGATTTCCATCCCGCGATCTTCAAGTTTTAGTTGAAAACCCATAAAGTCATTAAAATAAATAAAAATACTTAATTTAAATTAGCACAGCAGATCGAAGAAGCTTAAACTTCTAAATCTTTGAGGGTATCACTTGATCGCTCATACCGAATAAAAGGGCGACACATTGCTATCGGCTGAGCTCCCGGTACATCTTGTACGGCACTCGTTGCACCACTCGGTACGTATTAACAAGACATTAACTTACGACAGTTTCAATGAATCGTAAACCCTCAACTAGTTACTTCATTTCCGCGGTTAAATCCAGTAAAAGTCTTAAAGCTGACTTGGAAATTTTACAACGAACCTTTTTATTTGCGAAGACCTCCGCATGATATCGCGGGTTTACTGGCTCGGTAAGTGATTTTCACCCCGCGACGTCTGCGACGCCATTGCGATTAGCATAAATGGCGAGAACCGAACTTCGGCAGAGATTCGAAAATATTCGAACCATATAACTGAACTGTAAATGATGTTATAAAACATGAGAATTAGAGAAAATTTTCTGACGACTTTTTAGGTGTTCCCTTATTTTTAAAGCTTCAGATCTGTGTTCTTTCCGCTCCGAATATTTGAGTTTAAGAAAGGTGCAAGTAGTTTTTAAGAAAATAACTAATAAAATACTTTCAAGTGAGATATCATTCTCAAGGTTACCTTGATCATAATAATCGAGCATTAAAAGAACTTATATTTCAAGCTATTCCTTTTTAATGTTTAATACACCAATCTATCTTATTCGAAGATACATTATCTGTGAGTTGAATGAAAATAAACTGTAGCTAATGCAGGCTGCATGCCCAGGCCGAAAAGCCATTCTTTCTCTCGTCATAGAAACACAAAAATAGAAGCATACCCATCCATAAAGCAATTAAGCTTTGAACAGACAGACTCAATCACGCGTCTGCGAAGCGGGAGCAATGCGAAAGAGTCGGTCGAGCGTCAGTCACGCGGCGGACATTGTAACTTTATCTGATACAATACAACTGACCGACCACAAAAAACTCCGCATTGGTGCCAGCGTCCTCTTCGCAACTGACACTCCCGCTTCCCAGACGCTTGATCGCATCTGTTTGATCAGGACATTAATTGCCATTATTACTATAGCTGACAACATTAGCAATGCGTAACCTGTTATCATTTGTTTCAGCTTTAGGTCTGGAACCGGATTTCCTCTACCCGCTGGAGAACGTTACGATCGCTCAGGGTCGGGACGCCATGTTCACTTGCGTCGTGAACAACCTGGGTGGTTATAGGGTGAGTGGCGACTCCGCCACTGCCAGGGTGTGTATCAAAATGACTCATTACAGCTAGAGATAGAGGAGCACCCTCACTGAGCACTTTAGGGTTGAGATTTATAACGGGATGATAGAAGGAAAGCTTTGGGGGGTAGATATTTGGATTTTTTTATTTTCATGGTCGATAAAATGTAATGCACGAATTTAGAAATAAATAAAGCTGATGATAAAAATATATTGTCTAAAAGTTTGATATTAGGTATAACCAATAAATCGGCATGTACAAGAATTGATTGATATCAATAAGAAATGCTTATGATAAAACAGCAAAGGACAGCTGTTATGAAAAGTTGTGATTAATCACTGCTTTGTGTAAAAAGTTAAAGTGGAAGGAGATGTAATGATATTAAATTATTCACTACTTTGGAATAGTTCCTATTCAATTGCATCTAAATTATATAAACCGTTATCAATCTCACCCAAATAGACTTCTGCACTGACTTTCACACTTATAAAATAGCACACAAACTTCAATGCACTTCTTCGCACCTTCTTACCCACAAGCACTATCTATAATAGAAACTATCTCTTATAATTACTAGAATAGAATAATGTCACAGTATACTGTTTACAGCAAATCTGTAATGTAATTAATATGATACTATGTAAGTTATCAGACGAAGAAAAGTGTTTGACAATTAGTTTTGCCTCTCGGTCTTAACGTAAACATCTATTAACAAATTGCCCTTGGTAATCGTGAAGCTTTGCGTTGGAGACAAATATATATAAATTGAATAAATATTGTCATCCAACCCAGGATAAAACAAAAAATAACTTCAATTAGTGAGAACCAAATCAGCTATTTTAAAATGTTAATTGACAGCCAATATTAATTGACCGATTTATAAGAGAATGAACATGGACTTTGAACATTATCGTATCAAAGCAATGTGTTGCTTCACAGCTGCTTTCATTTTCAGACTAAACAGTTTTTGTAGAACTAACTTGTTGTTTAATTTGTATACTGTGATATTGAACACTAAACTTATACTTGCACAATAAACTGTTACTTTCACAATAGTCGTAGTGATAGAAATTCTTACCACTTGCACTAGACACTAACAAGATCAAAAATTCGAGAATGCTTTGTTAAAAACTTGGTTCTCGAGTTTTAATTTATCTTGTCTTGAAATTACACCTGCACACTTACTATTGCACTTAAAGTTTAAGTTAATTACATAAAAATAATTAGATAAAGTTACCACACTATTTCAGTACCCAATTCTGCACTTCATAATTAAATTCATGCAGAATTTGATACTTACTCAAAAATAGCATGTTACGCACAAGAATGCACCATTTACTCCCCTTTTTATTTTGTCTCCAAAAAGATCCCATATTTCCTTGAAACTCGTCAGGGATAAGTCAATCATTGTCAAAACATAAAGCGAGGGCGACCACGGAGCCTTAGCCCTCCCCTTGGCTAAGGCATTTACGTTGCAAAACAGACACTTTACGAAATTAAAATAAAGCCGAGACAAACCCCTTGGTCCCCGTTCAATCATTTCGAGAGGCACTGCTCTCAAACTGTCTCGGGGATTAATCCACTACACTATCACACAGATCGATAACATAGAAATATCGAGATAGAAACTCAAATATTTTAAAACATTAAAGTTCTTCGAAAACGCTTTAAATAAAAGCGACGAGTAACTGTACAGTCGGGGACAAATTCGGTGAACCACATCTTACTTCTTTTCGTGTGGCTGGCGTCTCAACGTTCACTTGCAGTCCCTATCCGTAATTGCTTATGCATTATACTACCCTAGTTTCATACATAAAAAAATAGTAAAAGGGTCTGAGCGTGAATGGCGAGGCACCAGCCACGTGAAAAGAAGTAAGAGGTGGTTCACCGAATTTGTCCTCGAGTGTACCAGCTCAAATGTTTGTTCAGTATTCCCATAGTAAAGTTAAGTCTAGAAACTTCCCCAAACATACTCACCTAATTGGTTCAATGCAGCCAACAATAAGACTAATTTACGTAATATGAATGCGAAATTAAAATGTTTGCAGCAAAAAGCTTTTGTGAACTTAACTTTACGTATACTTTATAAACACCAAGGAGAATAATTTTGAACCGCGCAGTTGGTTAAAGAGAAATGTGCTTCCATTTTTGTTTAATTTAGTAACGACTCATAAGATCTTGTAAGCCGGAAGTCCTCAAAATGTTTTGCTAGATACGCATCACATTTAAGTCGAACAGAATCGAATATAAACATTGCACTAACTTCATTTGTTATCTACGTCCATCCGAAATAAACACTCAATTCGGCCGCGAATCGTTCTCGCAGCAAACAAGATTCGATAATAGTCTCACAGGGACCGTTAGTTCGGGACACTCCGATTCTTACGATACTCCGAATCCCTCGATCGTCACATATTTGCTTCACGCCTGAAGCTGTAAGTAATTACACAACTCTAATAACATCTTTCCCCTGGTCCCTATAGATTAGAAAGCTCTTAAAATACATTAACCAGCATACATTGAACACAAAAAGAATTATTTAATTTTATATGAAATACGATCTCTTAAACAAAACCCAAAGTCTCAGAACCAAGAGCGCAAATTTTTTTTTAAGACTCATGATTGAAGTCCAATCCATTTTTTTATTTGTGCAATTTCTATCCAAGACAATCTCGCATGCACAAAATACACAATCCCAATAGCTAACACACCTCTTCGATATGCACCGCTGGTATGGATGAGTTGGATATGTGGTAACTATAAATTTCTCTATTTAATTTATGTTTCCTTCTTTGAGGCAATTCCAAGTCTTTAAAACCACATTGAAAGTTTACTGGAAAATCTAAAGGATTTCTAAGTACTAACAAACGCAGAATTAATATTAGCACTAGGAAATTCATTCGAAAAAGCAGCTCTTAACAATTTCACAAATGAAATAGTCTTGGAATTGCATCACACTTTCCGCCTTACAATCCTTTCATAGTTCATTTGAATAATGCAGATAAGGTCGAACTCGTAGGAAAATAGTACAAAGAAAGGATTGCAAGTCTTTGTAAATAGAGCGAAAGCATCGAAGTGTTTTTCTTATATCGCTCTTTACGCTTCGATGTTCTCGTTTTTCTCACTGTAGCCTTAAATTTTCCAGTAGCCACCCTCTTAGTGACACAATTAGTGTTTTGGCACAAGCACTATCTAAAATCTACAATATTTGTCTCTGTAGCAGTGTATGTCATTTTTGCACCAACACCTTGTAGTGCACTCTTCCTTGCACTCTATCTAAAATAATTAAGTAATTTAATCAGATATAGTATATATAAAATGTATGTTATAGTACAAACCAGAAGTAAAAACAAGACAAAACAACTTCAACAATTTTCATTGTCTTCTTATTGGAACGTTCTTCCAAACGAACAGTAGTAAATGTTGATTTTAACAATAAAGTTTTAATACCGGACTCAGAGCGCACCCCAGAGAAGTATAAACGCCATATTTCTGTTCGTTTTTTGTTACGCGCTATGCAGGAAATTAGCTTCTATTGCGATGTCGACGCTTTTGGTAAAGCGAGTGAAACGAGGGCCGTTTTCACAGTGTGCCCGCAGCGCGGCTCATAGCGGCGACCAGACCAAAATGTAATTAAAAATTCCGAGAGCATTTTGCGAGGAGCTCGCAACAAGATAGTGTTGCCGGCTCGAGGATCGTTGTCGTGACTGCCTCTCGGGAAGCATTCGCTTGTAATTAGACTTGTTCGGTCTGAAAGTCTTCATCGCTTCTTTTTTTTTAAACAGCGCGATAAGCTCAGTTAATCGACACAAAAATGTGGCGTTGTCCCTGTGTGTGTTTGTAATACGTAACTTTGACTAAAAAAGTACCTTTATTTGGTTTCTCTTTGGCGCTGCGTGGTCGGTATGTACGTGGAATCAGGTGGCATGGATCAAAGCGGACACAAAGGCGATTCTAGCCATCCACGAGCATGTCATCACGAACAATGCTCGGCTCAGCGTCACACACAACGACTACAATACTTGGACGCTCAACATTAGAGGGGTCAAAAGGGAGGATAGAGGACAATACATGTGCCAAGTTAACACGGACCCCATGAAAATGCAGGTATGCATAAAACGCGTCGCTAAATGTTTTGTTTATGTAAATCGTACTTTAAAATGTAAATCGGCAACATAACTCAATATTACCCCTTTTCAAAGTTAATGATACGTTTGCGTAGATACTTAATCAGCTTACAAATTCGGAATGTATTTTTGGAATAAGTGCCTCTGTTAATTACACCTTAATTATCTTTTGTGACATATGAACTGAGGCTTATCGATTTACTAACTTTTTGCGAATTATTATATTGTACTTAAAAAAATTACCTACCGCCCAATTAGCACACGGCGGGAATAAAAAATGGGAGGCAACTAGTTTTTTCTAGTATTTCAGTAAATTATCAATTTATTTTCGGCTTTTACAATTATCTTTTATATTACAGACTGCATTTCTGGAAGTTGTTATACCACCAGACATAGTTTACGAAGAAACATCTGGTGACATGATGGTGCCAGAAGGTGGATCGGCCAAGCTGGTCTGCAAAGCTAGAGGTTTTCCTCCCCCGAAAATCGTATGGAGGAGAGAGGATGGAGGCGAAATCATTTCAAGAGGAGGCCCGCAGGGGAGAACTAAAGGTAAACTTGAAAACTTTCCGAGTGTACCGACTGACAGGCGAGTTACGTTTTCGTTTTGAAAAACTTTCGCAGTGTATTGTGTCTGTCTCGTAGTCAGGTGTGCCATCAGATTAGCTAAAATGAAATCACAGAACACAAAAAGATTTTTGTGGGATACATTTACCTCCTTATATAATTAAAATGAAAAATTAACTTTAACTATCTGTCGGTATAATACAACTTCATTCTTACTTACCTGTTAAAAAAATGTGCCACTGTGACTGAAAATGAAACTCAAAAATTAATTCAAGTAAAAAAAGTTAAAGCTTTTATTCCATGGATGATTCTCTAGTTGGCTGTTATCAGATAGTCTATAAGTGCTTACAAAATATCACTAGGTATGCATGCGATTATAGCAAATGATATTTCATGCGGATGACGTCGCGGACAAAAGCTACTTTTTATTTATATATGTTTAGAAGCTCACTTGGTTGGTATGAAAACTCTGTGTTCAAGTAAACGACTTAACATATTTCTCTAACTTATGTTCGTCTGTGAAATGACTCATTAAGTAAAATCGTAAATTTCACAGACAATCATAATTCAAATTGCTCATACAAGTATGTAAATCAAATCATTCATCGCCACTGTCTCGCATTACTGCAGCTAAACTGCCTACAGAAAAGCGCATACATTAACTGTCGCGACACATTATCATAATGTGTTCTTATTATGGAAGTTAACGTATCGCTCGTGGAGTTAACACAGAATATTTTGTACTTTACGCTTCAGCAGATTAGGTAGAGATTGGAATACTTTTCCAAATGGAGCTGAATTGAATTATCTATGGTAGTGGCGATCGAAAGTTTTCCTTGCATTACTTTTCAGGCGGTTAGACATTATTATAGATTTACATTATATTTTTACAGTCGGTATAACTGTTTCAAAAGTAACAAGGCACCATTTATGGTTAACTAGCCTTCCGCCTGCGGCTTCGCCCGCGTGTACTACACGACGTTATCCCGCGGGAAGCCTATGTCCTTTCTCAGGCTCTAGACTATCTCTGTACCAAAATTCATTCAAATCGGTTCAGTTTAGGTGTGATTCTGTAACACACAGACAGACAGAGACGCATTTATAATATAAAAAAGTAAGGATTATTCTCAATATTTAATGAGTATCGTTACAAGATGTAAGTCGCAATTTACTACACACAAATAAAATTACAATGAAGTATTTAGAAAAAATCATAAAAGTTGCATTGTGAATGCAAAAAAGTAAAAGTTTAAATAAAATTACAATGATTAAATATTTTTAATGACTAAGAAATATGAGAAAAGAATGTATTGTATAAAAATTAAACATGTCGATAAACAATGTATCTTCATTAAATGATAAGTATTATTGTGACATTGTGATATCCTCAGACATGTGTGTAAATTATACGATTGCGTGTTGTGCCCGTATTATTTAGTGCAATTACACCTCGTGGTCACTTTAATTCTGTAAATTGCTACATAATTTGTCCGATAAGGCGTTCAGTGGTAATTCATAAGATTAACTCTGTGCTAACTTAAGCGGGGCATTCTTTTACAGGAAATAGGCTCATTTTCCTTGTTTGACTTTCGGATTCTATTGTTTATTGGAATTGTTTTCTATAAAATTTGGCTTTATTTTTTATGAATTTTCGTAATAGAAGCAACTACTGCTGACTTATTTAAATAGGACGGGCAAATCGTAATTAGCTCTAAAGATCCTCTTATTTCAATAAACAAAGGTATGAAATAGTAATGTTTCCACCGAAAACGGTCACCAAAAAAGCATTAGACTCCAATAATACGACGCGGTAGTTTTCGTAATGTAGCGTCCGTGATATTCTCATAATACCTATACCTCTAAAGAAAACGTTTAATCTATTTTCGCTAGAAGTTTAACTGATAATTATTATGTTTGTCGGGATTATCGATTTCTGCTTTGCTTTTGTATTTAATTTTAATTATCAGCACCAAAGACTACATTGTACATAACTAAATAAATATATATTGGTAGTTGATATGAAATGTTCAAAGTCCGCCTTAGCTACACCACAAGTCCTACATCTTATCTAAGTTTGACTCAATTACAAAGATGTTTTCAGCATTGTTCTGGCAGGTAGATATAACATAGCCACTTTCTCAGTATGAAGAATACCGGGAGTAGTGCGCTTCCACCTTATCATCACTTAACATCAGGTGTGATAAAGGCTAAGTGCTACCCCGTAGTGGATAAAATAGAAATATCCCCGCTTACACAAACATGAATAGAACGAAGTCGTGAAAAACAAACGCAGCCTTACCTGTTACATTTAAAAAGAATGTTTTCTCTTAAGTTCCCCACAGACTATAAGTCGGCCTATAGGAAACGGCCTGTTAGTTAGCCGTAATCAGCCACACACTCACAGTTTTACATACAAAAACAAAATGTTAGACGGCCTGTCCAATCGAGGTCTGCAGGCGAACTGCCTGAGGACTGATAGTGTGTGGGGCCCTTTAATGGTACTACTTACAAAAATTCTAGGGATTTTCAATTTCCCTTCAAATACTCTAGTGCTTTACTAAATTTAAATTAAAATATTGTCTGAATTTGCACACGTTAAGTAGTCTCGCGCTACCGGTGAACTCATAAAACTTGTGCCTGGGACTGACCCATCTCAAAGAGAATATCAGCGGGAACGCAACATAACCCAGTTTAACCACGGGCTAAGCTGTTATCACTTTGTAAGTGGTTCATACAAAATATACAGTTTGCGATTTTTACCCTTCAAAGGTGTATGGAACATGTTGGCATGGCCATGATGTACAAAAAACTTCAGGATCGCACAAATTTTATTTTCAAAAGCATTTATTACTTACACTAATATTGTCTATTCTAATTTTTTGTTAATTGAAACAAGAATTGTGATACTTACTCTTAAAGCACTTTACTTTTATATGTAAAAAGATTGACTTTAACTTAGATATTTTAAACAATGATTAATGATTATTTTTACTTTTTTGTATTTACAATACAATTTTTACTATTGACAATGAAGTATTAAAATCAATCGAGTCCCATCGGAGCTAGTTTGTGAGACGGGTGTCCCACACACTAGCTCCGATGGGACACGAACCCACGACCTTTCACTGTCCAGGCGAATGCTCTTACCACTGATCTACGGAGTCTCTGGAAGATGCATTGAATTTGTAAGGTGCTGTTAGCACATGCGTAAATAAAAACTACATTATTGTGTCAACGTTCATTTCATCAATGTGAAGATATTACTACCATCATACTCGAAATACCTTTCCAGATATTTGACAATCGTTAAATATCTGGAATTTAACTGTGAATATATTGAGTGAGTTGTGAGACGGGTCGATTTTAACATTTTCAATGACACATAAGTATCTAAAAATATTTGAATAAAAAATAGCCTACCACCTTATACCTACCTCTACCTCTAGTACCTCTCATACCTCCCAAATATACAAAAAAAAATCATAAAATATTGGTCAAGCCGTTTCTTAAGTTCGATAACAAACACGTGACGCGAGAATATTATTACAGAATATCAACCAAAAGGATACAGAGCTGTTCTAATAATAAGCCATCAGCTACAACAAATTATTTCTTCTTCCGTTTAGTGATAGAAAATGCAAATGTCTTATTTGTACCCGTCTAAAGAAACTTGAAGATACATCTCCAAAGAACAAGAAACGGGTTGCAGATAAATCAGAGCTTAAAATATTCACTATTGAATCTTAGCAGTAAATCACACCACAGCACCTCCGGGCACTGCTATTACCATTCACACCGCCCTTTCTAATCCCGCGGGATTACAAGCTCCAGACGGTCCGGGAATAATTACTTACCTACTCATCTCTGCACTCGACCAAATAAACCGTCTATCGGAACTTTAACTTAATTCAAATGAGTGAATATAGCTAACGTATCTATTAAGGCACTCAAGGCCTAGACAAGATGCAAACGCATTCAACGTATTTGCTTGAGTTCCGAGTTCTTATTTTTGATAATGTGTCGTAAATCAGGACCGGTTTCATGTTCAAATTTTTGATTTAATTGGCTTAGAAAACTTGGCTTTATGTCAGTTCGATACATATTAAATAAGTTCTAGCGGCCGCTCACGGCTTCGCCCTTGTGGACTACCCGACGTCATCCCGGAGAATTATTGTAAGATAAGAAACAGTTATTTCGATCTTCAGAATAAATTACAGCTTCTATATTACCGAGGACCAATAACTACTTAAAAATTTTTTTTACCAAAATCCGTTCAGTAGTTTTTGCGTGAAACGCGGACTAGAGACAGTCAGACAAAAAATTTAAAAACCATATTTTTGGTATATCTATTTCGTTTACTGTAGGTTTTTTTTCTAGTTCTTTTCAATGTACAGAGTTTGCTCGTTTACTAAGATAAAAAATAGATAGATAAGACGTTTTTAATCCCCCGAAATACAAGCTACTCTTGCTGGTTCGAGAATAATAACCCTCTTAACAACATCTCTGCAATCGACCAAATAAACCGACTATCATATAACTTTAACTTAATTCAGAGGAGTGAATCTAGCAAACGATTGTATCTATAAGGTTCTTGGCTGACTACCAATGATCAACTTTCTGCATCTAGGAATCATTCACACTACTTCAGAGTGTCTTCATGTGCGCAGGAGGAGATTGCCACATCGGACCCTCCACAGTGCGGCTCCTACTGACGGCGGTGAGAGCAAGTAGTGAGGGGTTTAGTGGGTATTCCCCCTTTCTGACCCCCCATCGAGTCCATGTCGCTGGATGGGGGTCAGGAAGCGGATAGGCGAGTCCCACATAACCACCGCCCGCACACACCGAACGCGGGCGGGGAACTATAAAAAAAATTAAAAAAAGTGTGTCTCCATGTGTTATGATTCTGCGTGCCATAAGTGATCAGTAGCCCTAGCACTTCGATTCGTGCTAGGGCTTCGAGTTTATATGATCGAAGCCCTAGCACGAAAAACTGTCGTTATGGCTGTGGTTATGACAACTGTTATCGCGATCGTATTATTTTGTATGAAAATCAGAGCAGCGCCCCTTTCAGTCGTATAAGGAACTAAAATTTAATATACATGTCGCCCTCGGATGGTTGAATCCGCCGGATGGTTAACTATGGCAGCATGTACCCCTCGGAAGTCCTGTAGAACACGTGATAGGTTAGAATAAGAATGGTAAGTACCTAATTATTTTTTTGTGACTCCGTCAACTTATGAGAAGATAAAATAGCTTACTGAAAAAATTATCGGCCTAGGCGTTTAATTAAATGGCGGTTTCAACCAGTTGGCTGCACAATACATATATTTGACAGCAGCACTTTGACAGCTTGTGAAGGACGGTGTACTTTACTGAAAAATCAACTAAAACTTCTTTCCAACTGGAATTTTTTCATTCAAGTACTTACATAGAATAGACCATAACTATTACTACGTTTTTGAAGTTGTTGACTAGACTACAAGTGCTACCGCGTGGTGCCGCAACACTCTTATGTGTTAAGGCCCGTGGTATCGCCAACGACCTTGGGCATACAAAAGTGGCCTAATTTTACCGCCCGCTACGCGCACCAAAACAGCTTAAACACACGTTACGTCAAAACTATGTATTATTTTAGAACGAAAAAATGCTCAGTTTTTAGTTAAACAAGTTAGCAATCCTTTCCTGAAAGAAACGTGAAAATATCACTTGTAGTTTAGAAGCAGTAGCGTATTTCAAGTTGAAAACTGCCTCACTTCAATGTTTTTTTTAAATAGTATCCTCAAGACTATGTTTTTTTTTAAAAGCTCAGATTGAACTTTATATATCAATATTTAATATATATTCATTCTGGATTCATCAGTAGGCTAGTTTATGAGTTTTAGGGCCTCAAAAATGATCGTTTCACGACTACATGCACCTTAATGTTTCAAAAGATAGCTCTCAGGCTTTTAAACGCGATATTTTAAGCTCGTTTACCCGTTTTATACACCATATCTACTGACATGCATTATCCCAGATTAGGAGACTGGCACCACAAAAATCCAGTGAATTTGTAACAGTTGCATTAACGCCCGAATTCTCGTACGCAAATCATCTTTGGGACGTTTAGGCGCATAATGTCCAATTCGAAAAATGTCCAGCGTTCGCAAAACGTCCAGTTCGCAGATTGTCTATTTCGCATAATGCCCAGTTCGCATAATGCCCAATTCGCACAATGTCCAGTTCGCGTAAATGTCCAATATTATAAGATTTTTAACTTTCGCGTTCCATTATAATTATAAACAAGAGTAACGGGACTCAACGCGACATTTATTATGAAGTACATATTATTATGTACTTACAGCTTGACGTTTCGGCTGTGTTGCTACAATCGTGGTCACAAGCAGACTAAAGTACTACTTCATAATAAATGTCGCGTTGAGTCCCGTTACTCTTGTTTATAATCCTACTAATATTATAAATGTGAAAGTTTAGATGTTTGGATGTTTAGATGTTTGGATGTTTGTTACTCAATCACGCCAAAACGGCTGAATGGATTTGGCTGAAATTTGGAACACGGGTACTTTGTAGCCTGGAGAGGAACATAGGCTACTTTTTATCCCAGAAAAACATCACATTCCCGCGGGATAACGTCGTGTAGTCCACGCGGGCGAAGCCGCGGGCGGAAAGCTAGTGTCCAATATTCATCATAATGCCACACCATCAATAATTAATATTGGACATTTTCGCGAACTGGACGTTTTACGAACTAGACATTGTGCGAATTAGGCATTATGCGAACTGGGCATTATGCGAAATGGACAATCTGCGAACTGGACATTGTGCGAACTGGACGTTTTGCGAACGCTGAACATTTTGCGAATTGGACATTATGCGCCTAAACGCTTTAGGAGCGTCTCAAAAATCATGGCATCTCTTTCATACGTTTGACAAGGGCGATGTTTGAGACGTTCCCAAAGATAAGTAGCGTACGAGTATTCGGGCATCAGACTTTTCGACTTAAGACTTAAATTAAGAATTTTCGATCAGTTAAACTTTTGGTTGCCTGGAAGATATTGCTTTTTAGTAATAAGGCCGCCAGTTGTACCGATTATGTTTATTGTGTGTTCAGTGTACAATAAAGAATATTCTATTCTATTCTAATTAGACTATCCAATCAGGAATGTCCGAATATCCGAATCCAGGTAAACTTTCAATAAAAAGACCTCGTTAGTTCTCAAAGAAAACATTATTACCACTAATAAGCTAAGTACCTACGTCAAACATTTATCAAAGGAGCTTTTCAAATCGTTAATATTCTGAAAACACGTTTTCCAAAATAAATGATATTGTTCGAATTATGCTGAATTCTCAAGAAAAAAGTTTAGGCAGGTATACTTAGAAGTAATAATAAAAATACCCCAAAGTCTATTGTTATCAAAAAATAATTTGAGTTTGAAATCGATCTCATTGGTTTTAAAGTAACATTTTTAAATGCCGTAACCAAACAATTCATCTATATCTATCTATACTAATATTAGAAAGAGGAAAGATTTGATTGTTTGTTTGCATCGAATAGGCTCCGAAACTCCTGGACCGATTCAGAAAATTCTTTCACCATTAGAAAGCTACATTATCCCTAAGTGACATAGGCTATGTTTTATCCCGATATTCCCACGGGAACGGGTACCACGCGGGTAAAACCGTGAGGATTCGCTAGTTACCTATAAATTGGACTTAATTCCTTTGAACTAACACAGAAACGTTCTGAAAGTATTGCACTACTCCTAGCTACTGTAGGCGGCAGTGACAGCAACGATTAATCAGCTGTTTTCACTTAACCCCACCACTGTTCAAACCTTCTCTTGCCATCAGTCAATTCATTAAGCCAACAAAGTACTACAGTAATGAGCCGCACTCAACTGAGCTTAATACTTACCATTCACAACCGAAACATACATAAATTGTATGGTTTCAGAACAATACTTTAACACGTTCATATTTAGTCCCTTAAAATACATACAGATCAAACCAATACATTTTAATAGGTCCATTACTTGCTTAGAGCATAATATTTTTTATTTCAAAATCGCAGTCTGCTCTATATTTGATCCATTTAAAAATCAATGGTACAATAATGTTTATCCATTTGAAATCAATAGCAAGTCAGTGCTGTCATCCAAAGTTGTACTACGGTGGAAGTGGTTTCCTCTCGTAGTCTCTCGTGTCGTGTGAGTGGCTTACAGCTGTAGTAAAGGGCCTTGTTGAAGTCTTTAGACTAAAAATACCTACATAATATTTTTTAATCATTTCATGACAGTAAAACTGCAGTTAAATCTATGTTTTAGACAAATTGTAAGCAAAATTTAAAGAAATAAATACATTAGTAGTTAGTATCACAAAAACACAACACCTCAAACAACAAACAAAATTATCTGTAATTGACTCCGTTTCGAACAGAGACCCCTCCCTACCAATTTTAAATTAACTGACATCAATAACAATCATCAATTTGAGTGAAGAAGTCTAATTAAAGAAGCCGTTGCAAGTTACCTCCATAAATCTGTTGAGGAAACAATACTGGCTATCCATTACGGGCCCAATGTTGCTCCACTTAATATTCCAATGAGGGAACTTCGGGTTCCCGACAAATATAGTTTTTAATGGACGAGCCTCTTTCGAATTTGTTATCCCAACTTAAGAGTTCGTTACATAAATCAAGTTAAGTGTGATACTTGTTTCGCAGTTTTTAGTGATAAATCTTTGGAACGGAAGCTAGTGGGATTTGTCATGCTGTTATTGATTTTAAATTGTATCTCTCCTTCTTTTTTTATTCTAATGATGTTGTTTTAACTAAATACTTTATTTATTTATGGTTTTTAAAGCGTGGAAGCGGCTAGGCGAGTCCCACATAACTACTGTCCGCACACCAACGTGGACGGGGTATGCGGCAACGCATTCCCCTCACTATAAAAAAGGAAGCTTAAGAAAATGATCTAGGTTTTCGTAACTTAAAAAAGTAGAAAAAAGAAACCTTGCCGCGTTTCTTGCCGTTTCTTCTCCAAGATCTCCCACCGTAGTAGGGTTTGCGAACCGATATGGCGTATTTTCTTTAACGTTCACAAGTGTATCAGGCTTTATTTAATAAAAGTTATTAATTTTCATTTTCATTATGTCCTTTGATACAACTGCTACTACCGTTTGTTTTTACAAAATCCAAGTCATAAAAATCTAAATTACTTCATTCCAAAAACAATGTCGTCGTCAAATTTACGATTAGTACCTACATATTAAATTCAGCAATAAGAATATTTAAAGCTTACTTATTACGGTTGAAAATAAAATCATAGGCGAACCACTCGAGCGTAATGTTTTAAGATATTCATGGAGGGATAGCGCAATAATCATAATGGCGAGACTAGTAAACAAAGGGTATTATTCAAAATTTGCCCTTTATTGTTTCGCATAAAACATATTCCGTTGACAACGGCGTGTCGCGTGCCTATTTGTTCCGTGTTCTACAGCAAATTATGCAGATAAGCGAATGAATGGCGGAAACTTGTTCCGAGACAGATGCAAATTAACTCAGCCATCCTTCTATTCCACAATTTTCATCCACAAACTTTGATACGGAATAGCTCTTATTAATCCCCATTATCAAATAACTTGAATATTTCATAATATTTTCCAAATATGAACTAAGACAGTCCATGATCAGGCCAATTATAAAGGAATCCATTAAGACTTATCTATTGCTATGGCTTATTAAATACCCTCTTTCGGGGAGGCACGCCCACCTTAATAGAGAGTAATAATTAGCGACTCGTTGTAACACTTTTCAAGCTCTTAATTTTAATTATAACTTTTGATCAAACTGATGGACCTGTGTTGCTTTTCCATTATACTCGAGGGTCCTCGATGAGGTACAAGGCCTTATAATATCGGTCTGTTTGTAAAAGACAAGTCTAATTTGCGATAAAATATTTTAATACACTACGTCTTTCGCTCGTGACTTCGCCCGCGTGGACCACACGACGTTATCCCGCGGGATTGTGATATTTTGCCGGAATAAAAAGTAGCCTATGTCACTTTACAGCTCCTAAACTATCATATTACCAAATATCACGTCGATCCATTGCTCTGTTTTGACTTGAAAGGCTTACAAACAAACAAACACACTTTCACATCTATAATATTACTATGGATGGTTGTAACATCGCTTTATGATGGTACCTAAAACGAAAGAGGCTTTTACCTTTCTTCAACGCTCTTCATCTAAATAAGGGGAGAATCTCCAAAGAGACCATTACATGACAGAATCAAGTACTCTCCGAGTAGTATCCCATTTTTATTACACTATTATTAAAGAAAACCTACGTTTCTTGCCGTCTTTCGTGATGTTCACGACGACGGCGACAACTACAGTCGGTGAACGGTCCGCACTTGACTTATGACACATCGACAGGCCAAGTTTACTCTGTCCCGCCTCGAGACAGCACAGGGAAATGTAAAGAGTCGATAATGTTTGATAGTTGTTCTACATCCGCTGGTTCTGTTCTATAAAATCAATTTTCCTAAAATAAATAGGAGAAACACCATTTAAGATTTGCTCAAATAAATGATTATTATGCAAAAATTTATGCATTCTGTAAGTAGTAAAGGTGTGCATTATATTCGATAACGCATATAGCATAACGTTATAAAAATATAACTATCGCACCTAATACAAAAATATAACTTATTCTGCTATTGCTATATTAAATTATATCAAGCAGGGCGCCGCACGCCATCTAGTGTATTCGAAATGAACAAATGAAATGACAGAACTGAACGAATGAACTGTGTTCTCCTTCTCTATCCAGCCGTTATTTAAGCTTCTTGATCCAGCCGCACGCGATGCAAGTATTGCTCTCTCTTTTCTTGGTAATCAAATATATCAAAATTCAACTCTTACAAATAGAAATAGAGTTGAATTTTGAAAGTGGGAAAACCAAATAACGCGTTATATTTGAAACAGTTGAGACAGACTCTAATGTCTTATCAATAAGGACTAATATCATAAATCACGTACGGCATGCGATTTGAACGAACATGTTATTTATTTTAATTTTTAGTTTTTTGCATTCACAATGCAATTTTTATAATAGAAAAATGGAAAATGAAGTATTTAGAAAAAATCGACCAGTCTCACAACTAGCTCCGATGGGACTCGAACCCACGACCTTTCGCTTTCCGGGCGACTGCTCTGTTATTTTTCTGCTATAATATTTATTACTGTTATTAGAATATTTAACTAATGCTGTCCTGTGGAATTCTTGATCGCGAACTCACGCTCGTTCGGGGCTTAAAAAGTACTTAATAATTCTGTTTTTAATAGCGTAATATAAATTTATTCGTGTTGTTATTTGTAAAATAGTGGTAAAAAGAATAAAAAATTGGTTTATTAATAGTAATTGATCATTAAGTAGTGTAAAAAACATTAATAACTACTTTTAGTTTAACATAGGTTATAATAGGTTATTTATTATATTAGGTACATAATACTAATATGCGGTATATGTGGTATGCAATAAAATGATTGAGTATTGAGTATTGAGTATTGAGTATATTATAGCATTAAAAATAACCTAATATTTTAATGTAGCATAACGATATGCTATAATATACGAATATAACATAATAGCACACCTTTAGTAAGTAGTGTAGAAACAATTATTGTAATAATAAAATTACATAGTTTTTTTACCTATAACCACTGACAACAGATTAGCCACTCCACAGATCCGCTGTTCGCTTATTGTTTGCTAACGAAGCTTCGCGGCTCGCTCGAGAGCTCTACACTCTAAACCATCAACCTCCAGACCCCTTCGGAAAATATTGCCCCAGCTTTTTATCCTCTTGTTTGAATAATGGCTGTAAACGTACTCGGAGCCATTCGAGCAAGGTGTCAGGAAAACAGCCCGACTGCGAACCACTAACGGTGCTTGTTTACCGAACCCGTCAACTTTTGTAGAACCGAAGTGTTTTCTAATGGCTATACGGAATGTAAAGTAAGCACTTGTAGTGCGCAAACTAACCGCAGTTGACTTTGGAAATATTGTTGAGCTTGTATGATTTGTAGTTCTGCGGGCGGTGGGTTGAAAGCATGCGAACGGGGTTATCGCAAACTGTCGTCGGAATAAACAATACTTTAGCTTTCTGAAGTTGTAGTGTCATCGCGGTCGTCTGTGTCTCAAATGTTTGTATGTTACCGGAGCTTTCTAAGGGCGTACGCTGCGTCAGGCGGGATTACAAGAGCACCGCGAGGTCGTACGCCGCGCACTAGCTAGCAGTGCTCTTGTGTTTTGCTGAATTTAATACGCGCGAACGAGTATGCGGTTGACGCAGTGATCCCGCCTGACGCAGCGTACGTCCTAAAACGGTCCTATGTTAAATAGCATCATTTTATATATATATATATATATATATATATATATATATATATATATATATTTCATAACATTGTGTAGGTATCACGATAACATTTAAAACTGCGTGTACCTCACATTTGAGGTATTCCAGTTACGGCACCACTTTGAACCGCACCATTTGAATGGCACCAAAAGCATTCCCATTACGGCACCATTTGGTGCCGTTCGAAAAATGAATTTAAAATATTATTAAAGCATTCCTGTTACGGCACCAGTGGTTAGAGGCGTAGTAGAGCTGTTACCTAACTAAACAATATCGATAACTCCGTTTAGCTTTTTTATTATTTTTAAAGTAGGTATTCTAGTAACGGTTTACAGTACAAGGACAATGTAGCTTTGCGAATTATCGTTTGAATTCTAAAGTACCAGGATAACATAGCTATGGAGGAGGTAGTTATAGTGTATATGTTTTTTATAACCCCTGACGCAGCGCAAAGAGGGGTGTTATAAGTTTGAGGCCTATGTCTGTCTGTCTGTATGTACGTATATTCGTAGTGCCTAAACGAATCAGGCGATTTCATGCCATTTTTTTTTTGTTGAAAGCTATATTTATCGAGTTGGTTTTTAGCCACGTTTGATGAAAATCCATCCGGCCATTTATGGAGATGGCCAACTGCCTGCCGAAACGGAAAAAGATACAGACGTGGTGCTTTGACTAAAATAATGTACACCCTGGGCAAATTTAGGTGGCAATAAAAAAACAAAATGGCGGCAAGAAAATGGCCGCCAAAAATTAAGTTGCTCCGATTTGTTTGGCTGAAATAAGCGATTTCAATGCGATTTTAAATTATATCCTAATTTAATCGGAAATTTAATCCTTGTATTTACTAAACTAACGAGGTTTTTTCAATGTTTTTCTAAAATAATAATTTATTGTTACGACTGGTTAGAAAAAAATCCAATGTAAGTACTAAAATGACCTCCTCTATAGCTATGTTATCCTGGTACTTCAGAATCGAAACTATAATTTGGACAGCTACATTGTAATTTAATCTTAATGATGTACTATTCTGTTGTTACTAGAATAACTACTTCAAATAATGTCTTCAAAAATAATAAAGAACTGAACTGATTTATCGATGTTTTTTATGAACACCTCTACTTTAAAGCATTGGTGCCGTAACGGGAATGCTTTAATAATATTTTAAATTCATTTTTCGAACGGCACCAAATGGTGCGGTTTAAAGTGGTGCCGTAACTGGAATACCTCTAACATTTTGCTACAACTTGAAAAGTTCATACTTACTACAAATGTTATGAAAATATGCAAGACGTTTAGACGTTTAGACGTAAATCATAAAAGCAAATGCCTATTCCCTAAAAACATCAATATATGATGACCCAAACCCCCCATTTGTATCAAGTTGGCGTTTTTATTTTTAAGTGCAATTAGATCTTCCGGAGTTATTTTATAGGTAATGCTGTGCCTGTTGCACAATGTCCGATTAGGACAGTTTTGTATGGCCTATCTTTCAAGCAACAGCTAGTCATAACTTACTTAGACATTATGGAACAGGCCCTTAGTCTGTTATAAAATGAAAATACATTATTTTTCAATATCCATTACTCTTTGCAGTGACTTCCCTAGAAGGGGAGATAGTGAATCTGACGAAGGTGACGCGCTCAGAGATGGGAGCGTACCTCTGCATCGCCGCCAACGGAGTGCCGCCCTCCGTCAGCAAGAGGATAATGCTGCATGTACATTGTAAGTATTGCCATACCAATAAAATAAAAATTATTTTTTTTTATATTGAACAAATTTTGAAAAGCAGATTTTTCAACTAGTTTTTCTCTAAAATTCTCTCTCTGTCTCATATAGTTTTTCTCCATGTTTTTACAAAAGGTCTGATACTCAAACTGCCTTATTTAAATCTTTAAAAACGAACTCGTCCACAAACCAAAAACTGACGGGCACCGCTAACACATAAATAGCTGACAACGGCGGATAAGAGAGGGAACATAAATAATCCGGAGACTCCTCTCCTCATGAAGGTCCTGATTTGAATTCACGACGTGAATCAATTGGTCCATCGATAAAGCTACTCACCTGCGTGAAGCGGGGCAAAAACCGGCAACGCGTAGCTACTTATCTTGCTTTCTTAGCAAATTAGGGACGTTCGTGGATATATATCGATGGTGATGTAAGAAAATGTTCTTAACACTACATTTATGACGCATCTTTTTGTACATAATCACTTTCGCTCACTTAATAAGCAATGATTTTCGTTAATGGTTAATATGCAACGGGTTTTCTTTTTAATCTGGAACACAAAAGAATGAAAGAATCGTAAACTAACTATGACGAAAACATAGTTCAAATTTAAGGTGTTATAGCAAAGGTACCCAAAGTTGATTACTTTTACGGTAGGTAGGTAGAGTAGTAGTACGGGGTACAATCTAGAAAGACTGTAATAAGATTTTAAATTATTTTTATGTATTCACAATGCAATTTTTGTAAGTATAGGAAAAATGTGATAGTAAAAACCACGAGCCCTCCCGCCTGAAAGCTACTTATAGGGCTCGTGGTTTTTACTATCACATTTTTCCTATACTTACAAAGACTGTAATAATAAATCATTAACTGTAAACCTTCGAATGAATCAATTTTTCTATTTATGTTTGTAATACAAATAACTAAAATGCATAACTAACTTGCAATGCATTACAAGTCTGTTTAATTTCTATATTTAAAATTAAACAACTTTATGCTGATTAAACCACCTCACAGCCCTATCCGGACTAATTTATAAGCGGGAAGTTATTCAATGGTCTGTCGGGACGGAGGCTCGACGGCGCGAACACGTAAGCAATTGGGAGATTTTCGTGTTATCACGTATCATCTTTGGTACGTGGCGTGCATCTGAATGTGCCCTCGACAAATACTGGGACTTGCTGTTGACTAAGGAGTTTGGTTTATTTAGTGTTTTGAGCGTAAACTTTGGAATGGACAACAGTAATTACTCAAATAGTTGGAATAGACTGAGTAATTTAGAAGGAAATAATAATTTTAAAGTAAGCAATTGGGAAATTTTCGTGTTATCACGTATCATCTTTGGTACGTGGCGTGCATCTGAACGAGCCCTCGACAAAGACTGGACTGTAATGAGACTAACTATTGATACGGGCTGAGATAGTGTGTATTTATGAGAAAATAAGTAGATAATATTATAAAAACCAACTATCGAATATTAACTATATATTCTTAAGTGACTATGCTAACTAATACCGTTTAAGAAAGCAATGAGTCACACCAATGATTTTTGCTATCAGCATATCTAAAAAATATGTAACTCGAGAAAAAAGAATCTGTTTTTATTTTTTTCCTATCTTCAATAATGACTGAGATATTAAACGTTAAAGAACGGCCTCCGAGGAAAATTTGGGTAAACGAATGGCATTAACGTGTGACGTTACGTCGCACTTCCGTATACCTACATAGAATCCTTTGGCTATATAGTTGCACTCTCACGGTTTCGTAATAAATTTATTTATTTTTCTTATAGTCGATCAATGAAATGTTTAAGTTATTTTGTATTGAGCCCATGTGAAAAAACACCTTCAAATAATGTTTTATTTTCGTGAATAATAAATTAAATCAACTTTCGTAATGGCGGGCGGGATTCTGTCAATACTTATAGCAACCGTCAAAACAAAATGTACTTACAACCTTAACTGACTTGGTAGTTAAATATGCACCCTAAAACTGACAGCCATTTCGATAATTTTATACTGCTAGTGGCGCCTCCACCACTGGGTCAGATAAGTTTGTGGGATAAATGTCTTTCGGTATCGACAGTAGGTGACAGTTTTAGAGTGCGCCTGCGCGCGGTCGAAATTGAATACTTATCATTTACCATAACCTTAGAACGAAGAAAATGTACTGTTACTAGCGTCAAAAACGCACGAGTTGCGCGAAGATTGCGCACAGACGAACTCTATGTAGGTACAGTTAGACGGAAATCACCCGCAACAGCCGCAAACGGAGATGTCAGTGCGACATGACGTCATCGCAATAGCGCGCAAGGAAAGCAAATTTTCAAAAGCTGGTGAAACTTTACAACGCTGTATCTTTGGAAATCCTGGCCAGATTTCGATGAAACAAAAACTATTAGTACTTGCACGAGTTCGCGCATTAAATGCAGTAATTTTTATACTCATATTTTGATGTGTTGGTGTGACTCATTGGGATATTTTCGTGTAATCACGTATCATATTTTGGTACGTGGTGTGCATCTGAACGAACCCTCGACAAATACTGGGACTCGCTGTTGACTACGGAGTTCGGTTTATTTAGTGTTTGAACGTAAAGTTTAGATTGGACTCCAATGAGATTAACAGCTATCGATACGGTCTGTGATAGTGAGTTATTAATGAGAAAATGGGTTGAAAATATAACGAACACTTATAATCGAACACAATGGAGATTAAATGGCAATATTAACAAATTCTTTTAAAGTATGCAATTGGGATGTTTTTGTGTTATCACGCATCTTGTTATCTTTGGTACGTGACGTGCATCGGAATGTGCCCTCCATTGTTACTGGATCCTTATTTAGAGTTTTTGATGAACATTTTGGAAGAAAGAACGTTTGTTAAAAAGTAATTTTTTATCGAAATAACACGACGAAATGTAATGTCAACTTTCAACGAGAACGTCTTAGATGACGAGAACGCGAATAAGTTCTAAACTAAATTATTCACAAATAAACTAGTTCGTAGAGCCTAAACTAAGTTTGTTTCGGATCTTTATAATATGGTAGCGTCAGTTAAAATTAATTAGCTTACCAACTACCTTTTCATTTTCAATTTTCTGCTCATTTGCTTTTACTGTAATATTTCCTAATTAGCCTGCCATCCGCATTTTCTAATCTATATAAATAAATAAAATTGGAGTGTCTGTTTGTAATATTAAAATAACCGCTTTTTACTACATGCATATGATTATGATTATATATACGATGTATATATGGAGATCCTTGGGGGAGGCCTATGCCCAGCAGTGGGCGTCGTTCGGCTGACATGATGATGATGATGATACGATACATATTATTATACCAAAATAACATTTTTTACAATTTTTGTCTGTCCGTCTGTTTGATCCGGCTAATCTCTGAAACGGCTGGACCGATTTTGACGGGACTTTCGGGACGGGATGTAATAAGGTGTAACTAAGGCTACTTTTTATCCCGATATTCCCACGGGAACGAGAACCACGCGGGTGAAACCGCGGGCGACCGCTAGTCTAACATAAATCCGAACGAACTAAGCAGCATCCAAATGCAACAAACAATATACCTAAATATTAGATGAGCGTCGGCCATGCGTTTTAGTTCCCAATAACAGCGTTTAGGGATGGATTTATCGGGGTCTATTCTGTTTTCTTTTTTGCTTAAACAATAACGATGGACGTATTTTAGCGATCAAATGATAGGAATAAATAAACTTGATTTCATTGTCAATCTTTAGTAAGTTCGAGTTGCGTAGGAAACCCTATGAAAAATGTAGTTTGGTAAGGTTAGTAGCGTAAAATACTAAAATAAAACAAGTTTTTTAGTCAGTCATTTCACTTTTGAGATTTTAGTACGCATTAATTTATTCGTTGAAATAATTAACAAAACGAGTAACGGGTTATATAAGGCAAGGGCAAGGTTGCCTTTCAAGGCAATTTAATTAATTGCATATTTTGGTGATTAAGGTTATATAATACGCAATGACTTTTTGTTATTAGTAAAACGATGGATTGAAAAATTCTAAATTAAGTATAAAATAGAATGACAAGAAAATTAATCGTCACATAAATAAATTAACACAACACTACTGTCCGCGAAATCAGCGTGACACAGTGGCGACTGCGTCCGACACATTCGTATACACATAGGTATCACCAATCCGTTTGTATACCTACACATACCATATAAAGAGAACAATATGTATACACAGTGCTTCTCATTACCATTGCATGGATGCGCAACACCGCTGGGATCGGCGTTGCAACATTTCATGAATCCGAAAACTCGTAACTAATTCCTCGATTTGATTTCCTTCTCAGTGTTCGGAGTATTGATGGTGATCACGCACAATTGTGATGACCACATCTACTGTGTTCCACAGTTTATTGAAACGAAGGTTTCTCATGCAAAATTAAGTAAATTAAGCTAATCCTACCTTACTAGAAAATAGTGTCCGTAATCCAGGGGGGCTGAACGTTGTCTCGCCGGCGCGCGCCGGGCAAAACGATCTCCACACAACCCCCGATGGGAAACTCTTACAGCTAACACTCTTATAACTATACAATGCCCTAATAGGCAGCTAAAACTTCCCGGCGCTTTTCAAAGCGAACACACCCGGGTTACAAGTCCGTACCCCGACCGGAGCCCTAGTAGGTGCAAAACGAAATCTCGGTCCCAATATGGGTAGGTAACTAGCGCGGCACGTCGCTACAGAAACACACGAACTTGTCTCACGGCTGCTTACGGCCAACTGGCGATCCTACACCGGCCGGCCGAGCGCATTGTCTCGTGACCTTGAGAATGACAACGCACCGCTCGCAGCGCGGCGCGAACATCCCCCCGTCCCGGACAGTAGCAAACTGTCCGCCAACTCAATCTAAGGGCAGGCGAGAGAGGGTAGCGATCGCTCGCTTCAAAACAGAGTCCCCCACCAGGACCTCGGCAAACCTGGGCACACCATCCGACCCCGGATGAAGCTGAACAATGCGTCCTAAACGCCAGCGGAGGGGCGGCAGGTTTGGATCCTTTACCAACACGAGGTCTCCGGTCTTGGGTGGGGTCGTCCTATCCGACCACTTAACGCGTTGCTGCAAAATGTGCAAATACTCCAGATGCCAACGGCGCCAAAAACTCTGCGTAAGCTGCTGGAGCAATTCAAATCGCGAGAGCCGTCCGGAGGGCACTTCGGAATAAGGATATTCCGGCAAGGCGTTAAGCGGTCTGCCAATCAAAAAATGGCCCGGCGTAAGGGCCTCTAAATCATTCGCGTCCGAAGACAACGGACATAACGGACGCGAGTTGAGGACCGCCTCAACCTTACAAAATACGGTCGCGAGTTCCTCAAACGTGAGGACCGTCTCCCCAATAACGCGACGAAGGTGAGTTTTAGCGGCCTTTACAGTTGCTTCAAAAATCCCTCCCCAGTGGGGGCAGGATGGCGGGGAGTACTGCCATCGTACCCCTCTGCGAGAGAGTGTGGATCCGATCTCAAAATTATTCCTATCCAAAAATTCACAAACTTCCTTTAAATACCTATCGGTGCCCTTGAAATTGGTTCCACAATCGGACCTGATTAACGACGGCATTCCGCGGCGAGACACAAAACGATTCAACGTGGCTACAAAGGCTTCTGTGGTGAGGGCACTAACCACCTCCAGGTGGACCGCTTTAGTGGCCAAACAAACAAATACACACAAGTAAGCCTTTTCCGTTCTAGCATTACGAAGCCGCGATGTCTTAACGGTAAATGGCCCCGCAAAATCCGTTCCAACTCCTGAGAAGGGCATCGATTCGTTCACTCGATCGGCAGGCAAATCACCCATCTGGGGCTGCATCGTATCGGCGCGCAAACGATAACACGGGAGACAACGAAAAATAACGGATCGGATTATTCTCCGCGCTGACAAAATCCAGAACTCTCGTTGGAGGAGCGCGGTCAAAGCATTACAACCGGCATGAGCATTCTTTACATGTCGGTCTGTAATCAACAGTCTAACTAACGGTCCATCCTTGGGGAGCAACAAAGGGTGGCGTGATCCGTACGGCAGGTTGGCATGTCTGAGCCTACCTCCGACACGCAGCAATCCGGTACTGTCCAAGAAGGGATTCAACCGCACCAAGGGTCCCTTCAACTTGGACTTACTTGAGCGCAGGGCTTTCAGCTCCGGTTCAAACTCTCGCTGTTGCGTCACTCGCAACCAATGCAACAGAGCGTCTTGCCGCTCTTGTGGGGCGAGGACCGGAGACAACGATTTCTCCTGAGGCTGGCGACAATTTCGCACAAAGCGCCTCATCCAAGCAGTCACGCCGAGCAACTTATCAAGAGAACTGTAGCGGTCTAACAAAAACTCCATCTGCGGAGCCGCCACCGTCTCCACGGCGTGAACACGCATGCCTAGGTCTGGGACTCTGGCCACAGCCGGGGTGGCAGGCCATGAGCGCTCAGGCCGTAACAACCATGATGGACTCCACCATAGGTGGTGGTCCACTAACTCAGGCGCCTCGCAGCCGCGGGAGGCACAATCTGCGGGGTTCAATTCGCCCGGGACGTGGCGCCAAATCAACGGGGCCTTTGAAGTCTGAATTTGTGAAACCCGGTTGGCCACAAAAACCTCAAGGGTGTGGACTGAACTCTTCAGCCAACAAAGGACGACCTGGCTGTCAGACCACGCAAATATCGACTCCAAGTCGACACCGTTTCCCAAGGTGTCGGCAACATGATTGAGTAGCCGTACTAAGAGAGTGGCGCCGGACAACTCCAACTTCGGAATGGTTAGCCTAGTCCGAAGGGGGGCGACCTTACTCTTGGCCGTAACTAAGTGTACGGCGACAACGCCTGCTGCATCCACCGTTCGGATGTAAACGGCTGCCGCGTATCCGCTTTCGGACGCGTCACAAAAGCCGTGCAGGGAGGCTTTAAACTTTCCCGAAGGCAGCATTTGCCTCGGTATACAAACCCGATTGACGTCGGGTAGGGATGACACGAACCTCACCCACTCTCGTAGGAGGCTACCAGAGAGGGGCTCATCCCATGACAATTCCGCAGCCCAGAGCTCCTGTAGGAAGCACTTCATCGAAAACACTACAGGGCTGAGCCAACCGTTCGGATCAAAGGTACGGGCTACAGTAGACAGCACCGTGCGTTTAGTCCAGACCTTTGGGTCTGGCAGTTCCAATCTATATGTGAACAAATCCGGGACTGGTCGATACTGGACTCCCAAAACAGACAGCATGTCTGGAGTCTCCGGATTTTCAAAGAGGAGCGGCTCTTGCTGGTGGTCCTTAGGCAAATCTGCCAATAGGTCCGGTGAGTTAGACAGCCACTTCCGCAACTCATAGCCACCAGCCCTCAAGAGCGCAATCAGCTCATCACGTAAGACGAGAGCCTCATCTAAGCTCGAGGCCCCCGTGCAGATATCGTCGACAAATAAGGCCCCCCCCTCAATAAGAGCAGATGCCCGGGGATAGCGTAGCCGTTCGCGCTCTGCGAGCTCCAAAAGCGAACGGATCGCCACAAAGGGGCTCGACCGCAAACCATAAGTGTTGGTGTTCAGCTCGTAAGCCAACATCGGATCCTGGGGATCCTCACGCCAAAGGATGAGCTGGTATCGTCTATCCTCCGGGTGAATCACGGTCTGTCTGAACATCATGCGGATATCGGCCACAAAGACGACAGCGTGCCGGCGGAAGTTGGTCAAAACATCACAGACATCGTGATGCAACTTCGGCCCCGCATGCAGACACTGATTCAACGACACTCCGGTTGACGTGGGCGCTGAACCATCAAAGACCACGCGGATCTTCCCATTGGAAGTCTTCAAAACAGCGTGGTGTGGCAGGAAGTAATGTTCCACATTACGCCAGTCCAACTGCGAGATGGACATGTGCCCAAGGTCCAAATACTCCCGCATGAAGGCTATATACTTCTCCTTGAATGCGGGATCCCTGGCCATCCTACGCTCCATGGACAACAATCTCTTCTCGGCCATCGGTCGGGAGCTCCCTAAAGGAGGGCGAACCGCCAAGAAGGGCAAGCGGGTAATCAAGCGACCCGAGAGGAGGCGCCCAGTGTTGTTCTGGTAGAACAATTCGCACTCCTCGGCTAACGGATCCAACCGCTTGGCAGTGGGAGGTTCCTCCACCTCCCAAAACTTTTGGAGAACGTCGGACAAAGTAGAACCGACAATGGTCTGGCGGTCTACCGACGGGGTCTCTGGTGTCTGTGGTACCTTTCCCATCACCACATGACCCAGCGACGAGGACAAGGCGACAAGATCGGCTGTCTGCAAAACTCGCTTGCTTCCACACAGTACACGACCGAGGACATCCGCACCAATCAACAAGTGTATTGGGCCCGGTCGGTGGAAGGAAGGATCAGCCAAAGCCAGTCCAGACGTCAGCTCAATCGTGGATGGCGGCACTCGCACTTGCGGGAGTGGTCCAACCACCTTATCAAAAACTATCGCCGAAGCACCGATCTTCGGCCTTGGCGTGAAGTGGGGGGAGAAGGAGAACTCAACTCGACCAATCGGATCAGGGATCCGCGAGTCTCCCACCCCCCGTACCGCTTCGTGATGCGGCACAAGCAAAAGACCCAGCTGTCGGACAAGCCACCTGGACATTATGCACCCCTGGGCACCTGAGTCCAAAAGGGCACGCACCGTGACAACATTGCCCTTAGGTCCCCAAACATTCACGGAGGCTGTTGGCAACAGCACAAGCTCCGGAGGGGTGGTTGGGTCCGACAGGGGCGCCATTAAAAATTTTGGGGGGGTACTTGTCCCCCTCGCGCCTGAGTCGGCGCGCCAAATGTGGGACGCTCGTACCGGGCGAGCGGGTCCCAATCGGGTACATACTGGCCCCGACCAACAGCACTCCTAGGTGCAGGGTAATACCCGTGTGGGGCGTGCCTCGGTACATAGTACCCCAATCGAGGCCTCTCCATTAGGGGGGGGGAGTAGCAAATAGGGCCCGTGCCCATCGCCACCGTGGCGTACTCTTGTGGTACCCCCCTACCCCCGCCCGTGGCGGGGGCGTCTCTCCTATAGTTCCCCCTCTCCGGGGGGGACTGAACGGGGGGGCTAAGCCCCGCCGAATCTCTAGGGGACCGGTTCCGGGCTGCCGGGCCCCCGCCCGTGCGCGAGGAATTCGAACCCCGGTCGCTCCCGGCGTCCTTGCGGTCCAAACAAAGGAGGGGGTGATGCCTCCCTCCGCAAAGACGACAATCCTCGGTCTGGGGACACGCCGACTGCATGTGTCCCCCCAAACACCTATAGCACCATTGGCGCTGTTTCGCAACGGCCCTCCGTCCCTCTGGGCGGAGGCCTCTAAATTTGGCACATTCGTGCACCACGTGCCTATCTCCCCTGCAATACCTGCACCGCTCACTCGGTGCGGGGGGAGGGGACTGCTGGAAGGCAGCATACCGGTTGGTCGGGCGACGGGGCTGTTCCCTCGCCGCCACCATACGACCAACACCTGGAACCGGGGCGGGCTCCAGGTGGTCCGTCACCCTACATTCGTCCTCCAAAAAACGAAGGAGGTCCGCGAAGGGCGGGAGATACGAGGCGCTGTCGCCTCCGTACCTCTGCTCGAAACGCCCCTTCATTTCAGCGGGCAATTTGGCGAGGACTATGTGCAGCAGTACAAAGGACCACTGATCCACCGGCAGGTCCAATCGCCTTAGGGAGTTGACCGCTGACAGTAGCGGGTTCATCAACTCCCTCCGTAACAGGTGTACCCGCGTGATTCGCGGGAGGGCCAAAATCGTGGCCACGTGGGTGTCCGCCAGTAACCGGACATTCTGGTACCTGCTAACCAGAAGCTGGCGAGCCACCTGGTAGTTGTCGTCACTGATGAGCAGGTGCTGGATTACCGCGCTGGCCTCTCCTCGCAGGGAGGAGCGCAAATAGGCCAACTTCTCGCTAGGGGATAAGTCCCGTCGTGAATCCACCAAACTGTCAAACAAATTAATGAAGCCCATCCAGGCTGACAGATCCCCATTAAAAGTGGGAATCTCCAAGGTAGGCAATCGGCCTAGCAACGCCGTCGGGGTAGGTTTGACCTCCCCGCTCAAAACCGGCTCCCCCTTCCGAACAGCCAGGGCCCTCTCAGCCGCCTCCGTGAGCTGGTCAGCCAGCTCATAGGCCTGGGCTACATCCTGCTCCAGCTGTTCCGACACGGCATCATCAGCTGGGGGGTTTTCCATATAATACGCGCGACACTCCATGGCGTGGCGCTCCAGGTCTTGCAGCCGAGCTGCCAGCCCGCCATACCGAGCTAGCAACGCGCCTACCCGGTCGGCTCGGTCTATTAATGTGACCGCACAAGCAAGCCAACGCAAAGCTCCTTGGACGCCAGCCCTGGATACGGCGGTCGGATTCGTAGGAGTCATTTATATTCCGTTTAATAAACAAAGCAAACAAAGAAATATAAAAGTGGTAAACATCAACAAAAAAAGCAATAGAAATAGGTCGCGTCACGATAATATAAAACACAATTAAAATTCGGACGACATACACGGACCCTACTATTTTCATAAATTATTAGCAACTTACCAATTTCAAGGGCTAACAATATAACGGTATAAACAAAACGTATAGGATTAACGGTATGGCATACCTCGCAAATCAACTACTAAACCGTTATCAACAAACAAAAACAAAACTATTTTTAATAATAATACTCGTAATTTAATACTACCAATAATTAAAACTAGTTCCACTTTTTTAACTAGGCAAGCGGACTCGGAACAAACACTAGTATGTGGTACTAATAAACAACACTTTCGAACGAAACTATTCGTCAAATAAATCCGGACACACAAAAAAAATATACACATCTAGGCGAGTAAACTCGTATCAAATCACTAGTATGTGGTACTAATAAACACACTTTCGAACGAACTATTCGTCAAATAAATCCGGACACACAAAAAAAATATACACATCTAGGCGAGTAAACTCGTATCAAAGCACTAGTATGTGACAACAATTATATAAGTGTCTATCTATTATCGGATCCACCAAGTGAGAAACATTCGCTTCGAGAATTTACTAGAACAATTTCTTAGTACTTCTCGTCTCGGATCGGATCGGATCGGGAAATCGGATCGGATCGGGAATCGGATCGGAAATACCCTTTTTAACAAAAAAAATAATTTTATTTTTACTATGAAATTTTATGTACCTAGTTAATTTTAATATGAAAATTAACTAATTATATCAACTAACTACGCTCTGCTACCAAAAATATGATCACGCACAATTGTGATGACCACATCTACTGTGTTCCACAGTTTATTGAAACGAAGGTTTCTCATGCAAAATTAAGTAAATTAAGCTAATCCTACCTTACTAGAAAATAGTGTCCGTAATCCAGGGGGGCTGAACGTTGTCTCGCCGGCGCGCGCCGGGCAAAACGATCTCCACACAACCCCCGATGGGAAACTCTTACAGCTAACACTCTTATAACTATACAATGCCCTAATAGGCAGCTAAAACTTCCCGGCGCTTTTCAAAGCGAACACACCCGGGTTACAAGTCCGTACCCCGACCGGAGCCCTAGTAGGTGCAAAACGAAATCTCGGTCCCAATATGGGTAGGTAACTAGCGCGGCACGTCGCTACAGAAACACACGAACTTGTCTCACGGCTGCTTACGGCCAACTGGCGATCCTACACCGGCCGGCCGAGCGCATTGTCTCGTGACCTTGACAATGACAACGCACCGCTCGCAGCGCGGCGCGAACAGATGGTGTAAAGCTAGTATGCCCGTCGAAACTTTGTTGGCAATTAGTTATTGGCGTGTGTTTCACTATCATACGAGCAAATAGTAGACTTGTCAATATATTTTGAAGACAATACAGTGTTAGGGGCACCTTTGCAAAAACTTAAACCAAGGCTTCAGGCCATCATGCTGAACAATGCACAGCTTCGGCTCCAGCATCGAGTCCAAGGCTCAAATTGCAGCCAAAAAGCTAGGCGTCCTAAATAAGGTCAAGCGATATTTCACGCCGGGACAGCTTTCAACTCTTTATAAAGCTCAAGTCCGGTCTTGCATGGAATATTGCAGTCACCTTTGGGACGGCTCAGCGAAGTATCAACTAGCTGCATTGGACACGATCCAACGCAGAGCTGAGAGGCTAATTGGCGACCCAACACTGGTGAAGAGCAAGTTTCACACCCTAGCTCACCGCCGCAAAGTCGCTTGTCTGTCGGTCTTTTATAGATTATACTTCGGAGAGTGTGCTCAGGAGCTGCATGAGCTCATACCGCCATCCCCCTTCTTCCATCGGACATCCAGACGCACAGCGGGCTACCACCCTTTTTTGGTTGATATTCCCAAATGTCGCACCAAGCGCTACTCAGCATCTTTTATATTGCGCACAGCAAAGGAATGGAACTCCCTCCCTGCGTCTGTATTCCCGAGTACTTATAACCCGACCATATTCAAAGCAAGAGTGAATAGGCACCTTCTGGGTGAGCTCGCTCCATCGTAGATCCTGTTCTAGCCCATGGGCTTGATTGGGATCAAGAGCAAACCCATTAAAAGTAAAAAAAAAAAAAAAAAAAGCAAGATTTTTTGTCGGAAATGAAAAAAATATTTCGACTCTCCATTCAAAATGTCCCGATAAGTTACTAAATTTGTATGAAAAGTCCATTTTTTTTTATTTCCGACAAAAAATTCTTGCTATACGTTGTTCAGCATGATGTTCTGAAGCCATGATTTAAGTTTTTGCAAGGGTGCCCCTAACACCCTGTATATTGATGGACAGATATTGTAGTAACCTTTTTTTTTATCTATCACGGGGTGACGCTTAAGGTCACAGCACATTACATCAACTCTGAAAGGGATCGACACCGTATCGCCTTTCGCCTCGCCGTCAACCAGGCGTCAACCTAACGCAAGCACGTAACCAAACCGGATCAGCGTCGGTACGTCGGCTCGGCTACGGCTAGGCGACGCCGCGCTAACGGCTAGGCGACGCCGCGCATACGGCTCGCCGCACAGTGGTTCCAAATAAAATAAAATAAAAATTAGAGAAAAAAAATGATAAAAAAAAATATTAAAAAAATGACAAAAATTGAAAATAAAATTGAAAAAAAAAATTATGTTCACTTTCATTTTCAGACCACTGTGCGTAGAGCCGTAAGCTCGGGTACGGAGAGACGTGAGCGCGTGGACGACTAGCGGTAAGCGCGGGGATAGCAAGTTGAGCGACCCGCAAAGCGGTTCGTGAGCTGGTCCCGAGGCGAGGCGATTACGTTACGATTCCGATTAGTGTGCTTTGCAGTAGGGGGTTTCATACAAAGAATACTGAACCGCTCGAGTTGATACGGTGTCGATTCCTTTCCGAGTTGATGTATGTGCTGTGACCTTTTACCTTCATCGCACCTGATGTTTAGTGGAGATAACGCTGAAGGTGGAATCTTAAACTACTCTAAAACTGCAGGAATACAACAATGCTGAAATCATGTTGTTATGGCATCAGACTTCGATATGATTGGTGGTAGATAGCCGCAGACGCACATTGAATTAGAAGTCCTACCACCAACCAAACGGAATACAATATAGATCCCCACTGGGTATCGAACCCGTGGTCTCTAGGTCTGATACCGGTTCTGTGTAGCGCTAGACCACAGAGGCGGTTTAGATCATATCTAGAAAGTGTCACTCACTGCACTGCCTACTGTCGGGTATCCCACTCACACAAAGTATAAAGTTGTAGTAACACAAACGTGGATTTTAAAACACTCAGTAAGCCATGTCGAATTGCAATTAAAAGCAATATCTTCACGGGTATCTAGCACTTATCCTTCATAGCACTTGATGTAAAATGAAGCTAATGCGGAAGCGCACTACTCCCGGAATCCTTAACCACTGAGGAACTGGCTATTTTATCCCATACTGCCGGAACACAACTATGCTGAAAACATCGTTGTTATGGCGTCAGACTTAGATAAGATGGTGGTAGCTAGCCAGGCGAGCTTAGAACAAGTCCTAGCACCAACCAAACCGGATACAATATGTACTTACCTTAGACCGGCAATTTGGCGCTGGGGTAGGATACCTGCCTTCTGCACCAGAGCGAGACCTCTGGTAATTGACAAAACCAGAGGTCTCGCTCTGGACTGGTGATAAAAAAAAAGCTTTCATTCCATTCCATTCCATTTGACGACCGATTTGGCGCAGGGGTGGGCTACCCGCCTTCTGCGCCAGAGGTCTCGGGTTCGATTCCCGAACAAGACAAATATTTGTGTGCTTAAACATGTCTGTTTGTCTTGGTCTGGGTCTTTTCTATGTATATTAAGTATGTATTTACAAACAAAAAGTACTTAGTATTATATTTATCCGTTATCAAGTTTTCCATGACACCGTTCTTAATTTACATAGGCTTAGATAATTGGTGTGATTGTAAGAAGTTATTTATTATTATTTATGTATTTATTTACCTACCCTCAATGGGAATCGAACTCCGGGACATCTAGGTTTGATGCCGGTAGTGTGTACCACAGAGGTAGTTGAAATCTGTACTTCGCTATATAATGACCATATATTTTAAAGAATGATCAATTGATCAACTTTAACGGTATTATTTGTTACTAGCTTTCCGCCCGCGGCTTCGCCCGCGTGGACTACACGACGTTCTCCCACGGGAATTTGATGTTTTTCCGGGATGAAAAGTAGCCTATGTTCCTCTCCAGGCTATAAAGTATCTGTGTTCCAAATTTCAGCCAAATCCGTTGAGCCGTTTTAGCGTGATTGAGTAACAAACATCCAAACATCTAAACATCCAAACATCTAAACTTTCACATTTATAATATTAGTAGGATACTTTAATATACTCAGCAAACATGTTATTTAAAAGTGGCCAAATGAGGACGACTGGCAGATGCACACCGAGGTCCCATGTCGTCCACAACTATTTGCATTCTGTTATTGGCAGTTCGGATGTAAACACTCGTCCGATTGATCAAACACATTTATTTAAACAAATATAAAACGAACCGAATTTTCGATGGGCTTTTCGCTGCAGGAAACCATTTCACAGTTGCAATCTGATGTAATTGTTTTACGTAAGAAGTTAATTGTATTCACATGCATCACTTTAATCTCAATATACTACCCACGCGATCACAGAACATGCCACTCTACAGATTAAGTAAAAATAATAAAACTTTGGCGCGAACAAGCTCGTAACATCAAGTTAGAGTGCTAAGAAAGTAATCGAGGTGGGACAAGTGATTCCCCGGCTCATTTCGCCGCCCACAAGTGGGTACAAGTATATAAACACTTATAGACTCTTAGCGGCTCGACTTGGCGACAACCAGGAGAAATTCGCTTCATAGGAAACGCAATTTCAAGCGAACAAACAAACTAGTGCCGTCTGAAACCCTTCCACTCAGTTTAATTACTTCACAAAGAATGCGTCGCGTTCGCTCGATGAGGAGACAAAATTAACGCTCTCAAATATTTAATTTAAATTTCCTTCCCCGAAAACGAATGATAACAGTGGGTCGTGCAGACTTGCGGCCTCTCGGCCGGCGTAAAAACACTTTTAGACGCCAGGAGTGTAGCAATTCATTTGTAACAGTAAGTGCTTCGTAACGCGATGAGTTTCTTTTAGTTGATTCACAGAAGCTGGGGAGACGGTAAATTGAGTTTAGAGAAAAGAGAAACACAGGAACTGAAGTGTACAAATCGCGATCAATTCGCACAGAATCCAGCTCGGTGTAATTAATTTTGGGATGCTTCCTTTAAATGTTTGTTTCGGACTGAAATCACTCTACTAAGAGTTGCGCGATTTACACTCTCCGCTTTCACATAAACGTTTGACTTCCTGGATAAGTAAAGTACGCTGAAAATGCCAAGAAATCCGAAAGCGGGCGAAGCGTGTGCGCCGCTCGGTTAATCAAACTGTCACTTCAAGAATGCCGCGCGGAATCCTTCTAAGAAAACTCCCCGTAACTTTTGATTGCCGCCGAAGCTATCTATCTACTTATACATTTAACGATACCTTAATCACTTTCTTAAATCCTTAACTTACGATAGAAGAAACGAACTACTATTTTCAAAGGGGTTCCCGGGCTTATTTGAATAAAATTAACGTTCTGACGGTTCATTATTTCTCTTTATTTAATAAAGGTAACCCTCTACCCCTCCAAGTTATTAATTAGAACAAAAATTCTGATCGTTCAGATTTTGTTCACTAAATTGGCCACTCGAACCCGTAAAAGCCATCCAAAGGAACTTAACGACGGTCAAAGAGAATAACCGCAAATAAGCTCCGATCTAAGGCCCGGGAAGAAAATTCCGTTTTCCTTAATTCACCCTAAACAGACTTCTGGGGTTGTCGGCACGATTGTTTACATTTGAGAATAATCCGTTCTTTAAAGAAAGATTTAACGCTTTTATTTCTTTGATACGTTTTATTGGCTAAAGCTTTGTGGGTTTTCCTGTATGTAATGGTTACCCGCTTACACGGTATATGGTTTGTTAACTCTTATTTCTTTAAATAAAGTAGAAATGTTTTAAACTTACTGAGTAAATAATAACTGTATTTAAAAAAATAGTATACTATTGTATGCATATTAAGTATCTATGCAAATATTGAAAGTACACCTGTAATACAGACAAAATTTCAAAGCTTTCAAAAGCTGTTTTCTTAAACCGAACGTGCTGTTTTAAGTTCTTATACTAAATTTTGGATTGGTATTGCCATGTATTGTTAATATTTTAATCTCTATGCGGCTTGAACAACTTCTATGTACACAAAGTATCGCAAATTCCTGTAGTCAAATATAAACTTAACACTTCATCCGCTGGCGACTCGCGTAGTCCCGTATTTAATTGGCTTTAAACTAATGCAAGCAGTTGACAAACGTATGCATTTCGGATAATATCCAGAGCAAACAAGCCACTCGCCGGCGAGGCGGTCGGTGAGCTCCCGTACAAACATGCGCGCGCGGCGAATGCTGCAACCGAAAGCAAACAGCCACTGGAAACTTAGGGCGTTTGTGCACTACCACTGAATTTTACCGATCCGGAAAAAATCGGATGCTTGTATTTTAATAATTAATCATTTATATTAGTAATTAATGAAATACAAGCATCCGTTTTTTTCCGGATCGGTAAAATTCAGTGGTAGTGCACAAACGCCCTTTCAGTACTTCTACGGGAGTTTGCTTTTAGTTCGTATTTATTAGTATTTCGATGGAGACTATTTCAGATTATGCACACACAGTTATTGGTTACAGATAAGGAATTGTTGTAATGTGATTTATTTTAAAGCTTTTATTTAACTTGCCATGTTAGTTAGTTTGTTAGTTAGTGGGGGACAAATCTTGCAAGCTTAATTTGACCCACTTCCCAGTCTCCGATGGAGCTGAAATTTTGTATACAGGTTTGGTTTAGATGACAATACAATATTTAAGTACAGTCAGCAAAAAAACTTGTAATGATAATGAAATTTTTACAAAAACTTATTTAGTATCAAATAACGTAAGTTTTTTTTTGTGTAACACACGCTGTCACAGCTTAAATAAACTAGCTGTTACCCAACGGCTTCGCTCACTTATTGGCATTAGCGCTCGACAGGAACTACCATCACATTTTTAATGAGGAATCAAAATAGTTTCAGCAACAAAGCATCAAAAGTGTAACACAGCTTCCCATGTTTTTTATATAAAATTCAAAGTCCTGACTGACTGACTGACTGACTGACTGACTGACTGACTGACTGAGATATCAACGCACAGCCCAAACCGCTGAACCTAGAGACTTCAAATTTTGCACATGGATACGTTATACAGTGTAGGCATCCACTAAGAAAGGATTTTTGGAAATTCCACCCCTAAGGGGGTGAAATAGAGGATGAATGTTTGTATGAAAGTCCGTCAGTTTTGAAGTTAGGATCTTCAAACATTGTATTTAGGCTGGCAATTGAAAATTAATATTTACCTGTGTCAGCGTTTTTGATAATTCCACCCCCGAAGAGGTGAAAAGGGGGATGAAATGTTGTATCTGGAAAGTCCTTCATTTAATTTATTATTTAGGCTTATGGTCGGAAAGTAAAAGAAATAAACAAAAACATGTTTCGTATTTTTTCGAAAATCAACCCCTTAGAGGTTAAATGGGATAAATAAACCTAAAAATCGATATGGATGTCGTTATTGAGGTTTTATGGGATGACGATTGCAAAAATGGCATTTATTTTGATGTTTAACACGCTGAACATGATTCAACCCCTAAAAGGTTGCAATAGGGTTAAAATTTCGAATGAAAAATCAGGGGTAAAATAGACATTTCAACTTGAAACTTTGTAGGCTTACTTCTTAAAACAAATAGGCAACCCATTTCGTAATTTTCCCAAAAACAAACCCAGAGGGTAAAAAAGGGGATGAATATGTGTATAAAAGTCCGTCAGTTTTGAAGTTAGGATCTTCAAACATTGTATTTAGGCTGGCAATTGAAAATCAATATTTTCCTGTGTCAGCGTTTTTGACAATTCCACCCCCGAAGGGGTGAAAAGGGGGATGAAATGTTGTATCTGGAAAGTCCTTCATTTAATTTATTATTTAGGCTTATGGTCGGAAAGTAAAACAAATAAGCAAACACATATTTCGTATTTTTTCGAAAATCAACCCCTTAGAGGTTAAATGGGATAAATAAACCTAAACATCGATATGGATGTCGTTATTGAGGTTTTATGGGATGACGATTGCAAAAATGGCATTTATTTTGATGTTTAACACGCTGAACATGATTCAACCCCTAAAATGTTGAAATAGGGGTGAAGTTTTGAATGGAAAATCAGGGGATAAAATAGACATTTCAACTTGAAACTTTGTAGGCTTACTTCTTAAAACAAATAGGCAACCCATTTCGTAGGTTTCCGAAAATCAAACCCAGGGGGTAAATAGGGTATAGAAACCTAAATCATTTTAAGTGCGCTAAAAGTTCTTGGTACCTAAGCTACTCAGAACTAACTTTTTAATTGTGAAACAGACACTTATTATTTACTAGCTTCCGCCCGCGACTTCGTCCGCGTGGACATTCGAGAAAATACTTAGGGGACCAATAACCAGGATAAAAAGTATTCTATGTTTTAATTGCATAAAAATCCGATCAGCCGTTTTTACGTGATTAGGCGGGTCCTCCCTCACCAAGTGAGCAGCCTCGTGCGAGGCCCGCCGCACGTGGCAAACGTTGTGCCTCGCGCGAGGCTGCTCGCTTGGTGAGGGAGGACCCGCCTAATCACGTAAAAACGGCTGATCGGATTTTTATGCAATTAAAACATAGAATACTTTTTATCCTGGTTATTGGTCCCCTAAGTATTTTCTCGAATGTCCACGCGGACGAAGTCGCGGGCGGAAGCTAGTGTTTTTTATATAAATAGTGATTCTGTATGAAACAAGCATAATTATATGTCTGCAACACAGAAAATAAGTTAAACTTTTCACCACCGCAGAGTGTGGAGCTAAACAATCGTATAACATTGTTTGAATTCATTCTTAGTTCTGGCACAGTATAATAAATAGTGGCACATATTTCTGGCACGCCGGAAAATGCTGTGAGCATATTATGAGCATTCAACTGGGTGAAATAGAAGGCTTTGCTTGCATACACACAGCCGCTTAGGTTCAAGCAAATTCCGGCAGTGAATAAACGTAAATGAAAAGTTATGTAAACAAAACACGACTGGATTGCTGTGTAGTTTAAATTATTTCCATGCATATATTTACATACATACATGTGTATATTTGAGGAAAGGTAGATTGAATATAAAATTACGTGTGCTGAAATGGATGATAAATATAAAAACAAACTATTTAAAATGTTCTTCTTTTTGTCGTGTCGACCGTATGACTTTTGTATTTCTCGGACCAATACGACGCCACTTGCGTTGCGTTATCGGTGGCGCTATATACCTAGATTCTCAAGCTTGCGGATAGATTAATGGTACGCAGGGCAGGACAAAAGTTGTGCCATTGTATGGGAGCAGGCGCCACATTCACAACTACCTATACTTACTTAAAAAATGATATGTATATTGACTGATAATTTTTGTCAGATAAATTTAATAAACTAAAGACGCTGACATGTCAATGAAAGTCGCTAACAATGTCAACGGGTACCATGGCCTCCTGCCTCGCCACGGGATGATGATGCCGATGTTGCCTCTTTTGTTGTTACCCTTTCAGACCTGATTTTTTGATCGTGTCCGAATGGACTTAAATTTTTTGACTACAGAGAATATGTAAAAAATATTGTAAATAATATCTGTGTTTTATAGAGTTTATTTAGTGATTTAGTATATGAACCCAACCGTTTTTAAATAAAAAAACATTGAAATAATAAATATTTTGTTAAGTTTTATTTCATCATTTGTGGACGCCAGGTTAACATACATATCCGTTATCTAGTTTCCATAACACAGTTTCTTAATGAAACTAATTTTATGAGCTAGATAATAAGAGTGCTTGTAAGAAATTTAAAAAAAATAACCTGTATCACCAGTTTCAACCTGCTCATATGTATGTGATGTTGTCAGATATAGATTTAATTTAACCAATTAATGTTTTTGCCTCTAGTCCACCCGTTGGTACAAGTACCTAACCAGCTGGTTGGTGCGCCGACGGGCACAGACGTCACTCTGCAATGTCACGTCGAAGCCTCGCCCAAAGCCATCAACTACTGGACGAGAGAAAATGGTGAGTACTATGTTTATAAAAAAAATTTTGCCTGTCTGGAATAAATGTGAGTGTACTGCAAGCGTGAGAGTTTATTGTACAGTTTTCATACAATTCCTTTTCTTACGTACACTTTTTCAGAAATAATAGTTCAGGCTTCTTAATTTTACTTAAAATCTAATAATCCGATAAGAAAACTAAACTTGTTAATACGTATCTACAACGTTTGACAACAAAAGTGATTAGAAGTTGACGTACTATAAAAATAATTATTTGGCCGTTTTTTGTTCAAAAGTTCTGCCCGAAATATGTTTTTTTAAATCTACTCGTACAACATAATCCAGAAATGACGTACCATTGCCGACTTGTAAAAAATCATAATAACAAAGAGCTCAATAAAAGATTAATTTACAACCCAAATAAATGTTTACGTTGTTCATAAACTATGAGGCTTATTAAGTCCGAAGCACGAACCTCAAGAACGGAATGAGCAACTAATTTCATTATTCATAAAGCATATTGGGAGCGTTAAGGCACTCATTAAAATAGTCGTTACTCATAATCTTAGTATCCTGCCTGACAGCTTTGGCGCTAGTGTTCGCTAAAAGTTATGGCCTTTTTATGTTCCACCTTGTTTAAGAAGGAAAATTATGCTGTTATTCCATGACCGTTTTTCATTTATTTTGGCTTTGATTATACCTATATAGCTTTGATGGACTTAACGGCCCTATAAGTGTGCCAAGATGTCATAATGAATTATAGGTAAACAGTAATCAAAAGTGCAAGCGGATATTTGTTTACATTTTATAGGACTATGGCTTACGTAGCTATATTTATTTATTGAACCTTTTCACACTTATGCTCTGAAATGTTAATATTATATTTGAGAAAAGAATGCAGTACGTGGCACTTTTCCGAGGTAAACATTCTAAATTTGAAAATCACTGCAGTAATGAATTTCAGTACTTACTTACTGCACTGATTTTAGTGCAGTAAGTAAGTACTGAAATTCATTACTGCAGTGATCTGCAATGGTACTACCAACTTTTTTTCTTTATTTTTTCTTTTGTTATTCCTGTGTATAAAAACAGAAAAAGCAAAGGGACATTTGCACCATACAGCCACATTATTATTATTATTATATGGGTTAACTTTTTTCTAAATACGGTGCGCACAGAGTATATTACTTCGTATTGTACCACAAGCGCTATGTACCCTTAGCACGATCATCAATCGAAAAAACAAAATGAGATTTATCGTAGACAAAATATCCTTTACGAGTAATTTTGTATGGGAAATATGTACAGCGCCATCTACCGCCCAGAAGCGGGTATTGAAGTTGTGCATTTTCGTAGCAAGTAGTAAGTTTTAATAGGCTGTATGACCGTTCCACATGGCCTCACAAACCAATATTAAAAAAACGGCGGGAATGATTTTCAGCGGTTCATTTGATATCAATACAGCTTATAATTTTTTGTTAGACTTAGACTATTCATAGTACTGCATATTTAATTAAAATATGTCTGTAAATTTCCCAAATAAATAAAATAAAATATTGTGTAATAAATTATCAAAATGAGTTCTGCCTTTGAAACATACCTATATACAGACATTGTATGTACCTACTCCACCAAATTTGAGAGCAGAAGCAAAATTAATAACAGAAAACTTACTGCCAGCAAAATCAATACAAAGATATATGAAAACCTACGATCTGATTAATTTGGAAGAGTGAAAAAAAGGCGCATACGTTTTCGGAATCTGTGTTGTTGGCGTATTTTAATGAAACATCATTAAAATAATATTATTAGGGGCGATTTATACATAAGTGTGCCCGGGAAAACAATAACATTTACATTTAATAATTGCCCGAACATGTGTGATATAAATTTTAATAAATATTATTTAGTTAAACAGTTTTTTTTATTTCCTCGCATTTCTTGAGAAAAGCACTATACAAGCCTTGTACGGTAAGCAAATTACCTTGCCTCGAATGATTAAAGCCCTCGCCTGCGGCTCGTGCTTCAAACCATCCTCGACAATGTAATTTCTTACTTACCTGTCCTCGGCTGTAATGTACTATTATTGCAAGACTTACAAATGGCGGATTTAATGCTAGTGAGCATTCTCTAACAGGCATTACCCTACACATTGGTTGAAAGTAAAAAAAATTGTTCGGAAATTTCCTATTCATAAGAGTCTAATAACAAGTGCACTACATTATTGTGACAAAATATGATTGAGCAGTAATACCTACCGTGTGGGCAGTGTCAATGCAATTTCTGGTTTGCGAAAATGTAGTCCGTGTGAATAAACTGTTAATTAAAAAAAAGAAATTTACATCTGCCTTATTTTCACCGTGAAACGGCTGAAGTACGTGCGACTCTACCATTATTTAGATTGTAACTCGCAAATTTAACTGACAAAGAAGCTTCAAGCGTAAACCACAAAGAGCCTCTATAAAAACACCTGCTAACTAATACAAATAAGGCTCTTAACCTAACAAAACACAAGTGCTTTGGTGGGAAACTTCATTATTCCTCATTAAAATGTTCCCCGGATAAAAGTGCTTATTTAGTGACTGGTGACAGATGGACAAAGCAGTCCGCGCTTTGTGAGCAATGAGAAAAGACAAGTTCCATATTTACATTACAATGTCTGGGTATGACTTGGATTAAAATAATATGGAGATAGGTACATATGTAACAACGGGTTTTAACGAAACAAAGGAGACTACACTGATGAACATGAACTCTAAGACGGAATTTAACTCAGAACTAAATTCGGATTATATTTTGAAAACATTGAAAGTCAACCATACTTATTTCAAAGTAAGTATTTTTTATCTGCGACATTTTATCAGCCGTCCACGCAGTTTAAGCAGTAGCAAAAACACAAGAATGTCATCACACCTAGTTGTTTCTTTAAATATGATTTCAGCAAGGTCACTGTCACGTATGACCAATCCATTCATCGAGGGGGTTAAGCCCAATACTTATAAATCGATTCCTTTTGAACGAAAATACGAAAAATTAGTGTTCTACCGTTAGATCAACAAGCGCTCCACGGGTTAAATATAAATAGTTGAGTTAAATGAATGTTAAATAAACTAACAGTAATTAAAATATGTATACATTCTTTTTAAGAAACTATTTCAAGGTATTAATTCAGGCTGAGCGTGATGTGTGTTCGAAACTACGCCTTGAGCCAGCTTGACAGTATGCAACTGGACGCCTAAAGCCGAATCAAACTCAACGCAATGGAAACAGTTGTCCTAAACAACAATGGCATCCCGCACCTAATTTCAACACAAATAAATCTAAAATCAATATTAAGTTAGAAGTAATGAGCAAAATTAAACCAACGCAACGAGGTCTTGGGTCTAATCTAAAGGTTCAGGTGACAGACAAACAAATTTGTTCATGACTTCGATTAATATATAGGAGATTGTACAACAAGTGCATAAAACGACCCTCGATTTGACTATCAACCCTCGCCTACGGTTCGGGTGGATATATACGTCTCGGGTAAAATGGGTTTTATGTACGAGTTATACACTCTGCTTTTCACTTCGAATATAAGAAAAATAAATAGCAATATTGCAAAAAAGAAAAAACAAAGACTTCGCCATATAGGCGGAAAGACATTTTTTTCTTTTTTTTATACGTGGCAGTGGCAGCACAGTTACTTTAGCATAGATCGTAGTCCATAATGCTCTTGAAATAGTTATTTCTGAGAAAACTCATTAATTTTGCCTAGTTTTATTAATTTAGTAATTTAATATGGATTATATGTGTAAAATTGAACAAACAGAATGAAATAACAAGTTTATTTAACGAAGTTTAATTGCGTGTGTGACTGTTTACCTGACGACCTTTGTCTTAGAGTCTGAGACTTAGACGAAGATTTTACTTTATGCACTAGAGCATAAAAAGCGATTTTATGCAGCCTATACCCAACATAAACACGAACTTTACGAGCAAGTGAAAAAATATTTATTAGAACGTAAAGTACCTTGTTTATATCATATAGTTCAATCTTAATCTAATTTTGGTTTAGAAATTTCAGTATAAAAACTACCAAGATATTTTAAATATTCGTATGGCATGGGAATGTTAAAAATAATTCAGCATCAAGCATAAAACCAATTTAATACCTTCATATTTAATTCATTAACTATTGTAAACAAGTCCTACCAGAGGACCGGCCATTGCCCTGATAATGCGATGCAGCGGGCGCGGAGAGCCGTAGCCGGCGCGACAACGCACATCGCCACTACTAAACTCGAGTTAGGCACGGATTTACGGCGTCCGCCCGCGTCCACGACATGTGTGAACGGACCGCAGCTGCCCAGCCGGCAAAACACGCAAAAGTTTTTCGCAATGCAGTCCCGGAACTTATATTTTTTTTCCAATTGAACTGTTAAATTGACCGCCATGCTAGTTGGGAACGCCACTATCGAGTTGGAACTAGTTTAGATTGTACACAAAAATGTTTTTTTCGAAATGTCGAACTTCAATATGAAACAATAGATATCAAAAAAGTTAATACCTACATGATTGTCGACACGTTTAAGGTACGAGTTGGAACTGAGTGTCGAACCGCAACTGAGAGCGACATGACGCCGCCACGCCATACTAGTTTCTAGTTGATGTTTCTTTGTTTTGTATGAAATCGAGCGTTGACGCTTGCAGTTGTCGTCTGACGCCCGGTTCGAACCGATACCCCTATGGTCATCAAATCCAGACATATGTGCACGGACCGCTTATAAAAAAGACTCGGGACATGTTGTTTTTTATCGTCTTGGATAACCAAGACGATTTCGCGCCATGACTTTATAAAAATAATTCAGTACAACCTACAAATACCAACATGCACACCATTTGTGTAAACAAGTCCTTCCAGAAAAGCGGCCATTGCCCTGATAATGCGTTGCAATGCAACGGGCGCGGAGCTAGGCGACAACGCAGCATCGCCACTACTAAATTCGAGTTAGGCACAGATTTACGAACGTCCGCGTCCACGACATGTGTGAACGGGACCGCATCCGCCCGGCCCTGCCGGCAAAGGGCGTTTGTGCACTACCACTGAATTTTACCGATCCGGAAAAAAACGGATGCTTGTATTTTAATAATTTAATCATTTATAATAGTAAAAAATTTATTATTTCGTGTAGTTTCAATGTTTCGAACCCTAAACTACACGAAATAAGTAAATTCTATTATTTATAATAACTAATTATTAAAATACAAGCATCCGGTTTTTTCCGGATCGGTAAAATTCAGTGTAGTGCACAAACGCCCAAAACGTGCAAAAGTTTTTCGCATTGCAGTTCCGTTCCAGGAACTTATATTTCTTGTCCAATTGACTGTTTATTTGACCGCCATCCTAGTTAGAAACGCCACTGTCAAGTTTGAACTAGTTTCGAGAGTAAACAAAATGTGTTTTAGCTGTATCTGGAACTTCTTGAGTGAATACCTACATGGTTGCTGACATGTTTATGATCATAAAATTATGACATGACTGTGTGAACGAAACGCAAAACGTACAAAAGTTTTTCGCAATGCAGTCCCGGAACTTATTTTTTTCCCAATGAACTATTTATTCGACCATTACTTTTACTAGTTGAAATCAAAATGTTTTCCAATGCCGGAGCTTCACTAAGATACAGAATAAAACATCAAAAGGAAGCAAAGAGGTACTACCATAGTTATGTTTATCACAAAATCATAATAATCATAAATATTGGTCACAAAATCATATGGACCGCCGCAGCTGCCCGGCCGTGCCGGCAAAACGTACAAATGTTTTTCGCAATGCAGTTCCGGAACTTTTTTACCAATTGAACTGTTTATTTGACCTCTACCTAAGCTAAGTAATTGGAAATGCCACAATCGAGCTTCAACAAGTTCAGAGTATGAGCAAAAATATATTTTCTAGTTCTGTTTCGGCTCCTCAACACGAAGTACATAGTAAAAATCATAATCATTGAATATAAAATGATTATTGACTTGTTAGTTATTGCTTATAGGTGTTTTGAGGAAGTAATAACATATCCAAAACAAATTATCTATTAATCATTTATCTATTTCGTCTTTGTAGTTTTCTAAGTTCGTAATATCAACTGAACAAGCGGCCGCGGCGTTTATATTATTATTTAGGTATATCGTAAATATCAAAGTAACAAATAAAAAGATTTTATCAAATGTTCATCAATCAACAACAGCAAAGCTGTGTCATTGTTTCCATTCCATCTCACCACAAACAAGAACGTAATGCATAAAGCTAACACATACTAACTCGTATATCTGCTAAAAGGGGACGTCGGTCGCGTCGCTACTGGATTATTGGTTGTACCATAACCAGCGGGATACATAGTACAGGCAGATTTAGATGCAGTTACAAAGGCAACTGAGCCCGCCATTACGTGGCTAGAGCAACCGACCGCGCAAAAAGCGAACCAAATTCTATTACCGCCTGATATGCAACAAAGACCGCTGGCCCGCTCGCCCCAAATTGCTTTAGGCCACAGTCACCATATTTACTCTCGCGTACCTACAATGTCGGTGCAAATCAAAATTCAATTTAGGATTTCAATAACACTGACGGTTGCAGCGAGTCTTCAATCAATCCTGCGAGTGGTGATGCAGCATCTGTGTGGACACGTTAACGTATAGCAGACAGCTCTTCTGAGGCCATAAATTGTGGAGAGTACAAATTAAATTAGGTAATACAGAGTGTGACGAGAGGTGCGAACGGCCAGCGACACGGAATGGGCCGGCCCGCTCGCAGCCGCATCACCATGTACGCGTAAACTTTTTGATACTAAATTGGGAATTCAAAATTCTAATCAAACTTTAATAGAATGTGCAAAGTAAGTTTCACTCATAGGAGCGATTTAATGGAATCCTTAAAATTTTGTTGTTGGGAAACTCATTTCGAAAGTTGATGTGAGGATATTGGTTGCTAAACAATTTTACATTATACCTATGATCTTTAATCAAAGTAAACGCAAAGGTTTTTATATATTAACAATTTAAATGTTGGTACCAGGAACGTAACAGGGATTTAAGTAAACGCTGTTAGTTGAAATGACAAAAAGTTTTAATCGAATGTTTTACGTACGACCAATCGTTTCGCTGAGCCATGCCAACTAGCGGAGTATTTGCCAACTCCGGAACCGCAGTCGCAAGAGCTACGTTGATAACGGTTCGAATATTGACAATTAATTAATAAAGTTGTCGGGCAATAAACAAAAGAGGGCGTGGTTGCGGCGAATGACCACCATCGGGTGTCAGCTACAGGGCCCACCACAGATTTGTGGTCCGCTCGCAGGTCGGGCTCTTGACCGATCTCGATGTCTTTGCTGGACCGCAGTTATTAATGAAGTTTGAATAACAAATAGACCAAAGCTTCGACTGTGCCAACAGCAGTAACTTGTTGTAAATGTGCGAGATGACAAATAGTTCGATTTGTACAACAAATATAAAATCAATTGCAGATATTCTGCAAGTGATTTTGAAAAGACCTTTGCAAATGCAATAAATTAATAGAGATTTGGAAATTTAGGCTTTGAAGATTATTCACACTTTTTCTAGATAATAGATTATCTATAAATTGACATCAAATTCTATTATTCATTATTCAGCTCTCCACTTTTCACAAAATCTAATCACGACTAGAATAAAGATTGTAATATATCCGAACAAATTCTTCACACAAAAAAAGTACCAAGAATTCCATAATGAAATACCTATTGCCAAAAAAAGTGAAAAATTTCAATTAAATATCTTTGTAACTGAATAAACCATGGCTGGATGGAAATAAAACTGGTCCCGCAAAATAAGCGGGTAAGAAGAATGCAAGCAATTTTTAATGTAAAACGGGCGTGAACCGTGATCGCGGTAAAAAACTGCCGGCGACGTAAAACCGAGAATGAAACTGTAAAACTTCAGAGCAACAACAAATCAGCAAAATTCATGTAGGAAGCGTAATCAACTCGTGGTGACAGAATTTTTGATTATCGTACTTAAAAGTTTAAAGGAATCTTTGATCGCACGTCGATCATTAACAGCAAAAAATCTTTAGTGACAAAACACTAGACCTATCTAATATACATCCCGTTACTTCGTTCGTCTAATTTTCATTGCAGTCTTTTAAGTTCTCTCAAAAGCTCCAAACTTAGGGTTTAAGATTCACACACATTCTTGTGATTACATTCTTAAAAATACTTTGGTCCAGAATTGCAAAATGCTTAAACCAAATACAACCAGTTTCTCAATGATTGTCAGCATGCTTACAGCATAAAATTTTCCATTACCAAAAGCAATTAGATATTTGTCCTAATCGCAGTACATGATTATTCGGAAAATTCAATATGCAATCTGCCTCGTTTGTTGAGCAAATTTAGCTTACTGATTTTAACGTGTGCAATTAATGTTAACACTTGCTCTCAAAATCAACATTTGGCTGTTGACGTTGCAACCTACGACGAAAATGCGATACTATTTTAACGGGTCGTCGTGCCTACATGACAATGTATGAAAATATATCGAGATGCGAGCATTGTCCGGTTTGCGACACACCGAAACAACATATTTCAATTCGATATCTGGTGGACAATGGACGGAAGTAAGCGAATATGAATGGTCGGAAAGGCTTCTGCCTATCGAGAAAGGGTGTTGAAGCAAATAACTGTATTAAAGGACACTATAAAAGGTAACAGCTATTTGAATCTGTTCGTCTGTGAACTGAATCAGTACTTTTGCTTGGATTTTTCATGTTTCTCAATGATAAAAATGGAAATTCAATGGAGCTGTTTTATAAACTTCGGCATTTCGAGCTTTTTCTTTATTGTATGCTTGTTAAAATGTTGTCGCATAATAAACCATTTTTTTCTCAAAGCCCTTTAAGCATAAATAGGTTGTGTTAAAGGAATTGTATGAACTACCTATGCCTAGTAGGTATATTGAAAAGCAATAAGACGAAAGAGGACTGTGCTACTTCTAATTTTATCATCAATCAGTTTTAGAGCATGACCTTTTCTTAGAATGACCGATACCACGTTACGCCCCTAATCATAGTGTAAGAAAAAAAACTACTGTTTTTCTGTGACTTGTAAAAATATTCGTTTTCGGGAATGTCGACGCTTGACAATAGTTTGAGTCCTTGAGAATCATCTCTTAAGTACGAGCAATAAAGATGTTTTTAACATCTGTATTCAGTGAAAGCTTCTTAATATAGGACTTAATACAAGTCTTGAAACAAAATATTTATACAAAGAATATAATAATATGTTATTCTTCATCAAAAGACATAATGATTTATTTACCACTAAATAAATATTCTGTTCACAGGTGAAATGATAATAACCAATGATAAGTATGCTATGAGCGAGATAAACAGCTCGGCGTACAGCGTGCAGATGCGGCTGATCGTGCGCAACATACAGAAGGGGGACCTCGGGGGGTACAAGTGCATCTCCAAGAACTCCATAGGGGACGCTGAGGGGAACATAAGGTTATATGGTGAGTATTCAAAAGTTTCATCATTAATTAGATCAATGTGTGACCAATTCTCTGAACGTCCGCAACATACAGAAGAGCACTTCGGTAGAAAACAGAACTCCAAAAAGGATCACAAGATTGTATGGTAAGTTTCCTGGAGTCTTGTAGTCAACAAGACCGTGGAGTAAATCACGCTGGTTAAGCGCAACATATGCCTAAACCGGGTTTTTCTCACGAGCCGTCGACTCGCGATACAGACTAGTTCAACAAGCAAATATCTGCAAGCTGCGTCTGACTTTCGTTATCGTGTCTGCGACAAAACAAATGCGCATCGACGGCGCGTAAAAAACCGTTATGATTTGAGGTTGCAACGGTCAAAAGTCAATCAGAGTCCCAAAGAGTTACATACCACCCTAAGAACTCTACTTATAGGAAACGCTGAGACAGACAGACAGACTTTTCCAGACAGAATTTTAGGTTTTACTAACAAAACAAAAACTAAATAAAAAGAAAAACTTAGATTGACAAAAGTATAGTTTCTCGTGTAAAAATGTTGACCATTTAAATTGGTAAATACATTAACAGCGAATCTAAACAATGTGGTGTTTGATGGATGTTTGTCATTTTATTTTATTCGGAGACTGCATTATGGAGCTAATACTTGAGACAATCCACTAAGCCAGTCCACTAAGACAATAGATATGCAGCATTTACACCGGGGAGCCAATATTTGAGACTATCCAATAAGCCAGTTTACCGAGCCTGCCATTACACAGTCAATCTTGATCGTGATCCGCGATCAAAATCAATGATGGACTCATATACCTACAGAGCGTCCCAAAACTATGCCACATGGAGGAAAAGTACTTTAAATACTGACGGTATAAAATTTTACCGAGAGGAGACTTCATTTTTATTTAAAAAAGAAAACGAACTGCTTTCAAAGAATTTTGAATAATCACCTGTCTGAACTGGAAATCGAACCCGCTGTATGTAAAAAAAAATTATAATTCTTTAATTTTATTTTACCGATCGAAAGGCTCGAATAAACCTAAGCATTTCTTCTAAATAACATACCATCTTAAATAAAAGGAAGACTCGAAACAGCCAAATCCGTTCGGCCGTTATGGCGTGATGAATGAAGTCTTCTTTCAGTAAAATTTTATATCTTCAGTATTTAAGGTACTTTCCCTCCATGTGGCATAGTTTTGGGATGCCCTGTATATTCTGTGATCGCGATCCAGTTGACTATGTACTTAATGGCAGCTTTACAAAGTAAATCTCGATCGCGATCAATGATCTGTCTAAGAGAATAGATATTACTTTTGATCACTGGCTAGAGGACAATCCAATGTAGTGGACCTGTCTCTATTTATACGGTGCCAATATTGGACTGGCTTAGTGGATTGTCTCGAGTATTGTCTCCGTGTAAATGCTGCATTAAACAAGAAGGAAAATGTAGTAGTATAACGTTTACCACTTACATTTTAAGAACAAGCTTAGTATTTTTTAATATGTAATGTAGTCTATTTTGATGCAGAAATGGAGCTGCCACATAGAAAACATCGAGATGAAGATGAGCGCTCGAACTCTGTTGAGGAGTCGAACGACGTGCGCTCGAGTCAGCAAGGCCCGCTCCGCGAAGGTGGGCCTCGGGAAGACGCGAGCTTCCTGGGCGGTGGGGGCCCCCCCTCTAGTACCGCCCCCTTGGTACCCCTTGCACCCCCCACAATCTTTTTAATAACCGCCCTATATGTTGCGTATTAAACTCTCAACTTCCAAAAGTCCCAACACGATTACTGAAGACTTTATCTACGTGTTTTACTCGTATGTACAGCTATTAGATTTGTATGTAAACTGGACATAACCAATAGTTGGGAAATAACGTAGTTCAATTCCCAATCGGAGTTCATAATTGTCAGTATAACTATAAGTAGTATAATACTATACCTACATATATAATGAACCAAGCTTATGTTATTTGTAATGCTTAAAATGTACTACTATGTACTACTTTTTGTACCTATTCTATGGTTTTTTGTGTTCTGAAGTTATTCGTGCGTGGTGTTACACTATGAACCTACAGGAATTCTAAAAACTATATAAATCTATATCAAAATGTATTTCCAAAAAAACTCTCAGCTTCAATTTTATAAGCCAACTTTTAATTGTATAGATAACTTTGAGGCTATTGATATAAAATTTTATTATAAAATTTTATTACATTTATTTTCATGAGAAGAAAAAATTTCAACGAACTAACTTCGAATTATAATTTTGATTTTTGTTATTGTTTTAAGTTGTTTTTAGATAACTATATTTTTTTTCAACTCTGTATATGCAAATTACGAAACGTTGAAGCGAGTGTATATAAAGTAGAGAAGTAAGAAATTAATATTTATTTTGCTTACTATTGAAATATTTTATCGGAAATAAATGTATAATTGGTTGCTAAGCAATTAAACTTTTGTTAATAAAATATATGTGTATTTGAAATAATTTGTATTGGAAAAGGTGTACATTATAAACGTACGTAAAACTAGGATATTTTGTAAATTGTTAATGTTTTAAACATTTTTAAATTTTATGAACAATAATTTGTAAGCGATTAAAAAAACTCCATTTGAGTAGATGTTTACTTGTAATGGTGATTAAACAAATTTTACAGAATGTACGTAACTGTAGATACTTTTAATTTATTGTTATTTCCTTCTCGACGTTAACGAACTTATGAGTGTGTAATAACTGTGTCTGTTTTTTTTATATAACAGCCTTATATAAATGTATAATACTGCCTGCGAAACAAAATATAAACGAAGTAACGTCCACACCAGCTTTTTCTTTACTTATGTCATTTCTTACCTTGTGTTTAGTTTTTAAAAAGAAAGAAAGAGAATGATATCCATTTTACAAAATTTACTCAACTTGACCCACACACACTTAAATGGCAGAATACTATTTCATGCAATAGTAACCTAGTGATCACATTACCAGTTAACCTAAATTCGCACCAGATAGGTAAATTTTCTGTAAACTGCAGGAGATAAATTCAAAATCTCTCAATAATAATTTCGGCGCTCACTATAGTATATGAATAACGTTATGAAACCCTTGCCGAAATTATAAACAACTACCTTCCCAGGTACCGAACCCTAAGAAATTGCGGAACACAACAGAATATGTTCAATTTACAAGGAGTGAGATTCGCATGCCCATAAGATCTTGTACCTTAATTTAACACTTAGTCAAAATAGACAATTTGGGAAAGGGTCTGACAATATCCACGGGCGACCCTCTTAATAGGCACCTACGGGAGCTTGTAAGTGCGATCTAGATAGTGTGTAACCACTTGCATTAGCGAAATTACCTGAGGCTTTATTATTTTCATTGAGACAGAGCTGGGTTAGGTGTGTTCTTGCTGTTATTTTAATTCGCAATTTGCAGCTGAGATGACTTAAGGTTTTAGGATAGCATTATGAAAATAATCTACCGAAGGATATTACTTTAAATTGGTGGGAAAATAGCTATTTGTAGTTTATCGTACTTTAACACCTTAAATGGAACAACGTCATATTCCCATGACATGTTTCATGTCAGTTCCATATTATTATGCTCATTTGGTCTCAAAAAAAAAACAATTACAACATTGTATTGTAACACATTATTTTTAACCGACTTCTAAATCAAAAAGGAGGAGGTTCTCTATTCGTCTGTATGTATGTTTTTTTTTTTTTTTTTTTTTTGTATGTCCACCGATTACTCGAAGACGGCTGAACCGATTGAAATGGTTCAAACGTTATTACATCAGGTTGGTTTCCAAGTTGGTCCCATTTTTTTAAATTTTGAAATCGGTTCAGTAGTTTTCAGGAAATCTTGAAAATACTGTCGTTTTCGTTACCACTTTATGTGAATTTAATACGTATATATAGGCATAACTCCTTTGTTTATAAACCGATTTAGATGATTCTTGTTTTGTATATAAGGGGATACCTCAAGGTATTTTAACCGACTTCGAAAAAGGAGGTTTTGAGTTTGATCACATACCTATTTACCAGAAAACACGTAAATTGCCTGCACGATGCACTAAAAAGAGTGAAATAAAAATTATTTTTATAAAAAAATAAAACCGCCTTCTAAAAAACCACATCAAAAAAGTAAGAAATAATTCCTCACCAAATAAATAACGTAAGTACTTTGAAGTCGGGCGTGAAACATGTACAATTTTTTGTTGTTTTTGTTAAAACCCGCCCGACTTCAAAGTACTTACGTTATTTATTTGGTGAGGAATTATTTCTTACTTTTTTGATGTGGTTTTTTAGTAGGCGGTTTTATTTTTTTATAATTTCATTTAAGTTTGATGATCAGCCCAACCTTATTATTTGGAAAATTGAGGAACTCAATATTCAGTTTTTTTCATACTTGGCCATCTGTTGTACAATAGTTTATTTTTTAATTAGTACAATTTAAAAATGTTAGTTTTTAGGGGAATTAAAGAACCTTCTTGATTTAACAAACTTCTATCTTTCTATTTCATTCATCTCATTGTCAAAGGACATCACAGCTTTGTGGGGAGTAAGACTGTAACTCAGTTCAGTAGGTCCCTGCACGTATAAATACCCAAAGGACATTGGCCTATCAGGGTTTGCATCTTAACTACCGAACAAACATTTGTGTACTAGCTGTTTTGGTACAGCCTGGTTACTCTTGAAACAATTCCGATGCCCAAATATTATAAATTAATATCAAACATTGAATTAGTGAACCTTATCGCATTGCAATAAAGGCCTTACTTTTGACGTTTGTCAATAATTCAATCTAATGCCAATGTAATTTCAGCATTGGCATTGGATTGAATTGAAGGCATTTGATTGTTGGGTCTAAAGTATAGGATGTTCAAACAAATGAAATCAAATCCCTACTGTAGAATTTTATCAGCAGTTAACTCCTGTTATAGGGATAGAGAGTTTCGTGTTAATTTTCAGGCGGAAGGGGGAAAACTGCAAGGTGGGTTTTTACGATCACCGCAAATAATGTTCAGAGAAAGCGATAAAAACTGTAGGGTTTAATGTAAATTTTAAGTTTTTTTACTGGACTAAAGAAAGAGGAGCATTATTCATTCCTGATTATTTTGTTACTTTTTTGTTAAAAACCTACTTAACCTGAGTTAGTCCTCACACCTGATGCTAATGAGGATAAGGCTGAAGGTGGAAGCACACTACTCCCGCAATCCTCAGTTACTGAGGAACTGGCTATCGTACCTCTAACTTCCGGAACACAACAATGAAAGAAAAGCATGTCACGTATTAAGTACTGAACGAAGCGAGTAATGGAAAAAAAGCTAGTTACCATGGCAACCAGAAAAAAATCAAAATAGTCTACTTCTGACGTCTTTATTGTATTCTGTGACTTTAAACCTTCAATAATTATCATTCTCCGCTAGGAGTATTAGTGTTCTGTGATTATCATACACCAGCTCATTTATCGTGCCCTTTACTTAGGCGTTTTGAATACTCAAAGACATATATAAGAATATAAGTAATATATATAAGCACATCACGAATATAAGTCATACATTTGATCGACCCATCTTTATAGTGCCATAGCACTGCTTGCGCCCGCAACGCAGATTAGGAAGTGCACAAAAGACGGCAAATGGAAACACACCATAAGGACTTCTTTAAGTATAAATACAGCTAGCTAACATGATTAAGCAGACTAGTCCAAATCTTAAATCAATTAGTGAGAGTATGTCCCGTGTTTCCCAAAGGAGTGGGCGATGTCCTCGCATCTTGCATCATAACTAAGGTGGTTATTCAAGTTCTGATACTCGTCTAGTTTGTTATACATCTATACATCTATTGATCACGTTCAAAACTGTTCCGCTATTTTTAGAAAAGGCTATTAATGAATCTGGTAGTTCGTATGAAAAGTTATTCCATACAAAGTACCGGATTATGGCACCGTTAGTGAATCAACTGAGCAGGCACACTGGTAAGTAGGTTTTAAACTCATTTATATTATTTGACTCACAATAAGAGAATATAAATTTATTAAATAATATTTACGAACCTAATAATACTTCCCATGCCTTATATTTTTTAAGAGAAATATCATACATAGGTTCATACATATACTCACGCCTGTTTCCCATGGGGAGACTATGGATCACCACCTGCTACGATGCTTGCACACTTCTTTCGCTTCATTTACATCCATCAATTTTTTCATACATACCCGGCGATTTTTGTCACTGCGTATACCAGACTTTTTTGTTAAAACCCCTATTTGGTCCGTGCAGGTTTTTCTGGGACGCCCTTGCGCAACCGATCCTTCCACATTTACACAATATTATCTCTTTCGTGATTCGCCTTTCATTCATCCTCTCTAAGAGACCAAACCACCGGAGCATTCCATTCTCAATTCTTGTCACTATATCATCTTTCAGCCCACACCTTTCACGAATCACATCATTGCTCACTTATCACTCAATTTGGCTTCACATATTTTCCTCAACGATCGCATCTCTACCACATTTATTCTGCTTTCATTCTTCTTCTGCCATACCCAAGACTCACATCCATATATCAGTGTCGGCACCAGCACTCCGTTATGAATAGCCATTCGCGCCTTTTCAGATATGATTTGGCTACTCATAGACCGAGTATATAGCGCCATTCACTGTAGATACTCCCTTTCGTCTTTCTATGTCTTCTTCACACTGTCCATCCCTTGTGTATAAACTTCCCAAATATACAAACTCACGCACTTGTTCCAATTTCCACCGCCTATCATTACTGTACAATCAATAATTTCTTAATCTCGCTCAAACACCATTACTTTTGTCTTAGATACATTTACTTTCAAAATCATCTCCTGCAACTCCCCTGCAGAAGACCCATTGAGTTAGGTCCCATTCATCATAACTCCACAGCCAAGTTCTCTCTTTCCTTTCATATAAACGGTCAAAAAACAGTTTTTTTTTTCATTTTATTGAAACAGACTAAAGATCGTTAATCGAAATTAAACTCGAAATTCAAAAAATATTAAGGAAGTGGGTTTCGAAAAGAATTAAAAAGCCCACTAGCTACGTAAAACGAAAGCAACAAGTTTTCACCGGCCGAAACGACATTACTCGAGTGCATATCATCGATGTAGGTTTATTTACAAACTCCCATACCGGGAATACGGGCGGACGTCCGGCCAAAATCTGCATAACAATGGTGGTCCAGTCGCCATCCTCCAGATGGATGCTAATGCTGGCTCTATTCATAATTCATGCCTTAATGAAGTGGACGAACTCGGCTGTAAGACGTCACGGCCCTTTGTCTTATCTATGTATGAGAATTAATGCGAACACAATGTAATAGGATTTGTCTCTCGCTGCGTTGTGCTTGAGATGTCAGTTTGAATTTTGGGTAAGTTGGTTGTCAATTCGTTGAGATATAGGTAAGTATTGTCGTTTACGCCTGCCTCTCAGTTTGTTTACCAAGCAAAACAGTTTTATGCATATCTATGCAAACGGACAGTTTTTTTATATGACAGGTTTCATCCTAGATCGCATCATCGCTTACCATCAGGCGAGAAAGCGGGCAAGCGCTTGCCTATCTACGATAAACCAAAAGTTAATTAAGAGGTATATTTATAAAAAATATAGTTACATAACATGACTAAGGACGTTTCAAGCTTTCTAATACTCTACCGTTACAAAGAATCCTCTGTTTTGTGAACACGATTCTCGATACAACCTCCATTGGAAGTATGCCGTGGTAAAGTGGACATTTAAATAGTAATGTTTTTTTTGTCTAAAGACATAGCCATACACATACACATAGCCATAATTACCTACAGGTATAGTATTTCATTAAATAAACAGAAGCGAAACTTTCGTTTATTTTATCTAAATAAAAACGGGGAAAATAAAAATATCATCTGAATCTAAGTCTGTTCTTGTTACAATACGGCTTATAACTTTAAATACAATAAACTAGCCTTGTCAACCTACACGACGTTATCCCGCGGGAATGTGGTATTTTTCCGGGATCAAAAGTAGCCTATATCACTCGCCATTCCAAAAAAACAAATCAATCCGTTGGCTTGTTTTGCTGCGAAAGACGGACAAATATTAGTATGGATTAGCAAGCACTTGTTCATTACAACTAACAAAAGAAATACATCACAAAGAATCTACACAACTATTGAACCGCGTGAGGCTGCGATAAAAATTCCGATGTTTTCCCGCACGCACCGGCGCTACCAAAATACAATTCAGACCTTTCTAGTAAAAAGTGGTTTATTGTGTTCTTAAATAAAGTTATTCAGTGTAGTTGGTGGGCTTATTGTGTTGGCCCTTTGTGAGTGTCTTGGGCACAGGTGTACCTCCCTACCCACTCACCTTATGAATGTCAAAAACACGATACTTTTATTTACGTTAAACGATGAATTGTGTTGTTACGCCGATATAGTGCTCAAATAGACGGGGTTTTATTAACAACCTTTTTGCAGAGAACATTGTAATAAAACGTTGTCCATTACAGTTGATGAGGCTGAAATAAACGTATCGCTTATTTTAGTTGGTAAATCAAAACGTCTCGTGGATTGATAAATAAATTTAGTTCAATCTCTTGTAGAAGAATACAATTTAGGTTCTTCTCGTTTCTTTTTTAACAATTTGTAGTTGCCAGTTTCTTGATTCCACTTGTCACTTAAATCGATCAAAGTTGATTTGCACAATTTTATAAATATAGACCAAAACCTTCATTTTTATCATCGGTGTATGAACCTTCTTACTTTTTATTTTAAAGTAAGTAGGACGTACCTATCATAACATTGATGCTCGAAACAGCTTTGTATATGACCATCCCAAACCTACCGTTGCTTTAATAGCTCGCACACCGCACTATATTGGCACTGACCGAACCCTTTAATACTTGATCAATTAAGTGCTTGATGACTTTAAAAGCATGACTGTGCACTTCCATAGCATCAATCCCGAATTATAGGCTCGCCATTTTACTGGGAAAAATAGTTGCACTTTATCAATAGCAAATTTATCTACCAGTACTACATATTCAAATATTTATGAAGTGAAAACTTTTTAAGCGGCGTTGTGCACTTTTTGTGGTGGGTAAAAAATGTTAAACTCGCGTCAGGGACACGTGACCGTCAAGATCGAAAATTCGTAAGACGGACACGTGACCTGATCGAAAAACTGTTACAATGTTATTAAAATACGAAGGTAAATTTCGCCACGTTTCCAAAGTTGTAATTAGCTCAGGTTAGAAAACGGGCGGCATTTAATCCAGAAGACCTCGGTTCAAATCCAGACCGTATTTTTTTGGCAAATTCCTTTTTTTTTGTGAAAAAGTCTATGGAGCCCTTTTCAATTCTGCCGGCACTCCCGGAGTGCAACCCGTTGTTTTTTATTATTATATTAATTGATTAAATCGTAAATACAAACGAATGGTACTAAGTTTAAAATTCTTGAATAGGTTAACAGCAGTAGCGAAGGGTCCACACCGATTCCCATCAGCTTCCATTTTAAAAATCCCTAAATCCCCACCCCACCGATCCACTATGTAGATCATCCTGTGGTAAAAGTATTTATAGATATTATTTATTACATTTATCATTTTCTATTTCCCAGCTTTTAGTTCTCCAACTATCATTTAATTCAAATACGGAACCTATCATAACTTTCGAAACTTTTCTGTTCGAATTTCAGATGTTCGAAAACATAATGTCAAGAGAATGACGAAACAGCTCTTCATATTTATTCTGATGATCCTAGTGAGGACATCAGAACGAAACTATGAAATTATTGCATTGTCATCGAGCCGATCAGGGGGCCGATTCTCAGGCAATCGAGAAAAGTTCGAAATAGCTCGAAATTCAAATATTTTACGAAGATAACACATTTTGTGTATTGTCAGAATTTCACAATCGAAAAAGTTCGATCGAAAACCAGTCGAACGCTACGAGTGGTACAAACCAATAGATGTTCGTATACGAACTTAGCTGTCAAAATGAATTTGTTGACATTCGGGACAGCTTAGTTTGTTTGAAACGTTCTCAGAGGTTCTAACTTTTCAGTAGAAACCACAAACAAAATGTTCGACTTACGAATTACCACACTGAAAAAATTCGAATGCCTGAGAATCGGGCCCCAGACATCTAAAAATTGGTGAATATACGTTAAAAGAATCCGTTAAATACATACAGGTCAAGCTAATAAAAGCATGTTAAAAATTCGTAACCTTCAAAAACAGTATTAAGTATCAAAACATTATTATGAAAATCGCGCGTCGGCCATTTTTCCATTCGAAATTGAGCGAATTCATAGATGGTAATTTTCACCAAGAGGTATTTCTTCTAGAAATCTTACCCATATAGTAAAAGCGTGAAACATTTCAAACCTATAACAAGAAGATTGATGTCCTATAAGACAGTATATTAATACAACCCCTTAAATACTCCACAAGCAATACTATCATATTATGTCTACAGGACCCTAATTGGACGAAGTTCCGCAAAAGTATTAAATTACTTCGACGGTAACGGTAAAACTGATATTTTAGATGTATTGGTATTTCGACATCACGGACCCGTTTGGCTAGGTAAGTAGTTATATATTTTGTGAAACCAATAATATTCTGACGGGCATATTATCATAGGTTCGTACTATGCATATAACTAACCGTAACCGTCACCTGCGAATTTGTCCCCATGGAATAAAATATAGAAATATTATTATTTTAAATTAATTTTATGGATTTACTCTAATTTTATGAACGCTATTAGGTGTAAAAATGTAATAAAAAAACCCCGCCTTTATGCAGCTTTTCGTAGGGGATTCGAACCATCATCCTCAGGAATTCTTGGAAAAGAACATTGGACCAGATTTTCGTTTTTCACCGGTTTTCAGTGCGGGTTTGAATCCCGTCCGAAAATTTACTTGCGACGCTTGTGGTTATGTTGATTGTTCAATAACAATTTTTCCTTTAGATACAGGGTGATTTTGAAATCATTGGACACAGCGGGCATTAAGCATGGGTTACATCACAGAACACGGAAAACCAATTGTGTTGAATAACTTCAGATCATATAGGAAGCCCGCGTTTTTTGTCGGGAAGCCAATAGGTATAGTTGTTTAACGCTTGTATGTCATTTAAATATTAATTTACCAATGGTTTTTCTTATTGAATTGTTCTTTTTTTTTGTCGTAGTGATTAATTGAGTATTTTATATGATTTTTCAGGGATAAAAAAAATTACATCTTGGATTTGCCTCATACTTGGGGAAAAGACTCTATATCATGAGTGTATTCTTATTTTAGAAGGATGCTTACGACTTCAAAGTCATCCTCGATAAAGAAATCATTTTCATCTCCGACTGGTGGCTCCTAGAGATTCTGTTCAAAGAAACTTTTCAACTTTAATACATTAAAATTTGTATATGCTAGTTTAGGAAGAAAAACAAAAAAAACTCTACTGAACTGTATGTATAGGTACCACTATCCTAAACTGTAAGCTCGGAACGTGCACACATTTGCCCATGCAAACAATAAAAATAATTGTTTTATCGGAACATGCGGGCATACAGGTAGTTTGATTTTTCATAAGCTGAATTTGGAGCTCAGATTTGGAGGTTGGAACACCTTTCATTCATTTCTTCGGATATGATACCTTTGTCTCGCCAAGACCCTGTTGGTGGACCAGGGGCCTTACTGCGAATGGTCAATCAATGTTACTGTAAGATTGCTAGCGAGATAGCGATATAAGCAGTCTTCGAGCAACGCGGGCCTTCCGTTCCGGGACGGAAGACCCGCGTTGCTCGAAGTAAGGAGTGTATAGCTCCGTCCTGCAATCAACTTGACTTATTTTACTTAATGTCTTATTATATGTCCCCTGGATGGGGCAAAGGGCGTCCATAGTAGATCTCCAACGCGGTCGGTCTTGAGCATCGCGTTTCACGTTCATGCAATCAACATTACTATAATATTGTTTGATTTACAGTTGCATAGTGATGGTTTACTTCAAAGCTATATATCCAGATAGGTACTGAGATGAATTTATGGGTATTCCCCCTTTGAGGCCCCACATCGAGCCCTTGTTCTTGGATGGAGGATCAGAAAGCGGCTAGGTGATTCCCACACAACCACCGTGAACGTGGTATGCGTAAATGCATTCCCCTCCTATAATTAAATAAATAAAATAGGTAAGTAATGAGATAGATCTTCACTTGTTCCTGCTCCAGTACATGTATAAGTAGTGTATAGGTGATAACAGTTGCAGTAAATGATTGTACAGTACAATAGTGTTGTTATCACAATAGTCATGAAACAGTAGAATGTAGGTAGAAGACGTAAATTAGGTAACTACTGCGCCGATGCCAAAATTTAGGATAAGGACAGAAAGATGATTGTTTCCTTGTGTCAAGCAAGAACAATTTAGAAAAAATCGACCCGTCTCACAATCAGCTCCGATGGGAGACGGGTCGATTTTTTCTAAATACTTCATTTTCCAATTTAGTAATAAATTTTGCATTGTGAATGCAAAAAACTAAAAATTCTAATAAAGAACAATTTATATTGAAACACAAAAAAACTCTCAACTAGCTCCGGTAGGATTCAAACCCATGACCTTTCACTGTCCGTGCGAATGCTCTGACCACAGAGCTACGGAGATGTCAGAGGTATTTTACTAGTAAATAAATATATAAATAATTAATAAATATTTGACACCATTACATGTACATTATTCCAATACCAAAGTATAGTAGCTATTATGGAAATTGGAAACAACAACGGTTATTACCACATACACCCAGATCAGAGTGAATATTGAAAAGTTCGTTTTCAATATTTACCCGACCGGGGATCGATCCCAGAACCTCTAGAGATAGTGGCAACTTGAAAACCGATGCGTACACCACTCGGCCACGGAGGTCGACAAAGTATGTCGTCTAGTATTTCAATATGATTGTGAAATAAAATTAGCATTTAAATGCAAAAACATAATAAAGAAAAATATTTATGACTTAGTATTTATCTAGCCGTACGTGCTCCCAACACGACGCAAAAGAATTAACAATAAATAAACGTATAGGTATTTATTGTTAATTCTATAGCCTATGCCTATGCCCAGCAGTGGGCGTCGTTCGGCTGACATGATGAACCGTATAGGTAACTCTCTTCAACTAGCGCTAGCTAGCATGCACACCATGTCAAAAAAAAAATTAACTAGGGAGTGTAATGTATAATGCCATATATTGTTAGTTTAAATCCATTGATTGGTTTTTGCTAAAGAGTTTGCACAAAAAATAAAGAAATGTTACTACACTTCTTTTATTTTTGTGCATACTCTTTTATCAAAACTTGTTAGTCCATAAAAATAATTGCATTGTGAAACTGAAGCGGAATACGAGTAAAGAAATTATTACTAAATTTACTTACTACTAATAAACTACTACTTACACATAAATATAAGCTGATAATTTTATGCCCCGATAGCATATCAATAAATTGAGATAGTGGTACTTTCAGAGATTTTATGAGTAAGTTTATTAGAGTCTTGTTTAAAATTTGATTTTTAGTAGCTTTAAAAATAAGTAAGTATAGCGTCAACATAATATTCATTTGATAAACGAACGTAGTTTGATTTCTCGCTGCCTGACGCCAACATTAGCATTCAAAGAAACAAAATAATGACATTTCGTGCTTAAAAAGTACCTAACCATTCGTATTTAATTACATTTCCCTTTATACTCAAATAGCGGAACACAAAATGCAGATACGACAAGGGAATAAACCCGGTCCTTTGTGGCTCACCAGCCCACGACAACCAACACACGCGCACTCCCAGCTTCACTTGAAAAAAAATCCATGCACTTAGCGCTGAAATAAGCGAGGCTTTCGACCGCATTCACTTTTAGCGTTGTAGTTTTTCTCTTTTTACACCCTCTGCTTGGTCTCCCCGCTTCAATCTTCCATCCCTCTCAGACCGCTGGCGCACTACACCGTTCGCTTCAACGTTCGTGACACAAAGCAATATGTGAGTTAACTTCAGTGTAACGGTTCTTGTTTGAGTTGCGATTTAATGCCTCCTTAAACTGAGATGGTTTACGGTTTAACCCGGTTCGAGGATAAAAGTATCCGCATTTACTTTTTAGATCGACGTCGGCTCAATAAAAAACTTTCAACCCTTTATTCACGAATGTTTTTAGACATTTGTTTCTATTACAATTCCGAGTTTCCGAACGGGAATGAAGTTGGATAATAGAATAAGTAACTTTCGAATCTGGTAAGTTAACACCGAGCGCCGCCGTCGAAGAGTAAATTCTGAAACCTTGTTTTTCCACGTCAAAAGTAATTCGTCTGCTTCAGTCAATATGCTTTTACTAAGAAATTACAACTGAACATTATGAAGTTGAAACAAACCTTAATCACATTAAGCACTTCATCAAATAACCAATTAATTATGAGAACCGCAAGTATCAATATGGCTGGGAGTTTGCATAAAAGCTCGACCCGACCGAACCCGACCCGCGCTCCTCCGTTCATCTGGAAACAATTTTGTACGAAAAGTGGTCAGCTTAAGAGCTAATCTATATTTACCAATGAAACAAGCATCAGCTCCGCATCAACTTGTCCAATTTACATGACGAAGGTGGCGATATCGCAAAAGAAAGTTTCCGAAAACTTTTATCAGATCCCAGCCCACTGCGGCTGATGAGTTGGCACTGAACTTTATTTACTGAAACGATCCGATTCAATGGAGATGGAATTTGGGATAACAGTAAAGCATTTCGTAATGTATACCGCCTGACTACAGTTTTAATTAATTTGTAGATTTCTTGTTGACATTAATTAAAAATGGTATTAAACAAAACATGAATCTTAATTTGCATTTTAATTTTTAGGAACGTTATCTACTACTTATTACAAGTAGAGCGATTTTATTAGGTACCAGCATACAATTTTTAACCAACTTCAAAAATTGAAAAGGAGGAGGTTATCTATTCGTCACGTTTATTTTATCTTTTTTATACGTATTTCCATTTTAAATTATCAGCCTCGATAACGCAAAATTTATGTTTACACAAAACGTTATAATCATCACACTCAAACCACTGTAAAAGCAAAGAATACTATTAATATTACTAACGTAGTAAAAGTCACTTGAAAAATTAACCCGTAAAACGGCACCAAAAAACATGTATGAAAATGCTCTGTTAAATACCGTGAAAAGATCACGAGTATAAAGAGTCTCATTCCATATAATCGCAATCCACCCAACTCGAGAACTGGTTGGAGGGGCTAGGATTAGGCACTGCTACCCGAGTACGTATTACGCGAAGAGATTTAAACTGAATTAACCATTCGATCGGAAAATTGGAATGCCACACAGATAATTACCTGACACTCACAGAAAAGGAAGTCGCTTCGGAAGATTCAAATAAGCGTGCGAGAAGGACCCCGTGGGCCACAGCGGCTTGCTTCGCGAATCCGAGGAAATAACTGATACCGCGTTATCTGAGCAAGCGATCGCGCGGATCGGATACCAGCCAATAGAATTCGGTAGTCGTTCATTCGAGTATTTGTTGAGGTTTTGACTCATCTGAACACTTCGCTGGTGTGACACAGATAGTGATGTGTTAACCTCACGTAACGTGTATGAAATATTGAAAACCGACTACACGCCTTATGTTAGTTTTACATGCTAAAAAGTTACCTAAGAAGATTCAAATAAGCTTGCTGGAAGGACTCCAGTAGGGATCTGCAGAAATAACTGATACTATACTGCCTTTCGTTAGCGAGCTTTGAAGTCTTTTGAGTAAAGAATGATGATAGTCATACTCATCTGATCACTTTTCGATTCATCTTTTGGTGTTCTTTTTCTTTTCAGAATGGCCTAAAGGGAAAAAATTAAGACTAACTACTTAGTATGGAATATGAAAGTAATGTTGCATGTCTATCCATCTGCTTATTCACACTGTTAGCACCACACTAGTATCATGATGAAGTTTGGCTTAGACTGGCCCATAAAAAAGGGTTGTTAAGTATGAGTAGCGAAATTAATCAATAAATGCAAAAGATTTAAAATCAAACTGTGACCTTTCACATTGAAGCCAAGATAACTATTGTTTAATTAAAAACCTTTTCTCGCTCACTATTTACTAATAATTTTCCAACAGACAGTATAATCTATTACAGTCCTGTCAAATTTAATGTTAATTATTCCCGAACTGGAAAATATAATATGCGATTAAATCGTAATGAAAAAAAGATTTGTCGGAGGATAACGGGCATGTCACACGGAAAATTAAACAGTAATTTGTTCTGGAGCTATGTACATCTCTGCGATAATGAGTTAATTATTGGAGTTAAATTTTTATTCTTAGTAGACGCTGGTACTTGTAATCTGTATGTAATAGATTTGTTTCAAGAAAATTGTTTACTTTATTATTAAAGAGGTAAATCATGATATTTTACAGGTTAAGGAAAATAAATTTCTGATCTCTTGAAGCAGATTCAGAACTTCTGAATCTAATTTTAAGATAAATAGTACAAGTACCGTGTTTCTGATACAAGAACCAAAATACCACAATCATGGCACATGAATCAAAGGCCTATGAATACTAAGCCGGTATCCATGATGTTTTCTTTTATGAATATGACGATTAGATTTGGAACTTCATAAGTCTAAAAATACGTCCAATGACATTTTAAAAATAAACCTGATATAGAGATTTTTTGTCAACAATGTCAAAATTCTAAATTTGGACCAAAGGTCCAACTTTCGTTAACAACAATGGTAGTTATATCGGCGGTGCGTGATTAGAAGGTTGTTCCGACCTCGCTCGCGGCCTCTTCCTAATAACGTTTCAAACTGTTGAGAAGACCCGTGTACCTTGTACAATATGATGTGTACAACCTTTTTGAACAGTTGCCTCTGTACCTATTGGATAGCGGAAATTCACGACAAGGGTAACTTACGTTTAAAAGTAGGTTCATTCTTTTGTTTGTACTTAATTTGCTATTGTTTATAAATTATTAAACAATAAATTTTGACGCTCACGGCCTCTTCCTAATAACGTTTTAAAACATTTTAGAAGACCCGTGTACCTAGTACCTACAATGTGATACGTTCAACCTTTTAGTATAGTTAAGTCTCTTAAAGCGTGCGCAGCACACATTAGTAAGCCATTGAGCTATATAATAAATTTGACATTTACAACAGGAGTCTTTCCAAGCAAACTTAAATTATCTGTTGTAAAACCGCTGTTCAAGAAAGGCGACGTTAAAGACGTTAACAACTTCAGACCTGTTACACTCATAGAAAAATGGAAAATAAAGTATTTAGAAAAAATCGACCCGTCTCACAACCAGCTCCGATGGGACTCGAACCCACGACCTTTCGCTATCCGGGCGACTGCTCTAACCACTGAGCTACGGAGTCTAAATACTATATTTTCCATTTTTCTATGATAAAAATTGCATTGTGAATGCAAAAAAGTAAAAAATTAAATAATCTGTTACACTCATATAAATTCTTTTCAATTCTTGCCAACATTTTTGAGAAAGCTATGTTAAAACGATTGAATGATTTTTTGGAAAAGCATGGTATCCTACACCAGCAACAATTTGGATTTCGAAAAGGTAAGTCCACTCAACTAGCTTGTTTCGATTTAGTGAAAGATGTAACAGAAAGTAACTTAACTTAATGGTAAAGTAGCGGTTGCAGCCATATTCCTAGACATGAGCAAGGCTTTTGATTTTGTTGAGCATTCTATTTTACTTGATAAGTTAGAAAAGTATGGAATAAGGGGAGTAGCATTAGATCTGTTCAGTAGTTATCTTACTGATCGAAAACAAAGCGTGGAAATAACAAAATTAATAGAAAAAGATGGACAACCAACCAAAATACATTTTAGATCAGATTTTATCATCAGATCAGATTAGAAGTAAACAGCTGTGGTGTACCACAGGGAAGTATCCTAGGTCCTCTCTTATTTTTATGTTACATAAACGACATCCCAGCTGCAACATCAGCAAAACCTATTTTATTCGCTGACGACACAAGATTAATTATAAAAGATAAAGACCATGAAAAATTAAGAGACAAAATAACTAATTGTGTACATGATATTAATAATTGGTTAAATGACAATAACCTCATTAATAACTCAAAAAAAACGAAAATAATACAATTTACGGCAAACAAACGAAATGAAATAAAATTTGACATTAATTATAATAACGAAAAAATATATGCAGTACCTAAAACGGACTTCTTAGGTATAATAATAGACCAACACTGTAATTGGAAGGCACATGTTGAGAAAGTGTGCTCTTAAATAAAAATTAAAGCGTTTACGACAAACAGTTTCTCTAGAAGCAGCTGTTACTGCGTATCACGGATATGTCTCCTCAGTCTTAAACTACGGATTGCTGTTATGAGGTAACTCTGTTGACTTTTTGCTCATTTTCAGGTTGCAGAAGAAATGCATAAGGGCTTTATGTAATGTCTGGAACACTGAAAGTTGTCGGCCATTGTTCAAGGAATTAAAGATACTTCCACTCGCGTGTATGTACATCAGAGAAATTTGTATTTTTGTAAGACAAAACACAGTTTATTTTTCGAAACATTCCGATTTACTTATTAGACATACAAGACATAAACAAAGATTGTTTCTGCCAAGATGTAACTTGGAAATGTTTAAAAGAAATGCTTACATTCAGGCTATATTAATCTTCAATAAGCTATCTGATGACATGAAACAATTACCTCTTAACTTGTTTAAGCGACAACTATCAGCATGGCTATTGGGCCATTGTTTTTATGATGTAAAGGAGTTTAGAATTTTAAATAATCAGTGTATATTAACTGACCGACCGGTCAGAACTGACATTCAATATTAAAATTAATTTAGACATTTATAAATAACAATTAACAAGTCAAAGTGTATCTAGGTATGTAGTTTTGACATGATATGGACATAGGTTGTTGACAATTTTTTATTCGCAATTTGACATTAATTATAAATCTTTGTGTGTATATTGTTTTAACATGTTTGAATTGACATGTAACTATATAATTGACAATTTTTAATTTACAATTCGACATTTTTAATTATTTTGGAAGTCTTCATAAACATTTTGCATGCTTCTTACATAAGGCAAAACATGTGTACCTTTTTATTTGTAAGACCGTTTTATAAACCGTGTTTTTATGCAAATAAAATATTAAAAAAATAAAAAAAAAGTACATCTATCTATTGGACAGCGTAACTTCACGAGAGGTTACTCAAATATGAAAGTAGGTGTGTTATATTGTTTTACTACATATTTTAAACTGTACGTACAACTAAGCAATATGAAAGTATTAATGTTTTAATTTTCTATTAAGTAATTGATAATTTACAAAAAATATGTTTTTTTTTTATAATTAGATAAACGTCATGTTGAAATAACGATTAAAACAAGTAACTGTAATAGTTTTCCGAAAATATCATAGATCTTCACTACATACGAGATCAATTAAAGAAATAAAATAAGGTGATGCAAACACATCAAACGACTTGCTAAATTTAAAGTCAAATGACTTTATTATCTCGAAAAAAAACAGAAAAGCTACTACATCTACTTCAATGGTTAATATAGATTTAAGTATGTATCCTAAGTTAATAATAGTAATGAAAGTGGGATGTTAAAGGCAATAAACAGCTTATGCGCGGACGTCAGGCTCCCGAGTTAAATTTTATTTGATTGCGAGCAACGTCACGGCTGATTGATGTATCGTCGCCGGCCCTCGATGGACAAAGATTATTTATAATTGATGTATGGATGCGAAATTACTTGGATACAAAAATGATGCTTGAATTCAGAGTGGATATTAATTTTCCTCTATAGGGGCATTTTGAGAGAAAGTTGGAAATGAGTTACCTACAATAATTAAACTATTTTTGGTGCAATTAACTTATTCTATTGTTTATCACAGCTCTTTCTCTCAATTGTTTGCTATCAACAGTTACATAGTTAAATATTTAATAAATCTTGAGTATGCATTTTGTAATGTGGTTAAAGCGACGGACTGCTGCTAGTAATAACTTTAGATTCCACATTTCTAATATAAAGAAGTACCTATTACGAGTATATCCATTGTCTATATCATATTTCTAGTACAAGGCCTGCATGATAGGTGAAGGCTGTATGACGTTCTTTAATACAAAACTAATATTGAAACTGAAATAAATTTTCATAAAATGCTTAATTCCATGTACATTAATTAATTTAAAACATTTATCACTGAACTCATCTCGCCTTAGGGTTACGCAGCTCTACTAACCATCAAATTTAGGCCACGACCGCGACTCACGAAACGAAACCAAAAGCGTCTTTTTCATACGACATTAGCTTGTTACTAACATTTCAAACTATTGAGAAAATCAGCGTACCATTATATGTGTACCATGTACGTATAATGTGTCATTATACAATTATTTTGTACAGCTCCCTTTATATTGGACATAGGTACTAACTTCACTATCCATATCCATACTAATATTATAAATGTGAAAGTGTGTTTGTTTGTTTGTTTATTTGTTTGTTTGTTTGTTTGTTTGTCCGCCTTTCACGTCAAAACGGAGCAGCGGATCGACGAGATTTTCGGTATGGGGATAATTTGAGAGCTGGAGAGTAACATAGGCTACTTTTTATTCAGGAACATTTTAAAATAAATATGGTCATTTTGTAAATAAAATCGTTAAACTGTCGTACTTTACACAACTGTCATTTCCTACATAGCCGCTTCCAAAGAGTATGTAATCAGTGACGTTTTTGTCTCTTTGGATTACCTATTTTTAATAAATGACATTTATGGCAGGCAGATTTACGTCCGTATGGATTGAGGAGCCACGTCAGATTTTTAAGGATAGCTATCACCCTTATTTAGTAGCCATGCAGATAATTTTGTAGGTCAAATTCTGAAATTTGTAGTAAAATACATCAAAAGTTATATCACTGCAAAGGTGGCTCCTCAATCCTGATGTTTAGATTGAGGAGCCACCTAGAACTCGTAATGTATTGAATGTAGGTTGCTGAAACTTATGTATCAATTTGTAGCCATCACGTAGGATATCTACTAGAATTTTGAGCACTTTAGTTCTAAAATTCAAGAAACTACAACACTTTTGTTGTGGCTCCTCAATCCATACACAATAGAGTAAATTTCTATGAATATTTGCAGTCAATTCAGATATTCGACATAATGATAATTTAGAAGGAGGTAAATTCTATTGCCTACAATATGAATGAAATACTAAAACATAGTGATTTCCGTAAACAAACGTATATTATTTGGCTCCTCAATCCTGACGTTTATTTACCTGAGATCACAACGAAATCAAAAGCCAGAGACTCTAACGTTTAGTAGGCGTGCATACTAAACGGCTACATACAATTCATTGCTGTATTCGTTTTAATTGCTGAAAAATAAAGCTTTTTGGTATTGCTCAAGGATCCGTTTTGAGGGGTGACCATAATTATGTGAATGAAACTAGGATAAGTAATTTTTATCAACATTTAATAATTTGTTTTTACAAAATTTTAATCATTTCATTTGCCATAATGATCCTTGGTCATAATATTTGTTAACACTATTCTTATTTGTACTTAGGTACTAATAAAGCATGATATAATTATTTAGTAGCAATAACTCTCATTTGCCATAAAATGAGATGCCTTAATAACAAATACTATAATTATAAGTGATTGTAAATATCATTTGAAATAATTTATATTTGACATAATAATACATGTCTCATAAATAATAATTTAATAATAAAATTGTTTATTTGCTTAAAATACGGTATATACAAGTTGGTACAATAAATTGAACCAGGCGGACTAAGAACAAGTCCTACCACCTTTCTACCACCAACCAAACCGAATACAATATATTCCCCTACTGGGAATCGAACCCGGGACCTCTTGGTCTGAAATCGGTGGTGTGATGTAAACCACTAGCCACTAGACCACAGAGGCGGTCTTGTCAAATGCCATACATAATTCATCAAAATTTCATAAGTACATTATTAGCTACTTTATTTCTATATTAATTTGATCACAAAATATGACAGACCTGGAATTATAACAAGAAAAGGTAAGGTACAATTACCTAATTTTACTTTGTGGTTGGGTATCAATATACTCGCAAGAATATTTGCAAAAACAATACATCGTATTGGAAGGGATGGTATTAGTATCCAACCGCAGGCTTTTTGTAGATTATTTGTATGAAAAATGTAGATTTTGATCTCCCCTTTCCAATGACACCACTTTCAGAGCGCGGAGATTACTAGTTTGTGAGAAATGAGATTGCAAAATATCGTATTTTAGGTTATTTATTTAGTACTAGCCTTCCGCCTGCGGCTTCGCCCGCGTGTACTACACGACGTTATCCCGCGGGAAGGTGATATTTTTCAGAAATAAAAAGTAGCCTATGTCCTTTCTCAGGCTCTAGACTATCTCTGTACCAAAATTCATTCAAATCGGTTTAGTAGTTTAGGTGTGATTGTGTAACACACAGACAGACAAAGACGCATTTATAATATAATAATAAGTAAATAAGTAAGGATAAGTAAGGATAAGCAAATTTGCCTCGGAAGTCCTGTAGAACACATGATAGGTTAGAAAAAGGTCTTAATTTTCGTGGTTACTTTTTTGTGAAAAAAAAACTGATGGATTGTTTCACAAAAAAAATAATTGAAATATCCCCAACGGACTCGCTGTCACACCGTTTTGTCACACTGGTGTGACTACGAAGCATTTTTTCTTCGTAGTCACACTGTTTGGTGTGAATATTAGAAAGCTACCAAAACATGAGACTTGTTGTCACACTACTAGTGCGGGGAAATTAAATACCCTGTATGTGCATATTTTATAACATGGATTGCAAACTGACTTATTCGTCAACTCGCGAGTGTGAAACTCGTGAAGCATAGTTTACATTGGTCGAGTAGGCGGCCGAGTCGAGTAGCGATGAACAAAAAGCAGGCTAACTCGACCAATGTAAACGATAGGGCGAGTAAACTGGGCCGAGTAGTGAGCGAGTCGAGTGGTCTCGCGCGGAGCATAGTTGCTCGGCCGAGTTGTTTCCTGGGCCAGGGTTGCCAGGTGCGAAAAATCGAGAATCGTACATTAAACATAAAAAAATATGTTGAAGTATATAATATATGTATAATAATCGTACTTAATACAAAATCCAAAATTTTCTGAAAATTTGGGATCGAACAATGTTGTAAATAATCGTACAAATACGATTTAAATGTACATCTGGTATATTTATCATACCGGATTCGCCTCCCTAAGCAAAAACCCACTGTACAGCTTCAGCGTAGTTTCAATACTATTGACCTTGACAGTCTTCTTCATGATGCCAATAACATTGATTGGTCACCTATTTTTGAAACTAATAACGTGGATGAACAGATTTCTTTTTTTAATAAATCAATAACAGCACCATACGATGTTCATGCCCCTGTGCGCCCTATGAAAATAAAACACCTTCCGGCTCCCTGGCTGACTGACGAGATACGGGCGCTAATGGCAAAAAAAAACAGTGCCAAAGCAAGGTACAAGGTCGATCCTTCCAAGAGAAACAAATCAAAATACATCCAGGCTAGAAACCGGTGCAATACGGTGGTAAGGGACGCTCAAAGGCGCCACATTCACAAATCCATTGAAAATGAAGATCCTACGAAAGTCTGGAAATTTTTAAAAACTCTCGGCGTTGGCAAAGCTCCCGTAGATAGTTCCCATTCTAACATCGATTTCAATCAACTTAACTCTAACTTCACTTCTGCGACTCTTATTGATGGCAATCTTAAAGCCAACACCTTACTAAATCTTTCAAATTTGCCAACGCAAGATTCTTCTCCTTTTGTTTTTCATCAATTTGCAGACTGTGATGTAAAGAGAACAATTTTATCGATCAAATCGACTGCTGTGGGTGCAGATTCCATCAGCCGCAAAATGATCCTCCCCATCCTTGATGTCCTTCTTCCTATAATTACCCATGTCCTGAATTCATCCATTACTACTGGTACCTTTCCTACATCCTGGAAGGACAGTAATGTCATTCCACTTCCCAAAAAACCTAAACCTACACTGCTCACCGACTTCCGTCCAATTTCCATTCTTCCCTTTCTCTCCAAGGTCCTGGAAAAATTGATACACCGCCAGCTTACTGATTACCTGAACTCAAACCATCTTTTTAATCCTTATCAGTCCGGCTTCCGCAAGGGTCATAGCACTTCAACAGCATTAATCAAGATCTCGGATGACATACGCCAGGGAATGGAAAATCAACAACTGACTATACTGACATTACTAGATTTTAGTAACGCATTCAGTTCCGTTGATTTTGACATCCTTCTTGGTGTCTTACGTTCTCTTCACATATCTCCTACTGCAATTGATTGGTTTCGAAGTTACCTGCTAGGGCGACGGCAGCGCATCCGCACTGGAGATTCCTTCTCTGAGTGGTGTGACATCAATGCCGGCGTTCCTCAGGGTGGCGTCCTATCTCCTCTCCTCTTTTCAATTTTTATTAACACTATCTCTGAAACTATTTCCAGTTCCTACCACCTCTACGCGGATGATTTGCAAATTTACACACATGCACCTTTATCTCAGCTTCAACAAGCAGTAGCGGCAACCAACTCCGACTTAGATCGAATTAGCAGCTGGAGTAAATATTATGGCTTAGTTGTGAATCCTATTAAAACCCAGTGCATTATAATTGGCAGTCCTTATTTTGTCGCAAGGATCGATTTTGACCAGCTTCCTGTGGTGTCCTTTGATGGTACAGTGATACCGTACTCAAAAACTGTGAAGAATCTTGGTGTGATTTTCGACCAGAATTTGACATGGAGACCGCATGTAGACGAAACGAGAAAAAAGATATTTGCTGCTTACGGTTCTCTTAACCGGCTCCGTAATTTCTTACCAATCGGGACCAAAACTATGCTGGCACAATCTCTCCTGTTGTCCATCATCGACTACGCTGACGTCTGTTACACTGATCTTTCTGAGGATTTGCTTAATAAACTTGAGCGTCTGCAGAATGTCTGCATTAGATTCATTTTTAATCTCCGTAAATTTGACCACGTGTCCCATTTCCGTTCTAAACTCAAATGGCTCCCCATTCGCCGGCGCAGAGACTTACACACTCTTACGCTCCTCTACTCCATCCTTTTTTTACCAACCTCTCCACAATACCTCAAAACCTGTTTCTCCTTTCATTCCTCTTCTTCGCAGTGCACTTTACGCTCTGCAACTAACCTCTCTCTTGAAGTTCCACGACATTCGACCGACTTTATCTCTTATTCCTTTTATGTACACGCTGTCCGTTTGTGGAACTCTCTACCCGAGGATATCAGGAAGGCCCAATCCTTAAGGTCCTTTAGCGATAGAGCTCGAAATCATTTCCTTTCCACTGATTTATAGCAATTTTTTTTTTTTATCCTTTTTATTTCCTAATTCTATCTTACCTTATCTTTCATATACTTTGTATACATATATTTATTTTATTTTTTTAAGTATTTATAGTATTACACTTGTCTTTTAAAAACGCACCGACTCCCCTTTTGTCCTTAGATCTTAATTTATTATTTCACTCAAGGTTGCCTAGAAGAGATTGCTGCTTAGCAATAAGGCCGCCTTTTGTATACTTCTCTTTTTGTGATTGTTTTCTTTCTGTATTCATTTGTTTGTGTGCAATAAAGTGTTTATTATTATTATTCCCTTTATTACATTTTAAATACTTACAAAATTATATTTCTAAACATTAAATTTTTACAATGTATAACACTAAAAAATATAACATTTAAAAATACAAAAATGCAGTTCCCCAACGGCAGCAAGATCAGGGTCCCGGCTACCGATGGTTAAGGATCCAGAGACAGGAACCTTCTCACTATACGGGCCGTGTCCAGAAGTACTGCCTTCTGCATCTGACTCCCGATCCATCCACCTAACGCAAGCCTCTTAAGGTGTTTATCGAGGCTCTTGGCTATTAGACCATGGGCAGATATGACTATCGGAACAATAATTGCTGAATCAATGTCCCACATGTCAACAATCTCGTGGGCTAAATCAAGATATTTGTTTTCTTTATCTTTTTCAGCTTTCACAAGGTTGTCGTCATGGGGAACAGTGACATCAACAATTATTGCGCGGCGTTCGTGTCGATCTATCAATACAATATCAGGCTTATTAGCTACAATAGTCCTGTCTGTAATGATAGATCGATCCCAATACAATGTGGCATGGCTATTTTCAAGGACCTGTTCTGGTGCATACCTGTAGTACGGCACCTCGGATGCCACAAGACTATGTTTCAAAGCAAGTTGTTGGTGTATTATCCTGGCCACTTGGTTATGTCTATGCAAATACTCGCCGTTTGCGAGACGAGAACAACCGGAGATTATATGCCTAAGGGATTCACCCGGACGATGGCACGCTCGACAAATATCCACTGTGCCATCCCTTAGGATATACTTTCGGTAGTTATTCGTCATCACAACCTCATCCATAATTGCACAGACAAAACCTTCGGTTTCACCAAAAAGATCACCAAAACGGAGCCAGGATACTGAGGCTAATAAATCTACGTCGGGCCCCTGGAGAGCCCGGTAGAATCTGCCATGTAACTCCTTGCTTTGCCACACAATGCTGCGGTCGGAAGTACTAAGTACTACAGGTTTGCGCCAGTTTTCTTTTGCTAAAAATAGAGGAGTCAGTCCATTGTCAACAGCAACTACATCTCTATGAGACCCAATATCGACTTGGAGAAAATACTCCCTAAGATTGCATATCTCGCGGTTATGCAACGTCTTAGCATTTAAGAAGCCACGACCACCGCACTTCCGCGGGATATACAATCTCATGGTCGATGAACGTGGGTGATGCATGCGGTGTGCTGTTAGCAATGTACGAACTTTTCTATCCAGGGCATCCAGTTCAGTTTGAGTCCATTTAAGTATGCCAAAGGAATACATCAGTACCGGCATGACCCATCCATTGTATGCGCGAACCTTGTTTCCGCCAGACAAAAGACTTTTAAGGACTTTTGAGAGGCGCCCCAAGAAACGCTCACGCAACGACTGTTTCATGTCAGCATCGTTGATGCTTAATGCCTGTGACATACCTAAATATTTATAGGTTTCGTTAACGGAGAGAGATCTAAGATTAATAGAATCCGAGAGTTGTATACCCGTGGATTCCATTATCTGACCACGCTTTACATGCATGACTGCACATTTGTCCACACCAAATTCCATTTTAATGGCATTACTGAAAGCTTCAGTAACCTTCAGTAACGCTGTCAAATGACAACTGCTATGGGCAAATAGTTTCAGGTCATCCATGTATAGCAGGTGTGATATTACTTGACCATTTCTCCGTAAACGGTAGCCTAATCCTGAACTCTCGAGAAGTGTACTCAGAGGGTTCAAGGCCAGACAGAACCACAATGGACTCAGACCGTCACCCTGGAAGATACCTCGCTCTATTTTTATAGGCTCGCCCTGACCTAGAACCCGTCGAGATCCTGGATAGAAAAGGACGGTTCTCCATTTTCGCATGCACGACATCAAGAAAGTGCGTAGAGTTGTATTAATTTTATACAACTCCAGCACCCTCATGAGCCACGAATGCGGCACGGAATCATAGGCCTTCTTATAATCTATCCAGGAAGTCGACAGGTTCTTTCGGTTTCGACGAACCTGTTGGTTAATAGCCATGTCAATGAGGAGTAGCTCCTTAGTACCACGGGCCCCATTCCTACATCCATTTTGAGAGGCGAACATAATAGAATTTTGATCAATGTGTTTATTAATCTTCGACCTCAAAATGGACGTAAGAATTTTATAAATTGTTGGCAGACAGGTGATAGGTCTATAGTTTTTAGGGTCCGCAGTACTACCAGATTTATGGAGCAGATGGGTTATGCCTGTTGTCATAAATTCTGGAAGCGATCGAGATAATAAAGCACTTTGAAATTGAGATGCTAAGCAAACGTGCGAGCTAGGTAACCATTTATACCAGAAATTGTGCAGTCCGTCCGGGCCTGGAGATTTCCAGTTGGGTAAGCAACGAACTGCACAAACTACGTCTTGGTAGTCAATGGTTACTTCATTCATCTCAGGTATAAGCTCACACGATCGCTCAACATCCCTTATCCACGCGCCTTCAGAGTGAGTGACAGGCACAGACCAGATGTTGTGCCAAAAAGAAATCATGGCATCATCATCCGGCCGATGCATATCAGTATCACTCTGATTCGATCGCTCCCAGGATGCATAAACACATCGTTGATCTCTCTCGAACATGCGGTTCTGAGTAAAGCGATCGACTCGCACCCTATACCTTCGAATACGATTAGCCCATGCACAAATTTTCTGCTTCAGGAAGTCGATGCGCTCTGTGACACATGAAATGTAATTTTGAGGACTAATACCAGTCCCCAGGAATGCACGCTTCACAAAGCGCATGACCCTAGGGCGCATGTTGCCCTCCCTAAAGCAGCTGAGCTTACCGATGAGTACCCTAGCCTCACTGATACGACGTTCAATCCTACACTGCCAGGCTGGTACAGCCAGACGAGGGCGTGTTGCTGTGTCAGTATTTGGAAATTTGACATGAGCAACACGACAAGCCGTAATAGCCGCACAATACAAGATCGAATGAGTATCAGCCAGGTCTTCACTACTATCAAAGTAATTTGATAGTAGTGAATCTAAAGCACACATCAGCGCCCTATTTTTTTTGTGCATGGGAAAACGCGGAAGCCGAGGTCTAAGGTGAATCGAAGTCGATCGAAATTCCAGAACTACATCTTCAAGAGTACTCCTCAATATATCATTGTATTGGGGACTTACAGTAGTAACCATATCATCTCCACCACCACCATCAGCAACGTCAGCTTGCAATGTGGTCGCGGCAGAAGCTTGAGTTGCCGCCTGCGATGCAGTAGTACTGATATGGTTAGGCCAAGCCCGCACAGCGATTAAAATTCGCGCGATTAAAAATCGCGATTTTGTAACTCATGGAATTGTATGCAGGTACACGCACTCGCGATTTAAAAATCGCGCGAATAAAAAATCGCTGTTTGCTGTAAAATAATCGCGCGTCCTAACCCTGCGGGAGGCGCGCCCCTTTTTCGAATATATTCTGTCGCTACCTACTGAAAATACAGAAGTATTTTCATTATTTTTAAGTATGTATAATTTTTATGTTTAAACTTCATACATAAATAATAGAAGATTGTAAGACAAGTGCATAAAACGTACCATTTTACCCGAGACGTACATATCCACCCGAGCCGTAGGCGAGTGTTGATAGTCAATTCGAGGGTAAAATGGGTTTTATGTACGAGTTATACACTCTGCTTTTCACTTCGAGTGTGAGGAAAATAAATAACAATATTGCAATAAAGAAAAAATAAATACTTCGCCATATTGGCGGGAAGATAAGTTTTTATATGTGGCAGTGGCAGCACAGTGACTTCAGCATAGATCGTAGTCCATAATGCTCTTGAAATACTTATTTCTTAGAAAACTCATTAATTTTGCCTAGTTTTAATATTTTAGTAATTTAACATGTATTTTGTACAAAATTTAAGAAACAGAATGAAACAACAAGTTCATTTAACGAAGTTTAATTACTTGCGTGACTGTTTACCTGACGACCTTTGTCTTAGAGTTTGAGACTTAGACGAAGATTTTACTTTATGCACTAGAGCATAAAAAGCGATTTTATGCAGCCTATACCCAACATAAACACGAACTTTACGAGCATGAGAAGTGAATAAGATAACTTCAATAACATAATTATACAGGTCTCGGCATCTCTTTTCCTACACTTTTATGGCTTATATCTTATATCTCTCAATTGTCAAACCTTGAATCTTACGGCTGATTTACTGGATCCAGTGACTGGCACCGAAATCGATGCCGATTCAGTGCTGGCGTCATCAGCCCTGGTATGGAGTAAAACAACTGACTACTTAATCCATTAAGTACTTAGTGCTACTGGCTTCGTGTAAACCGGCTATTATCAGCTAGACTGAAAAAATATATGGTTTAGGGTATTACCAATGTATAATTATACGTGATTTTTTTAATCCCTAGTTTAAACACAACTTAATTTTAACTAGTACTTACAAAGATTTTAGGGGATGAAAGTATCTATCAAAAGAAACGTTTTTTCTTGTAGGGCCAGCCACGAAATCGCGAAGAAAAATCAACAATTTCATACAATTTAGTCGAGTCGATGTTGTACTTTTCTATGGAACAGCTGATTCTTCGTGGCTGCTCCCATAGTAAACGTTGTTCGTATTGACTTAATTAAATCTTTAAAATAATAGGTAACCATGACTGACTGATCTATCAGCACAAAGTTCAAATCACTGAATGGATTGAGCTGAAATTTGGCTGAAAGTTATTATACTTAGGCATCCACTAAGAAAGGATTCGCCAAAATTCACCCTCTAATCTAATGGGATTAAATAAGGTTTAACTTTTGTATGGAGAATTAGTATAGAATATTAAAATAAAACACTTTCAGTAAAGAATGTTTTGTAAATAAAAAAGTTTATAGAGCACTCCGTTATTTCGAATTCAAACAAAAGCTAGTTTTAAAATATATTTTATATACTATTAAGTTTAAATATTAATGTGATTTTTACATATTAAAACGTATTGAAACACAACAATATAATTAGGTGGTAGTAATAAAATAATGCTTTACTAAATTATACATCTTCAACTATTTTCCTGCCGCCCCGCCGCCGACGCCGCCACGCCGCCGCCGCTACCGACGACGACGCTGGGTTAATTTGACGACTTGCCTATCATTCCTATTCTACTCTCTCTGTCAAATGGTCGTAACAGACGCAAGGACCGGACAAGGGGTTTCGTCGGCTCCGAACCATTCGAACGATGCAGATTTAGGTTATATCGCCGTACGCGGCCGACGGCGTTTATAGGAGACCATGGCCTAACTCTAGATATGGGCTCTATATAGGGTTTTTTACCATCACAAATTTTCTATACTTACAGAATTGCATTGTGAATGCATAAAAATAATTTAAAATCTCAATTAAATGATTGTTTCTTGATCGATTGTTAAACATTTGTAAAAATGATTTTTTTGGATGCGAGGGTTTCCTCACATTGATGAAGCAACGCTGGCCTATAGCGTTAACAAGAGATAGCAAAATTCGACGAGTCGTGTAAGCCTTTCGGTAGCTTAGTTGGTCAGAGCATCGGAACGGATCCCCGGAGGCGCGGGTTCGAATCCCGCCTGAAAGCTACTTATAAGGCTCGTGGTTATTTAATAAAAAAATGCTTTGTGCAATGTTGGCGGCGATCAAAGCTCGGCGGATTACATCGTTAAGAGCATCATGTCTGGGGAATTTACCCGCGCATCTAGAACAGCTCAACCCATGGTGCCCGTTAGCCTCGACCTGGACTCCGCAAATGCAGCGGTGTGGCTCAACCACATTGCATCCCAGTCTCAAACCTACAGCCAGCCGCAATGAGTCTTCATCCATGAGAGTGCCCATCTGTGGAGAAGGCAGTGCGTGTAGCCAAGCCCCAAACTCTGGTCGTGATACCGCCCTAAGCCTAGCCATATCAGTATTACTCGACTCAAATATAAGGTCCTCGAGCGTTAACTTGGATTGGCTGGTGATTGTCATCCCAATTCCTCGAAACTTCAGGATGATCGGGAGGATCATGATTCGGGCAAAATATAGACCAGGCAGTCAAAACCTCGCCCACAAAGGGTGCCTAAAAACTATCACCATTAATGTTGAGGATTCGAGTGACTAGATTCAGGGCCCCATGCAAAGAAGCCAGAAAGGCCGGTAATGCCATGTCTTTGCTTATTTATGAAATTGCTCAGACTAAGAATGTTGCCCTGAGGCTTCCGGGAAATGTTTTTGTAGTACCTAACTAATGAATTCACGTGCCACTTTCACCTCTTCATTAATACAAATGTCAAATTCTATAGAAAAATTAAGTTCGTCACATTTCCGCAACATGGCGAGGTTTTTTTATTTTTCTGGTCAAGCTTTACCTAATTAGACTTGCTTGAAAACTTGCAAGACTGAGGCCAACTGATAACAACTTGCAAGTGTGTTTACACTTGCAAGTTGCTATCTGACAGACTGTCGGACATTTATCGCAGAAGACTTACTTGCAGGTGGAAATGAGGCCTGAAGGAAGTGGCAATCTCTTGTGTTGGAGTTTAAAACTCACTTGGGTTGATATGCCATAGGAGAAAGAAAGTAATTACCTACTTAGAAGAATTTCGTCCGTTGTCCGGTCCGTGGGTCTGTTAAAGTTATACTACGCACACATGCACATATGCTACGCACAGATGCACACAACAGTTGGTCAGCCCCATGATTTCAGATTGAGGAATTTCCCCAAAATTTTGGGAGTTCTATAATTTTCTAGGTTCTATGTTTTTTTTTATCAAAAGATATATCGGTAACGGTAATATTAGAAAAGTCAAGATGTTAGAAAATATAATTAAATAAGCTATTATAGTTTTAATTACAAGCATTAGTTAAGATTTCATCATTGTCTAAAAAAGGTGTTACATTTGAGGAACGGTAATTTTTAACATTTTTCATCAAGAGTCGAAAACTATGCGGCTTAAGAAAAAAAGAAAAAAATGTTTGAGAATGTCCAAGCAGCGTTCTTCCATATGATACCCCATATGCCCTAGTTCGAATTTTTAAGACCCCCTTTCAGTCTCTGTTGCAAAAAAAATATAAATATTTTTATTTCTCTCTTATTTGCAAAACAGTTGGGCAAACGTTATCTAAAACTATTCCAAATTTCAAGTTGATAGCATTAGTAGTTCTCGAGATGGCCAGTTGTGACAGACAGACTGAGTCACACCATAAGGATTTCTTTTTACCATTTTGGTACGGAAACCCTAAAAACAGTATTTTGGGGCATTTCAGAGAGAATTAGGGAGAAGTCCAGACGATCATCTGGCAGCACTGTCAGTTGTGTATAAAAGTGTTCACGAAAGGATGTCGCGCTCTTCAACTCCTTCTCAGACTGAAGCAGAGGCAGTAGAAAATGATGTTGATATTGAACAACTCATCACTCTTATACATAGGAGATCTCCCATGTGGGACAAATTTGACCCGAAGTATCACGAGCGAATATTGAAGGCAAGATTGTGGGAGGAGGTGTATCGACAAATTTACTTTCTATGGGATCGGTTTAGCCATGTGGAGAAAAAACAAAAAGGTATATAAAGTTTGAGAGTAGGCCCTCTGGTTCCGCGGAATATCGGGAAAAAACATAGCCTGTTACCTATGAATAATTATATTAACTTTCTACAAAAACTGGACTATAAATAAATAAATGATAATTCCACGGGAAAAGGTACCACTTGGATAGAACCGCGGAGAGCAGCTAGCAACTTACAGGTACACTGGAATGTTAATACATACCCAATAGGGTCCGCGCGGTCGCGAGTCGGAGGGCCCGGTGACACATTGAAACGCATACAGTTGATTGTCATAATTCCATTTGGCATACATCATAAGGCATAATATTGAAAAGCATTTTATTCGTTGGCATAAATTTCATAACGCATAATGATAATAATGCATAATAGTTGAAAGGCATAATATTAAAAAGCATAATCTTCGAAATTCATATTTTCGTTTGTCATAATTTCGTAAAGCATACTTTAAAACGCATAACTTTAAAAAGCATAATTATTATTTAAAAACATTATTGTATAAAATTGTTAATATCTCGAAAACGGTGCGTCGTAGCCAAAATCTGACGAAACTTTTGATACCCTTTTAATAGCCCCGGAGGTATTTGAGAGACATCCAATGGTAAAAAAAAACTTTTTTTGACATCTGTTGGCTCAAAAAAAAAATTTTTTATCTATAAGTTTTGAATTTAGTTCAAATCGAAGAAAACAGAGGAGCAGGGGGACGGGGGGGCGCAGCCTCCCACTAAGGGGGTTCGGGGGGCGAAGCCCCCTGCCACCAAAGAATTCCTAACAGTCGTTTTAGGTTAGGTTAGGTTAGAACAGTGACCAAAACGCCGCGCGAGCCGAGCGAGCGAAGCGAGCGTGCCGCGGCAGCGGCCGGCGAAGCACCAGAAAAGAGTTTCTTATTTTCACAGACCTAGCTAAAAATAAATAAATACAAGATAATACCCCGTTAAATTTATGCATTTTGAATATTATGCCTTTTAAGTATTATGACATTTAAAAGTTATGCCTTTTGATAATTATGCTTATTGAAATTATGCATTTCGATGATTATGCCTTTCAACACGATGCGTTTCATGTTTATGGCGAAAAATGTTATGCGTTTCATTAGGTAACCCAGAGGGCACTGATCATCGTGGCCGGTTGGAAAAATAACCCTTATTCCCATGTCATAATTTTAGTTCCAGATAATGACAGTATTGACACACGCGCCAAGTTATATGGCTCGTACTCTAGAAATTAAGACGACAAAAAGTATGAGATCATAAATGAAATATTGTAATAGTAAGTACTTAGGTTCATATGTGGCGGTGGGCATGAAGTTAGCGGGGCAGCAGCCTGCGCTACGCGGCGGGCGACGGACGCGCGCGCTACGAGACGCGACGGACGGAGACGGGAAGATTCGTGGGCCGCGCCGATGCTAGCCCCGCTGCCTGCCCGCTGATTTCGTGCCCGGGGCCTAAAATCTTACCTAAGAGTAATTGAGAGTCTCTCTTCAGCTGAAACTGCTTTTCTCCAAGTCGTATCCTGGTAGGTTATAGCAGGACTAACTAGCCGAAGTAACATATCAAATGTTTTTATAGACATTCGGTAATATCCGAAAAATAGTTTGTTGTACTGCCGCAGCTCTTGATATTTTTAGAAGAAAAATCCCTTCATAAGCCTCAAGGCCGTATATGGGTGAACCCAATATTCATTAGATCTTTTCGTGTTTCGTTTTCTTCTTCTTAATAGCAGATAAATTAGGACTTTGGTTCTGTCATCCATTTTTACGAGTGTCACAGTCGAGAACCAGCCGACAACTGATAAACGTAGTAATTAGAGTGCTCGTCAGACAAGTCTGCGCGCGGTAAAAATCGAATACTAATCTTTTCTATAACATAAGAACAAAAAAATGCACTGTAACTAGCGCCAAAAACGCGCCAGTCACGCGCAGAGTTATCTGACAAACACTCTACATGCTCTTTGATAACTGACGAAAAAGTATGGGGTAATTTTTGACAGGAGGCTGTCCTTTTTAAATCGCGCAATTTTTTATTCGCAGTGCGTGGTAGTAATAAAATTAGAGATTAAAAAATCGCGCGTTTTTTTATTCGCGCGAATTTTAATCGCTGTGCGGGCTTAGCCTTACGTTGCACCTCTGTACGGAGCCGATCAAGTACGGAGTCATCCAACAAGTGACCCCGTTGAATGGCTCGCACCTGATCCGACAGTCGTTGAGCCGAAACGTTGATAGATGGTTCGAGAGCCTGAAACAGAGAAAGCATCCGAACACGATACGCAGTAAGATTAGTTCCTGCCTCTGTTGCCTCAAAATATGCGCGCATGACATTTTCATTAATGGATAATGTCCATCGCATGCGCTGCACTCCACCGGGAGCGGGGGCCCTGACCGGAGCCGATTGCCCCAGAAGCCCCAAACCCTTCGGTGGCCGGCCCCTCCTCCGGCGTACAGGTGGTGGCGACGACGGCGGAGAGAAGTACTCGTCACTATCGCTCGACGCAACTGCAGATGTCAGCTGGACACACGGCACTGAGATAGTTGCCGACAACTGCGAGGCGGAGCGAGGTGACGAGCCCGGAGGTCTTGAGCGTGCTGCTCTGCTTCTCGTCAACATATTTTATGTTGCATTCTTTTCAATTTGTTTGGTTTGGTACTATGGTAATGACATTTTCAAATGTCATTGGAGTATTCATTGTGAATTTGTCAGTATTTCTATTTCAGTGTAGGTAGGTTTTCTCTTTGGTATTGTAAAAGGTAATATTGAGTAATTAATAATTATGGTCTTGCAGTCTGAATGAATATTATAAACTCTGAATAAAATATTAAATAGTAAAATGGGAAAAGAATGTCCTGTCACGTTGACGACTTTTTTTTTTTTTTTTTTTTTTTTTTTTGTGTATTATTATTATTATTATCTGGCAACCCTGCTGGGCCCAATTACTTGACCAATGTAAACGGTGGAAGCCGAGTCGAGTAGTACCTCAGTTACTCGACGCTGCTCGACTAATGGAAACTATGCTTGAGCGCGCGCGAGTTGGCACCTTCCGATTTTACGTACAGTCAGCACATTTATTTATGTAGTCAGATACAAGCTATACAATATCCTTCGTTACCCTCCTGACTACCAGACCTTACTACTGATACTAACGGCTGTAGTAGTACGGGAGATTTTCCGTGGCTATCATAAATCAAACTGACCGTCAGTGTGTGATCGTCATTCCAATCGCGTCAGTTCGCTCGCAGCACCAGTCCGCGGTGGTGCGGTGGTCGAGCGTGCTGTGTATTGTTTTCAAACATTTTTAAAACCAACCGAGGTGATATTACTTAGCACATTATAACTTTATCAAACACTTATGATAGGGAAATTAGGTATAATTGCTCCAATCTTCACTCGTTAGTAATAATATTGAAATGTTAAAGTCAGTTGTTTTGAGCACGCACGACATTCACAGAAAAGGCTATCCATAACGCTACAAAAACTTGTTATTCAACATTAAATGTAAAATTTCATAGTCTTCCTTTAATTTAAGATGCTATGTTACTTAAAAGAAATGCTTAGGTATAATTGAGCCTTTCGATCGGTACAATAAAATTAAAGAATTTTTTTTTTTACATTCAGCGGGTTCGATTCCCAGTTCAGACAGGCGATTATTTAAAATTCCTTGAATGCAGTTCGTTTTCTTTTTAAAATAAAAATGAAGTCTCCTTTCAGTAAAATTTGATATCTTCAGTATTTAAGGTACTTTCCCTCTATGTGGCATAGTTTTGAGACGCCCTGTATATTCTGTGACAATACATCGTGTTGGAAGGGTTGGTATTAGTATCCAGCCGCAGGCTTTTTGTAGAGTCTTTGTACAGATAATGTAGATTTTTATCTCCCCTTTCCAATGACACCACTCTCAGAGCGCGGAGATAACTAGTTTGTGAGATATGAGATTGCAAAATGTGTACTTTAGGCTATTTTGAGGTGACAAGTATGAGCAAGTTTGCCTCTGAAGTCCTGTAGAACACATGATAGGTTAGAAAAAGGCCTTACGTGGTTACTTTATTTGTGAAAAAAAATGATGGATTGTGTCACAAAAAAAATCTCTGAAATATCAACGCAGCCGTGTGTTTACTGTCGCGAGACTAATATGTTTTCTGTATTTGGCATCAACGGTGAAAAAAGATGCTATTTGTATTGCAGAAGATAAAAACGCATGTAAGACTTGCAACAACCAAACAACAGTAACAGTCTGTTAATAAACACTTTCAAATACGGTTTCGTTCGATTTGAATGATTGCAAAAAAAATTGTTTGAAGGAGATACCAGAATCTATAATAGTTCTAGGCAGCTCATACACATTAATGGGCGCTATAGAATTCTTTCCCAGAGTTAGTATCACTGGCATGGGTCACTTGTCATATTCTAGCAAAGGATGAGGTGTTGTGTTACGATGACTATGAATCCAGAATTCGTAAGAGCACAGAAGACCCAATAGGTACTCATCCATTCGCTAACCTATATTTTGTAAAAACAAATTATTAAATGTTGATAAAAATTACTTATCCTAGTTTCATTCACATAATTATGGTCACCCCTCAAAACGGATCCTTGAGCAATACCAAAAAGCTTTATTTTTCAGCAATTAAAACGAATACAGCAATGAATTGTATGTAGCCGTTTAGTATGCACGCCTACTAAACGTTAGAGTCTCTGGCTTTTGATTTCGTTGTGATCTCAGGTAAATAAACGTCAGGATTGAGGAGCCAAATAATATACGTTTGTTTACGGAAATCACTATGTTTTAGTATTTCATTCATATTGTAGGCAATAGAATTTACCTCCTTCTAAATTATCATTATGTCGAATATCTGAATTGACTGCAAATATTCATAGAAATTTACTCTATTGTGTATGGATTGAGGAGCCACAACAAAAGTGTTGTAGTTTCTTGAATTTTAGAACTAAAGTGCTCAAAATTCTAGTAGATATCCTACGTGATGGCTACAAATTGATACATAAGTTTCAGCAACCTACATTCAATACATTACGAGTTCTAGGTGGCTCCTCAATCTAAACATCAGGATTGAGGAGCCACCTTTGCAGTGATATAACTTTTGATGTATTTTACTACAAATTTCAGAATTTGACCTACAAAATTATCTGCATGGCTACTAAATAAGGGTGATAGCTATCCTTAAAAATCTGACGTGGCTCCTCAATCCATACATACATGGCAGATTTTGGTGATACGAAGTTCATGTCCAATAAAATGTATATGGCAAAACACCGTTTGCCGGGTCCGCTAGTACATAAATATATTTAAATGTTGGACGATTCATAAGCATTAATTTTATTTAATCTACATGAATAAAAATTTATTGACTTTGACTTTTAAATAACTTTGCGAAAGTAAGTATATCCTTTTGCTGAAATACTTTGACTTTTAAATAACTTTGCGAAAGTAAGTATATCCTTTTGCTGAAATATAATATACATTAATTAATTTAGTACATTTATCACTGAATTCATCAGCCCTTAGGTTACGCAGCCCTACTAATCATCAATTTAGGCCGCGACCGCGACACACGAAACTCACCGATTAAGATAAAGCAATAGCGTCCTTTTCATGCGACATTAGCTGCATTAGTGACGGCACATTTCGCGACAATCTGCGCAGGCCCACTCGCGTGTGAATCCTAAGATACAGAGCTCATTTCCTCCACATTCGCGGGTTACAAGTCTGTCGATCATGTTATTGTCACCATATGGGAGGGTTGTTACAATGCGATCATTGTAATTTGTTTCTTATTTTGCGAGTAAAAATCAGTACAGTAGAGTTTTTCACAAATTTTCTTCTTGTAACATATTTAAGTATTTTAAATACGTTACTGTATTTTGATACTACGTTCATTTCCTCCAGATTCGCGGCTTACAAGTTTGTCGATCATGTTATTGTCACCACATAGGAGGGTTGCTACATTGCGATCATTGTAATTTGTTGCTTATTTTACAAGCAACAAATTACAATGATCTGATTACAAGTACTTACTTACAAGAATTACAAAAAACTGTACAGTAGAATTTTTCAGAAGTTTTATTCTTGTAAGTAACATATTTTTACGCGTAATATGCTACTATATTTTGGTACAAAGCTCTTCTCAACATTTGTGGACAAGTCTGTCGATAATGTTATTGTTATCATATGGGAGGCTTGTTACCTTGCGATCATTGTAATTTGTTGTGAATTTGCTTCTCTAATACGGTTTTTTAGTACTGTAGAGTTTTTCAGAAGTTCTACTCAAGTAATTTTTTTTATAGGAAAAATGTGATAGTAAAAAACCACGAGCCCTATAAGTAGCTTTCAGGCGGGATTCGAACCCGCGCCTCCGGGAATCCGGCCCGATGCTCTGACCAACTAAGCTCCCGAAAGGCTTACACGACTCGTCGAATTTTGCTATCACTTGTTACGCTGTAGGCCAGCGTTGCTTCATCAATGTGAGGAAATCCTCGCATCCGAAAGAAACATTTTTACAAATGTTTAACAATCGATTAAGATGAAACAGCCATATTGAGATTTTATATTATTTTTATGCATTCACAATGCAATTTTGTAAGTACAGGAAAAATGTGATAGTAAAAAACCACGAGCCCTATAAGTAGCTTTCAGGCGGGATTCGAACCCGCGCCTCCGGGAATCCGGCCCGATGCTCTGACCAACTAAGCTACCGAAAGGCTTACACGACTTGTCAAATTTTGGTATCACTTGTTACGGTGTAGGCCAGCGTTGCTTCATCAATGTGAGGAAACCCTCGCATCCGAAAGAAACATTTTTACAAATGTTTAACAATCGATTAAGATGAAACAGACATATTGAGATTTTATATTATTTGTATGCATTTACAATGCAATTTTGTAAGTATAGGAAAAATGTGATAGTAAAAAACCACGAGCCCTATAAGTAGCTTTCAGGCGGGATTCGAACCCGCGCCTCCGGGAATCCGGCCCGATGCTCTGACCAACTAAGCTACCGAAAGGCTTACACGACTTGTCGAATTTTGCTACCACTTGTTACGCTGTAGGCCAGCGTTGCTTCATGAATGTGAGGAAACCCTCGCATTCGAAAGATTTTTTTTTACAAATGCGCCTGAAAGCTACTTATAGGGCTCGTAGTTTTTTACTATCACATTTTTCCTATCATTAGTATTGGTTAGAGCCACTTTTCACTTAAAAAGTTATATGTATAAATCTACGTGCTTTATAGTGAAATGATAGAGCACGACTCGCTCTCGACTCGCTTGCTCCACTTCCTCTAGGAAGTGGAGCAACCGAGTCCAGAGGAGAAGCAGAGTCAGAAAGCTGTGCTTGCTTTCCCCGCTTGACAAAGATACCAACCACTATTGTAGTTAAGCGCCTCTTGAAGATAAGTGTCCCTTAAAGTAAGATAACTCTTATCTTAACTAAACGTGACATTAACGTGTTTCTGATGTCAAAAAAGGTACGAGTAGAAGACGCAGTCATGGATAAGTGCCCCTCAACTGAACGTGACATTGACTGATTTTAGAGGTAGAAGACAACAACAAGTTCATGTGTCCCTTAAAGTTAAGTGACACTTATCTTATCCAAACATAACATTGACGTGTTTCTGATGTCAAAGGTAAGAGGCACTATTGTTTTATTGCCCCATCTACCTAAATTAGCGGATTGAGGCTAGTGCCTACAACACTAGCCTCAATCCGCTAATTTTCTTTTAATCAAGTGATAAAGGTATACTTATAAAATTGTAGTAAGGAGCTAGCTGGGATTGAAATACTATTTTATGTAGTGTTTTAGTTCAGAACTCTAATAAGACATCAATTAAGCATAAACTCAACTTATAAATATAGTAATTTTATGAAAGTGACCAAAACTAATGCAAACGGTGTATTTGGCCCCCTCCGCAGAATTTGTTTTATATAAAAAAACTATTGATTTTTTTTAGTTTGTAGGTTGTACCCTTAAGGGTCGATAAATTCTCTATAATTCTACATTATAAATTTTCTCTAAAATACTTAAGATCATTTAGCACTAAGCGGTTAAAAGTGAAAAAATCCTTAAAGTGGCCAAGATAAGATAAGATAAGATAAGTTGATCTAATGGTAAATTTGCAGTTGAGATAACGAATATGGATATTTAACGCAAAATCTAATAACCTACTAAAACAAAAAGTAGCCGGAACAAACATACAAATCACAGATATAAAAAAACAGTGTCAGTTTATTTCTATCGAAATATTTTACCACGGGTATCTAAAAATAATTAATGTTCAGAAAATTCAACAACTAAATATTCTGTTAATTGTTCCATGTGCAAATTCTTTGAAGGATGCGACACGAACGTGTGCAACTGTTATGAAACATGGAACTAGAACGACATTACACGTACAGTTGCATGTAGAAACGTGGACAATTCCCTTGAAATTTTCAAAGAAACCAATAAAATTTCATAGCTTTACTCGAGCGAATGACAATAAAAATGCATCTCGATTCTGATCACACTCGTTTCAATATTCAGTGGCGAGGACAACACCTGAGACATCCACGCGCTTGAAAAATGCTTATTATATTACCTCCCAGTAACAAACAAGGTATACATGGCCACACTACAGCCTTATTAAATAAAACATACAGTCTATTTTGGAATGACAAATATGTGAGAGAAGTATTTTGTTATGACGTAAATTGTCGTTTGTAATGTTAACGACTCAATTAACTGTAAGCATGATAAAGTGTACCAACGCAATGTGGAAATAGAAAACTAGTGCCTATTTTGTAACAAATAAAAGTTGTGTTGAAGTTCCTCATTCAATTCTTTTCGATTCTAAACAGACTTTGGAACCAATGGTCATGTAACATTGATGAATAGAACAAATATCGAAATAGGTAAATGTACAATCAATAATTAAATAAAACATCTCATATTTGGTTTTGGTTTGATGCAAAAGTTAAGTGATAAAGTTTCAAAACAGTATCAACTTTATGTATTAAAATAATTAGAAAAATTATCATAAAATTATAAATAAATTAAATTAGCTTTTCAAGTATAAGGAACTATCCTTAGATTAATGATTAGTCTTTGCTTGTGTTGGCTATACGTGAAGACCAATCTCTTTCAAGTTTTTGTTCATTCTTTAAGCTTCTTTCGCATTTTAAAAATATATAGAGTTATTATTAAAGTGAAAGGAGTTTTTGTAGTCGAGTGATTTTCCAAGGACTTCACCCTTAAAAATAGGGCAACCCAACCGAGGTAGACACCAAAGAGTGCACTTAAAGTAATGGTTTCGAAGCCGACTATCTCGGCATTCTGTATTTTGGTCTCGCGTTTAAAAATTCATGTGATCAAACATTCGGGTTCGCTTTTGTATGTCAACTGATAGGTGCTGGCTGGATGTATTGAATTATTTTCTTTTTTTTTCTTTTTCGCTTCCACGTTTTAAGGCCGCGGTGGCGTTTCGTTACGTTTAAAAAAAACCCTTGAACTAGCTACTAGAACTTTAAAAAAAATTTTTTTTTTTTTTCTTTGTATATATATATATATAGTTATATATAGGTCTAGTTTTCTGTGTGGTAACTGTTAAGGTACTTACATATTATTTCCTGATTACAATAATTATTGATTACTATGAAAACATGACTCAGAAGTGTAACAAACTGTTACCGGTAAAGTTATGCGATTGACCTGAGTTAATTTCTTATGAAACATTGAAAAAAAGTTTTCTTTCGGAAAAATTGTAATAGGAAAAACCATTAGCCCGCTGTAGGCCAGCGTTGCTTCATTAATGTGAAGAAACCCTCGCATCCTCGCATCTTTGATGAAGCAACGCTGGCCTACAGCTTCAAAAGTAAATCAAATAAATTCGACGAGTCTTGTAAGCCTTTTGGTAGCTTAGTTGATCAGAGCATTGGGCCAGATTCCCAGGAGCGCGGGTTCGAATCCCGTCTGAAAGGTACTTGCAGGCCTTTCCCAATAATTACAGAATTGCATATTGAATGCATAAAATGAATATAAAATTTTAAGGTTTATTTAGCAAGTCTTCATTTAAATATGACGACTGCATCATTTTACAGTAACAATATTTTATCCCAAGCAAACCTTGCCTCCTATCTAACTGAACTTCAAAGATCTGATAGTTTATAGCTTTGATTTCATCGTTCAGTATCAACGAATGAAGATCAAGTTATTTTCAGAGTTCCCAATTTATATAAGTAAGAAAAAATTAAGTAAAACACATTCATCTCCAAAGCCGTCAAGGGCCTCGGGACTGTTATTGACAAGGTTTTGTAGTTTTTAATCTCCATCTTTATTATGCATTCCGCACACGCCTATTCCTTGTAGGGAGGCCATTGCGGAGTCGGGTCGACCGCGAAAGCAAAGCAGAACTTTCCGCGAGAAACTAACTTTTAGATTTTTATTGCTTCCAAAGAACGTGAGACGAAATAATATTAAAATTTTAATAGAACACACCGTTCTTGCTTAGACTCTTGTTAGAAAATAAACAACCTGTTCAACTTTGTGAGATTAGGTTTTATTTTCTTTTGTTATTAGATAACTAAACTTGTTGTGCAGCAATGTTGGTCGTGGACAGGTACCTAACTAAAACAGTCAACGTATTCTTTTATTCATGTGATGTAGCGTATTGTTTCTGTACGAATTTTACGATCTTACTTTAAAAATTATATGAAATAAGAGCGCACCTTAGGAGTGCGCTCTTATTCACTCGGCCGTTCTTGACATTCCAACCGGTTCTCTAGTAGTATTGTCGATTAAATCTCATACTAGTACATGTATAAGTTCTATAAGTTCATAAGATATCTTCAAAGTTATCTTGCATGTTATCTAACCTATGATATTCAACAAGCAATTAGGTATCACCAACTTTAGTTTCGCCACAGCTGAATTTAATATGTAAACACAAGGTTATGCAACTTAATCATATTAAAGAAAACATGACGCAACCTCTTTTCGATTTAAAAATTGGGTCAGTTTTTACGGAGAATTATAAATAATTTTTAACAGAAAATAAATTGAATGGTCGTATCCGTTATGTGTGGTAGCGCGAGCCGTGATCGAACGGGCCTCGCCGCGAATCCGCGGTTTAGCGAATACTGTATGTAAACACCGGGATTATCCAACTACAATGCTGTTGAAAATTTTAATCCTTCTTTCCGTTGGCAAGTTAAGGGTTACTGTTGTGTTGTGATGGTCCGTTGCAATCTTTATTAATCCACTTCTTAGTTTTATTAAGAAAATATAAAAGATATGAATATCAATCATAATTACTTTTTATCTGGAGGAATGCTAAATAAATAAATAAATAAATCTTTTATTTCAATACCACGTTTTGTTACAAATAAACATGTAGGCTCCTTCTGGTAAGTGTAAAGACACCTGTATCAGAAAGAAACCACTCTTCCAGATCATGGGTTTCTTATGGTATGTAAGGTTATATAATTATTTTAATACAATTTAAATAAATTATGTATGTGTGTAGTTTGTGTGTGTGTGTGTGTGTGTGTGTGTGCGTTAGTGTATACGTGGGTGCATGCGTGTTTATGTATGTTTGTATCTGTGTATTTCTATCTATTTTTAATAATACTACTGGGTACATCATACTACTGGTAAATATATCTAACAAAAAAAACAATCTCAAATCTTCGCTGTGTTAATAATATTTAAATGACACACAATTAGAAACATTTCAATTTCAATTTGACGACTCTGTATGAAATATGACAGGGAGAAAAAAAAAGCCCTTGGCGAGTTTCTTGCCGGTTCTTCTCGTTACAAGGCCTCCCGCCGTAGGATTTGCGAACCGATAGCGTAGCTTCATTGACGTTCACAAGTGCTGTATCAGCCTTAAATGAATAAATAATTTTGATTTTGATTTTGATTTTGATTGATTCTGATTCCGATAAAAGGAGCCTAAATACTTTTGTAACGGATTTGTATTATAACAGTATCCAGGAACAGACATATTCATAACTTTTCACGAAAATGTGGTAAACCCTAAGTTGGAGATCATTTACATTAACTATTGTCACAAAGTAAATACTATTGTGATGAATGACTAGAGTGAGAGAAGAAATAAAGATTTTTGTATTGAGATAAAAAAATATAGGATAAAATTTTTCAAACTTGTTTATTAATAATCAAATTATTACATAACTTCGGGTCTTTCATCGTGCATCACAAGTCTTCGGATCATTCGTCTCACAATATGCGTCTGTTTAAGACACGCGTCATCGTACTTTCGCTAAAAATGCAAATTCCTCGCCACGCCTACAGCCAACGAAAGCTGACTTAGGGACGGCGACGGGGGAATAAGCAACAATTTTTCACCAAACCAAAATGAGCGGGACACACCCCTAGGCCCACTGGGTGCAAGTATAAACAGTAGCAGTTGATTTTATGTGGCGTCGGTCGGTTGGAATAGGATGATTTTGGTTATATACGCTTACGAAAATATATACATTCTTAAGCTTAGCGGTTTTAGCTTAGATTTTACAAGCTCACAGTATGAGTTTATAATAATCACCACGATATAGGTGATACCGGAAAAACGACTATCAGTTACACAATAAATTCTAATGCCACAGAAATTACAACTTGCATTCCGACACCTGCTTACTACCAAATTTTTATATAATCCATACTACACCTATTATAATTGTGAAATTGTGTTTGTTTGTCCCTCTTTCACCGACGAACGAGCAACGAATCGACGTTTTTTTGGTGTAGGGTTAGTTTAGGAGCTGGAGAGTGACATTCTTTTTATTCCGGAAAGTTATAAAATAAAAATGGTATGTTTAACTGTCATCTATATATATAAAATTGAGGGGACATAACTCACTCATCACGAAATCTCGAAAACTACTGGACCAACGAAGATGTAATTTGGCAGGAAGGTAGATTATGCCTCGGAGTCGTCCGCTAAGAACGGATTTTAGGAAACTCCCCCCCCCCCCCCCCTAAAGGGGTAAAATGGGGGGTTAAGGTTATATGAAACTTCTTCACTAATGGATTTAGAAGCATGAAAATTGGTACGTTAGATACTGGTTATGACTGAAAATGATCTGAGTAAGCAAAGTAAAAAAATCTCCCCCTTAATAGGGCAAAATGGGGAGATAAAGTTTATATGGAACTTCTTCATTTCTGAACTTAGAAGTATGAAAATTAGTATGTTGAATGCTGATCACGATTGAAAACTATCTGCGTAAGCGAAGTTAAAAAACTCCCCGATAATGGGGTAAAACGGGCGGATTAAGCTTATATGGAACTTCCTCATTTCTATACTTAGAAGTATGAAAGTTGGTATGTTGGATACTGGTCACGATTGAAAATGATCTGCGTATGCGAAGTTATAAAAAACCCATAATAGGGTAGAAAGGGGGGATTAAGGCTTATAATAATATGAAAACTTCCTCATTTCTGGAGTTAGGAGTATGGAAATTGGTATAAAGAATACTAGGTCATCATTAAAAATTATCTGCGCAGGCAAAATAAAAAAAAACACCTAATAGGATAGAACTATTAGGGGATAATTGAACTCTGGCCGGGAAAATTTCATACGGTTTTTTTAACTCGAATAAAGTACAGTTCCCTTGGGATACTTACAGTTTTTTTTGTTCACTTTATTCAATGAAGCATGGGTCCCATGACAGCTCATTTTCGTGCAAAGCAAACAATTCTTTATACATTAGAATAAAACTCAAGAAAATCAGTATTACACATTTTTTAGCAAAGTATTGACTTGATTTTTTGCATTTTGGTAGTTAAAGAGAAGGAGAATGTCCGAATATTATTCATACGATAGTAGCTCCTGTTTGTCTAGGTATCGTTACCTTCTTATGCCTAAACCACGGGTAGCGTGCTCGGCCTGCAATCGGTGAGGTTATGTTACTTTTGCAATGGTCTATCATGGGATTGCTGTTAAAAAATATATCGTGCTTTGGAAGACACGATAAGCCGATGTTTCTGGCTGCATTTAGATTGGTTAGTACACCATAACTTCAATGGGCCCGTGTGGAAGGTCATGGCCCATTCTCCTAATCCATCTATATGAAGGCCTGTGCCCCAGCAGCGGGGACATTAAAATAGATTGATGATGGTACTGATGAGACCTTAGAGAATGCATCTACCTACTTTTTGACACAAAATTTTGCGATGTAGTACCTACTCGCGGTCGTAGTCGCGGCCGCCGGCCATTCATATTCCTATTTCTACTATCCCTTCTATTATTATAAATGCGAAATTGTATATGCTCACGTCAAAACGGCTGAACCAATTTTGATAAAATTTGGAATTGAGATAGTTTGAGTGCTTCCGGGTGCTCCTACTAATTACTCCTACTGATAGGAGCACCGGGACACCCATGTCCTGATGCTAGGAAGGACATAGGCAAATTGTAACCGCGGGAATAAGGCTCATTCCCATGGTAAAATAAGTTTAAGCTCGGGCAAAGCTGTAGATTGGAATTGGTATTTAAGGCGATAGTTTGAGTTCATGGGAAGGATGATGTTTAGAATAGAGACAGTTTAAGGCCCTGGAAAGGACATATTTTACTTCTTACCGCGGGAAATCTTATTGTAAGGAAAAATCACTTTAAGCGCGGGCTAATTTGGGGGGAGAAATTGCATGGTATTTATTATGTGAGACCCTGGCAAGGATTATAATATCATATTCCCACGGGAAAATCAATAAGTAGGTATTATTTGTTTGTCCGTCTTTCACGTCCAAACGGAGTAGAGGAGATAGTTTATCCCGGAAAATATAACATTCCATCAGGATAATGTTGTGTAGTACACGCGGGCGAAGCCGCGGGCGGAAAGCTAGTCGTACTATATAAATATATCGGAAATATTAAAAAGTGCTTTTTCAATATTTACCCGACCGGGAATCAAAACTGGGACCTCTAGAGAAAGCGGCATCTTGAAAACCGGTGCGTGCACCTCTCGGGAACCAAGGGCCACGGCGGTCGTCAAGCCGCTGACGTTTTAGCCGCTTTTGATTATTTACTTTTATTAAGTGACAACAAGTGGCAGGCAGTGTATAAAACTTCTTCGCGATTATTTATTTCTATCTGTCTATCTTTAATAGATGTTGGTGGTACGAAGTTCACCGGGTCTATTTATATGGCAAAACAACGTTTCCCGGGTCAGCTAGTAAAGGAGACTGGGCACCTCTGGACCAAAGGTTGAAAAATAAAAGTGTGCGGCCATTTATGAATCTAATTCTAAATGAAAATTATGAATATGTGCTTAATTTTTTCTTATGAGCATAACTCTCAGATGTGGATAGTTAAAAAGATAATGTTATTTTTTTTTATTAAAAATATTTATATTTCGCTAATGATATAAGATTGATATGGTGAATGTTTACAAACGCTTAAAAACAGGAAATCAGTGATTTATGTGAACTTGGATAAGTGAACTTATAAGAAATCTTAAGGGTGCGGTCACATCTGTCTTACGCCACGTGTTAACACGCCGCCGTATCTATATGGACGTGTTATAAGATAAGTGTGCTTCTAGTGCATACATTTACTATGAAAACCGAACACGTGACGTCAGACGAATGTGACCGCACCTTAAGAGTTACTTGAGTCCACATATAGACACAAAAAAATGAGCTGGCAACATTCTTCAAAGGTTGTCACTGTCAGTCACTCGACGCAAAGTGGGGAGTAAGAGACGATAAATACGGTGTTGGTAGGCGGTAGTGTTGGTTCTTCGCACGAACTAGCACGAACTATCTCCTGAGGATGCCCCGGGTTGGGGCGAAACACGTGTAGAGTAGTCTAATCGGTGACGGTGCAAGGTGTATTGCTGTCTTGCTAGATGCAGGTATTGTGCACTGGTGTTTTCGTGGTGTGCATGTGCAATTTTTTGCGGGCGGGCGGGCGGTGCATCTTGCATATTGTGTTTTTTGCGGAAGTAAGCTACATATATTTCGTTTTTCACGATGGTTAGGGACTTCCGCCAAGTGATGCCTGATTCAATCAAATTCTTACAAAAAAATGGTTAAAACAATGTATTTCTATCATTTTTAACGTATTTTTAGTGAAACACAAAATATTTAAAAAAGGTGCAACTCTGAAACTAGACATGGCAGCGAAGTAGGGTTTTAAAAAAATGTAAGCACATATCACTACCATTAAATAGAGGCTACTTCTAGAAGTGGCCGCCAGTTTTTTTTTGTCCAAGCTCCATAGTTTTTGCCCAGTCTCTTTTGTCGCCAAACCCAACCCGTTTGATAATCAAAATCAAGTCAAAAACATGTTTAAATCAATGAATACGTATATAGGGCAGAGGTACCCTTTGTGGCCACTTTAAGGATTTTTTGACTTTTAAACACTAAGTACTAAATGGTCTTAGGTATTTCAGACACAAATTATTTATGTTAAATTATAGATAATTTATCTACCTTTAAAGGTTCATAATACAAATTTAAAAAGTGAAATAGTTTTTTTGTATATAACACAAAATGTGTGAGAGGTGCCAAATGTACCGGTTTTGGCCACATATTGATAGTTAAACTTTTGTAAGTATAGCGAAAAATCAAAACCAAACCCAGGTTAAATCAATATATTCTAATGCGCTAGAAACCAATAAATTGCAAAACAACAATTTAATTGTAAAAAACAAAGGTTTATAAAGTACTAGCTGACCCGGCAAACGTTGTTTTGCCATATAAATTTTATTAGACACGAACTTCGTATAACCTGCCTGACACAATGTCACTTATTAAAAAAAAAGAAATCCTAAGCGGCAAAAATGTCAGTGATTACATACTCTTTGACATACCTTCTCCTTGGAAGCGCCTAAGAAATGACAGTTGTGTGAAGTATGACAGTTTAACGGTTTTCTATACAAAATTACCATTTTTATTTTATAATTTTCCTGGATAAAAAGTAGCCTATGTTACTCTCCAGCTCTCAAATTATCTCCATACCGAAAATCTCATCGATCCGTTGCTCCGTTTTGACGTGAAAGACGGACAAACAAACAAACAAACAAATAAACAAACACACTTTCACAATTATAATATTAGTATGGATTTCATTCAAAACAAATTTCTTAAAATTTTCATACAAAACATTTTTTAAAACAGATAATGGAATTTATTGAAAAAAAATCGTATGACATCAAATATTGTAACGGTGGTTATTATTACCTTATAATGCCTTATTTTAATTGCCTTTAGCAAAAATGGCGAATAGTTGTTTAGAAAACTTTTAGAGCAAAAAGTGGCCAAAACCGGTACAGTGGCCAAAACCGGGGCTTCTGCCCTATCCTAAAATGTGCTATATCTACAGACGACAATTAGTAACATCCCAATTTTCTCCCCTGAAAATTCATAATAAGACACACTTTTAAGACCCTTTCGTTTACTTTATAGATGAAGTTCATCAGCTACTTATTTCTTATTTGGAACTTAATAAGAGCATGCGCAGCCTTATGTTACCGTTAAAGCTTATGCAGGCTATACGGAACTTCAATATTCAAAAGAGGTTTCATGAAAACTAGTTCCAGAATATGCTTATAGGGCGTTCGCTTTATATGTTACAAACTTGGTTTTGGGGCTCAAGTTTTATGGGAAAATTGTGAAGATTATGATGAGTTTTAGGGGTATTTGCTAATACCCCTAAATTAATATTTGTATAAGTACGACAGAAACGATTTTCCATATAAAATTACCATTTTCTTTTATAATTATCCGGAATAAAAAGTAACCTATGTCACTCTCCAGCTCCCAAAAGTAACCTCTTACCAAAAATCACGTCGATCCGTTGCTCCGTTTTGACGTTTTGACAGACAGACAAACAAACAAACACACTTACAAATTTATAATCAGTATTTTAGTATGGATTCTTCAAGTATCAGTCGGCCTTGAATAAAATACCATTTATCATCATTCTGCGACACAGTATTTTTGAAAACAAGTTTTGTGTAGGTACATTATCTACTTAACAAGTATGGACTATAAGAGTGAATTTCGCAAAAGTGAATGAATTTGTTTATGTTTATGAGTTTTTTGTTTCGGACAATTCTGAGAATGAAATCATGTTAGATGGCATTGTGACTGAAGCTGAACTCGATCGCTGCAATAAATTGCGTGGTCAAGTATTAATTTTGTAAACTATTAACACATTAGGGGCACAACAGACGCTATCGTAAATCAGGAGAGCAAACAGTGTATTAATTACGAATGCAAACAGCAAGTGTGGTCCGCCGCAGCCGTCTCTATCCTGCTAATGATTTGCAGTCTAGCTCTACGTATAAGCGGCCAGGGTTGGAGCCTACAAATCCCTGAAGTATTTTAATATTAATTTAAACAGTGACAGCAAAGCAAGAACAAACCAAATGTATCTCCGAAATTTAGTAATAGTCAATGGTGAAATTCTTTCTATGGCGTCGTCATTGGCCAACGCAATGGCTAAATGGGTGAATTTGCTATTTTCCAAAAATAAGTGTTAATTGTTCTTCTTTAAGCCGAGCTAAGCTAGAATTCATGACTTCATCTCCACCCGAGCCATACATTGATATGATGATCTGGTATAATCCACCGCAGCCATCTAATTATTTCCTGCTAATATTTTGCAGTCTATCTGTAAGTGTGTTTATGCGGACATGGTTGTAGCCTACAAATCCCTATAGTTAGTACATATTTCAAAGTGATTTATATTAATGTATTTAATTTTCAAACGCTTACTTTTTAATTGCTTAGAATGTTAAAGTCTACCAAGGTAGGATTCGTAGCTGCAATCTCCACCCGGGATATACATTGTCATGTTCAGCGAATGTTAAACTGTCCTTGCACTGTATTCGGGAACTTACTGCGAGATGACAAACCATTAAGGTTGATTGCAGGACGGAGCCACAGAATAAGTAGTAAGGCTGTGACGGAGCTATACACTGCGTATAGTGCCATCTCGTTTACAATATTACTATAAAATTCTCTTGACAACAAGGCCCCAGTGGTGATCCACTATAGTGCAGCAAGCTTTTCTGTTAAGGTGATTATCTTTGGAACTAAAACAGTTTTCATACGACAGTCCATTTTGACCATGAAGCTCGACTTAATACTGAGGTAACTGGAGAGTGCAGTACGAACAATTTTTTGTCCACCACAAATTACACAGTGGCTGTCTTCCGTCTCACCTACACTTTAAAAAAATACGTATGGTCATATGAGACAAGTGACAGCCACTACATACATAAATGTCTAATTTGCTGGGTATACTTTTTTATTCAGGGTGAGAACTCAAGTTATAGTGCAACAAGCTTTTCTGTTCCGGTGATTATCTTTGAAACTAAAACAGTTTTCATACGACAGTCCATTTTGACAGCTTATTTCGTATTGCAAGTGGCTCCTCTGTCACGGCTGTCACCGGAACAGAAAAGCTTGTGTCACTGTACCTCAGTATTAAGTCGAGCTTCATGATTTTGACAGCTAATTTGGTATTGCAAGTGGCTCCTCTGTCACGACTGTCACCGGAACAGGAAAGCTTGTGGCACTGTACAACCGTCTCAATGCTGCTAATGATTTGCATTCTAGCTCTAGGCATAAGCAAAGAAATGTACCCCATGAAATAAAACGGCAGGTACCTTGCCGGACATCATAGTCGAAGTCTCACTAGAGACTAATTGCTATGTAGTGATCATTAATGATTGTTCTGTTTTCTGTGCCTTTTTTTTTTTTTTTTTTTTTTTTATAGTGAGGGGAATGCATTTACGCATACCCCGCCCGCCTACGTTGTGCGGACGGTGGTTATGTGGGACTCGCCAAGGGAATGTTAGGAATACCCACTAAACCCCTCACTTTGCACCCACAGAGCCTACCCTGGTCTTGCGGGATCCCGAGCGGACGCTCTCGCAGTGACCAGGGGCCAACCCGGCTTACCCGGGTCTACCCACGAATTGGGAGATGGCTGAGCGCACAAGGCAAACGACGCCGCTCGCTAGTGCCACTAAGGCGGAATGTGGCGCAAATATTGCCTCATCCGTCTGCCGATCCGTTTCCGCCTTATGGAACTCGCATTTGCTGTTTCCTCGCGAACTCTCTCCGCAGCTTCCTTTACAATCATCACCTCTTCGCAGTAGGTAGCAACCGCTCTCCAGCTCCTCTCATGCTCCACCATAGCATTAAATACGTCAGGGAGTGTGAGATCCGGCCCTATTGCCGCCACCAATGCTGCACGTTGTTGCTGAAAAGCTGGACAAAACTCAAGCATATGTTGCGCGGTGTCCTCGATAGCCCCGCACTCGTGGCATACGGGAGTCTCCTCTCTCCTTGCTATCTTAAACAGGTACCTTCCAAAGCACCCATGGCCTGTAAGAACCTGAACAAGGCGGAAGATATGACTTATGGAAACATATTATTGAGATGCTGTCGAAAACTTGAAAAAAAATACTTGTATCTACCTATGTCTGAAATAAGGCGGTTTATGATTTTTTGTCTTAAACTGCAGTGTGAAGAAAAACTGTAGTGTAGTGGTAAATGACAGCCATGTGAAGCCGAGGCGGGCATTTGATTAAGATGAAATCTATTGCTTTGTGTATCTGTAATCTCTGTTCTATTAAACTTAAGTGATCGAACTCTTCGTTTAAGTACTATAATCTACCACACGTACAATATGTTCGACTAAAAATATCCGGTCCAAACGATATAAATATACTTAAACTTGGTTACAGGTGACACGAAGCAACCAGGACGCCAGATCAGCCCTTGAATAAAGGATAACTAAAATCTATTTTCTTTTTATAGTCACATGCATTGCATGATATTCATTGCTACCTACTTAATGCATTGACCTACAGACAAGTATTCAAGCTTTAAATGAAAGCACTTATATAGTTAAACTGCAATATTCAACACACTAATTTAGAAGAAGAGGTCATGATGAGTAATTTATCTACATCTTCATAATGACGCTTTATGGAGAGATTGAGAAAAGTTTATGCACCCAAAATATTAAATTTTCTGACTTTTACGCCGAATCCAAGTATACTTTTGCGATATATCGCATTTTTTATATTGCGGTATTAGCAAAATTGATTTTTAACTGTTTGTTGTTTTGACCGGTGGACGGTGGACGGTCCAGGTACAGCAAAGGGAGTGCACTGACAATACACCATTTCTCTTTACTTTACTGTATTCATACTTTACGCCGGCGACGGTCGCGGTAACGCGCGAACACGTACTATTCCCTCCGTCGTCGGTCGCGGCGACCGCCGGACGCGCCAGTGTGGCCCCTCCCGTCCGTCTCAATATATTTGTTTTTCCCGCTCAACGCGGACGCAAGACGCGCCGCTCCAGTGTGGCCCACGACGTACGCTCGCGTCGCTAGCTCGACTCACGTTCTTCTTGGTCACAGTTCTAGCCTAACCTAACCAAATATTATATCTTCATTTTATTGGTTTTTGAAAATTTCTAAGCCCTTCACCCCTACACTTTAACCCAATTTCCTCCTTACTACGGCCCTGACGCAGTACGCAGTCGAAACTAACTTTACTTTAATCTAACAGAAACATGATAAAATACCATGCTGGAGTTACGTCCTCGGACAGAGCTGGGCGCCGACTCCCGCAGTTATGCAGTTTACATTAAGGTAAGAATTTCTACAGATAGCATTTATCTACGTAGAAGTCAACGTTGGGGTAACATTTTATATTGATTACAGAGATACTGAGGTATGCAAGTGAAGCGCTGTATTTAATTAAATTTTAAGATGCTTGGATTTTTCTTACTTAATTACTGGAAAACAGCTGAACAGATCTGGATGAAATTAGACTCAGATATAGATTTATGGTTTTGATCTAGAATTTTATCTGCTATTACAAAAAAAATACCTCGTGAAAAGGTCTCATTCTTACGGGAAAACGCCGTGTAGTTCAAGCGGGCAAAGATGCGAGCGGAAAGTTAGTTAAAATTAAACCAAACAATTATAAATAACTTCCTCGAAACTACTCGTAGCTAAAACAGGTTGGCGAAAGTTAACACAAGCGAGCATAAATTTAACAGTATTTAAAATTGAATGGAGATCATAAAAACAATAATCGCCATAAAAAAAACTCAGCATCCCGCCACAAGGACAGAGAGCTCGACTAAAAGCCCGTTTTAATTTCATCTCCATAACTCAGCCGTGCAAAGATACAATTTTGCGTGGAGCCTGAAATAAAAAGGAATAGGTACACCTCTAGCGAAACAATAATGTGCGATTGTAGTTGCCCGTACAATGGCAGCCGGAGACATGCGGGTGGGGGCGCCACCGACGCAAAGTGAAATCGGTCCTTTCAAAACATTTTACTGCGAGCTTGAAAAATAAAACGTCGAGCACTATTCAACTACCCACCGTGCGGTCGGATAAAGCGTCTGATAAAAGAGGGCCTCATAAAAAACTTTCAACGAAACCTAAACGATTCCAGTGATCTAGTTTGGGTGCCAACGGGCGCCGAAAAATGTTTGTTGTACCGTTTCGTTTAAAAAAAGCTGTAACCGCAAGTTGTTGGGAATGGAACCGTTGAAATGCATGCATGCTAGCTCTCTCGATGGGAGTGGGTAAATAACGCTGAAAAAAGGTTACAAGAGAACTAGGTAGTGGGATATAAAATCGTATGGGAAACTATGTTCAACTAGAACACTGGACTTTTGAGGCATGCTAGTGACGCATGTAGAACTAAGTAACTAAGTTTATATACTTATGTAATTCAGCGTACCATGTTCCTTTCGCATGAGTTTCTTCATCTTTTCAGGTATTGAATTAAAAGTATTCACATTGTTAAGTGCCCCTTACTGTGTTAATGTCATTTCTATTTATTATTCCTATTAATTAAGGCGAAGGCAAAGCGAAAGTGGCGAATTTTACTCAATATTGTAAATTTAATAATTACTTAATTTTAATACAAAGGAATTGACACATTTGCTATCTACTTCTACGAATGATTATAAGTCAATGTAGCGATACATTCTTAAAATACTAAACTATGGTCCCTAAAAGAATCCATGTAGAGATTTATTAAAATCCTTTTCTTATAGCAACTTATTAAATAAAAACCTCTGAGGGCACCACTTTCGGCTAGGCGGCATGACAATTTGTATTTTTTACAAAACAAACAAAGTCACCAGCCTTCACTTAAAACTTAAGATATTTTATATATTGTTGTTGTTTAAGGCCCGTGGACCCCGTGGTATCGCCAACGACCTTGGGCATAGAAAAGTGGCCTAATTTTTCCGGCCGTTACACGCACCAAAATGTCCAAAATAGCTTAAACACACGTTTCGATTTAGCAATCTTTTCCTGAAAGAAACGTGAAAATATCACTTGTAGTTTAGAAGCAGTAGCGTGTTTCAAGTTGAAAACAGCTTCATTTCAATGTTTTTTTTTAATAGTATCTTAAAGACTATGTTTTTTTTAAATGCTCAGATTGAAGGTTTATATCAATATATCCTGTATTTAATATATATTAATTCTGGATTCATCAGTTGGCTAATTTATGAGTTTTAGGGCCTCAAAAATGATCGTTTCACGACTACATGCACCTTAATAAGATTTTAAACTTTATCGTTCCATTATAATTATGAACAAGAGTAACGGGACTCAACGCGACATTTATTATGAAATACATATTATTATGTACCAGCCGAAGGAAGAGTGGCCGAAGATCTCCAAGCCCGCCCGAACAGACGTCGCCCCGTCGCCGCGCACCGCCAGTCTGCTTGTGACCACGGCTGTAGCAACACAGCCGAAATGTCAAGCTGTAAGTACGTAATAATATGTACTTCATAATAAATGTCGCGTTGAGTCCCGTTACTCTTGTTTATAATTGTTGTTGTTCTTAGAATTTATATGTTCTACAGATGAGAATGAGTACAGTAATTAAATACCTTCCCAGTCCATTTCAAATGGGAACAAACACCATTCTAGTCATATAAATAATGATAGCACTAACAATATGGTTTTTAAACTATTTTAATGAGACCACTAAAATGTATTTTCATAATACCTGAGATTTCTGATAAATAAGCTTTGAACGATGAGTTTAAATAAAACTGCATGTTAAATTATCTACACATCTATACTCTATATACAAATAAATAAAATTGGAGTGTCTTTTTGTAATATTAAAATACCCGCATTTTACTACATGCATATGATTATATATACGGTACATATACCAAAATAACATTTTTTACAATTTTTGTCTGTCTGTCTGTCTGTCTGTTTGTTCCGGCTAATCTCTGAAACGGCTGGACCGATTTTGACGGGACTTTCACTGGCAGGTAGCTGATGTAATAAGGAATAACTTAGGCTACTTTTTATCCCGATATTCCCACGGGAACGAGAACCATGCGGGTGAACCGGCGGGCGGCCGCTAGTACGTAAATAAGTGTTCTATTTCAATGAACAGTACCTACAAAATTTAATAAGTGATTGAAATAAGCTTCCGGATAAAAATATTTGCATCCCCTAACTGCACCCGCAGACAACAAACGAAATCAAAATAAACGTGCATAAGTATATTCCAAGTTGTTCGAGGGCCGGATTCAGAAATCGAGCCGGTAGGTACTCGCATACTTGTCTCTCGCGGTTCGAGTCGCATTTCCTCCGCTTTCGGATATTCGATTGAATCGATCCCCACCTCGCCACCTCAAGTGTGAGGCACTATTTTTGTTACGACAAGACCGAGACACACTGGATGTCTTCAAAATAGAAGAAAGAATTATAACTGAAAGGGCATGCTTAAAACAGCTGCCTACGTTGGCCGCCTACGTTTTAATAATTTAAAGATGTTTTTTTTTTATTTTAAGGTACTTAATTTGATTACTTTGAAGTTATTGAAGTAAGCTTAAGTGAAAGCAGAGAAGATTAAAAGAGTTTTATTTACGTTAACGACCGTAATTTATGACTTTACCTTGATAAAAACATGTCTTTTTTGAATTTCGCCACTCGTGACGAGCGTTCGCTTAGTACTCATATTATTTGACATATTTTACTCATATTTGACATGAAAATGAGCTCATATTTGACATGAAAATGAGTTTTAATACGTATTCTACGCATGGGAGGAGACGCGCGGGACCGATGAGACCGCTGCCGCGCTGCGAGCCCATACCACACGCCACGGCGGCGCATCTTCATGCGCTCCGACCACTGCCTCGCATAGACGTACCGTACTACTTACATATTCGTGAACCGCGGATCGCCCATACCACGTTGGCGTCGCGTAGTACCACGAATTCATATTCTAAAAGCTGTAAATAAACAAGTATCAAATACAGTCCGCTCCTCTCTTTAATTTTACGTCCCCATTATGACCCTTCACAGTACAGATAAGCAAATGGTTGATATATGGAAAACTAACTAACTAGGTACCTATTTCTTATTCCTACTATCATATACTGCCACAAATCTAAGTAAAGTATTTTTTTCTAGATAGAAAACGATTGGTAGAATAGCATAGCATAGGTAGGCGTTGACTTTTACTAGATAAAGAATTAAACAAGATTTGAGAAATATATCACTTTTCAAGTACATTGTCACAGACATTCACTAGTAAACAATAAAACATTTGTCCTTCTTTGACCAACAATGTCATTTTTATATCTTATCGAAAATTATTAAAAAGCGATTGAGCACACGCGGATCCTCAAGTTTGCGATGAACACAAATGCAAGTGTACCTACTCCGAAAGTGGCATTGCCATCGGTGAACTGTTATTGATCTATTTTATCCAACTGCATGTAAAACGGTCTTTTAGACATCTTACCATTCGAGATTTCTATTCTTCACCTGTGTGTTTTTAACCGACTTTATAAGAGGAGGCGATTTTCAATTTGTCGCGATCTTTGATTTCTGAATTTGTATTCAGATATGTGTATTTTCTCGATAACAAACGACGGAGCAAAATCTGTACGTTTTGCATTTACTTTGTAAAACTATGAATATAAATACCAAACAAATTATTAGCAACTTTCAGCTAAGTTAGGACGCTCACATTCTCACATTTACTCCAAGCGGATATGGAGTTAAGTTATATTCTCAAGTTTGTAAGCTATGTTTGCTTAGACCTACAAACTTAGATCAATGAAATTCATATCTCACATTTCATTCACCATTTATTTTTCGAATTACTATTGTTGAAACATTACCATTTTTTTTCTTAGTAATGAGATAAATATACATTTTTATCTTTATAACATGCGAAATGATAAAGTTCTCCTATGATACAAACGACTATCATTATCATCGTTATCATCAGCCATATCATGTCTCTACTGCTGGCGCAGTGGCCTTCCTCATGGATGGAGAAAGAGAATGGACCATGAACCACCCGCGAGGCCAGTGCGGAATGGTGGGTTTTAACGATTGCAAATGCAGCCGGTACTATCAACGGCTTAACGTGCCTTTTAAAGCATGGAGGAGCTCGAGATGAAACGTTTTTTGACCATTGCGAAACTTGCTTAACCACAATGATCGCAGGCCGAACGCGCTAACCACTGCGCCACGGGCTCCTCCACTAGAAACGACTATCGGGCCATCTAAATTAATTAATTTCATATAAATTAATTTCTAGAAAAGCCTAAATCCCTTTAAGCTCTGACTAGACTAGACAGATGCGACCAACTGTCTGCGAAGCGGGAGCGCCGGTTGCGCGGCAGACTCGGAGTATTCGTCGCTTATATATATTTTTTTATCCACAACGTGGTAGCATTTTGCCTTCATGTTAAGTGGTGATAAGGCTGAAGGTGGACGCGCACTACTCCCGGAATCCTCAATCACTGAGGAACTGCCAATCTTATCTCTTACTGCCGGAACACAATCATGCTGAAAACATCATTGTAATGGCGTCAGACTTAGATAAGATGGTGGTAGCTAGCCAGGCGGACTAAGAACAAGTACTACCACCAACCAAACCGAATACAATATGCACCCCCACTGGGAATCAAACCCGGGACCTCTTGTTTTGAAATCGGTGGTGTGAAACACTAGACCACAGAGGCGGTTAAAATTTACTGTTTTTATTTGTTCATTGTCAAGTAACTAACTGCGATAACTAATTGACTTTGTATTATGAGAAAAGAAAAAATGTAATCGATCAGATTCGCACAAACGGATTGCATTGACGTCATAGCATATAAAATATGGCGGCTGCATAATTGGGACGGTCGCACTCGCACGTCGCTTGCACTCGTCGCCTGTCACTGGCGCGCACTCAAAATAAATATCGCTTGCGACCAATCAAATCTGTATTTGTGACGTTTATTTGCCGATTGTCTCTTGTTTGCTAGAAAAGGATAGACACGTTTTCTGGATAACATTCACAGCGATTTGGGCTTTTACATGAAATCTACTTATAAATATACTAGCAGTGTCACGCGGTTTGACGGTAATATTTTGTATTAGATAATATGAATAGGCAAGGGAGAGTGGATGTCTCTGGCACAGGTTCTTCTGTACTTATAACACTCCTGTGGCGTTGACTAGGCGTTGACTTCCTAGTCAACGCCTAAATAAAAAAATAGACGTGTAAAATAAAAATAAAATATTTTAATTTTTATTGCGTCGCGGCGCGGGTAAATACCCGCGACTTGCTCGTTCCCGTAGGAATCTAGGAATGTCCGAAACAAATCTTAAGTGCAATTTCAGATTATAATATATCCTGCTGTTCCAGCGTGATTGGGTTAAAAACATCAATTTATCAATTATTATGCATTTCAATATTAGGATACAAACTAATAGAAAAGGCTTACGTACGTGAACAAGGTTCAGCTAAATTCTAATAAAAAAAATACGTCCTTTTTATTTGAACATGTGTACCAAAACCGTTTCACATTGAAAAGACATTTAGGAATATTGGGTCCAAAACTGAGAGTATTATCAGTTACAAAAAACTTTCATATCGGGATTCTTATCATGTAATATGTAAAAGAAATACATATTCTCCAATAATAAAGGCTATAGGTGGATAAGGCAATATTAAAATACGTTTTCAGTAAGCACAATCTCTTTAGAAAGCGTCCTGAGCAGAGATGGGCAAATGCCCGGTTAAAACCCGGCATTTTGAAAATGCCCAGGTTAAAACCCATTTATGCCCATTTCTGCCCGAAAAGTTGGGCGGAAACTGTATAATAAATCAGTAATAAAAGTTAACCAATATTATGAAATTTTACATGATTTACAAACTCATTACTTAAATAATGCTAAGTAATATTAGAGTACGTACATATTTGTTAATGTTTAACCCCCGAGACGCAGCGCAAAGAGGGGTGTTATAAGTTTGAGGCCTATGTCTGTCTCTCTGTACTGTACGTACATTCGTAGTGCCTAAACGGATCAGGCGATTTTATTGCGGTTTTTTTAATTGAAAGTTATATTAATCGAGATGGTTATTAGCCACGTTTGAAGAAAATCCATATGGCCATTTATGGAGATGGTCAACTGCCTGCCGAAACGGAAAAAGATACAGACATGGTGCTTTGACTTAAATAATGTACACCCTGGGCAAATTTTGGTGCAATAAAAAAAAACAAAATGGCGGCCAAAAAAAATGGCCGCCAGAAATTAAGTTGCTCGATTTGGCTGAAATTACCGATTTCAATGTGGTTTTATTTTTATTTTATGTGTAATTTAAAAAGGATGATATATAAATAAAATTAAATAAATTAAACCCCCCGACACAAAAAAACCTCAAAGAAAGTCAGAAAATAAATTTTCTCTCGGTCTCGCTTCACCTGCGTGGTCAAAGAGAATTAATAATATCAATGCCTTAAAAAATACATGGCACATGTCTGGTGCAAGGATATAAAAGTAACAATTCAAGAATTAAAAAAAAATACCAAGTGGAACCCTCGCTAACGCTTGCCGTATACAAAGTGTACGTAGGTATACTGACATTATGTTTGGATTTTATATTTAGGTAAGTACAATAATTATTGAGTTCAAATCATGTTCAAACCACTGTGAGGAATTGCGCATCGGTTAAAGGAAGACTGATGTTGTCTTCCGGGATAGGTGTTGTTAGCCCGGGGACAACAGAACTGTCCGCTGGTTTTTATGTCGGAGTTCGTATATAAGCGAACTTGGTGAATGAACTTCGTAAGCGCGATGTAGGTTCTTCACTTTGAAGCTCCGTGCCATGCTGATTATGTGCGCGTCGTCTAGATGTCGCCACAACACATAATTATGTATGAATTGATGCAAATCCGCATTTTAAGTAAGTATTGTATCATAGTGGAAGGGGGTCTTTCCGAGGTAAAAAGAAACCTGGATCATTCTCCACCTTTCTAACACCTCAAAAAGTAGCGCAAAAATCCGAGGCACCGTTTCCATAGTAAAAGACCAGTCATTACTGGCAAGACACACTGGTCAAAGACTTTCGTCTTGAGACATTGAGGTATTTCGGACGCAACTATATGCCGGAGCTTCCCAAACGCTGCCCATCCAAGCTGGATTTGACGAGAGATCTCTTTCTCAAAGTTGGACTTACCTTACTGGACCGTCTGTCCCAGGTAAACATAGTGGTCAAAAACTTCGAGTGTAATGTTCCCAACATTAACTGGAGCAGGTGCAGGATAAGCCGGTATTAACCAATCCAAATGTAACCAGAACCATCGGCTTGATTTCCAAAGTACAATATATTTTTCAACAGCCATCCTGTGATAGAATAGACCATTGCGAAAGTTACATAACCTTAGCGATCGTACACCAAGCACGCTACCCTATTGCTTTACCAAATTTCGTGAAAGTCAGATCAGTGGTTTACGCATGAGAAGGTAACAATACCTAGACAAAAAGACACATTCTCCTAACTCTTGAACTTTCACTAGGTACGTTTGTGTGTGTGTTTTAATGTAGAATAGATCCTATGCCAGCTCAATCGTGCAAAGAAAAAGTTCTTAATAATAATACCCATGCTACATTGAACAAAGTAAACTGAAAAATAATATATCCTACGGGAACCGTACTGCAGACCAGTATCCTACATATCAATTTCCATACTTCTTAGCCCAGAAATGAGGAAGTTTCCATATAAATTTTAACCTTCTTATCAATAGGCGGCCTTATTGCTATATAGCAATCTCTTCCAGGCAACCTTGGGTGAAAGAAAAAATAAATCAAAAGGACAGAAGGGGAAAGGGTGCATAAAAAGAATAGAATAAGTATACACTAACAAATATTGAAAGAGAGAAAGAAGATAATATTATAGAAGTTAAGGAGTAAGAGAGAGAAAATGACTTCTAACTTGATCTCTAAAGGATTTAAGAGTCTGAGCCCTTCTGATACCTACTGGAAGCGCGTTCCACAAACGCACAGCATGGACAGAGAAAGAGTAGGAAAAAAAGTCGGAAGAATGACGTGGAATTTTAAGCTCACAAGGTTAGAGGAAGAACGCAAAGTACATGACGTAGATGAAGAGTGAAAGGAGAAGCAGTCTTTAAGATAAGGAGGGGAAGTAGGCATGAAAAGGATAGAATAGAGAAGTTTAAGTGTGTGTAAGTCCCTGCGCCGGCGAATTGGGAGCCATTGGAGTTTGTTACGGAAGTGAGACACATGGTCGTATTTGCGAAGGTTAAATATAAATCTAATGGCAACGTTCTGCAGACGCTCTAACTTATCAAGTAACTCTTCCGACAGGTCAGTAAAACAGACATCAGCGTAGTCAAGGATAGACAGCAGAAGCGATTGTGACAGAGTGATTTTGGTACTGGTCGGCAAAAAGTTACGAAGCCGGTTAAGTGAGCCATATGCTGCAAATATCTTTTTCCTGGTTACCTCAACATGAGGACTTCTGAGACCAGAAGTGAGGAAGTTTCCATATAAAGGGTGTCTCAAAAGTACGTATAGGATTTGAATTTCGTGCTATTTCCGAAATATTCAAGATGGCAGGTTGAAATTTGACATACGTCATCTTGACACATGTAAAATTAATCGTGAAGCGTTTCACAATAAAACAGCGCATAGAAGTTACAGAAATATTTCACGAAAATTCACGATCAATTACAAACACTCGTCGAAAGGTCGAAAAATATCGTAATTTCAAGAAGAGGTGATGTCAAATGGCCACCGAGATCTTGCCATCTGATGCCACTGGATTTCTTTTTTTAGGGCTACCTACGTCAAAGTAAAAGTCTACACCAACGATCCCCAAAACATAGACAATAAAGACAAAATATTCGCTGAGTTATTGGTGAAATAAGTAGCGAAATGTGTGAAATTAGCAGCGAAATGTGTGAAAGTGTCATGAAAAACTTGCACACAGCAAAAATGCCCGTGGCGGCCATTTAGCAGATATTCTTTTCATATAAAATTGTACAAGTCTCTTCAAAATAAAATAAAACTACGAAGAAATTCCAATCCATTCGCGTTTTATTGAGACAAATCATCCTATACCTACTTTTAGGACACCCGTTAAATTTTAACACCCTTTCTACCCCATTAGGGGGAAGTATTTTAACTTTGCCTACGCAGATCATCTTTAATCCTGACCAGTATCCTACATACCAATATTTATATTTCTAATTCTAAAAATGAGAACTTGAAACCCTCCCTTTGTACCCCATTATGGGGTAGTTTTTTAACTTCGCCTACGTATATTATTAATTTTAATTCGGTGATGTGTGTCACCTTTCGATTATATATAGATAGATTATGTTAATCATAAATAAAATAAAATATTATACTTATAAGTGCATACTCCATTTTATTATTAAAACATTTTAATACTACCCTGTTAAAATAACAAAAATGTACAATTTTCTGGTATTTTAACAGACTAATATTATTTGTCTTTTGGTAATATTCATGTGCATTATAACCAAAATAATTAAAATACTTACACAGGTAAAAATACTTTAAAACATTGTTTACGCCCACAAAATGGGCAGTAATGGGCATTAACCCGGCGTTTTGGGTTTTAACCGAGTTAAAACCCGGGCGGGCTGAATGGGTTAAAACACAGTGCCCATCTCTAGTCCTGAGTGACATTATTTTTTTTCTTTGCCACCCGATGTAGGGCAAAACAAACTGACGAGGACGACCCAAAAGTTCTTGTGTAATTTTTTTATTCAAAATAGGTGAACATTTCGCCTTCATCACACGATTGTAAGTGGCTATAATGCTGACGGTGAAAGCGCTATACTCCCGGAATCCTCAAATATCAAAACGAGATAATTTAACAAGGATTATTTCGATTTCTGGTTTATGATTAATCCATACTAATCCATACTAATATTATAAATGTGAAAGTGTGTTTGTTTATTTGTTTGTTGGTTTGTCCTTCTTTCACGTCAAAACGGAGCAACGGATCGACGTGATATTTGGTATGGAGATAGTTTAGGAGCTGGAGAGTAACATAGGCTACTTATTATTCCGGAAAATTGAGTAAAAATTGTAATTTTCTATGAAAAATCGTTTAACTATAGGTACTATGTTCCTTCGATACAAAACTGTCATTTCTTCCATTGCCGTTTCTAAAGAGTATGTAATTACTGACGTCTGCGCGGTCAATATTGAATGCAAATTTTTTCCATAATCTTAGAATAAAAAAATGTACTGTAACTAGCACCAAAAATGCCCCAGTCGTGCATGCGCTCAGAGTTATCTGACACTTACTCTACTTCACAGAGTAATTTTTTTATATGTAGGAAATAGAGACCAAGCTTAGGCCCCTTTATTGGTACTGTGTAACTAGTGCTATCTGTTATCTGGTGTAGGCAACTTTTGGTGTATAATCACACACACAAGATGTTGATGTTGGTGACAGGTGACCGGGTCCACTATTATATGGCAAAACAACGTTTGCCGGGTCAACTAGTATTATATAAGGAAGCGTTTCAATTGCCGCACATTAAGAGAAATTTGAGGAGCCCGTGGCGCAGTGGTTACCGCGCTCGACCTGCGAGCGTTGAGGTTAAGCAACTTTCGCAATGGTCGCTCACGGTGGGTGACTAAAAATTTTTATTAGAATCCCGGGCTCGTCCGTGTTTCGGATGGCACGTTAAGCCGTTGGTCCCGGCTGCATTTGAAGTCGTTATTACCCACAAATCCGCATTGGGCGCGTGGGCCGATTGGGCTGCGCGCTTTTCAACAACGTGCGCTTGAACAGCGGTGCATTGTGACGAGGCTAGTACCGCGCGTTTAGGACGAACGGCGCGCGCTTCGGCAGCGCCCCGGGCGAACAGCGCGCGTTTAATGAACAGCGCTGCTCAAGCGCGACTTTGAAACGGAACTACTAACCCCATATATGTATACCCTTTGGAGTAGCGGCCATGGAAGAAATAACTGTTTTGTATAGCACGTCAGTAATTAACAATATTCCATTAGTATATTATGATACAAGTGAGCTTAGGTTGCTCATTATACACGAGGCTGTGGCTTGCAGCCCGAGCCGCAGGCGAGGGCGTAAATCAGCCGAGTGTCTAGTGAGTAAGTTGCTCACGAGTTTCATACGCACTTTTTCAACACACTTGCGAGGAAAAACAAACATTTATTGAATACATTACATAATTATAATAACTTAATATTAGTTATGGGAAAAAGCGCGCAAGTTTTTTTTGCACGCGCCAAATGTAAGGTGATTAATTACATACAGCCATACAGCCTACTTCAAAATAATAATAATAATAGTGATAAAATGCAAATGTTTTATAAAAAATTATTGTAAATTTTAAATAATTTGATAATAATATACTTAATTATGTTTTTTGTCTTAATTAGGGGCACATTTATTTATTCTAAAAACGTAAATGGATTTTCAGCCGTATAAAACCTCTTTGTTGTTACAAAAAAAGAACTGTACCTATTACCCGGTGAAATTGAAAATGCCTATGTTTACTCGCATATAACTTGCAGTTAGGTACTAACATAACTTTGTAGGGATACTGTATTACCCGGTTAAATGGAAAAGTCTCTGTTTACTCGCATATAATTTGCAGTTAGGTACTTACTTAACTTTGTAGGGATAATTCTATTACGCAACTAGTACTGTAATATTATTATGCACGCGTGTGTTATAGTTCGGTTCGATCGATGTAATAAGGCTCACTTTATGAGCAAGTGTGTTGAAAACAAAATTACCATTTTTATTTATTTTATATTTTTCCTGTAAGTATAAATACAAGCCTATGTCACTCTCCAGCTCCCAAACTATCCCCATACCAAAAATCACATCGATCCATTGCTCTGTTTTGAAGTGTAGGCGGACAAACAAACACACACATTCACATTTAATTTTATAATATAACTAGCTCTCCGCCCGCGGCTTCGCCCGCGTGGACAACACGACGTTATCCCGCGGGAATGTGATATTTTTTCTGGATAAAAATTAGCCTATGTTCCTCTCTAGGCTACAAAGTATCTATGCCCAAATTTCTGCCAAATCCGTTCATTCGTTTTGGCGTGATTGACTAACAAACATTCAAACATCCAAACATCTAAACTTTCACATTTATAATATTAATATTTGTAGGATAATTAAATACTAATAATAGTGGCTTCCCGCAGTTTTACCCGCGTGGTACCTGTACCTGTTCCCGAGGGAATATAGGGATAAAATATAGCCTATTTCTCTGAGGAAACATTTCACTTATATACTGGTGTTTTTTTTATTTAAAGCGGTCCACTAGTTTTTTATTTTATCCATTACATACAAACATACAAAAAACCGAATCTTTCCACTTTTTATTAGTAATGATATATGGATGGATACCTATGGATAACATCCAGATTGCTTATCGCAGATTTATGATGTTTAGGATGGGAAGCGAACCTTCTACTTCTGGCACAGTAGGCTAGATAAATAATGAGTAAAATGTAAAAATAAACTACTTACTTTAAATATTAGTACTTTCAATATCTGTGAAAAAACTCAGAGCAAGAAAAATACATTTTAAAAGAAAACTTATTACTTTCCTGGAACCATCCCAAAGTGGAGTTCTTATGATAGAAACATTTTCAGAATATAATTTCATTTGTGTACTAGAACACTTAGCACTAAAAGCTTATATCACTTGAAATTACTATTTCATTTCTACACAATATTAAGTTCAAGAAGTTACGTTTAAATGCCGTTTTATATTATTATAATTTAGATTCATATATTTTATAATTAATGTTGGAAATATGTATAGGAATAGTTTGAAAATATTAGCAAGAATAATATTCCCTGACAAATGTCTCATATGTATCATTCCTTTATCTGCTGTCTTTTATATTGCAACGTCAACTTAAAATCAATGTTATGTTACTTACCGCCCATACTGCGATCATACGGTGTACATACATTTTTCATCAATTTCATTTTATGCTAATTTTGAAAGAGCAAAATAATACGAGTCAGATTTCACGTTGAAATTCAATGAAGGCAAGTATTTTTACTCATATTTTCTTCTCTTTTTAATTTGCTTAGTACAAACCTCAGATCATATAATATGATCTGAGGTACGAACAAATTCCATTCGAAATCCAATTAATCAATACGAAATATTACCTATTCTAGTTAGTACTCAGTTAATAGTTCTGGCTAGGTATTTACCTGCAGCGGCAGCGGCGGCGTAGGCCTGCATCAATGGCAAATGCAATTAGTTGGAGTGCACCGTTTTTGATGTAGTGGCGAAAGAGACGGCTTCTGTGGAGTGCCTGTTATCCGGTATAAATAATCCGGACCGGTAATCGCAACGCCGGTTTAGTGCAGATGAGATTGGTCCTCGATTGAGTGAGTGCGCTAATTGTTAATGCGTTTTCTATATCAATTGTTTTTGGGAAATATTAAATTTAACCAATAAAATACCGAGTTCATAACAAAAATACTGAAATCCTCACAAAACGTAGTTTAATATGCATTTCAGTATTTTCGTAAGTTAAATTGAAATCGGGTCATAGCACAAATTATATAGACTAGTACAGATAGGAATCAAGCCTTATAGCGGCCGTTTGTTAGTGAATGACGGACCCCGATTAGATTTTGACAACATAGTGCTGCCAGAACTATCGACCCTTGATTCGTTATCGATAGTTGTGCAAATCATCGACGTTTGGTACAACCCTAGTAATATACTATTTTAAATTCTGCTCAAATAAAAAACACATTTGATGAAAGAAGGCATTTATTACTTGACATTATAATTTTATCAAATACAAAGTACATAAGTATAAGTTGAGATTTTTACAAGACAAAGAATGAGAGTAATGAAATTACTTACTAAATTGACTTTATAGATAAACTAAGAAATATAAGTACTTTATCAGCTACAAGAAAAATTAAACTGCTTGCAATTATTAATTATTATGCACAAATGCTAATGCTATTTTTCCTAGTAGTTTTATTTAGTATCTGCCATTTCATTATTCACTGTTAATATCACTTTAGTTTCAATGCAAGACGCAATAACCTAATTCTAATAGTTAAACATTTAATGCAGTAAGTAATCAATATAGCAACTAACAGCAGTAATTTGCAACATAATTTTGATTTGATAACTTATAACCGCAAGAATAGGCAGACACGGGCATCTTCGCAGCACTCCACGAACCTCGTTGAGACTCAAGTTATCTGAAAAGATTAGATTTGGTTAGTATATATTCTACATATTGTTACTATAATCTGCCATAACATTTTGTTAACAAATAAGTAATAGTTGAACTGAATCAATGTTTATAGTTAATAACTGTCCCCCGCTTCGCCCGCGTGGACTACACGACGTTATCCCGCAGGAATGTGACATTTTCCCGGGATAAAAAGTAGCCTATGTTCCTCTCCAGGCTACAAACTATCTGTGTTCAAAATTTCAGCCAAATCCGTTCAGCCGTTTTGGCGTGATTGAGTAACAAACATCCAAACATCCAAACATCCAAACATCCAAACTTTCACATTTATAATATTAGTAGGATAACTGTTATTAAGTAGATAATCTTTGTACATAGACTGATGAGAGGTAGTATATATAATTAAGTAAGATCTAAGATAGTAGGTAGCAGTAACAGTTATAACATACCTAGTCATAAGACAATCACAATAAACCATCATTCGTACCGACAACAATCATATATTATCCCACCGGTACATTTGTTATAATTCTGTTCTGTTTGTCAGAATCAGAAATATGAATTTGATGATAAGGCATTTTAAATGTTTTGACAAAGTTATTGAATTACTTACACTGTTATTTTCTCTTGACTTGGTATTAACAACTTTACTAAATTGAAACTTGTTAAATGTGACAACTGATTATTTAAATTTAATCCCAAGTAATCTACTGTGCTTTCTCATTATCACCATATGATATCACTTCTAAATGTATATTGAAAATGTATATTTTTTTACAAAACTAATCAATAATTAATTACACATACCTACTTACATTCATATAAAAAGAATAAACAAACATTACCTACCTTTCATTCATAACTTCTTCTTCAACATGTCAATGACAAGTACAAAATCATATGTTGTTGGCCCAAAACTGTGCCACTCTCACCGCATTATCTGCAGCCAACATGTCCTCACGCGTGCAGGTGTCCGGGCATGCATGCAGAGCAATCAATGAGGTGGGCCATGGTCTGTGGAGTGTAACCACACCTGCACGCGAGATCCGTGTTACTGGTGAAGCCCCACCTGGACAGGTTGTCTTTACTTCGACCAACTTGGGTACCCATAATGATCTGGGAAGTTCAAGGCCAGGAGGGAGATTTTCTTGGATGAGCACATATGGGTGTGGAAAGGTAGCAGAGTTTTCCCACAGTTTAACTTTGGTTAAAGAGGCCTCCGTGGTGCCAGGCATGACGCACTTGTAAAAACTATTGCGACTCTTTAGCCTTTGATAAACTTCATAACTTTCTGAGAAACCGAATCTTCTTTACTCCGGTTAAGTTGTGAACTGTATTTTCTTTTGTTTTGGTTAGTTTTAAGAAATACAAAGTTGCCTCTTGGAATTACCTAAAACAACAAAACTCAAATTTAGGTTAATGTAATAAATAATTGATACATAAAACTACGTAAATAGATTTACTTACGTGTACCGAAGGCATCTTCGAATAATGAATCCATATTTCTGTAAAGAAATATCTGAGAAAAAGTGGAAAAACATCTAAAGAATACTAGAAAACCGAAATGAGTAAAAAAACACAAACTAAATAAACGTCATCTTGAAATTCTTGAAAAAAGTGACAGCCTTAATTTTAGCCAATGGGGGCACCCCAACAAAATGGCGGTCTTAATTATAGCCAATGAATGGGTATCGGGGCTACCGGCCACTAAGTTTTGACCTATTCTATGGGTGATTCCAACGCCTGGGTCATAGCTATTATTTTTGTCGGTATCAAGAATAAAATTATTCATAATATGCTCGCCTTCCACCCGCGGCTCTGCCCGCGTGGACTACACGAGACGTTTTCCCGCGAAACCCTGGTATTATCCCGGGACAAAAATTAGCCTATGCTACATTCTCCAGCTCTCAAACTATTCCCGTACCAAAATCACGATTCGTTGTTCCGTTTCGACGTGAAAGACGGACAAACAAACAAACAAACACACAATTATAAGTAGTGAAAGTAACAATATAGCGATTCAGAACCATATCATACACCGATCTTTAGTTTTAATGGTTTTTTTCCATGTCAAATGTCCCACAAAACTTCAAATAGACATAGAACTTCATATACGTTGAACAAAAGTGTGAGGCAAAACAAAACTCTACACAAAATTATAAACAATGCCCACCAGTTTTTGTTTTGAATAAGCAGCTCTATTAAAATTTAAGATTTTCTTTAATAAACATTTAAGCTTGTTTTAATTCGTAAGATTTAACACATGCACTTCAACTCCTGGCAAAAGTCAGATAAAACCACACCCGTCAGCATTCATTTATTTATACCATTATAACAATCAGCCTTCATAAAGCTATTTACTTATTTTATTATATTGATTTATTTTATTTTAACATATTTTGGAAAGTTACAGCATTAAATTTTCATAAATTCAAATCTTAACAAAAATACAGCCAATTAAAAGTTTTCACCATGTCACATTCTATTGTAAAAATAACTAACCAACCAACCAACAACCGTCCGAATGAGCGCTAGCAACAGCGTGAGAGTTGAAATCTGTCGATGTCCGCTGGCTGGTGCTTCACGATATCATTAGTTGCGCTCTGTTACGTCATGCCCGCATCATATGCACTGTTTACTATCAAGATTATATGAGTATTTGTATAAAGGGGTTGAAAAGAAAATTAAATGATATTTATTTCGTTCAAACTAATCCAAAAAGTCGAGTAAATAAGTAACAAGTTCCGAATAAAAATTCACATATTTAAACTCCTGGCTTTTATTTTGTAGCTCTATTAAATCAAAATTTTCTCAACTTTACATGAAATCATATTTTGATACGTAAAAGTCAGACAAAACCAAATGGAATTCATTAAAACCTACCAAACAATCAGCCCTCATAAAGTCTTTGTAACAATAACTACCAACAAACGTCCGAGTGAGCGCTAGCGACAGCGTGTGAGTTGAAATCTGTCGATGTCCGCTGGCATGGTGATTTACGATTTCATTAGTTGCGCTCTGTGACGTCACGCCCCACCATATGTACTGTTTACTGTCGCGATTATATGCGTATTTGTACAAAGGGATACGTTTCTTTATTTCTACAACAACATAAAACAGAATGAGCTAGCATATCTCAAGCAGTACCATATCATATATTGTACGTAAGTGAACGTAAATGAAAAACAATAATTGTTTTACAAAAGTAGCAATTATTGCTGCTTTTGTAAGAGGTATGAAAGTATTGTGATAAATTAGTAATTATTAGCAAAAACGCAAATAGTACCCCTGGCATGAAAAACTATAGTTATGGCACAGCCATCTCTATCGTCTTCTACAAGCCATGCGCATAAAGTTGGCAACGTAGTTTTAAGTGAACCGATTTGACACCGTTTGCATTGTTTGACAGGTAAACAGCGAGTAAACCTCGAGTACTGAATCCTATGGAGATGGCATATCTTCTATACATCTATACAAATAAATAAAATTGGAGTGTTTGTTTGTAACATTAAATAACCGCTTTTTACTACGTGCATATGATTAAATATACGGTACATATACCAAAATGACATGTTTTTCAATTTTTGTCTGTCTGTCTGTTTGTTCCGGCTAATCTCTGAAACGGCTGGACCGATTTTGACGGACCGATTAATACGACAATTAGAAGTAGTTTAAAATTGAATTCCAAGATTTTCTTACATTGTGACTTACTTACACCTCACTTTTTCGTAGGTATGCCACCTCCATAGGATTTAGTACTCAGAGGAGTAAACCGGTTCACAGCAATGTTGCCGTTCCGTATCATAGCATGGCTTGTAGAAGACGATAGAGACGGCTGTGGTTATGGTAAACGAATAGTAAACGATGTACCAGAGTGAACGAGGCTGTACCACAGTTTATATCATGTTTATATACATATAAGCCATAAACTTATTTATACTAATATAAGCTTAGCATATAAAAAAATTTTTGACGATTCATAAGCATTAACTTTATTTAATCTATATGAATAAAAAATTATAACTTTGACTTTGACTTTATATTTATACTGTGGCTGTAACGTCCTTCAACAGCTGTCAGAGTGCTGGCTGTCAAACATGTTTTGAATTCAGTTCCCTAAACTACCGAAAGAGGCACTGCTCTGGTTTTCATATAAAATAATACGATCACGTTAACGGATACCATAACGACAGTTTTTTCGTGCTAGGGCTACAGAATCACATTTAAAGGTACAAAAAGTTTACGTCTACGGACGGCTTCGTAGCACTCGTAGTACTACTACGGATTCCGTAGTAGTACTACGAGTGCTACGGAGTCCGTAGTAGTAGTTCTACATAATAGAAAGTAGCAGTTGAATAATAAAACTAAATTTGACCAGTGAGTGTTGCCAGTTACGACATATGGAAGCGAGTCGTGGTCCTTGGGCGGCCGCCCGCGTAGTTACTTTGTGCCTTTACTATGGGTCTCATGAAGGCTCAAAGTCACCCAGCGAGCAATGGAGAGGTCACACAGCGATCGATATTTCTCTGCGCGGTCGAATCAGAAATGATGAGATCCGCAGGAGAACTGAAACAACCGACATAGCTCGAAGGATTGCATCGTTGAAGTGGCAGTTGGCGGGACAAATAGCGCGGAGAACCGACGGCCGTTGGGGCGGTCTCGAATGGCGATCGCGTACCGGATGACGTTCCGTGGGCAGGCCTTCTACAAGGTGGACCGACAATCTAGTCAAGGTCGCGGGAAGCCGCTGGATGCGGGCAGCGTAGGACCGATCGTCGTGGAGTTCCTGGGGGAGGCCTATGCCCAGCAGTGGGCGTCGTTCAGCTGTCATGACGATGATGATGAATAAAACAAAATATATTTCTCAGTGACACGAACCCACATAACAGTTTCAAGCTTATTCTGTTAATTTCTAAAATAGTCAGTAAGCGTTTATAAACATTCTAGTTATTAAAACTGGAAGAAAATGTCCGGATAAGCGTTTAACCGGTTGAAATGTTTAGCTCCTGCAACTATTATTATACTTAACAACCACATCTACTTTGCTCAGGCCAAGAATAAAAGGATAAACTTTGCTCGTTAAGTTATTTTCCAAAAGGAGTCCGTTCGGACTATTTTGCACTTTGCAAACAGCTTAGTGTACGATCGAATAGTTTTGAAATAAAACTAAAAAGGAACTTTGTGAAACTTTACGATACTTATGAGAAGTAAGTTTTAACAAAAACAGTATACCTACTTTGTATTATGAGAAACTTTTGCAGTTGTCGTTTTTTCCACGTTGGAACATAAATTTTTAACGAGTTACATAATAATTTTTGTTAGGTTTTCTTTTCATTAAATGTTAAGTCAAAAATTTTCACAAGAATAACACAGGCAGCAAGATCTTTTTTTGTACGAAAACTAGATACGATACGTAACTCTTACCTGGAAATTACTGAGTTAACTGTTATCCAACAAGCTATAAAAACAAAGAGCCGCCGAGACAAGGGGCGGGACAGAATTTCTATTGTATATTAATGTTTGCGACGCCATTTTCCCGCTAGTTTTGGCAAAGATGCAATTTCATTTGAATATTGTGCAAGTTGCCGTTATAGCCGTGGAACAGTTTAAATAGAGAGTGCTCATAAAGGGGGATCGCTTCACGAAACACTGTTAATTGATATTGAAAGTGGCGGTAATTCTGCGTTACGTATAAGATGGTATGAGGTGTCGTGCGACAATTAAAAGGATATTTTGGAGCGGCTCAGGCGCGGATGTCTGCCATTCCGCGCGTAAGTGCGCCCGCTCTCGTCACGGCGTCTGCACGATTTATACCAGCCATATTACACGCCATTCGACACGTCGCCGCACCTGGACGTGGAGAGAAGAAATATGGATACGCATCATGAGGGGTAGTACTAGTTTTTTTATACCGTTAATTGATGTTAAAATTTAAAAGTAATACCGCGTTTCTTATAGACGGTATGAGGTGTCGCGCGACAATTAAAAGCCTATTTTGAAGCGGCTGAGCCCTGACGCGCGGAATCCTGTCATTCCGCGCGTAAGTGCTCGTGCTCGCGCTCGCTTGTCACGGCGGCGTCTGCACGATTTATACCAGCCATATTACACGCCATTCAACACGTCGCCACACCTGACATGTAAAGCGAGATAAAATGGATGCGCATGGCAGTAAGAGGGTGGAGCTGGGCTGGCTAGAGTAGTTCAGTCCACACGCAAAATAGGCGCAATAAGTAGTAAGTACCGACAGGAAATACTATACTAGATTTTTAACTAACTATGCGCAATAAACCTGTCTGCGCCTCTCTTTGCCAGCGCTATCGATAAGCCTGACTACTTTTATCAGCCAACCAGTTTCACAGTTTGCTGTTTGATAACAACAAAAACAAGAAAAATACTCCAAACTGAATATTTCCATGAAATAAAAACACAAAACACCAGTGAAATTAACCAACCTGTAAAGGATTAGTAACGCTTATTTTATTATCAATTTTATTATGTTTAAGTGTGAGTATTTTTTGTCACGGCCCCTAAAAAGATGCCGAAACTTCGGGAGAACATAAAAAATAATAAAAATAAAATTGCTTTATTGATTCCATATTCATATCATTATTTGCAATCATAAATTCATTTCATTAAATTATAAATACATTACAAAAAAAGAACTAAGTATAGAGACAAACTATTAAAATTTAGAGAACATAAAGCACTCCGATAATTTATTTGTTTTGTTATAGAAAATACTGTGGTGAAATAACTTATCTTTGGTCCACTTGCAGCAAATTTGTTAAATCTCGGTTTTACTAAAACTAGATTTAGTCCATAAAGAAATGTCAACTTTTTAAATCTAGATCTAGTTTTAGTTAAATCGAGATTTAGCAATTTTGCTGCAAGTGAACGTTAGAAAAGTAACGTTTAGTATATTAAAAGCATAAAAGCGCATTAGGTATAATTTGCCACATCCAACTTTCTCATAATACTTTCATAAGTCCCGCGAAAGCTCCAGGATGATTGTGCCCCTGTCTAATTGTTTCTTGCAACGCGGCTATATTAAGCAGTCAGGCCCCGGCTTTATGACTCCTTGAATGAGTCGTTAACTTGTCGAATCAATTCCTCGTGAGCCAGGAATTAACCGATGAACCTAGGGTGAGTAATCACTAGATAATTTACCCAGCTGGCTCTGGCTCTTTCACTATTAAGTGCAGGTGTAATTAAAATGCTTTGCGTTCCTAAAAACATTTGATAATTATTGACAATGTCCAAACACCCTGAATGACTCGTTATCTTGTCGAATTAATTTCTCGTGAGCCAAGGACTAACAAGTGAACATAGGGTGAATGAACAAGGGTCTTCAAATATCAATTAATATATTCCACCAATATTACATAATATTTATGAAAATATAACTTAATGAATTTTTTACTTAAGTTATACAATATAGCAATGAAATTTAATTAAAATAAAGTGCTTCTGTTCATAAAAAGTTGATATGCAACTGTGGCTTAGCATATAATTTAGACTGCTTAAATACTTTAATGACTTTTGCTGGCACTACCAATTTGATGGCGTAGTTTCAGAGCTTTGTTTTAGTATTACATACCTTACTCTATATATAATTTCGGAAAATCATTAGAGGCAAAATTTTTATAGATTACTAGTTTTCCGCCCGCGGTTTCGCCCGCATGAACTAAATGACGTTGTCCCGCGGGAATGTTGTTTGTCCGGGATAAAAAGTAGCCTATGTTCCTCTCCAGGTTACAAAGTATCTGTGTCCCAAATTTCAGCCAAATCCGTTCTGCCGTTTTGGCGTGATTGAGTAACAAACATCCAAACATCTAAACTTTCACATTTATAATATTAGTAGGATAAAAGAACGTTTGGAGGGGCTCAAATTTCACCTAAAGTTCTACTTGCTAGGCTGGTAACCCTTTCTTCTTTTTAACCGACTTCAAAAAGAAGGAGGTTATCAGTTTGACCTGTATGTATGTGATATTGATGGAATTGGATAATATTTGAGTAGGTACTAGCCTTCAGACCGCGGCTTCGCCCGCGTGTACTACACGACGTTATCCCGCGGAAGGTGATATTTTTCAGGAATAAAAAGTAGCCTATGTCCTTTCTCAGGCTCTAGACTATCTCTGTACCAAAATTCATTCAAATCGGTTCAGTAGTTTAGGTGTGATTGTGTAACACACAGACAGACAGAGACGCATTTATAATATAAAGTAAGGATAGCGTTCCATTTAGACTTCCAAGCACGTTAATTTAAGATAATAATGCTTATAGTAAATTATTTTTACTTATTTGCATTCGCAATGCAATTTTCAGCTCAGAGTAGAGCATTGGTCCGGACAGTGAAAGCTCGTGCGTTCGCGAACTAGTTGTGAGGCGGGTAGATATTTTTCTAATACTTCATTTTCAATAATAATATAGTAGATTTAATAAAAAAAAAACAACTTAAGACTGTTAATTGATTGGGTTAGCTAGAGTCGTAAGTCAATACGTCGCTAAGTCCGCAAGTATAACTAAACTATATTACTTATAAGTGTACCCATTTACTGTGTACCCATCTTTTGTGAAATTATTTCAAAACTAGAAAAAGATTTGAGAACAGTTGCTTTTGTTTCAATTATTAACATTTATCTTATCTGTTTAATAGGCATCATGCTTCAAAATTCTTAACAACTATCTCATCGCAGTATGACTTATTTTTTAATGAAGAATATTTAACTTCTAAGTAAATATAGTTTAAATTCACTGTAAACTAACATATTAGTGCATTTATCACGCGCCCACTAGTACGTACGCTGCAAACGTGAATAACGAGCGCAGCGTGTAAGCGCGAAATAATTCGTGTCAAATGAACGCCTGGATAATAGTACACTTTTGGCATAACTACTCTTAACACTGCGAAAATGTTTTGGTTATTAGTAAATTGTATGAGTTGCCTTCAGTCAATATTTATTGTTTACTAGTGGACCCGATAAACTTCGTATCACCTTTGTCGTTTTTAATATTTTCCGTTAAGTACTTATTATTTATGTTTGTGTACTAAATATAGATAAATGTAGTTTGTGTATAAAATGTACTAAATATTTCAAGATCAAAATTGGCCAAATCGGTCGTTTCTGAGTTACAGCAATTCATTTTTAGGGTTCGTTAACCGAATGGCAAAATACAGAACCCTTATGGATACATCAAATCTGTCTATCTGTCTGTCTGTCCATCCGTCCGTATGTCACAGCCACTTTATTCCAAAACTATTTAGAGTATACACTTGTAACTTGGTAGGTAGATGTGTTCTGTGAACCGCTTAACGATTTTAATACAAAAAAAATAAAATATTAAGGGTTTCCCCAGACATGGAACTGAAACTGAGTTTTTTTAGAACTATATTTTTATGCTGTTTTTGAGAAAAATACTACAAAATACTAATAAAAAGGTGGCAACACTTATAATAACTATACAACTAAAGTAAGTTAAATCTTTGGAAACCAGTAAAGTCAGACGTAGGTATCAATTTAATATGGCATCATTATTAAAAACAGTTTACATTATTTATGTAAGAGTTAACCGTAAACAATGTAACTTTAAGTAAAAGTGCACTTAAAAGTTAATTCAAGCAATATAAATTTTCTACTTTTAGCTCTTATTTCGGTTGAGCTAGTTGAAATTAATAAAAACAAGGCGGCGGGTTCATAAAGAAAAATGTCACTGCAGTGCAAAGTCATGCTTTCCCGTTTTAGCGACAAACGCGGGGTGCTGCAACTTTGCGAAGTCTAAAACAATCTATTAAAACAATTATTGAACATTAAGATATATTTTTATCATAATTTAGGAACATCATTTAAATTTAGTACTTAAACATCACGCAGAGAACATACATTACACCTAGTGAACCATGTTTTTTGTTTGATAGTAAGTAATAGTTCATTTTTTGACATTCAGTGTTTCGCGAGCAGCACGCGTGCTACGTATTCGCCAAATTTTTTCGTACCCTTATATTATTATGGAATCTAATGCTATTTCGCAATATTTAAAAATGTTTTTATTCTTCAACACAGCCAATAATCTTCATCTCTTTACTTTAGGTACATACATAATCTTTTTAATTAAACTGTGGGAATCTAAAAAGCTCACTAATAAAAAAAATCTTTCGCTTACTCTGACTTTTGTAAATACGCATCCAGTTCGGGGTCGGATGCCCAGTATTTTGCTAATATATGAATACATTTAAATAAGTTCGAAGAAACAGTTTTCCTTTAAATTAAAATCTCTTGCAGGCAAATTAAACTAGGAACTTTTAAAGCGTACTTTAAGCGCAGTGACTTTAATGATATTAAACTGCTGATTTACACTCCAGCCGGCTTTGAGTTACGAGTTATGAGGGCTAGTTGCTTCATTTTATCATGAAAAGGCACATGTAACACAATTTGCTGGATTCTGTTGAAACTATATGAAACAATGTTCGTTGGAAGCAAAACTGTGATGAAAATATTCTGTATTTCATTAATTAAACTCTTATTAATTGTTATAGTTAATTAACTTTTAATACAACTGAAATATAATTCAATGTGTGACTACGACACTTTACGATTTTTTACTTACCTATCTGGTATTTTATTCCTTTCTATTATTTCACATTAAATTCCATCCTACCTAATACTCGGAATCGTTAAAAGTAAATCACTTTAGCTACAATATCATTTTAAATTATCCACGCCGTGAAAGTAAGAACACATTTTTAAATTCTCAGAAGTTCTCTCCATACCTTCGATCAACAATATCACACAGTTACAAGGGCAGCTTAACCATAAAATTTAAATCAAAATGTGTTAAGCCGACTCTGCATTATGGCAGCAAACTGCAGTTTTTAAGCTGAAAGTGGCACCTACCGACAATGGCACCTACCGACAATGACACCAGTTTACCGCTAGAACAGGGTTTTTTTATACACAACGGGGTAGCACTTAGCCTTCATGACACCTGATGTGAAGTGGTGATAAGGCTGAAAGTGGGAGCGCACTACTCCCGGAATCCTCAATCACTGAGGAACTTGCTATCTTATCTCTGACTGCCGAAACACAATTACGCTGAATACATCATTGTTATGGCGGAGGAGTTTGAGGAGCCCGTGGCGCAGTGGATAGCGCGCTTGGCCTGCGATCGTTGAGGTTAAGCAACGTTCGCAATGGTCGGTCACGGGATCGGTGACCAAAAACTTTTCATCTCGAGCTCCTCCGTGCTTCGGAAGGCACGTTAAGCCGTTGGTCCCGGCTGCACTTGCAGTCGTTAATACCCACCAATCCGCACTGAGCCCGCGTGGTGGGTCATGGCTCATTCTCCTTATTCATCCATAAGGAAGGCCAGTGCCCCAGCAGTGGGGACATTAAATGGCTGATGATGATGATGATGATGATGGCGTCAGACTTAGATAAGATGGTGGTAGCTAGCCAGACTAAGAACAAGTTCTACCAACAACCAAACCGAATAAAACATGTACCCCCTCTGGGAATCGAAACGGGTAGGTACCTCTGGATCTGTAACCGGTGGTGGTGTAAACCACTAGACCACAGAGGCTGTTTCTTAAAGTGGGGTCCATAGACCCCTCAGGGGAATCGACCACGTGACTGTGTCTACCAACTAAAGTATTTTTTAACCCTACTATCGTACTAATCCTACTATAATATGTAGTTTAAAAAACTATAAAAACACACTTTTATAGGAACAGAGTAAAAAGTACAAAATAACCGTCTATTCAGTAACTGAAATTACTCTGGGAATCGAAACGGGTAGGTACCTCTGGATCTGTAACCGGTGGTGGTGTAAACCACTAGACCACAGAGGCTGTTTCTTAAAGTGGGGTCCATAGACCCCTCAGGGGAATCGACCACGTGACTGTGTCTACCAACTAAAGTATTTTTTAACCCTACTATCGTACTAATCCTACTATAATATGTAGTTTAAAAAACTATAAAAACACACTTTTATAGGAACAGAGTAAAAAGTACAAAATAACCGTCTATTCAGTAACTGAAATTAAAAAGCGTGGTGCGCGTTGTCAATTAAGTAAGTACTTGAATGCATGCTTTGCAAAGGGCGCACCACGCTTTTTAATTTCAGTTACTGAATAGACGGTTATTTTGTACTTTTTACTCTGTTCCTATAAAAGTGTGTTTTTATAGTTTTTTAAACTACATATTTATTTTTTTACTTTTTAGTTTAACAAATGGCAAACTATGGATGGGGATGGTAATCGATTTCACAGTCCACTCATGTGTCTGCCCACCCCGTAAATATTATAACTCAAAGGCGTGATTGTATGTATTTATTTTCACAAATTCAAGTGAAGTCTATTAGTTCCAGATGCGCGAGCCGAATCCTTACTTCCTCCCTGCTCCATCATGAGACCCTCACCACCAAGTGTAGCGAATAGGTCTCATCAGAACGAAACAAATGAGCCCAAACTCGAGGGGTTTCCTAGTGGTAATTAAAGAGTGCCACTGACTTCATCCCTGCTCCATCATCAGACCCTCACCACCAAGTGTAGCGAATAGGTCTCATCAGAACCAAACAAATGAGCCCAAACTCGAGGGGTTTCCTAGTGGTCTTAAGGAGTGCCACTGACATCCTCCTTGCTCCATCATCAGACCCTCACCACCAAGTGTAGCGAATAGGTCTCATCAGAACCAATCAAATGAGCCCAAACTCGAGGGGTTTCCTAGTGGTCTTAAGGAGTGCCACTGACATCCTCCTTGCTCCATCATCAGACCCACACCACCAAGTGTAGCGAATAGGTCACATCAAAACGAAACAAATGAGCCAGAACTCGGAGGGTTTCCTATTGGCCGTTAAGGAGTGCCACTGGCTTCCTCCCAGCTTCCTCATGAGAACCTCGCCACCAAGTGTAGCGAATAGGTCTCGTCTGAACGAAACAAATGAGCCCAAACTCGAGGGGTTTTCTTGAGGTCATTGAAGAGTTTCACTGGGTCCTCCCAGCTCCATCATCAGACCCTCACCACCAAGTGTAACAAATAGGTCTTATAAAAACGAACAAATGAGCCCAAACTCGAGGGGTTTCCCATTGGTCATTAAGGAGTGTCACTGGCTTCCTTCCTGCTCCATCATCAGACCCTCACCACCAAGTGCAGCGAATAGGTCTCATCAGAACGAAACAAATGAGCCAGAACTCGAGGTGTTTCCTATTGGTCATTAAGGAGTGCCACTGGCTTCCTCCCTGCTCCATCATCAGACCCTCACTACCAAGTGCAGCTAATAAGTCTCGTCAGAACGAAACAACGGAGCCCAAACTCGAGGGGTTTCCTAGTGGTCATTAAGAACTGCCACTGGCTTCCTCCCTGCTCCATCATCAGACCCTCACCATTAAGTGTAGCGAATAGGTCTCAGCAGAACAAAACAAATGAGCCTAAACTGGAAGGGCTTCCTAGCAGCCATTGAAGAGTTCTATTGCCCACCTCTTGACTCCATCATCAGATCAGCTCGAAGGTAGCAAATTATTGTATTGTCATCGGATTCATATAGACTTGCAAAGTTTCAAATCAATACAACAATTAGAAGTAGGTTAAAATTGAATTCCAAGATTTTCTTACATTGTGACTTAGTTACAAGTGAAGCTAATAAAAGTGTGGTAAAATAATATTATGATGTTTGGATGTTGAGATGTTTGGATGTTTGTTACTCAATCACGCCAAAACGGCGGAGCGGATTTGGCTGAAATTTGAGATACAGGTATTTTGTAGCCTGGAGAGAAACATAGGCTACTTTTTATCCCGGAAAAATATCAAATTCCCGCGGGATAGCGTTGTGTAGTCCACGCGAGCAAAGCCGCGGGCGGAAAGCTAGGATATATATATATTATTATATACTTATATATATCCTACTAATATTATAAATGTGAAAGTCAGAATACTTTAAATTGTGCAAACCGCGTAACGACGACTCAGCATTTTCACAACCAAACTGCAGTTTTAGAGCTGAAAATTTTCATAAACTTAGTGCGTGGTAGGTGGTACTGGTTTACTATTACAGTATCTTCTTAGGTCCGGTTGCTCGAAGCTTGGTTAGGGTTAAATTATGGTTAAAGTAAAATTAACCGGCGGTCAAATTTAAAAAGCGTTGTTGAAGCAGCGGTTACTTTAACGAGCAGTCAAATTACAGATTTAACGGCGGTCAAAATAACCGACAGGGTGGGGGTGGTTTAAATTTTGCCATTAGTAATTAAGGGAAGGTTAATAAAATAGTACAGACAACACTTTTAACCCTAAAATAACCAATGTATTTTTCTTTTACCGATGTCAAAATTGACATTAGTTAAATTTTTACTTTTGTCAATTTTGACAAAAGTTAAATGTACGAGCAACCGGACCTTAGAGTATATTATAGTAATGATCACCCTCACTGTCAAAATAAGAACACCTAAACATTCTCAGAAGCTAGATTCAGACTGATAAAGGCAACTACCAAAACTAAAACATTAATGCCCGAATTCTCGAACGCAAATCAAATTTGGGAGCGTCTCAAACATCATGCCATCTCTTTCATACGTTTGACATTTAAAGCGACAGGGCCATGCTTGAGACGCTCCCAAAGTTAAGTAGCGTTCGAGTATTCGGGCATAAATCGCGTTGCGACGACTCAGCTCTTTCGCCACCAAACTGCAGTTTTTGAGCTAAAATTTTTCATAAATGCGCGGTAGGTGGCACCGGTTTACCGCTAGTTAAAAATAACAATTACACTATTTTATTAGGGTATATCATTAGACCCACACTGTCAAAATAAGAACACCTAAACATTTTCAGAAGCTAGATTCAGACTGATAAAGGCAACTAACTAAACTAAAACATTAAACCGTGTAACGACGACTCAGCATTTTTGCCACCAAACTGCAGTTTTGGAGCTGAAATTTTTCATAAACTTAGTGCGCGGTAGGTGGCACTGGCACCGGTTTAACGCTAGTTTATAAGAACGGGCCGGGCGCGTGCCCTATCTGTCATCTCGGGGGCGTCAGTGTAAACACGCCGTTACCTCAGCTTATTTTATTAGGGGCCGCGCTGCGCACTCGAACCGACGCGTTGCGCTAATAAAATCGTATTGGCCTTCCATTGGGTGGGCACATGAGAATTTTTGGGAACTATATACTATCGATCCTGTAAATGTTAGAGAGAATTCAATCAAGTTGAAGATTGTAAAGAACTACTTACTTGTCGTCTATACACCGTAATTTTTTTATCACCCCGGATAATTTTAGGGATTATTCTACTCATGAAAATACATACAAATGTGCAAAAATATTTAATCAAAATGTATGGAACAGCTGTTGTTTTTATCGCGATTTCAGTTTTGGTCCCATACTAAAGTTGTTTGAATTCATGAGTAGAATAATCACTAAAATTATCCGGGGTGATAAAAAAAAATACCGTATTGTGTGAGAATCGAAATATGTAGATTGCATCATCGTTTGAAATGCGTTAGAATTTTCAGGTACCATTTTAGTCATTTTATACAATTAACGAACAGTATCATAAATGTTAAAAGTTTAATAAAAAACTAAGCTTTTATCATTCCAACCTTTTGCCAAAGCAAACAACGTAGTTAACAATTTAAAATCTTTAAATCACGGACGTGGCAAATGAAATTATTAAATCTCTGATCGTATTTTAACTGTTTAAATATCTTCTCAAACGCAGAAAACCGAGAAACATACATAAATGACAACAATTTTGTTTCATTGATTTCACAGCAGTTTGAATTCAATTTTAATAGCTGCATCTGAGTTGTTGCGGTAAATGACACGAATCGCTAGCACGGGGCGGTGCGCGGCATTCACGTCTCGTCTCCAGTGCGGGTCACATAATTTTTTGACGCATCACCCCCCTGTGTATATACTTTTCTTTGTTCTCGGCTCCTAACGAAAATAGGGTTGTTTATTTTGTCTGCTTTTGTTACAGGTTTTAGAACGGCCAGCGGCTGTGCGAAGGACACATTTGCCAAATTGGCCCCCTAATTGCTGAAGTATGTACCGTACATTCATATAAGGTGCTGAATTTCCCAATAATCGGTGATTGAATTAGGCATGTAACGTAATATGCTATCAACAATAAGGTCTGTTAGTGATTCGGATCCCTAGTTGATTCCTGTTGGACGTCAATTATGACTATGATGAACGTCTGATTATAGATTTTATAGATTAATTACTTTTGCATTCACAATGCAATTTTTATTATTGAAAAATATTATTTGGGTTCGAGTTCCATCGGAGCTAGTTGTTAGATGGGTCGATATTTTCTAATTCATAATTTTCAATATTCTCTGATTATACTATACAATAGATTTCTTTGATCTGAATAATTAATACGTATATAAATATAAATTATAGAAGAAAGATTTTGTTTGTAATGGATAAACTCAAAAGCTACTGGACTGATTTTTAAAATTCTTTCACCTAAAAACTCCCACGGGAACGGGTACCACGCGGTTTGATCCGCGGGAAGCTATAAGTCAGTAAATAAACATTCCATTCCTATTCGCGGCTATCGCCACATAGTCAATTCGAGTGATTATAGCTGACTAATACCTATCATAAAATCACCCATAGTAGTGGCGTAAATAAAACAAAAACGTATTAATTAACTTGGATTAACTAAGCAACACTTCATAATAGTTACTATTATGAAGTGTTGCTTAGTTAATCCAAGTAGAGCGAGTTACTTTTCCATAATTATAACGTGTTCCAACCCTGCAGCTGGCGATTGCGATCACGAGTGGTTCCGCGAAATGAGGACGAGCGGCGCGGGACCGGCGCTGATAAAAACTTTCACTTTTTCCGACAACTCTCCACGGTGACATTCCCCACCGCAATAACGCCGGCTGCGGTCGCCCTTATTACCTTATTGTTTACGTAATTGCGATACACAAGTTTCACCATAAATGTTATGTTCACTTCTATCAAGGATTTTTCGGAAGGAACGCCGGCAAATTTATTACGCTTACAAGTATTTATAATAAACAAGATCGGTACGGTGAGGGACAGATAAGAAAATCCCTAGCTAAGATACCTACTGGCAGAGCAGTTTATTTGGGGCTAAAGGAATTCCCCAAAAGATTCCTTACACCCTTGGTGCAATTTGTTCCTCCCTCACGGTGATAAGTCGAGTTGTGAGTGCGGTTAGCTGGAGCGGTGGCAGTTTTATTTACGATCTGGAGCAATATCTGAAGACGGCAGTGGGGGTATACTAATATCGTGGTGTGGCAGCGGCCGATAGTCGCCTGATAGAATAATATGACGGGCGCGCGACCGGCCGCCGGCACGTAGGCAATAAGCCGCCGGCAGTGCGCCAGCCAGGCCGTCCCGCCCGGAAAAATAAGATTGCGCCCGGATGGTACTGACATTGCATAGATCAGCACAGAAGGTTATGTTGCGTTAATTGCAGCGAAATTCGGGTATGTATCATAATAAGCAGATCGCTAAAATTGACATGAGCGCAATTCCAACTGTTACTCTGAATAACACCATCATACCTCTTTGCACCAGCGTCAAGAACTTAGGCCTGCACATTGATTCGACGCTCAGTTGGATACCACAAGTCTCCGAGGTGAGTCGAGTAGTCCATTATTCGTTACGTTTTCTGAATAGGTTTAGGAACTTTCTCCCTGTAAAAACCAAGATCACTCTCGTCAACTCTCTTATCCTTCCACTCCTTGATTACGCTGACGTGTGTTATCCAGATCTGAATGAAGATCTTTTAAACAAGCTGGACCGGCTTCTCAATAACGCTATTCGTTTCATCTTCTCTCTTCGCAAATTCGATCACATTTCCTCATACCGGTTACAGCTTAAGTGGCTCCCCATCCGTCAGCGCCGACAACTAAGGTTGCTCTGTACGCTCTACTCCATTCTCACCAATCCAAATTCCCCTGAATACCTAAAATCTAATTTCCAGTTTCTTTGCGATTCTCATGATCGCCCTCTTCGCTCCACAAACTCTCTCTCTCTCAGTACACCTCTCTTTCATTCTGGCTATATGTCTGAGTCTTTCACTCTGCATGCACTGCGTCTTTGGAACCTCCTTCCTGATGCTATCAGGAGGTCTTCCAGTAAATTCTCTTTTAAAAAGAATGCTCGCCTTTTTCTACTGGATGGCTTGAACTCGTAGTTCTTACATCATAAGCTCATCATCATCATCGATGTATTTATTTCACTTTTGATTTAATCCCTTTAGTATGTAGTATATTATTTTATGTATTTTTATATATTTATTTACTGCATGTATTTGAATTATATTTTTATTATAAAATAATAAATATAAGTATATATCTATCTATATTATATTTATTGATATTTGTATACTTTAGTGTGTATATATAGCATCCCGCACCAGTGGGTCATAGCGGTGGGGCCACGGGTAATACCCGGTATTATTAGGTTTCGTACCGCATTCGTTGTTCTCTGTTTCCCAAAGGTTGACTGGCAGAGAATACTTTTAGTATTAAGTCCGCCTTGTATATTTTACTGTGTGTATTTTGTACAAAAGTTAAATAAATAAAAAAAAAAATAACTACGGTCATTAAGACTATGGTCGAAATAACTACCACCCAACAAAATGTAACAGACGTTTCAGGTTAGGTTAGGTTAGAACAGTGACCAAAACGCCGCGCGAGCCGAGCGAGCGAAGCGAGCGTGCCGCGGCAGCGGCCGGCGAAGCGCCAGAACTGATTTTATACACCCCCCCTTACCCCCTACTTCAGTTTAATAGGAAATGGGAATATGTCTAAAGTCGCTTCTGGCGCTTCGCCGGCCGCTGCCGCGGCACGCTCGCTTCGGTCGCTCGGCTCGCGCGGTATGTTCATATAGACCTAACATGCTCGTCGCTTCGCTCCTCGCACCTATCAGCAGTACAGTCACGAGCAATAATATGTATACAACATAGGACTCTGACATATTACAATATTGAATAACTTCTGTGACACTGATCGTTTTCTTTTGGAACGCTACAGTGTGACAAAGTTCTATGTTGTATATTGTATACATAACATTATTGCTCGTGTCTGTTCTGTACATGAGTCACTATTTTTAAACTTAATAAACCGTGTAGGTGAGTTGACCGTAGGTGAAATGACCGTAGGTGAAATGACCAGTAGTTCAATCAACCGTAGGTGAAATAACCGTAGGTGAGTTGTTCGTAGGTGAGATGACCAGTAGTGATTTCGTACATTAGTTATTTTAAAAATAGGTGTAACGACCAATAGTTTTTTTGAACAGTAGGTCTTTTGACCGTAGTTATTTCGACCATAGTCGAAACGACCGTAGTTATTATGATACTTACCCCGAAATTCAACGGTTCGGTAAAAAATATAAGTTATAAAATTATATGGTGATTTCAAGGTCTTTATAGAACCTTACTTCATCTTCTCAACAAGTATGTTTAAACCCTAGACGCAACTTGTCAAATGACGTCGGCCTAAAATTGTGCCACTCTTACAGCGTTATCTGCAGCCAACATGAGGTCCTCTCGCGTACAGGTGTCCGGGCATGCAGAGCAATCAATAAGGTGGGCCATGGTCAATGGAGTGAAACCCCACCTGCACGCGAGATCTGTGTTACTGGTGAAGCCCCACCTGGGGGCCTAGACAAGTGGCTTTCTATTATCGATATCGTCAGTAGAATAGAAAGAAAATGTATGGGATTGACATTAGCGGTCACGTGACATTTTAATCGCTAATGTCAATCCTATACATTTTCTTTCTATTCTACTGGCGATATCGATAATAGAAAGACACTTGTCTACTTGGGCTGGACCGGTTAAGGCACGGCGATTGATACACTATCCTCCGTAGCCTCCGTCCGTGTGTGGAAGGAACACTCCGGGGGTAAGCCGCCGCCCGCCACGCCACCCACCCGGAAAAATAAGATTGCTCCCGGATGGTACTGACACTGCATAAATGAGCACAGAAGGTTAAGTTGCGATACCTAATTGTAGCGAAATTCAATGGTTCGTTAAAACAAATAAGTGCTAAAATTATATGGTGAATAGGTTTCAAGGTCTTTACGAAACCTTACTTCATCTTCTCAGCAAGTATGTTTGACACCCTTGCGCCTTGGTGCAAATTGTCCCACCCTCACGATGATAAGTCGAGTTGTGAGTGCAGCTAGCTGCCGCGGTGGTAGTTTTTTTACGATCTGGAGCAATATCCGAAGACCGCAGTGGGAGTATACTAATAGCTAATAGCATGGTGTGGCCGCGGCCGATAGTCGCCTGATAGAATAATATGAGGTGCGCGTGACCGGCCGCCGCCGGCACGTTGGCAATATGCGTAAGCAACGTACAAACCACCGAATATAAATATTTTCTTCGATTATATAAACTCTTTTTTGATTCCTTGATTGGCTGTTAAGTATAAACAATGCTTTTTATATTAATAAACTTATTTCAGTACCTATTATTTCCTAAATAAGAACAACTATTTGCGGGTATGTATCATAATAACTACGGTCATTACGACTATGGTCGAAATAACTACGATCGATTCACATATTTTCATAATGACTATTGACCGACTCAAATACTGTTCATTTCACCTACGGTTGATTGAACTACAGTTGATTCAACTAACGGACGATTGTCCTAATGTTCATTTCATCTACTGGTTGTTTCGACTATGAACGACTCGCCTACAACAAGCTTATTAATTGGAAAGTTTATTAAATGGATTTGGGCGCGTTGGATTGTTTTTTTTTGTTAGGGTGTCGCAAAGGGGGTGCAGGACGTAGTAGGAGTAGTTATTATGAACAGTAGTTCTTTTGACCGTAGTTATTTCGACCATCATAGTCGAAACGACCGTAGTTATTATGATACATACCCCTATTTGCTTAGCCAAAGGAACTTCCTGAATACAAATTGTTCTGTATACGTAGTGCCATGCAGGGCTGTCATCTAGAATTGTGTGAACTAATAAACACAAGCCTTAAACTCTCGCTCACTATAAACATTACTTTACTTTATATGTTATTTTTTGTGTGGTTGGGTCATTTTCTGAACAGTCCGTTTTTTTTTTTTCGCGTAATACAAGTGCCTGTTTCTTTAATTTCTCTTAAATAATTGTTTTTTTTTATCCACAACGGGGTAGCGCTTAGCCTTCATCACACCTGATGTTAAGTGGCGATAAGGCTAAAGGTGGAAGCGCACTACTCCCGGAATCCTCAATCACTGAGGAACTGGCTATCTTATCTCTAACTGCCGGAACACAACAATGCTGAAAACATAATTGTTATAGCGTCAGACTTTGATAAGATGGTGGTAGCTAGCCAGGCGGACTAAGAACAAGTCCTACCACCAACTAAACCGAATACAATATGTACCCCAACTGGGAATCGAACCCGGGACCTCTTAGTCTGAAATCGGTGGTGTGAACCACTAGACCACAGAGGCGGTTGTGTGTGTTCATTTAATCTTTAATATTTCACTCATTCATTATTTACATAAGTATTTTAAATTCCTATATATTTATATGCACATTTTAATTGTTTATATTTTTATTACTTTTGTTTCAAAAACCGTAATTGACAACCCTGGGGTTAAGTGTAACCTCCATATGCGTAGCAATGAGGTAGCAATAAAACCACTAATTTCATGGCCAAGAAAAGGCGTTAAATGTAAAGGATTTTCTTACAACACAGTATAAGAAAATAACTCCTTATAGGTGCTTAATCTTAAAGTATAATTAGAGTAAAAATTTGTTGTGGAAATCGTAGGTACTTATGGACATGACTATTTTCACAGGAAGATAGTGACAGGGGAAAATAATTGAGTAGTATAATTCAGATCTTTTTATTGTTATCTCCAACTGGAAACATTGAACCAAATTGTTTGCCACAAAGTATAAAATCTGTATGATACATATTTGTTTGCTGCCATAAAAATAGCAGAAAGCTTTGTCACAAAATACAACAACACGTCATGAAATCCGCATAGTATGCAAACAAACACCCCAAGCATTTTATGTCCCAGCGCGTGGGCCGTCGCCGTCGCGTCGGTTAACGTGTAAAACATTCAAGAAGGAACCGTCCCATCGCGCCGCGGCTTGTTTCATTTTACGATCTTATCGAAATAATCCGATCTCGCCTGTTATTTACTACCTCACCTCAATTCTTCCTCTCACGCCGATGGAAAACCCCGCACGTAATTATAGACCTTATCCCTCCAACATTCGACACTAAATGGTGTACTCTAATCCTTTCCCGTGACTCCTTACATTACCGAGTGGGTTTAGGAAAGCAGAAGCGGATAACAATTCGAAAAAAAAACGCCAACGCACTTAATATCTTTGCCGTATAATAGGGTTTTGTGTTTGCTTTGTGTGGGTGTTACGTCATTCTGTATCGGGTGTTTGTTCTCACCGTACTCTGGAGATCGGAGGAAAAATCTAGGTGTTATATCACATGAGAGTGTGGTTGTGAAGTCAGCGTGCTATCACAATAAACACTTTGCGGTCGCGACTCTCTCGTAAATTATTCATAAGCTAGGTTTGTGATAAGTCTCGGAATAGATAGTCGCGCTATGAACCGAGACTACATTTGTTAAATGTGAAGTGCCATAAATTTAACTTGCGACTCAGATGAAACTTATCTTTTAGATAGTAAAGCTGGGGCATTTTTTAATGAGGGTAATACGTGTAGACAAGAATAGCATCTAACATTTTTGCAGAGAAACACGTTAAACATTTACATTATCAATCTGCAATGTTTTTATTTCTGTCAATAGGTTTGTGAAATAAAAGACCAAAATACCATCATCTTTCTTTCATACCTACTTCAAAAATTCTTGTGTTATACAACGAACTCCAAGGGTTCCAGCCCGGCTTTGCCAAGTGAGAGAAAAGTTGTTAGAAACTAGAGTTTAATGCCCACATTAAGGAAAAACTATCAGAACTAGGATCATGGAAGGTCAGTGCTGAATACTTACCTGATGATTCTGTAAATAAGGGAAACCGTAACAGACCAGCCGAACTATTAAAGTTGGCATGTTTTCTTCAAAAAAGTGTACGCTAATATATTTTGTAGGTAACAGCAGGATCTACAATTTTGTCTTAACAATTTTTATCCTAAAATTAACTGTTTAGAAAAAAAACACATTTTTGCAAGCTTTGTTCTTGCATATAAATTTTAGCCCTATGGGATCGATGGGGACTTCTCAGAATAATTGGCCTAAAATACGATTAGGGATTGATCTTCATTCACCCATCTGTTTAATGAATGAAATGTGTTTTATATCAATTTAAGTACGCTAAATAATATTTCGCAAGTGGGTTGGCTAAAATTTACCTGTTAAGAGATATTTTTTAAATTTTTTTTCGTATTGTTTTTTCTACGAAAATTGAACCTACCTGGTTTTTTAAATCATTTTTATACCAATCGATAGTGTGAGGCCTACATAATTAATTGTTTAACAAACAAATCGGTGCAAATTACTACAATTTTCAATTTTCTTATATCCAATGGTGCCTATAAGAATAATTCATTAAACAAATGGGTGCAATTCGATATCGATTTTATTAGATTGCAATCGTCGATTAAACAAAGCCTTGACAGGAAAATTTCAGCCAACCCACTGCTGGCAACATATTATTTAGCCTACTAAATTTGCTGTAAAATACTTCTGATCCATTAAACAGATGAGCGAAGGTCGATCCCTGTTCATATCTCAGGCTATAACGTTCATGCAAATTTTCGGCTTCTTTGGAATTTATGCAAGGGTGAATTTATATTTTGACTGGACTAATAATAAAAACCTTATGAATGTTGCGTTGTAAATACAACACTCGACTCAAATCTAAAGTAAATGTAAAATGTAACTCTTTAGAGTGCAGAAGCTAATAAGAGCACACGGGGGCGAAGTAAAAATTTCCACCATTGTGATTCCAGCGGCGTTGCGCCGGTAATGAGCTAAGTTTCCGTAACGCCCCGTAACTTACATACCAATGCCCGAACCTCTCGATTGGTAATCATGACGTAAACAGGGAACTTTTCGCGTTGCAAGTTATTATAGAGAATTCAATTTTCTTGTGTTATCTTTACTTGATAAATTATAATGCAATTAGTGCTTTTTCTGATATTACTAGCTGCGCACCGGGGCATCGCTCTCGTGTAATTGCGGGTTAAAAAAAATGTCTACGACCTTTACTCAGACCTAAGTATATTTGATAGGTCTGAGAAGTTGCGTAAGTACGCAAAATATTTCATAAAAATTGGTTAAGCCATTTCAGGAGTTTATAACAAAAACGAGATTTGCAAATATAAATTACATAACCGTAAGTAAATAATGATTTTAATAGAAATTTTCGTCTTGTAATGTAACTTACTTAAATTGTAAGGTGTTTTTTAAGTTTCAATTCTAGAGCTGCTTATATTCCTTACAAATACAGGTATTGAAAAATGGAAAATGAAGTATTTAGAAAAAATCGACCCGTCTCACAACTAGCTCCATTCATTCATTCATTTTCCATTTTTCAGTAATAAAAATTGCATTGTGAATGCAAAAAACTAAAAATTAAAATAAATACAGGTATTATTTCTGTGCACTTGGCTCTCGGATTAAGCATGGCTGGTTCGTCTGCACCGCGTCATTGTTTAGAGATCTCGAGACTCGGCGGAGTCAATAAGCGGAACATTTCTTATTACTCACCCACTTCTTTCCGTGAGCACTTGGCATTATTTTATAGTGCTGATTTTACCAGTAGGCCTAGGATGCGTATCGTCGACTATTTATCGTCTCGGATGATAAAATTTACTCGATCGCGATTTTTTTACGAATTTCCTTAGATGCACACTACGAAAGATAAATTAGTCGAATACGAGATTAGGAAGTGTTGTAACTTTTCACCTGTTTTAGTTACACAACATTTTCTTTATACAAAAAGTAAGTTTCTGTACAAACTACTAATGTTTCTTTGTTGCGGGAGTGCTAATGATCAAAAACAGTGTGTTAATTAAAGACGATAAAATTGTCGGCTTCAAAAACAACGACGATATAAATTCGATAAACACTCTCGACTTTAGCTGTCAAAATGGTCATGCATGCTCACGCAAGTCGTTATACTTTTATTTGTTTTTATTTACTCACCATTTATCGACTTTTTGTTAAAAGTACGAGTCGCATCTTAAGTAGGTACGGTCGATAAACGCATTTTATCATACGTCAATGTCAAATTCGGTCGATATACGATAAGATTTCGATCGCATCCTAGCCCTGCTGGTTTTTATAGCTCACATTAGAAAACGGGTGGCTTTGTCGGTTCAAATCCAGTCCGTATTTTTTACTTTTTTTCAAAGTCAAATTCCATTTTTTTGTGAAATTGTCTAGGGAGCCGTTATCACTTCTGCCGGCACTCCCGGAGTGCAACCCGTTGTTTTTTTTAAGTTTCAGTTCTAAAGTTGCTTAATATATTCCATGCAAATAGAGGTATTATTTCTGTACTCTTTTTTTATTGTCTTCAAATTGCTTAGTTTTTTTTTGTTTTAGTTCTAAAGTTGCTTAATACTCGAATATTCCTTACAAATAGAGGTATTATTTATTTACACTTGGTTCTCGGATTAAGCATGGCTGGTTCGGCTGCACCGCGTCATTGTTTAGAGATCTCGAGACTCGGCGGAGTCAATATGCGGAACATTTCCTATTACACGCCCACTTCTTCCCGTGAGCACTTGGCATTTATAGAGATGATGTTACCAGGTTTAGGGCGTAAGTATTTTTTTTATAGTCAAGATTTAAAATTATTTTTATGCAATCACAATGCAATTCTGTAAATAAATTCCTGTCTGAAATCTACACGCAGGGCTGGTGATTTATTCTTTCACATTTTTTCCAATAATTACAGAATTGCATTGTGAGGCATAAAAATAATTTTAAATCTTAATTCTTCTCTTTTTGTAGTTTTTAAATTGTTTAGTTTTTTTAAGTTTCAGTTCTAAAGCTGCATATTCCTTACAAATAGAAGTATTATTTCTTTACACTTACTGGTTCAGCTGCACCGCGTCAGTGTTTAGAGATATCGAGACTCGCCGGAGTCAATATGCGGAACATTTCCTGTTACCCGCCCACTACTTCCCGTGAGCATTTGGCGTTTATAAAGATGATGTTACCAGGTTAAGGTGAAACTTCTGAGAGTTAAGGTGAGGTTCTGCATGTAATCGCATTGTTAAGTCTTAGAAAATTCGTAGTTTCGTACGAATCATTGTACATGAATTTAAACATGTAGTTTTAAAAGTAAAAGGTAAAGTTGTGTAAGCATACACTATTAGAGAGGAGAACTTCTCTTAGAAAACATTTAACAAGTATATCCATCTAAAAATTGTATTTAAAAGCACAAAAATAAATCCTTATTTATAAAGTTGATCACAGATTACCCAGATTAGAACTAATGCTGCCACATAATTCACTAAAATGAGTGAGTTCCACATTTATGAAAAAGGAAATATTAGCTTTACTTTTTAGTCATTCAAATGCAATATAGATTCAAGATTCAAGATTCAAATTTGTTTATTCAATTTAGATTGTTATTTACAATACTTGTGAACGTCATAGAAGCTACGCCATCGGTTCGCAAACCCTACAGCGGGAGGCCTTGGAGAAGAACCGGCAAGAAACTCCAAGGGTTGTTTTTTTCTCCCTGTCTTATTTCATACAGAGTCGTCAAATTGAAAAATGACCTTAACATGGTATGACTAAGGTCAGTTTCCATCACAATTACACAATGGGTTATGATAAATACAGTTAAGTATAGGCGAACTAATGATCATAGCGGTGAACAATTTTCAGTTACTTAGGAACTCTACTTAAAGCTTTAATATTAGTTTAAAACAAAAGACAATTCTACTATATACTGCAAGTTGCGCCATACATGTTTCAAATGTAATTCTTAATAAAATGAATAAAAACAAAAGAAAACACATTTTAAGGCAAGCAGATAAGAGCAGACCCATTCCCACTGGCAGCACCCGTTCACGAGCATGACGCATGAACCAGCCATCGCTTCGCTCAACCATATTTTAGGGAACGTAACGACCCGCCTCACACGCCACCACCGTAGAAATGTTTTAGTGAGCATGACATACTCAAACTGCCTACCTTAAATGACCGAATTAAAAGCTTAACTAATATAAACGGTAATAATATAAAATATAGGACACGACTCACAATATCATACTACGAACATTTGTTACGAGTGTTACGACCAAGGTGTTTTGTCGTTCAAATAATCATTTACAGTGTAATAGCCTTTTTTGAGGAGGCCACTCTTTATATGATTCTTAAACTCTAGATATGGTAAATCCAAGATATCACTTGGGATTTTGTTATATATGTGTATACCTTGACCAACGAAAGATCCGTGCACCTTTTCTAAACGGTACCGAGGCATTACGAGCTTGTTTCTATTTCTAGTATTACGATTGTGTAAATCACCATGTTTGGTATACAAGTTAATATTGCGACGTACAAAAAGAATGCAATTTAATATAAATTGAGATGCAGCTGTCAGTATACCTATTTCCTTGAACTTGTCTCTAAGCGAAGTTTTGGAGCCTAGTTTATAGATGGCTCTGATTGCTCGTTTTTGCAAGATGAATATAGCATTAATGCCAGCCGCTAATCCCCACAAAAGAATGCCATATGACATGATGCTATGGAAATAACTAAAGTATACAGTTCTAGCAGTATCAACATCTGTTAGCTGTCGTACTTTTCTAATAGCGTAGGAAGCAGAACTAAGCTTACCAGCTAATGTTGCGATATGCGCATGCCATTGAAGTTTCGAGTCTAAAGTTACACCCAGAAAGATCGTTGATTGTACTAAATCCAGTTTTTCGTTGTTGATTACAATTTCTACAGGTACCGTCTGTACATTTGGCAGAGAAAAAAGTACGCACTTTGTTTTCTTTGCATTAAGCTGCAAATTGTTAGAATTAAACCAACCGAGTACTTGTGACAGTGCTTTGTTTACATCGTCAAAATTGGTTTTGTTTCTGTCTATGTTAAATATTAAAGAAGTATCATCTGCAAACAACACAATATCACAGAAGTTTTTGGCAAAGAAAGGCAAATCATTAATATAAACCAAAAATAGAAAAGGGCCTAAAATAGAGCCTTGAGGTACGCCTAGTTTAATCTGAGAACCGTTTGATTTCACTCCATTAATGTCAACTGTCTGAGTTCTGGAACTGAGATACGACAGTATTAGTTTCTGGGCATTATTTTTTACACCGTAATGATTTAGCTTCAACAGCAGCGTCCGGTGATCAACACAATCAAAAGCCTTGGATAAGTCGCAAAATATTCCAAGAGTATTTTGCGACTTTTCCCAGGCATCAAACACATGCTTTAAAAGTGCAACCCCAGCATCCGTGGTTGACTGACCCTTCATAAATCCGAATTGTTTGCTATGCATGAGATTGTTTAATGAGAAATGAGACAATAATTGCTCTAGTATTATTTTTTCAAATATTTTGCTTAAGGCGGGTAATATTGATATTGGTCTATAATTACTTGGGTCTTCTTTGTTTCCTGATTTAAATAAAGGTATCACTTTGCTAAATTTCATTAAATCAGGAAAAATTCCTTGAGCGATACACTGATTAAATATAATAGCAAGATAAGGGGCAATAGCATGAATAATGTTTTTAAGTACAGTAACAGATATGCCCCATAAATCAGTGGTAGTTTTCATTTTAAGTAAATTAAATGTTTTGATTATATCGCTCGAATTAATTTCTTTAAAATTAAATAATGAACTACACTCAGACACATGTTTTTCAAGAACCGAGACAGCAGAAGCTGGTGAAGAATTCAAATTAGAGGTGGTTACTAATGGTATATTTACAAAAAAGTTATCAAAAATATTAGCAATTTCTGTTTCAGAGTTTATTCTTGCGTTATTAATGTTAAGCGCTAGACTGTTGTCATGTTGTTTACCTTTTCCGGTTTCACGCTTAATAATATCCCAAGTTGTTTTGATTTTATTATTTGACTTTTTAATTTTATCCTTTAAAAATATAGACTTTGCTTTAGAACATGCTTTTTTGAAAATCTTAGAATATTGTTTTACATGTTCTACGAAACGAGGGCTGTGATTAGTTTCTCTTAATTTATATAGTTCATACAGCCTGTTTCTACTTTTATAAATACCTGTCGTAGCCCATTCGCAAAACTTTAACTTCTGGGTGCATTTAATCGTTTTAGACTTAAAGATATTATTGAACTCATTCGTTACTAATTCAAAAAGGGTTCCATAAAGCGCATTAGGATCATCATGCACATATGGCATCGTAGAAACTTTATCAGCTACATTATTTTCAAAATTACGTAGTCGCGTTTTTGTAACGGGCCTGCATTGTACACTTTTAGGCGCATCAACAATATCTAATTCATAGGATACCTTTAATCCGTAATGGTCGGATGTAATATTTTTAACGACTAGTTTGTTAGTCGGATCAGACTCCGAAAAAACATTATCTATGCAAGTGGCTGAATGAGATGTTACCCTTGTGGGCTCCAAGAACTGATTAATTAAATTAAAAGAATTGAACAAAGTTAATATTCGTGTAGTCAATGCACAGCTTTCGAGAATATCAACATTAAAATCGCCACATACTGCTATTGGTTTATTTTTTAACTTTAACTTATTCAACACATCCTCCATCACCGATTCAAATGTTTCAAAATTACCTTTAGGTGGTCGGTATACACATACAATGACTAAGCTTTTTAATTCTACACATGACAGCTCGACATGACGTTCTATAGAAAGGTTTACAATATCCTTTCTTTCTCTGTAGCTTATATTATTTTTTACGAAAATTAGAGAGCCGCCACGCGTTGTTGTCTTCCTAGATAATAAATTTGCTAACTGAAAATTATTCACACTACATGACAAATCACAATGATTCAGCCAGTGCTCAGTTATACAAATGACATGAATGTCATTACATTCTGCAAATAATTCTAACTCTAAAACTTTGCCAGACAGGCCCTGAATGTTTTGACATAATACGTTAAGGCAAGAGGGCTTGGCTGTTGTCTTATGTTTTAGTTTAAAGCCGATTTAGAGACGTAATAATATAACTTGAAAAATCAAAACAAAAGCATTCAGTACCCCTAGTGTAAGTTTTTATGTCAAGCAAACGCAAACTATTTCGATTGCGTATTTATGTCAATTTGTATGAAAACTATAAAAGCACGCTACTCGCCGCTAGAGGCGCTAATACAGTTTTCATACAAATTTATATAAATACGGAATCGAAATAGTTTGCGTTTTTTGACATTAAAACTTACACTATGGGCACAGCTCTATACGATTCTCGCCATATTTTTATTCCAACACAATTTGTAATGGAAGCGACACGCGGAGACAAGAGAGCAAGCCGGGGCAAGCCGGGTCGGGGCGGGCGGCGAAATTACTTGCAAATTCCATTTCCGAACTCGGCGGCCAGAGCGTCAAAAGAAACCGGGCGTCTCGGCCGCTACCCGCTATTAGTTGCAATGTGGCTTATAGCTTAGGATTTGTTTAGTTAGCTTAAGAAAATATGTGAAAACAAACAAATATTTACTTTATAAGTTATAACTTTTGCTTTATTCATTTACGAATTCGGCGGCCGGCGCCAAAAGAAACCGGGCGTCTCGGCCGCTTCCCGCTATTAGCCGTAATGTGGTATTTGTTTTGCCGAAAAATATATTCGGGAGCTAATATGAAAATTTACATGAGGTTGAAAGATGGTGTTGTTTTCAAAAAACATTTCAAATCTGTCTAAGTAAAAATGGTTAATATGAGTTTTAATAAATATTATACTTCATGCTTCGTCCTCAAGATTAGCTTGATTTAACACTTGTAGTACGCCCTAGTAATCGCCAATTTCACACTATATTGAGAATATACCTACTTATAAATTAAAAAAGTAATAAAAGAAAATTATTATTTTTTAAATTTCAAAAGTGGGTAGTCAACACCGATCTGGCTCAAGCGCCCATCATAGCTGTCATTCGCTTTCTAGTGCGTCGCCGATTCACATCTAGTTTTTAACCGACTTCTAAATCAAAATATATAGTTTAAAAAACTAAACAAACACACTTTTAATAGTAACAGACTTAAAAGTACAAAATAACCGTCTATTCAGTAAGTGAAATTAAAAAGCGTGGTGCGCGTTGTCAACATTAAGTTCTTGAAATTCATGCTTTGCAAAGGGCGCACCACGCTTTTTAATTTCACTTACTGAATAGACGGTTATTTTGTACTTTTAAGTCTGTTACTATTAAAAGTGTGTTTGTTTAGTTTTTTAAACTATATATTTATTTCTTTCTTTTTAGTTTAACAAATAGCCACTAACTTCCTTAATAAGATGTAATAAACTACATAATTAGGTACATTTAATAAAGTACAAGACTAATTTATTCCTCCCTGTTCCAACATAACATAAGACCCTCACCACCAAGTGTAGCGAATAGGTCTCATCTGAATGAAACAAATGAGCTCTAACTCGAGGGGTTTCCTAGTGGTCATTAAGGAGTGCTACTGGCTTCCTCCCTGCTCCATCATCAGACCCTCACCACCAAGTGTAGCGAATAGGTCTCATCTGAATGAAACAAATGAGCCCAAACTCGAGGGGTTTCCTAGTGGTCACTAAAAAGTGTCACTGGCTTCCTCCCTGCTCCATCATCAGACCCTCACCACCAAGTGTAGCGAATGGGTCTCCTCAGAACGAAACGAATGAGCCTAAACTCGATGGGTTTCCTAGTGGTCATTAAGAAGTGCCACTGGCTTCCTCCCTGCTCCATCATCAGACCCTCACCACCAAGTGTAACGAATAGGTTTCATTAGAAAGAAACAAATGAGCCAGAACTCGAAGGGTTTCCTATTGGCCATTAAGGAGTGCCACTGGCTTTCTCCCTGCTCCATCATCAGACCCTCATCACCAAGTGTAACGAATAGGTCTCATTAGAACGAATCAAATGAGTCAGACTCAAAGGGTTTCCTATTGGCCATTAAAGAGTGCCACTGGCTTTCTCCCTGCTCCATCATCAGACCCTCACCACCAAGTGTAGCGAATAGGTCTCATCAGAACGAAACAAATGAGTCAAAACTCGAGGGGTTTACTTATGGTCATTAAGGAGTTTCACTGGCTTCCTCCCAGCTCCATCATCAGACCCTCACCACCAAGTGTAGCGAATAGGTCTAATCAGAACGAAACAAATGAGCCAGAACTCGAGGTGTTTCCTATTGGTGATACAGGAGTGCCACTGGCTTTCTCCCTGCTCCATCATCAGACCCTCACCACCAAGTGTACCGAATAGGTCTCATCAGAACAAAACACATGAGTCTAAACTCGAGGGGTTTCCTAGCAGCCATTGAAGAGTTATATTGCCCACCTCTTGACTCCATCATCAGATCAGCTCGATAGTAGCAAATTATTGTATTGTCATCAGATTCATATAGACTTGCAAAGTTTCAGATCAATACGACAATTAAAAGTAGGTTAAAATTGAATTCCAAGATTTTCTTACATTGTGACTTAGTTACAAGTGAAGCTAATAAAAGTGTGGTAAAAAGGAGGAGGTTCTCTATTCGTCTGTATGTATGTTTTTTTTTTTTTTTTTTTTTTATGTATGTCCACCGATTACTCGAAGACGGCTGAACCGATTGAAATGGTTCAAACGTTATTACATCAGGTTGGTTTCCAAGTTGGTCCCATTTTTTGAAATTTCGAAATCGGTTCAGTAGTTTTCAGGAAATCTTGAAAATACTGTCGTTTTCGTTACCACTTTATGTGAATTTAATACGTATCTTTAGGCATAACTCCTTTGTTTATAAACCGATTTAGATGATTCTTGTTTTGTTGGAAAGGGGATACCTCAAGGTATTTTAACCGACTTCGAAAAAGGAGGTTTTGAGTTTGATCACATACCTATTTACCAGAAAACACGTAAATTGCCTGCACGATGCACTAAAAAGAGCGAAATAAAAATTATTTTTATAAAAAAATTAAACCGCCTTCTAATTAAATTGTGTTAAAAAAGTTGTTAGTTGTTGTTAAAAGTGATTATTTAGGATGCCCAAACGCAAAAAAGATAACTGTGAACACATTAAACGAAAAATTATAAGATTGGAGAGAAAGTTGGAAAAAAGAAGCACCACCACCGGTGAGATTTATCTTGTTCTGAGTTATCGGAACAATTCTATCGCTCGTCGTCCTTATCTTAAGGTACGTTATGTATTTTAATACATTTATAAGTCACTGGCCTTGACATATTATCCTGTCTTCGCCTTTCGAGATTTAATCTTTGACCATGTAGTAGCCCTGCTACGCGCTAACCCTATCGCACAAGTTTTATAGTAAGAGAAAGAAAACAACTGTCCCTTTCTCTCACTACCTCCAGCCGCCGGCCGGCATCGACCTCATTCTTGTCCGTGCGCGCGCGGCGTTCGCACAAGTGCCGAGTTATTTAATAATTATTATACGTATTTTTAATATTTTATATTAAAGTTATTTTAACATGCCTAAACGGTCGCGAGACGAAACCGAAGAAGATAGGTGGTTAAGGAAAATGAAGAAATATGAGCAAAAACTCGCTAAAAGAGGCAGTGCAAATCAAGGTTGGGCACTATACTCGGAAGACGATGAAAATGATGTACAACTAGAAGGTGCATACTTATTTCATAATTTATTTATTTTTAAAATTCCCGTTGCATTCATCGGGGTATTTTGTTTTTTAATCCGTTGTATTCTTCGGATATTTTACTTATCTCGTTGCATTCAGCGAGTAACATAATTAATTTCATTACAATATGTTATGTTACTTTTATTCTCATATTTCCGTTGCATTCATCGGAAAATATTTTACATAAAAGTTATCTGTAACTACCCTAAATTAAAATCTGCGTATTCGCAGATACACAGTTACAAATTATCATGACAATATTAATGAATTTGGTAAAATGGAAGTAGGTATTAAAAAGGGCATTTGTACCCTGCATTTTGTATATTTCGTTCTGTTTCCAGAACATCACAAATCAGACATGAGCCCATATGTCGAATTATCGGCACTCCCGCAGGCCCTTGAAGACGATATTCCGAATATTTCAAACCCGGTCGCCGACGACACCGCCGCCACTGCTGCCGCCGCCGCCGCCGCCGGCGCCGACTCCGCCGCCGACTCAGCCGCGGACTCCGCTGGCACACAATGCTCAAAAGCGATCGATGATGATTCGACCGCTGATATTTTTGATCCAGATTTATTACGAGAGCTTGGGGAGGTGCAGCAAGAACCTGTTGAGTTCGGTGAAGACTTGCAAAGTGATGTAGCGGCTAGGTTCCAGTCAATTTTGTTAAACGGTCTTAAAAAAGAGAACAAAGACGAGCTACTTAAAAAGTACTTATTCCCTAAAAATGTACCTATGGCAAAGGGACCCACTCTAAACCTGGAGGTAGGGGCTATGTTAGTGGAGACTTGTAGACTGAGAGATCAAAGACTGCTGACTAAACAAGATCAGCTCGGAAAAACACTTTCAGCCCTAGGGAAAGCGTTATCAAATCTATTGAAAAAAAGTCCGGATATACCAAAAGTTATCCGCACCTTAAACGATGCAGGGAAGTTATTAGCCGATTCTCACTACACTGAAACAGACACCCGTCGCTCCGTGATCCTCCCTTTAATAGATAAATCTTTATCAGACTCCTTCAAAAACAGGAAAAGGGATAATTTATTATTTGGTGAGAAACTGGGCGAATTGGTAAAAGATTCGAGAAGTATTAAGAAAACTAGTCAGTTAATACAAGCACCAACTTCATTAAGAAACCATTTAAACTTGAAAGGCTCATCGTCCCGAATGCGACAACAACGCAGCGGCCAAACTTACCATCATCGAGCCGGTGGGCCGAAACAAACGACGACATCATACCAATATGCGAACCGCCGCCGGGCGCCTGCGTTCGCGCCGCCGGCGCAGTTGCCAGCTCGCCGCCCGCCCGGCCCGCCGCTGCCGTCGGCGCCGTCGAGGCGCCAGCCGGCCGCGTCACAGCGGGCACCGAACAATCGAGCCACTTAGACACACGGCTACAGGTACATGCTGGTCAATTAAAACATTTTCTTAATGAATGGCGAACTATCACTAGCGATAGTTTTATATTAGACACTGTATCGGGTTACAAGATTCCTTTTATTGAGGAACCATATCAAAATTCTATGCACTATCCAAAACGATCCTTTTCAAAAGACGAATCGTTAGCTATATCCTCTGAATTAGACCATTTGTTGCAAATAAATGCTATTAGAAAATGTAAACCGACTACAGGTCAATTTGTTTCTGATATCTTCGTTATTCCAAAGACTAACGGAAAAATGCGCTTTATTTTAAATTTGAAAAAATTTAATAATTTTGTAGATGTATCTCATTTTAAGATGGAAGATATCAGAACAGCTACAAACCTTATGACTAAAGACTGTTACATGATTAATATCGACATTAAGGAAGCATATTTTTTATTGCCAATTCATGAGTCACAAACTAAATATTTACGCTTTTATTTTAAGGAACATTTGTACGAATTTTTAGTTCTTCCGTTTGGCCTTTGTTCCGCGCCGTATATTTTTACAAAAATACTGCAACCTGTCATAGCTCACTTAAGATCTTGTGGTCTTCTATCGGTCAGATACTTGGACGACATTTCGTGTTTATCAACTTCCGCTAAAGAGTGCCTAGAGAACGCAAACAGAACAATTCAGTGTTTGACGCGATTAGGTTTCGTTGTAAATTTTGAAAAAACGAATCTTCTACCTCAAAGAAGCTGTAAGTTTTTAGGTTTTATTTTAAATTCAATTACAATGACTTTACAATTACCAGATTTAAAAAGACAAAAAATTCTCCTACAAATTAAAGATTTACTAAAAAGTAACAGAATTCGAATCAGAGAATTCGCTCGTTTTTTAGGCTCTCTTACTGCGGCATGCCCAGCCATAGCATATGGGTGGTTACATACAAAGTCCCTGGAGCGAGCTAAGTATTTAGCCCTTCTTAAAAATAATGATAATTACGAGGCTTACATGTCAATTACAGATAGTTTATATGAAGACCTTCTTTGGTGGCAATATTTTAGAATTTTTAGAAACAATATTTTAGATGCAGTAAACCCAATCAAAAAACATAGATATGATATCGAAATTTTTACAGATGCCTCGACAACAGGTTGGGGCGCAGCTTGCGGCAATGAACGAACCGGTGGTCATTGGACTGCAGTTGAAAGCTCCAATCATATAAATTATCTGGAATTACTCGCCGTATATTTTGGACTCATCTCATTCGGTAGAGATAAAACTAACTGCGATATCCTTCTTCGTGTCGACAACACAACTGCCATTTCTTATGTAAACCGTATGGGAGAAATGCAATACCCACATTTAAATAAAGTCACCAAGATGATATGGGATTGGTGTGAAAGTAGAAATATATTTATTTTTGCGTCTTACATACGTTCCTCGCTAAATTTTGAAGCTGACAGTGAATCTAGAAAGATGAACATTGACACAGAATGGCAGTTGGGTTGCAAACAATTTGCTAAAATAAAAAATATGCTTGGTGCACCGTCCATAGACCTTTTTGCATCTCGAGTAAATGCAAAATGTTCAGCGTATATATCATGGAAAAGAGACCCTTTTGCTTATGATATCGACGCTTTTACAGTAGATTGGTCTCAATTCTTTTTTTATGCTTTCCCACCTTTTGCCTTGATTTTAAAAACACTGCATAAAATCGTTTCTGATCAAGCCACGGGGATCGTGGTTGTCCCGTTATGGACATCCCAGCCATGGTATCCATTCTTCATGTCCCTTCGTATATCGGATATTGTAACATTTCCTCCTTCTGAATATCTCCTTATATCTCCTTTCAGGACGAAACACCCTCTGCGCCATCACCTTTCCCTGGCAGCGTGTGTGTTATCAGGGAAGGCTTTCGTAGACAAAACGTGCCAGAAACCGCCTTAGAAGTTATGTTATCATCGCTATCGCATAACACAACCTCTCAATATGCATCTAGTCTTAAAAAATGGTGGGAATTTTGTATTCACAATAAAACGGATTTCTTTAATGTAGATATAACATCACTTTTAAGTTTTTTGTCTATGTGTTTTGAAAATGGATCGTCTTATGGTACACTCAATAATCATAGATCGGCCATTTCTTTAATTTCATCCAATGACCTTAGCAGTGATTCTAGGTTAAAACGTTTTTTTAAAGGTATTTTTAAGTTAAAACCGACATTTCCCCGTTACAATGTCACGTGGAACCCTAGTTGTGTTTTAGATTATTTAGAACAGTTGAACAATGATTCAATTGATTTTCAAACGTTGAGTAAAAAACTGGTTATGCTTTTGGCACTAGCAACTGGACAAAGGACACAAACTTTATCCTTTATTAAATTGTCAAATATAAAAACATACGATGATCGTATAGTTATAACTATCACAAATTTAATAAAAACTTCGGCAGTTGGCAAAGCTCAGCCAGTGTTAACCCTGCCATTCTTTCGTCAACGTCCCGGTATTTGTCCAGCGTTAGGAATATTAAAATATATTGCGGTTTCATCTTCAATACGTTCAGAATCAGAAGATTTTCTAATTCTCACTTTTAAAAAACCACACCGACCGGCTTCATCCCAGACGATAGGACGCTGGATAAAGCAGGTCATGTGTGATAGTGGTATTGACACGTCTATTTTCAGGGCTCATAGCACGAGGCACGCTTCGACATCGGCAGCTTCTCGAGCGGGCCTCAGTATCGACGCGATTAGGAAAACCGCTGGTTGGTCTGCACAATCAGCGGTCTTTGCTAACTTTTATAACCGACCTCTGATTGATTTAGAAACAAATTTTATTGAATCATTGTCTCAAACATAAATATTTTTGAGAAATACGAGTATGTTGTTGATTTGTCTTTTTTTGTTAAGTTTGCTGGCTTTAGAAATGATTACTTTGATAGTCGTTTATTTTGTTGTCATAAAGATAATTAATAATAAAAGTTTTGTTTCTTGATTTACAAAACAGTTGTTTTTTTTTGCAACATTGAATTTTACTCTCTGAACATCTACATGGTCAAAGATTTAATCTCGAAAGGCGAAGACAGGATAATTAGATGATCAAACGAACTTACCTGAAGTGAAGTTCGATCCTAATTATCCTGTCTTCGCCGAAGAGATTTAAAGACCCTCCCTTCCCCATTTCTATTTCCCTTAATTTCAATGTTGCTATATGTTATGTCTCTGAAAAGAATGAGGTCGATGCCGGCCGGCGGCTGGAGGTAGTGAGAGAAAGGGACAGTTGTTTTCTTTCTCTTACTATAAAACTTGTGCGATAGGGTTAGCGCGTAGCAGGGCTACTACATGGTCAAAGATTAAATCTCGAAAGGCGAAGACAGGATAATTAGGATCGAACTTCACTTCAGGTAAGTTCGTTTGATCATCTAATTATATTGCATATTGAAGTTCAGTGACCTGGTTTTCTAACGTTTCGCAAAAAATGCAAACGATAATTACGTTCAACGATAAAACGGTTTGACTATTTAACTACCTACTTATTACTAAGTTTGTAAAATAAATACTTTCAATAAAGTGTAACAAAATTATTAATTAATTTTAAAGTTATAATTGAACATAAATGCATTAGTTCGTCACAGACTTTTACAAGTTCTCGTATAAGTAGATTTCAAACAGTTTGCGGGCAGTACTTTCTATGAACTGGGACTGCTTCTTACTGAAAATAATTCACATAAGTGACTAAGCTAAAAAAGAGCTTTGTACTCTAAAGTATTATGCTTATTATGATGTGTCGATTTTCAATAGTTAGCGGACAGTACTTTTCTTTTGAACTGGTACTGTTAAACAGTTTGCGGGCAGTACTTTCTTTGAACTGGGACTGCTTCTTACTGAAAATAATTTACATAAGTGACTAATCTAAAAAACAGCTATGTACTCTAAAGTATTATGCTTATTATGATGTGTCGATTTTCAATAGTTTGCGGACAGTACTTTTTTTTCGAACTGGGACTGTCTCTTACGAAATTTAATTGCATACCTAAGGTTAAGCAATACATAATCTCAAATAATGATAACATAATCATCATTATATACACTGCAGTCACTGGGTCCTACAAACAGTACAACGGGACTGTTATAAGGTACTACTAAGTGTAGTTTGCGGACAGTACGTGATGTTATAACTGGGGACTGTCTCTTACAATATTATACTGACATGCTAAAATTGTATGAACATGAGGCTTACTCTGTCCCTTACATACGACCAAGAGGTCATAGTTGACCTCGACGCACAATGTTATATATATATTATGTAAGGTTTAACCTGAAGGACAATTAGAACAAGTACTTGGAACCAATCCCCAGTACATCCCAGTCTGAAAACATTACAAATATACAGGATGGTCATTCGTCGACTGAGGCTCCGAAGCGTGATCTACCTTCAGATCAAACGTCTGCTCTTGAAACAGAAAACATACACTTAGATAGTGAAGTATTAGAAATATTAGGTACTGACCCTATTTCAGTCAGGAGTGCTGGAGTTTTCCAGCACTGGGTCACAACAGGTATTAACAAAGAATTGCGTAAAGAACTCGTAAGTACATGACCCCAGAAAATTGCAAATTGATTGACCCACCTGAGCTTGATCCTAAGATTAAAGCAGCTGTTTCAGATATTATTGCTAAACACAATAAGGCTATTCAACTGAAACAGAAGGAATCGACTGCTGGAAACACTTGTCTGGTAAAATCTATACTATTATATTGTCTGCAAATGAAAAAAAATACAGCCTTGCTGAAACACTTATGGATTTGGCAAAAATTATGTGTGATTGTCAACATTCTAATTCAATTTACAATTTTTTTCTGAATGCCGTGAAGATGGATCTAAGGGATTCTCTTCAAAAAATCAAAATTGATAAACAATAATTCGGCGAAAACTTAAGGGAAAACAAAAAATCAGCTAAAGCTATTAACAAGTCTAGCACAGACCCAAAGCAATCAACGACACAAAAGTTTCCTAATAAGTAAGTTATACAGTTCTTCGCGAAATTTAAACTGGAAGGGTCCGGGTCCTAGTCGCATGCCGACGGGCCCTCCCAGGACGAAGGAGCCTGCAACGACTTCGACGCGTAGACGGCTCATCAACTTATCGAAGCAGTCGCAGTATCCGTGGCAGAGACAGAACAACAGCCGACGCTAAATCCGTTAACGCATGCAGGTCGTTTATCATTATTCTATAAAGAATTTTTAATGATTACCAAGGACCCACTGGTTTTTTTTCATAAAAAGGATATAAGATTCCCTTCAATCGAAAGCCGATGCAACCTGTATCACCGTCAACCCAAAAATGTAGTGAAAAGGAAAAGGCTCTTTTCATACACGAAATAAAAAATTTGCTGTCTCTGCAATTTCAGAGATCTCTGAATCTGATCAATATCTATCAACTATTTTTAGTACCCAAGCCAAATGGGAAAATGCGCTTCATCTTAAACTTATCACTAAATAAATTTATTGACTCAAGACATTTTAAACTCGAGGATTTAAGAACAGTAATAAAATTGATACCGAGAGATTGTAACCGTGCACAGTAGACCTGAAAGACATAATTTTGTTAAAAATTCACAAGAAAGACCGAAAATATCTAAGATACCAATTTGATCAAAAAGCATATGAATTTAATGTCTTATTATTTGGTTTAAACACAGCTCCTTTTTTCACTAAAGTTATCATGAAACCGGTCATGAAATACTCATGATTATATGGTTACCTGTTAACAATATATTTGGATGATCTCTGTCTAATATAAGGGTTTTAAAACTTACAAGATACCGTAAAGTTGCTTACAAGCTTAGGTTTCATTATAAATACCGATAAAAGTAATTTTATACCTTCTCAGTCTTGTAAGTTCTTAGAATATAGTTTAAACTAAATGAAATTCTAGGTCACTTTGCCAAAATTAAATTTGCAATACAAAAGTTTTCTAACTTAAAAAGGTGTAAAATTAGAGAATTTGTTAGTTTTATTGGACTGTTAATATCCGCCTGTCCCGCCGTGAAATGCAGCTGGTTGTATACTAAATTATTTGCAATATGTATAATTAGTACATGGATATACCTTGTTACTTAGAACAGGATTTCTATTGGTGGAGCCGCACCAAAATAAAAATAGACAAGTATGACCTGGAAGTTTTTCAGGTGCCTCAACTACGGGGTGGGGAATTGCATGTGGAGACGACAGAGCTAGTGGTTTATGGAGTGTAAAAGAAAGTAGCAGACAATAAATTATTTAGGAATTCTTGCTGCGTTTATTGGTTAAGATACTAACTGTCAAGTACTTCTACGAACTGACAATACCACGGTAATTTCCTACGTAAACCGTATGGGTGACATACACTCCCCACACCTGACAGAGATCGCAAAAGACCTCTGGCAATGGCGTAAACGTAAAAATCTTTACGTTTTTGCATCTCATATTCGATCTTCAGATAATACTATGCAGGCAGACCAAGAATGGCAGCTAGCTGATTATGCCTTTCAACAAATTGTTGAAAAGTTTCATAGATATTTTCATTGATACGCTAGTCGTTGAAATAATAAATGTCCAAGATATATATCCATGGCATAAGGATCCGGATGCATACGCCGTAAATGTTTTTTTTTTCAGTGTCGTGGTCGAAATTAAATTTTAATGTTTTTCCTCCTTTCACAATGATGCCTAAATGTTTAAGAAAGATTATCTCTGACAATGCCACAGATATAATAGTTGTTCCATTTTGGTCCACATAAACGTGGTATACACTATTTAAGAGTCTTTTAATAAGTAAACAATTCGTTTTCAAAGCAGATTCAAACCTAATTTTATCTACAAATTCCAGCCGCAAACAAATGCGCAACTCCATTACCCTGGTGATGGTGATGATACGAAGAGGCGTCAAATAATTTTCTCTGGACGTCATGCTTAACCCCTTTTTTGGATAACTCGTATAAACAATACGAAGTTTGCTATTAAAAGTGGTTTATTTATTGTCAACAAAATAAACTAAACTTATACGAAAGTATCAATTCCCGATATACAAAATTTTTTTGCATCTGCTTTAAACAGTGGCGCTCAGTATGGCACAATTAACTGTTATCATTCTGCTTTGGCTTTAACAACTAAAATTGATATATCACTAAATCAAGAAATAAAAAGATTTATTAAAGGAGTTTTTCGTACCAGAGCTCCATCCCCTAAATTTAATGAAGTCTGGATATAGCACAGATTTAAAATTGTCTTGAAAAGTGGTTTGCTAACGAAAGTTAGAATCTGGAAAATATATATATATATAAATATAAAAAAACACATTGCCCTTTATACCATTCTATAACAAAAAGCCAAGTATTTGTCCTGCAAGAGTTTTGATTACTTACCTTGAAATGAAAATGTTTCTCTGTCCTGATTCCGACAATTTATTTATTAGTTACCGAAAGCCATATAAGCCTGTTACGTCACAAACCTTATTCAAATGGATAAAAAATACGTTACATTTAAGTGGAATTGATATTTCTACGTTCACTGCGCATAATACCCGGTATGCTGCTACGTCAGCTGCGCAAAATTTAGGTTTTAGCATAGACCAGATTATAAAACTGCAGGTTGGTTTTCAGAATCACATACGTTTGCCAAATTTTATAACAGGCCAGTAAACAGCAATTGTGATAAAAAATTTGGCACCACTGTTTTGAGTGCTTAATCAAAATATTTTTCGTTTATTTCATAAGCGATGTTGATTTTTTATGTAACAAATAATACTTTTTTATTGCTTTTTGTTTCTATGTTGAGAAAATAAAGAAGCAAGATAGTATAAGTTAAGTTATAATTTCAATCTATATTATTCAGTAGCCTATATATTACAATTTTTGCATATTTTTCGAACACTTAGTCTCTAAACGTCTACAAGTGTTAAATCAAGCTAATCTTGAGGACAAAGCATGAAGTATAATTAGAGATTAAACGAACTTACCTGAAGTGAAGTTCTATCTTAATTATACGAAGGCTTCGTCCGAAGAGATTAGCTTCCCTCCCTCCCAAAAGTTATTAACTACTCCCCTATATGATTCGAAAAATATAATACTCTAAACTAAATGACAGCTATGATGGGCGCTTGAGCCAGATCGGTGTTGACTACCCACTTTTGAAATTTAAAAAATAATAATTTTCTTTTATTACTTTTTTAATTTATAAGTAGGTATATTCTCAATATAGTGTGAAATTGGCGATTACTAGGGCGTACTACAAGTGTTAAATCAAGCTAATCTCTTCGGACGAAGCCTTCGTATAATTAAGATAGAACTTCACTTCAGGTAAGTTCGTTTAATCTCTAATTATACAAAGTAATGCTATGCAAGTATACTTTAATCGTTTCTTATTACTTTGCATTATAGTTTATTCGAACAGCTTAACTAACCGCTTAAGGCTGCATTCGACCAAACTTTTATTCCGAGAATATCGCTTACTGTCGGATACTAATGTCAAACTAGTATGGGGGTTTTGACATTACTATCCGAAAGTAGGCGAAATATATACCTACCTTGATACATATCTACCAGAACAAAAACTTAAACAGTTTAAGTTTATTATTTGTAAAAGGTAACAATTTTATTCTAAGAATATCTATATTTCTACCAGTAACCTGAATTCGCGTCTCAATGATTAATCCAGTCTACAATATATACTCAGAGCGCGGCTAAAGAGGTTAAAACACAAGGAATTCGCAATCATTTCACAAAGAATTTAAGCTTGCTAAGAAACTGAAAGTGAAATAATAAGTACCCTTTGAAACATCAACAAAACTTAATGAGTCCGTCAAAGTGAGGGGCTAATTCGAAAATCGGTACGTAACCAAGTAAAGTTAAAATTAGAAAACCATCGCGATGATCAAGAAATGCCTCGGGCCTATAAACTTTGGGCCCTTTGAAACCAGAAGCTGGTCTAACGAAGACGTTATTGGAAAGTATTTATGTTAACCCTTATCACGTCTTAGAAACAACTCATTTGTGAACGACGGACGGGTGTAAACTCCTACCCTTAACGTATTGCACAAAAGCGTGTAGGTACAGTGTGTTTGTTATGAATGGCTTTCATTTTAGATTATTTCCTAACGAAAACGTGGAAGAAAATTAAAAAGTTCTGCTGTCAAATATCTATTGAATTTAAATTCCTTAAACGAACGAAAGAGGTTCTGCTCTGGTTTCTAACAATACGATCAAGATTATCACTAACAGATCGAGAGCTTTCCGTACTTGGGGTACCGCTTTAAATTATTTTTCTATACTAATATGACTAAAGACTAAAGCCTTACCAACAGAAAGCTATTATAACCCATTCAGTTAACAAAAAAAATATACGTTTTTGTATAATGAAGTTCCATTACCGACATCATAAACGTCAAAAAATATATGTTTTAAAAACAACAAACATTTACATTTACAAATGATAATTCACCTAGTAGGAAACATTTTGACACATTACGACAGTTCATGATACACATTACACGTCTCAAGGTAAACATTTATACTAGAACTATTAAGAATTCCGAGAAACCCGATAGCACAACATCAACCACGAAACAGCAAAACAGAGACGTTAGTTTGAAAGACGAATCAAACGGGAAAACAACCTCTGAAATAGTTTCGTAGTGACTACGAATCTTACAAACAAATATCATTATAACTTATTAATATTTACGTATTATGAGTACCTACATTACAGAAAGCTTATCGCTCTATTGTTTACCTGTACAATTCAAGCTTCCTAGGGCTGCCTCATTCGATTCATTGGTATGTGCAATTTTATTTTTCGTTATTTAATAAAGAATTAAAGGAAAAGCTATAAGTATCTTTGTTATTTTAAATATTATTACGAGAAGTGTAGTAGAAGGATCATTCTTCACAATATTTCGAGACAACTTAACAAATGTATTGTGAACCAAATTATTATGAAGATAAATAAGGCATTTATTTATTCACTAAAATAAAGTAATAGTAGTAACAATGCTATACATATACTTGTTTCCACTACAAGATTAGTTACTACTGAAGTACTCTTAGAACAGATATCAAGACTAACACAAATACCTAGCGCACATTATTCATCATCATTTATTTATTTATTTATTCTCTTAGAAAACCAACAGCGTATAAATATCAAATTACATTTCATTTTGTTTCCAAACTTATGGCCAATAACAGGTTTTCCTAAAACTACCAATTAACAGTATTGTTGATATAAAAAACAAAAACAGTATTAGAAGTATAAAATTAAGCAACCATTGAGTGACTTTATATTATTCGCTGAATTTTATATTATGAGCTCGGAAGGTTTCATTGTCACGATAATAAACCAACGCGCGGTCTGCAAACACATTAATATAATAGACCATACTAGATAATTTTCTATAATAGTACCTATATAAAATATATATATATATATATATATATATATATACATAAATTAATAAGATTAGTAATATAATAGATATCTTACAACTATTCACGCATATTTTTTATAAATTTCCCCCTTGAATTTATTTTTTGATTTTCCTAATATGTCGATGTTGTCGAAATTTGTGTTATAAGTTCGAACGATACGTGAGAGTACCGAGTTCCTGAAGTAATTGCTATGATGTTGAGGTACTTGTAAAAAACTTGAATTGCGTGTACGGTACTTTGGCGTACGGAACGTGATTTCCGATACAATTGCTGAGCAATCTACTCTACCATGTACAATGTCATACAGTAAACACATATCCGTGATCAAACGTCTCTGTTCCAAGGATGAGATTCTATGTTCCCTACAACTGTCTGTGTAAGACTGACAACTCTTACGGGAGCGATAATTGAGGTGATTGATAAAGATCTTTTGGATTTTCTCGAGTTGATCCTTATAAATAATGTATTGAGGTGATCATATGCTGCACGCATATTCCAAAACACTTCTGACGTACGCAAAATACACGGTTTTAACGGTTGATATATTTTGAAATGGTTTGCAAGCTCTCAGAACGAAACCAAGATTTTTAAAAGCTTTGTTTGATATGTAGTCGATATGGTCTGACAAAATCATTCTATGATCTAGAAGAACGCCGAGATCCTTTATATTCTGAGTTCTAGTTATTGTATTACCATTAAACGAGTAGTTATAAATAATAGGTTTTAATTTGCGCGTGAATGTGATACATTCACACTTTTTCGTGTTAACAGTAATTTTGTTTTTGTCATAGTATTCCAAAAGTGTATCCAAATCTTTTTGCATTGATAGGCAATCGGCTAAAGTGCTAATTTTACAATATATTTTTTTATCGTCAGCATACATCAGATAGTTGGAATTGCTGAAACAAGATCCTATGTCGTAGAGATAAGTATTGTAAAAGAGTGGACCCAAATGGGAGCCTTGAGGTACGCCAGTGGGCACACAAATAAAGTCGGATCTATATCCACCCACTACAACAGCCTGCGAGCGATTCGAAAGGTATGATTCCGTCCACCGAAGCAAGTCACCATGGATTCCGAGAGCTTGTAACTTATTCAGTAAGATCATGTGATCTACCCGATCGAATGCTTTCTCGAAGTCGGTGTAGATCACATCAACCTGCCCACCCCCGTCCATATTTTGAAGAACAAAGTTGGTAAAGCAAGCCAGGTTAGTGGTGGTGGACCTACCTTTAATGAAACCATGCTGTTGCTCCGGAATAGATTGAGACAAAGTCGGATAAATTCTATTATAAACTATTAACTCAAGCACTTTTGCTACTGTATTTAAAATAGATATCATCATCATCATTTCAGCCGTACGACGCCCACTGCTGGGCATAGGCCTCCTCCAAGGATCTCCACAACGATCGGTCTTGCGCTGCCCGCATCCAGCGGCTTCCCGCGACCTTGACCCGATCGTCGGTCCACCTTGTAGGGGGCCTGCCCGCGGAACGTCGATCGTCCGGTTCGCGGTCGCCATTCAAGAACGCGCACATTATTACGTTATATTAAATAATTACCTACTTGATTATATCGTGATTATATCCATTACCCTAAATGTCGACATGAATTAAAAAAATTGCAATAAGGCCAATGCCAATGTTAAAGGATCATCGAGTTAAATTATATGTATTTAAATAGTTTCTGGCTATTTGTGAACATCATCAAAATATGTAAACTGGTGTCTTCCTAACGATAGGATAGGCACCTACAAAACTTTCTGTCCAATCTGTGCCTGAACGAAAATTATCATTTACCCTCATTAATTTCTTTAATGACCGTCCATACACGTGAGTTGGTCGTACACGAGAAAGCATCTAATTGATGTTTACTAATTTCAATGAAATCGACAAGCGCTAACCGAACTTAACATTTGAGTAAAATTTTTCAAACATGAATCTCATAATGAGAAAGTAAATAATTACTAAATTACATTAATACCTGGCAGCCCTAACGAAACTTACCCTATTCTCTAATACATATTCTATTCTGCATTTAAACTGCTTGCGAAAAGGATTTTCTAGGGTAAAAGTTTAAATAAGTTTAGGGGAAGTTTCTCAGACCCCTTTTACGAGTGCAAAAGGGCAAAGAAGGCAAATGTTTATTCAAAGATTTTATAGATTGTGTTGAGTGAAAGGGAGAAGACAAAGTTCATGGCGCGATAAAATGGGAAGTGGATATCGTAAGTGTTTATTGGATAACACGCGTAAAATAGTATACAGCGAGATGAATAACGAATGTGATATTTTTCAATTTATCAGAATCACAAGAAACACATCTCAGAGAGATTTGTTAAAGTCGAAAATTGGAAATATTTTATACGTTTTCTTCTTTCTATATTTACATGGAAAATTGTTAATGAGTCAGCTTGAATGAAAATGATTTATAAGTAAGTGTCTGTTACATAATGTACATTGATCTTGTTTGGAGATAAGATATAAAATAATAATATATTTAAATAATAATTAATTAATTATTTTCTAATGTAGATGAAATATTTTTAACAAAAAATATTTATAATATTAATAACGCAATTACGACTGTGTTACAATCTTTGGAATGCTTCTGCACCCATGTTAGGAGGCGTATTAAAGAATCAAAGATTTACAATTTGTACAAAAAATTGCAAAGATTTTTTAGTGGGCACTGAATTATTTCAGATAAAAAGTCGACCCGCAACGATCTATCTACATTCAAACTTTCGCGACACAAATTACATCGGGCATAATTTAATCTCGAGCAACTTCTCTAATTTTATTTTTCCTTTGAATTAATTTAAAAATTCCTCCCGAGATCCGTGCTGTTATCGAACTTGTGAACGTCTGGAACTTTCGCCACTAGCAATATTAGCAAAGTAATTCCGTGAAATTTTGACATTTGAATAAGACTGCGGGTGTTAATTATCGACTTTATGACGAAATGGAATTTTTATACAATTCGAAAGGCTTTTAATACTTAATGATATGACGTTATGACGGAGAAGGCTTAAAATTTGCTCTATAAAGTATTGAATACAACCTACAAAACTTTATTTTTAGTATTAATTTAGAAGTTAAGAGGCTTCTTTTACTTGTACCTACTTGTAAAATCAAATCAAAATTAAAGTCCATATATTCTGAGATCGCTCATAAATATCTAAAAGGTTGAATCATAATATCAACAATGGGCATCAAATTGAATATATTTATCAACTATTTCTTAGTTACATGTAATTTTAACTCTAAATTTTTTGTAAATTCAACACAACGCAGTTGCGTTTCATTTCGCTGATAAAGTGATAAATGTATGTCAAATAAAATTTTAATTTAGCGCATTTCACACACACAGCCTCTCCATTTACATATTTGTCCGAACAGCGGGCGGAACATTGAATACATGTGGCATAGCGTCCGGGCACAAACATAATTTACTTATCTCACACGAGACCAGAAAGTTCCACTCAAACAAATAATATAGGTTTCCATCGGCGGGGCACCTGGGCGGGCGGCGCGATCGGTGCGCCCCGGGGGAAATAAAAACTTTGTCGCACGTCTCTTGTCCTAAAGCCTTCTTAGTCTCCCAACCCCGCGACACGTTTACCGATTCCTACCGACACACACTTTATAGCTTTGATTCTGAACGACGTTGCGTTTACGATATCGATACGCGTAGAGCGAAACGCCGACGAAACAAAGCACTTGAGCCGGAGCGACACTGAAAATATATTGCCGAGTTTATTGATGCGGAGCTAAGGAGACCAGTTTACCGTAAACGAAATCTTCAAGAATTATGAACAGCTTATTACACATTCGCGTACGTCACATAGGTTCTTGTTCATTTATTAACGCACGGTTCTCAATACTTGAAACATTTTCCTCTAACGAAAGTAGTAGCAAATAATGCAGTATCTACCCTTTGTTTTAATTTTGATATACTTAAAAATGAATGAGCGGTTCTCTATGGTAAAAAGGCGATAAAAATACAAATTACCTCATATATAAATGATATTAAACGTTAATACGAAAACTCATGCAGCAATTCCTCACATGTATTAGAAATTAAAGAAAATACTTACAAAAGAAATATAACTCGCGGAAAGAATTATCTCCTTTTTGGTACGGAGGAGTGTGTAGTCAATTGCGAGTGCGTAAATTTAATCATGAGATGAAAATTTACTCTCTTAACTCTACATTATTCTTCGTATTGTACTAGGTTAAGTATTACAATTTTTCCCACGTTTTGCTCGCAATTTAACTCGTTATCACGTGTAATGTAGTTAGAAAACGGGATACGAAGTACAAAAGTTGGCATCACATTGTTCACGGTCTCGTTACGAAGTCGAATCGAATCGTCGGATAGACGAATGTTTCGTGCAAATGTGCCGGGATGGCTGATGAATCTAATTTTTGTGTCGGAGCGCAACGGCGCGTTCCTTATGAAAATTATGCCCCATTCGAACGCCCTGAGAAGTTGCGAAGTTGAAATAAACTGTCCCGTCGTGACTCGCACGCTGATCAGGTTGTGGGCGGGCGGGCCAAACGCCGCGACTCAAACGCTTATAAGAAACGCTTTTGGTGTATTTAAACATTATAAAAATAAATATTTATTGGTGTGGATCTGTAATTGGTTTACTGTAGTTATTTATAATTTCACATTTTGTATTTGTAACTGTTGATCCACCGAATAAATAAAAATAAAAAAAATAAAAAAATAAACTGATTATTATTAAAATACTAATCAACATTAAATTAATATAAACACATATTTAATGTTGATTATTATTTTAACTTTAGACCAAATTAAAAGCAATACCTACTTACCCAAAAACTATTCATAATTATGCAGCACATTATTATACCATGATTGAACGCGATGAATTATCTACACAATCTCCACTTCGAATACGACTACCTATTCAGATCTCAAATCAAAAGCCATAGGTAGACCTAACATATCTTTTTGTTGTCGGTTTGTCGGAAACGCAACATATTTTTGAATGTAAGGCTATGCATCTCCCGGTAGGAGAAGTAGTCACTGCGACTTAAAAGATCTATTGTGACTCGCCACCTGGTTAAAGTAACTCTTTTAGCCTGGAGGCTTCCAAGAAGTCTAGAATACTCCTAGCTTTTAGAGTTTTAATCTCCTCCGGGCGCATAATGTGTCGACCCAGATGGATACTGCGCTTGTGGATAAAGGGCCCGCAGTCACACAGAAGGTGCCTCGGCGTTTCCCTCTCCTGTTTACAGTAGCGGCAAACATCAGTGTCACTCAAGTTCATGTGAAATTGGTGCCTGTTTAGTTTGCAGTGGCCGGTTAAGGCGCGGACTATCGCACAGATGTTCGTCCTGCTAAGCTCCAGGAGTTCGGCAGTTCGGCTTTGCGAGTAGCCTTCTATAAGGGATTTGGCGTGTAGCAGTCCTGGTTGTGTCAGCCAGTGCTTTTTTGATTCGCCAAATAGGTTACTCTTGAGAAGTTGCATGGCCTGGTTCTTTGAAATACCACAGAAAGGTTCTGGTCCTATCTGATGGTCTTGAGCTCCAGTCCTTGCAAGTTCATCGGCTTTTTCGTTGCCAATGATTCCCGAATGACCTGGTACCCATTTCAGAATAACTTTATTCCTTTGGCCCAAATCATTCAGTTTGTTTACGCAGTCTTTTACCAGTTTCGAATTAATGACATTCGAGTTTAAGGCATTAAGAGCTGCCTGGCTATCTGAAAAAATCAGAATTGATTGATTTGTGTAGTTTCGTTGACGGTTGGCTTCCGCGCATTCTATAATGGCGTATACCTCCGCTTGGAATATAGTGGCGTATTTTCCTAGATTCATGCACCTCAAACACTTACATATTCCTTTAGAAAATTCGGTGTGCTCCAGTCCAAACAAAAGTAAAGTAACTCGTTGCAAGTGGGGTGGAAAAAACGATGAAAACAGGTGGCCTGGGTGGAGAGACCGCGGCCGACAACAAGCCTTCACTAGACTTGTTCCGAACCAGACCGTATTGTAATTGAGTCCGAGCAGATGCCATACCGACTGCACCGACTCAGACCTTTACTTACATATCCTACTTCGATACAACATTGGTTCAAGGTTTTGTACCTACATGTTATGGAAAATCGGAAAATTTGGAAGGAAATTTTTGCCTGTCAAAAGCGGTTTACAGAGCAACGAGTGGAGATAAAAAATACTTGTTCCAAAGCAGACCGTATTGTAATTAAGTCAGAGTAAATGTTATACTGACATGATGATGATGAAATGTTATACTTACCAGCTATTTTAGAAAAACTACACATCCTTTTTAAAACCAGTTGTAGTAAATGTTTATACCTATAAGGAAAAACGGGAAATTTAAGAGATCACTTGCTTGTCCGCCTGTCTTTCAAAGGCCTATTTCAGACTACAAGTGGATATAAAAACTCTGCATCATGTACCTACGTACGTACATGCCACCTTTCGCTCACAAGTAAACACTGTTCATTGTTGTCACTACATAATTATAACACTGCTCTGTCATTGGTCTACGAAAAAACATCTATATGTTTTCTTCGACTTTTACTTCACATAGTCACGTCAATCCGTCTCTTTTTATCGACCTCCGTCTTTACTCCTTAAAAAAATGCATAGTACACATTGTATATACTTACACGTAAGTTCATACTGATTCTACTAAACAAAATGGTATGAACAGTTATGACGTTATGTACTACAATTTATTAGATTATACCGAAAAACAAAATCATATTGTTTCATAAGACATTTTCTCGGAAATAAACATTTAAATTGTTATTAGAACGTGGAACGTGAAAGTTATTTCTTTTAAAATTAGATTCTCCGCTTTTGAATTTGTTAAGTTCATCCTCACCTCTACCTACTTTTATGATAACATCCCGAACAGATATACTTACGCAGGTCAGTATTTTATAGCATCTTAAAAAATAAAGATGAAGCAATTTTTGAGCTATAAATTTCTGAAGAGACATAAAAAGTAGACAAGGTAGTGCACCCGTCCAAAAAAACTGGATGAGGGAAAGGATAGGCGAAAGCAAAGCTAAACGCAAAAAGGTTTCAAGCGAGAAATATTTTAATGCGTCAAAAAAATTTAAAAACAAACTTTCAAACAATTTAACATTGGTGATTTATGTTCGATGAACACAAAGTATAGCTTGTTCTGGTATCAAACACACAAAAACAAATACATAGCTAGGATAAAATCTAGATACTGTGTAAATTCGAGCAATACTATTTTACCTTTAATTAACTACTTTAAGACGCTCTAAACTCCTCTTACACCCTCTTCAAGTTATACGAACCGCCTGTATATATCTATAGTTAAAGCATTTAAATATTACGACACACATAAACGTACTCCAGTTCCGAACAAGGTCAAACATCGTAGGTGGAATATGATAATGCTGCGTAGCCGACTGCCGTACTATTTTAGACCTCAGAGCTTAAACTAAGTGTGCGAATAATCATTAAAACGGTAAATTTTAAAGTAACGCGAGGGCCCGGCGTTCCACAAGGGCGGCGCTGGGTCCACAATATATCTTGTGGGCAGGCAACCGCGATTTGACTGACGGCGCTCTCTGAAAGGACATTTATCAGTCTCACTAGCGGGTTACAGTAAACCAAACAACAATGAATTCTTATTGACAAATTGTCTTGCCATTTCTTGTTCTAAGTTGTTTATTTTGAGTAATGACGTCCAAAATGTTATTGCGTGTCCTTATTTTGAGAGCTTGTAAGCGAGAACTGGTTGTCTTAAAAAGGGTACCTACTTTAAATTATTACGAAGATAAAATTCTGCATTGACATACTTACTACTAATTTTACAAAATAAATAAGTAACGACGAAGTAAAGTGTTACTTTATAACTGTAACGATCATTTATCTCAATGTTATAAAACTAACAAAAAATATACCTATGTGGTTTCTAGAAACTATTTGATAAACCGGAACCGTAACAAATTATTATAACAATCACAGAAAACCAGATCAATTTTCCTATCAAATCAAAAACTAGTTCAAACCGAGCACCATTCACATATGTTGAATGTAAGCCACTTATGAAAATGAATGTAAAACGTGGATAAACCAAAGCCTATTTTCCGCGCGAAGTAAAGCGGGCGGTTACAAATTGCTTTGGGCAAAGCGTAAATTTTAATTTTATCTCTAATACCCAAATGAGCACCGTGACTCGACATAATAAATGTACTCTTCCCACGTTAGCGCGGTCGATCGCGGCTCGCTCCTGTCTGTGGACTTGCACTTATTGCATTTGCGAATGCATAGGGGAGTGCTGCCCGTATTGCTGTATTCAGAACCATATAAAGCTACTTCCCTGTATGCAGTCGAAGTTATATTGATCGAACGAGTTGTGAGGGGGATTTCTATAGAAAATACTAGCTGACCCAGCAAATGTTGTTTTGCCGTATAAACATTAACTACTTCTAGTGTTCGTTTTTCTAGTTTTAGTTTTTTATTGACCATATTATTATAATATAGAACGTTACATTTGTTAAGTCATGGATTAACATCAGTATTATATTCAATCATCAGAATATTAAATCTTTAAATACCTACTTATTTTTAACAGTTTATACAAATGTCAAGTTTTCTAAGTATTGATCTAATATACAAAATTAATTTAAAAATAAAATAATAATACATTTCAATAAATTACAACAAAGTCGTCAAAATAAGTCGCTATCAGGATCACTCATACTTAAAATAAGTGATAAATTCAAATAAATAATTAATTTCAATATACACATTGTCGTCAATTTAAACTAAAAATAAAACCCAATCATACTTAATAAATAAAATACATAATAAGGTACATAATGTTATTTGAACTTATAATTTAAAATCATTTTGTTGCCATGTCGTCGTCATAAACTCATTAATTTTATAAAAAGAATTTAATTTTAGTAATACTAATACCGCTATTAAATAATGGGGGGTAGTGTTACTAAGGTGGAAATCAAGGATTATAATATGTATTTTATGGTAACTATGCTGCGGGCAGGGACCTTATTGACCCAAAGGCCATACTTGTTTCATATAAATATTATAGGTACTGTTCTGTTGTTGTTTTTTTATATCTTTGTCTTAAATATATATGTGTGGTCTTTTGTGAAAATAAATATTCTCTCTCTCTCTTTCTCAATTCTTTCTGTCTTTCTATTTTTGTGCCAAATAATAAATAAAAAATGTCCATAAATTAAAAAAGAATTGGATGGGACACCTTTATCAGACCTACTGAATGTACTACATCAAAATAACCCTCCTTTTGGGCTTCGCCGCAGTCGGGTAACAATCAGTCAAGCCGTTTCGGAGGAGTTTGGTTACAAACACTGTGACACGAGAATTTTATATTATCAGCTTTACTTACAGCTTAAAAAGTATAATATGAGATTTTATATTATTTTTATGCATTCACAATGCAATTATGTAAGTATAGGAAAAATGTGATAGTAAAAAACCACGAGCCCCATAAGTAGCTTTCAGGCGGGATTCGAACCCGCGCCTCCGGGAATCCGGCCCGATGCTCTGACCAACTAAGCTACCGAAAGGCCTACACGACTCGTCGAATTTTGCTATCACTTGTTACGCTGTAGGCCAGCGTTGCTTCATCAATGTGAGGAAACCCTCGCATCCGAAAGAAACATTTTTACAAATGTTTAACAATCGATTAAGATGAAACAGCCATATTGAGATTTTATATTATTTTTATGCATTCACAATGCAATTATGTAAGTATAGGAAAAATGTGATAGTAAAAAACCACGAGCCCCATAAGTAGCTTTCAGGCGGGATTCGAACCCGCGCCTCCGGGAATCCGGCCCGATGCTCTGACCAACTAAGCTACCGAAAGGCCTACACGACTCGTCGAATTTTGCTATCACTTGTTACGCTGTAGGCCAGCGTTGCTTCATCAATGTGAGGAAACCCTCGCATCCGAAAGAAACATTTTTACAAATGTTTAACAATCGATTAAGATGAAACAGCCATATTGAGATTTTATATTATTTTTATGCATTCACAATGCAATTATGTAAGTATAGGAAAAATGTGATAGTAAAAAACCACGAGCCCCATAAGTAGCTTTCAGGCGGGATTCGAACCCGCGCCTCCGGGAATCCGGCCCGATGCTCTGACCAACTAAGCTACCGAAAGGCCTACACGACTCGTCGAATTTTGCTATCACTTGTTACGCTGTAGGCCAGCGTTGCTTCATCAATGTGAGGAACTATCACATTTTTCCTATACTTACATAATTGCATTGTGAATGCATAAAAATAATATAAAATCTCAATATGGCTGTTTCATCTTAATCGATTGTTAAACATTTGTAAAAATGTTTCTTTCGGATGCGAGGGTTTCCTCACATTGATGAAGCAACGCTGGCCTACAGCGTAACAAGTGATAGCAAAATTCGACGAGTCGTGTAGGCCTTTCGGTAGCTTAGTTGGTCAGAGCATCGGGCCGGATTCCCGGAGGCGCGGGTTCGAATCCCGCCTGAAAGCTACTTATGGGGCTCGTGGTTTTTTACTATCACATTTTTCCTATACTTACATAATTGCATTGTGAATGCATAAAAATAATATAAAATCTCAATATGGCTGTTTCATCTTAATCGATTGTTAAACATTTGTAAAAATGTTTCTTTCGGATGCGAGGGTTTCCTCACATTGATGAAGCAACGCTGGCCTACAGCGTAACAAGTGATAGCAAAATTCGACGAGTCGTGTAGGCCTTTCGGTAGCTTAGTTGGTCAGAGCATCGGGCCGGATTCCCGGAGGCGCGGGTTCGAATCCCGCCTGAAAGCTACTTATGGGGCTCGTGGTTTTTTACTATCACATTTTTCCTATACTTACATAATTGCATTGTGAATGCATAAAAATAATATAAAATCTCAATATGGCTGTTTCATCTTAATCGATTGTTAAACATTTGTAAAAATGTTTCTTTCGGATGCGAGGGTTTCCTCACATTGATGAAGCAACGCTGGCCTACAGCGTAACAAGTGATAGCAAAATTCGACGAGTCGTGTAGGCCTTTCGGTAGCTTAGTTGGTCAGAGCATCGGGCCGGATTCCCGGAGGCGCGTTTTCGAATCCCGCCTGAAAGCTACTTATGGGGCTCGTGGTTTTTTACTATCACATTTTTCCTATAAAGTATAATATGTAAAACCTTAAACAAATAGATTAATGTCAGACATCATATTGTCATACATTATTCTGCTATCTGAGGTAAGTGTGTGCTACAGAAATAATAATACCTAGGTACCTGAGATTTGAGCGGGTTAACATTTTTAACTTTCAAATTAATGTTTAAGCTACAGTTTCACATTTTTCACATAAGTTAAAATAATATTAACAATATTGATGAAATAATTCCCAGCTAAGTTTACCCTAACTCGAATGCTTCAAAATCGAATACTGCGATACGAGTAGGTTACAAAGTATATTTATAGTAGTTTTAAAATGTAATAAAAAATATATTAGTAAAATACCTACATCGCTAAATTTTTATAAATAAATAAATAAATTAAAAAAATATTTTAGTTTGTAGTTACCTCCTAACATTTTGGCGTGAAAGAATCAGCTTTTCCATAAAGGACAACATTGACTCGACTAAAAAGTATAGATCAGCTTTTTCACAATTTCGTTGCTTGTCCCATAGTAAAAGTGGTTTGTATTGATGAACACATTCATTCCCTAAAATTTTTGTACTTATTAAAATTTGTGGTGTATTTTAGAGGATTTTAGATCATTTTTACCACACTTTTATTAGCTTCACTTGTAACTAAGTCACAATGTAAGAAAATCTTGGAATTCAATTTTAACCTACTTCTAATTGTCGTATTGATTTGAAACTTTGCAAGTCTATATGAATCCGATGACAATACAATAATTTGCTACCATCGAGCTGATTTGATGATGGAGTCAAGAGGTGGGCAATAGAAATCTTCAATGGCTGCTAGGAAACCCTTCGAGTTTAGGCTCATTTTTTTTGTTCTGATGAGACCTATTCGCTATATTTGATGGTGAGGGTCTGATGATGGAGCAGAGAGGAAGCCAGTGGCACTTCTTACTGACCACTGGAAACCCCTCGAGTTTGGGCTCTGATGTTTCGTTCTGATGAGACTTATTCACTACATTTGGTGGTGAGGGTCTGATGATGGAGCAGGGAGGAAGCCAGTGGCACTCCTTAATGACCAATAGGAAACCCCTCGAGTTTGGGCTCATTTGTTTCATTCTGATGAGACCTATTTGCTACACTTGGTGGTGAGGGTCTGATGATGGAGCAGGAAGAAAGCCAGTGACACTCCTTAAGGACCAATAGGAAACCCCTCGAGTTTGGGCTCATCTGTTTCGTTTTGATTAGACCTATTCGTTACACTTGGTGGTGTGGGTCTGATGATGGATCTGGGAGAAAGCCAGTGAAACTCCTTAATGACCACATGAAAACCCCTCGAGTTTGGGCTCATTTGTTTCGTTCTGATGAGACCTATTCTCTACACTTGGTGGTGGGAGTCTGATGATGGAGCAGGGAGAAAGCAAGTGACACTCCTTAATGGCCAATAGGAAACCTTTTGAGTTTGGGGCTCATTTGTTTCGTTCATCAGAACGAATCAGATCATCAGGTCATCAGGTCCCATCAGGGACCTATTCGCTACACTTGGTGGTGAGGGTCTGATGATGGAGCAGGGAGGAAGTCAGTGGCACTCTTTAATGAGGAAACCCCTCGAGTTTGGGCTCGTTTGTTTCGTTCTGATGAGATCTATTCGCTGTACTTTGTGTAAGGGTTTGATGATGGAACAAGGAGAAAGTCAGTGGCACTCTTAATGGCCACTAGGAAAGCCCTCGAGTTTGGGCTCATTTGTCTCGTTCTGATGAGACCTATTCGCTACATTTGGTGGTGAGGGTCTGATGATGGAGCAGGGAGAAAGTCAGTGGCACTCATTAATGGCCACTAGGAAACCCCTCGAGTTTGGGCTCATTTGTTTAAAGGGTTTGGCTCGCGCTTCCGGTAACTAATAGACTCCACTTGAATTTGTAAAACTAAATACATACAATCACGTCTTTTTTCCATTACGGGGCATTGAGTTATAATGTTTAAGAAGTGAAAAGAAAAGAGACATGAATGGACTGTGAAATCCATTACCATCAATCCATGGCTTGCCATTAATTAAACTAAAAAGTAAAAAATTAATATGTAGTTTAAAAAACTAAAAACACACTTTTATTTTTATTAGTACCAGACTTAAAAGTACAAAATAACCGTCTATTCAGTTACTGAAATTAAAAAGCGTGGTGCGCCCTTTGCAAAGCATGCATTTTAAGTACAAACTTACCTAATATTGACAACGCGCACCACGCCTTTTAATTTCAGTGACTGAATAGACGGTTATTTTGTACTTTTAAGTCTGGTACTAATAAAAATAAAAGTGTGTTTTTAGTTTTTTAAACTACATATTTTATTTCTGTCGCTTTGCTGTTTGGGAATATTTCCGTATATGATTAGAAATTAAAACATAGCTTCTATGATCCTCGTCATATTAATACAGTCATTTAAGCGCCCTTCGTCCTAATCACTCTGGCATTACCAGCAAAACATAATTTCTAATAACATCGTTACCTTCTCAGAAGTCGAAATGCCACATAGCGGGCTTAAAGCGGGTTCCCGATACGGATTTAATTATTTCGTTTACAACATAAAACTATTCGGTTAGTTTGACGTGGGTTACATTTAATTTGGGAATGCTAACAGTTTTGGAAACGTTTTCGACTTGGGCGACCACAGCAAGCATAGCAACCCGAACAAGAACAAACAAAGTAATTAAACACATCAAACGGAGTGAAATTGGACCGAGTAAAAGCTTTAACAGTCACGGTCTAGGAACAGAGACAGTTATTTCAGTTACGATATATCTTAGTGCTTGTAAGACAAATGCATCCCATACACATTATAATATTGAAACGCGCTTAGTCAACTTTATATTTTGCACTTTACAGCGGCAGCAATTAGGACTAGGACTAGATAGACTGGGCGGACACGACAGTTGGAGGTGTACAATTTTTACACTATGCAAATTTGCGAGAACGTGTTAGACGACGACATTTGTAAGCACTATCAAAATTAGATTTTTTTATCCCTGTGCATCACACTTGAAATTTAATTTTAAAATGTAACAAAAAAGTACGCGTGTGAAAAGTATGAAAGTAAGAAACTGTATCATGGAAAACTTGATAACGGATAAATATATACTTAAATACTTTTTGTTTGTAAATACATACATATTATACATAGTTAACACCCAGACCAAGACAAATGGACATGTACTATCACGTCATGCAAACAAATATTTGTCTTGTTCGGGAATCGAACCCGAGACCACTGGCGCAGAAGGTGGGTAGCCTACCCCTGCGCCAAATTGGTCGTCAAATAAATGTATAATATGCGTTTGCATACTTTTCACACGCGTACTTTTTCGTTACATTTTAAAATTAAATTTCAAGTGTGATGCACAGGGATAAAAATTCTAATTTTGATAGTGCTTACATATGCCGTCGTCTAAAACGTTCTCGCAAATTTGCATACTGTAAAAAATTTTACACCTCTAACTGTCGTGTTCGCCCGGTCTAAGAAGGTCACCACCAGATTACGATTACAGGACCTATTGACAGTCGACAATAACATGTGGTAATAATAGAGTCAAAGCTTTAACAGTCACGCTCTAGGAAGGAGAGGGTTATTTCACCACTCCCTTACATGACCTAGCTTTTTAAACTTTCATGGTCATTAACACTGTAAATATTACGTAAAGCGGAATTCTTACCATGTTTTGATTTGTTGTCGAGTCCTCGATATTTCGGCAAAGTTGCATGCGCCATGGTCACGGAGTCACTGACAGCATGCTTGGGATGTTCTAAAAGCCGACTAAGAGGAAAAATGCACAGAACATCTAAGCGAAAGAAGGAATTTTGAAACACCCCTCTACCAACCACCACGAAACCATCGACACGAAAGAAGAATGAAGAGAGGCTTATGTCTGCCAATGGACGAAAATCCGGCTGATGATGATTGACAGTCAACAATAAAATGTGCTAATGGAAACAGTCATATGGTTACAAACGGTAGCTGACCTAATCAAAAATCGTAAAAGCCAGCCAATCAATGTGCATTCATATTTTTTTATAAAATGAAAACTTTGTCCTTTTTTTTATGTGTCAGGATTTTTCATATTATTTTTGTTTAGTATAGCTAGGAAACAGTCCTGACAATTTAATCTTTTTCTACAAGTACATAACTTCAAGAGATTAACGCGTTCAAAAATATAAAGAATTCAGCTTTATTAGATTAAGTAAACAATTAGACAAAAAGGACGATTCTCATCTTAAACGTAATAATTCATGTACCTACTTCTTTCGGTTTTCCATCTAAATTATTTAAGAGATATTTCTTATAGAGACAGCTTTCAAAAGACAACAAAAATTATGCCACTTCTTGAAGCAATTAGTGTTCTCTTTAGTTTTTTGTTTAGCAAACAATTATTCTTTTGTTTCCTCTCAAGTGTAGGTATCCCACCGAAAACATCCTGTAAAAAACTGGCCAACTCTCGCTGAAGCTGCTTATCTATACTAATATTATAAAGAGGAAAGATTTGATTGTTTGTTTGTTTGCATCGAATAGGCTCCGAAACTACTGGACCGATTTAGCAAATTCTTTCACCATTAAAAAGCTACATTCTTCCCGAGTGACATAGGCTATATTTTATCCCGATATTCCCACGGGAACGGGTACTTTCTAGTTTCGCTCTAGGATCCGCTAGTTTCTTTATAAAAAGTGATAAAATATCTCAGTAAAGCCAAGCCAACTCTAATGTTCCTTACTGCGATTTCTTTATTCATATAATTATATTTTATGTGACTTGCCCCCAAATTCTCAAACGCAAATCATCTTTGGGAGCGTCTCAAACATCATGGCATTTCTTTCATACGTTTGACATTTAAAGTGACAGGGCGATGTTTGAGACGCTCCCAAAGATAAGTAGCGTACGAGTATTCGGGCGTTGGTCACATAAAACGTTGGTTGGTTGGTATTTTTTGAGACGGATAAAGGAGTTTGGTGGTTACTTCTATAGGTAGGTACTTATCTATACTAATATTATAAAGAGGAAAGATTTGATTGTTTGTTTATTTGTTTGTTTGCATCGAATAGGCTCCGAAACTACTGGACCGATTTTGAAAATTCTTTCACCATTAAAAAGCTACATTCTTCCCGAGTGACATAGACTATATTTTATCCCGATATTCCCACTGGAACGGGTACCAAGCGGGTGAAAACGCGAGGATCCGCTAGTTTTTAAATAAATTAGAAGATGGTGTATATGTGTAATTCATATGTAGGTACTCATGTTCATTCGTAAATAGCAAAGGCAAAATCAATATTAATTTTCTTTTTTACTTTGTCCATATTTCCATACTAATATTATAAATGGGAATGTAAATCTGTCTGTATTTCTATCTATCTTCTTATCGCTAAATGAGATTTATCATCTGAAAAAAATCATAAAATATCACTTTTGAAAATCATATTTAAAGGGAAGATTGAACTCAACTCACAGAATAATGAAAATACTTTGTATTTTTACACCTCATTTTAGGTGTTGTTCTCATAAACCTGAATCAGAAAAGTATTCGGGCAACGAGACCTATGCCTGGTAATTATAATAATTGTGGAAAGCAACTTATCCGAGTCAATATTAGAATGCAGATTTTTGTGAAGGCAAAGCATATCATACCTTTTGCGGCGGTTATGTAAAGAAATCATGCCAAGTTTTGACAGCCTCTTACTTGAAACATCTTGAAACATACCTTAAGCAGCGTCTTTGGACTTTTCATGGCGTCTTTGTGACCTTTAAAATATGGAGACCAATTTGGACAGCAATATTCAAGCACACTTCTCACAAGGCTAGAGAAAAGGAATAATAAGCTGTTAGGCTTTTTAAAGTCTTTAGTTGACCTAGTTGACCATTCACTTGAAATCGATTGATTTTAATCAGGGTGGCCAAACTAATACTAAGCAACTAATAAAATTAGTTAAAGTAGGTAGTCAATTACCTAATTTTTAGATAACTTCGTTTCAGAAACCCAAGGTGCTTTTAATTGAGAAATAATTGTGAGTCTCTCAGAAATAATTTTATATTTCATTTGTGTTTCAGAAACCCTTCCTGAAACCCAAATCTATAGATAATTTTAGATTTGTATGGGCACTGACAGACTGTTAACAAACTGTTGACAGCCTGTCAAATTTTTCTTTCAGAAACTCAAACTACAAATTAATTGGAAATTACGTAATTTTCATTTTGATTTTCGTTTCAGAAACCGGTTATAGCACAAGCATTCATCTGTATTGTTATTAAAAATTCACATCCACTTAAAATAATCTGCACAATAGTTCGCAGTGGACGTAATACACAACAAATATTATATCATACATATTAGAAAAATAACAACCACATAAAACACTACCGGAAAAAAACAAAAACCGAATATCGCGAAAATACAGGAGCCGGTACGAAATAGTAATTACAAATAACGAGCGATACGGAGGCCGGGCAATGGTATATTTTATCGGATTACAAGCATGTTATCAGCGGAGGCCGGCCACACTTGCCGCGTCGATGGCCAATTAACCTACACGAGAGGCTGTAATGAATGTATCGACTAGCAAGATGCTTAAAAGGATAAATATACTGCACTGGTGAGAAATTAACGAAAAGAGATTCACTATTAATTAGTGGTAACGATTAGTAAATAAAATGAAATCAACATTATTTAATGGTATATTTTGTATGATTACAAGCATATTACTGCATTACAAGCATACTCGCAACGTCTGTTCGCTTATTTATAAAATCTTCAAGTAGGTACCACAGGTATATAAAACTAAATTCTTAACTCAGAACATTCAGATAAACTGAGAACTTTTCGATAGTAAAGCGTCGAACCTTAGAAAGGTGGCTCCTACGCCTCCCACCTGTTTAGATTTATAATTTAGATAAAGTTTTATAGGTAGGTATTCGTTCTGTGCTGTGAATGTAGTAGGAAGTGGTAGAAAACACTATTATACGAGTATATCGCAATCAACATCTAGAAATCACAATGCAATGACGATGTTAAATTTTTTTTATGTCTTTGAGGTGTTGCAACATATTAAAGCTTCGGCATAACCTATGCGTCAGCGACGCGTGTTGCTCGCTGGCGAACCTTCGCACGTCGTTCTCGCTTGGTCGCATCTATCTTGCTGAAACTTTACCGAGGACACTGGTAAAAAATTTCGTCATATTGTAAATCATTCAGACTTTTTTTTCAATATTTGTAATACTGTTTAGAGTCGTTCGATCATTCAACAGTTTTATCGTGCCATTGTAATAGGTACCTACTACTTATGATCGCAAATCATGTAAAGTCCGTTCGGTTAGATAGTGTCAGTACACCCGCACGGCATTGTGGCTCATGCTATAAAATACAGATATAAATAATACACACAAGTTGGGTACCAAAGTCAATTTTAATGAAAATTCTGATATTTTTATATAATAGGAATTTAAATAAGTGATTTACAAATAATCATTATTGGGTGAAAATCATTTAAAATGACCATTGTGACAAAAATGAAACAAAAATGATATTGTAACAAAAATGAAACCCGTAACAAAAAATAACAAAGCTGAAATATTAGGGTCTTTTCACAAGTCACATAAAACTGATTTATTTTTTCCAGGAAAAATAAAAAGCATTATTTTTATGATTCTTTTATTAAAAAAATCACTTAATTATAAGTAATAAAAAAAAATTAAACTTTCATAAAGGCAAAGGCTTCATTCATTGGTAGCTGGTTTGTAAAATCAATGTCAATGACACTTAAACTCTATACAGTCACGATCAATAATATGTAAACAAAAAACATTTATGGGCATTCTGTTCTTTCAGCCTCTGTCTACTCCAAGGACGCTGTCGTTCCGCTGCTGACATCGGCATTCTAAAAAGAAAAATATTGAAAAATTGCATTGTGAATGGAAAAAGTAAAAATTTATATAAGAAAAATATTGTTAGTAAAAAACAAAATGGACAAATAACCAAACAGCACAATAACAGCATGGATACTACGTAATTAAAGTCTGGAAATACATAAAAACACAGATTAAACACATAACCTTCATTTTGGACATCACCGTGGTTGGGTAAAAAAAAATCAGTCTTGTGAATGCGGCTTTTATTCATTTTTGTTATATCATTTTTGTTACGTGAGAAAAAAACGTGCCAACCCATAACAAAAATGAACAAACTTACTACTTGGAATAGAATCGAAAATATTTTAAGCCAAAAAAGACCGTCATGAGTAAAAGCTGTTTGCATTTCAATCAAGTTCGAAAACAAATCGTCTATATGAATCGATTAAATATATAAGTATTTTCTTACCTGCATAGTTTGGTAGGCAACAAAAGTGATGAATCAAAATTGTAATTTTCGCTCGGAAACAGAAAACCACGCGTTCACTCACTTTTTCATGCGATGACAAAATGACCTACACATAATCGCTTCTGGCATCTGATTGGCTCCTTAGAGAGCAAGTGTTGCCCTTTGGTAAACAATAAATAATACTAAAAAGGATCGTTAGAAAAATGAATAACGAAAATGAACACAATAATGGACATTTATTTGAGGACAAAAAAATATTTAAAGAAATAAGAAAATAAAATAGTTTAACCCGATATCAGTGACAAATCATGTGTTTTAAACAAAAAATTAACATTTGTTTGAATACTGTTTTTTATTATATTTATTTAGATGTACTTTGTAACGCTAGTCACGAAGAGGACAAATTATTTTGTATGGAGAAAATCCGGGTTCGGCGCGATTAAAGGAGTATTATTTATTAAATACTGATAAGGTGCATTGAAATTTATATATATTTATTGAGATAATGTTCCTTTCTACTAACTTGAGTACTCATTGCTTTATTTAAAAGAATTTTCCGTGAAATATCGCGCGTGGACAAATTTTGATGTCAAAATGGTCATTTTAAAAGATTTTCACCCTATTATTATTAAGTTTTTATATGATTATTATGATAACTCATCATCTCTTTTGAAGTTTCATAAGTCACGACCGTTGTTACCACCTGTTTTTTAATAAATAATAGGTAATTTTTAAAAATATAATTTATTAAAATGGTCTTTAAAGTCCATTCGCTTTGATAGTGAGTGTCGCCCTTTTATCGCGCCGCCTTGGCACGTGCTGCTTCTTGTCAAACGATGCCACCGCATAAACAAAAGAAGCCGCGTGCGGCGTACACCCGCAAATGAAATTGAATTTTGGGATTCGGCATTTATTAAATAATTTTTTTTTCTTAAATAATCTATGTTTATTATAAATACAGGTGGTAACGACGGTTGTGACTTTCGAGCGAAAATTCGAACGATGATGAGTAATCATAATAATCATATAAAAAATTAAATAATAATTATAATTATTATTTGTAAATCACTTATTTAACTTCCTTTAATATAAAAATATCCAAATTTTCATTAAAATTTACTTTGGTACGCGGGTGTACCGACACTATCTAACCGAACGGACTTTACTCGTAGCATTATTATCATTATTTATTATTATTATTATCGTAGCGTTTTGGTTGTAAGGAAACCTTGTATGACTAAATTTTACTTTGTTGTTTGACTGTCATCTGTCACGAGCATATTTCTCAAGAATGCGTGGAGGTAACAAGTTGAAATTACTTACTATGAATACTAATTTAACCATCAAAAGGTACGGCTTTGTGTGCTCGACTGAGAAGAAATCAAAATTGTTTCTAAAGAAGGGGGATGTAGAAATTTCATAAAGTAGTTGAATAAAATCTTCAATTTATAAGTATATTAGCTTTCCGCCCGCGGCTTTGCCCGCGTGAATTACATGATTGATGACTTACCGTCTCTCTTACTCTGGGGTTGTCTCACTGCAATCCATTTCTGTATTTCTTGGGAAATAAAATTATTTTTATTTTTATTATTTTATTTTACCGTGGGATCGAGACATTTTACGGGGTAAAAAGTAGTGTAGGTACCTATGTGCTATACTATATAGGTAAATAATATCTATACCATAATCTAGTTGTGTGTCTTTCAGCCAGATCTGCCTAACCGTTTCGCCGAGAGCCGTGATTGAGTAACAAACATCCAAATATCTAAACATCCAATATTTCACGTTTATAAGTCAAGTACACTCGACAGCACATCAAGTTGAACTGCAATAACAGCTTTTATTACGTAGGGCATAAAGGCGGTCTCAAGGTCAACATATATAGTCTGATGTGCTGCCGTGTGTATATTACAGATAACTACTACTTAATGTGGCCAACTGCTAAGGCGAGGCAATTACCCACTGGCGACAGACGCACCCAGCCGCCAGCCGAGCGCGGGGTCACACATTTTGATATTGTATGCGCAAATACATTACCCAAGGTCGCCGGATCGGCCCAAAAAGGCCAGAAAATTTTATAGTAAATGTTCATTTCAGTTTAGCCCCATTCGGCCGCCCGGGTGTGGAAGATATATTATGTTATTTATATAGTATAGAAAACACACCTTGTACAACACTGAAAAAACCAGCTGGCCGGTTCTGCAACTCCACACGTCGCAGAGGCGCGGTTCGATCCGCGGGTCCCATACACACACTTCCACACCGAGTTCTATAGTATCGTGCCGGTTTTCCTGCATCTTACAAAGCCACCTGGCGTAGAGGCACGGAGAAATCCGCTTGGATTGGCAGTATTCTCTGCGGTCCGCGGCGGCGGGGAACATCGCCAGTGTGTACCTGCGTGATTGATTTAAAGTCGACCGTAGCTGCTTTAACCGTTTTTTTGACAACTCCCATACATTTAAAATTTCGCTAAAGCTCAGATCTGAATGACATTTCAATAACATCATGCATTATGTGCCAAAGACGAAGAAGACAATGAATTTTAAAACAAGGTGATAAAGCAATTTCTTGGTCGAGTTTACTTGCTTGCATCTATTAAATAGCGAATCTATCAGTGAAATGCAGTGAACGAATATAACTATTCTACATACAACCCCACGCTGCCCACGCCACGCGACGGAGCACGTAGGTGGGAGAACCGCCTATCGTGAGTCCGCAGTTCACCTGTATGTAGCAAGCTAGTAAGTCGTAGCAAAAAAAACATATTGCTACGAACATCAAGTGACTACGAAATTGTAGCAGAACGTAGCCGTAGCCGGTGACCTACGATAAATTCATTGGAAGAGTGTTTTATTTTTAAACCTTAAAAAGGGTATTTACAAAATTATGTAAATCGAAAATGAGCACCAAATACTAAGTACGGTTCCCTCCATTAGAATAATTGAAACCTTATCTTAAAAAAGGTCTTTATATTATTGTTTTTCCGTAAGACGTTTCCCTGAAGATAAAACTGGATGTAAGTGGTTTACGACCGATTTGGCGCAGAGGTACCTTCTGCGCCAGTGGTCTCGGGTTCGATTCCCGAACAAGACAAATATTTGTGTGCATGAACATGTCTATTTGTCTTGGTCTGGGTGTTTTCTATGTATATTAAGTATGTATTTACAAACAAAAAGTATTTAAGTATATATATATCAATGTCACAAACTCGCATGTAACTACGAATTTTTTTATATGTTGTTAGGTCCCTTATGAGAATTTTACACCCAAGTTTGCAACCCTGAAAACCCTGTGCTAACCCCACGGTGCTCGAAAAACTGCGAAATTCTGTCACTTGTTTCAGTTTTTACCACACTTTTATTAGCTTCACCTGTAACTTACTAAGTCACAATGTAAGAAAATCTTAGAATTCAATTTTAACCTACTTCTAATTGTCGTATTGATTTGAAACTTTGCAAGTCTTTATGAATCCGATGACAATACAATAATTTGCTACCATCGAGCTGATCTGATGATGGAGCCAAGAGGAGGGCAATAGAACTCTTCAATGGCTGCTAGGAAACCCCTCGCGTTTGGGCTCATTTGTTTTGTTCTGATGAGACCATTTAATTTTAATTTTAATATTATTTTTCTTTGTTTTTCTTTCTCTTTTTATATTTAATTTTGAATTCATTTTTTTTATGCGAAAGTAAAACCTCAATGTAATTTATTTATATTTTAATTTAATTTAATTTGATTTGTTTTTTGGACATTAATTTGTAATTCATTAGATTTAAGTTTTTTTATTACTGCTTTTTGACATAACTTTATTCTTATTTTTACTGATTCTATTTCATTTGTTTTTAATTTCAGTTTTTATGATGTAATAGTTTTTTTTTTTTGTTATGTAAGTATATATGTAGTAAAATAACATAATAATTGAAATCTATTTAATTTACTGGTTGTTATTTTGATTATGAAATTTAATTTAAATTTATTTTGGACATTTATTATTTATAAGTTATTATTTTTTGTAAAGTGAAATAATTTTTAACTATTTTCATACATTTTTTTTTTATTAATTAAACTCATTAATATTTTTTTTTATAACTCACATATTAATTTGTGTGCTGTTAAATTTAATAATAATTTGTTAATACCTACTTTTTATGCTGATGTTTAACACCTGTTAGTAAGTTTGCACTTAGCCTTATTCACATGCTCTTAGCTTTTAACTTTCTATTAGTGTATATCTTGTTGGTGTTAATTATAAATAAATATAAATATAAATAAATATTTCGCTACACTTGATGGTGAGGGTCTGATGATGGAGCAGGGAGGAAGCCAGTGGCACTTCTTAATGACCACTAGGAAAGCCCTGAGTTTGGGCTCCGTTGTTTCGTTCTGATGAGACTTATTCGCTACACTTGGTGGTGAGGGTCTGATGATGGAGCAGGGAGAAAGCCAGTGGCACTCCTTAATGTCCAATAGGAAACCCCTCGAGTTTGGGAGCATTAATTTCGTTTTGATAAGACCTATTCGTTACACTTGGTTGTGAGGGTCTGATGATGGAGCTGAGAGGAAGCCAGTGAAACTCCTTAATGACCACAAGAAAGCCCCCTTGAGTTCAGGCTCATTCGTTTCGTTCTTATGAGACCTATTCGCTACACTTGGTGGTGATGGTCTGATGATGGAGCAGGGAGGAGTTGGAGTTGGTTAGGTTAGGTTAGAACTGTGATCTTTAAAAACAAAAACAAAAATGCGGGCCAGTTGAATTCGGGCGAGATAATACCTTACCCCAAACTCGAGGGGTTTCCTAGTAGTCATTAAGGAGTGCCACGGACTTCCTTCCTGCTCCAACATCAGACCCATACCACCAAGTCTAGCGAATAGGTCTCATCAGAACGAAACAACGAGCCCAAACTCGAGGGGTTTCCTAGTGGTCATTAAGAAGTGCCACTGGCTTCCTCCCTGCTCCATCATCAGACCATCCCCACCAAGTGTAGCGAATAGGTCTCATAAGAACGAAACGAATGAGCCTGAACTCAAGGGGGCTTTCTTGTGGTCATTAAGGAGTTTCACTGGCTTCCTCTCAGCTCCATCATCAGACCCTCACAACCAAGTGTAACGAATAGGTCTTATCAAAACGAAATTAATGCGCCCAAACTCGAGGGGTTTCCTATTGGTCATTAAGGAGTGTCACCGGCTTCATTCTTGCACCATCATCAGACCCTCACGATCAAGTGTAGTGAATAGGTCTCATCAGAACAAAACAAATGAGCCAGAACTCGAGGTTTTTCCTATTGGACATTAAGGAGTGCCACTGGCTTCCTCCCTGCTCCATCATCAGACCCTCACCACCAAGTGTAGCGAATAAGTCTCATCAGAACGAAACAACGGAGCCCAAAATCAGGGCTTTCCTAGTGGTCATTAAGAAGTGCCACTGGCTTCCTCCCTGCTCCATCATCAGACCCTCACCATCAAGTGAAGCGAAATGGTCTCATCAAAACAAAACAAATGAGCCCAAACGCGAGGGGTTTCCTAGCAGCCATTGAAGAGTTCTATTGCCCTCCTCTTGACTCCATCATCAGATCAGCTCGATGGTAGCAAATTATTATATTGTCATCGAATTCATAAAGACTTGCAAAGTTTCAAATCAATACGACAATTAGAAGTAGATTAAAACTGAATTCTAAGATTTTCTTACATTGTGACTACAGGTGAAGCTAAAAGTGTGGTAAAAACTGAAACAAGTGACAAAATTTCACAGTTTTCCGAGAACTGCGGAAGAATCTTTGAATTGCTGTATCTTCGCAACCAATGGACGTAGTATGCTCAAGTTTCGCTCAATTGTAGCAAACTTTGTTATCTTTAGAAATGTTTAGAACAAATTTACTTGAAAAACGCTTCCTTAGTGTAGTTTTTTCGAAAAAACTGAAAGAAATGCCAAAATTTCGCAGTTTTTCGAGCACCGTGGGGTTAGCACAGGGTTTTCAAGGTTGCAAACTTGGGTGTAAACTTCTCTTAAGGGACCTACAACATATAAAAAATTCGTAGTTACATGCGAGTTTGCGATGTTTGATGTCGATATTAACTGGGCTAGTTAAGATAATTTTCCTTTTAAAACGGTTGTCATCATCAGCCGTTATTTGTCTCCACAGCTGGGGGACAAACCGTCTATACAGATGGATAAAGAGCCACCACGTGGGCCCAATTTACATTTGACGACTGCAAATTTAATGCAGCCGGAACCTTGAGATACCTACTGGCTTGAGATACGACAATGACCATTTTTGTATGGCAGCTGGCGTCTTTTTTTTCTTGCGGCCATCAACCAAACATTCAAACATAATTTGTTGGCAGCACTACAGACAATATTTGCAAAGGAAATATACCTGTAAACTCAGTCCGAACTGAGTGAGACTAGCTAGAACTTAACTTTGTTTTTCATAGTGTCTGTATGAATTACAAAGTTACATTTGCGGTTTTTAAAAATGTTGTATACGGACGAATGGTTCTAACTTGGTTCTGACTGAGTTTACAGCTATTCTGTCTTGGCAAATATTGTTTGTTATAATGCCAATTTTAGGCATTGCCTTTTGGGTCAACCATTCCTTGACTGACCGTTGCTAAAGTTGTTTCATTAAACAACGCCCTTATTGTGGTCATTACCACAATAAGGGCTTTATTCCGTTGGAACGCCGCTGGCTGTCAAATGTTTATGTCGCAGGCGGATGGTTGAACCCGGCGGATGGTTAAAGTATGGCAGCATGTACCCCTCGGAAGTCCTGTAGAACACGTGATAGGTTAGAAATTTAAGGCGATTATCATCTTAAATTTCGTGGTTTTTTTTGTGACTCCGTCAACTTATGGGACGATAAAATAGCTTACGGAAAAAATGATCGGCCTAGGCGTTTAATTGAATGGCGGATTCAACCAGTTGGCTGCGACATATACACAACCAGCGGGCCGATCGCCGTAATTCTATGCAGCACGTCTTGATCACGTTTGCGTTGCCGTAATGACATAACGACGCACACGTCACGCAAACCTATAGTCCCACAATCCTGTCTGATCCGATGATCCGTGGCAGAGGAACCACTTGCAATACAAAATAGACTGTCGTATGAAAACTGTTTTAGTTTCAAAGATTATCACCGCAACAGAAAAGGTTGTCGCACTGTCAAAGCTGCGCGTTATCAAAAACGGTTTTGCACGTCAACAGCACGTACACTTGACTAATAGTACATGGAAATCGTACCAAATAAGTGGTGTTGCCTTGCATTAAATGAGGTAGTTCTGATTTTTTTATATGTTAGTAGTGATGAGAATGACAAATCCAAGTTTTCCACCTCGAAAGCCCTCCGGATCATTGTTAAATATTTAAAAATCCAATAAATTTTCAGATTTTTTTCAATTTTTGTAAAATTTTACCAACAAGGACCTGTGTTACGGCAATAAATACTATGCACGCTTTAAAGTAGACTAAATTTGCAATAAAAAGAAAATAATTTGGTTCTTTTAAGTCAAATAGTTTTTAAGATGGGGCTATTTAAAAGTTGGCAAAAATTCAAAAAAAGGAAGTATTACAGTTTTTTTAGTTTTCGACATTTTGACCCATAGTAGTGGGTTTATGGCAAAAGATAAATTATTAGTTATTAAAATCCATTGAATTTCCAACAAAATGAGACTTGATAGTTCCTGAGACAGCTGTTCAAAGTTATTGAGGTAGGTGAGTAAACAATTATGTAATAGAAGGCTTTGCAAATGGTAGTAAGCCCTAAAGGAAGAAGGATTTGGGAGACGTTCCCGTTCTACCTTGTTAATGACACGCAAACCTGTCATTCCTAATCACCTTGAAAGCATACCAAAGATGTAAGGTTGTACCAGCAGATGTGGTTGCAGGAAAGCAGAACTCAAATGTTCCGGTGTTTGCAGCTACTGCATTGGCCAATCATGGGAGAACATACCAGCCCTGATGTGTGATGACATTGATGAACCATGGATTGATAACCCACTATCAAAGGACGATTTTGACCTTCCTGAGCAGTTCGATGAAGAAATTATACCTCAGCAAGCTGCCCCCAAAATGTGTGCTGTGGATTCAGAGGACGTGCCTGGTCCATCAAAATTATACATACAATGTACATAATTGATCCCACCACCTTCCAGATCCTCCTTCCTTTAGGGCGTACTTCATTTTGCAAACCCTTCTATTACATAATTGTTTACTTACCTCAATAACTTTGAACAGCTGTCTCAGTGTCTCAGGAACTATCAAGTGTAAGTTGATATTACTTATTGGTCTCATTTTGTTGGAAATTTAATGGACTTTAATAACTAATAATTTATCTTTTGCCATAAACCCACTACTATGGGTCAAAATGTCGAAAACTAAAAAAACTGTAATACTTCCTTTTTTGAATTTTTGCAAACTTTTAAATAGCCCCATCTTAAAAACTATTTGACTTACAAGAACCAAATTATTCTCTTTTTATTTCAAATTTAGTCTACTTTAAAGCGTGCATAGTAACTTTTGCCGTAACACAGGTCCTTGGTGGTAAAAATTGACAAGAACTGAAAAAAATCTGATAATTTATTGGATTTTTAAATATTTAACAATGATCCGGAGGGCTTTCGAGGTGGAAAACTTGGATTTGTCATTACTATCTCATCACTACTAACATACAAAAAAATCAGAACTACCTCATTTAGCGCAAGGCAAAATGTACGATTTCCATGGACTATAATGCATCATAGAATTACCGCGATCGGGGCCCTGTACGCTCAGAGATTTGATGCAACTTGACACCCGTCATTCTCGAACTTGTGGTGGCGGAATCCGAAATTTAAACTGTATTATACACTGCAACAGCATTTTTCGAGTAGTTGGCTGGGTACACATGTGTGCCTAATCCGAGTAATATGACAATATAATGTTTAGGACGTCTGTGTACCTAATCCCAGCCGCTAAAGTAGTGATTACACTTACGCTAGTTAGGGCCCTGATTCAGAATAAATTGCTTGTTTTGATTGCATCACTTGCTAAAGAGGAGCTCAAAGAAAATCAATCAATCAATCAATCAAAATTATTTATTTGCAAAATGTGGGTACAATCATTAGATCTTACAAGGTATTAGAACGCCACATTTAACCTTCGACGGTGTGCAAATGTATTGTTTAATAAAAGACAAACATTATAATCAAATCAGTTAAAATAATCAGCAAAAAAATAAAATAAAAATAATAATTAATGTCCAAACATATCTAAATAAAAATTACAACAATTATTAAACATTAATGAAAAAAAAAGATTACATAATAAAATTCAAATATTAGAAAATGTCACAATGAAATGCTGTCACTAACGGCACCTAACGGCACTCGATCAATATGTTTATCATTTAATAATTCATTGATTGTTTAGTAGGACTTTTGAGTAAAAAACATTTTAGTCCTTTTTTAAATGACATGAATGATTCGGCTTCTTTTACATTTTTCGGAAGATTGTTGTAAATGATAACCTGCATTATCAAACACACTTTTGCCGAATAAATTGGTTCTACATTGTTGCGCTCTTATTCTTTTATTCTTTTTAACGTTTGGAAGAATTTTATATTTTTTCTTACATTTAGAGATGCTTCAAAGATAATATATAGAGAAGGAAGTGTCAATAATTTTAATTTCTGAAAATGAGGTTTACAGGGATCTGTCGACTAGCTGTAGGCGCGGAGACAGCGAACTATCTTCTAGCTGTAGGCGCGTGCGTGGACAGAGTAGTTACCTTTATTTGATAAGAGTTGAGCGGCAGCTATGATAGAGCGGTATCTTATAAGTGGGCTACGACCTTAAGAATGTTTTAATACAATTTTACATGCTCTGGCTGGTGTCATCGTTGACGTCCCCTTGGAATAGAACCCTAAGCACTGCGCCACGGGCTCTTCTGACCGACTAAAGGTAATTACACAAACATAAAAGAAAATGTTGTAAATAAAAGGTCCACTCGCGAAGAATATTAGCAAAACAGAATTAGCCGCTGCGAATCGCGTCAACCGCCGAACGGAGGCGGGTCCGTTAATTTAAATTACACTGGGATATTACGAGACAGAGCGTTTCTTCCGCGGACATGCAAACAATTAATTACGGAGGTTATTAATGCCGGGCATTAGTCAGGGGCCGTCAGCGGTCTGGACCCCCGCCCGCACTCGTTCTGCTCCATATTCTAATTTGTTGTTTAATGTTAACTCCTTTATTGCCTAGTGGGTCCGGTGGAATCTTTTTGTTCGGAGATGAATGCGACATGTTTACGATAGACGTTTCGTATTCGACTTTTAAATTCGGCAGTTGTTTAAAAGAGTTATATAGGTATTTACTTGGTCAGTGCAGCGGCCCAAACGAAACTGGTTTTTCTCTGCCGCAAAGCTTACCGGGCCCCATCATGTTGGTCAGCTCATCATCACGAGAATTATATACCATAAGTTTCATTAATTAAACAAAGTGGGAAATCCCACACTGCGTTTTACTGTATGTGACGCATACTTTCATTTAATTTCTTTCCCAAATAGTTTTTTTCTACCGCTTCAAAATTACACCTCTTAAATAAAACCTCGCAAACAAACGTAACGTTAACATCCCAAACTTAAACAACTAATTCCAAACGAAATCAAATCGTTCGCTAAACCGTAAACATTAACGTAATCAGGCTATTTCTATTTGTCCACGGGGCAAAACCGGAGAAACCGCCAAAATAGGCATTTAAAACAAAGTGGGCCCGTTTGTAAAACAGGCTCCAGGTAATTTTGTCCACTCGATGTGGATATTCGCCCTACTGGCGCAGCACAAGCACCCTCGACGGGGATGGATCGTAAAATATACGACACTTCAATATATATGGGTGAAAGGGCGTTTACTGCCCACTTAGAAAAATGTTGGCTTAATACAGCACGTTTTCTGCCCCATAAATGCGAGCGAACGATTCATGCGATTTGATGGCCGACTCTCCACTGAATACCTTACACGATAATTAGCTGCTTCGGACCTACTTGAAATTTATATGTGTGGTGTATTAGGATCTTGCTTAAAAATCTTTCAGATAACAATGGGATCCATCGAAAAGAATCCACAGAATCTTCAAGTAAATAAGAAGTGGGGACAATAAGAAACTAGTCACTTTCACATTTTTTTTTTTAAATAACCTTTAAAATTTACATACTAGTTGCTTTCATTAGGTTCAGGTTTTTTACTAAGAGAGCATTTTTTGATTCTATTAGTGCGTTTACCAACTTCATACGTAGACATGTTTCCGAAAGTTAAAAAGATGCTTTTAAACCCGTTTAAAATAGAAAAATAAAAAACAAGGCAAATGCAAGACGATAATGTCCAATCATTAAATATTTATAAAGCGAGAAAATAAAAACCATGATCTGCAAGACAGTAAACACGTGTATTATGAATGAATTTAGCGCTAAATATAAGGTATTGAACATAATATGGGACATCCCATAACACGATACTGGACTACTCTTTTTACGAGATACTTCATAAAAATGATCCGTTGCTAATTCGCAATCCCGTCAGCATATTTTCTTTCGTTGTCAGATGTTTGTGAAAAGGGGAGGCATTTCTATTATCATTAGCATAATTTAAAATGAAATCGTTATTTCTTTGATATCGTAATTTCTATGCAAATTGTCTAATCTAGGAGCTTTTAAATCAGATATTTTTACTTTGAGATATGAAAAGTAATTTAATTTTTTGTCGTTAAATCAATTGAGTAAACATTAAAAGGTGTAATGGAGAATATACCTGAAATCCTGAAGCGAATTTGATGAAAATCAGACCACTTTAATGGATGGACCGTCGAGCTTATCGTTGTTTTGCCAACGTGTTTGCAAATGATGTCCCCGTTATAATATGTGACAGATTCAGTATCGCAAATTATTTATAAGCTGCTGAAAGATTCAATTTAAATGATAAACTTGTTTTTTTTTTCATTCTGCACACATTTTATTATTTTATATACTTAAGGTGATCACCACCGAATCGCATTTGGTCTGTGTGGTGAGTAGCCCATTCTCCTCATTCACCCATTAATTGGGTGATGATGATAAGCTATCATTAATACTTTAAGGAATCCGATTATAAAATCATATTTTTTTAAATACTACATTTGTTAGTAAATACCGCCTTCGGTTGCGTTATTTCCACAGTCGACATTTTGCTTCATTTGTATCTACAAAACACTAAGCTAAAATGTAGGTAGGTACTTGTAGTTAGAGTTAATATAAGGTATGCGTGGAAAGTGAAAAATAGAGACATAGATAGACAACCTAAAATAAAAACCGGTCAAGAGCGAGTCGGACTCGCGCACCGAGGGTTCCGTACAATCATAAATTTAAATAAATATAACGTGAAAATGTTTATATCGGCGAGGCTAGATTCGTCAGAGCATTTGCGGAGTAGAATATTGCAGTTCTAGGTCAACGCCAGCTTTTGGCCGATATAGTGGAAATAATATAATTTTTGTTGATGATTTCTGAAAAAGTATACTGTTAAGAGACATCGTTTTATTTTTCCTGTAATCTTTACATAAACTTCTATCACATAAAATAATTTCAGGTTTTTCTCTATGCAAACTTCGGAAATAAAGGAGGGAGACGGTTTATTTTTTTAAATTTTTCATCAAAAGTCAAAAACTATGCGGCTTAAGAAAAAAAGAAAAATTCCTGAGAATGTGCAAGCATTAGCGCTCTTTTATATGACACCCCATATGCCTTAATACTCAGCCCCATTTCGAATATTTAAGACCCCTTTCAGTCTCTGGTGCAAAAAAATATACATATTGGGCAAAATAGTTGGGCAAACGTCATCTAAAACCATTAAAAATTTCAAGTTGATAACATTAGTAGTTCTCGAGATGTCCAGTTGTGACAGACAGACATAATCTCACCATAAGGGTTTCTTTTTACCATTTTGATACGGAAACCCTAAAAATATACTATTGTTTGGGGGTCTATACTTAATCACAATACGTACCAAACAATGTTTTAGCAAATATTTTACATAAATCTCGATTAACGTTCAACTAACGGCATGATTAACACACTCATTTCTACCGTCTTGCGGCTTAGTTAGCGTGTTGACTGTGATTACTATATAATTATTTATGTAATTTGTGGCTTTGGTTTCTTGGTTGGTTGGGTTAAAGAGTGTGAAGAATTAGGTATTATTTAAATGTATTATATAACCATGCGGGACAAAAACCAAGAGGATGAATGTGATCGTGTTTTGACAAGTTCGTCTGTAGTAGATGCCACGACAACGCGCTAGAGGCCCGCTATCTGTCGAAAGTTACCGCCGCCGTCCGATCTATCGCTTAACGTCTAATATCATTAAAGCAAATTAGCGCGCTAAGACCCGGCCCCATCTGCGTACTATATCAAAAAGCGCACTAATTAATGGCATTACACGCAGGTTAAGCCCTAGCATTAGTAAAACCAAAATCTAACATACTTTTTGCGCGACAAATACCTTTGTTTACCCCAAAAAAGAGAAAATATCGGCACGTTTTAGAATTTGGCGAAGCAACCTACGTCGAGGCAACAAAGACTTATATTCGACACACGTCATCGATTTCCTATCCAGCAATCTGGACAATGAGAAAAAAGAGTGCGGACCTCAGTATGTTTACAAAAGAGCGTACCTGCGGCAGAAAAAGTGACGGCGAACACCGTAGACGCGATCGTACCCATAACAACTTTGGTAACGACAGCAAAAATAACCTTTAACCTTTATTGTTTTTAATATTAATAACATTTTTAACGATAATGAGGAGCCAGAGGAGCCTGTGGCGCAGTGGTTAGCGTGGTTGGTCTGCGATCGTTGAGGTTAAGCAACTTTCACGATGGTCAGCCACGGGTTGGGTGACAAAATTTATCTCTTAAATTATATCGAACTCCTCCATGCTTCGGAAGGCATATCAAGCCGTTGGTCTCGGCTGCGTTTGCAGTCGTTAACACCTACCAATCCAAATTGGACCCACACAAGGAAGGCTGTTGCAGTGGCTGATGATGAAATTAATCATTTGGAATAAAATACAAGAGGTAAGTATTAAAAACATGCTGCGCGATTACAATTTGACAAAAATGTTAATTCAATATAACTAAAGTTTTATGAAAATGTTTATAAAATGTCTTATACTGAATTATCGTTTATAAAATATTTTATACTGAAATAACACCGAACAGCCCCCCTAGACAAGTGGCTTTCTATTAGCGAATTCGCCAGTCGAATAGAAAGAAAATGTATGGGATTGACATTAGCAATCAAAATGACACGTGACCGCTAAATGCCAATCCCATACATTTTCTTTCTATTCGACTCTTGTCTACAGGGGCAGAAGGTTCGTTGTCTTACTTACGATTTAATAGAATATTCATCATCTTCGACTTGGCTACTCAAGGTTGGAGTACATAGTATTCTTTGGTTAGAGATTCAAATCCCGTCTGAGCGATTAGAGACTATACTTACTTGCTAATAAAAATATTTTCACTTCTCATGCTCGTAAAGTTCGTGTTTATGTTGGGTATAGGCTGCATAAAATCGCTTTTTATGCTCTAGTGCATAAAGTAAAATCTTCGTCTAAGTCTCAGATTCTAAGACAAAGGTCGTCAGGTAAACAGTCACACACGCAATTAAACTTCGTTAAATAAACCTGTTAAGTATTTCATTCTGTTTCTTAAATTCTGTACATAATCCATGTTAAATTACTAAATTAATAAAACTAGGCAAAATTAATGAGTTTTCTTAGAAATAAGTATTTCAAGAGCATTATGGACTACGAGTACGATCTATGCTAAAGTCACTGTGCTGCCACTGCCACGTATAAAAAAAAAGAAAGCCTTCCCGCCAATATGGCGGTCTTTATTTTTTCTTTTTTCAATATTGTTATTTATTTTCCTCACATTCGAAGTGAAAAGCAGAGTGTATAACTCGTTCATAAAACCCATTTTACCCTCGAATTGACTATCCACCCTCGCCTACGGCTCGGATGGATATATACGTCTCGGGTAAAATGGTACGTTTTATGCACTTGTTGTACAATCTACTATTTCACTTCTCATGCTCGTAAAGTTCGTGTTTATGTTGGGTTGGTATAGGCTGCATAAAATCGCTTTTTATGCTCTAGTGCATAAAGTAAAATCTTCGTCTAAGATTCAGACTCTAAGACAAAGGTCGTCAGGAAAACAGTCACACACGCAATTAAACTTCGTTAAATAAACTTGTTATTTTATTCTGTTTCTTCAATTTTGTACATATAATCCATATTTAAATTACTAAATTGGGTAATAAAACTAGGCAAAATTAATGAGTTTTCTAAGAAATAAGTATTTCAAGAGCACTATGGACTACGATCTATGCTAGTCACTGTGCTTCCACTGCCACGTATAAAAAAAAGAAAAAGAAAGTCGCCCCGCCAATATGGCGAAGTATTTATTTTTCTTTTTTGCAATATTTCTATTTATTTTCCTCATATTCGAAGTGAAAAGCAGACTGTATAACTTGTACATAAAACCCATTTTATGCATTTGTTGTACAATCTACTATATTTCCTTTCGGCCGCCATGGCAACTGAGTTTCGCAACCAGTTGCGGAAAAGCAATTATTATTCTTTCTTGGCAACTAGTTGCGATATAAGAATTATTTTTGTTTATACGCAACCAGTTGCCAACAAAGAATACTTTTGCCGCAATGGCAACTGAGTTTCGCAACCAGTTGCGGGAAAGTAATTTTTATTCTTGCATGGCAACTACTTGGTCTCACCATAAACCACGAAAAATCCTAGATGATAGTAGCTCAGATTTAGATTGGAAAAAATTAATAAGTACTTTAATAAACAATGGTTAAAGAAAAATGAAATGATGATGTCATGCTCTTGTGCAAATGAAAATATAAGAACAAATAATAATATTGAAGGATGGCATGCAAAAATAAACACATTCATAGGAAGAAAATATCCAACATTGCCTCAGTTGTTGGATATTCTATCAACAGAAAATAGACCATTCGATTTAAATTTCAAAATTAAAAAGAATTGAGAGTACAAAGCAATCGACGAGGAAATTAACCAAGCATTGAGTGAATTAAAAAAAAATAATAAGTGTTGGCTACTGCTTGGAGATTATTAGCCCTTTTGCAATTACGTTAAGGAAATAATGTAGTTTAATACAGGGGTCCCGTAATTATTGGTCAAACGGAAATTCCTAGACAGATTACCTACAACTAATTTGAAGGTAATCTGTCTAGGAATTTCCGCTGGACCATTATTTATGTGACACCCTGTATAAGATCTGAAAATAACATTCAAGCTTACACAGTCTATGTATACGAAACTTAGGTCTTTTAGGTTACGCGCGACCGCTGCCGTTACAAAGAACCGCGCGCGACGGTGCGGTGTGACGTATCGGTCCATTAAATTGAAATAAACTTGTTGATCAGTGTTTGCACGACAAATAATTATATTTTATTAGACTAGCGCTCCGCCCGCGAATTTGTCCGCATGGAATTAAGATATTCACGGGACTTTCAACAAGAAAATGAATTTGTATAAATAAATAGTTTTGACTGTGCGTTGTCTGTCAGTCAGTAACGCAAGAGTTTTATATATACAGGGTGATTTTGAAGTCATTGACATCCATTTGGCCCTTAAATGTAGGTAGGTAGGTAGTAATGTAGGTAGTATGTAGGTAAAAAAGAGGTGGTGAGAGACGAGAGCAAAGCAGGCATGAAACATGGGTGACATTGTTTGTTTCGGTTAATTCCGTGTGCGAACTTAACAAATTTACGGTATTGTAGCGCCCTCGTTTTGTCGGGAGGCCAATGTAGTATCGAAAGTTTAAGGTTTGTATGCTAATTGAATTTTAATTAATCAGTCATCATCATTATCATCATGTCAGCCGAACGACGCCCACTGCTGAGCATAGGGCTCCCCTAAGGATCTCCACAATGATCGGTCCTGCGCTGCCCACATCCAGCGGCTTCCCGCGACCTAGACTAGATTGTCGGTCCACCTTGTGGGCGTAGAGGGCCTGCCCACGGAACATCTTCCGGTACGCGGTCGCCATTCGAGAACAATTCCATTCAATGGCCTCGAATTTAATTAATTAACATTATATAATTACTCAACAACTTTTTTTGAGTTAAATTGTTTTGTTATTTAATATTTTTTAGAGTTAAATTGTTATTTTGTTATTTTTTTAAAATTTAATTGTTATTTTTATTTTTAAATGTTAAAGTGATCAATTTGAAAAACACATGATTTTTGAGGAAATAAAAAAAAAATATCTTGAATTAGCCTCATATTTAATTTTGGGGAAATGACTCTATATCATGAGTATGTTCTTATTTCAAAAGGATGCTAACGACTTCAAAGTCATCCTGTATGATAGATGAGGACTACATTACCATATGGTTGCGTAAGAAGAAAATAAATTCTTCTTTCGACACTATCGTTATTGAAAAATTCTTTGTTGGCAACTGGTTGCGTATAAACAAAAATAATTCTTATATCGCAACTAGTTGCCAGGAAAGAATAAAAAATCCTATTTCGCAACTGGTTGCAAAACTCAGTTGCCATGGCGGCCGAAAGACTATATTTGACTTACTCAAAATTGTACATAGGTATCTTTGATAGTGGTCCTGTCTACCTGTCTAATCTAAACAAAACTATCAAACAATGATACATTTAGAGTGCCGTGCGACAACCTTTACCAATATTAATATTATATACTTTTTTAGATGTTTTTTGCAGACCATACTCACGATCGGCAGTGAACTTAAAAAGCCGCCACAAAGGGGTGCACGCATCCGGCCCTTGCCCATTGTTGCAGGAGCAGCCCACGAGTGGGCCACACTCCGCCTCAATCGTCTTCTGTTCACACGTTTCATACCATAACGTGCCAAAACATGACGTTGTTTTATAACACACTAGCGATTCCTCGCGGTTTCACCCGCGTGGTACCCGTTTCCGTGGGAATATCGGGATAAAAAGTATTATATGTGTTATTCCAGCCTATCTATCTCTGTTGCAAATTTTATCCAGATCTGTTTAGTAGTTTTTGCATGAAAGACTAACATACATCCATACTCACAAACTTTAACATTTATAATATTAGTAAGTAGGGTGGGTGTTACATTAATGGCAGTTACTCGCTGGGGTTTTAAGGGGTTTCCGACAAAAAATACCTGGTGTTTTGTAAAATAAGTTTGTTTTGTAAAAGGATTGGATTAACGACCTCTTCTCTCTCTTCTCCTATCCTTCGGCATACCCACGCTCAGACACATACAATCTTTGCCGAGGTGTCGTTGGGGATGTATTGGGCTTCCGAAGTAACGAAGACTGCCGAGATATCTTGAAGCATGTCTGAGGCTGTCGAAGCAACCCGAGAGCTACCTAGGCCAGCAATCCCTTGCCATGCTGTGCCAATATAGTGGCCTCATATCGCTTGTAAAAGCGTAGTGCAAATGAATAGCTTAAAGACTATAGGTACCTACGTTAATTTTCTAAAAGATTTTCTCCTAACACGTAGCACGTTAAAATGTTTAACCCTAAAATGAATGCCAAAAAATTATACACGCTGCGATAAAGTTCAGTACAGTAAACAAATCATATGAATATTTTAGCAGGTCCAATTTTATTATTCTCAAGCCCTCGCCCCTGCAACCATCACCCACGCTTGTTTTCCAACCTCAAAAGGGATGGAAATGTAAAATAAAACCAATCACGCAAACATTTTTAACATCGCCCACCTATTGTATCGAGCCTGTGTTTACAAAATTCGACCTCATATAAGTACGAATTCATTTCAAAGGAATTTCTAAACAACAGTATCCCGCGCTCCCAGTGGTATTTCAACAAAGCCTGGAAGTTGTAGAGGTATTCGAAATTGTTTACAAAATTCAATCCTAAAGCTTCGAGCCAGATTAAATCTAATTTCAACTTGAAGGTAAGTCTAAAATAAGTCTTCATAAAACCGGAACCCTTTGATTTAACCCTTTTCCGAAGTTGGACCTGCTGATTGCCCGAAAGTTTGTCCCGCTTGTATTTTGCGCTATCTTTTTTCGTCCGAAAAACAAATCGAAAACAAGCAAGTACGCGATGGTTCAAAAGCAACTTCTGGAGTCCTGCAGGTACCAGGTTGGCTACGAAACGCAGCTTATTTATGCAATGCCAATAAAATAAAATAAAATAATGTTATGTTATCTTATGATACAAATATTTTCGTTTATATTTATTAAAAATATTACAATAAAACAATAAGTATTAAGATAGAAGTTCGAAAAATTTTGATAGAAAAAAGCCCTGCAAGTAGCTTTTAGGCTTTCAGCTACTTGCAGGGCTGGTGGTTTTTTAATATTTTTTTTTTCCTTATCTTGCAGGATTGCATAGTGAATCCATAAAAAATATTTAAAACCTTTAAATGGAAGTGACCGTTTCGCGGTCTAATACTAAAAAATATGAAGTTAAAAATTTCACAGTTATATTTATTTATCTATATTTCTCGTTATTTATTGGACAGTCAACATAAACATGTACCATCAGTAGTAAAAATAAAGTTAACAGATTTTCTTGACCATCATTGTGAATGGGCGATGGACGAATCGAGTCGATAAAGAGAGATAGTTTTTTTTTTACTGACAAAAAAGGATGCCAGGAATAAAAAAAATTTGCGCACAATATCTATCAGAAATAGTATTTTGCCATTATGAACAGGTACCAGAAGTAATATTGGTTTTGTCCCTCAAACGAATCGTGCCCTGAGTAATATATCAGTTGCTGCGTTTCATAGTCTGAATTATAACCTGAATTTACTTTCTATCTGTACTGTAACCCATTGAAGCAAATCAGTATCACGTTACTCGGCTTGCTCTACCCAGAATTCGAAGCAGCAACTTGTAAAGGCGAGCGTTCATTTTTGTAACGCTTCATTTGCAACCCAACTTTTAAGTAGTTCAAGTAACCCTCCGACTTCGTTTTTCCTCAAAACGAATACTTAGTAAGAAGTTACTGTACGAACTTTTAAAAAGACAGTCAAAATGTGTTCGGAACTTTTTTTATGTTATTTGCGTCAATACGTGAAGTAACAATATTGTAATTCGTGAAAAAGTTATGTAGTAATGCTATGAGACACTTCTTAAAAGTAACATCATTTTCAGTTTTTGTTTACAAACTTGTGTACCTGTAATCATCATCATCGGCCCCTTAATGTCCCCACTAATGGGGCACAGGCCTTCCCTATGGATGGATAAGAAAAATGGGCCTATGATATGACCCACCACGCGGGCCTAAACGCAGCTCGAACCAACAACGGCCCGAAATAGGCACGCCAACGCTTGCTCGGCCGCACGCGATACACTTCACGCGGACGCAGCTGCAGCCGGCAACTGTGAACTCGCGAGCGCCCCGCGAATCGAAAATCACTTAAAATTCAATTAAAAATAAATTATAAATTTTTTTAACTTATGACGGCCGGAATCCTTCGGCTATTCAAAGACAATTATATTCGTATATTTTTCATTAACTAAAACCAAGTATACTGCAAGTAATAGGATATTTGGATTACGATTAGAGGGATGTTTGGGATCACCAATCAAAAATAAAAACTTTTATAAAAAAAACAAACCGCCTTCAAAAAAACCTGCAAACAAAAACTCACTTCCCAAAAACACGTAAAAATGAAAAATAAATCAAATCATTCAATTCAAAGGACGAAAGTCCGGGAATTTTTCTAATTAATCTTGGAACTTACTGATGTGATTGAAGTCGGTGCCAAGCCATGTTATATTATGTACCTATTTGATAGGTTACAATACAATTCACACCACTCTGCGCATGAGGTAGGTTTTGTGTGTTATTCTTTCACAAAGTATTTATTCTTGTTACTTTGGGCTTGTCACCGACGTCAATCAGATCAGTAAGTTCCAAGATTAATTAGAAAAATTCCCGGACTTTCGTCCTTTGAATTGAATGATTTGATTTATTTTTCATTTTTACGTGTTTTTGGGAAGTGTGTTTTTGTTTGCAGTTTTTTTGAAGGCGGTTTGTTTTTTTTATAAAAGTTTTTATTTTTCTATTTTTAGTATAAAAACGCTTCCAAAAGAAACCGCAAAATGAGCTAGCGTAGCGCCATGAGCAGCTACTAAAAGCCAGAACGCTCGGACAAGAATCACCACAGAACATGCACGGAAAGATTTTTTTCTCTATGTTCTGTGACAATCACCCTCTAACATTGTCAATGTTATGCACACAGAACACAACAATATTTTTTCTTTTCATGTTCTGTCTGTTGTTATGCAGTTTCACCTTCCACCATCAGCTAACCTAAAAAACTTGAAAGAATACAACTTGGTCTATTCGTCCATGTGGTACGTAACCAAACATGCTTTAACTCCTAAGGAGTTTTACCTTCCATCATCAGTTCACTTAAATAACCCGAAAGTTTACAACTATATTTTTTACGTATCAACAATCATTCAAGAATTATCATCCAACTCCTAACCATTGAGGAGTTGTATCTTCCATCACCAGCTCACCATCATGAGCTGATGGCTATTAGATGCAATAGCTTGAAATTTTTTTGAAAATACATAAAACACGTAATCTATCCATTAAATTTGCGAGTTTTCCTCGTTCCCTTGGATTCTACCATCAGATCCTGACTTGGTTATAATAAGACCAACATAGAAGTATACTATTTCAAATAAAAATAAAAAAAAACATTGAAATTGGTAAATAGTTAGTATAATAGATAGTAATTTTTCATATTATCCTATGAGCCCTTGCGAACGTTGCTTAACCGCAACGATCGCAAAACGCGGTGATAACCCACATCACCAATCGAGGTCCTGGTCCTGGAAATGAAGCCCATATACCCATTATACTATGATATAACTAGTACCTATATATTCAGTTTCCGCGTGTGGCTTTATTGACGCTATTTTGAAGAACAAACTATTCAACCCGAACAAAAACCTAACGTTTACTTACATGGATGACATTACACTTTCTTCTAATAATTCATAACTGCCCATGACATCAGGCCCCATATCTCCGAAGATTGTTATTGGATCTCAATGAAACTTATATGGGACCAAATCGAAAGTATACCTAATCGAACAAAAAAACAACTATTAAAATCGGATCACTAACGCCAGAGTAATCGGTATACATACATCAAACAAAAATAAAAATAAAAAAAATACGAGTTGAATTGAGTACCTCCCTCCTTTTTTTGAAGTCGGTAAAAAAACGGAAGCACTAGATAAATAACTGTAAAATAACATATATTTTTCCAAATTTTAACTATTTGGGATTTGTGAGTAATCCATAATTTAAAATACCCTATTTTGGGGACTCGCAGCCTTAAAGTGCCTTTACGTTTAATTAAATACTAGCGGATCCTCGCGGTTTTACCCCCGTAGTACCCGTTCCCGTGAGAATATCGGGATAAAATGTAACCTATATGTCACTCGGGAAGAATGTAGCTTTGGTCAAAGAACTTTCGAAATAGGTGCAGTAGTTTCAGTCTATTCGATTCAAACAAACAATCAAATCTTTCCTCTTTATAATATTAGTATAGATAGATCATGGAAGTAGCACCCGCTTTATTTCAACAAGCTCCCTTAGAATGACGGAGTAGATATTTTGTTAAAACAAAAAAGCTTGGGAAAAATATAACATTAATAAGTTTTAGTAAAAATGACATTTATATGACAAGCTTTTTTGCTGACTGTACTTTAATATTGTATTGTCATCTGAACCAAACCTGTATACAAAATTTCAGCTCTACCGGACACTGGGAAGTGGGTAAAATTAAGCTTGCAAGATTTGTCCCCTACTAATTGACTAACATACTAACTAACTAACTAACATGAGAAGTTAATAAAAAGCTTGTTAAAAAGAAAGCTTGCGATTAATATTTGGGTCCCTATTTCACCTCCTTCCATTATTTTAGAAACAAAAGGCGCCATACTATTCTCCAAGTTCTTAAATATCTTCTATCTCATACAATACCACGAGCACAACTTAGGATCAGAATAATTTCTATGATTCGGGCCACATTCGGGCGTGAAAAAGTGATAAACAAAATTCAATTCAAATTAACCATTAATCTTCACAAGTGTTTACCGAGCTCTTTTTAAAATAAACTACTATCACATACCCAAGAAAACACTAAACGGTTTCATGTCATACTTCAGAGCTTACGTTAATCGGAACCTCATCGTTTGCCGCGCTCGAGGAAATCGAGTACACCACTCTGATATAATTCCTTTAAGCTAAGCGGAAATTTATTGCAACGGCGTAAATACGGAGTGCTTAAGATGATATTTTTCAGCTGAACGCCGACAGTGTTCCGCCGGGCGACTCACGCCGCCTGCCGCGCCGGAAACGGAAGGGATCAAGCAATTGGCGCTACTTCCTAGGGAGTCCCCTAGTACCTACCTACGTATTTTTAGATGACAGTTTATATTTGACGCCGCATGGTGTGATTTTTATGGCTGTGAAATAAAAATAAATTGTATTTTTATTAAAAATAAGACACGGAGCAAAATAAATGCTATATTATCCGATTTTCAGAGAAATTCTAATCACAAAAAATCTCAATTCTAAAGACTTTTTTTATTTATTATTTGTGCATAAAGTTCCGGAAGGGATCAGGCAATTGGCGCTACTTCCTAGGGAGTCCCCTAGTACATACCTACTTATTTTTGGATGACAGTTTAGATTAGTGATTTTTATGACTGCGAAGTAAAGAGTTTTTATTAAAAATTAAGTTAAGTATTATTAAGAAAATATCATAAAGTTAACTACGGTATATGAACTTCATGGAAAATATTAACTTTAAAATAAATAAAGTTAAGTTACTTTAAAATAAATATTTATGTTAAAAAGTTAATGGGTTTACGCATTTAATTTTTCATTCCGCAAAAACATCGTCGGTATTACAATAGGTATGTACTCTTGAAAACTGTTCGACAACAGTACTCAGGGGAAAGGTTTTAAAACCGTTTTCAGATGAAAGTCGCTTTAACATGAGACCAACAAAAGGCCATTTTATATCGAAAGTAAATGGCAGGAACTCTTTTTGTTGAAGAAATACTTATTATTCCTTAAGCGTATACTTTTACTATTCATTCATCGAGTCTAACTTTAACTATTACGATAAAAGCTCGATTAAACAGACTAGACGTAACATGTACGACTATTGTAGGTAATTCAAAAGATATTGCATTGGATGCCCCAACGCCGCGTCTCAAATATAATTTCGTACTTCTTATCGTGTGAAAAACACCGTAACAAATGCTAAATTATCTTTCATACCTCAGGGAGAATTAAATGTAATCCCCTCCTTTTTCATATCTGTTGTGACGTGAGACCTTTTTACTCGTAAAATGCTGATCATTGCCTCTTATTTCATTTGACCCTCGATAAGTCCTATGCAGATAGATGGAGCTCGCGGTACTATCGCTGACTCGGACCCAGAACCCAGCCCAAGAAATTTATTGATCACGCGCACTAAATCTGTTAGACCTGTTTACATAATATACGGTACTTTGTTCGGGACGTAATGTAACCCTAGAAAGGTCGTCGGTTTTACTGTCTTGGAGCTCTTGGAAGGAATATTATTGGGTTGTATACTTTGATCAACAATACCACTAGATAACCGGTTGGAGTGTCAAAAACGGCCTAGAGAATAAGAGCGCACTTCAAAGGTGCGTTCTTATTTCATATCGATTCCTGTCATTTTTGAGGGGAGATCGAAACCTTTTTCTCCGTTTAAAAAAAGTCATTTGGTACCATGTTATCGTTGTTTAGTTCGTGAGGCGACATCTAGTGCGGTATAGTTGGTCAAAGTTTGGTACCTACTATCTTATAGGAACGGGCAGAATTGATAAATATAGGAAGAGGCTTATCTATATTTCTATACGTATAATATTATCTATAGGAAAGATTTGATTTTTTGTTTGTTTGTAATGGACAAACTCAAAAACTACTGAACCGATTTTAAAAATTCTTTCACCGTTAGTAAGCTACATTTTTCCCGAGTGACAGGCTATATTACTATTTTATTCTGGTATTCCCACGGGAACAGGTAGGTACCACGCGGGTTAGACCGGACTACCGGTTAGACAGACCGGACCGGACCGGCGGAAGCCTCTAGTCACATACAGGGTCATTTTTTAAACGTAATAACTGGGAGAAAGTTCATCACTTACAACGTAACATTGTAAGTGATGAACTTTCTCCCAGAAACATGGGTCGAAATACGACAAAAATGTTTAGACTTCCCGTTCTAAATAGATCACGTGGTCAGTCTGATTTGTATAAAGAGCCAAAAAAAATTGACTTATTTCGACCCATGTTTCTATGAGAAAGTTGTTCATTTACAGATTCTGAGTCGAACTTAAAAATTTGGATACTGTTTAAAAATTACCCTGTATAGTTTACAGCTTTCATATAAGTACGTGGTTTAGGCAGTCTTAGCAAAGTCGCATCATTAGATAAAATTTATGAATAAAATTATAGCCAGAAATTTATAGTGACACCATGAAAATTAGAGTGCACCTTTGTACTTCGGAAGCAACGTTACCGTCGAGTTGGACGCATACACGAAGGTAGCTGGCTCATCCACCTTATGACAATGACAAAGAAAAAATAATGATCCTTTAAAAAAATATGATTTGTCCAACTCGATCGTCTCCAACTCTTCCCTACCTTCTTATCAGAACAACGCACGTAATTACTAAACTGGATCAAACTAGTCGAACACCTAAGCTTGCTCCTAAATAGACTCCCCGCACGTATTATTGAGCCACTAATCTTCCCCAAAACAAATCAAATGAGGGGTGAACTATTGGGTTCGTGTGTTGAATGATAATAGCTAGACAGCTAATTCGCCTTAATGATGGTCTTCAATTTTAAACATTAATTCTATACACCGACTGTTACTATGTAAAACGACTTTATCTTAATATATTTTCTGTCTCTTTAAAATCACTGGAAATCTTTATTTTATTTGTATTTAACAGTATCCATAGGCTAACACAATATTAGTATCCAAATAAATAAACTAGAACGATTTTTTTTTGTGTCATGTATTTGAGCGCTATATTATATTCTATTGAAACCCTTCTGCTATGCTGCTAGTAACTCTTTCAAGCATGGTGGAACGGGATACTACAGCAAAATAGTTAACACTAACGGAACGTATAAGGTCGTTATTAGCTGTATAATACCGGCCGTTTTGATATCGCACGGACCGCGCCGCTAAGCCCTCCCGCAGTAAACGACGCACGCAAACAGTTCTCACCCCCATTTTTACAGTTTCTCACCCTATGGACCAGTGGCGTAACAAGCCTGATGCTTTTCAAAGTTCTTGCTATAAATATCTTATTCAACTGTATTTTTGTAGAGAAACTAGTTTTAAGAGGGCTGGCAGTGTACGCGGGCCCAGTGTGGCATCGATTTAGCCATGTGAAGGAGGTCGATTTGCGCATCTACGAGTAAATGAAACTTGCAGGATCATAACAGGGTGCCTACCATCAACTCTTATTGCTTAGGAACTTTTGTTTAGGAACCTAAACTGATCTGCTTCGCTTATTCGTACCACGACAGCTTAATATCAATGACAGCGATTCAGTGATCATTCAATGACATTTCACAGCCGCTGAGCTGTCATCAACTCTTATTTGACGTATAACTTGGCCAAGCTAACATGTCACCTGCAGGTTATACCCGTCCCTTTCACTCTCCTGGCATGACAGAATCGAGTGAAAGAGACGGGTAGAAGAAATAAGGACACAAATCGTTCGGTCATTCACATTTAGCAATTCATTTACGATCCAGTTTTTAGAAGGTCATGGTACGAAAGAAAGCAATTCATTTTAGGAACCTATTCTGCATCGCGCTATTTTTGAATCGCTGTCTTAAAGTTGATGGTATGCACCCTGGAACCAACCCCTATTAAATAGGCTTTACCTCTTTTTAGGGATTACTCCTCCCTCGGTTCGTCATGATGTTGCCTGCGCTGTGGAAAAGAAGAAGAGGAGTGGGATGATCATTACCCTAAGTTGCTGCACACTTGGCCAATCAAATTTAAATCATCGACACGAAGAAGAAGAGGAGAGGGCTGGAAAGGGGTACTTACTACAACAAACGAATTAGTTAACCGTCATTAGTAATTAGTTAGTTTAAGGGTCGTCATTCTCCGTATAATAAAGGCCGTTCTGATTTCGCACAGACTGCACCGCTAAGTCCGCTCGCAGTAAACGTCACACGTCAAACCTTCCATTTTGACAGATTTTCACCCTCTGGGCCAGTGGTGTAATAGGCCTGGGTCACAGCCTTCTCTATCGTCTGAAGACGATAGAGAAGGCTGTGCCTAGGTGCATACCATCAACTTTAAAACAGCGATTCAAAAATAGCGCGATACAGAATAGGTTCCTTAAATGAATTGCTTTCTTTCAAAAACTGGATCGCAAATGAACTGCTAAATGTGAATGACCGAACGATTTGTGTCCTTTTTTCTTCTACCCGTCTATTTCACTCGATTCTGTCATGCCCGGAGAGTGAAAGGGACGGGTATAACCTGCAGGTGTCATGTTAGCTTGGCCGAGTTATAAGTCAAATAAGAGTATGTGCCGTGTAGTGCCGGCACGTAAATAGAATAGCACTACCCCCTCTCTTCCCGTGGGTGTCGTAAGAGGCGACAAAGGGAAAACTGCCATCAGGAGATGGGCAGCAGCGTCTCCAGGCTTCAACAGGCTATACTGCGATCGCCAACCCGCCTGCCAAGCGTGGCGATTATGGCAAACCCCCCCCCCCTGAATGCTTACACAAGAAATACATCGGCCCCCAGTCCCCGGCGGCCCCGCTATTCCTAGCTACGGTAGCGGCTATGGTAACGGCGGGGCAGGGGGTGCTAAGAATCCCCGGGTAGGCTCCGGCTACCAACACCGACGACTCGACCTGGCAACCTACAACACGCGCACATTGAGGCTCGACGAGAAGCTCGTAGAGTTGGAAGAGGCAATAAGTAAGTTACATTGGGATATCATTGGGTTATCTGAAGTCCGAAGAGAGGGGGAGGACTCGATAACCCTGCAATCCGGTAACTTACTTTACCACCGGGAGGGCGACCAACAGTCCCTTGGTGGTGTCGGGTTCATCGTCCATAAATCCCTTGTCAACAACGTGATCACCATCGGAAGTGTCTCGAGCAGGGTAGCGTACCTGATACTCAGATTATCGAAACGATATTCGCTGAATGTTATCCAGGTCTACGCTCCGACCTCGAAACACGACGATGTCGAAGTGGAGGCTTTGTATGAGGAGATCGCTAAAGCCATGCATAGCTATAAAACCCACTACACGGTTGTGATGGGGGATTTCAACGCAAAGTTGGGGCAACGTTGCGGTGATGAGCTGAGAGTGGGGCAATTTGGATTTGGGCAACGGAACGATAGAGGCCAGATGCTGGCAGACTTCATGGAGAGGGAGAACCTCTATATGATGAACTCCTTCTTTAGGAAGCCCGTAAGCCGCAAATGGACCTGGATCAGTCCGGACGGTAAAGTCAAAAACGAGATCGATTTTATCATGTCGACGAAGAAGCACATATTCAATGATGTCAGTGTGATCAACGCTGTTAAGACAGGAAGCGATCACCGTATGGTGAGAGGCACATTGAATATCGATGTCAAGCTCGAAAGATCGCGACTGATAAAATCCACGCTCCGACCAATACCAGCTCAAATTCAAAACCCCGAGTGCTTTCAGCTCGAGCTTCAAAACCGCTTCGAAGCCCTTGAGAACAGCATAGACGTGGACGATCTATACAACATGGTGGTGGATACTGTCCGCACGGTAGGGTCTAAGTACTATAAAACCCGCCGTCCCAAATTGAAGAAACTCTCCAGTCAGACTCTCCTACTCATGGATCAGAGACACGAAATGAAGCTGCAGAACTCAGCGGATGCCCATCGTTATCGACAGCTCAATAGACAGATATCTAAGTCTTTGACACGCGACCTTCGCCAATTTAATACCGAGCGTATTAAAGAAGCCATTGAGCGGAATAAAGGCACCAAAGTGTTCGCGAGAGATTTGTCTATCGGGCAAAGTCAATTGACGAGGCTGAAAACTGAGGAAGGTAGCATCGTTTCGTCAACACCTGAAATCCTGAGGGAGATTGAGAGTTTCTATGAACAGCTATATTCCACACAAACACCTGTTGAAAGCAAGGCTACAGACCCTAGAGCCAAGCTTACCCGACACCATACCGAAGATATCCCGGACGTCAGCCTGTACGAGATTAGAATGGCTCTCAAGCAGCTCAAAAACAACAAGGCGGCGGGCGATGACGGAATCACAACAGAGCTTCTGAGAGCGGGCGGTAAGCCGATACTTAAGGTCCTCCAGAAGCTTTTCAACTCAGTCATCCTTGAGGGCAAAACGCCAAAGGCATGGGGCAGAAGCGATGTGATGCTGTTTTTCAAGAAGGGTGATAAAACTCTCTTGAAGAACTATAGACCCATCTCGCTTCTGAGCCATATCTATAAGTTGTTTTCGAGAGTCATTACGAATCGTCTCGCTCGCAGGTTCGACGACTTCCAACCTCCCGAACAAGCCGGGTTCCGGAAAGGCTACAGTACCATAGACCACATTCATACGCTGCGGCAAGTTATACAGAAGACCGAAGAGTATAATTTGCCACTTTGCTTGGCGTTCGTGGACTATGAGAAAGCCTTTGATTCGATTGAGACTTGGGCGGTGCTGCAGTCTCTCCAGAGGTGCCAAATAGACTACAGGTACATCGAGGTGCTGAGGTACTTATACCAAAACGCCACCATGTCGGTCCGATTACAGAACCAGAGCTCTAATCCTATCCAACTACAGCGAGGTGTGAGACAGGGAGATGTCATCTCTCCCAAACTGTTCACAGCTGCGTTGGAGGATATTTTTAAGCTGCTGGATTGGAAAGGATGCGGCATCAACATTAATGGCGAGTACCTAACGCACCTACGGTTTGCCGATGATGTAGTTCTTATGGCTGAGACCTTGGAAGACCTGAACACAATGCTCGAAGATCTCGGTAATGCTTCGCAAAGAGTGGGTCTTAAGATGAACATGGACAAGACGAAAATCATGTTCAATGCCCATGTTGCACCCGCTCCAGTTAATGTTGGAAACATTACACTCGAAGTTGTTGACCACTATGTTTACCTAGGACAGACGGTCCAGTTAGGTAAGTCCAACTTTGAGAAAGAGATCTCTCGTCGAATCCAGCTCGGATGGGCAGCGTTTGGGAAGCTCCGGCATATATTCGCGTCCGAAATACCTCAATGTCTCAAGACGAAAGTCTTTGACCAGTGTGTGTTGCCAGTAATGACCTATGGAAGTGAGACGTGGTCTTTTACTATGGGTCTCATAAGAAGGCTCAAAGTCACCCAGCGAGCAATGGAGAGAGCGATGCTTGGTATTTCCCTGCTCGATCGAATCAGAAATGATGAGATCCGAAGGAGAACTAAAACGACCGACATCGCTCGAAGGATTGCATCATTGAAGTGGCAGTGGGCGGGACACATAGCGCGGAGAACTGATGGCCGTTGGGGCGGAAAGGTTCTCGAATGGCGACCGCGTACCGGACGACGTTCCGTGGGCAGGCCCCCTACAAGGTGGACCGACGATCTGGTCAAGGTCGCGGGAAGCCGCTGGATGCGGGCAGCGCAGGACCGATCGTTGTGGAGATCCTTGGGGGAGGCCTATGCCCAGCAGTGGGCGTCGTTCGGCTGACATGATGAAGAGTATGTGACAGCTTAGCGGCTGTGAAATGTCATTGAATGATCACTGAATCGCTGTCATTGATATTAAGCTGTCGTGGTACAAATGAGCGAAGCAGATCAGTTTAGGTCCTAAACAAAACCGCAATAAGAGTTGATGGTAGGCACCCTGATGCAGTAATACAATAATAGTTAGTAAGTAATACAATCCTGATGATTTTGAAACTTCTCATAAATAAAGACGAAATTAACTTTAAATTCATCCTATTTAAAGAGTTTTATTGTCAGCCTGGGTCGTCCCACTGCTGAGTCGTACCACCTTCCTTCCATTGCGCGCGGCTTATAGCTGTTGTGGTCCAGTCACTCATATTATACGAGCTAAGATCTACCTGCCACGGCCCCGTCTTGGTCAGCCGTGTGGACGTGTAGCAGTGGGGATCCATTTGGTAGCGAGTTTTGCCCAGTATTCGTCCGACATACGGCAGATACGACCGACCCATTGTATTTTAGTACTGCTGCCGTCGCCAAAAGGCAGTGTAAGCATGCTGCGCTGCATCCCGCTTTGACATACCCCAAGGGTAGCACTTTGTTTCGAAAGAAATTAAATAAATACAATGAAGTTTGCTATATGGCTTTTATTCTTATTCATTCACTTCTTGAGTACATTAGTTAAAGAAATGAAATGAGGAAAATATATAAAAATCTTGTTATTTAATGCATTTGAGCACGCAAGTTACCTGTATGAAGTTAATCCTACTATTTAAGAACGATGCCTGTCGTAACAACTCCTTTTTACGAGTATACCTACACAATAAAGTGGAGAAATAGCTTGAAATAATTATAGTCATCAATAGAACAAATACATAGAATGAATTTTTATGAAGATCTTTCTATGGGTGATTTCGCAATAATGGTCTCTAATTTGTGAAGGTTTTGGTATACTCTGACAATTAAAGTCAAGATGATGGACGAATATTTAACTTATTGATGAGCCATAAGTTTTGGGCTTACAATCACTTGTGATTACTCACTTGTGATTCTCTTGATTAGAAGAAAGCTATTTCGTCTTCACACAAAAATAACAATCGCTCCGTCTAAGCGGCTTTAGATTGCCACATCACATCTCTTTTTAAAAAACTAGTAGGTACATAAATATCACAAATAGACGAGTACCGGTTGAATTGGTACCTAAATGGAAATGAAAGAATATCGTAAAATATCGTCGCTAACGTAAATGCTGTTGGTTGCGTTATTTATACGGGGCTTTTGAAACGGAGCCCCTTTTAACGGCAGTTTTAAGTGCTACCCCATGGCCGTCCGGCGGATCGCTGATCGTTGTAACTTATGCTGTGGTACAAGGTTCGAGAGGATGTTTTTTTTTATGAAAAGTATTTTGGCAAGGAGGGACAAAGAAAGGCCGTGGCCTCCTTTTTGGCGGTGAGAGGATTTTTAGCTTTTCCGGTCTGAAATCGGCTTAGGCGGAGGGATTTTTAAGGGCAGAGTGCGATTGGACACAATATAATCTGTCCAAGCTATATAATCCGCGGCTTCGCCCCCGTGAACTACACGACGTTATCCCGCGGGAATGTGATATTTTTTCGGGATAAAAAGTAGCATATGTTCCTCTCCAAGCTACAAAGTATTTATGTCCCAAATTTCAGTCAAATCCGTTCAGCAGTTTTGGCGTGATTGAGTAACAAACATACAAACATCTAAACTTTTACATTTATAATATTAAGTAGGATATCGAGCAGTATGCCAGTAGTTAAGAAAAGCCATAGCTTAACTACTGGCATACTGCTCGATGTTCGCCTAGCATGGGCAGTTATTACTGGTTGTAAGGCCAAATATTAATAAATAGATACTACTACTAACTGCATGCTGCCACTGATCGATTTCCGAATTAAGCTGGGCTCGAGCAAGGGCTGGGACGTGCTCTCGGTAAGCTGTTGTCAGATCATGGCCTATGACAATCATTTTAGAGTCAGTTTCACTAGCTTGAATCTTCAGCGAATTATCCATCCACTGATAGTCACCACAGGTCACCACACAAACTTATCTGTGCTCCTGATGTCAACAGTCAACACCTGTCAAACGACAATTTTGTATAGAAATTGGCACGATGGCTAACTTTCTCTGAAGTGCACCGGCGATGTCGAGATATTTGTTTCGGGCCATAGCTGGTAGTCTCTCTAAAGCGTTTATAAGCTTTTGGGATATAAGCCTGCTTTGTACTGCAACCCACTGACTAAGTTCTTGTTCTAGAAGGGTGACTATTTGTGCTGCTCTTTAATTGTGGTATCTAAGGCTAAGGGTCTTAAACGGATATGTTTAGCAGGCAACATGTAACAGCCAACAGGGGGATATGTCCTGAATCATAGGGTTGAATTTTAAGTTTAAAATATGGCCTTTAAAATGGAAAGATTTTTATTAATCTTCATAAGACATTTAAGTTCTTAAGATCGCCCGAAACAAACCACAAGTTTGTGATTCCATACTTTGCTGGCAAATGTAGGTAAACAATATTATTCTGATTTTATACAACAGTCTCGCCCATGACTTAGACCACCAGTTGCGATGATGGCAAATGTGTAGGTAAGTAGAGACATACTATAAACACACGATTTCAGTTTTCAAAGGTATATAAGTACCTACTATTTGCCAACTTTTAGCCTTTTAGTTAGGTTAGGTTAGTAGGTTTAACCTCGTTTAGTTTCGTTAAATCGTTTTTAACTGAATAAAAATTAAAATACACAGAAGGGTTATTTCTAATATTTTATTTTCAATAGTAACAATTGCATTGTGAATGCAAAAAGTTTATCTTAATCGATTGTCAAATATCTGGAAAGTTATTTCTTTCTTTCCAGTGTCAAGGATAGTAATATCTTCATCGTATTGGATAGATTCGACGCTTCTTCTAACTACTCAGTAGGTCAGTGGTCAGAGCAACGCCCGGACAGTGAAAAGTCGTGGGTTCGAGTCCCGCCGGAGCTAGTTGTGAGACGGGGCGATATTTACTCCCTCGTGTCGGCTCGAAAACGCGGCGGCAACGCCGGCGTTGTAAATCCATAGAAATTGGGTCCGCAAAAGAGCTAGAATATATGCGATAGAAAGAGATGCAACGATAACGAGTGGCCGTTCGTTATTTGCCTGCGCCGTACAAGCTAAATTCTACTTTATTGCGTTATATTTAGAGTTGCTATTTATTTAAATGACTTAGCGGAGTGAGCTATCTGTTACATAGTAACTTTTTAGTAATCTGTTTCTATACTAATATTATAAAGAGGAAAGATTTGATTGTTTGTTTGAATTGAATTGGCTCCGAAACTACTGGACCGATTAAGAAATTTTTTGACCATTAGAAAGCTACATTCTTCCTGAGTGACATAGGCAAGGCATATTTTATAATCCCGATATTCCCACCGTGAACGGGTACCAGGCGGGTAACACCGCGAGGATCCGCTAGTTTTCAATATTTTCAATACTAAACATTGCATTGTAAATGCAAAAATAATGTAAAAAATAATTACTTAGTAGGTACGAGTATTATACCATATCTGTGTTCATCAACTTTGCCTTTTGAACCTATCGACATAATGGATTTGGAAGTTTCTTAGCACAGTAAGTTTGTAGTGACTATTGTAAATATAGTGAATTTATCCAACACAATAACATCGGGATGTGCAAACAATCGTCAGTAAAGAATCACCGCCTTAGAGGAAAACTTCCACTATCCGTCTACTAATTGGGGAAGCTCGATTTTTGCCCGTCAGGCTATTACGCCATGGGTTGTGGAAGAAATGTGGTTCTGGTACCATTTTAAAGATCTTGTGCCGTAGAACTGCCGACAATTGACAGTTTTTTCCTAAGACAATCAGTGGAGAGACTGGATAGTATGCGAACTTAGTCACTGAGGTCGGCTAAATTGTTTTTACAAGCTTTTTATTAACCCCTCCGTCCACTAGGATCTCCTGCTAAGCTCCCCTGGGTGATACATGTGGTCAGTTAGTTAGTTAGTGGGGGACAACTCTTGCATGCTTAATTTGACCCACTTCCCAGTGCCCGATGGAGCTGAAATTTTGTATACAGGTTTGGTTTAGATTACAATACAATATTTAAGTACAGTCAGCAAATAAACTTGTCAAGAAAATGAAAATTTTACTAAAAACTTATTCTATAAGTACATAATGTACTTATTATTCCATTTGACTATGACATCAACACCCAGTGTGAATGTTCGAACAACACTAGTTCGGTACTGTAATGTAACATGTGACTTGTGAGTGGTACATATAACATTTGCAGCCAAGACGGTGGCAGCAGTCACTGGCGTCGTGTCCGACAAACTCGTTAAAACTTGGTGAAACAGAAACGGCGTTATGCCAGGACACTTGCGACTCGGCGATAAGTAGAAAAGTATAACACGACAATAATATGAAACATTTTGTTGCGAGAAACTTCGTGATATTTAAGCCCTAGAAAGTTATGTTTCGACGTATAATATAAAAGAACTGTAATAGAATACTTGGAATGGAATCAAAAGTGAAATTTGATCGAATCGGAGATAAGCACGTTTTAGGGAAGTATCTACCTATAACTTCAAGTATAGGTACATTCCTGTGTACGTGTACGTATTCAGCAATAATGGTTGTAATATACCTAAACACTGGCTACAAATTTTGACAACCACCGTGGCCGAGTGGTGTACGCAACGGTTTTCAAGGTGCCGCTATCTCCTCGAAGGGACGCGGGCACGGGGCGGAGACACGCTATCTACCACACATGTCGCGTATTAAATGAACACGTATTAATCTCCGTCTATGTGCAGTTGGTGGGTTCAAGCCCCACATAACCCCCCTCGTTTACCCCAGGTGAAAAAAGGTGCCGCTATCTCTCGAGGTCCCGGGTTCGATTCCCGGTCGGGTAAAAATTTAAAACGAACTTTTTAATATAAATTTTCTCGGGTCTGGGTGAATGTATTTAACTACCTATAAGTAATATTTAACAGACTTAAATGTTGCTACAGAGACAGAGGTTACTAGAGGTATGATTTAATTGTGTAAACCAATGTACCTATAGTTACTTCTACACTCTTATAATTTCCCGTATTCCCGTTATTCCATGATTTGTGTCCCCCATAAAAGGGGACGAAAATCAAAGTTCGATTGTCCTTAGCCTGAGTTTGTTACATCTAAAGAAAATATTTAAAATGATGATGATAAGACAATTATTTTGCCTATGGAAGTAAGTACCCCTAACTAGAATAAAAAAACTTTTTTTAATTTTTAGATTCACTGGCGGTTTAGTGTTAAAATTGTGCAAATTATAAATATCCTGGGGCTCACTAACTGCCCCAGAATTCCTATAAGAGGATTCCCAAAGCCGTAAATTGCGTGTGCGAAATATTTACGAGACAGGCTTTCGCGGCATTACTGGGACTGAGCGCATACATTGGTTGGCACGAGCTTGTTGCAAAAATGCAACATGGCGGCTTTAACATCAACAATCCATAGACAACTTTGTAAATGTTTTTTTTTTTGTTCTGACTACAATATTTTTGGGGGTTGTTGCTAGATAGCATTAAAATAACCTAGCCAGTGCCGGATCTAACGTCTGGCCAGGCAGAACAAAAGCAAGTTACTCCGTGATCATGGCGCGTGCAACTGCGCCGAAATATCGGGGACTCATAAATAAATCTAAACTTGGTAAATATCCCGTTTTTAATAATAGTTGAAGGGTACAGGGGCAAAACAAGGAATGTCACAAAACAGATTTTTGTGTAATTTACATTTTAATGTACTTAATAATAATAAAATCATTTATCATTTATTTCAGGCATCAAAAATTTTTTTACAATTTAAGGCCCATATAATAAATACCTTACAAACTAACATACATAATTTATATAAAACTTAATAATAGACTATTTGTTAACACGTATTGTAGGCGGCGTGTTGCGCAAAGCAGTGTCAGGTAGCCGCCCACGAAACCGGCGGAACATGACACCCCTCGGCCAAAAGTCCTCTTTCATGAAGGTCGACAGATGTTCAGTCGGCACCCTCACCACAAATGAGTTGAAATTCACGTTGTGGCGGGACTCCAACCGCTCGACCCTCAGAGTAAATTTGGTTTTTACTCTCATATACTCCACAATATCTTCGGGTTTTGTGGAGTAATGTAAGCGTGACACGTACACCAGCGTCGTCGGGATAGCCGGCCGCAGCAGGTGGTTGTGTCCAGTCAGGGCGGTGCCACACATGTTACGATGAGAGGTCTTCTTCTTCCGTTCCACTTTTTTGAAGCCGTCATCATTCGAACTTGTTTTCTGTCTCTGCGGAGCTGGTTGCACAGCTTCGGAGGCTGGTCGTTGTTTATCCTTAATATTTGTGAACATTTGTCAAAAGTTTATTTGTATTTAAGTACAGCCGATCTTTGTAAAGTAAACTTAGGTTCCTATCAATAAATTAATAAAAAATAATTATGCAAGACCAAAATAAAAAAATAATAAAATAAAAAATAAAAAACAAAAAACCTGTTTGTGACATTTCTTGTTTTGCCCCTGTACCCTTCAGTTATAGGGCAGAGGTACCCTTTGTGGCCACTTTAAGGATTTTTTGACTTTTAAGCACTAAGTACTAAATGGTCTTAGGTATTTAAGACACAAATTATATCTTAAATTATAGATAACTTATATACCTTTAAAGGTACATTTTTCAAATTTATAAAGGTATAATAGTTTTTTTTATATTACACACAATGTGTGAGAGGTTCCAAATGTACCGGTTTTGGCCACTTACTGATAGTTAAACTTTTGTAAGTATTGCGATAAATCAAAACCAAACCCAGGTAAAATTAATATATTCTAATTCGCTAGAAACCAGTCAAAAAATTGCAAAACAACAATTTAATTGTCAAAAACAAAGGTTTATAAAGTATTTCATCCAAAACGAATTTCTTAAAATTTTCATACAAATTATTAGACAACAACAGAAAATGGAATTTATTAAAAAAATCGTATGACATAAGGAATTCTAACGGTTGTTATTATTACCTTAAAATACCTTTTCACTTCTCATGCTCGTAAAGTTCGTGTTTATGTTGGGTATAGGCTGCATAAAATCGCTTTTTATGCTCTAGTGCATAAAGTAAAATCTTCGTCTAAGTCTCAGACTTTAAGACAAAGATCGTCAGGTAAACAGCCACAAACGCAATTAAACTTCGTAAAATAAACTTATTATTTCATTCTGTTTCTTCAATTTTGTACATAATCCATGTTAAATTACTAAATTAATAAAACTAGGCAAAATTAATGAGTTTTCTAAGAAATAAGTATTTCAAGAGCATTATGGACTACGATCTAATGCTAAAGTACCACGTATAAAAAAAAGAAAAAGAAAGTCTTCCCGCCAATATGGCGAAGTCTTTATTTTTTCTTTTTTGCAATATTGGTATTTATTTTCCTCACACTCTAAGTGAAAAGCAGAGTGTATAACTTGTACATAAAACCCATTTTCGTTTTATGCACTTGTTGTACAATCTACTATATTTTTATTGCCTTTATCAAAAATGGCTAAAAATTGTTTAGAAAACTTTTAGAGCAAAAAGTGGCCAAAACCGGTACAGTGGCCAAAACCGGTACGCCTGCCCTACTTAGTGAAATTGACCATGAAAGTTTAAAATCTTAGAACATAACCTCCTCCTTTTCAATTTTTGAAGTCGGTTAAGAAGCAGTAAACTTACTGAAAATTAACATTTTATGTTACACGTTATCGTACCGCTAACTGTACTAAAGCCTGTATTTTACATTATGTAGGTATTATATTATTTAGATATAGTTAGGACCTATATGACTCAAGACCGTAAATAGCTATGTGACTCCAAAGACCCATAAGTAATCAAATTGACGCCAATTACCTACTCGCAACATCTGTAAAAGTAGGTAAATCACAGTTTGAGCGTCCTGTAACAAATCCGAAATCGTCAAAGCGGCTGAAAGTCGGGCGGATTCTTTGTTTTTCTACTGCACAAGTCCGGTCACCGAAAAAAGGGGAACAAAAACAGTTCGGCTAACCGCCGAGCGTTAATAAATTCTTCGAATTTGCGGCCGAGGGAGCGCCATAGAGCGCCAACGGACGCCCGCTGTCCGCGGACATGGCTGCTCCGCACACTACGGGAAATACGTTCGGTTTTAGCATTTATCCCGCATTGCAATAAAACTGGAATCGTATTCATTAAAATGTATTACTATGTAGGCGTTTAAATAGAGTTTTGCGTATCTTGCAGAAACTAAACGCGAACGCATCGCAATAGTAGTTATTATTATTGGCTAATTGTTTGTATTTACCAAGGTAATAAAGCCTATCTTCAATTTAAGTAGATCAACATAATCAATTTATGACCTATCATTATGATTTCCTCTGCTTACGGATGGGAATAATTTGGAATCTCAATTTAATGGCTGTTTCAGCTTAATCGATTGTCAAACATTTGTAAAAATGTTTCTTTCGGATGCGAGGTTACCTCACATTGATGAAGCCTATACCAAGATACTAGCCTACTCGCGGGTGAAACTAGCCTTTCGCCGCTGCTTCTACTGCTCGGACTACACGACGACGTTATCCCGCGGGAATGTGATGTTTCCGGGGTAAAAAGTAGCCTATGTCACACTCCAGCTTCCAAACTATCCCCATACCAAAAAGTCACGTCGATCCGTTGCTCCGTTTTGACGTGAAAGTCGGACAAACAAACAAACCCACTTCACCTTTAATGTAATTAGGTTGCAGGTTCTAGCTCTAGCACCTCTGTTCTAATAGTACACACCACCGGTATCAGAGCCAGAGCAATTTAGTAATCTATGCCCAGAGATCGCGGGTTCGATTCCCAGTGGAGGTTAAGTATATAATTTTATTAAACCACAACGGGGTAGCACTTGCCTTCATTACACCTGATGATAAGTGGTGATAAGGCTGGAGGTGGAAGCGCACTACTCACGGAATCCTCGATCTCTGAGGAACTGGCTATCTTATCTCTAACTGCCGGAACACAAAAATGTTGATAACATCATTGTTATGGCGTCAGACTTAGATAAGATGGTGGTAGCTAGCAGGCGGACTAAGAACAAGTCCTACCAGCAACCAAACCGAATACAATATGTACCCACACTGGGAATCGAACCCGGGACCTCTGGACCAATAGACCACAGACGGGTACATATTGCAGTCGGTTTGGTTGGAGGTATGATTTATTCTAAGCACTAAGCAGTGCTGTGGCAGTGTGGCGTTACTACAGGGTGGCAAGCCGGCAAAATGCGACGGGCCGGGGAGGATTCCGAGAGTAGTCCGTTTCCACCTTCAGCCTTATCTTCCCCAACATCAAATGTGATGAAGGCTACCTAAATGTTACCCCGTTGTGGTTAAAAAAAACATTTTATCCGATATAAGTAAAAAATATGTCAGTCAAGTTCAATCAACATGATTAACTAACTATTCAATTGCCTAAGGTCCGGTTGCTCGAAGCTTGGTTACGTTAACTTTAGGGTAATTATGGTTAAAGTAAAATTAACCGGCAGTCAAATTTAAAAAGCGTTGTTGAAGAAGCGGTTACTTTAACGAGCAGTCAAATTACACATTTAACGGCTGTCAAAACAACCGACAGGGTGGGGGTGGTTAAAATTTTGACATTAGTAATTAAGGGAAGGTTAATGAAATAGTATAGACAACACTTTTAACCCAACGTATTTGTCTTTGACCGAGGTCAAAATTGACAATAGTTAAATATTAACTTTAACTTTACTGTAATGTACTAGCAACCGGACCTTAGGAGCTCTTATCAACGCACGCATGAAACAAAATCACGTTCAACGTTTAGACTTTAGTCACATGAAACCATGAAACAAACGTAGAATATTAAAATTATGGACTTTGTACCTACATAGTAACTCATCAAACCGATTCTTTTGTTCCCAAATACTCAGTCCAATCTTTTGTCTATCAATAAAGTCATCAAAATGCTAATAATAAAGTAGACAAGGATCTGTTCGTTGAGATTTGCGGATGATTTGCCCTATAACAACGAGAAGATCTTCACTTATAATCTTTTCCTTTGCCATTAGCTGTCGAAGTTTAATGAAACCTGTCAGTTATGTGCCGCCCCCGACCACTGGAATATCGGATTAAATGAGTGGTTTACGCGGAAAATAATCTCGAATCTATTTTTACTACCAAGTTCGACTTGGTTGTTGTTAAAAATAATTGAAGCTCGCATTGAAGAATTTTTGTATTTCATTGCATTAACAGTCTCTTCTATAAAATGCAGGCGACTCCAACCAAAGATTACTAAATAGTTACTATGTAACGATAGTTCACTCCGCTAAGTCATTTAAATAAATAGCAACTCTAACTATAACGCAATAAAGTAGAATTCAGCTTGTACGAGCGATCTGATTGGTTGAAAGTGCCCGCGACTCTTTGTCACTCGAGTCGCGCTCAAGTTGTGCTAGCCCTACAGGGCCGCCCTCGTCATACCTACTAGTGAAGATGAAAATCGTGTTTTAAAAAGAAAACTATAACGAAAAACTGTCGTGCTCGTGCATGAGAACTTATCGTACAATGGCGTGATATGATTCAGAAAAATGTATCGGTGGATACCTGCAAACTTGACTTTGACTTAAGGCGAAGTGCTGATTGGTTGAAGGGAGCGCGACAAAGAGTCGCGCTATGTTGTGCTAGACCTACTGATTCGCAAACCGTCGGAAACGCTCCCGACCCGTTGTAAAAACTGTATCTGTCCCTTCACTATAGAATAGACAAAGACAAAACACAGAATTCGAATCCGATTCCTTTTCCGACGGTTCGTGAATCAGGGAGCGGTCTCTTCAAACACGAAACTGTAGCGGTTTTCTTGTAATGCTGGATGATTGTCTGGATCGTAGATCTTGAAAGTCTTGAAGTCTTTGGCGATTGGCGATTTGGTATTGGTATTTCCCACTATCACTGCTCGCAATTATTACTTATTTTTCGAACTTCTTCCGTGATAGGTTTTCCGCGACCCATATTGTTAGAAATAATTATTAGTGAAATTAATAGAGAAAAAAAATACATTGACCATGCCAATTTCTATTACTTTTTGAAAAACCATAAGTAGTACCTACTAATACTATAAAGCTGAAGAGTATTTGTTTGAACGCGCTAATCTCAAAAATTACTGGACGAATTGAAAAAAATATCTTCTTATGTTGGATAGTCCATTTATCGAGGAAGCTTATAGGCTAAATAACATCACGGTACGATACGACCGACAGAAGCGAAGCATTAATGAAAAATGTTGCAAAAACGGGAACAAATACTTCTTTTTTAGTAGGTACCTACCCTGACCTACCCAGGTTTTTTTTTCCTTTTCCTCAAATTAACGCAGGTGAAGCTGCGAAGCACAAAATATTGAAAATAAAGTATTAGAAAAAGTCGACCCGTCTCACAACACAACTAGCTCCGATGAGACTCGAACCCAATATTTCAGATGATTCCGTAGCTCAGTGGTTAGAGCATTCGCCCGGACAGTGAAAGGTCGTGGGTTCGAGTGAAAATCACGCTGTGTTGTGTGGTTAGCATGGTTCTAATTATCTTTCTCAATATCTGGATTACGTAAACCGATAGTGCTCATTCGCTGAACAAGCTCCTTAAGGCGCTATATTTGTATACCTTATGCTAAAAAGCCTTGCCTTGTGTTAAAAATAAAGAGATTTTTGTTATTTTGTTTTTTGTTTTATCTGAACTCTTGGGGGGACATCAGATGTAGGTACCAGACTTTATATTATTGTATGTCATCAAAAAATACTTATCACTCTGAACAACTAGACGCTTTAATTTGTATTTATAGTTAAGCTGGGCTGCTAGTGTTCCACATCAGCCTTCCGTCGCAGAATGTCCCTTTCGCAAAATGTCCCCTGGTCGCAAAACGTCCCTTTCGCAGAATGTGCCTTTCGCAAAACGTCCCTTTCGCAAAACGCCCCTTTTGCAAAACGCCCCTTTCGCAAAATGTCACTTTCGCAGAATCACGCAGAATGTACCCTGGTATGAAAAAGATATCACTTGCGAAATTTCCATTTTGTTCGACATGTTCTGTGAACCAGAACCAGAACAGGTGTACCAGAACTTCAATATTTAGTATTTGTCATCAGAAAATGTTCATCAAGTTAAACAACTTTTCTTAAGACTCTATGTTTGTAGGTATCTCTTAGTTTAACCTGGCTGCTAGGGTTCCAAGTCAGGTGTTCCAGACTTTTAAAACTTGTACGTCAATAGAAAATGCTTAGGTAAGGTACCTATCTCATCACGTTAAAACAGGTGTACCAGCACTTCAATATTTAGTGTTTGTCATCAGAAAATGTTCATCACGTTAAACAACTTTTCTTAAGACGCTATGTTTGTAGGTATCTCTTAGTTTAACCTGGCTGCTACCCAACAAGCAAAATTATCCTGGAACGCGTTTTTATAAGTCTATGAGGACTTGTAAGCCTCCTAAAGTGGCTCCAAATTTACCGACTGCGTTTGTAACAGCATAAGCAAATGCTGTTTTTACTGGAGTACATTTACTACTATAATTTTACCTTGTAAACGACTATAAAATCATTTTCCCTGACCATTACAGGCTCAAGACTCCTATACAAGCACAATTCAAGAGTAATTGCACCGAGGAGTAATTAGTTTAGTAACATAGACTTATAAGTGCCTATAAGAGGACATATTCATGCCATTATAATCGTAGACTCCTATAAGAGCCTATACTAGGAGTATATACTCCTGTAAAACTGAGGAGTAATTACTCCGATTACTTTGACTTGTAGGCGTTTAAAAGAGAACATCTGCGTGCTGTTATAGTCTCACTGCTCTTATAATAGCTAATGTTAGGAGTAAATACACTCAGGACTAGTTACACCTATTACTTAGGCTTAAAAGCGATTATAGGATAACATTAAATGGCCATTATAAGTAAAAAAAACATGGCGATTTCTTCGGTTTTGACACATGCCTTTATAAAACTAAATAGCCTATAACAGCATTATAAAGCATTTCTAAATGCCAGCTGCAAAAATGACAGCTGCCTCGGGTATTTCTTAAAATAATTAATAAATATTAATATGTCAAATTGCAAAATTTATGTGGCGCGTTAAAATTTTAACTATAAACGTGATAGGGTTTCACACAAAATTCAAATTTCCCGACGAAAACATGGTACGTAGTTCAACAACACAATAATTTATAGGTCACCTCCTCTAGAAGAGATAATGTATTACTCTTCCCATTACTTATTTTTCAACCTGTTTTAATTAAACAGAACCACTTCGTGACGATTTAGTTTGCATCTCGCGACTTGCCAAAAATAAACTTACAAAAGAATTTGCCGAGAGCTTAAAAGTCTCATTTTATACTGTAAGACACTAATAGTAGATACCGCAAGTCTGTTTGGGTTGATGTGGCTCGTAACTAGGATCACTGTTGGCGTAAATGGCATATTCACGGACCATTATAAATACCCTACAAGTGCAGATAGACTTATAAAATGGGCCCTTTTCCGGACTTATAACTGGTTATAAATCCTATATAGTCCTGATAAAATATGGTTCTAGGATAATTATAAAACCGTATTTTGCTAGTTGGGTAGGGTTCCAAGTCAGGTGTTCCAGACTTTTAAAACTTGTACGTCAATAGAAAATGCTTAGGTAAGGTACCTATCTCATCACGTTAACGGTATTTTTATATCTCTCATAGTTTGGTTGGACTACTATGGTTCCACTCCACATCAGCCCCCTAATTCACGAATCGCTGGAAACGCTCCCGACAGCGGAATGTATGCACTGTCTCTGTCACTCACTATAGAATAGACAAAGACAAAGCACAGAATTCGAATACGATTCCGTTTCCGACGGTTTGTGAATCAGGGGGCAGGTATTTCGATCTTCAAAATAAATTACAGCCTATAAATGTTCCCGAGGACCAATAGCTATATAACAAAGGGAAATAATAATGGTTCCGAAAAACAAATTAATCTCCAGCGATCTGTGGCCGATTATTATTCTAATTAACCAGCGCTATAAAGAATTACCGACAAAAAACCCAAAACAAACCGAAACAAAATATCAAATTTAACAAACAATTAAGAGCACGTTCAAATTACATTTTCTCTTTTAAAAAATGGATCTTCGAATAACAAAACTAAACTTCCGAATAAAATACTGAACCTCCGACTAAATAAAAATTACAAAATTACCGGCAACAGAGGTTTTGTCATAATAATCACATTTTTACAACTTGCATGAACTATTTATAATTTAAACTAAATATTTATTTATTTATTTATTTATTATTTATTTATTCTGTGACTACAGTTGATTCAACTAATGGATGATTTTTCTAAAGTTCATTCTACTGGATGTTTCGACTATATGGACGACTCACCTACAGCATTTATTAAATGGATTTGGGCGTGTTAGATTGATTTTTAAAGTGGTGGGTAGTTTCACATGACCTGTGTAGATTCACATTACTTGTACACATTTAGAAATATAATAAAAGCATTTGCATGACTTATGGATACTTGTTTTTACTTTAAACTGTGCTTTTACCACCTTTTACTATGCTTATGGTAGGTGCGTGTCGAAACGAACAAAATGTATCTTTCGCAATTTTCACCACTAATGACAAGACGATTTTTTTGCATCGGGGCTCGTATTATAAGTAGTGATAAAAAACTGACACCTAGGACTTGATTAAATAAATGAATATCACCATCATCCATACATTGTGCCAATACCAAGGTATAGTAGCTTAAGCACTAGTATTATAGAAATTGGAAACAACGACGGGTATTACCACATACATCTAGACCCGAGGAAGTATTGAAAAGTTCGTTTTCACGCAAAATCTTTAACATTTACCCGACCGGGGGATCCTGTTATAGATAGAATATGTACCCATACTAGCTATCCACGCATCCTCACCTTGCACACTCAGCACTCCTTCACCATAGCCTGTACTCCCACGCATCCTAACTCCAGTCGCACCTCAGTCTCGATCCATCCTCCTTACGAGTCGGCTGTCTTATCATAATTAAAATCGCATCTTTTTTTAAAAACCAATTCCTGTCGAGGCTCCTAATATATGGTGGCAGCGTGAAAGGATTCAGTAAAGAATCCCCGGTACGTCTTCGAATTCCAAATCAATCCCGGGCAAGTGTATATGTGCCCCGGTACTTCTTCGAATTCTAAATCAATCCCGGGCAAGTGTATATGTGTCCCCGGTACGACTCCTATTTCTAAACCGCAAACGCGCAAGTGTGTGTGCGAGTGTAAGTGCCAACTCCACTGTGCAAAGTGTTATTGCACCGAGTTACGGCCCGGCCCCTGTGTATCCAGTGTTCGAGGTGAAGTTCCAGAAAGGCCCACTGCTGCGTGCTTTTGGTTCTGCAGCCGGCCTTCACAAAATATCCACCGGTTGCGATCGGCAACCCTAACTCTGCGACGCGACGAATCAACAGCGGCTTATCGACACACCGAGACGCGTCGCCCACGCTCCAGTTACGAGAAATGCAGCTCATACTTATCGCGATATCCACGTCAATGTAAGTGACTTATTATATTGGTCATTGCTAATTCCCAATCTTATTATACAACTTATTCCCCGTGACTTACACCAACTTAGATTTGTTTTACTTTTACTTAAATTCAATTCTATTTTACCAAAATGGCAAATGATAGACCTAATAGCCCAAAATTTGACCGACCTGAAATTGCGGTCACTGATACAGAAGAAGACAGTCAAAACCAATGTCCTCCCCCTCAAGGAATGTCTACCAGATCCACTTCAAAAAGGAGAATAGCAACACCAAAGTCAGAAATCGAACTTTCCACACTTTTAAAATTCATAAAACCATATGATGGTTGTAGAGAAAAGCTCAACTCGTTTTTAGTTAACTGCAACAATGCATATGATTTGGCTTCCGACTCCCAAAAAGACACACTCTTTAAATATATTCTCTGTCAATTAGAGGGCAAGGCGGAGACCGCCTGTTCCATCAAAGAATTCACCAATTGGTTACAACTCAAAGAATTTCTCAAAACCCAATTTAGCGAGAGGAAGCATTATGCCCATCTACTCACAGATTTACAAGAATGCAAACAGCAACCTAATGAGCCTGTTAGTCAGTATGCTTTAAGAGTCGAGACATGTCTATCCGAGTTACTTTCCGAGATATCCATTTCACATGGGCATAAAAGTAGGGAAATGTTAGGAAGATCGGCCGCGATGGAGGAATTAGCCCTTCATCATTTCCAAATGGGGCTGAAACCCCACATTTCCAATATTGTTCGATGTAAATCAGCCAGATCCTTGAACGATGCCATAAACATAGCAATATCTGAGGAAAGAATCCAACAAGCGTTATCCAAGCATAACCCGAGCCAGTCCAGCAATCAATACTCGCGTCAAGATAGACCTTATTCGTCAAGACCTAATGGTCAATTTGTCCGTCGTAACCAAGGTCAACAATCCTTCCCTAACCAATCAAATTTCAGACCGAATTTCAACCCTAATCGATCGTATACAAATAACCCTCCTACAACTCCTTTCTGCAGACACTGCAAAACTCCTGGTCACGTCCTAGAGCAATGTCGCAAGAGAGTATTCAATAACAACCGATTCAAAAACCTTGACCAAAACCAGGCAAGGGTTTCTATGCCTCAACGTATGCATTTCATATCTGACGATACTAATGATGACGATTATCCAACTAACCCTGTCGAGGGTTATGATACCTGCGACTCCAACCCAAAAAACGAATAATCGTCTCGTCCCAGTGTCGTGCGGGACCTCGCGATTCAAAAACCGACGCGATAAAATCAATTTCTAAATCCAATTCCCCGCAAGTATCGCTACATGATCACTTGCCAAAATCCACTGTATCCGTGCAGCAACTCAATAAAGTTGACCTGCCAAAATCCACTGTATCCGTGCAGCAACTCAATAAAGTTGACCTGCCAAAATCCACTGTATCCGTGCAGCAACTCAATAAAGTTGACCTGCCAAAATCCACTGTATCCGAACAGCAACCCAATAAAGTTGACCTTCCAAATCGCGCAAAATCCAAAGTTTTCGAAATAACTAATAATCCTACGAAAACATTATTACCTCATGTCCTCGTGAAATCATCTGTATCCGATATTCCATTGTCCTTGTTAGTCGACTCAGGATCCTCTGTAAGCCTACTAAAATATTCAAGCATAGAAAAACATCCTAAACTCATTAAAGAATCTATTCAGTTAAAAGGTATAGACCCGGCTGAAGAGACAATTTGCACCAGGGGTCACTTTCAATTAAAACTACAATTTTCTAAATCCAAATTGTCCCATTCATTCCACGTTATTGACGCAATTCACTTACCATATGATGGCATAATTGGTTCCGACATGCTTAACGCACATAATTGCAGTATAAACTATAACGACAATCTTCTTCACCTGGGCAACGCAATAGAAAAACTATATTTCCATGATCCCGCTTACATAATTCCAGCTAGAACCGAAACAATTATTGAGTGCTCTGTTTCAAACCCAGAAATAAAAGAAGGGTTAATTCTTGATCAAAAACTTTCAGAAAAACTACTAATCGCAAACTGTCTAGTGCGAGTTAAAAGAAATAATAGAATAAATATATCAATTTTAAATACTTCTGATACACCAGCTACTATAAAATCAAATCTCAATCTCAAACTTGACCTCTTTGATCCTTCAAAATTCAATGAAGAAGCGCAACCTTCGTTTCCAATCAATCACATAAATATTTCGAACGATAGTGTTAAACGAACGAGAGAAGTATTAAAACAGCTCCGCACTTCGCACCTCAATGAAGAAGAAAAGGATGCTCTCTTACAACTTTGTTCTGATTTTTCCGATATTTTCCATTTACCTGGAGAAAGTTTAACACATACTAACGCTTTCAAACATGAAATCAAAACCACAACAGATGTCCCAATCCATACAAAATCCTATAGATTTCCTGAAATTCATAAAACCGAAGTCCACAAACAAATGAATAAGATGTTAGAACAAAATATCATAGAGCCCTCTGATTCCCCTTGGTCATCCCCAATTTGGGTAGTACCGAAGAAACTAGATGCTTCTAATATCCAAAAATGGCGCGTAGTGATAGACTACCGCAAGTTGAATGATATTACCATCGGTGACACGTACCCCATTCCACAAATTACTGAAATCTTAGACCAACTTGGCAACAGTAAGTACTTTTCCACTCTAGACCTAGCTTCTGGATTCCATCAGATAGAGTTAAACGAAGCTGATAAACCCAAAACAGCCTTCACCGTCCCTGAAGGGCATTTCCAATTCACAAGAATGCCATTTGGGCTCAAAAATGCCCCTGCATCTTTTCAGCGTCTCATGAACTCTGTCCTATCGGGCCTTCAAGGTATTCGATGCTTCGTATATTTGGACGATGTGGTTTCGTACGGCCATGATTTGCAAGGCTGCATCAGCAATTTAACAGCAATTTTCCGGAGAATTCGTCAGTATAAATTAAAACTGCAACCAGACAAATGTGAGTTCTTACGACGAGAAGTCTGCTATCTAGGGCACGTAATTACCGAACAAGGTGTAAAACCTAACCCCGAAAAAGTTAAAGCCGTGGCAGAATTTCCAACTCCAAAGACCCCTAAGGATATCAAATCGTTTCTTGGGCTTGTCTCATACTACCGCCGCTTTATCCCAGATTTTTCAAAGACAGCCAAAGCCCTTAACCAGCCTCCTTAAAAAGGACACGCCATTCAATTGGGAAAACCAGCAACAACTTGCTTTTGATACACTAAAACATAAATTAACTACAGCTCCTCTACTAATTTATCCCGATTTCTCAAAACCCTTTATACTGACTTGTGATGCTTCAAACTACGCTGTAGGTGCTGTACTTTCCCAAGGGATCATCGGCAGAGACCAACCAGTAGCTTTCGCCTCGCGTACTCTCAATAAAAGTGAATCCCATTACAGCACCACTGAAAAAGAGTTGCTATCTATCCTGTATGGCTGCAAAACCTTCCGTCCTTATCTGTATGGGCATAAATTCCTCATCGTTACCGATCATAGACCTTTGAAATGGTTATTCAACCATAAGGATCCCAGCAGTAAACTTCAAAGATGGAGGTTGAAACTAGAAGAATTTGATTACGAGATAGTTTACCGTAAAGGCAAACTAAACTCTGCCGCTGACGCTCTTTCTAGATATCCAGTAAATCCTATATATCCAACAAAAAGAGACTCCCTAAATCCTAACGCGAACACTTACCCTGACGAAGAACTTCCACTGCAAACATCACCGCCTGAAAGCACACCTAACGAAACAAATGACAATTTACCAAACATCCCCGAGAATCAAGATCCTGTTGTCACATCCAACGACTCTCCGGCCTTCAGCCCCATAACCTTAGAAGATCTCGAAATCCGCATTCCTTCTAGTCTCCTCGGGTCAAATAGCAACTTACCCTCTATCCCACTTCTAGAAGATGACGATCTATCCCTCACTGCATACAGCCCTGAAAGGGTATCTGAACCTCAACCTTCAACTAGCTCCCAGAACCTTGATCAACCTCCTCCTGTAGCTCGTATAACTCCATCTCCAACATCTGAAATCATACCTGTTCTTGGTGCTCCCCACACTGAAACTTCGTCTCCAACACCTGAAAATGTACCTGTTTCCGATGAAACCTACAATAAATTTCTAAAATCACCTACAAAATCATATGACACACAAATTATAGAACATAATGAAAATCTTCTCAAAAGCTCACAGAAATTAATAATAGTACCTACTTCCATAGACATGGACGAGTCCATGCCATACATACAAGAAATTTTAAATAACTCTCCAGAAACCGACCGGAACGAATTTCTGAAAGAAGAAAGAACATTGTATACCTTCTTAGCTCTAACAATTGAAAATAAAACTTACCTGTTCTTATTTATTAAGGTACACCATTTTGATGATTGCTCATACCCAGATATATTCAAATCATTGAAATATGCTCGAGACGAGATAATGATGTCATATCCTACTGTAAATGAGATCAGTACATCAGATTTTAAAAACCCCTTCGATAGACACTCTTTTGTCAAAATTTATAATATGTTTAATTATTTATTCAATGGAACTAATATACTTGTACACATTTATCATAATGACATTATATATCCTTCATTGAGCGAAATTCCAAAAATCCTGAAAGAAAACCATGACCTTCCCATTGCCGGACACCTAGGGACCGTCAGAATGTTAAACCGTATAAAAGAAAGATTTTATTGGAAGAATATGCGTAGTGATATTGAAACCTATATAAAAAAATGTACATCGTGTCAAACTAACAAAGCTTTGCGTAAGGTCAATAGAGCACCTATGATAATAACGTCCACTTCAACAGCTCCATTCGAGAGACTTTCTATCGACATAGTAGGCCCTTTGCCAGAATCTGGCACAGCCAAACTTAAATATATCCTGACCATGCAAGACGACCTCACAAAATTTTCATTAGCCTACCCGATTCGCAGTATTACTGCTGAGGAATGTTCTGAATGTCTGCTTCATTTTATTTCATTGTTTGGAATACCAAAATATATACTTACCGATCAGGGCACCAATTTTACAGGTGAAGTGTTCAAGAAAACATGTAAACTTTTAAAGACTAAACAACTTTGGTCCACGCCCTATCATCCCCAGACGCAGGGTGCTCTGGAAAGATCACATTCCACTCTCAAAGAATTCTTGAAACACTACGTCAATGAAGATCAGAATAATTGGCCCCGATATGTTTATACAGCCATGCTAGCATACAATACTGCTGTACACTCCACTACTCACTACTCACCTTACGAATTACTATTCGGATATAAACCTCATATTCCAGACTCAATTTACAATGACAATTCTAACACTACGTATCCCGAATATGTCAAAATGTTACAACACCGAATGAAATACACTCGAGATAGAGCCATAGAATATATCCAAAAATCCAAGTTTAATTCAAAAAATTATTATGATTCTCATACTCGTGCTGTGACATATAAAGTTGGCGATTACGTCCTATTAAAAAACCATGTCAGACAACGTAAAGCCTTATCCCCATTGTGGAAAGGTCCATACAAAATCGTTAAAGTTCATGGTAATCATACGTTGTCTTTATTAATAAATAGACGACATGTACGACATCATTTCGATGAAGTCAAACACGTAGAGGCGTCACAGTTGCCTCCTACAAGCTAAGAATTTTATTTTAATTTTAGCATTTGAGTATGTGTTAGTTAGTTACGATAGTTAGGTCTAACATAGATTTTATGTCCTTACCGCTATTATATTAGATGTTTCTGCGTTATACCTTTTATGACGCTTAGAATGTAATATACTTAAAGTTTAACATTTTGTTTTTTTATATACTTATATATTATATATATAAAATATATATATTTATATAAGTTACATTTTATGTTACGTTACTCTCACATAATGAAATATAATAATGGTTTATACAAAATACCTCTTTCTCTTACAGTATACTGGCTCAAGGTCATCCGGATTTTGTCCGGGAAATCAGCTCGAGTTCCGGTATATACTTTGACCCGATTGGTGAACTCAAAATTCGCGTAAGCCACTTAGACATAGTAACCCCAATAGACATCTCGTACATTGAACCCCACATTAAAAACATTAACTCAATATTAGGTACATTGCGTCTAGTATGCAATCAAATAAATATTGAAACTGCGAACAATTTAGAATGCAATAATATACTACAACCATTAACTGTTCGATATCATGACATAGTTGCAGAGTATTCCTCCATCTCTCATTTAGTAGACAGAAGGTTCAGGCGAGGGGCATGGATAGGTGGTATTGGCTCTCTTTCTAAAACTATATTCGGAACTCTGGATGAAGATGACGGTATCAAATATGATAACGCCATCCAAGATATGCAAAGTAATGAAAAAAGGTTAGCCTCATTAATGAAACAAAATATTTTAATAACGACTTCGACTTTATCTAAATTTAATGAAACTTTACACATCATTAAATTAAATGAAGCTAGCCTTAACCAAGCTATCGACGATTTTACATTAAAGTTAAAAAATTTAACTATTATTTCCAATGAGCTTATTGTGAAGTCAAACATTAATTCCATTCTGAACAGCTTAGAAGCATCATTATTAACTCTATCGTTTCGACTAGAAGACATAACTAACGCTATTATACTTAGTAGCCAAAACATCCTGCACCCGGCCGTGTTATCTCCCAGACAGTTATACCAAGAAATCGTCGATAACTATAGATATTTACCCGTAGACTTTAAGTTACCTGTAAGCTTAGCGTTAAATAATATTCATACATTGATGAATGTATCTAGAATAGTTTGTTATAGTGTAAGCAACAAGATTGTATTCATTCTGAGAATACCTACCTTTAGTGTCCTCGAAAGAGTTCGACCTTTTCCATAGTACCTATAGCTTTACTTACTCCACACATAATTTGAAACCAAATTCTTTCTCCTATATAATACCTAGCAATAAATATATAGCAATGACCAAGGATAAGTCAGAATATTGTAACCTAAACTCGTTAAACGAATGCATAGCGATAAACTCCCGCGCATACGTTTGTGACGTCATGACAGTTTTTCCCACTAGTGCAAACCCAAGTTGTGAAAGTGAATTAATTACAAATGTGATCAAAGTGTTACCAGTGCAGTGCAAAACCGATTTTGTTCACGGACATATAGATTTGTGGGAACCGCTACACAATAATAATTGGATTTATGTACAATCTCAAAGTAACAAATTATATATCGAATGTCCACATCAAAGAAATGTCGAAATAAATATTATTGGTACAGGAATATTGTCTATCCCTAAAAACTGTATATCTTATTGTAAAAGCACCAAGTTAATACCTAGATATGATAATGTCAAAATCAACACAACTGTAATTTACTCCGATTTCAATATAATAAATGACTCTTGCTGCAATTTAGATAAGTTCAAAACAGTTATGAGTAACGAGCCCCCTCTTAAATTACAAAACTTTAATCTCGATATTTTTACCTTAGAAACTAAATCAAAATTAAAATCATTATCCAGCCAAGCAGATTCAATTATCGAACAGCACCAAATTTTAAAATACGGGACTCATTACTCAGTTCTGCTTATTATTGTAATATGTGTAATTTCTGGATTCTGTATTTTTAAGATGTTTTTATGTATTAAATCGCACAGCCGTCTTACCTACCTTCTCCCTAGATCCAGTCCAGCCGTTCCAATAGACCTTCCCTCTGATCCTACTCCAGCTTCTGAACCAGCTATCCCTATGAAGGTCATAAAACATAGCCCCGAAATAGAAAACCTCCCATCTCCTAGTATCCGTAGGAATCTATAATATATATACATATGAATATATATTTATAAATAAATAACAAATAAATAAATATTTATATACCATAATAATCTTACCTTTTCTCCGTTACACTCTTCCTAAACATCGAAATTTTAACCCCGATGTTTAGTCTAACCCCGGGAGGTGTTATAGATAGAATATGTACCCATACTAGCTATCCACGCATCCTCACCTTGCACACTCAGCAGTCAGCACTCCTTCACCATAGCCTGTACTCCCACGCATCCTAACTCCAGTCGCACCTCAGTCTCGATCCATCCTCCTTACGAGTCGGCTGTCTTATCATAATTAAAATCGCATCTTTTTTTAAAAACCAATTCCTGTCGAGGCTCCTAATAGAACCCTCTAGAGATAGCGGCGGCTGGGGGCTACCGCGTAACTTTATGGATATGAACTTCATACGTTTTTAGGAACTTTAAGTCAATTTTATTAAAAAATAGCTTCTATCAGTTCCTTGTTTTGTGACGTCGGGTATAACAATAACTAGCTAGCAACGTTCAACAGAACAAAGCAGCAAAAATCTATCAGAATAAGGAATTCAAATGACAGTTGAAGCCCATACCCATATCCAGATTTCTTAGCCGGTAGCCCCGCACCTTGAAACCAGTGCGTACACCACTCGGCCACGGAGGTCGGAGGAGGTTGATTATTAGTAGATTATTAACCAAGGGGATAAAGCAGTGTCTTCTGTCGCGGGTGACGATTTAAATCGCGAGCCTAACGAAGGACTCTAGGTTTACTCCGGAGCGTAGCGAGGGTGTTAAAGACGAGTCCTGAGTGTAGCGAGGGATTTAAGTTCACCCAAGACTAAGACAGCTTTATCACCTAGGAAAATACTCTACTTTTCGTACCATTTGCGAAAAAAATAACACAATAATAATATGAGATAAGCATTTATTAAAAATAATGTCAATTAAAAGTAAAAGTTAAGATTCGAAACATTGGTCCTAGAGAGAGTTACATTTTTCATACCCACTTTTTCAACACACTTGCGAGGAAAAACAATCATTTATTGCATTCATTCATAAATTAATTAACCTAATTAGCTAAGGGAAAAAGCGCGCAAGTTTTTTTTTGCACGCGCCAAATGTAAGGTCAGCCTACTTCAAAATAATTATAATAATAGTGATAAAACGCAAATGTTTTATAACAAATTATTGTGAATCCATACTAATATTATAAATGTGAAAGTGTGTTTGTTTGTTTGTTTATTTGTTTGTTTCTTTGTTTGTTTGTCCTTCTTTCACGTCAAAACGGAGCAACGGATCGACGTGATATTTGGTAAGGGGGTAGTTTGGGAGCTGGAGAATAACATAGGCTACTTATTATTCCGGAAAATTGAGTAAAAATTGTAATTTTCTATGAAAAATCGTTTAACTGTCGTACCTTCGATACAAAACTGTCATTTCTTCCATTACCGTTTCCAAAGAGTATGTAATCACTGACGTCTGCGTGGTCAAATTCGAATACTAATCTTTTCCATAAGCTTAGAATAAAAAAATGTACTGTAACTAGCGCCTAAAATGCCCCAGTCGCGCATGCGCGCAGAGTTATCTGACACTCACTCTACTTCACAGAGTAATTTTTTTATATGTAGGAAATAGAGACCAATCTTGGGCCCCTTTATTGGTAGTGTATAAGTAGCGCTATCTGTTGTCTGGTCTAAGCAACTTTTGGTGTAGGTAAAAAACTATAAATTATATGGCAAAACAACGTTTGCCGGGTCAGCTAGTAATCTATACTTATAATAAAACTGTAAACGATCCAATTCTGTACATTGAAAAGAAATAGAAAAAAATACTACCAGGGGTCTTCTTAAACGAAACAGATACCAAAAATATAGTTTTTGAATTTTTTGTCTGTCTGTCTGTTGTCCGCGTTTCACACAAAAACTATTGAACGGATTTTAATGAAACTGTTTTTGTTATACAGCTATTGGCCCTCGCCAACATATAGGCTATAACTTATTTTGAAGATCGTAATATCTGATGTGGAACCATAGCAGTCCAGCCAAACTATAAGAGAAGTTGTTCAGCGTAATAAGTATTTTCTTTTGACATACTATCTCGAATATTATTAATATGAAAGTGTGTTTGTTTGTATGTCCGTCTTTCACGTCAAAACGGAGCAACGGATCGACGTGATTTTTAGTATGTAGGTAGTTTAGGAGCTAGAAAGTGACATAGACTAAAAATATCACTTTACCTCGGGATAACGTAGTGTAGTACATGCGGGCGAAACCGCGGTCGGAAGGCTATGTTATGTAAATTTTTAATGTGCTAATATGTATCATAGCATTCATAGCGCTGTACTAATATATATTAAACTAGCTTTCCGCCCGCGGCTTCGCCCGCGTGGACTTCCCGACCTTATCCCGCGGGAATGTGACATTTTTCCGGGATAAAAAGTAGCCTATGTTCCTCTCCAGGCTACAATGTATCTGTGTCCTAAATTTCAGCCATATCCGTTCAGCCGTTTTGGCGTGATTGAGTAACAAACATACAAACATCTAAACTTTCACATTTATAATATTATATAATATAAGTAGGATAAATAAATAAAAAAAACAAAATAGCTTATTAGCCTTAAAAATTAAAAATGGTGCCGAAAGTCACTATTCCACGCGGACGAAGTCGCGGGCACAGCTAGTTATAAATAATTATAAATAATTTGATAATAATATACCTACTTAATTATGTTTTTTTGACTTAATTAGGGACATATTTATTTATTCTAAAAACGTAAATGGATTTTCAACCGTAAAAAACCTCTTTGTTACAAAAAAAGAACTGTACGTATTACCCGGTGAAATTGAAAATGCATTGTTTACTCGCATATTATAACTTGCAGTTAGGTACTAACTTAACTTTGTAGGGATACTGTATTACCCGGTTAAATTGAAAAGTCTCTGTTTACTCGCATATAATTTGCAGTTAGGTACTTACTTAACTTTGTAGGGATAATTCTATTACGCAACTAGTACTGTAATATTATTATGCACGCGTGTTTTATAGTTCGATTTATGGCCCTAAGATCGATGTAATAAGGCTCACTTTATGAGCAAGTGTGTTGAAAATAAAACTACGAAAACCGACGAGGCCGTATGAGCTTGATGTCTTTGCTTTTCGGACAAAAAAATATTAGTCTAGGAGTTTGCCGCGTTTTTGTTTTCTTCAAATACTTACATAAACGTTAAGTTTATTTTAATTCATTCTTATAAATAAGTTAATGTTCTAAAAATACGTTACAATATTAAATCAAAGCGACAGTGACAGTGAATTGTCGGATAGAGGGGGGTGAAAAGCAGAGTGTATTACTCGGCCGCAAAATTATTTTCACCTAGGGCGGCGTATATTGAATCCCTCGCTGCGTTCAGGATTCTACTTTAGAATCCCTCGCTGCGCTCGAGATTCTACTCTAGAATCCTTCACTGCGCTCTGGATTCAAAATAGCGCCCTCGCCGTAAATATATTATTTTGCTCCCTTGTAATACAATCTACTATTTCATCCCATCGATTCGAAAAGCGATGATTGTTTATCTAATAACAGGGTCCAAAACGATTCATTTTTTACCTGTTATGACAAGAGGGTATAAATGAGATTTGAATTTTGAACAGCTTCATAACAGGGTCCAAAACGATGAGATTTGAATTTAGAACATAATTAAAGAAGCATTGGTTGGAGTGTAGCAAAGGGTGTGCGGTACTTAAAAAAAATGCAACTGATTTTGTATGACCGAGAAATTTTCAAAAACGGAATTTTATAAAATTGAGATTATCTCGTAAACGGTGAGTCGTAGCTAAAATCTAACAAAATTTTCAACCCCCTACGGCATCCCCGAAGATACGTATAAGGAATCTGATGGACATATATTTTTATTATCAAAGAAGTACATTTAAAGCTAAATTAAAATATGTTCAGAAAAATCAAGAACAATTGAAACTTGATATGTTGGCGAAGTGCCACAAAAAAAAGGATTTTGGTAAATTTTGGAAGGCCACTAACAAATTGTGTGATAAATCGAGTCTCCCTGCGAGTGTGGCTGGTCGGTCGGTGCCAGTTGATGTTGCAAACCTTTTCCGAAGGCATTTTACTGTGGAATCTCCTTTAAAGACTGATAAGCGGCAGGTGATCGGTGCTGGGGGTATGTCTGGGAACGGTGAACTCACTGTTCTTTTCACAGCGAAACAAGTTTCTTTTATAATCAAAAAAATGTCTAAAGGTAGGTCGCCGGGCCACGACGACCTCAGCATCGAACACCTGAAGTATGCGGGGCCCCACTTACCGAGAGTCCTTGCACTGTTATTTAATCTGTGCCTCAGTCACAGCTATTTGCCAGGGGAGCTCATGGAAACAATTGTAGTGCCAGTTGTTAAAGATAAGACGGGGGATGCCTGATGTGTCCAACTACAGACCCATCTCCCTGGCTACTATAGTCGCTAAGGTTCTGGACAGTCTGCTTGATAAACAGCTGGCTAATCACATGGAATTGCATGATGCCCAGTTCGGCTTCAGACCTGAACTATCCACGGAAAGTGCTATCCTGTGCCTCAAGCAGACTGTTCAGTATTATACGACGAGGAAAACGCCAATTTTCGCTTGTTTTCTGGACCTGTCAAAGGCGTTTGACATGGTGTCCTATGAGGTCCTATGGCATAAAATGTATAAGGAGACAAGACTGCCGCCTGAAGTCGCGTCCTTGTTTCACTACTGGTATTCTAACCAGAAAAATAGAATGAGATGGGCAGGAGTTCTATCAGACATGTATGGGATGGAATGCGGGGTGAGGCAGGGGGGGTTAAGCTCGCCTCGCCTTTTCAACCTATACATGAATCGCCTGATCAGTGAGCTCAGCAGTACTCATATAGGTTGCTATATTGATGGAGTTTGCTTGAACAATATAAGCTATGCAGACGATATGGTGCTGCTGAGCCCATCGATTGGTGGTCTGAGAAGACTCGTAGCTATCTGCGAGTCCTATGCGGTGACTCATGGGCTCAAGTACAATGTAAAAAAAAGTGAGCTCATGATGTTTAAATCGAACTCCATTAACTACTCGGACGTCCCTGGAGTTTCACTTTGTGGTAGTTCTTTAAGCTGGGTGAAGAAATTTAAGTACTTGGGTCATTGGGTCACTGACGATCTCAAGGATAGCGCCGATATAGAGAGGGAGCGTAGGTCGCTGGCTGTGCGATGTAATATGCTGGCTCGAAGGTTTACGCGGTGTACGGATGCAGTAAAGATCACTCTTTTCAAGGCTTACTGCCAATCATTTTATACGTGCAGCCTTTGGACCGGTTATACGCAGCGGGCATACAGCGACCTGCGTATCCAATTTAACAACGCATTCAGGATACTGTTGAGACTGTCGTGGCGTTGTAGCGCGTCGAAAATGTTTGCGGAGGCGCATACGGACGACTTCTACGCCATTATAAGAAAGAGGTCTGCTTCCATGCTCACTAGGCTCCGCTCCAGTACCAACAGCCTCCTGAGGGTGTTTAACGACCGGTGGGATTCTCCTCTGCTGCGACACTGGGTGAAGCTCCATACCGGATAATTTTTAATTTTTACTACTCGTGCTGTAATTTTTACCGACTAACATAGTTTATAAGTATATTAAATTGTTACTAACACTATGGAACCTAGTTCTGAAATAAATTATTTGAATTGAATTGAATTGAAATTATTATTTTTTTTTATTTCAAAACTTAATTTTTTTTTCTTGCCCGACTAGCGCAATGATGTATCCGAACGACAAAAAAAGGTAGGTAGTTTGAGTTGTCTTTACTGCTTTTCTTATAGAGGGGGGTGAAAAGCAGAGTGTATTACTCGGCCGCAAAATTATTTTCACCTCGGGCGGCATATACTTATTGAATCTCTCGCTGCGTTCAGGATTCTACTTTAGAATCCCTCGCTGCGCTCGAGATTCTACTCTAGAATCCTTCACTGCGCTCTGGATTCAAAATAGCGCCCTCGCCGTAAATATATTATTTTGCTCCCATGTAATACAATCTACTATTTCATCCCATCGATTCGAAAAGCTATGATTGTTTATCTAATAACAGGGTCCAAAACGATTCATTGTTTACGTGTTCTGACAAGAGGGTATAAATGAGATTTGAATTTTGAACAGCTTCATAACAGGGTCCAAAACGATGAGATTTGAATTTAGAACATAATTAAAGAAGCATTGGTTGGAGTGTAGCAAAGGGTGTGCAGTACTTAAAAAAAATTCAACTAGTATGGGGCCGGGACTTTTTTCGGGACCGAGAAATTTTCAAAAACGGAATTTTATAAAATTGAGAATATCTCGTAAACGGTGAGTCGTAGCTAAAATCTAACAAAATTTTCAACCCCCCCTACGGCATCCCCGGAGATACTTTTAAGGAATCTGATGGACATATATGTTTTTTATAAAAAAAAAAAATTTTAAAACTAAAATTTTTTTTCTTACCCGACTAGCGCTATGATGTATCCGAACGACAAAGAAAGGTAGGTAGTGTGTATTACTCGGCCGCAAAATTATTTTCACCTCGGGCGGCGTATGTTGAATCCCTCGCTGCGTTCAGGATTCTACTTTAGAATCCCTCGCTGCGCTCTGGATTCAAAATAGCGCCCTCGCCGTAAATATATTATTTTGCTCCCTTGTAATACAATCTACTATTATGTGTGTAAAGTTAGTGTGTGTATCTTGATTATCATTTTAAAATTACGTTTAAATCAATAAAAATGGTTCTCACTTGATGTGTGAAAGGATGCAAAAGCGAATCATATAAACGTAGCGGTGTATCTTTTCATAGGTAAGTATTTAGCCAAAGTTTTATTCTTGCGTATTTGTCCATTTCGTTTGTAATCTATAGACTGGAATTTACTTTCTTACTTAACCCAAATATTAATTTTCATTGTTTCAGATTTCCTAAAGATGAAGAAATCAAAAAAGGTTGGCTTAACGTCATACCTGAAAAAATTACACAATACTCAGCAGAAGAAGAAAAAGAAGAAGAACTTTATCAGAAAATAGGCATGAAACAGAACTTATTAAATGTATTATAACATCTGTATTTTAATTTAAGGTCAAAAAGTAGGTACGCAAAAAACGAATCTTTAAAATTAATTGGACACAAAGCCTCCATGCGTCAAAAGATCCGCAAGACAATTTTGTTTAGCAATGTAACTATAGTCTAACTGTCTAACTAATAAACAGATTTTTATTACTGTACGTGGACTTTTTATTTCTATCCATTTTAGCAAAATACACCTTTCAGAAATACAGACATACATGTCATATAAGTATGTACATACAGGTCAAACTACCAACCTCCTTTTTAGAAGTCGGTTCAAAAGTAAGTATGCTTATAAAGCATAATATGTGTATGTGTTGATTGTCACATTATTGCCTCATAAGAGATGCAAAGTAAGTACCTACCCTCTACGCTTTGCCTCGCGGAGTCCTCATCCTACTAATATTATAAACTAGCTTTCCGCCCGCGGCTTCGCCCGCGTGGACTACACGACGTTATCCCGCGGGAATGTGACGTTTTTTCGGGATAAAAAGTAGCCTATATTCCTCTCCAGGCTACAAAGTATCTGTATCCCAAATTTCAGCCAAATCCGTTCAGCCGTTTTGGCGTGATTGAGTAACAAACATCCAAAAATCTAAACTTTCACATTTATAATATTAGTAGGATAGAAAGTGAGTTCGGATGTTTAAATGTATGTTTGTTTTAGCTACAAGAGCTCCCTAGGAAGCGTGATGTTCGAATCCTACGTAAGCCAAGTCTATAAATTGTCCTCGAAAAAACCAAATCGCGGGACGCACACCATAATAGGCCTATCTCGCTCGGCTCGGCTGTAACCATGAAGCTCGACTTAATACTGAGGTAACTGGAGCTCTCACCCTGAATAAAAAAGTGTCCCCAGCAAATTTGACATTTATGTATGTAGTGGCTGTCAGTTGTCTCATATGACCATACGTATTTTTTTGAAGTGTAGGCGAGACGGAAGACAGCCACTGTGTAATTTGTGGTGGACAAAAAATTGTTCGTACTGCACTCTCCAGTTACCTCAGTATTAAGTCGCGAGCTATATGGGTGTAACTCATGAGCTCATGAGTGCGCCATCTTGTTATATTAAATATCTTTTTGACGATCACACACAAAGTATGACATTTGACGTTTCGAAGATCTCACGCGACACCAGCGCCTCTAGCGACGAATTCATACGCGTTAGCCTTCATTGGCCATCGCTCGCGCGATGATGCGTCCGTCTGGCCCGCTATTATTTCTCGGCTGCTTGCGCTCCTAGTGCAACGAGTGAGATAGAAGATGGCTTTGGTCCGTCCGATGAAACTGTTCATGCGATCGTGCATGGCCCGCTATTATTTCTCGGCTGCTTGCGCTAGTGCAACGAGTGAGATAGAAGATGGCTTTGGATCGTGGGATCAAACCTAGCGATTTCATCACACGATGAAATCGCTACGCATCATCGCACGAGCGATAGCTAATTAGGACAGGGCCTTAGGTTAAAAAGCGTCGCCGCGCGCTTTTTAACCTAAGTATGGCCTACAAATATTATTCTGTGGTATGGCGGCATCGTGTGCAGAAGGGCTTACAAAATAAATGTTCACATGATTTGTGGGTATTGAATCATTCATTACGTCATTAGTCATAATATTGTTTGTAAAAGAGAAAATATATTAATGATTTTTACTTTTTTGTACTTTACTTAAGTTTCTGATGCAGTACGAATAGTACAACATTTTAAATATGTAAATTAAAAACAATAATTGTACCCTATTGAACTAAACATTGTAAATTCAAGTTCGTTTTCTTAAGGCGTGTTTACGAAACGATAAAAATAAAATAAGAGATAGGTACATACAGTAAAAATTTTTATTATCAACAAATTACATAATCACAGGTCTATGAAATTACATTCAAGCAAAATATCTTACTTTACTATATTAAAACAGTAGTCTCATTGAAATTGTCATCTTATTTTGGTCAAATTATAACTAAAACGAGACATTTAAAAATATTTTTAGAATACTCATTATTCTAATCTAGATCCTTAGAAGAATCACATTACTGAGTGAGTGCGTGTGCAAATCATAGTAAGTATAGTAAATAATAAAATGTTGAATGTTAAATGTTCATCACTTTAGGTAGATCCAGGAATTAATGAGATTTCCGAAACCTCGAGACATATAAAACTTTCACAAATTGATTATGACACAAATAAATACAATAAAAATTACAATTATTCAAAATAGTCCTCAAATACATTACATTCTTCAAAACTAATGTAAGTGTTCAATTGTTACAATACAATACAGTTTCAATAATACATAAAATATGTCAACATTGTCTAAAGAATATCTAAAATCTCGCCGTCTCGTCGTACAATTACGTCTAATACTAAAATTATCCTAGGCGAACTAAACAGGTACCTAAACAAACCTGTCCCATAAAACAAGTCATCACAAGCTTCCAACACACAATACAAGCTAATTCAGTCACAGTCCAATAAAATAACTTAAGTCTATTATGTACTCGATGATACCTTTGCTAGTTCATATATCGCCTCACCTTGCAGTTGGGGCAAGCTTGATACTTTGGCTAGTGTCGCTTCTGAATATTTATTGTATACAGCTTTGTACTTGGAATTTTCGACGTTTAGAACTATTTTGGCTATTTTTCTCATAATAGGGTCAATGTGTTCTAATGTATAACCTGAGTAATATGACAGTGTTGGTGTCCAAACATCTTCCAACCTTTTGCTGGACAGTAAGTATAGGGATAAGCAAATAGCTGCAGCTGCCAGTTCAGAGGGCCGGTAGTGGGCCATGGTGTATTCGACTAGACAAAGGTCAACAAAATACTTTGCCAAATGGTGATTTTTCGATGTCCCATGAGCTGCTTTAACAAATCTGAAACCAAAGAATTCAAATTAACAATAATTCACTAGCTAGAGAATACCTCACTACCTTTTTCGTAGAGATCAATAAAATATTCAATTACTGCTTGCACGCAACAAGCCATTTGTAAAGCCAATCCAAAAGGATTGATATTTAATCGCGCACTACTGATGAAACTTTATCCATATTAAAATTATTATAAACTAGCTTTCCGCCCACGCTTCGCCCGCGTAGACTACACTACGTTATCCCGCGAGAATGTGATATTTTCCGGGATAAAAAGTAGCCTATGTCCGTCTCCAGGCTACAAAATTTATGTGTCCCAAATTTCAGCCAAAGGACATCATTTTTTGGGCCTTTTCTGAAAGTGCCGGCCAACAAAAAAAAATGGTACGTATTGTTAGAACTAGCCATTTAGATTTAGGCACAAAAGTTGTAGGATCGATCGCTGTCAGGATCGATCGTCGATAATTCATTATTTTCATACATTTTCTGATTTTTTTAAGTGTTGGGAAACCTAAAATAATGATACATTTTGCTAGGATCTAATGATCCGAAGCACTTGTCATTGTAAAGCGACCGTTTTGAAATTGATACGAATGATGTAACAATGGTTTCTGTTTCGGTGACAGCGGCGCTATGTATTTTTTCTTCTCTTTGTAGCAATTTAACTAGCCCTGACTTCTAAGACCTTCAGCCGGCAGAAGCGCTATGGTTGGACAAAAGTTGGACAAAATGACATTAAAAAAACACGTTAGTTCGAGTTTTGAAACATACCAAACCTTTTAGCAGAACTTGTCATTAGAAATAATAACAACAGGAGCTCATTTCAAGCCTATGGGAGCCGACATGCCTCAATTCAATGAGTTTCCTATCACTGACAGAAGAAGAATTGAAGCTGTTTGCTTTAGGCAGCTATCAATTGAAGCAAGCCCGTAGTTACTATGGTGAACACGTTCATCCAGATGGGGCATTCACCATAGAACTCGCTGAAGATATCCCTGTGAACGAAGCAGTTCGGGAGTTGGCTGGACGAGATCTCTTGATAATACAAGGCCGTATTCAATCTAGGTATATTGCATCAAAAACGTATTATGTGCAGCTGATCCAACACTTCGTGGGAGACAAGCTATTCCGCATTACTTATTTTTGCTCAACTTATTAATTATTGACTTTTTTTGTATGAAATGAAAATGACAGGTTTTTAACTTGTATAACATAACAATGATGGATGACCCCACAGATTTTGCGCTATAATGACTTCAGATAATTAGTTCTAGCAATATCAATCATTATTTTATGTTTTCCAGCACTTTCATAAATTAATAAATGTACTTATGAAAATGATGAATCATCGAACTTGTATAACTTGGTTCAAAGCGATCCTACAACTTTTGTGCCATATTAACTATTGCTCCAAATGGCTAGTTCTAACAATACGTTTCATTTTTTTTTGTTGGCCGGCACTTTCAGAAAAGGCCCAAAAATGTATGGAGCCTGAATGATCTCCTTTCACTCCAAAACAGCCGAATGGATTTCAATTCGGCCGTTTTGGCGTGATTGAGCAACAAACATCCAAACATCAGTAAGATGTGAAAGAGTGTGCGTTTGTTTAGTTTATCAGTTTTTCACGTCGCATCAGAGCGTGATTTTTGGTATGGAAATAGTTTGGGAGCTGAAGCGTGATAAAGACTAGCCCGGAAATACAACATTTCGCGGATAGCGTCATGTAGTCCAAGCGGGCGAAGACGCGGGCAGAAGGCTCGATTAAAATAATACCATTAACACAATTAGATATTTACCGTTGACATGACAAGTAAAATTAAAACATAAGATGATTCTTCTACTAAAAAATTAAAAAAAATACATTAAACTTGGTAGTATTAGTAAGTGACAAAATGTCTTTTTGAGAATAATTTTATTTTATCCCATTAGCGATTTTATCTCCAACTTCAGTTACATGATTAAAATGAACTTACCTTCTAAGAAAACTAAGGGGTATGGGTCTCGCCAGGCAGAATCCTAGCTTCGACATGATCTCCCTTTCACACTGGAACATGTCAGCTTTGCTATAAGCGTTGTCCGTGACATAGACAAAGTCGCCAATATCCGGAGCGTATATCTCTTCGTACTTGCTGGCAATGAACATGGCTGTCACCCCCACTAGTTGCAGCTGGTTCCTCTGGACATTTGGCACCACCTACATAACAAAAAGGTGTCAATTTACAAGGTAAGCAAACAACCCCAATAGTCCGAATACTAATCTACATCCACAAGAATATTATTGACGACCTCCGTGGCCGAGTGGTGTACGCACCGGTTTTCAAGGTGCCGCTTTCTCTAGAGGTTCCGGGAATGTTGAAAACGAACTTTTCAATATTTCCTTGGGTCTGGGTGGATGTGGTAATACCCGTCATCGTTTCCAGTTTCCATATTACTAGAGCTGAAGCTACTATTGTGGAACATTGTATGTGATGGTGTTAAATGTGACAGTTTAGATGTTTGGATTGGATGTTTGTTACTCAATCACGCCAAAACGGCTGAACGGATTTGGCTGAATTTGGGACACAGATACTTTGTAGCCTGGAGAGGAACATAAGCTACTTTTTATCCCAGAAAAATATCACATTCCCTTGGGATAACGTCGTGTAGACCACGCGGGCGAAGCCGCGGGCGGAAAGCTAGTTTATTATAAAAAGGTAAAGTTAATAAGTTGTATTTTGTTTGGATTGGATGTTTGTTACTCAATCACGCCAAAACGGCTGAACGGATTTGGCTGTTTGGGACACAGATACTTTATAGCCTGGAGAGGAACATAAGCTACTTTTTATCCCCGAAAAATATCACATTCCCTTGGGATATCGTCGTGTCGACCACGCGGGCGAAGCCGCGGGCGGAAAGCTTGTGTCAAATAGAATAAACCCGAAAATACTACATAAAGAATTTGAAAAATTAAGTTCTTTACCAGTTGAAGAAAGCTACATGTGTGGCGTGGCTAATTGGCTATATTTTATAACGATATTTGCATGGGAACGCGGGTAAAACCGCGGGCTACTACTGTTACTATTTTAACTTGCTACAGTTATAACATTATTTTTAGTATTCAATATGCTTGTGAGGTATCACATACATACATTGGTACATTGTGCTTGAGAGTATATCTACTCAATACAATTATTTAGCTGTATCTAAAGAAGAAACCTCACAAGAATATTATGGGTGTTAAGGAATGGTATAAGAAAAAGAATTAAGTAATTCATCCATACTAATACAAAGAGGAAAGATTTGTAGTTTTGTGTGTAACAAATGAAATGAAAAACTACTGTACCAATTTAAAAATTCTTTCACTATTAGAAAGCTACATTCTTCCTGAGTAACATAGGCTTATATTATATTATAGTATATTAGATCACGATATTTCCACGGGAACGGGTACCAGGCGGGTGAAGTTTATAATAATATAACGAGAATATTGAATAGGAAAATTACCTGTAAATATCGGTCAATTATCCCAACAGTCAGCTGGAATGTTTCTAATACTAAAGAGAACTGACGTTGTACTTCCACCAGCCAGTCAATCAAAGTTGCCCTCATTTTTCCAGTTATAACAGTCTGGAAGAAAAACGACTTTAAGAAACACAGTTCATTAAATCAAGATTCAAGACCTTATTTAGCCAGCCGGCCTAGCATGAGCGACTTTTATTGCGCGATATGATATGGTACGGCAAGTTGTCTTGCTTACCCCACTAAGGTGTAAGCAAGACGGCATGCCGTACCATATCATATCGCGTGATAAAAGCCGCTCATGCTAGGCCGGCTGGAGGCTTTAAACATAAAAGCTGCATGAAGATTTAAATAAAACATATCAAAAATCTTGAAGAAGAAATCAACAAACCTGTTGTTTTAAATGGTCAGGTTCAATAGCATATTTCACCTCAAGTTCAGTCAAATATTGATAAATGTCTTTAATATAAATTGACATGAGCAAGGGACTGTTTTTGTCTTCCGCATCAATGTCTTCAATGTCTTCTGGTAGTTCTGGAGCTAAAGATTTCAGCAATGCAGTCTGCCTTTCGAGTTTACTATGGTCAATTATACTAATGGTTTTCTCTGAGAAGAGGGTAGATTCAACCAGTTTTAATTTGCCAAGGGATTCCGTAGACTCCTTCAGGATAGGCTTTAATACTTTATTTTCTTGAACGGTTGGCAGCTTCGATGTTTTCTTGATCTCTTGGTAGCATTTCTTTGTTTGTATTGTGATATTAATGTTTTCTTTATACTCGGTCGATTTGTTTTCTTTTAGGGCAGCCTGCAGAAAAGAAGGTAATGATTAAGTGAACTTAAGTCTTAAGAAACAACTACTAAGCCACCATTTGCTTTACTCTTATGAAAATACTAAATATTTGCTACTTGACTTAGTCCAGTTTAAGTTAAAGTTACTGTCTTGTAATTTAATTTTACAACCTTTGTGGTTTATTGGTACACACCACTGGTATCAGACCCAGATGTCCCGGGTTCGATTCCCAGTGAGGGTACATATTGTATCCGGTTTGGTTGGTGGTATCTTATCTAAGTTTGACGCCATGACAACAATGTTTTCAGCTTTGTTGTGTTCCAGCAGTTACAAGATAAGCTAGCCAGTTCCTCAGTAATCGAGGATTCCGAGAGTAGTGTGCTTCCACCTTCAGCCTTATCATCACTTAACATCAGGTGTGATGAAGGCTAAGTGCTATCCCTTTGTGGATAAAAAAAATATCAGACAATAGGTACAACATTTTACGAAATCACTGGTTTTTCTTGAAACATTCTCATGTTCTTATCTACTTCATCAAAGCTATAAGTATTTAAATTTTAAGACAATCTCCAATATATATATTTCAATCATTCATACATGTCAATTTTTATATAATATTAGTGCTGTAGAACATTATGCTGTGAAGTTAGATACCAGTTGATGGGTTTTTAGACATACCACCAACCACCATGCATTGTTATGCAAGGTTGTTTGGTATGTTACCTCACCTAACCTTAAGGCCTCTATAGCGGGTTAGGTCTCCGGGCTTGTTTTGCAACGATTATATATCGTGGTTATGCAGCAAAAACCAATTTTGACGACTTTATCAAAAAATCTTTTTATTGCATGTATCGACTAAGTTTTTTCTGCTTTATCAGCAGGTAAAACCGTTTTCTTCATCAAACGCTCCGTTTAGAAGTTACCGCGTGAAATAACCAATTTTGAGACTAGTTAGCCGTGCAACGCTACAATAAAAATGATTTATGTTGACATAAACAATTTTTTACCGATTTGCATCCCCTGCAAAACAAAATAACATTGTAAAAATGGTTTTCCCTTACAGGGTTTACTAAAATCTTCTCTTTATTTCATCTAAAAAATGAAATTACACGAAGATAACATACCCAAAAATTATTATAATTTCAGGCAAAACATAGTATCATCATGTACTTGCTTTTTTGCGAAGTATTTCATTAGTGTATGCGTCAATTTGATCCTAGCAGAAAGAATAGTTGCTTCTAAATGTGTTTTGTTTGAACGAATTTAATTCACGCGCGAATGAAATAGATTCAGCGAAAACCAATTATACGCTCGTACGACTGCGCCGGCGCCAGTTCGACTCGTGTGCTCGGCATAAACGGATACAATTTATCATTTTTCTTGTTTCTTTGTTAAAATGAATGAAAACAATAAACAAATCGTGGTTATGCAGGAAAAACCAAATAAGCGACATTTAACTAAATCGAGGAATCAGTCATTTAAAATTCAAAGCTCTATTAAAGTATTTAAGATCTTCTTAATGCCACCAGAAATATGACCATGGTGGGCCTAAATTCATCATCTTGGGTATAGTACAACTTTAATTTTATTAAGTAAAGGGAAGTCTGCGAAATTTTAGTTCAAATAAAAAATGGAGCAGTCGTAATTGGTTTTTCCTGGCGAGTAAAAATTGTGATTATCTATAGAACTATTCACTTTACATATAAATATTACGAATGACGTGGTAGCACTTTAAATGTAATATCTAAATACTTTACAAAAATTTACATGTAATCAAAATTATGAGATCGTTTACTATAATTCCTAATTTAAACTTGGTTTTTCCTGAACTAGTTTAGAAGAAAAATATAAGTCTTCAAAACTTTAAAAAATGTACTTTACCGAATAAAACAAAAAATGCAAAGAAATCCCTTATTAAAATGAAAAAGAGTCACACAATTACAATACGTGAACAGTAAACTAAAATTATATTTAAACTAAATCATCATTTGGATCATACTCTTCATCAGAAAGCGTTCCTTTTTATCTTTTTCACTTGGAAGTGATTTGAACCATTCCTGGTATTCTTCGGGAATAACGTTCTTTGCACATAAAATAAGCAAGTATTTTTTCTTTGCGTCGCTGATGTAGTGGCCTTAATGCACTTAACTTCACAGCTACCATAAAGTTATTTTAAGATTAAAAACAGTCCGGTCTACTATTCAGCCGGCCTAGCATGAGTGGCTTTTACACGCAATATGATATGGTACAGCTTGCCGTCTGTACCATATCATATTGCGTGGAAAAGCCACTCATGCTAGGCCGGCTGTTTGAAAACCGTGTCAAAGATTCAGACAATTCGACCCTGGCAGGTGTGCAAGGTTTCATAGACTTTCAAAATTCTAACATTTGTTTGTTTCATTTGGCAGGTTTGACATGTTCGGCTCGGATAAGTTTGCCATCACCTTTATAGTGCTGCGCGACTGATTGCTGATACAAATATTTAAAAAATATTTAAAATGTTTTATTACCTTAGACCTTGCAATGGCCCGAGCCGCTAATCCAGCTGTACTTTCTTCACGCCTGAGCGGTGGCCGAGCAGCAGGTTGAGCTGCAGCTTTAGCAGCTAGCCCAGTGTCCACTTTAGACTGAACATGACTGTAATTACTGTAAAAGATAAAAAGATAGTGGGAGGTGTAGTAATATTTCTATTGATAGTTTACTGCTATTTACTAGTAGGTACATTTTTATAGGTTGTATTGGGCAAAATCACGAGAAATTAACTTAAGTCTTAACATTTCTTTAAAAACTTGTAAGTAGATGGTATTTCATAAATTCAAATCACGCAAGTGACCAGCTGCTGGTCGCCAGCAAAATTCAAAAGGAAGATAAAATTCCGTTTATAATTGGCAATAAATAAGTGGGTAGAAAAATAAAAAAGTCACCTTTTCAAGACCCCGCGATTGAGCGTCGCTTTCTTCTCATATTCAGCTGCAGCAACGGCAACCTTGCCCACATTGACGTCGCGCTGTGCTTGCACATTGCTGTTCAAGTCCCCCAAAGCTCCCCTTACCGCTAGACCTTGCCGCTTCACCGGCACAGCCAACGAACCTTTTCCTTTGATAGCATAAACATTCTCCTGATCCTGAAGTTGGACCTGAAGAACAAAACAAATAAGCATGTATAAACATAACACAAGCAATTACAAGTTACAAACCTTATATGATGAATTTCATTACCCGTCTTTGCCTGCGAACGATTTCCATTTTAATATCGAGTTGAGTGCCCTTTAAAAAGGACACTACGAACACAAATCACGGCACAATCAAAGCGGCAAACTTATTAATTTAACACACTCAGGCACGCAGCTGCTTTTCCTTCTTTTCACTTTTTGCTTGCTTCTCAAAATAACGAACGACCGATTCGACTACAAGTCAAAATGGGTGGGATTTGTTTGAAGTTGACAAAAAGTAACGGACAGTTTCAAATCAAATCTCGCCATCCTGATTGGTTGTCACCTTTGGCCCCTAGTCCCGTTAAAACTCTTTTAAATTCTTAAATGTAAAACACGAAATCAATTTTTGAATTATTTTAAATTTTAATCGTTATTATATTTTTAGAGGTGATTACATTAATTATATTTTTAAATATTTGTTTAATGAAAAAGTAAGTTAGTTAAATGCGGTTAAATGTACCCTAGCAGGAAACAGCTGGTAAATTCCGTTCTTGACTTCGGCAATGGCATAAAAACCCATGAGCCTAAAAAACATTATTATAATAATATAACTTAAAAATAGTTTTATGAAAACCGGCAACAAAATATGGTTAAGAGCATGGGTTTCGTTATTAGTATGCCTCGTTTACGCCGATATTACGTGTACATGTCAAGCTCGGTTCCACTCGCCATTTCTTTACCAAAACCACCTGAAAGGAATGTGACGAGGATGTGATTTCTTATTTCAGTAATCATTTTTAATGTACCGGCTTCCCGGCAAAATTATTGACAAAAATTGGTGGGCCAGAGGAAGACATGCTGAAGACGTTACTTTTGAGACAAATAGTCCAATTCCAAGAGCATCTCAGAATGTACCGACGAAATGTATGTGTCAAAGGTGTCACAAATGTTTTGTGACAGCTACAGATGCATTAAGGGTAAAAATCAGAATAATTGTACCTATGAGTCAAAATGTTTGTCCAACACCTTCATTGCGTAATTGTGAGAAAGATTTCAATTCTGAACTGTTTTATGAATATTTTTCCAGCAGCTTGGTTTACTTATTATAACTTAAGCTTATAATTTTATTATTTAATCAAATAGTTATGGAATATGAGCTAAGAAAACAAATTATAATTTTTTCATCTCATACAAAATAAGGATGTCCTTTTGCTACCTTTGTCTAGAAAAATGTGAACAACTCTTTCATAAATACACGTACAGGCAAATTATGAACTTTGATTTTTAGATTAAAGGACAGACTAACCGTGACTTGCGTTGAGGTCGTATTCAGCTTATTGTTTGTTTTTTTTCATTGATTTAAAGAGATGTCCAAGGTTTTGTAACATGAGAGTAACAATGCGTGAGTAACGGTATTTGGGACTTTAATATTGCAAAAACTACCGTTGAAATGTTTATTTCGGTTCTGGCAAACCCGGACTTCCATTTGGTGTTAAAAAAAAAACAAAACGCCTGTCTTTGCCAGAGTTAGTAAGGTTATGTTTAAATGAGGTCGTAAAATTAACATCGAAAACCTGTGAAAAACGAAAGGATTATAATATGTAAGGTAAGTGAAGTTGTATATTAATATAAGTGTATTCGAAAGAACTAATTGTTGTGATTGTAAAATGGAAATTACATTGTTTGCAGGCTTTGTGGTTATGAGGTTTTGTTTACTGAGATGTAGTAAAACATCAATATTAACTTACATGTGAATAACGTTACGTGTCTCACCATGGTAAAGACTCGTCTACATTGGGGTTCGTTACTCACATGTTTGTTACTCATACAGTGTTATTCACAATTTTGTTACTCGCAATGTTCGCTATTAACCGACTTCAAAAAAAAAGGAGGAGAGAGGAGATTTATACTTTCTTAGTAGTTTACAAGACATGTTTATTTAATGTGTTAATATATTTCTATCGCATGTGATATTTAATTTTATTTTGAGCTTAGCCCGGTTGTGCTCTGAAACTGATGATTGTTTAGTGGTTGATTTTTATTGTTTAAATAATATTTGAAATAAATACTCTTTAGGTTGTTTGTTGCTTAAGTATGCTTATAAGCTTAAGTTTAAGTTTTACTTTTAAACTTAATTTCTAGGTGTAGTTTAAAGTGCCATTATTATAAATTATTAAGACTGAAAAACTTTACAGATCTCAATTTGGTGCAAAAAATATACCTATGACACTGATACAAAGATTGTTTTTTTAACATTTATGATTCTAACAATAATATGAAGGATACATACCTAAAGTTATCCCTATCCCTTTTCCCACTAATATTACTTGTATTTTGTGTGCGTGTGTATGTGTGTGTGTGTTTGTTACCTTTTAGGTACGCCTAAACCGTTTTAGATGTTTGGCACTCAAATGGATTAAAACTTATGACTTTTTTTACCCTTGTCCATGGTTCTCTACGGTCCACGCAGACGAAGTCGCGGGCAGCCACTAGTTTTAATACGATGTGAGAATATTATGTTGTGAGAATTCACCTTTATGTTACATGTGAGTAACATTTTCAACATGTGAGTGACGTTACATGTGTATGCCATGTGAGTTATGGTACAATTAATTTGAAAACAACCCTTAAATACTTTTGTTATGCGTTTGGAATAGAGAAATAAGCTTAAGTTTATTTAAAAGCATGGTATGGGGTAATTATGTCCAGCTCGGGACCACTAATCAAAATCGAAAATATTCGTGAAATACGCATTTTATTACAACACAACTAAAACAAAAATTATAAACCGTTTTAGTCACCTTAATAGCTCGTGAATCTGATTCGGTGACTTGTTCATTAGTTTTAAAGAAAATTTGAAATTATTTTTTCTATGAAGCTCCGATTTGGGTGACCATTTCGTGTTCAACTTTAGGACACATTATGTATTTATTATACTTCTATATTTAGTTCAGAAGGCATAGTTTCTGCCTAGACGTAGCCATCGCATAAGAATTCGGTTATGTTGTGTACAGTCTGATGTGCCGCCGTGTGTAGCTAACACACGGCTGCACATCAGACAGTACATGTTGACCTTGAGACCGCCTTTATGCCCTACGTAATAAAAGCTGTTATCGCAGTTCAACTGTTTAACCTTTGACACCTTTGCAATCACTTCCAATTTTTTTCTTTCCAACTTTCCAATACTTGCACTTTTATATAAATTATGCAATTTAAGTGTATTCGATTCAAGTTTATATACCATAAAAGGTCAATTTATACTTTAGTAATATGTTTAATAAAAGTATAGGTACTTACCTATATAGTAAGTTTAACATTTTATTATAATAACTTTATTCTTAATCCATATAAGTTGCAAACCTACTATAATCGATAAATTACTCAGTACCTTAATCGATAAATCGCGAGAATCGATCACAGACTCGTATGGTTACATGCCTAATCACGTCACTTTGGCATGTGTCAAAACGGGCATCTTATCTAGGTACTTTTTCGTTTACTTCTTTAGAAAAAGTTAGGTCGCTATAGTGGGGTAGCGCCATCTAGTACAAATTTTTGAACTAACAATGAAACGAACCGAAATTGAACCGGTATAACATCGGCTTTCCATGTTGGCCTTGGCTCGGCGAGCCTACACGAGTCACGAGCCTTTACAAACGCTCGGATGCTGTTTACATGCTGACCATGCGTTATCCCCTCACCAGCACGGGTAGCATAACGAACTCGAGAAAGGTTTTGTCTACATCGAAACGTCAAAACTGACAGTTCATCGTAGACAAACCTATTGTTCGACTGTCAGGAAGGACTTTCGAGGAAGACAAAACACTTCTCGAGTTTGTCATGCTACGCGTGCTGGGGGGCTACCGCCTAAGCACCGTCGTCGACTTGATTACGATTATTCGTAACTTACTCGTAACGACTCGTAACACATTTGGTATCGCATGACAAGGATGGCACGATGCGACGTAATCGGCTTCAAGTCGTAACTTACGACATGACAAGGATGGCACGAGGCGTCGTAACGAGTCGTAACACATTTGGTATCGCATGACAATGATGGCACGATGCGACGTAATCGGCTTCAAGCACAGCCATCTATATCGTCTTCTACAAGCCATGCGCATAAAGTTGGCAACGTAGTTTTAAGTGAACCGATTTGACATCGTTTGCACCGTTTGATAGGTAAACAGCGAGTAAACCTCCAGTACTGAATCCTATGGAGATGGCATATGCATATCCATATCCATATCCATCCATATCCATATCCATACTAATATTATAAATGTGAAAGTGTGTTTGTTTGTTTGTTTGTCCGTCTTTCACGTCAAAACGGAGCAACGGATCGACTCGATTTTTGGAATGGGGATAGTTTGGGAGCTGGAGAGTAATATAGGCTACTTTTTATTCCGGAAAATTATATAATAAAAATGATTATTTTGTATAGAAAATCGATAAACTGTCGTACTATACAAAACTGTCATTTCTTCCATAGCCGCTTCCAAAGAGGTATGTTAAAGAGTATTGTAATCACTGACGTTTTAGCCGCTTTGGATTAACTACAGTGCCACAACCTTTTCTGTTCCGGTGACAGCGGCGCTACGTACGTTATTCTTTTTTTTGTTACAATTTAACCGGCCCTGACTTCTAAGAACTTCAGTCGCCAGAAGCGCTATGGTTGGACATCAACTTGACAGCAAAATGACATTAAAAAAACACGCTAGTTTCACATTTTAACCACCGGAACAGCAAAGTTTGTGGCACTGTACTTTTTAATAAGTGACATTTGTTGCAGGCAGTGTATAAAACTTCTTCGCGATCATTTATTTTCATCTGTCTATCTATAATAGATGTTGGTGACACGAAGTTTACCGGGTCCACTATAAATTAATATGGCAAAACAACGTTTGCCGGGTCAGCTAGTCTTCTATACATCTATACAATGAGAGATTTTCTATCAGCAAATTAAAAAAAAAAAGTTTATTTATTAGCTCGATAGATGGCGCTGACCTGACATGAATCCACTCACCTCTATTGTTTATTACCACACAGAGATGGGCCTATTTCTCGAAAGATACAAGTTTACAAGTTCACAAGCTTCGAAATGTAACATGGACTTGTAAATTCTGTTTCACGAAGTAAATAACAAGTGTTTTTACGGTACCAAAAAAGAGTGTCATTGGAATGTCTAATGACATAAATTCATTGGCTGATAAATATTTTTCATCTCTCATATTCGAAAAGTGATGTATATTTAAGGCCTAATCAGACGAAGGACTTTTGTCCCCGTGGGACAAAAAGTCCCTGTACGTCCAAAATATTTCCTCCGGGTACTTGTCGCGGACTCAACGCATATAGTGTGCGGTCATTTGTTGCCCGAAGACGTACTTCACTATCGAGCGCTCAATGCAGACTAAAGTTCGTATAATTAATAATTATATAATTAAATAATTAGCGAAACATAAAAATAACGAGTCTCCCGACACTGCTAGAATAATTTCTGCAAGTCACTAGTTACAAGTGTCAACGTAATTCTTTGAGAAACGGAATTAGTTTTACACGTGTAAATATTTACTTGTGAGGTTGATCATTTGATTCAGATTTTTCTCTACATACGTGTTATGTACAGTTTCGTGAAACGCTACACTTCTAAGTTCGGAATTTTACAAGTGTTACTATGGTAACACACTTGTATTACAAGACTTGTACCTTTAAGAAATAGGGCCCAGTGCATGTATCTCATCTGACCTACACTTGTATTTCAAAGTTGTGCAAGAAGGTGCAAGGCCAAAAAAAAGTTGACGTTGACGGAAGAAAAGAAATGTCAAATAATTCTATTCCTCTTGTTTTGCGTTGCAATACCATACCGACCATACCGCGAGCTGAACCTATCTGTTATAGTTGAATTTGTTAACTCGTTTTTGTTGAATTTTTGTTTAATTGTTGACGTTCTGTTGTATGTTTCACGTTTTTGTTGAGTTTTTGTTTTGTTGTTAAAGATTTGTTGTATGTTTCACGTTTTCGTTAAGTTTTTTGTTCCTGTTCCGAGTTATATTGTTTGTTACATTTATCCTTTACCAATGAGCAAGGACTACGGTTCCTGGTCGGTAACTGACCTTAAAAACGAACTACGGAAACGCCAAGCTAAAGTTGGAGGGAAAAAAGCAGTTCTAGTTCAGAGGTAGGCGTACATGTACCTAACTTTACAGGGTGATCCATCGGGACGGGTCAGTATGTGAAAGTTTGAAACTATAAGAGATAGAGATAGGTATTTGTTCTAAGGAACCATGTCGTCGATGTTAGAGTTCAGAAAAACTGCATTCAAAGATTTAAAAAATACTCATGCACGACCCGGGAATCGCAGTTTTTCTTAATTAAAAAATCGATGACATGATTTCTTAGAACAAATATCTCCTTCTCTTATAGTTTCAAACTTTTCCATACTGACCCGTCCCAATGGATCTTACAATAGCTTTCTTACATAATTGTAGACTTGTAAAAATGTTTAAACAGGGCCCTTGCCAGCAAATTTAAAAAAGGCAAACCCATGTCTGATGAACGCCATCTGTTGAGTTTTTTGGAACTAAATTTTTTCTTTTTTAATCATCTGTCAGAAAATCTCTCATTATATAAAATTGGAGTGTCTGTTTGTAACATTAAATAACCGCTTTTTACTACGTGCATATGATTAAATATACGGTACATACCTATACCAAACTGACATGTTTTACAATTTTTGTCTGTCTGTCTGTTTGTTCCGGCTAATTTCTGAAATGGCTGGACCGATTAATACGACAATCAGAAGAAGTTTAAAATTGAATTCCAAGATTTTCTTACATTGTGACTTAGTTAGACCTCACTTTTTCGTAGGTATGCCACCTCCATAGGATTTAGTACTCAGAGGAGTAAACCGGTTCACAGCAATGTTGCCGTTCCGTATCATAGCATGGCTTGTAGAAGTCGATAGAGACGGCTGTGCTTCAAGCCGATGGTGCTTAGGCGGTAGGGGGGCAGATGTATGGATATGATTATTTGATCAGCGTGTGGTAGGAAGGCCCGTTCGTCAAACTGACCATTTATGTGAAAGTTGGAATAAGATTTCGTTGCCGGCTGTACATGTTGGCCCAACCATTGGCCAATATATCGTACATTGACACTTTTGAACGAACACGTTTAAAAGGGTTCCTTCAAAAGTGTCAATGTACGATGTATTGGCCAAAGGTTGGGCCAACGTGTACAGCCGGTATGTGAAAGTCAAACCAGCGAGATATATGATGTACGATAACATCAGGCCCTCGGTTCTCTAATGGAGGATTGAGGGCCCACCTGTACCGCTTAAACGCCCGCCGCCCCGGCTCCAAACTATCGTCCAACATTCCAACACTCCAACATCCTTCAATCTTGTCCTGCCGGCTCCAAACTATCGTCCAACACTCCAACTGTTCGTCCTTCCAACCTTCCACTCCACGTGTGGAGAGGTAGTTCGTGATTGTGTGACGATGTTGGAACGAGAGTCTGTTTTGATCGATCGTGAGTTGGGACAAGATTGAAGGATGTTGGAGTGTTGGAATGTTGGACGATAGTTTGGAACCTTATAGCAAAACGCTGTCGTCGTACTCTGTATATCTTCGTTTGAAATGGGCCCTCAGTTCTCAATCCTCCACTTTCTTTTGTTTTCGTCTTATTGCGCATTACGTTCCGACGAGATGTATAGTGCAACAAGCTTTTCTGTTCCGTTGATTTAATTATCTTTGAAACTAAAACAGCTTTCATATGACAGTCCATTTTGACTGCTAATTTCGTATTGCAAGTGGCTCCACTGTCACGGCTGTCACCGGAACAGAAAATCTTGTGTCACTGTATGTCTCAAAGGTGTCACAAATTTTTTGTGACAGCTACAGACGCATTACAGCAGGACCACAATTCTGTTCCGGTGACAGCGGCGCTATGTACAGTCGCCAGCACGTCAGGTTACTACAAACCGTCAAATTTCTTTAAATAAAATTCAACCTTATCTCCAACAGAAAGAGTTCAGTTTCAATTAATAAATTTTGACATTTTGACAACGCGACGTGCTGGCGACCGTACGTTTTTCTTTTTTTGTATCAATTTAACCGGCCCTGACATCTAAGACCTCCAGTAGTTGTCCAGCCAGGGCGGGAGCAGGTTTAGCTGTTCCCGCATTCTAGCAGCGGCGACCATGGGCCACGGGGAGGATGTGAAAAAGGCACTGTCTGCCATCTGCGAACAGTGCCAGCTCGACCCGTGGCTCCCCCTCATTTTGCTCATTGTTGACGGAGGGCATGTCGATGGTATAGACGGCATAGAGCGTGGGCGAAAGGCAGCTGCCCTGAGGAACTCCCGCCAGTATGGGGCGCGGCTCGGAATGCACCCCTAATGACGGGGCAGTAGGCAGTATGGTCTTTGACCTTAGCCTGTTCCTTTAGGAACGAATATAAAAAAAAACCATCCTGTCATTCCTGCCTGTCTGTCAGGTGTCTCCTTGTGAGTAATATTCATAGTGATCTGTGGTAATATTATTCTATGGTCAGGTGACTGTCAGTCTGTCTATAAATTTGCAGACTTTTTATGCGAATAAATAAGATCAAATCAAATTGATTCTTATTCAATTTAATAGGTTGCAGTTTAACTAAACAAGAGTGCTCGGTTTTAAATTTCCAAAATTATTAAAAACATAATAAGAAGTAGGTAAGCTTTCTTTTATATTTTTTAATCTTAACCTTTCCATTTTCATAATTAAATTACTATTTTACAGCGTTTGCGATCATGGTGCAGAAAGGGCCTCGTCCTCTGGTGCTTTGTGGCCCTTCGGGTTCCGGAAAAAGTACTTTGCTTAAACGTCTTCTGAAAGAATTTCCCGATAAATTTGGTTTTAGTGTATCGCACACTACAAGAAACCCTCGACCGGGTGAGAAAGATGGAGTTCATTACCACTTTACCTCGAAAGACGACATGAAAGCTGCCGTACAAAAAGGCGAATTTATTGAGACTGCCACTTTTAGTGGGAATATGTATGGGACAAGGTAATTTATTCCATTTTCATTAAAAAGACTCAGGTTGACCATGTGCTCGTTGTTTTGCGTAAATTGGCTTCATGCCAGATCGTCAGCTTCACTTTCGTCATCATTGTTTACCTCCTTAGCTGTGAGTGAGAAGAGTATATTGTGCTCATTAAGTCAAGTATAGAATCCTTCCTGACACACAAATTGAAACACTGCCTAAATATCTTAAGTTAACAATCTTGATGTAAGAATAAAATATCTATGCTTTATGAGGATTGTGAAACAAACGGTCTCCATACAAACAGTTATAACATTTGCCATTCCACCCTCTAAACCTTAACATAGGCACAGCAATGCTGCCGTCCTTACAATAAGTGCAATAACTCGGTATTTGGGCTAACAGACTTAAGTACATAATAATTTGTACTATGTTATAGAGATGGGTGGTGGGAAAGAACTGTTTTTTTTATTTAGGGTTTTATTACCATTAAGTCAGTTAGCATAGCACAAAAACTGAGTTATTGCACTTTTCGTAAGGACGGCGAAATGAATTTTTAGTATGTTGTTAAAATGCATCCGAACTAGGTCTAATTGTTGTGTTTTTTTATATTTATCATAGATTTTGAAATATTCGCAATGATTTTATACAATTTGTTTGTATGGAGAATGTTTGCTTCACAATCCTCAGGACTGTTACTGTTGTACATACTTTGGATGTTATCCTAAAAGTACCTGCTGTGAATGAAATCATGTTCTAAAGAACTTGAATGTTATTTATTGTAAGAAGTATTAAAGTGCAGTCCTTACTTTTGTTTGTAACTCTTTTCAGCAAAAAGGCAGTCGATGATGTGAGGCGCACTGGAAAAATCTGTGTTCTCGACATTGAAATTGAAGGTGTGAAGCAAGTAAAGCTCACTGACCTGGATCCCTTGCTTGTGTTTATCATGCCACCTTCTATTGAAGAATTGGAAAGGCGCCTCCGAGCTCGCAACACTGAAAGTGAAGAAACATTGAAAAAACGCCTAGACACAGCTCTGCGTGAAATTGAATTTGGTAATTTATATTTTCTTTTTAATTGGTCTTAATTTTTTGAAGGTCGTAATGCTAGCCAGAGTGAGAATAACCATCTTTTAGTAACACATACCATTAATATTGCATTCACTCACAATGCTGTTCTAGAAGATTAATTTTATATGAGAAATTATTTTAGTCTCTAGCTGGGACAATCTGGGAACCTCAGCTTAGAGACTAGGTAAGAGAACACTTAATACATGTTATTAATTAATTTCAGGCAATCTACAAAATTTTTGTCCCACAATCCCACATACACTATGTGGTTCATTCAGAGTGATTAATCAGTTCCTTTACATATTTGAACTCCTAAATTGTTAACAAAATCTCTCTCTAATTATATGGTGACATCAGTTAATGCAAGCAAGAGGGAAATAGCCCTCATAATACCAATCATTTTCATAGAATGATCACACATCCTACTAATATAGTTAGTAAAGTTTGTGAGTATTTAAATTGTTACTCTTTCATGCAAAAACTACTGAACGGATATGACTGATCGGACTGAAATTTGCAACAGAGATAGATAGGCTGGAATAACACATAGGATACTTTTTATCCCGATATTCCCTCGGGAACAGGAATTACGCGGGTGTAGCCACGGGCGGCCAATAATTTATATAATTATCACTACATAGTATAAAACAAAGTCGCTTTCTCTGTCCCTATGTCCCTTTGTATGCTTAAATCTTTGAAACTACGCAACGGATTTTGATGCGTTTTTTTTAATAGATAGAGTGATTCAAGAGGAAGGTTTATATGTACTTTTTATCCCGATATTCCCACGGGAACGGGAACCACGCGGGTGAAACCGCGGGCGGCCGCTAGTTATAATATATAACATACCAGCTTTCCGCCCGCGGCTTCGCCCGCGTGGTCTACACGACGTTATCCCGCGGGAATGTGATGTTTTTCTGGGATAAAAAGTAGCCTATGTTCCTCTCCAGGCTACAAAGTATCTGTGTCCCAAATTTCAGCTAAATCCGTTCAGCCGTTTTGGCGTGATTGAGTAACAAACATACAAACATCTAAACTTTCACATTTATAATATTAGTAGGATAGTAGGATAAAAGTGATACTTCCTTACTTTTAGAATTATTTAAAGAAAATCTAGCTGTTAGATTATTCTAGAATCAATTTCTAAGAATCGAATTTTACTAAAATATACAGAAATATAAACTCTGCTTGTTATCTCAACTGTTTTGTTTTGAAACTGTTTAATGACAACAAAGATATGATTTCAGTATCAATTTCTTTATTATAATACAGTATATTACTTACCCATACCACCCATACCTACGTATTTTTTATATAAGTGTTATTATACCTTTGATTAAAAAACAAATCATTCTTTGTTGTTACGTATTTCATCCTTAGCTTTAAACCCTGTATGATTGAATCAATATGTAGTTATTGTTATCTTGTTTATGTTATAGTAATAATAATAATATAGCCTTTCGCTTCAGACCATCTTTCTTTGGATTTTCTTAGTGGTTTAGTATTTGAGCCTTGCTCATTTTTTGTAGGTCTGTTTGCCAGTTGGCAAAGGCCTCCTCCAACCTTTTCCATTCGTGTCTGTCCTCAGCCACTCTATTCCATGTCGCTCCTGCGACTTGTCGTATGTCGTCGTCCCACCTTCTTTGTGGTCGACCTCTCTTCCTTTTGCCCTCTCTGGGGTACCACCTTGTTATAATTTTGCTCCATTTTTCTTTTCCTCTTATCATATGGCCTGCCCATCGCCATTTAAGCCTTTTGATTTTGTATGTAACATCTTGGACTTTGGTCTTGCTTCTGATATAGTTGTTTTGTAGTCTGTCTGATTTTTTGACATTTAACATACTTCTTTCCATCGCATGTTGGCATGTTGTTAGTTTCTTTATGTGTTTTTGTGTTAAAGCCCATGTTTGACTGCCATACATTAGAACGGGTAATATGCAAGTATTAAATAATTTGCCTTTTAGATGTATTTCAAGTGTTCTGTCTTTCATTGCCTCCTTTAGACCCCAGTATCTTTTCCAACTGTTAGCTATTCTTCGTTCAACTTCATTGTTTATGCAGTCATTTTGCGTTATTAACTGTCCCAGATAAATGTATTCGTCTGTGTACTCAATTTCAGTATTTCCCACTTTAATGATGTTTTTATCCCCATTAGTCAGTGCTCTTGTTTTCTCAGGGTTCATTTTCAGGCCTACTTTCTCACTTTCCAATGCCAGCTGGTTTATCATTATGTTTAAGTCTTCTGCGGTTTTGGCAAACAGCACTATGTCATCGGCGAATCTTAAGTGTGTGAGTTGGTAGCCATCCACGTTTATGCCAAAGTTATCCCAGTTTAGGGCTCTGTATATTGATTCTAGCACAGCCGAGAACAGCTTTGGTGACAGAGGGTCTCCTTGCCTTACACCTTTTTCCACTTTAAACAATTCCCCTTTCTTTTCTAGCTGGATTCTTGCTGTACTGTGTTTGTAGACATTTCTGATCAGTCGGATGTATTTGTGCTCGATCCCTTGGTCCCTTAATGTTTCCCATATTTTTGTATGAATCAATGAATCGATTCGATTCATTGATTCATGTTATAGTAATATCACTGTTTAATTTATGTTATCTTAACCAATTTCAGGCAACCAACCTGATAATTTCCATATTGTTATAATGAATGACAATTTGGACAAGGCATATTCAGATCTCCGTGGGTTTATTGCTCAGAATACAGAGGAACAGGAGCAAGGTAAATTATCTTTATAGACTTTGAAGTTTTTTATATGGAGCCTGGCATACCTACAATACAATACTTGTAGTTGCAAGTATGACATATTTTGGTGTTCATCTCACTTTCACTTTTTAAAATATTTCACTTTGAATGTGTAAAATAATATTATTTTACATCTTCGAACTGAAATATTTCAGAAGATATAAGATTAACGACATTTTGGCAATAGTATTAGTCGTTTGACTAATACTATTGACATTAACAATTATTTTCTTGGTTGACTGGCGCAAGTTTCATAGGTGTACATCAAAATATTTCATACTTGCAACTAAGGTATGCCAATAAGGTTCGATGCCTTTTATTTATCCTACTAATATTATAAATGTGAAAGTTTAGATGTTTGGATGTTTAGATGTTTGGATGTTTGTTACTCAATCACGCCAAAACGGCTCAAGAGATTTGGCTGAAATTTGGGACACAGATACTTTGTGGCCTGGAGAGGAACATAGGCTACTATTTACCCCGGAAAAATATCACATTCCCGCGGGATAACGTCGCGTATATCACGCGGGCGAAGCCGCGGGCGGAAAGCTAGTTGACTAATAATAATGTGATTTTTTTCACCTTACATGTGTAAGGTAATTGAGTAATTCATCTTATTGAGGTTGTTGGTAATAATTTGCATCTCAAATACCCCATAATAATAGACAAATGTTTCAACATTCAGCACCATTTTTGGCATGTTTCTTTTGAAAATATAACTTTTTTTGGAGGATCCACACTTCCTAATAAATTTTGCACATAAATAAAAAAATATTACTGATTGTGACACCACCACTGACTAGTCAAGTCCCCTAGACAGCCATTTCCAATTAACCTGTTTTTGTTTTGAGTGTAGTGTGGTTTGTATTAACAATGTACTAACCTTTTGACAGAATCAGCCGGAGGTGAAAACAATACTACAGATAAATGAACACTTGAAGAGTATTACTTAACCTTTCACATGTTGTGTTTTTGTTAAGCAAGGTTTACATCTTACTCAAGAATCTCAAGATTAATAGTAGGTTTTCAGATAATTGCATAGGAATTTGCTAATATGAACTACTTATTTTGACAGTTTAATGTATGGTCAGCAACAAACCATTGATAGAAATACCTCACATTCATTTTGAACTATTAGTTTGATTTTAAGTTTAAGAACGATTGCGTCAACTTTTATAATGCTGTGGAAAACTGCTGGTTTTTTGTACCAAGTTGAAAATATGGTCCAAAAATGTGTTGACAAGTTGAATACATACTGGCTAATGACATGGATTGAAAATTGAAATAGATTATTATTGTACAGACTGAGGTACTCTCTTTTCCGCTGAATATATGAGGCAGTATGGCCGCATCGTGGCATGGTGACAGCTTTTTGGCTGCAAATGCAATAAAAAATTATGCCAGTTTTGAATAAAGACTAAGACTTAAATTGAATTAAGTAAATTTGTTAATTTCCTGTCAACGATTGGTTTGTAAATGTAAACCTTGCTTTTAGGATTACCTAAACTAACTTACTGCCTGACCATGGTATATTAAATTATTATTATTATTATTTTTTATTTTTTTATTTTAAGGTTTACTAACATTTGTTACACTTCGAGACATAATAAAAATACACTTAGACAATTACATGAGTATAACAAACAATTATAAGTAAACACCACATGCATGTGAAACAAACCATTTAGCTAACAAGAGGAAAAAAAACTGTAAATAAAATAAAAATATTTGTAAAAACAAATATATTACGTTAGGTACCCTGTTTTGCGTGCAAAGGGCATTGTAACACAACAATCTCAATAAATGTATTTAATGGATAATTATTTTACTACTTCTCTCTTACTTTTTAATTAGGATGTATGGTATGTCGAATGCCGTGTCAGCAAAAACGCATTAAATGCCATACATTACTATACTTAGATGTACTTTAAAACCCATTGTAATTGTAGGTTATACTTGCCTATATTTTTGTTAATATTTTTTCTTATTACCTTGGTCAGGTAAGTATATAAATGTTCAAACCTATACATGTATCATAAAAATGTGAGTCAATATGAAGCCCCAAAGTAAGAAAGAAATTCTGAAATAACAAATTTGATAAAACTACCTCTTTACAATATTTATTGTAGACAGTATTTTAAGAGCCATAAAATGGTTAAAAAGTGATTTTAAAATTACAATATTTATCATAAGACTTGAATAAGTTTTCTTATAAAGAATCCATGATTTGTGCATATTGTAAGGTGACTAGACTATCAACCTGGCGTCAGTTCAGTCCGTGACCTTGGTTAATACTGATAGCACATTTATGGTGTTGATTGATGCCAGATAGGCGATTGCGTAATCGTATTCATTTGACAGTTTATAATTACTGTATCATATTAAATGTCATTCCATTCAAATTGCAGCTGCTTGAATACGATATGAACTGTCAAATTAATGCGATTACCTAACGCAATCGCACTCTAGATTAAAATGGATCACGCGTATTATCCACGTTTTAATAAAAAAATATTTTTATCATCAATCTAAGCTGGTCACAGATTGAACTGACGCCAGATTGATCGTATAAGCTAAGATTCCGACCTACCGGTGCGTTTTGATGGCATTTTATATGCGGTAAAGAAAATTGACATGTATAAACGTATCAGTTCATATTAGCTGCACCGCGCTAATCGCCGTTCGCATTCCGCGAAGGCGAACACGGAAGCCGTACGGCGCCGGCGCCCGCGCCCTCGTAGTCGTGGAATGCAAACGTAGATTAGTGGGTTGCAGCTATCATGAACTGTAATGTCATATTAATACATATCAATTTCCTTTACCGCATTGTAAATGGCCGACCGTGTCCGTTCAGAGTCACGTCGTCCTTAAAGCTCCGAACGCATACCGACGGAGCCGTACGGCACCGTGCCGGGCTGATCTGAGCCGGTTGGTCTGAATCCTAGCTAATGGTCACCTAAGGATTATTTGTTTTACCAATCAGAGAACTCTATTAAATCACTGCATAATCAATACCTGCATTGCATAATGTGTTACGAATCTTAAATGTTTGTAGATCCATAGGAGACATTGATGTTGTAGATATGTTCGTGGTAGAAGTTAATTGTTAAAAGATGTTAGCTTGTTAGCATGTAATGTAATCATTAACTAGGCTTGCACAGAAGAGTTGTTGAACAAACTGACCTCAGAAAAAGAAATATTAAAATAAGGATAGTCAGTTTCCAGTAGGTAGTTGATTGATTTGAGTAATTTCGCCATAATACAACTTTTGAAATGCATTTAAAACGTTGTGGCCATATCTTATTCATCTTTATTATTTTAAGCAGCCAATGCCCTGCACTGGGCGCCGTATGGCTGATAATGATGATTTTAAGCACTGTGTAATAACTAATAAGTCAGTAGCGCTCGCTACTAGCTATACAGCCACCCTAGACAAGTGGATTTCTTTTATCGCCAGTAGAGTAGTAAAAAAAAAATTGGGATTGATTGAAATGTCACGTTACCGCTAATGTCAATCCCATACATTTTCTTGCTATTCTACTGGCGATATCGTTATTAGAAAGCCACTCGTCTAGGGGGGTCGGTTACGATCTTTATTAAGGGGTATTTTGCGAACCGTTCCCAAGCCCTGTTTAGAGGCTTAAAAACGGCCCCAATAAGTAGGCAGGCCTAAAATCGTATTAAACTTTTTATGTGTTACATAGGATGCAGGATGTACCGTTCACTGTACATTAACTCTTCTGTGTAAGTTAATGTTATCAATGGCAGATTTTGATTGATCCCGTAGCCGGCGCCAATTTTAGGAGCAGGTTCGGAAACCAGGTTAAAACTCGCGATCTCCATACAATTTCAAAAGAGCATTATCATTTGGGTTTCGCTGTTTCAGATTCGAAAATATTTCGGTTCTAATCAGAGATCAAAACGAAACGGTTCCTGCTCGAAATACGGATACTTTTCGCTCGCTGATTTCGGTCACCCCACCCACTGACTCTTTATACAACTGACGAACGATGAGTTTGAACCAAACAGAAGTCACGTGATTCGCAAGGGGGTGGGGCGTGGGGAGGCCCACACGCACCTTTTCTCCTTAAAGTTAATCATAAAGTTTATCCTGCTAACGCTCGGCAATCGATTCCGCTCCGAGCGACCGTTTACCTAGTTACGATCTTTATTAAGGGGTATTTTGCGAACCATTCCCAAGCCCTGTTTAGGGGCCTAAAACGGCCCCAGTCAGTAGGCATCACCTATGCCAGGGCTGGCGCCCGCGCTGGAGTGGCATGAAAAAATGTTTATACGCAGCCAGCGCTAGATTGCCAGCGCTACTGGCGCCAGCTTCTAGATGAATATAAATCTGCCATTTAAATATAAGTGCAATATAAGGATAACAAAACGCATTCTGTTTAAAATTTTAGTAAACTATAATATTGAAAGAAAACCGCATAATAACGATGATTTCCAAGACATTCCAAATACGCTATGAGAATACCAACGCTTCAGCAACAGTGCCAAATAAAAACGGATTTAAACCAGTGTTTTAAAGGAAAACTATTGAATTTAATAATTTAATTCAATAACTAAATCCCCCGAGAACGGCCACTTACAATAACATGTAAACATAGGACAATGTCATATTACAATATTGAATGATTTCTGTGACACTGATAGTTTTCTTTCAGAAAGCTTCAATGTGACAAAGTTCTATGTTGTATACAATTATTGCTCGAAACTGTACGAGTCAATACGTTCGTGTTAGTTACATAAAAGTTATTTACATGTTATTTATTTACATGATATAATAAAATACATGTAAGTAGATGAACGAATTCGAAATCGTTCGTCTTTTTCTCCACACATCGAACGCGATGCGGCGCAGGGTGGTGACCGCGGCTGTCGAACTTTATATGCGTGTATATGGAGCCCTACACACCGAAAGCGGCGCGGTGCGGCTGCCAGCGCATACAAAATTCTTCATTAACCGCCTCTGTGGTCTAGTGGTACACACCACCGGTATCAGACTCAGAGGTCCCGCGTTCGATTCCCAGTGGGGGTACATATTGTATTCGGTTTGGTTAGTGATAGGGATTGTTCAAAGTCCGCCTGGCTAACCACTATCATCTTATCAAGTTTGACGCCATGACAATGATGTTTTTAGCATTGTTCTGTTCCGGCAGTTAGAGATAAGATAGCCATTTCCTCAGTAGTTGAGGATTTCGGGAGTAGTGCGCCTTCCACCTTCAGCCTTATCTTCACTTAACATCAGGTGTGATGAAGGCTATGTGCTACCCAGTTGTTTAAAAAATAAAAACCGAATCTATGTTATGTTTTCGGATCCTCAATTTAGTATAAACGACGTATTGTAATGTAATAGCGCCACTATTTAGGCGACACGTTGAACAACTTTGTCACAATATCTGAGACGTGATAATTATGAAGCATGAAGCTATGCCAATGATACTTGTCGAGTTGAATTTATTTTGTTTTTAGCAGGTCTGTCAAGCGTTGACTGTAGAGTTGTTGTATGTTGTACCAGTGTACCAACTTATCAATCGGAGTAGGTAGATGTTGTCTAAACTACAATAGATTGGTGTGTAGCAGTTTCTGCCTTATTTATGTTATATTTATTTGTTTTTATTATAGCGTTTATATTAGCACTTTGGAACTTAGTTCTGAAATAAATAAATTGAAATGAAATTAGGTGTGTTGCCTAATTATTTTGCCAGCGATTTTTGAGTTAAATACTAATTGATGATGTCCATGAGGTTGAAATGTTGTAAAAACTTTAGCTTACTTATGAAGTAATGAATCTCAATCTTAAGTATTGTGGCTACATACACAATACACACACCTACATTTCATGGCGGTGTATCAAGTTTTTTTTGTGGTATTCATTCATTTTTATGCATGATAGTGTGCAGTGCAGTTGTGGTATACCTACACTATTCGTTGTATTTTTAAATTAACAAGTAGGAATATTCGAATACCTACACATACATTAAACTAATCTCAATCAATGTAAAAATAGGTAGGGATAAATATATTTTATGTAATATTTATAAAACCTTCTTCTTTTCTAGCTCTTCGGGGCCTGTGAAGATTTTGAAAATTAACATATTTATTAGATTAAGTGTCTATCATAAATGTGAGACTAACTGCCTATATTTAATTAAATTAATTTATGCCGTTATATATATTTAAAATCATCACCATTTTGATGTAAAAATTTAACCATTCCATAAAAATTGGAGGCATACCTATTATCAGGTTTTATAGGACCGAATCAAATAATCAGAGCGCCTACTCTGAAACGCAAAACCTGAATCTTCGTTATACCTACCCGTCCCTCTCACTCTCCATTCATGACAGAATCGAGTGAAAGCGGCCGGGCGTGGCTAATTCGGGTATTGCGTTTCATTCAGCTGAAACGCAAATCCCGAAACTTCGTTATACCCGTCGCTCTCACTCTCCAGCCATGACAGAATCGAGTGAAAGGGGCGGGGCTAACCTAAGTTTCGGATTTGCGTTCAGATTACGGTAGGTCCCACCCAGGTATTCTTACAGCCGGTTGCACCAAAATATTCATTTTAGAAATTCGTAAAAAGTAACTGAATTTTGCTGTCAAAACTGTCAAATCCCATACATTTTTAAACCTTATACCCTGTAAAAGTAAAAGTATAATGTAAAAAAAAACTTGGTGCAACCGGTGGTTAGTATTTAGTTCAAATTGCTTTCACCTGCCTCCCATTGCGTATAATAAATAATTTTGTGATTTTACATACTTTTTTAATTCTACCTACCACATACCACCTGTTCCCCGTGGTAGGTAACAACTCGAATTATTCAAAATGTATGTTTCTAAATAAATACTGAGCTTTGTATAGAAGTTTATTATTGTAATAAATGTACTGAAAGTATTTGTCTTTTTATTATTTTATTTGGTCAATAATTTTACACACAACTGGTTTACTTTTTATCCAAAACTGATATTTCGGTTATTTACGCAGTCCCATACATTTTAGGGGGTAAGTACGCTGCGCACTGATGCTGCGTCAGGTGGGACCACGACGCGTTGGCGCGCGCGCGTAATAAATTCAGCAAAATACAATAGCACGCTAGCTAGTGCGCGGCGTACCGTCTGTTCCATCTAGTTACATTAATGCAACTAGTTGGAATTTTTAATCCAAGTAGTTAAGTACACAATTTACAAATCCTCATTTAATGTAGGTAACTAATTAAACTTTTTTTTATTCAATTAGTTACATCGTAAATATTCACTGAGACATTTTTTTCAATATTTACACCGTTTCGAAATACTCATTTAATCTACCTAACTAAATAAATTTTTTCTTCCAATTAGTTACATTGTCAATATATCTAATTGGAGTTTTTTTTTAAAGATGCAACTAATATAATAAAGAAAAAGTTTAATTAAATAAGTATTTTGAAACGGTGTAACTATTGAAGATGACTGACTGAGTGTATATCTACGATGTAACTAATTGGAAAAAAAGTTTAATTAGTTACATTAAATGAGGATTTGTAAATAGTGTAACTACTTGGATTAAAAATTCCAACGTAACTAGATGGAACAGACGGCGGCGCAGACAGAACGGAAAAATCCTCGCGGAAGTTTTTGAAGTCATTGAAAAATGAACCATGTCACCATAGCCTAAAATACAAAATTGTATGAACGGTGCGCGCGAGGCGACGCCGACTTCCCTGTTGATATTCATACAATTTTGTATTTTAGGCTATGGTGTGTGACATGGTTCATTTTTCAATGATGATTTTTCCATTTTGTCTGCGCCCAGCCCAAGAGGTACATAATTACTTTTTATCAAAATTAATAGGTATTCTTTTATGTAATAAAACTGAGTTACAATTATTTCAATGTTTATTTCAGTGTCTATAAGTACTTAACATAGATATAACAATGATGAGTTTTGTAGAAATTGCAATGTCAATTTGCTAAACAGCCTAGATCATACAGCACACTAGGTTTCAAAAATGGTCAAATATAAATTGACTTTAATATTTTATCAAAGTAATTTGAGCCAGAAACATTTGGAAATCAAAGTACAATGCTAGTGTCTTTATCCCATCGATCACGGTGGGAGTGTGGTGGAGTATTCTCGCAATCTCCACTTATTACTGACGCTCTGGACAAGTTCTTTAGTGAAACAGTACTGCCAGCTGTGGTGATTTTTTGAGGTTTGGATAGAGACTTCAATCTCGGTATATGTGATGCTCGTTTAGCCTGTTTCTGTTGAACACCGTTCTGGTTTTGAGGGTCTAACAGAGTGTTAGCTGACTTAGACCTAGTGTGTCCAGTTTCCGACTTATTTTTCATACACGATAAAGGAGTCCTATTACCACAGTTGCTGGATGTTTTGGACTTCTTAGGTGTGTCCTTTAAATGGATTGAATCATCTTCATAAATAAGCAAGCCATCTGGATTATTGTCATTTGGTTTGAAAACTGTCTGACGAAGTTCAGCATTTGTATTCTGTAGTACTTTGATTAATGAATCATCAGACATGTCTTCAACATTATTTTCGCTCATATTTGGATTAGTTTTTGCCACCACTATAGGTGTTCTCTCTATACCAACAGAAGGTGATCTTGGATCCACATTGAGAATTTTAAACAGTGGTATGTTCTTTAAATCGCTGTGGTCAAGAACATCTTCATTTATACCATTCTCTTCACTATCTTCAAACTTGTCATTATCAGTTTCAATAACATCAAAGTTTGTTTCTAAAAGTTTTGTTGGTTTTTCAACATGACTTTGAGACATATTATTTTCTATGGCCTCATTGGAGGCAGTAGATGATCCCAGGGGTTCTTCAGTTTCTTTAATTGTATCATTTAAGGATAGATCAAAAAATCCATCACATAAATTTTTAGGTTGAACTAAATCTGGACTCTTTGCTGCTTCTTCACAGCTATCGAAGACACTGTCATTATCATTTTGCAGTATAGGGCTAGCACAATTATCTTCACTTTGGAGTCGCAATAATTGTTTGTCATTTGTTATTTCTTTATCTTTATCTGTTATCACAATTGGGGTGCGTTCAAAATCTTGTGTAGGAGATCTAGGGTCATATGATTGCAGATGATTTTTTATCACTGCAGAAAGAATAGGATTGTTGTGAATAAATTTCTCATCTCCCTTTGCATCTGCAAATGTTTTTCTTAGATCAACATTTTTTGTTATATTGTGTTTTGCTCCACCTTTACCCTGTAAAAGTAAATTTTAACCTTATTACTAATTTATAATATACATTACTTAAGAATTTTGTTATTTATTACATATTTATATATTACATTTAGATGCAAGAGACTGAAAATGATCTAATTAAAGATGTTTAATATTGGCAAAACAGTCGTTCATATTTTAATCAAACTTTTATACTTATAAATTATTATTATACTTAAGTATATCATATTTATATATTGATCTTATCTAGTGAATAATAACAGCGAGATTCTAAAAGTCACCTACATACAAGTTCTGTGCTATGGAGGGAAAACTATTGCAGTGCAGTGCAGACAGTTGGTTTTATAAATCCTACCACTTAGCAATAATTTAAATATCTCTGACTTAAAGGTGGCTTTTGAAAATGCACTCAAGAGTGAATAATCATGATGAAATTACAGTACCTGTAAGGGAGTCCGAACTATTTCAGGTGTTGGAGATCTTGGATCAGAAGCATTTCCTATTTCAATCTCGTTCTGTGGTTGCGAAACAATGTGTTCCCCGTGGGGCTTACTTGTATTGCTACCCATTATTCGTTACTATTTAAAACTTTCCGGTTTTATTCATAAATTAATTACCACGCATTATAAGAACGATAGAAATTATAAATCGCAAAGAAAAGAAATAACAATCAAAGAGGACTGGGGCAAAAAATCCAAAACATTTAACGGCCGAAAACGTCAAAGCTTGTTTCTATTTTCAAATAGTTGTCAGTTTTTTTTTAATACGTTCCTAAAGTAACAGGCTAGGGTCTGAGACCATACCGCCTTGTTATTAGTAGGTTTTCTTTCTTAAGTTTTCGTCCAAAGTCCATGTCATTGGTAAAAGTCCTCTTTTCTCTCCCTTTCTTGATAACTTAACCTCATTAAAATGCGCGGGTGGTTGGTTTACACATTTCAATGCTCATATTGCTCATGGGAGTTTTAAGCGGGAATAGCAAAGCAATCTGATTCATACGGAGCGCCTTACTTTATTTCTCACTTTTACTTCATTTTTCTTCATTAATGACACATTATTCAACCACACAAAAGCCCCAAAAAACTAATTTAGAAAAGTAAGAAATAAAGAATAAAGCCCGTCCTTTTCTTATCGCTTCCCGCGCCAAACTCTTCACATGTCATCATGATGGCTACTCTTCACAATGGGCCAATGGGCCATGTTGGCCCATGATGGCAGTGATGGCTCAACAAATAATCGTCCCTATTCGCCGCCATGATCGGGCAGCTTTCCACACATTCGTGTACATTCATTAACTGACTGTCTACTGTTACGATAAGACGTATCGAAGTGAGCGCGGCTGCAGGAATATTTTTAGTCAGCTCATATAATCATTTACTTAATGTGCGCGAAAAAAGAATTGTGAAAACTATTATTATAAACTACTAGCTTTCCGCCCGCGGCTTCGCCCGCGTGGACTACATGACGTTATCCCGAGGGAATGTGATATTTTTCCGGGATAAAAAGTAGCCTTAGTTACTCCTTCTTACATCAGCTACCTGCCAATGAAAGTCAGTCCAGCCGTTTCAGAGATTAGCCGAAACAAAAAGACAGTCAGACAGACAAAAATAATTATAATCATATGTACATACACGTTACTACATAGTAAAAAGCGGTTATTTTAATGTAACAAACAGACGACACTCCAATTTTATTTATTTGTATAGATGTATATATGGTGATTGTGTGGACGCGCAAGCAATCATGGCCATCATGGGCCAATATCCCTTTGATGTACCGACAACTTACCGATTGCTCTCGAATACCGGCGATGATGGCCGATCACAGACAAATAGATCCTCTACACAATCGTGAATGTCTTTATTGGCCCAACATGGCCCATTGTGAAAAGGAGCCAGATAGTTGCTCCAGTGCTGCCAGGTGCTCGTCTTGAGCCCCCAGTACAGGTTGGCCGACCATGGTCGGCGACCATGACCAATACATCGTACATTGACACTTTTGAAAGAACCTTTTTAAACTTGTTCGTTCAAAAGTGTCAATGTACGATGTATTGGTCATGGTCGCCGACCATGGTCGGCCAACCTGTACTGGGGGCTTTTCATTCCCCCAAGTCCGGTCCGAAATCTCCTCCTAAAACGTATGTTTTGAACCATAAACTTATTTATACTAGAGTATAATAAGTTTATGGTTTTAAACGAAGGTTTTGAAAAAATATTAAACTACATTTACATTAAGCTGAAGTGAGCAGGGAAGTGGGCAGGACGAGTGTGTAAACATGCTCCCCAAAAGAGCGGTTTTTAGTTTAGAACTCAAAGGACCGGCATCCAGCGCGAATGGCGGCAGTGCGTGTTTACTTACATACTGCTACGTCACTTCTCTCTCGGTCTTCTCGCCAAGCAGCTAGAGGATAAAGAAGTAATATTTTGTTTGTTTTTAAGATCGAGCGAAGTGAGTGGCAGGGCCGCAAGGCAGGTGCACACACACTTCTCTCGATCCTGCTGCGACAGCATTTAGGGAACTATTGCCGGCAGCGCGAGGAGCCACGGTATGGGCCGAATGTAAATGTAAAGTGCGCGTCAGATAACTCTGAGCGCATTGGGGTGTTTTTGGCGCTAGTTACAGTAGGTACATTTTTTTGTTCTAAGCTTAGTAAATGATTAGTATTCGATTTTGGCCGCGCGCAGACTTATCTGGCGCGCACTATAGTATTAGAAGTGGTGCGTTTTTCACAGACACAAAGTTGTGATTTTTAGATGTGCAAACTTAGCATTGGCTGTTTGCTGTAATCAATGTTTTAAATACAAACTCCATATTTTTATAAATTACAAAACTTTATTGCCATACTTCGATTAACAATAACCAAGGAATTTATAAGTACTACGTACGTAACAGGAAGGTGCACTCCGTAATTTTGTGTATTTAAAAATACACTTTAATATTAAGAGATAAGGTTTATATTTCAATACAAAATGTCAACGGTCCAGCTGAGACCGCAAGAACGAGGTGAGGGTGTCCCTTTCTCTGAAATTGCCAGCACTCTTAAATAACAGGTTTAGTAGATTTATGGTTCACAACTTTCGTTATAAAAATTAAATTTCGTAAAATTTTCGCTTCGTATTACTTTTAGTCAATATCAATAGTACAATTAGTCAAACATCGCATATTAATTTAGGTATTACCGTATTAAGCATAAAAATGTATCAGGTCGTTAAGTTTTTTATGGCTTATCCTAGAAAAGAATTTGAATGATAGATTTCAGAATGTTAAAGTAGCAACATTACAAGCCGAATGACGTTTTCTGACGTTTTCCGTCTTCGTTGTGTCAAGTTCGCAATTCGCTCGTCGCCGCCCGCCGCCCGTCGCGCATGTTCGTGGCCGCCGTAATGGGATGGAGTGAGATAAACTGACCTCGTTCTTACTATCTGATTAGGACCGTTTTTTAGCAGCAGTGCACCAGGAAGGTGCACTCCGTAATTTTGTGTATTTAAAAATACACTTTAATATTAAGAGATAAGGTTTATATTTCAATACAAAATGTCAACGGTCCAGCTGAGACCGCAAGAACGAGGTGAGGGTGTCCCTTTCTCTGAAATTGCCAGCACTCTTAAATAACAGGTTTAGTAGATTTATGGTTCACAACTTTCGTTATAAAAATTAAATTTCGTAAAATTTTCGCTTCGTATTACTTTTAGTCAATAGAAAACATCGCATATTAATTTAGGTATTACCGTATTAAGCATAAAAATGTATCAGGTCGTTAAGTTTTTTATGGCTTATCCTAGAAAAGAATTTGAATGATAGATTTCAGAATGTTAAAGTAGCAACATTACAAGCCGAATGACGTTTTCTGACGTTTTCCGTCTTCGTTGTGTCAAGTTCGCAATTCGCTCGTCGCCGCCCGCCGCCCGTCGCGCATGTTCGTGGCCGCCGTAATGGGATGGAGTGAGATAAACTGACCTCGTTCTTACTATCTCATTAGGACCGTTTTTTAGCAGCAGTCCACCAGGAAGGTGCACTCCGTAATTTTGTGTATTTAAAAATACACTTTAATATTAAGAGATAAGGTTTATATTTCAATACAAAATGTCAACGGTCCAGCTGAGACCGCAAGAACGAGGTGAGGGTGTCCCTTTCTCTGAAATTGCCAGCACTCTTAAATAACAGGTTTAGTAGATTTATGGTTCACAACTTTCGTTATAAAAATTAAATTTCGTAAAATTTTCGCTTCGTATTACTTTTAGTCAATAGAAAACATCGCATATTAATTTAGGTATTACCGTATTAAGCATAAAAATGTATCAGGTCGTTAAGTTTTTTATGGCTTATCCTAGAAAAGAATTTGAATGATAGATTTCAGAATGTTAAAGTAGCAACATTACAAGCCGAATGACGTTTTCTGACGTTTTCCGTCTTCGTTGTGTCAAGTTCGCAATTCGCTCGTCGCCGCCCGCCGCCCGTCGCGCATGTTCGTGGCCGCCGTAATGGGATGGAGTGAGATAAACTGACCTCGTTCTTACTTACTATCTCATTAGGACCGTTTTTTAGCAGCAGTGCACCTTCCTGTTGTATTATAAATTCCTTGACAATAACACAGTTCTAGATACATACTTGGAGTGACAGATATGTCCAAGCCTTTTAAGCCCACTTGAGAATATAATTATAAGTAGATTATTTTGACAGTGTCAATAATACTAAGGTATTTTAAACTTGGAACGCTTCCTGTCATTATTAATGTAAGGTCGTAACATTCGTAACCTTTATCTCTGTTTAAAAAAAAGTCAGTTTGTCCATAAAAAGTTTTCATTTAGTTCGTGAGCCTTCATCTAGAGTGCTTGTCAGATAACTCTGCGCGTGACTAGGGCATTTTCAGCGCTAGTTACAGTACATTTTTTATTCTAAGGTTATAGAAAAGATTAGTATTCGATTTTTACCGCGCGCAGACTTATCTGGCGGCGAAAACTCTAGTACTATTGCTGATCGAAGTTGCCATATCATATACCTAAGTGTTGAGTTTTGCCTTCGATCAACAATCTTGATCGAAGGTGTTTGCACCAATTTTTTAGGGTGGTATTCCATTTATCAAAGATCTTTGTCCAATATTGCATTTGATCAAAGGAATACCACCCTTATTAGCATAGTACAAAGGGTGAATCCAATTTCTTGGATCAGTTGAGTCTTGGGTGAGTCTAATATTGCATTTGATCAAAGGAATACCACCCTTATTACCATAGTACAAAGGGTGAATCCAATTTCTTGGATCCAAGAAATTGGATAAAATATTTGATAAGTGGAATAACACCCTTAGTACTATGGAAATAAGGGTGGTATTCCTTTGATCAAATGCAATATTGGACAAAGATCTTTGATAAATGGAATACCAGCCTTAGATAAGTTGGCGACCACTCAAACTTTCTGATTTGGGTATAAACCGTCTGGGCGAGTTAGTTAAGAACGAGCTATTTTTCTATTTCTACACGGTCTACAGCACATCGAACTTTACAAAACTAACATCTTATTATTTTTGTTGTATGTATTAGTGCCATGGTAATGCCTTGTCGAGCCAAGAACAAAGGCAGAACAAAGCAATGAGTTTTTATAAAAAAAGGCTGTGCCAAGGCGAGACATCACAAACAGCCGTTTACATGCTGCCCGCTCGTGATGGCTCGCCTTAGCTCGCCCAACATGTAAAAAAGCACCGCTGAACAACCGCTGATAGTTTTGGCAAAGAATACTATAATATTACTAGGTTTTGGTAAGCCTGGGCATGTTGAACTGTCTTGCATATAGTATGTGCACAGCGTAAGAACTAACAGTGGGACAACGTCTTTGAAGCCTCGTGCAATGCCGCTTTTAGTCATTGCCGCAGGGTTGTCACATTTTTTATTTATTTTTACGTAGTCTGTTCCTTATTTAAGTAATATTATTCATATGCTGGGCATAGGCGTCGTTCGGCTGACATGGTGATCATGATGATGATACCAAAACCATTTATTTGTTACCCATATTTATTTTTTTAAAATGTCGAATCCGCCATCTTGGATCTCGATATAGATTTACGATTTCAATTACTCGATGCTGGCCTCCTCCTCGATGCTGGACTACGCTGGTTGTAATTTTTAGGAAAAGACTTCGTAAACAAAATGGTTATACCTACTATATAAAATTTTACAAAAAGGCAACGATAAAATTAGTTACTGGATATTTAAAAGTCAAAGTGTACAAGTATGTAAAAAAACGTTTAGTTGCATAATTATTATTAAGTATTGAAAATAAAAATCATCAAAAAAATACTTTATGCATATTGATGTTATGTAAAATGTGATAATAAAATGCGACACTCCTGACCGGTGTGTCCCCAGCGAGTGTTGGCAGCTGGGGACGCTACCGCCCCTCTCTCGCCCCGCGAACCCCGCACGATTGCTCTGTCTAGACGTGTCCGTTGGCCGACTGTAGGGAAGGGAAATATATAGACTGTGGTATGTGTATACCGACCTCCTACGGGTAACTTTGACATCTTTGAATCAGTAATGGAGAATGTACTTAAAAAGTTAAAATTAAATAATAAGTCTTTATTAGTCTGTGGCGACTTTAATATTGATATTCTGGAAAGTTCTTCGCTAACCACTCGTTTACTGACTTTGTTCAAGTCATTTAATTTAATAAATCAGTTCTTTGAACCCACTAGGGTAACTAGCCACTCTGCCACTTGCTTAGACAATGTTTTTACGGAATGTGTCCCGGTGAGCAAGATGGTTTTTAGTAATATCACATCTGACCATTACGGATTGAGAGTGTCATATGAGTTAAACATTGTAGATGAAACTAAGACTATAGTATGTAGGCCAATAACAAAAAAGCGACTGGACAATTTTAAACATAGTATTGAAGATAACATTTTAGTAATGCCCTATAAGCATGACAATCCTGATGTCTTGTACGGTAACCTCTCTCATTTGTAATGAGTTTCAAAAATGTTTCAAAACTCAAACTATTAAATGTACACAAAAGTTAAAGTTCTGTGATTGGGCTACGCCAGGAATTTATAAAAGTAGAAATAAACTTTATGAACTTTATAAATTGAGGGAAAGTAACCACTGTTCAGGTTTCTTAGAACATGTTAAAAATTATTCCAAGACTTTCAAAAGTATGTGCTCTAGCCAAATCTAACTTTATAAAATTAAAAATTAAACAGTCTAATAATAAAATTAAAACCACCTGGGATGTTATAAATCGTGAAACGGGTAAATATAAACCCAGTGAAAATAGTTTGGCGCTTAACATAAACAATACATTAGTTAAGTCGGATAAAGAACTTGCAAATATATTCGATAATTATTTTGTAAATATTCCGTTGAAAACGACATCCGATTTAGATAAGATAAGATAAGATAAAAATATTCTTTGTTCACTTAGACATAATAAATATGTACTTATGAATCGTCAATATTTTCCTACCACCCATTCAAGACTTTTTTAACTGACAAGAAGAATGGGCGCAAGAAACTTGCCAGCGTTTCTTAGTTAGGTAACGACATTTACAAAAAAAAAACATATCGTTACTAATACAACAATTGCTTAGTATAAAAATACATCATATAAAACAGTGATTATGTTATGTGTTACATCATGACCATGCATTGCGGTCATTCAAATAATCGTCTACTTTATAGTATCCTTTGCTCATCAGCGACTCTTTAATGTAACATTTAAATTTATGCAATGGTAGTTCAATTATATGCTGTGGAACTTTATTAAAAAAGGCTATGCTTTTCCCCAGAAATGAGGCTCTGGATTTTTCTAGCCTAAACTTGGGAACGACAAGTTTATCTTTATTTCTTGTGTTAAAGCGATGAATATCGCTCTGCTTTACAAATGTATTATAATACTTTTTCACATAAATTATATTTTCATAGATGTAATGTCCTGCAACAGTTAAAATGTTTATTTCTTTAAATAGATCTCTTAAAGAATCTCTCGATCGGAGGTTGTAAATGGCGCGAATAGCCCTTTTTTGGAGCACGAATATACTTTGGATGTTAGCGGTTGAGCCCCACAACAAAAGGCCGTAGGACATAACACTATGAAAATAACTAAAATAGACTATTCTAGCCGTTTCAATATCGGTTAAGAGCCTTATTTTTTCTTAACTGCGAATGCAGCCGAACTGAGTCTTCTCGCCAAGGCTTCGATATGAGGATCCCATTGTAGTCGCGAGTCTAATATAATACCTAGAAATTTTGTATTGTTAATGAATTCGACCGTATCGCCGTCTAGTCTAATATGAAAATCAACTTGTCTTACATTAGGTAACGAAAATTTTAAACACTTAGTTTTCTTTGAGTTTAATGATAAATTATTACTATTAAACCAATGTGACACTTTTGAAAGAGCACTATTTACTTCGTCAGAAGAGTCATCACCTCTATCTTCTTTAAAGACTAGAGATGTATCATCGGCAAATAGCACCGTCTCACATAAATTCTTCGCGTAGTAAGGAAGGTCATTTATGTATATTAAAAACAACAGCGGGCCCAATATTGATCCTTGGGGTACGCCCATAGTAATGGGAGCTCCGGTAGACTCAGTTTTATTAATAACTACCTTCTGAGTTCTTTCATACAGATATGAATGCATAAGGCTTACTGACATTTCAGAAACACCATAATGTTTTAACTTCCTTAATAGTGTTTGGTGATCAACACAATCGAATGCCTTGGAAAGGTCACAAAAAATAAATAAATAAAATAAATAAATAACTTCTTACATTCACACCAATTATCTAAGCCCATGTTAATTTCATTAAGAAACTGTATCATGGAAAACTTGATAACGGATAAATATATACTTAAATACTTTTTGTTTGTAAATACATACTTAATATACATAGTTAACACCCAGACCAAGACAAATAGACATGTTCATGCACACAAATATTTGTCTTGTTCGGGAATCGAACCCGAGACCACTGGCGCAGAAGGTGGGTAGCCTACCCCTGCGCCAAATCGGTCGTCGTAAAATAGCGATTACATCCTGCTTGTCCTCCCAGGCATCAAGTACATGTTTTAGAAATGCAACCCCAGCATCAGTTGTACTTTTACCTTTTGAAAAACCAAACTGTTTCTCATGCAGTATACTATTTAATTTAAAATATTCTAAAAGTTGAGCATAAATTAATTTCTCAAATATTTTACTTATTGCTGGTAGTATGGATATAGGTCTAAAATTTGCTGGGTCACTTTTGTCACCAGCTTTAAACAGAGGAATAATTTTACTATTCTTCATTAAATTAGGAAAGACCCCTTCACTTATACATTGGTTAAAAATTATTGCTAATGATGGAGCTATCACATCAATTATTGATTTGATGATACTTGTAGATATGCCCCAGAGATCTTCTGTTTTCTTAATATTTATTGCTTTGAATGCTTTAATAATATCTTCGGTAGTGACATAGCTAAAACTAAATGTTTCCTGGCTCTTGTTCACACTAGATTCCATAAGAGAGACAGCGGTGTTGGGGCAAGAATTAAGTCTGCTAGTAGTTTCTAACGGTATTCGAGCAAAGAAACCTTCAAAAGCACTAGCCACCTCAATATCTGATTCAAAAGTATGATCACTAATTTTTAAGTTAAATGAATTAATTTTGCTTTTTGTTTTGCCAGTTTCTTGGTTTATAATACTCCAGGTAGCTTTTATTTTATTTTCAGATGATTTAATTTTATTTGTAATATACCTAGATTTTGCCAAAGCACATACTTTCCTAAATGTTATTGAATATTTCTTGACATATTCAATGAAGCTAGGATCACAGGAAGTCGTTTTTTTGTGCATAGAGTTCAAATAACTTTCTTCTGCTATTATAAATACCAGGTGTGGCCCAGTCACTAAACTTCTTACGATCATTACACATTATAACTTTTTGTTTAAAATTGTTACTAAATTCTTTTTCAACAATATCAAATAATGATTGATAAGAGTTATTAGCGTCAGCAGAAGCTGGCAAACATTGAATTTTATCTTGTACATTATTTCTAAATTTATTAATACCACGTTTCGGTATTGGCCTGCAAATTACTTCGCGTTTAGGAATAACATTATAGTGCTCAAAAGAAGCTAGTTGTCCACTGTGGTCGGATTTAATAATATTAATTACCGATTTCTCAATTAAGTTACAGTTGGAAAAGATGTTATCGAAGCAAGTAGCCGATGTTGGCGTAATTCGCGTCGGTTCATTAAAAGTGTGAAGCAAATTAAATGATTTAAAAAGATTAAGGAATTTACTGGAGAGTTGTGCTAATTTAATATCTAAGATGTCTATATTAAAATCTCCACAAACTACAATTTTTTTATTCTTACGACAGCATATTTTCAAAACATCCTCCATAGTGGACTCAAAGACTGTGTAATTTGCTCCAGGGGGGCTATATACACAGATTATAATTATTTGTTCAAGTTCCACGCATGATATCTCACAAATTCGTTCAACAGAGAGGGATACTATTTAGATTCTTCACCAGCGGCTGCTGCCTCCATGCTTAGAAACAACGTAACTGAATGCGGGTCTTTATTTCATTTTAAAAGTATTGAAGCTGTAGATATTATAAAAGCTTTTAAGTCACTTAAAATGAAAAACACAACTGATTTATGGGGTATATCTGTAAATGTTATCAAAAGTATTGTTTACCCAATTGCTCCCTATCTTGCTGACATTTTTAATTTGTGTATTGAGCAAGGAGTTTTTCCTGATCTTATTCAGTTAAGTTATTCCTTTATTCAAATCAGGAGACAAAGAAGACCCAACTTATTATAGACCAATATCAATACTGCCCGCCTTAAGTAAGATATTTGAGAAAATAATACTGGAACAGTTATTAACGTATTTTAATTTAAATCATTGCTCTTGGCATTTTCTGCGACTTGTCTAAGGCTTTCGATTGCGTGGAGCATCAGACGCTGCTGTTGAAGCTAAATCACTATGGTGTGAAGAATAATGCTCAAAATTTGTTATTGTCGTATCTCAGTTCCAGGACTCAGGCCGTTGACATTAATGGCGAAAAATCATCCGGCTGTCATGTTAAGATGGGCGTACCTCAAGGTTCAATTTTAGGGCCGTTTCTCTTTTTGGTTTATATAAATGATTTACCGTTCTTTGCAGAAAGATTTTGTGAGATTGTCTTGTTTGCGGATGATACCTCCTTGATTTTTAATATTGACAGGAATAAAACTCAGTTTGACGATGTAAATGAAGCACTCTCACAAATTCTTACTTGGTTTAATGTAAATAATCTAAAGCTTAATGCAAAGAAAACAAAGTGTGTCCAGTTTGCTTTGCCTAATGTACCTACGTCACCAACCTATTAATATTAAAATTAATGATGAAAAATTGGATTTAGTAGATTCAACCGTTTTCTTGGGTGTAACTCATGACGGGAAACTTCAATGGACCAAACATATCACGACGCTTGCTGGTAAACTTAGTTCAGCTGCATATGCTATTAGGAAAGTGAGACAGTTAACAGATGTCGAAACGGCTAGGATTGTGTATTTCAGTTATTTCCATAGTATCATGTCTTATGGTAATCTGTTATGGTGGACAGCAGCTGATATACAGACTATATTTATTTTACAAAAACGAGCTATAAGGGCGATTTATCAGCTAGGCTCCAAGACATCTCTCAGGGACAAATTCAAAGAGATTGGTATATTAATAGCTGCATCCCAATTTATATTTAATTGCATAGTTTTCGTTCGTTGCAATATAAATGAATATATCAAACATAGTGATTTGCACAACCGAAATACTAGAAATAAAAATAAACTTGTAATGCCTCGGTACAGGTTAGAGAAGGTTCATGGATCTTTCCTGGGCCTTGAATACGCTTTTTCAACAAAATTCCAGATGGTCTATTGGACTTGTCTATTGAAAAGTTTAAGATGCACATAAAAAATGGCCTCGTTAAAAAAGGATATTATACTGTTAACGAACTTAAAGGACAAAACGGCTTGGTCATAATTTAATTTAATTTTTTTATTGTATTGTGTTACATTCTAGTATTTCGCATTTGTTTTTTTTTTTAATTCGCCATTTAACACGGGTAGCTTAAGAATGTCATGTTCTCGTTAAACATTCCTGCGGTGGTGTCGTGTGAGTCGGGTCGTTACGTTCCCTAAAATATGGTTGAGCGAAGCGATGGCTGGCTCATGCGTCATGCTCGTGAACGGGTGCTGCCAGTGGGGTGGGTCTGCTCATGTCTACTTGTGTTAAAGGTGTTCGGGATATGGTTTATAATAGTATTATATAGATTTATGAGCGAGCTGGTGTGTCTCATAGTAATTTTGGTATCCGTGTCTTACAGTAACAGCAATTTTTCTAATAATTGATTTATTTATTCAAAAAATCCTTTTATTTGTTAATATTTATAAATTTGAATATACAGCGCAGCTTGCAGTTTCCTTTTCATTAATCCTATAATATAATTTGAATAAGATTAAGATTAGTGTGTCCATTAAACTATTTCATTCCTTGTTTAGTTGAAAATTGTTTACTGTTTTAGGTAATAAGCAAAATTGTACTTAATTTAAGCGGTATTCTGTATTGTGATGGAAAGTAACCTTACTATTATGTGAAGGTCATTTTTCAAATTTGACGACACTGTATAAGTTAAAACAGGGAGAAAAAAATAGCCCTTGGCGAGTTTCTTGCCGGTTCTTCTCGCTACAAGGTCTCCTGCCGTAGGATTTGCGAACCGATGGCGTAGCTTCATTGACGTTCATAATCATAAGTGTTGTTAAACAAACCTAAATTGAATAAACGATATTGAATTTTGAAATTTGAATTTTGAATAGCCTGGGGGACTACCGGCTAAAAAATATGTAGGTATATGAGCATGGCATGACCTTTGTTTAATTTTGGCATTTGAAGTCCATAATATAGCCATAAAATGGGCTTATGTACGGCTTACACAATATATTTTTAGCCGGTAACCCCCCTGAACTTGAAAAAATATATTGCTTTAACTTCGATCAACAATAACACCTAGTTCCTATAAACATGTAACAATTTCTAAATAAAATTTATTTCAATAAAAATACAAAAATAAAATGCTTACACATGCAATGATGCAATGCAACACAAGGTTCGTTATTTTACAGGAATAAAGTTTTATTATTTAGGTACTCTAATTATGTAATAATATGCCTCCTCTTCGGGTGGCATGTAAGATCGTAGGTCCAAGATCCCCTTCTGCACACGGTAGCAGCCCTCGGGCTCCAGTGCCAGCCGCGTACACAACGGACGCGGCATGTAGAGCCTTCGGACAGGCCTAGACCACCGACGGTTGTCCCTTTGCAGCTGAGATGCCCATGTTCAGGAGGCGAAGGTGGCATGCACCAGCTCCGAGCTAGAAATCAGAAGCAAAGATAGCATTTGGCATTTGTCACTTTTGTCAGAGGGCGCTGATCGTCCGCGTGATCGGTCGGAAAAATACAGACAAATAATAAGGGCTTATTCCCATGTCATAATTTTAGTTCCAGATATTGACACGCGCCAAGTTCTAAAGCCCCCAGTACAGGATGGCCGATCATGTTGGCCGACAATGATGGGCCACGGGCCAGTTTGCGTGTGATTGCCGTCTGCGAGCAACGCTAACTGCCCCTGTACACGATGGCCCATCATGGTCGGCCAACATGGTCGGCCAACATGGTCGGCCAACATGGTCGGCCATCCTGTACTGGGGGCTTAATAGTACTCTTTAGCATTTTTCTTTGCAGTTGACAGCTTTCTGATGACATTCAAATTTTCTATAAAAGACGATAGATGGCGTTACCAGAATTTTAATTGAATGAAATAATGCGTACATAAGAAAGTAGTAGCTTTATTTTTGGGAACTTACGCGTATGATTTTATTATTATACTAGCGGCCGCCCGCGGTTTCACCCGCGTGGTTCTCGTTCCCGTGGGAATATCGGGATAAAAAATGGCCTAAGTTACTCCTTATAATATCAGCTACCTGCTAGTGAAAGTCCCGTCAAAATCGGTCCAGCCGTTTCAACAACAAACAGACAGACAGACAGATAGACAGACAGACAAAAATTAAAAAAAATGTTATTTTGGTATTATAATAGTGGCTTATGATTAATATTAGCGTTGTTTTATTATCATTGTGTTTATTTATACAGGATAATTTTTTTATCAGTGCACAAATTTTTAGGATCGACTCAGAATCGGTAAGTGAACAACTTTCTCCTAGAAACATAGGTCGAAATATGTTTTTTTTTTTGACCTTTTATACAAATCGGACTGATCACGTGATCGAATTAGTATGGGAAGTCCAAAAATTTTTGTCGTATTTCGACCCATGTTTCTAGGAGAAAGTTGTTCACTTATCGATTCTGAGTCCATCCTAAAAATTTGTGCACCGATAAAAAAATTATCCTGTATAACTATCTATAAAAATAAATAAAATTGGTGTGTCTGTTTGTAACTTTAAAATAACCGCTTTTTACTACTTGCATTATGATTATTATACTATACCAAAATGACATGTTTTACAATTTTGTCTGTCTGTGTGTCTGTCTGTCTGTTTGTGTTCCGGCTAATCTCTGAAACGGCTGGACCGATTTTGACGGGACTTTCACTGGCAGGTAGCTGATGTAATAAGGAGTAACTTAAGGAGTAACTTTTTTATCTCGGAAAAATATCAGTCCCTCGGTATAACGTAATGTAGTCCACGCGGGCGAAGACGCGGGCGGAAAGCTAGTTTGTTATAAATTACTTATATATAACGAAGCCATGGCCGATAAAATTTCTATAAAAAAGCGTTTCTACAAAGTAGAACCATTACTCACTGAGCAAAAATCACGTACGGTATTACCCTATATCGACCCCCCCGCGAATAATACGGTAATCGAAAAAGTCAAAATGTTCAGTAAAAATAAAGGAAGCATATAGCAAAGCAATAAGTATCAGAGACTTTTTATATCACATATGGAAGCTATTTTTTTCAGCTAGGTATCTTGGTTTTTAACCAAATTTAATTAGTACCATACCAAGGTATTCGTTACAAATTAACTAAATGCATTTTACTATACTAGTATAGGTTAAGCTCCGATCAGTACCTAGTGTCTCTTACGATATTATTCGTGTAAATTTTTAGTGCCGTCTGCAACAGTAATATCACAGTTTAACCAATCTTTGTATACAGTTGGTCGACGCCCTTGAAGTTGGACGATACCGACGCCCGTATTAGATATTTACGCAAGTACGTAAGGGTTGTCACTTTAAAATGTGACGACAGTGGACCTTTTACGACCCCGGGTGGGTACATTGATATTGCGATATTAAATTAATAAAATAATTTAATAATGCAATGCAATGTCAAAAAATATAAAAAAATTCAAGATGGCGGCCGACTTTTTTGTTTGTGGGCTGATTTCGATGAAACTCGGTTTTTGGTACTATTTTGACAAGAAAACAGCAACGCAATGTAAAAAAATTTAAAATCCAAGATGGCGGTCAACTTTTTAGTTTGTGGGCGATTTCAATAAAACTCGATTTATTGTACTATGTTGACAAGAAAACAGCAACGCAATGTTAAAAAATTAAAGAAATCCAAGATGGCGTCCAACTTTTTTGTTTGGAAGCCGATTTGTTTCTGGTACTATTTTGACAAGAAAACAGCAACGCAGTGTTAAAAATGTAAAAAAATCGAAGATGGCGGCAATAGTTTCTGGTACCTATTTTGACAAGAAAACAGCAACGCAATGTTAAAAGTATTAAAAAATCCAAGATGGCGGCCAACTTTTTTGTTAGCAGGCCGATTTCAATGAAACTCAGTTTCTGGTTCTATTTTGACAAGAAAACAGCAACGCAATGTTAAAAATATAAAAATTCAAGATGGTGGCCAAATTTTTTGTTTGCTGGCCGATTTCGATGAAATTTAGTTTCTGGTGATATTTTGACAAGAAAACAACAACGCAATGTTAAAAGTATTAAAAAATCCAAGATGGCGGCCAACTTTTTTGATTGCAGGCCGTTTTCAATAAATCTGAGTTTCTGGTTCTATTTTGACAAGAAAACAGCAACGCAATGTTAAAAATATAGAAATTCAAGATGGCGGCCAAATTTTTTGTTCGCTGGCCGATTTCGATGAAATTCAGTTTCTGGTACTATTTTACAAGAAAATAGCAACGAAATGTGAAACATATTAATAAATCCAAGATGGCGGCCGATTTTTTTGTTTGTAAGCCGATTTTGATAAAACTCGGTTTTTGTACTATTTTGACAAGAAAACCGTTCTTAACACAATGTAAAAAAAATACAAATGGTCAAGATGGTGGCCGTTTTTTGTTTTTGTTTCTCTCTTTTCGCTTATTAAAATGTAACAGGTTTTTATTTGAAAGCTTGAGACAGAGTCAAGTATCATCATCATCATCATCATGTCAAGTAAAAGATTTAATTAATTATTAATTTGCTTTAACACAAACACAGTAAATTACGACGTAACATCCTTCGTAATTTACTGTGTTTTTGACAGCTGTAAACCCTATTTTAAAAATAAGTAAATAAAATAATAATCGATATTAAGTTACAGAGTTTGAAAATAATGATTGTGACATGGAATGATTTTAATATATAGACGAAGGCGCTTTAAAGGTTAAGAAATATGAATCGGCTTATTTCTAATATGAATATTTTTCTTTAACAAAACTTCAACCCATTCAAACGTCAGGAGTAGGTCAAATTTATCTTGCAAAATTTCATGGAAGACAGACAGACAGATACAATTATAGGCGAAATTAAATAAAACATGTAATATATTTTATTTTGATACTTCTTACCCCTAAAATGCTAACCATAATTATTTATTTTATTTTCTTTCGCAATACACCAAAATGTACCTGCCACATTTTAATTTTGTTACAATCCTTCCGTATTTACGGAAATACCTATACAGACGTCGGTATCGCCCAACTTCAAGGGCGTTGGCCTACTATATAAAAAATTGGTTATACTGTGGTAATTGTAACATTTATGTACTTATATACAATTTAGCGTTGCTGTTGCCTTGTCAAAATAGGACCAAAAACAGAGTTTCATCTAAATCGGACCACAAACAAAAAAGCCGGCCACCATCGTGGATTTTTAATATTTTGACATTGCGTTGCTGTTTTCTTGTCAAAATAGAACCAGAAACTAAGTTTGATCAAAATCAGCTTACAAACAACAAAGTTGGCCGCCATCTTGAATTTTTAATATTGCGTTGCTGTTTTCTTGTCAAAATAGTACCAGAAACTGAGTTTCATCGAAATCGGCCTGCAAACAAAAAGTTGGCCGCCATCTTGGATTTTTTAATACTTTTAACATTGCGTTGTTGTTTTCTTGTCAAAATAGTACCAAAAACTGAATTTAATCAAAATCGGCCAGCAAACAAAAAATTTGCCCGCCATCTTGGATTTTTATATTTTTTACATTGCGTTGCTGTTTTCTGGTCAAAATAGAACCACAAACTGAGTTTCATTGAAATCGGCCTGCAAACAAAAAAAGTTGGCCGCCATCTTGGATTTTTTATACTTTTAACATTGCGTTGTTGTTTTCTTACAAAATAGTACCAGAAACTAAGTTTCATCAAAATCGGCTTACAAGTAAGAAGTTGGCCGCCATCTTGGTTTTTTTTTTTGACATTGCGTTGTTGTTTTTTTGTCAAAATTGTACTAAAAACCAAGTTTCATCAAATTTGGCTCACAAACAAAAAAGTTGGCCGCCATCTTAGATTTTTAATATTTTTAACATTGCGTTCCTGTTTTCTTGTCAAAATAGTACCAGAACAAACAAAAAAGTTGGCCGCCATCTTGGATTTTTAATACTTTTAACATTGTTGTTGTTTTCTTGTCAAAATTGTACCTAAAACCAAGTTTCATCAAAATCGGCCCGCAAACAAAAAAGTTGGCCGCCATCTTGGATTTTGGAAATTGTCTTTTTTTTAATAAGCGAGATGAAGATTTGCATGCACTCATAGTTCAAATCCTATGCACCATATAATATGATACTATTAATCTAATAATAAATTAAAACGTTAAAGACGTGATAGCCCTGGAAGACGTGTCCCGAGTTACTATGAACGGCGTTGTATGTAACTCGGGACAACCACTCCCCCGTCTCACCCCGCAAGCCCCGCACGATTGACCTATCTAGACGTCTCCGTCGGCCTACTGTATGAAAAGTTGCTTATTCTGTGGTAATATCGTGTTGCGATATTATTCGTGTAAGTTTATATTTTCGACTACAAACAGTAATATCGTGTTGCGATATTATTCTTGTAAATAGTTTTGTTTATTGTACACACGGCGGCACATCAGACTATACATGTTGACCTTGAGACCGCCTTTATGCCCTACGTAATAAAAGCTGTTTTCGCAGTTCAACTGTTTAACTTGACGTGCTGTCGAGTGTACATTTGTAGAAGCCAATTAGTATAATATTCGCCTGTCATGAAATAAATGATATTCTAGAAAATGAAACAACTTTGGTTAGTTTATGAAATGAAACTCACCGAAAAAAACTCACCGAAAACCAAACTCACCGAAAAGTTTTCTCACCGAAAAAAACTCACCAAAAAAATCTCACCGAAAACCAAACTCTTGATTTACGACAATTTAAATCATCTAAATCGACTTATCGGGTAGATTTCTGCTCATATTAATGTAAATACCGGAAAATAACAATAAGAACCGCAAGTTTATAAATTTTACGGAGTCCTGCCGGCCTAGCATGAGCGGCTTACAACGCGCGATATGATATGGTACGGCAAGTTGTCTTGCTTACCCCACTAAGGTTTAAAGTGCTTATTACACTTGGCTAAATTCAGCATCTAATTCAGCATGCATTGCTTGTTTTGATTGCATCACTTGCTACAAATGAGCTCAAAGAAAGCAATGTATACTGAATTAGATGCTGAATTTAGCCAAGGTGTAATAAGCCCTTAAGCAAGACGGCATGCCGTACCATATCATATCGCGCGTTATAAGCCGCTCATGCTAGACCGGCTGTAGAACACGCGATAGGTTAGAAATTTATATAGGTTATTTTTTTTAGCAAAATTTATAAATTTACGGTATTTATTATTTTCCGGGACATAAATAAATAAAAAAATAAATAAAAAATTAAGACAATATAAAAATAGTTATTTTAATTTTTAGTTTTTTGCATTCACAATGCAATTTTTATATTGAAAAATGGAAAATGAAGTATTTAGAAAAAATCGATCCGTCTCACAACCAGCTCCGATGGGTTGTGTTGTGAGTCACAAGTCGAGTCTCATCTAACAACTCCGCAGCTCAGTGGTTAGAGCATTCGCCTGGACAGTGAAAGGTCGTGGGTTCGAGTCCCATCGAATGACCCCGTAGCTCAGTGGTTAGAGCATTCACCCGAACAATATAAGGTCGTCGGTTCGAGTCCCATCGAACGAATCCGCAGCTCAGTGGTTAGAGCATTCGCCTGGACAGTGAAAGGTCGTGGGTTCAAGTCCCATCGAATGACCCCGTAGCTCAGTGGTTAGAGCATTCGCCCGAACAATAAAAGGTCATCGGTTCGAGTCACATCGAACGACTCCGCAGCACAGTGGTTAGACCATTCGCCTGGACAGTGAAAGGTCGTGGGTTCAAGTCCCATCGAATGACCCCGTAGCTCAGTGGTTAGAGCATCCATCCGAACAATAAAAGGTCGTCGGTTCGAGTCACATCGAACGACTCCGCAGCTCAGTGGTTAGAGCATTCGCCTGGTCAGATTGTCGTAAATCGTGGTTTTCGGTGAGCTTTTTTCGGTGAGTTTTTTTCGGCGAGAAAAGTTTTCGGTGAGTTTGGTTTTCGGTGAGTTTTTTTCGGTGACATTTTTTCGGTGAGTTTGGTTTTCGGCGAGTTTTTTTCGGTGAGTTTGGTTTTCGGTGAGTTATATTCGGTGAGTTTTTTTCGGTGACATTATTTCGGTGAGAAAAGTTTTCGGTGAGTTTGGTGTTCGGTGAGATTTTTTCGGTGAGTTTATTTCGGTGAGAAAACTTTTCGGTGAGTTTGGTTTTCGGTGAGTTATTTTCGGTGAGTATTTTTTCGGTGAGTTTTTTTTCGGTGAGTTCGGCCTACACCAAAAAACCTGTATTACTTATTACCTACATAATTACGGTAATAAATTGTTTACCCGAATAATATCGTAAAAGTGTTTACTGTCAAATGCTTTTGGTATTTATTTTCGTAAAGATCTAAAACAGTTTGCAGTTTGTTTTGTTTAATTCCTATTATCTTTATTTTATTTTTTCGTGATTTCTTAATGTTGTTGTTGTCAATGTGTAATAATTTTGTATATATTATTATGGGTGTAATTTACCAAAAAATAAATGATAATATGCTTATCTATTCTTAGTTTATTTAAACTTCTTGTGACAACCCTACCAAAATTTTGCACGCTGTATGACAGTCGTCTCTCTGATAGTCCTCTGTGGTTAGGACTTTGAATTTTATATACAGGGCGTCCCAAAACTATTCCACATGGAGGGAAAGTACCTTAAATACTGAAGATATAAAATTTTAGTGAAAGAAGACTTAATTTTTATTTCAAAAAGAAAACGAACATTTGCATTGAACTAATTTTAAATAATCGCCTGTCTGAACTGGGAATCGAACCCACTGAATGTGAAAAAAAAAGATTTCTTTGTTTTTATTATTATACCGATCGAAAGGCTCGATTATACTTAAGCATTTCTTCTAAGTAACATAGCATCTTAAATAAAAGGAAGACTACGAAATTTGACATTTAATGTTGAATAACAAGTTTTTGCAGCGTTATGGATAGCCTTTTCAATGGCTGACGTTCTCAAAACAACTGACTTTAACATTTCAATGTATAAATAAATAAATAAATGTATTACTTAATAAGCGTTTGATAAAGTTATAATGTGATAAGTAACACCACCGTAACAGTAGGTACCTACCACAAACGACTGATAACTCGCAGAATTCTGATAAGGACCTCCTCAGAAACATATATTTGTCGTTGGTTCAATCTATCCTCATATATTGCATTCCTGTGTGGGGCGGAGCAGCTAAGAGTCGTTTTTTGGATTTAGAACGTGCCCAACGAAATTTTATTAAAGTCATGCATTTTAAAAAAAGGCGTTTCTCAACGGAACGCCTTTATGAAATTAGTAAATTGCAATCTGTTCGGTAGGAAGCTTTATATCATACAAATAATTTTAAGAAAACACCAATCACTACCATATAATCTGAACACCACGAAAAAAAGGAGAAAACATAAAGTGGTAGAGGTTCCGAGAATTAATACCGTTTTTGCTTCTAGGGAATATAATCAACGTTCGATTCAACTCTATAACTCAATAAATAACGAAATAGATATTTATAGCAAACAATACTGTGATTGCAAGAGGCTACTAATAGAATGGCTAAAATCTAAAGATTATGACGATATAGAGGCTTTACTTAACTAATTACTAAACAAAAATAAGCATGCATGTATGCACACACACACATAAACACACACACACATACACACACACACACACACACACACACACACACACACACACCCGAACACACACCCATACACACGCACTCTACATCACAAACACATTCATAAATAGCACATAGTAGATTAAGTAAATAATAATGAGAGCTGTAATCTAGTTCATAGTGTTGAATAAGTTTTATTGGAAATCTGTTTCTTGGAAGAGCGGTGCTGCCTGATACAGGTCAACTGAGGCTTAAAAGGTGGCATCAATCACTTATATTCTTCGAGCAACGCGGGTCTTCCGTCCCGGAAGGGAGTAGCCTTAGCGAGTTTACTCTATTCAAATAGTTCTGTCGTTTTTTGGGGGGGGAAATGTGCACACAAGTGCAATTCCGTATACTTACATACAAAAACAATACTGTAAAGTCGACACTAACACATAGAAAATGAAACAATACAGCGACAATTTGTGTACGGATGAGTCACAACTCACTCACACATTGCCTCGATTTCAACGTAAATAGGGCTGGACTCAACTGTCGATGCAGCAATATCGATAAATTTCAATTTCGGAAGAAGGACTAATAAAGGTAACAAACTGAAACATATTACTAATATTATTTTTATTTATCGGTTAAACAATTATTGCTTAACTAGTGGATCCTCGCGGTTTTACCCGTGTGGTACCCGTTCCCGTGGGAATGTCGGGATAAAATATAGTCTATAGCCTTCCTCTCTAAATGGACTATCCAACAATAAAAGAATTTTTCAATTCGGTTCAGTAGTTTCTGAGATTAGCGCGTTTAAACAAACAAACTCTTCAGCTTTATAATATTAGTTAAGATTTCTTATAATTATTATTAGGTATTTATGTAGGATCTTACTAACAGTTTTTGATATTCTATTATATAAAAATCTCTTGTCACGGTTTTTGTGGTTGCGCTTCTCCAAAACGGTTCGAACGATTTTGTAGTAATGTTTTTTTTTCTTGGTAGGTACGAGAATAGTAATAAGACTTAATATTATACCGCTATTTCTAAGAGCTGATGATTTTATACCGCAATCGCTACTGATGATCTGTTTTGTAAGAGTGCGACCACACACGCGCTGTGACACGAGATATTAAAATTCAAAATTGCTATTTAGGTTAAGATTACAACACTCGTGAACGTCAAAGCAGCTACGCCATCAGTTCGCAAATCCTACGGCGGGAGACCTTGCAAGAAGAACCGGCAAGAAAACCTTTAAGGGCAATCTTTTTCTCCCTGTTATATTTTATACAGAGTCGTCAAATTGAAATTGAATTCCATCACAATAGAATACTTAATTTAAGTAGTAACATTTGCTCTTAATATTATATACTGTGTGGGAAGTGATGCAACTGGGTAAAGGAAGACTGATGGTGTGTCTTCCTTCCGGGCTAGGTGTTGTTAGCCCGGGGACAACTGTCCAATGGTTGTATGTCGGAGTTTGTATATATGCTAAGTGTTTGAAGAACTTCGTAAGCGCGATCTAGTTACTTCATACTATTCAGCGGCGTGCTTAGCAGTTATGTGCGCGCATCGTCTAGATGTCGCCACAAATGTAACAGTAAAAGAAATCAAATATGTCAACATGTTAGGCATAGCTGAACTTGTAGATCCAGCAGTATTGTAAGATGGTTCAATGGGTTATGAATGGCTCTGGAAAATAAGTATAACAGTGAGATGCAATTTTGTGACTTTATTAAAACACCGAGAATACTTAGAAGACTTGCGGCAAAAATGCAGTCTGTTATTAAATTTGGTACATATTGAATTCTCCGTTATTATTCTCCTTTTCTTTGGAAGGGCTTGAAAATCAGATGACATGAAATGGGTCGAGCAAATTACACTGCTCCGCTTGAGATCCCAGGTTTGCTTATTATTGCAAAAACTTTTCCATGAATTCTTTAATTCAGGATTTTTATGGAAGCTGTAAACACAAAAAGTGCGATAAATAAACAATGAAATCATAATGCTTTCATCATATTTGATCCAAAAAAAAATAGGCCGCCGTGGATAATCGATCGGACGGGCCTATTATTTTTATAACGTATATTCTACACCGCCGTGTCTTCATTCATACTTGATGTTACGGAACCCTCCGTGCGCGAGTCGGACTTGCTCTTGATCGGTTTTTGTTTATTCTAATTACATGCTAGGTAACCCAATAATAATAACGTACTATAGTTCATATAAAACCATGATAACAATCATTTGTACATATGAATAAATAACGTCTCGTCGCGTCGCCATCTGCCACTCAAATTTATCGACAAACATTATGACATGTAACGGTAACATCACTGTGTTGCCCATCGTCGGCGAGAAGTCGGATTTATCGCGCGACCGATCTGAAATTTGTATTAACCGGTCGAGCTAACATGACAGCTGCAGGTTATACCCGTCCTTCTCACTCTCCGGGCATGCGGAATCGAGTGAAAGAGAAGAGTATAAACTGCAGGCGTCATGTTTGCTCGACAGAGTTATATGGGCGAGCGGACTTGATGTTGCTGAACAAATCCGTCAACAATTTAAGAATAAAATATGCGAATTTTGGTATTTAAATGTAATTAAATAGCAATAATATGATTAGAATTTACTTGCATGTGAAATGTTACACCATCTTTTTGTTAACTTGATGTTCCAGACCTTTTTTCTACAGCAAAAAAACTGAGCAATTCGGCATTTTTAATACTGCGGCGTTCACTTGCGCGACTGGACTCGGTCTAGTAAAAAATCTGAGTGCAACTAGTTTTTATAAACGCCTATGCCCACTTGGGCTAGTACTTTGACAGAGGGGAAATGCTTCGTATGCCTACTCCCTTCCGAGACGGAAGGCCCGCGTTGCTCGAAGCTTATATTGAATGATGTATTTTGTTGAAGCCAAATAAAACTATTTTATTTATTTATTTTTATTTTAAATGTTAAATTTCGTAGTCTTCCTTTTATTAAGATTCTAAGTTACTTAGAAGAAATGGTTATAGGTATAATCGAGCCTTTCGATCGGTACAATAAAAATAAAGAAATATTTTTTTCACATTCAGTGGGTTCGATTCCCAGTTCAGACAGGCGATTATTCAAAATACTTTAAATGCAGTTCGTTTTCTTTTTAAAATGCAAATGAAGTCTCCCTTCAGTAAAATGTTATAGCTTCAGTATTTAAGGTACTTTCCCTGCATGTGGCATATTTCTGGGATGCCCTGTTTATATACAGGGCATCCCAAAACTATGCCACATGTATATAGATAGATGAGTTTGAATAATATGCTTTAATTAATATTGTTTTGTGGCATGATATTTTTTTGTTTAAGTAAGTAAGTATACTTACTTGTTTTTAATCTGTGACATTCAGACATAATTGTAAAAAAATTTTATTAAATAAATAAACTATGAACTATGATCCACCTTTTAACATTTACCGTCCCTGCACCTTCGATCAACTATTTGTTGATCGAAGGTGCAGGGACGCCCGTGAAGCCCAGTGAAGCCATCCCAGTTAACACGAACCATTAACGCCGCCACTTGAAGCTAGAAGAAGAAACAAATGACGACTACCGGTGGTGTCGCGTCGTCGGCGTTCATATCTAACGAAGTTTCGCCGTCACATCGTCGTTCACTTCGATTCTTTATGTCAAAATTCATAACAAACAAGTGAAAGTCAAGCGAAAAAGAACGTCGAGTTTGTTGAATGAATCTTAGAGAATCGCACAACAAGAAAGAGGTTGGTGGCTGCGCGTTTTTCGATGGCCCGTGTGCGGGGTGCCCGTGTACATACCTCGCACACACCTATATTTTTTGATCGTGTTATCATGTTTAAAAATTGCTATGCCCCACCTATTAGGCTACCACGCTTTAGGTATACCCCACCTACTCATATATAAATGTAAACCATAACACCCATAATGTATAAGCTCTGTTTCGAGTCTGATTAACCTTGGCTCATGGATTATACTAACACACCTACCTCTACACATTGGCAGTTTTCCACTCCAGCCAGCCCAACCCACATTTTCGCCACAAGAAAGGGCAGTGTGCCCTCGCAGCTCTAAGGTAGATTCTCGACAAGAGAACTTGCACAATTTGCTTTTCTCGTCACATCGGGAAATTAAGTAATTGGGTACTGGGCAGTTGTGTACCATTACATGGACTTGCATTTTGCACATTTTTAGGATCTGTAACAGTGAAACGTTTTTATATTAAGTATTAAATTAACGGTAAGTAGGATTTGACAATATATTGATTAGTTAGCCCCATTCATAGGGCAGAATTTGAGTTTGATTTTTCCACAAACGAATCGCTTCATTTTCAAAACGTGCGTGAGCAACTGCCAGTTGCGTGTTGCATGCTAGTCTAGTACTCATATGTTGCGTGATAGTAGTCATATCATAAGCAGGGGCGCAACTTATCTAATAATACCTAAAGAACTAGTCGTAGTGACAAAGTAGGTACTAAAATGTCCAGTTGCATTGAATTTGTCATTGTACCTAGTGAATATTTGGTTACCTTGCTTTTGTACGTGATTCGCCCAATAATCATGTAAGATCCTTGTTCCAATAGGGATCCAAATTTAGGCCCATATACAGTCGAAAAGCGTACTTCTCTGTTTGCTTTAAGACCAGAACAGCTTAATAAAGCAGGTGACTGTAGCATCACTCTGGCAGATCCTGGTTTTGCTATCATAGTTCGGTCGTGTGGACATCGTACACAAATGTTGTTGTAACCTGTAAAGAACCAAGAACCAGTTTGAGAAATAAGCACAGATGAAGTACCTTTATTAAACACTAGCGGATCTTCGCGGTTTTACCCGTGTGGTACCTGTTCCCGTGGGAATATTGGGATAAAATATAGCTTATGTCACTTGGGAATAATGTAGCTTTCTAATGGTCAAAAATTTTTCTAAATCGGTCCAGTAGTTCCTGAGTATAGCCCGTTCAAACCTTCGAGCAACGCGGGCCTTCCGTCCCGGACGGAAGACCCACGTTGCTCGAAGGTTCAAACAAACAAACTCTTCTACTCTTTGATATTATGCTATTTGCCCGTACATAATTTCGAGAAAAAGTTGCCAAACTAAAAGCATTAAATAAAATGCTGTAAATTAAAGGTGATTTAAAGCGAATTATAATACAGTGAGTTATATAGCGAATACAGGTGATATTGTATAGCGAATTATAAAGCCCCCAGTACAGGATGGCCGACCATGGTCGGCGACCATGACCAATACATCGTACATTGACACTTTTGAAAGAATCTTTTTAAACTTGTTCGTTCAAAAGTGTCAATGTACGATGTATTGGTCATGGTCGCCGACCATGGTCGGCCAACCTGTACTGGGGGCTTTATAAGTCAGTTTTCTTATAGCCGATATTAGCACTGCGCAGCTCAAAGAAATTGCTTTGAGAATCATATCATATAAAATATTTTAAAATGGTAGGTAATTTTGATTTATACTTTTTCAGTTTATCTAATATTTTTATAGGTACCTACTAACCTGAGTCAATGAAGTTAGGGGACCTATCATTCGCCAGGATCGGTAACGATCGGCTTCCAACCTCATCATGTCTCACTACTTCCCGTCCAGGATATATCTCGGAGACCGTTCGGTTTATGTTCTTTTTATTATTCTCTTCAATGTACGAAGTAGACTGGTAGAACAGTCGAGGGTCTTCTCTCGGTTGGTGCACCTGTGATGACGAAAACATTATTTTGAAATATAAATTATAACGCACGCAGATCTTTAGTAACAAGCTTATTTGCTGACTGTGCTTTAATATCTGTATGCAAAATTTTAGCTCAATAGGACACAGGGAGTGGGTCAAATTTAGCTGGCAAGATTGGACCCGAACGAACATAGGTACATTCACTGGCAAGTTAAATAAAAGCACATAAAAGCTTGTAAAAAGTTTAGTTGCACCATGATAGCCTGGGCCGGCGTGGGCTCACGAACATGTTGCACCGTCTTGGCCCACTCGGAGAACCCACCGCTATGATCGTCATAATCATTGCTCCTTTTGTATTGATAGCCAACGGCGTTGCTCCCTTGTTTTGTGTAATATTGATCCGGGTGTGTAGGTTTGATTGAAAGAAGCTTCACTCTGAAACATTAAACGAAATAGATTCAGCAACTAATTTAGTCAGGGAACAGGGAGTTGTAAAAGTTTCCGACACAGACGGTTTCTTATGAACACTCTATTAGGTATATTCACTCTATTGTCTACATTTGATAACTGCCAGTTTGAACTTTAAAAACATTTATAAAAAAATGGAAAATTATCTCATCATCTCAAACAGTGTTTGATAGTTGCGTTGCGCGCAGGTGGGATAAATATAGCCTATCCTTTATGGCGCGAAGTGTTCTACTAAATCCAAATATTTACCGATCGATTCAATCTTCAAAACCATATGCCAATAAATTAGGCATGCAGTTGAAAACCTAGACATTATTGATAAATACGCGGAGAAATGACGCAGGAGCTACGCTATTTTAGTATGCGAAATATTTTAGTGGAAGCTATCAGATATCAAAGGCGTGTTTTGTTAAATGGTCTCTAAAAATATGAGAAACTGTCTGATTAAGATATTTCTAGCCTTCCGCCCGCGGACTCGCCCGCGTGGACTAACCGACGTTACCCACATCCAGCTCCAAACTAATCCCCAAAACAAAAAATCATCAATCAATCAATCATTCGATTAATTGCTCCGTTTTGACGTGAAAGACGGACAAACAAACAAACGAGTAGTAGTAAGTAGTACTTCTAGATATGGATGCTTTTTATGTAAGTATCAGCTAAAATATTATACAAGAAAAATATATGCTTTCAGTGACAGTTCGTCCATGAATAACATTGAAGTTCTAAAAATAATTTATCTTCAGGTTCAATGTCGCGAAAATTCTGCGCAAAAAATGAAAACTGAGCTGCATAGTGGGCGTACATTCATTCTAAAAATCCGCATGTTTAAAACATAATTCGTCGTTGCGCGTATTGAAGTCGCTATGTGCTTTTTACATACTTTACAGGAGACACAAAAAACAGATTTTCCCGAAAAGTAATCAGAGTATCTAAATAATTTATGTTTACTTTAATACACATATCAAATTTACGTAGTTTCAGATTACTTTTGAATATATAACATTATTAATAATGCCTTAATTAAACATAATAGGCAAATTTTACACATAGAGATATCTATTTAAGAGTTTCGCGATCCAGTGAGTCTGAACTTGACCAAAAAACTCGCTCAAAAAACAGTTTCACTGCACATATCGGGCGCAATTTTTGCAAGCTATGTACACTTAGCGAGTTAAAATGGAACTTTCGATGTATGAATGTCACATAGCTACTTTCTCTCTACTCTACTAACTCTTTAAATATTGCATTTATCACATAGCTGTTTTTGCAGAATGTGTGTATTGAAATAACGATTAAAACTGCATAAAAACCCGAAAATGACTAAATGACACATAGCGACTTTTGCACGCGCAACGACGATATGAAAACTTCTTGTTCTCGAACTAAATATATATCTACCATAGGTGGCCAAATTATTAGGGACAGTACTGAGATTTTTTATTTTTACTGTTCAGTTGAATTTCTGTAACAAATGATTGGTTGTAGGTCTCTTATGTATTTTTTAAATGATTTTGTATTCTATTGAGATCATAAAAACTAAAAATAAATATACAAAACTGTTATAGTTTCTTTGTATAAGTATATGTTATACTGATAGACGTAACTAAAGTAAGTTTTAATATGTATTCTGTAATGCCGCCTTTTGCTGCAATGCTCTTAATGCACGCTTTTGCATTTTCCTGTAGTGTGGGGTTGTTTTTTCATTCTCGGATGATAGTTTCTATCAACTGCCGCTTGGTGTAAATTAGTTATTTCGCCATCACCAGTCTGGTGAGTTCCCACATAGAGAACTATGGGGTTTATTTCTTTCGATTTCCCAGGCCGCGGCAAAACAGAGAAATTTCTATAATCCAAGAATGCAGTCACACTTCTGGCTTTATGGCAAGATGTAGAGTTATGCATAAAGATGTAGTAGTTATCAGGTAGCCATTAAAAAACCTACGGCAGTAGGTGAGTTTCTATGAGTTGCTTGTACTGGTCTTGGTTCATGGTCCTTTTAACAATGTATAGGCGCCAAATGATGTGCGTCAAGTTAGCAGCCTCACAACAGAATTAGATGGTTTTGATTATGTCAAAAAATACTGTATAAATAGTGTAAAATAGTGATGTATATTAAATAAATAGTGATACTTTGATTCAAAAGATATTTGAGTATCTTAGTGAGGCTGCTAACTTAACGTCAAGTTAGCAGTCACCTCAAGAAATACAGTTGGTATCAATGTGATTTATATGTCAAAAAATACTGTATAAATAGTGTATCGTAAACGCAAAATTTCAAAAGTAGTGCTTTAATACAAGCCGAGATATTAGGGTCTCTAAGTTGGCTGCTAACTTGACGTTTCTTGCGATGGAGATTCCAGGGAAACAGGTACAAGTTTTTAATAAATAAATACTTGAAAAAATACTGTGTGCAATAGTGAATCTTAGGATATAAATAAAAAAAGAATTCTTCTTTGCTATTTTCAAAAAATCGAATGTAAACTTCTACCATACATTCAATTTTAGGTACAGTCGTGTACAGTTTTCTTTAGACGTACTGATATTGTTAAATTTTTTATTCCAGTCATTTCAAATGACACATAATCTATCGTATATCGAAACATAATATGTCAAGCATTTGTCATTTGTGACTCGAATTAATTTGGCGAAATCCGGAAGGACACCGCAATGCATTCAAGAAGTAGACACGAATCAATCTCATAGTTTTGGATAGCGTTAGACGTTAAAAGTTATAACAATTAATTTAACACGTAAAATAAATATTAACTTTATATTAAGTTAAAATAAATGAATGAAACAGAATCACTATTTTTTACAGCATGTTATTTTTTCTTGTCGTACATTTGGAAACGCCCCATCGCCAGCGCAAACGAGTCACTGGCGTAGTAGGTACAAAGCAACACCGCGAGATGGCGTGATTTTGTTTACTTACGTGATTTCGATTCGGTGACATGACATTGGAGAAAAGTTTCGTTTATTTTAAAATTGGTGAGCAGTGAGTACATTTGTAGGTACCTTAAGAAGTGATATCACGTGCAAGTTTATATCTTATAATAACAACCTACAGTTTAAAGGTACGTAACTTATTTTCTATTTTGGTATTTATTTATTAAAATGATATAGGTTAGCTCTTAGTCATTCAAAACTTCTCATATTTAGTACCTTCATAAGTACCAGGCTAATCTTTCGTAAAGTTACTACTTAGGAACTTAGTTACTTAAGTATATTCTTAGTGCATTAAATATTAAAGTTACTTGATTAGTCTTTTATGACAAGGTATTTAAATCTGTTCAGTTACAGCGGTTACTTTTTTCAAATGACAACCGATTTTGCGCAGGGTTAGGATACCTGCCTTCTGCGCTCGAGGTCTCGGGATCGATTCCCAAACAAGATAAATATTTGTGTGCATGAACATATCTGTTTTTCTTGGTCTGGGTGTTATAATGTAGGGCATGCGTACCGGTTTTGGCCACTGTACCGGTTTTGGCCACTTTTTGCTCTAAAAGTTTTCTAAACAACTTTTAGCCATTTTTGATAAAGGCAATTAAAATAAGGTATTTTAAGGTAATAATAACAACCGTTAGAATTCCTTATGTAATAAGATTTTTTTTCAATAAATTCCATTTTCTGTTTGAAAAAATGTTTTGTATGAAAGTTTTAAGAAATTTGTTTTGGTTGAAATCCTACTAATATTATAAATGTGAAAGTTTAGATGTTTGGCTGAACGGATTTGGCTGAAATTTGGGACTCAGATACTTTGTAGCCTGGAGAGGAACACAGGCTACTTTTTATCCCGGAAAAATATCACATTCCCGCGGGATAACCTCGTGAAGTCCACGCGGGCGAAGCCGCGGGCGGAAGGCTAGTACTTTATAAACCTTTGTTTTTACAATAAAATTGCTGTTTTGCAGTTGACTGGTTTCTAGCGCATTAGAATATATTGATGTTACCTGGGTTTGGTTTTGATTTTTCGCAATACTTACAAAAGTTTTACTATCAGTAAGTGGCCAAAACCGGTACACTTGGCACCTCTCACACATTGTGTGTAATATAAAAAAAACTATTTTACTTTTATGAATTTGAAAATGTACCTTTAAAGGTAGAAAAAATAGTTATCTATAATTTAAGATATAACTTGTGTCTTAAATACCTAAGACCATTTAGTACTTAGTGCTTAAAAGTCAAAAAATCCTTAATGTGGCCACAAAGGGTACCTCTGCCCTATATTAAGAATGTCTACCAAAAAAGTATAAAAGTAGTGTACCTAATTAATGTGTTATCTAAATTTCGTTTAAAGTAGCATGGGTCCTATGACAGCTCATAAGTGCAAAGCAAAAAGTTCTTTTTGATACTGAGATTTTAAATTATTTTTATGCATTTACAATGCAGTTCTGTAAATATAGGAAAAAATTGTGATAGTAAAACACCACGAGCCCTGCAAGTTTTACGTAATTGACAACAATTAATCATGACGAGTTAGTTAAAATGTTTTAAAAACGTTATTATATAAAAAATAAAAGCCTTTTAAATTATAAAGTGTTTGACGGAACAATCCCCTGAATGAAATGAGAAATTAAAGAGCTTGTTTTTTCTTTTTTAGTGGTAAATTTTTTGCAGTCGGGTTTTTTATTAAAAAACGTTAACGTTTACGTTTCTATTTTCGACTATTTAGTTCATTGTCAATAAACCACCTTTCCTGAATAAGAACTTATGAATTAAAAAATTAGTAAATTCCTTCTTTTGATCCCCCACTCCCACTCTACTAGTGAGACGTGGTCTTTTACTATGGATCCCATAAAAGGCTCAAAGTCACCCAGCGGGCAAAAGAGAGAGAGCGATGCTTGGTATTTCCCTGCTTGATTGAATCAGAATGATGAGATCCGCAGGAGAACTAAACCAACCGACATTGCTCGAAGGATTGCAGTTGAAGTGGCAGTGGGCGGAAAGGTTCTCGAATGGCGACCGCGTACCGGATGACGTTCTATGGGCAGGCCCCCACAAGGTAGACTGACGATCTGCCCCCTGATTCACGAACCGTCAGAAACGCTCCCGACAGCTGAATGTATGCCCTGTCTCTGTCACACACTATAGAATAAACAGACAAAGCACAGAATTCGAATCCGATTCCGTTTCCGACGGTACGTGAATCAGGGCGCTGGTCAAGGTCGCGGAAGCCGCTGGATGCGGGCAGCGCAGGACTGATCGATTTGGAGATCCTTGGGGGAGGCCTATGCCCAGCAGTGGGCATCGTTCGGCTGATATGATGATGATGATGATCCCCCACTCGATAGGATTGAAAAATGTTTTTTTTTACACTGCACAGAATATGCCGCCTAAGAGCAGCTATTTGGTTTTTTTAATACTGATGATTGATGATGATGACCTTGCTAAGTTCCATAGATTCCTTAGTAGCTACACCAAGAAGTTAGGTACATGTATTGGTAGACAGTTCGTAACCATGCACTGCACGTAACTGTATACCCATTCTGTGTTATCTTTTACTCCCAGTTTTGTCAGAGATATGCAATTCATAAACTTGAAAATAAACATAAAAATATTTGTTGACATTGACTTGTTATGGAATCTTCGATCAACAATAGTACTAGATGAAGGCTCACGAACTAAATGAAAACTTTATATGGCCAGACTGACTTTTTTTTAAACGGAGAAAAAAGGTTACGAATGTTACGATCTTCACTACATAGTATAAAACAAAGTCGCTTTCTCTGTCCCTATGTCCCTTTGTATGCTTAAATCTTTGAAACTACGCAACGGATTTTGATGCGTTTTTTTTTAATAGATAGAGTGATTCAAGAGGAAGGTTTATATGTACTTTTTATTCCGATATTCCCACGGGAACGGGAACCACGCGGGTGAAACCGCGGGCGGCCGCTAGTACATTATAAATGACAAGAAGCGTTCCAAGTTTGAAATATCTTAGTATTATTGACACTGCTAAAATAATCTACTTATAAAATTATACTCTCAAATGGGCTTATGAGACTTGGACATATCTGTCACTCCAAGTATGTATCTAGAACTAGGTGTTATTGTTGATCGAAGTATGGAATGTAATAAAAAAATATGTTTTCAGGTACAATATCGACAGAATCTGATAACGTACCTATATATTGTATTTACTGCTAATTAGAAAACCAGCCGGGCAAGTGCTATCGCGCCATATGGCGATGCATACTGAGCGAAATAAAAGTAAGTTTTTTTTATAGTCTGCTAAATTTAAAAAAAAATGCCAGTCTCAGCACGTCGTAGATAGGTTGTATATTATATAAATTAAAAAATATAGAGTACGTGTCAGATAACTCTGCGCGCAACTGGGGCGTTTTTGGCGATAGTTACAGTACATTTATTTGTTTTAAGGATAAGGTAAAAGATTAGTATTCGATTTACTTATCTGGCGCGCACTCCTGAGTAATTTTATACGTACTTATGAATCTACCTTGGTTTTCACTAGATAAAATAGTTTGTAATCTCTATGGTATCTCTATCTCTAATATCCAAAAAATTATGGTGTATTGTAAAAAGATTTAATACGTCACGTTTGGAGTGTTATCGAAAAGATAATGCTACAATATGCATCATGGGTCCCTGCGCGAGTGTTCCGATTTTCGGCACTTGTGGCTGACGCGGACGTAGCGAGCTGAACGGTTTTTTGCCTTAAAATAACCTCTTAAAAAAATTGAGGGTCTCTTATGGGACAAGCAGTAATAGAACCTCATTTTTTTGTAAATAATTACCATCGAGCAAAAAATTCGCTGAAGTAGACGCGACAAGCAAGCGCACGAGATGATACGTCCTATTCACTTTATGTGAATTTTATTATTGGTAGTGGAGCATTTTCATTTCGTGATTCCTTATAGTAAAAGTTGTTCAAATTCATATGTCGTAAAGTTACAGTAAGGCTTAACATTAAGATGTCCTCTCAATCTTACAATATATTTTTTTAGCTTTAATTTCAATATTGTCATTATTTATTTTACAGAACTTCATATTGGCGACTTCAGAAAATCTCCTTGGACGTGTAGTGTACTCTACAACTATGCCGTATGCGTTCGACTATCTATGTAACATACGCAGATTTATGACAAAAATCTTCGGCGTTTATTGTAGATTTATTGTACGACAATACAAAAGTATTTCTGATATAGGGGCCAATGCAAAATAATGTCTTACCCTTTACTATTTAGTACTTTAATTTTGTTACATTTATTGTTTTGTTTTTAATTACCCACATGGCGCTGAAACGGGGGCCGAAACTCAAAGTGTCATTGGACTTACAAAAAAATGTGGTGGTTCAATTTGCAGATGTATTTCTAGGCAATCTTCCACCGGTTTCACATGATGTTTACAAAAAAATATCTGCATTACTTGATTATAAAATGTCGGTTAGTGCAATTCAACTATCCGTCAAAAAGAATCATGAATATTTTTTTGGACGAACTGCTGAGTTGTCTAACAATCAAAATATCGGTGACGAATCGAAACTATCAAAAACTAATTTCAATTTGAACGACTCAGTTAAATTCGATGATATATCAGAAACATTTTCGATTGAAGATAGTAAAGAGGACATTGAAGATAAAAATAGTTTGACATTAAGTTTTGAGATAGATGTTACAGTATGGAAAGAAATGGAACCTAAGTTGTATTACTATAGTCGAAACGATGGAAAAGCTTTGTATAATGTAAAACAAAGACTTCAAAGAAATAAATGGACCAATATTTTTCAAGAACATTTATGGCGAAAAACCAAATCTGTTTGTACGTGGCATTTTAAATATAATATGGCCAAAAGTAACTACGAAACAAAATGCAAAGGATATTGTAAACAATGTGGAGCTGACATTACAGTTATCACTTATCAGAAATCGGATAATTTTGTCGGAGTGCATTGTTGGATAACAAATTGGAACAAAACGTTTAAACACTCTCCTGATGTGAAAAATCAAATCAGAGGTCATAAAAGAACAATACTAGCAGAACGTTTAAAAAACGAGTCGGCGTTAGCCACAAGATATAAAATGGCCGCAGATCTAATGGATGAAAATGATTTGGAACCACCGGTACTGCCTAAGGTGAGTACGTTAAGACAAATTAAACATGAAAGTGTTATGTCCGCTCAACTACACCCAAATCCTATTTTATCGCTTGCATCCATGGCCTCCACACCACCATATGACAAATGTGTAAGGAAAGTGTCGGCATACCCGTTTTACGTATATTATTGGACCGACGGACAAACAGCATACTACGAACAGTGTCAAAGAGCAGTGAATTATGTAAGACTGTCAATTGATGCAACCGGTTCAATATTTTGTAAAGAATTACGACCTGTTGTCAACGAACACACAGAATTAGCTGAAAAAATGCAAGGACCACTATTTTTATATGTTGCTATGACGGATACTGCTACTCATGCTAGTGTTCCTATATTTCAAATGATATCAGAGAGTCATAGTATGGATAGTATAGCACATTGGCTACAAACATGGTTGGGAAACAGAAAACCTCCAAATGAGATTGTTACCGACGACTCAGCTGCCTTAATTGGTGCAGTTGTCAGAATATTTAATGGAACAGAATCGACAAATAAATATTTAGAAAACTGTTTTGCACTACTAGAAAATAAAGATGGGTCTAAAGATAGAACCATTCCAAAATGTTACGTAAGACTTGACACCAGTCATTTTATAAGAACATTATACAGACAAGACATCTTTAGTCACATTGATTACCGAGTAAAGCTTTTTTACATCAAGTGCATCCAACTCATTAAGGAACAAACCAATTACGCAGAGGTAAAACAACTTCTGGAAAATATTATAATTGTTGCAAATTCAAAGTATCGCGGTACATTAACTGATAAACAAACATTATGTGAAATTTCGTTGCGGAAGATACGCATTTTACTTGAAAGCACCACGGATGTTACACAAGAAATTGAAAATGAAGATGCTATTTGTAATCAAAAATCAGATCTATTTGAAGAAAATGAACCAATATCGAACAATCCACTCGTGCGGTTGTGTGAAATAACTTTAGAAAAAATAAATATTTATCATCCTGACAGTGAAGTTACTGAATATGAGAATTTGTACTACTTTCCCGACATAACGAAACTATTTAAAAGAATAATAAAGAAATTACCGCTTTGGGGCAACGTCATGACTCCATTTTTTGAAAACGCGGGTCCTTACTCTACTAGTTCAAATGTGGAAAGTTATTTTAAGAATGTAAAGCAACTGTTCTTTAAGCCCTCGAGCCGCAAATATCGAGTCGATGAGTTTGTAATAGAACACGAAAAGCTTATAAACGGTGCAACAAAATTAAGCCAGAGTGATTTGCATCACTGCACTGAAAATGATTTACGTGAAGATCTGGAATGGGTAAAAACTGAAGACAATTCGTTTTACAAAAATTCAATACTCAGAAATAATCCCATCTGTGTTGAGGACTGGCGAGGTCTCGTTCTTAAAACCAAAAAAAAAACATTAAGAAAACAAGTGAAATTACATATTCTTTGTAATGGCACAATAAATACCTTGAATCATTCTCTTCAAGTAGGAAATACTTGTGCATTTGATTCCGTTGTTCAAAGTCTATCTGTAGCATACATAGATCGACTGAAATGTAAAAAAAAAATGCATACACAGAAAAATGATTTAACAGGTTTGATTCGTAGTTTAATTATACCCAAAGGCAAAAAAAAATATTTCCTAAATAAAAAAAAACACAACAAAGATGATAAACTAACCGGACAAAACGAATCCAAGGCAAAAAAAATTGAAAAAGGAAAAAAAAATATTGAAAATATTTATACAAAACGGACTCAAATATTAAAGAACATGTATAAAAATACTCCAAAAAGTATGGGATACCTTGATTGTCAATGTAATGTATCCTTTGTGATTGACAATCTGGCCGTCTATGACTATTATAGTGCAGATCGGATTTTGAGGTGTACAAACACCGAATGCGACGTCAACAATGACTCAACTGTAAAAAAGTGCACTTGGCTTTCCCTTGACGTCGGAAAAATTGAAGAAAAAGGCATAGAAGCTTTAAATGATGCGGTACTTATCCACGATAAAGAAAGAGATTGTAAAATCGAGACATGTAATGGGTTTAACAAATACGAATACAAATTACAACAGTATATTTTTTTTGAACTTAACAGTGACACGAGCTTCGAACTAGAGAAACTTCCTACAACTATTCATCTCAATACAGATAATTTCACTGTGCTATCTACTATTGATTATAGCGGTAATTCTGGGGCACTGGGTCATTACAGGTCATTTTGCTACCGTCATTTAACTAAATCATGGCAATGTTACGATGATCTTAAGCCTAAAGTTATTAATTGCAATAATAATTACACTGTACCACATTGTATAATTTATACAAAAAATTAAGACTAATATTATTTACCCTAAGAATTAAGTAAACTATAAATGTAACTGAATCTGTGATTTAAAGAAAAAAAATAAAAACTAAGACTGATTTATCCTGATATTTAAAGTATTTTAAATTCTGCGATTTGATTTTATACATATCTATGCATGATGCTAAAAATAAGACTGATTTATTCTTAATGTTACATTGTAAATGTAAAAATAATCTGATTTATTAAAGAATTTTTATAGCTATTGCACTTGTTTTATTAATTTTAATATAAGTATTAAGCAATAACAATTTTCCATACTGATATTAATAATATAATAATAAATCATTTATTTCAGGCGACTTATGGCCCATACAATAAATACCTTACAGACTAACATACATATATTTATATAAGACAATTTTATTATAAAACTTTAATTGACTTTCGGCGTCGTATCGGTGGCCGTGGCAGTAGGCAACGTCCCACGGAAGCGCCGGTACACTACGCCCTGCGGCCAGAAATCCTCCTTCATGAAAGTATCCAACCTTGCTGTCGGGACGCGCACCACAAACGACTTGAAGTTTGTATATATATATATATATATATATATATATATATATATATATATATATATATATATATATATATATTATAAATAGGAAACATTTGAATGTTTGTTTGAATTGAATAGGCTCCGAAACTACTGGACCGATTTAGAAAATTCTTTGACTATTAGAAAGCTACATTCTTCCAGAGTGAAATAGACTATATTTTATCCTGATATTCCCACGGGAACGGGTACCATGCGGGTAAAACCGCGAGGATTCACTAGTCATTAGAATAGCGCCATCTCTCTTGGAAAAGAATGTCAAATTCTCAGTAATCATTTTAACTTTATTTGATGAGATTTATATACCGTGAAATTTTTTTATCAATCCAAACTTAAAGTGTAGGAATTGGACGTGTTTAGAATAAATTTCCGAATTTTTATTTTTGCTTTATTTTATTATTTTTATGTTTTTTTTTTCTGGCTGTATTTAATATGACAACATAGTAGAAATAAAGTAAAACAATTATAAAAATAATTTTTTTTTTCGGACATTTATTCTAAACACGTCAAATAACCTACCCCTTAAGTATAACTTGATAAAAAAAAACTCACGGTATATTAAAACTAGCTGATCCGGCTAACTTCGTATTGCCTTATCGACAGCACGCCACCTACCGGGTCCAATTGTAAAACCATTCTTGAATTCACCTGAATACACACCATTTTTTTTATTAAAATCGAAGAAGCACCGAAGAATTATATACTTATATAAAGATAACTTATGAATCGTCAACATTTTCCTACCGCCCATTCAAGACTTTTATTCTTGTTAAAAATTTTAAAATTTTAAAAATCCCCGATAAAAATAGACAAATAATAAAATTCCTCTCTCGATCGGAGGACCACAAAAAGAGAAGTACTGAAAGGGTGTATTATACGTCGGGGGTCCCCCGACCGAGAGAGAAATTTTATTATATTACTTTTTTTTCGAGGGTTGTTATTTTTTTTATTTCATCCTCTTTAAATTACACTCAAAATAAAAATAAAACCGCACTAAAATCGTTTGATCCGTTTAGTCACTACGAATATAAGTACAGACAGAAAGTAACTTGCCGCCATTTTGTTTTTTTTATTGCATCTAAATTTGCCTAAGGTGTATATTATTTTAGTCAAAGCACCACCTCTGTATCTTTTACCGTTTCTAAAGGCAGTTAACCATCTCCATAAATGGCCGTATGGACTTTCATCAAACGTAGCTAAGAACCACCTCGACTCATTTAGCTTTCAATTGAAAAAAAAACGCATCAAAATCGGCCCTGTCGTTTAGGAGCTACGTTGCCTCAGACAGACAGACAGTCTGACAGTAGGTAGGTAAGTAGGTAGGAAGTAGAATAAAAAGTAGAACATAGCATTTGTTTCTTCCGAAAAAATAATATTATACTGAGAATAGAGTATTGACACAATCAAAAATTTGATGAGATTTAATAAAAAAAAATGGATAGATAATAATAAAAAAAAACTGCCTTCGAACAAAAACTGCCGACAAATACTCACTTCCCAAAAAATGTAAAAATAAAAAAATAATTGAATCATTCCATTCAAAGGATGAAAGGGTGGGACGTTATCGAATTAATTTTGGAACTTACTGATTTGATTAAAGTCGGTGCCAAGCCATTACCTACCTACCTATTGTTATGTATTTCACACCACTCCGCGCATGAGATATTGTGTATTATTGTTTCACTAAATATTTTCTTTCTGTTGAAATAAATATAAATAGAAAATTTATCTGTGTTCACACAAAATTGCTAACGGGTGGCAACACTGTTAAAAAAACTTCCCTTGTAACTTTTGACGTTCTTGTTGTGCACATCGTGGCTGAAATAAATAGTTTATTCTGCATAATACGTATTGTTTCAATATATCACCCATAACCCAACACTTTCGGCTTGACACCGACTTCAATCAAATCAGTAAGTTCCAAAATTAATTAGATATTGTCCCACCCTTTCGACCTTTGAATGGAATGATTCAATTAATGTTTAATTAGTATTAGTTTAATTAATGAATTAATTAGTGAGTTTTTGTCGGCAGTTTTTGTTTGAAGGCGGTTTAATTATTTTTTTAAATTTGTTTATTTCTCATTTTTTGTGTAAGAAATCTAATGCGCAAGCGTCGCATAATGTGCAATGTTTAAAACTGTAACCCATATCTAAATTAGAACACTCAAACCACCGTCAGCTAACCTAAATAACTTGAAACAATACAACTAAAGGTCTATTCATGCATATGGTACTTAAAAAACATGCTTTAACTCCTAAGCGTTAAGTAGTTTTACCTTCCATCATCAGCTCACCTAAATAACCTGAAAGAATACAACTAAAAATCTTTACGTATCAACAATATTTGAGGAGTTGTACCTTCCATCACCAGCTCATCACCAGGAGATGATGACTACCAGATGCAAATACTTAAAAAACTTTAGAAAATCTATAAAATACGTAAATTACCATAAAATTTACGGGTTTTCCTCGATTTCCCCTGGATTCCACCATCAGATCCTAACTTGGTAACAATGTGACCACCTCAGGAGTTTACTCTTTCGAATAAAAAAATAATCATTGAAATTGGTCAATAGTTCGCGAAGATATTGACGTGTAAAGCAGGAACTACCAGTCAAAAACTATGTGTTTTTTCAGGATTGTGAAAAAACTACTGAATTGACTACTTTGAATTTTTCATGGGACCACACATAAACTATTTTCTTTCAGATAAAAAAAAAATTATTAAAATCGGTTAACAACTGGCGAAGTTATGGTAAAAATATACATAAAAAAATACAGTCGACTTGAGAACCTCCTCTTTTTTTAAAGTCGGTTAAGAAGTGGGTAGAAATATATTTGTTTAAATACCTAATCAATAGCATTAAACCGATTAAACGTATGTATTGACACAATCAAAAATATATATTTCACTTTTTTGCTCGATAGTACGCACTCCACGATTAAAATAAAGTTTGAACCTTATTACTAAGGAGCAAAGTTCAACATTGATCGTCAGCATATATTCAGATTATTATGTAGAAGTTTACATTCGATTTTTTGAAAATAGCAAAGAAGAATTCTTTTTTTATTTATATCCTAAGATTCACTATTTCACACAGTATTTTTTCAAGTATTTATTTATTAAAAACTTGTACCTGTTTCCCTGGAATCTCCATCGCAAGAAACGTCAAGTTAGCAGCCAACTTAGAGACCCTAATATCTCGGCTTGTATTAAAGCACTACTTTTGAAATTTTGCGTTTACGATACACTATTTATACAGTATTTTTTGACATATAAATCACATTGATACGAACTGTATTTCTTGAGGTGACTGCTAACTTGACGTTAAGTTAGCAGCCTCACTAAGATACTCAAATATCTTTTGAATCAAAGTATCACTATTTATTTAATATACATCACTATTTTACACTATTTATACAGTATTTTTTGACATAATCAAAACCATCTAATTCTGTTGTGAGGCTGCTAACTTGACGCACATGCCAAATGCCTTTGGCTGAGATGCCAGACTACACCATGACACTAACCGGGTGTTTAACCCTCTCCACTCTCCACTAGGCAATCTGCGTGGATTTTTTCCCAGGGCGTCGTCGTCTCAAAAAAGAACTTTTGTCAACCAAAACTTGAAATGCTGACTCGTCGGAAAAACACATCTGTAAAATTACAGAATTTATAGAAGAAAATCGTTAAAGACCTATTTAAACTATTTAAACTTTTTAATTATTCGACTCCAACCTGCAACAGTTATATTTTGATGTTGTTTAGCCCAGTGCAGTATTTTCTTTTTCATAGGATCGGTTAGGACTTAGGCGTGGTTTTTTGGTAGGTCGCCCCGACCCATCAGATTCTGTTCGACCAACCGCCTCCGTATTGTCCTTTCCGAAATATTTACACCATCGTCGTTCATCATCATGGTCAAACGAGTAACGCTCTTTTTATGATTTTTGAGGCAGATGTCTCTGATTTTTCTATCAGTATGAAGAGTGGTGATCCTTTTCCTGACACATTTGCCGTCGCGATTTGCTTCTAGAGGTTTTCTGTTGTAAATTTTAGTTTTTATTATATTAACGGCAGACTTTGAAACCCCAGCAATAGCTGCTATGTCTCTTTGGGAATGTGTAGAATGCTGTGACAACGTTTGTATCTCTCTACATTTTCTTGGAGACAATCCAGCCTTAATTTTTCAAAAAAACTAGAAAATTAAAGTTATCGCGTCGAGAAGACATTAATACAATGTAAATTCATAGACAAAACAGCAAGAATGTTGTTTTATGAACAATTAGTTACCTTATATGGTTAGTTAGGACAAGAAAGTCGGTTAAATCTAATAAAAAATATAACAAACAAAAACACTACAAAACCGCGCTTTTTTGAAAAAATATCTATATGTGAAAAAATGACACATTATCGACAGATGAATCGCATATCCTGTGTAGCCACTTGCCAAAAACAATAATAAAGATACCAGTAGCAATATCAAACAATATAAACTTTAAAAAACAACATAATTTACAGAAACTAATATTACAAACTATAAATGACATAAATATGAGCACTGTCCCTAATAATTTGGCCACCCACTGTAATTTACCTGTAATTTAAAGTAAAAGCTACAAATATTATTCTGTGGTAAAAGTAGAGCCTATAGGTATATTTATCGAATTATCAGCCGCCCGCGACATCACCTCCCTTCCTATTTGAATGCGAAAGTTGGTAGTGCGATTTTTAGTATATCGAACACGGTGTGTCGAAAACTCTGTAAGTATATCTTTTATTCTATCGATGCTTCACAAAGCGCGATGTAACGTTAGTGCGAAAAACCTTGGGTCGACAAACCTTACAGCGATGATCGGATTTCCCATCGTAATTTCTATCAAAGAATATATAATAGTACTAAGTTTCTATCCCATAAGATACCATTTAGGTATGCCATTTATGATTTTTGAAACAAAAGAAGTGTATTTTTTCAATTTATTTTATTTACTTATAAGAAACAAACAGTCACATACAAAAAAAAATCAGGCAGGTAATATTTTACAAAACTCGGCCAAGTGCGAGTTGCGAGCATACCTACTCCTTAACCTAAATAAGACCTACTACTTTTAAGATCTGTATAGAATTAGAAACTTTGTAATTATCTAGCATGAAACTGAAATAAATTTTATTTATTTAAAAAAAAAAAAAAAAAAAAGTGCGAGTTGGACTCGCCCATGAAGGGTTTTGCACTCTTTTATTTTAAAGGTTAGGGGGGGGGGGGGGGGGGGGGGGCACACACATTTTATTATATTCATATATTTTTAAGTTTCAGTTCGATGTATGGAGAGCCTGAGAGTATGGAGAATCGTAAAGCGGTTTATAGAATACTCTACCTATCAAGTTTCAACTGCGGCTTCTCTTCGGCTGCGGAACCCTAAAAAGATCTACCGATAGTTTCCTATACGATTAATTCATACAATAGGTAGGTACATGTTTTTCTGAGGTTAATACTTCATATTCAGTGCTTTAAACGTTAAAAGGTTCTGAAAACCTTATCCAATCCAAAAACATTATTAATATTATATGAAGTAGGTACAAAGAGTAGGTATAAATGTTTGGTGATAATTTCATAATATTCGACGGTTGCTTACCTGTTGATATCTAACTCTGGTTGCCAAGCATCCAAAGAACCTGAAATTATAAAATATACATCAGATAAATACATCAATGGATTAATATATATTTTAATGAGGTAAAATAAAAGGAAGGTACTTAGTATAAGGTAAATGGAAACATTAATGACACCTACTGAGAGAAAAGTTCATAGTTTTACAGTTAAATGATTAAAAAATAATAATGAATATTGGACACCATCACAAATATTGCTCTAACGCTTATCATCAGAGCCCTTGTGTTGTGTTACTTAGCTTAGTTATGGCAATTGGAAACAACGAGACGGGTAAAAGAAAAATATACAGAAAAATATGGAAAACTAGCTACACTGGCCACTATCAGAAATTAAATTACCCGTATTACGAAACAGGTGTTACAGATGTGTTTGCAAACAATATAGGAGATGATAATAATGATCGAATGAAAGCTACTTAGGAGTTAGGGCTTATTACACTTATCCTAATTAGGATCCTTATTATTATTAAACATACATTGTTTTCTTTGGGCTCATTTTTAGCAAGTGATGCAATCAAAACAAGCAACGTATGCTTAATTAGGAACCGAATTAGGAGACGGAAACACAGGTGTCTGGCGCAGTGTGTTGACGCGCAGTACCACGTGTATCGTTTTCATGTTTCATACATTGTGTGCTATATGGTTGGTTCCTGTGGCGCTTTTCTGTTCTGTGGCGCTCCCTGACTGACTCTCTCTGTCTCCGTCGTGTCCATACTAACTGTATGAAACAGATATTCTGGCGTCGCGTCACAAGTGCCACAACACATAGGTATTATAATAAGTGTGTTTCCAACTTTAAGAGGATGAGCAACGGTATGTTGTTGAAATGCAAGACCTAGGGGCTGTACGTTTTTTTTTAAATATTTATCATAGATTTTAAAATATTTACAATTTAGCGATTTCATAAAAAGCAAAAAAGTGGCAATATTTTCAAATCTACCTAGCATAGTGCGACAAGCTTTTCTGTTCCGGTAATAATCTTTCGAATTAAAACAGTTTTCATACGACAGTCCATTTTGACAGCTAATTTCGTATTGCAAGTGGCTCCTCTGTCACGGCTGTCACCGGAACAGACAGGAGTGTGGGACTATATAGTTTCTTTTTTTATAGCAATTTACCCGGCCCTGACTTCTAAGACTTTCAGCCGCCAGCAGCGCTATGGTTGGACACATGAAGCTCGACTTAATACTGAGGTAACTGGAGAGTGCAGTACGAACAATTTTTTGAATACCACAAATAACACAGTGGCTGTCTTCCGTCTCACCTACACTTAAAAAAAATACGTATAGTGCCACAAACTTTGCTGTGCCGGTGGCCAAAATGGGAAACTAGCGTGTTTTTTTTAATGTCATTTTGCTGTCAAGTTGATGTCCAACCATAGCGCTGCTAGCGGCTGAAGTTCTTAGAAGTCAGGGCCGGTTAAATTGTTACAAAAAAAAGAAAACCGTACGTAGCGCCGCTGTCACCGGAACAGAAAAGGTTGTGGCACTGTATGGTCATATGAGACAACTGACAGCCACTACCTGCCACTACATACATAAATGTCAAATTTGCTGGCGACACTTTTTTATTCAGGGTGAGAGCTCCAGTTACCTCAGAGTATTAAGTCAAACTTCATGGTTGGACATCAACTTGACAGCAGAATGACATTAAAAAAAACACGTTAGTTTCACATTTTGGCCACCGGAACAGATAAGTTTGTGGCACTGTACAATGAATATAAAAAAAAAATAACGAACAGCCCTAGTTCTCATGCATTTCAACCGAAAATTCATTTAGAGGGTGTAAAACGTTATCGCCCGCCGCCGTCTGTATGGAGACCGTTTGCCATGCTATTCAACGCCATCTAGTGAGGCAATTGGAAGTTTTTTTTTAAATGGCCTCTCAGAAAATCGCTCATTACAGTCGTCACAAATGAGCGATTTTCTGAGAGGCCATTTAAAAAAAAAAGCCTCCAATTGCTTCACTAGATGGCGTTGAATAAGTATGTACATGTCTATGGTATATATTGGTATGAAACATATTTAAATTAATTACTTTTTAAAAACCCAAAGGAAACTAATAATATATTAAATAAGTAGGTACTACTGTGAGGAACAGAAACGAAATATGTAAATTTAAAGATTTAGGTAAATAAATAACATCTGTCTGACGTTCCGTTTTACGTAAAAAAGTCGCGTCAAAGTAAAATTTATAACGTTCCGTTCCTTCTAACTGCATAGGTGGGACAGCGCCATCTAGTGACTGAGCTTTCAGAAAATCGCCCATTAAGATGCCCGTTTTGACACATGGTAATGACCCTAGAATGTAACTTGTTACGAAAAACAAAAAATCAAATAAATGCTGATTACTTATCAAAGGTGTTTAAAAATAATATGTTAAATTTTTTAACGCATCATAAATTATGGCAAAGTGTATTCAGCGTATTATTTTTGCGTTTATTCTAAAGTAAACGCAGATTCGATTAACTACGAAACGTCTCGAAAAACAGTTACGTTCTCAGTCTTTGTTTTTTTAAATACTAGTGTTGTAACCGTTGTGTGCAGGATTTCTCCAGCTTCATTCAATTGTATCGAAATAATCGTTATAACCACTTTAATAGATTAATTTGTAAAATTGATCTTTTTGTGTGTGAAAACTAGCATTAGTGAAATTATAAATTGGCAACAATGATTTCGATAAAACGGTTTCTAGGTAAACGCACTCTTATCCAAGGAGAACGATTCGAACGAACCAAATGAAAAAATTCTTTAGATAAAACCTAGACAACCTTGCACACCTCACCATGTCGAATCGTCACGTTCACCTTTCTAGAGATTTCTTAAAATACGTTTCGTTCGGCTCGTTCGATGCGTTCACATGTGAAAAGCGTGCGTTCGCCATAAGCGGCCCGTACACGTTGGCCCAACCACTGGCCAATACATCGTACTTATAATACTAATCTAATACCAGGGGGTGTGTCACTCCGCAGTTTAGGTACGTTCGGACGGCGCGCCTGCCGGGCAGGCGTATGGCACAGAAATTAAGTCCGCAAAAGAGCTAGAATATATGCGATAGAAAGAGATGCAACGACAACGAATGGCCGTTCGTAATTTGCCTGCGCCGTAGAAGCTGAATTCTACTTTATTGCGTTATAGTTAGAGTTGCTATTTATTTAAATGATATATTATTTATTATTTAGTAATCTGTGCTAATACTTTCAAATGAACAAAAAAAGGTTCTTTCAAAACTGTCAATGTACGACGTATTGGCCAATGGTTGGGCCAACCTGTACAGGAGCCTTACCACAAGCTTTAATATCAGTTATTTCTAGGTTGAGAGAGTGAGACGCCGCTATACGGCATGTAAAGCGGCGTCTCACTCTCTCAACTTAAAAATAACTGCTATTAGAGCTTGTGGTAGGGCTTCAGTTCGCTATAATAAGTAATGTACTGAGCATGTGTATGCTGTGAGCTGTAGTTAAAATACTTGCACTTTTATATATATGCAATTTAAGTGGATTCGATTCAAGTTTCTAGACCATAAAAGGTAAATTTATACTTTAATAATATAAATTTTTTGACGACCGATTTGGCGCAGGGTTAAACTACCTGCCTTCTGCGCCAGAGGGCGTCTCGGGTTCGATTCCCGAACAAGACAAATATTTGTGTGCATGAACATGTCTATTTGTCTTGGTCTGGGTGTTTTCTATGTATATTAAGTATGTTTTTACAAACAAAAAAGTATATAAGTATAAATTTATCCGTTATCAAGTTCACATAGACACAGTTTTTACAGAAATTTACTATGGGCTTAGATAATTGGTATGATTTTAAGAAAATATTTATTTATTAAAAGTATAAATACCTACCTATAAAGTAAGTTAAACATTTTATAATTATAACTTTAGTCTTAGTCCAAATAAGTTGCAAACCTACTATAATCGATTAATTACTCAGAAACTTAATCGATTAATCGCGAGAATCGATCACAGGCTCGTATGGTTACATCCCTAATCACGTCACTTTAGCATGTGTCAAAACGGGCATCTTATTTTGTGACGACTGTAGCTTGCTTCTACATACTCTATATAATTTGTGCTTCTACAGGTGATCTGTGTACACAATCCTCTTGAGAGTCTTAAGGACAAACGACATGCTGATGACGAGGCAAACCGATCGAATGCCTTTTGAATCCTCTCAGCTTTGATGATATCATGAGCTTTAAATAATTATGATTAGGTACTACCTACAACGTGTCATACACAACATGTCTTAGGACTATTAACTAACTGGTACCTACCAGACTGGTTCTTAAAAAACGCAATGATAACCAAGAAATCTAAACAGCCTGTTATTTACTGCAGCGTTTCTAGAGTTGCAAAAACATTAACATTTTTTATGACTAAATTAACTGTAAGTTTGCAGGAATTACTTATAAGTACCAGAGTTAAAGGTGGTTAAAGGCGCGTTAAAAATTTACCTTTTTAACCGCCTCTGTGGTCAAGTGGTTCACACCACCGATTTCAGACCTAGAGTTCCTGGGTTCGATACCCAGGGGTGCATATTGTATTCGGTTTGGATGGTCGTAGGACTTTTTATTATTCCGCCTGGCTAGCTACCACCATCTTATCTAAATCTGACGCCATAACAATGATGTTTTTAGCATAATTGTGTTCCGGCGGCAGATAGAGGTAAGATAGCCAGCTCCTCAGTGATTGAGGATTCCGGAAGTAGTGCGCTTCCACCTTTAGCTTTATCACCACTTAACATCAGGTGTGATGAAGGCTAAATGCTACCCCGTTGGGGATATAAAAAAAACCATAGGTACTAGATGCACGAGTCAAGTAGATCTAATAAGGCATGCACCTAAACTTGTTTTAAATATTTGTGTCGGCGGACAAGTTGTATTCCTAATTGTTTTTTAATCATGAATTACCATCATAATAGCTTAACGTTATTGACGTATGCTCTTAGTTCTTTTCCTTGTTTACTTTTCTTGAAAGGAATAGGCATATAAAATTGCAATCGATTTTAATGAATGTTTATTGACAGGTGGACATTCTGAATATAAATGTTTGTGAACAGCGGAATTATTATAGTACCTAATAGTCCTATATATTTATTAAGCTACACGTGTAAGTAGCGTGAAGGACCAGAAAATTTTACATTGGTGTCGTTTTTAATAGCTTAGAAATATTTAGGTAGGTAATGCTTAGTTGGATATCTTAAAAAAACTTTAGTTGAGAATCTCTCGCGCTCATTATTATGGGTTTTTCACCAACTCGACTGAGTTAGGGCAAAGAATATATGTATACACTTACGCGGTTAGGGTGTGGTGTGTCAGTGTAAATTAAATTGTCCAAATTCACATAAAAAACTGTCCCCTATTTTATCCCTTCAATAATAGATCTTTCTTTACCTATGAAATTGCCGTTTTTCTCTCACATGTTCATTGATCTCTAATTTTTTATTTTTTATCAAAATATCAAAATTGCTAGTCAGTTTCAAAAATAGAGTAAGTAGGTAGGTCGCGATCGCCTTAAATTTCTAACCTATCACGTGTTCTACAGGACTTCCGAGGCTCGCTCGCTTCGCTCATACCTTTGTCGTAATGTTGAACATCTAAAAAAATGCTGACAGAGGAAGATGCACTGTCTCTGTCACTCACTAAAGAACAGACTAAGACAAAGCTTATAATTCAAATCCGATTCCGTTTCCGATGGTTTGTGAATCAGGGGGCATATCTCTAAAGCTTCGTTGAATTCGGAGTTCACATGTTCCAGAAATCCCCAAAAATATATTTGTATGATAATTCCAACTGCCTACAATTTCCCCATAGAAAACGGCAATTTCATAGGTAAAGAACTATTATTTATTACTTCAATATTGCATGTGGGTCACAAAATAAAATAAATATAGGTACTTATATATAAGGTGACTTTTTTCTATTCAAATTGGGCTTGGACTAAAATTTTTTTATTGACTTAAAATGTTTAGTGAATTAAAAGCAACACAAGAAATATAACATTATTTAAATTTTTACTTTTTTGCATTCACAATGCAATTTTTATCATAGAAAAATGGAAAATAAAGTATTTAGAAAAAATCGACCCGTCTCACAACCAGCTCCGATGGGACTCGAACCCACGACCTTTCGCTAAAGAGCTACTTAATTGTGACTCTAGCTATCTCTTTCTAAAACAAAATTTTCTATGGCGAGAGTATGGCGCTATAGAAATGTGACGTCACATTTCTATGGCGCTCTCCTTGTCTAATTAGAAAGTTTGATGCTCTATATCGCTGAAAAAATGCATGATATTTGAAAATATTTATTTTCAAGTTGTGTGTGTTTTAGAAAGAGATAGCTAGAGTCACAATTAAGTAGCTCATAATTCGCTTGTTATAATACAGATTGAATATATTTTTTCATATCTCATATTCTGAAAGTAACTCATATCTTGCCTAAAATGCGGGTTGAAAGTGGTATGTGGCGGCCCTAGGGCCGTTAATAGGAGGAGTCATGTCAAAATCTGTAATAGCATCTACACACGTTCCGATCCGACAGCCGATTTGGTCTGCTCCCAGACCAAATCTACGCTACACACGTTCCGATTTGGTCAAGGAGCAGACCGAATCGGAGGTCGGATAGGAACGTGTGTAGAGTCTTTAACTTTCTCTTTGGACGTTTATTTTCCATAGGTATGCAGGCAAAGGCACAGAAGCCTATACAGCCATGCTTTGCTATTATATAAAATAATTAATATCGTTGAATTATTATTTGAAATCTAAAAAAATATTTTTTTTTTAAAAATGCGTTTTTAGAAACAGATTAAACCAAATAAGTTATTTGTAACATAAAAAATCAGGCTATTAATTTCATGGAATTGCATAGAGTACGGGTCAAACACCAAACAAGACTGTATGGACTTAGTTTCCCTTGCTTGCCTTCCCTAAAACAGAGAAAATTAACAAAAAAGTTATAGTCTTTCAAAAATTCCGCGGCCATAGGAAAAATATTTTTTAGATTATTTCTGTTTATTTTTACTTTCCTCGTATTCAAAATGAAAAGTAGAGTGTTTACTTCGGGCGTATGGACCCATAACAGTCTCGAACTATCGGCGCCCTCACTTCGTTCGTGCGCCAAAACACTCGACTGTTATGGGAGCCATACAGCCCTTGCTAAACAATCTACTATTTCATGTCTCATATTCTGAAAGTAACTCCTAACTTGCCTAAAATGCGGGTTGAAAGTGGTATGTGGCGGCCCTAGGGCCGTTATGAAATTTAAAAAAGGAATAGGAGGGGTCATGTCAAAATCTGTAATAGCATCTACACACGTTCCGATCCGACAGCCGATTTGGTCTGCTCCCAGACCAAATCTACGCTACACACGTTCCGATTTGGTCTGGGAGCAGACCGAATCGGATCGGAGGTCGGATAGGAACGTGTGTAGAGTCTTATCTCTTTGGACATTTATTTAGCAAAAGTATACAGGCAAAGGTACAGAAGCCTATACAGCCATGTTTTGCTATTATATAAAATAATTAATATCGTAGAATTATTATTAATATCTAAAACATTGTTTTTTTTAAGGATGCGTTTTTAGAAACAGATTAAACCAAATAAGTTATTTGTACTTAACATAAAAAATCAGGCTATTAATTTTATGGAATTGCATAGAGTACGGGTCAAACACCAAACAAGACTGTATGGACTTAGTTTTCATTGCCTTCCTTAAAACAGAGAAAATGAACAAAAAAGTTATAAGTTATTTTAATTTTTAATTTTTTGCATTCACAATGCAATTTTTATCACAGAAAAATGGAAAATGAAGTATTTAGAAAAAATCGACCCGTCTCACAACCAGTAAGCCTAGCATGACCACCCAAAACGCGATATGTATCGAATGATAAAGCGACTTATCGACATTCAAACGTCAAAACCCATAGTCTTTTGACAGTTAAACCGGATAACTTATCATATCATATCCCATTTTGTTGGTCATGCTAGGGGGGCAGGAGCGTCCCATCGGAGCTGGTTGTGAGACGGGTCGATTTTTTCTAAATACTTCATTTTCCAAAAAAGTTATAGTCTTTCGAAAATTCCGCGGCCATAGGACAAATATTTTTTAGATTATATCTGTTTATTTTTACTTTCCTCTTATTCAAAATGAAAAGTAGAGTGTTTACTTCGGGCGTATGGACCCATAACAGTCTCGAACTATCGGCGCCCTCACTTCGTTCGTGCGCCAAAACTCTCGACTGTTATGGGTGCCATACATCCCTTGCTAAACAATCTACTATTTCACGTTTGTTATTCAATAATGTAATATTTCTGAATGTCATTATTAAATATTTACATTTCCACAACAGTCAAATACCCAATTTTAAGATGAAGGTCAGGTCAAGTGTTTAGAACATAATAGAAGCAAAAATTTTTTTTTTCATTTTAACTTAATTCATAATTTATTTTAAATTTTAAATTGGATATTTGTTGGGCATCTTCATTTTTAAGCCTAAACATGGAAAAATAATAATCCATAGTCTAGGCTTAAAAATAATTGAGATGCACAACAAATATCCAACAACTTTAATAGCTATTTATTATGAAACAAGTGCGGAAAGTAGGTGATTTCCGACGAGTGTCATTTTTATTCACGAGCGAGTGAAGTGAGCGAGTGTATTAATCGACACGAGTCTGAAATCATATTTACGCATGTGAATCTTACAATGTTTTACTATGCATTGTGCTAGTAAATAAAAAATACATACTTAGGGGATTTTGTTATGAATTAAAATTAAAGGTTACATTAGTACAATCATACGCGGTTAACTATGTACTTACCTACTGCGCATGTGCAAATAGCAGCCACGTCATATCGCAAAAGGCACTAAGAAAATATCTATACATTCAGCCAAACATACATAATGGTTATTTAAAAAAAAAAGAATATCGGTAGGATGATCGAAATCAAAATCAAAAATAATTAATAACACATTTCGTAAAGTATCCGGTTTCATGTACAGTGGCACAATCTTTTCTGTTCCGGTGACAGCGGCGCTATGAACGGTTTTCTTTTTTTTGTAGCAATTTAACCGGCCCTGACTTGTAAGACCTTCAGCCGCCAGCAGAGCTATGGTTGGACATCAACTTGACAGCAAGTGACATTTAAAAAAAAAACACGTTAGTTTCACATTTTGGCCACCGGAACAGAAAAGATTGTGGCTACTACTGTACCTAAACTTTTCACTTTCGAAAACTTTTTTCGAAGAATTAAAACTTTGATCGGGCTGCTTTGCGAAAAAGTGGCACTCTGCGCACGATTTTGCTGCTTGGAAAACGCTCTTTTCGAGCAAGTGCATTGTAAAATAAATTATGAATAAAATTAAAAATCTAATTAAATCTAAATTTTAAAATTTTTTTTGCTTCTATTAAGTTCTAAACACTTGACCTGACCATCCACTTAAATTTCTTCGAATAGAAAAAAGTCACCTTATATAATACAACTAATAATATTAAATTTTACAAAATCAGGCCCATATACTTAATAACTACCTTAATAACGTTACAGGCATTTATATTATACATAATTATAAACTATTTATTTCTACATTAAAATTTAAATACCTATACAACGTCCATCAGAAGGTTGCATTGTGTGTGACTCATCTAGGTATATATGTTACAGTCCCCTTAACCAGTCAAAAACCATAGTGACCGGTAAAATTAGTCAATAAGGTTATTGATAGGGTGTCGGTCAAAACCCTTATTGACTGATTTTGTCAGGCAAAAGTGGATTTGACTACAAAAATCTGTTAACAAGAGTCTCGCGACAGTAGGCTCACGGCGTTGACATTTCAGAGGTGAGAGTTTGCCTCGGTAGTCCTGTAGAACACGTGATAGGTTAGAAATTTAAGGCGATCGCGAAGCGAAGCGTAGCGAAGCGATCGCCTTCAATTTCGAGGTTATTTTTTTTTGTGAAACCAATCCATAAGTTGCGTCCCAAAAAAAATAACCACGCAATTTATGCGCTTCGCGATCGCCTTAAATTTCTAACCTATCACGTGTTCTACAGGACTTCCGAGGCAAACTCGCTCATACTTGTCACTAGCAGCCGCGAGCTTACTGTCGCGTCTTTAAATCAATCAATAAGGATATTGACTGAGGGTGTCAGTCAATATCCTTATTGACAGATTTTATCAGAGAAAATCAGTCCATAAGGGTTTTGACCGACACCCTCAGTCAATAACCTTATTGATTAATTTTACCGGTCAATAAGGTTTTTGACTGGTTAAGGGTTTTGACTGTAACATATACACTTCGGTCTAAAAATTATTTACGATGGTAGGTACTCGTCTTGAGCCTCCACCCTACACGCTTTTTTGTTGGTATATGCTTTAGTTTGGCTACAACTTATTATTTAGCTACATATTTTGATTAACGTTTTGCGTTAGTTTCAAAATAAAATTTACCGAAACAAATAGGACTCTAGTTAACTGTTGCTATAATGTTGTTGCAAGAGATTTAATAACTTTGTAATTATAAAACTGCAAGGTTTATAAGTAAATGATGTTAAAATGTAGTAAATGCTTGCAGTATAAGATAAAATTACAAGTAAAACACAAGTAAGTAAGTAGGTACTCTTCGTAGCTCGCTTAGTTATTTAAGTATAATGTTTTTGACATTGATGTAACTTTTTGCTTGAGTTTTAAACATGGAATGTGTGTTCCTATCTATCCAATACTTATCACCAAGTTTTAAAATCATACACTGACAAACTGACAAGCAGTTCTTCATTAACTTCACCTATACTAGAGAACTTAAAGTTTACGCATGCTTGGTACATATTAAGGTAGGTACAAAAAATATCTTACCAATTACATTGAACACGAGGAAAAGAATGAACACTGACATGTTGCTCTATTCATTCGCGACAAATTATAAAAATCACTTTGCACAGAATGAAATAAGTAAACAATACTATTATGAACTCATGTAATTGAAATTTTCGCGCATACGCTTCAAAGAAAAATAAAAAACATATACGCTGGAGTATACGCGAAAAGAGCGCGAAAACTACTGTGTAAAAGCTAAATGATTCGAGATGCGATCGTGGGCTGTGGCGTCTCGGTTTGTTGGCACACAGACTAATAATAATGTAGGTGCCGTATATTATAAACTAACATGTAGTGCCGTATATTATAGCTAAGCACTCCTGAACGAGGAATGTAACACATTACATCAACACCTGGTATTACCGTATCTAATATTTATTGTGTTTGTGTCAAATACAATACTGCTAAAGAATCTTTTAATGTTGTCCTAAACTATCAAATTGGCACGCTTTTCCAGGAAGTTGCATAAAGTTTAGTTACTGTAAGTGCAATCTTGAATCTAGAGAATCCAGTTTGGGCATACTCTTTTATCTGAATAATATAAAAATTGGCCAAGTGCTGGTCAGACTCGCCCTACTACGTTACTCTATGGACTTGCCCATGAAGGGTTCCGTCCGATTACATACACCTAGCTTTTGCGATGTACCACTATCATTTTTCGCTGGAAAAAAATAACTTTCATTTTCATAGTGTTTGTATGAATAACAAATTTATTTTTGCAGTTTTTGAAAATGTCTTATTATATCTCAAAAACTTGTAAAGCGTAGGTACTTGGCTGTGATAGTTTTCCTTTTAACTTTGTCATAGTTTTTCACGTATCCAAAAACAAACATTTGGCTGGCAGGAGAGGAGGACACTTGACTTGTAACAAAATTTTGTACTTTACTTAATCATTCACAAACGGATGATTCACAATCATCAAATAACTGTTTTTCCAAACCCACAGTATTTTTTTAAATTGCTATCCAAAGACACCACACACTATGGGGTACACAAGAAAAAAAATTACACATGCTCACTTTACGTGTAGGGGAGGTAAAATAAAATTATTTTTTTCAAAATGTTACTTCACCACTTAGTCGGCGTAATTAATCTAAACATATAAAACTCTTAATTGATTGACTGATTCATTCATTGTTGGCATAGGCGTAGAGCCCCAACTAGGGCATCGAAACTCGGTTCAATTTTGAAAACCCGGGTTTTCGGGTCTAAGAGTAATCAAAACCCGGGTAGACCGGGTTTTTCGAGCTTTTCGATCTTTTTGTTATAATTATATTAAATACAAGAAACTGTGTGATTATATCAATTTTTACAATGAGTACAAGATGTTAAGAATGTGGAAGGATTAAAATAAATGAAAAATAGTACTTTCCAAATTACAAAAACAGTTATCTAATATAAAAAAGTCATAGATTTTTATTTTTTCAGAATATCTTAAAACTAAGTTAGTATAAATTACTAACTTAGCGCCTTCACAGACTTGCAGGACTGGCCATCATAAATTTCGGGACTGGTTGCAGACGATTTTTTAATTTTTTTATATTTGTACAGGGTATGCAGTATGCATGCATCTGACCACTATCCAGCATAGCAGACAGTATGCAGTCTAGGATGTTGTATGCTTACCCAGGAGGTGCCCATTCACTCTTGCTTTGAAAAGGCCAAGGTTATAATGGCCAGACGCGCATCCGGCTCGACCCCTGTTGGCCCAGAGTCGACCGCGCCTATCCCGACAAGCTGGTTTGCAAATAAGATCCGTGAACGCACTATAGAATTACACCAACTGAACTGGAGCTCGCTGGATTCGTGCAGACAGGCGAAACTCGCACAACCGCGCGTGCTCGCGCGTCTATCCAGGGCCCTGATACAACTGTGCAGACCGCAACTTCGCCTGGTAACAGTTGCTATTACTGGTCATAAACAGTTTAACAGACATCTTATTAATTTAGATGTCACCGACAGTCCCCTATGCAGAGGGTGCATGGAGGAAGAAGAAACAGCTGCCCACGTACTGCTGGAATGCAGGCGGGTGGCCCCTATCGGGCGAGGTACCTCGGCTCGCCGGGCAGCGTCCAGGAAGCGATCACGAATGTGAAAGCTCTTGGAGCGTTCCTGGCTGAGCTGCGCTGGCTGGAGTGATCTGGCCGCGCACCCTCCAGACGCAAAATTGGCGCAATAGACGTCGAGTTGCAGAAACCGCCCGTATTGATAAGAAGAAGAAAAATGATCGGGGAACGCATTCACAGGTAGCTCATTCCAATCTTTAGCAGCTCGCATTAAAAAAGTACTGGCAAAGCGCTTAGTACGGACAGGTGGTATGTCTACGATGTATGGATGGTAAGCTGACCTGCATCTGGTAACCCCATGGTGGAAAGGGGCTGGAGGAACAAGATTGTGCAGTTTCTGTGCGCACAATCTTGTTCAAAAGTGAATCCGGTATAACACCGACAGACCAGCAACACCAACTCTACGGCGATGACTGAGACTTTGAGGTTTAGCTTTTTCTAAAGTTGTGTCTCCAATGAACTTTTTTGCGCGGTTTTCAAACGCATCTAAAACTGCCAGTTGGTACTTCAAAAATCTAATCAAAATTGTTTATTTGCTTGAAAACACGGGTGATGCAATGAGATACATGTGAAACTACTACTAAAACCTTAGCGGAGCCATCTCAAAGGTGACAGCAGTACTCCATGCACGGATGAATTTGTACTTTGTAAAGAACTTTGAGAGGACGCCCAGTTTTTTGGCAGCAGTTTTACCAATTGAGTCGATTTACTCACCGAAGTTCAGCTCCAATTATAGAGTAACGCCAAGTTGCAGGTTCTCGGTTACTGGTAAGGATACGCTCAGGAAAGTCGGAGCTAGTTGAAAGGGACTCCGTTTATCTGAGAAAAGACACGCCTGCGTGGCGAGGCGTTGACACTGACAAGGTTGGCATTTCCCCAATCGGAAGTGCCTGAAGTGCCAGATTCGTTTGCTCAACTAGTGACTCTTGACAAGACTGAACTTCATCACTAGTAGCCCTTGCATCTGAAAGATATCTGCTAAACACACTGGTGTCATCGTCGTACCCAAATGTACCAGGCACCAACAAGTCGTTAATGTGTAGAAGAAATAGTGTTGCAGATAATACCAAAACTTGGGGAACTCCAGCGTTGATGTTCTTCGAGTCAGATGTCTGACCATCCACAACGACTCGAATTGAATGGTTCCTAAGGAAGTCGGTGATCCAGATGCAGAGGCCGTCAGAGTCAGAGTTCCATATGAGGGAAGCTTGCCAATTCGGCTATCATGCCAGACCCTATCAAATGCTTTGGAAATATCAAGCGAGACAACAAGTGCTTCGCCATGTCTATCGAACGCTTGATTCCAAAGGTGGGTGGCGTATGAAGGTGACTGAAATCAGCCTGTTGTTAGAGGGGTTGGCATGGCTATATTTTTTAGGTATGGGCTGCACATTGGCACGCTTCCACGACTGAGGAACAAGACAAGTCCTGTCTCAAGTGAGAGGCGGCTCAAGATAGGAGACAACTAGGGTGCACAGTTACGCAGGACTATTGCCGGGATTACATTAGGACCACTAACCTTATTTCCTAGAACACGGAGCGCTTTGAGAACCTCTTTGTGGCGAATGTGAATATTACCCATGGAAGAGCTAGCACGAGGTATCTTCGGTGGAGTTTGGCGTGTAACAAACATCTAGACGTGAATTCTCTGCAAAGAGAGACGCAAACAGACCGAAAATATGCTATGTTTTCGGGGTCGTCTTTATGAGCAATATATGACAAACTAGTCGAAAAGATCGGAGAACTAGTTCTAATTTCATGTGGTTCCATGGGGTGAAATGTGGAGTCCACATTTTACCCTCTCCATGTCCTAAGATGGACGCACCGCGCGCGTTCCATTTAACTTGCTTTGCTTGTTTTCTTTGTACGAACGCAGCAACAAAGCATCTTTTATTGTAATAATTTATCAAAGTGTGTTTTTATTCCATTTATTATTGCATTCGAAGTGGCTTGTACTTAATAAATAACAAAAAGAAAAGTATTAAAAATATTTGATTGAATCAGGCGTCACTTGGCGGAAGTCCCTAACTACTGTGAAAAACGAACAATAGTTCGTACATTAAGTAAGTAAGCTACATAATAATGTAGCTTACTTCCGTAAAAAATTGCACATGCACACCACTAAAATACCAGTGCACAATACCTGCATTTAGCAAGACAGCAATACACCTTGCACATTCACCGATTAGACTACTCTACACGTGTTTCGCCCCAACCCGGGGCATCCTCAGGAGATAGTTCGTGCGAAAACCAACACCAAATTTTGGTGTTGGTTTGTTGGTTGTTTTTTTGCGAAAGTAAGCTACATTTCAGCTATATTTCGTTTTTCACAAAGTATTAAAAATACCCGAAAAACCCGAAAAAAACCCGGGTTTTAAAAAACAAACCCGGGTATTTTGTATTCCTTAAAACCCGGGTAAACCCGGGTTTTTCCGGACCGGGTAAACCCGGGTTCGATGCCCTAGCCCCAACGGCTGAAGGTAGAGACACCATTTTTAGAGGGTAGATGTAGATGAGCACTAAGAAAGGATTTTAGAAAATTCCCGTTATACAGGGTGCTACAGGTTGTTCAAGTTTGTATTAGAATTAGTATAGGGTTGAAAATAGAGACACCATTTTTGGTGGGTAGCTTTCATTCATAGTGCATGTTAATTGATAGTAAAAACCAAGCGAACAAAGACTCTGATCCACTATGTCAGAAGATAAGTGAGCATAGAAAAAAAAAATGGTCTACTGATAAATAAATAACTTGATACTTATATTGGTAATCCGCGACTTTCAAAATAAACGCACAACTATCTTTCACGCGAACAAGTAAAAGTTCGCGTAAAAGCTAGTAGGTAATGTATATTCATTCATGCCAAATTACAGCTTTCTTGTACTAAGAGTCTATGAGCTAGGCTGGGGACAGACAAACGGACAGACGGAGATGGCGAAACTATAAGGGTTCCTTGTTGACTACGGAACCCCGAAAGGTTACTGACTGATCTATCAACGCACATCTCAAACGACAGGACGGATCGAGCTTTGGCATCATCTTTGGCGAAATTTGGCATGCAGATATTATGACAGAGGCGTTCACTAAGAAAGAATTTTGTAAAATTCAACCTCTTCTAAGGGGATGAAACGAATGTATGCATTCCTCGATGGCAGCTAGTTAATGTCTACTTACCCAGTAGTAAGTTGTCCCTCTGGGTTACTAAGGTAGGGTTATCTACCTATTCCAGTAATCTAGAAACCCTAAATAAAAAAAAAACGGATATCTGTTTTAGTGTTTATTGGACAGCACAGGTGACGATACACAAACATGCCAATGCACAAACTCACAGACAGCATTACATTCGACGTGGTTACTCAGAGAGCGTTCACACAAGTTTGTTGCATGTGTGGTAACAGCAGGGATGGTACGGTGGGTTGGGGCAAGTGAAGGCTTGGCACGGTGGCACGACGGGACAGCATTCACCAGGATACCAGACCGTACGCGCGTACCGTCCACTCGGTCGCGTGCAAGCGCCGTGGTTGAAGCAGTGCGCTTTGCACGGGAAGTCGTAGCAACAAGGCCTGGTAAAGAAAAACAGCAATAATATTATATTCTGTAGCTATTTATGCTGCTTACACGTAAATCCACGGACCTAGTAAGGTTTAACTTTGGGGGAGAAAATCAGATAATTATGCTGGTTTTGGATACTTTCTAGGACAGGAATGGATAAATTCACATCGTCACCTGCGTGAACAATTTCTCTGCGTTCCGTTTGTAGCATTTTGGAATTCTGAAAGAACCCTTTTCTGAAGCACGCATCAGAAAATCACTTTCTTGGCATAAAATCACTTATGCCATGAAAATGTTGTCCAAGCAAGTGACGATGAGATGAGATACGGCATAGCATATTAACCACCAATAGGGTAAGTCAATGTTAACAGCTACTTATGAGGCTAGCACTTAAAGTTACTCTTGAACCCCAATTGATTTTACAGTTGCGGTCACATTAAAACCAATTGGATTGATTTGTGTCGCGTTAACGCAATAAAACTTTGATTTGCCTTAACGTTATTGCCTTCGCCCAATAATATGGCTAGATTACCTTCTACCTAATAGACTGGTAGCAGGAAATCGTTAGCTCGACTTGTTACAACAAAAAAAGGATGACATGCATAAATCGATATGCCTAGATGCTAAATGTAGAGTATTTAGCTGCATTATGCTGCTGAATTTCGACTGCATCGCGAGTGTCGCTGCTTTTGAGTAATGAGTGTGTGTAATTTGGACCTTATCAAATGCTGCATCGCGAGTGAATGGCGACTGTATCGCTGCAAAAAGTCACCATGTGTAAGCGCCCTAAGATCAAAAACAATTAATAGGAGTTTTACCTTTCTACAGGAGCATTGCTAGGCCCAAAGTAACATGGAAAGGCTTCTTTCTGGAAGGGCTGCGGTCTGGGCTGGCCACACCTTGGCCTCTTGTAGTAGATGCTGTATTCTCCTTTGACACAACCGTACCTCGGGCACGGTCGGCAACTCTCAAATCCTCTCGGCAGTACTGACATACTTGGGGATCGTCACTGATCCTTATCGATTCTGTAAGAAACCAGATATCATGAGTACTTCTCTTTACATGAAAAGAAAATACTTTCCGATATAAAGTGGTTCTCACATTGGCGCCATGATACTTTTTCATGGTCACGTTTGTTAAAAGTTAAAACAAAAAATATTCTTACCGATCCTGTTTTGCGTTTCTTCTTTAATTTATATGGTTATTTGCAATTTTTATGATGTTTATTAATTTATTATATTTTTTTATGAAATGTTATTTTTTACTATGAAATGTATGACATAAGTATAGTTGATTTTTATTTTAGGATGTCAGTAATTTTTATTTCTTTTTAATTTTTAGTTTTGACTGGCCAGTCTGGCTACTTCTCTTTGGTACTAGCACAGTCTATAGTTAGACTGTGGTACTAGAGTACCGACTACCAATTTTAAGTATATTTTTTACGCTATGCTTATCTAATAGCCACTACCATGGAGATAGACTTAATACTGAGGTAACTGGAGAGTGCAGTACTTACACTTTTTTGTGACCACAAATTACACAGTGGCTGTCTTCCGTCTCACCTACACTTTAAAAAAATACGTATGGTCATATGCATGAAGCTCGACTTAATACTGAGGTAACTGGAGAGTGCAGTACGAACAATTTTTTGAATACCACAAATAACACAGTGTCTGTCTTCCGTCTCACCTACACTTTAAAAAAATACGTATGGTCATATGAGACAGCTGACAGCCACTACCTTCCACTCTGCACTACCAATCTGCACTACCGGTAGTGCAGATTGGAATTTTTTGTCCTATCTGCACTACTGTATTTCCAGCTGTCAAACCGGTAGTGTCGTTGGGAATTATTTATTCCCTTTTGCACTACCGTGTAGTAGTGCACAATGGAATTTCAAAAAGTATTACTTTTTCATTCCCAACTGCACTACTAAACTATTGTGTATGCGAACTCTTTGCTTCTACGGCTTTACGTTATTTGGATTTTTTATCCTTTCTTTTTTACTTAGTACTAAGTACTGATAAATAATAAAAAAAATTAAAAGAAAAAGAAAATTAATTTGTCAAAACAAATTTAGACATTTATTTGTTTTTAATATTAATAAGTTATATATGTATTAATAACTTATACTTACTGTTACATGTATTATTATATTATTATCAGGGCTATTCATTTTTATTTTTAAATTTAATTTAGGTTGAGGTAACAACACTTATGAACGTCAAAGAAGCTACAAATAAAAAAATAAATAAAAAAAAATAAAAAAAATAAAAAAAAAATATATAAAAATATTTATAAATTCTACATGACATTTCATAAATAACGTAAAACCGTAGAAGCAAAGAGTTCGCATACACAATTGTTTGGTAGTGCGGTTGGGAATGAAAAAGTAATGCTCTTTATAATTCCATTGTGCACTACTACACAGTAGTGCAAAAAGGAAGAAATAATTCCTAACGACACTACCGGTTTGACAGCTGCAAATACAGTAGTGCAGATAGGACAAAAAATTCCAATCTGCACTACCGGTAGTGCAGATTGGTAGTGCAGAGTGGAAGGAATGCATACATAAATGTCAAATTTGCTGGCGACACTTTTTTATTCAGGGTGAGAGCTCCAGTTACCTCAGAGTATTAAGTCAAACTTCATGGTCATATGAGACAACTGACAGCCACTACATACTAAATGTCAAATTTGCTGGGTATACTTTTTTATTCAGGGTGAGAACTCCAGTTACCTCAGTATTAAGTCTAGCTCCATGGCCACTACAGTGGCCACTACACACGATCACTTTTAACTGTCAGTTTTCAATAAATGTCTTGTCTGACAGTCAAACTAACGTCCTAAAGTCGTAACTTTCACATTTATAATATGAGTAGATCCCTTATTCCTTGGAGATAACTACGGCCAGATAACTGGTTATCTGTAAAGGATTTTTTTCTTCAGAGATAACTAGTTATCTTCGAAGAATGTTTTTTTCTTCGCAGATAACTATTTAAAAACAGTTATCTGTAAAGAAAAAAATATTCTTCGGAGATAACTAGTTACAGTGCCACAACCTTTTCTGTGCCGGTGACAGCGGCGCTACGTACGTTTTTCTTTTTTTTTGTAGTAACTTAACCGGCCCTGACTTCTAAGAACTTCAGCCGCCAGCAGCGCTATGGTTGGACATCAACTTGACAGCAAAATGACATTTTAAAAAATCACGTTAGTTTCACATTTTGGCCACCGGCACAGCAAAGTTTGTGGCACTGTATCTCACAGGATTTTAAATTTCTTCGCAGATAACTGTAAAAAAATAGTTACCTGTAAGGAAAATAATATTCTTCGGAGATAACTGGTTATCTCAGCGAATTTCATTTTATTTTTTTATTTTTTTATCAACTCTTTATAGCACAAAGGTCCAGCAAAAGGCGGATTTAATGCCCGTAGGTATTCTTTACCAGCCAATCGACAATATACAGGGTGTTTCTTTTAAGATGTCAAGCAGGTGCAAGGTGACAGCTAAGTACCATACCTGTTGATTTTACCCCCACACATGTTCCGCGATTTTTCATAGTTTTGAAGTTTAAAAGTGATTAATTTTTTAATTTATTTATTTATTATTATAATTAGTTATACGGGTTGAGTGAGCCCAATTACATAACTAACTCAAATTTAATTATAAACTATTTCTACATACAAATACAAACAAATATCAAAGAACAAAAAATAACACAAGAAAAACAATTGAAAAGACATAATAAGAAATTAATCAAACGGACTTCCCCTTTGACAAAAGTTCAAACATTTACAGCCGGTTGCACCAAAGTATTCATTTTACGAATTCGTAAAAAGTAACTGAATTTTGCTGTCAAAACTGTCAAATCTCATACATTTTTAAACCATAAACCCTGTAAAAGTAAAAGTATAATGTAAAAAAACTATGCTGCAACCGGTGGTTAGCCTGAATAGCTCTTAATAATTTAGCCTTAATACAATACCTACATATTTATTGTAGTGTTATTAGTAAAATAATCTCATTATTTTGGCTCTTTTGCAGTTTGAGTTGTGCCTAATGGCATTAAGTCCGCCGTTTGCTGTATGTGCAATAAAGAGTTGATAAAAAAAATCCTCTGAGATAACCAGTTGTCTTCGAAGAATAAAATTTTCCTTCCAGATAACTATTTTTTTACAGTTATCTGCGAGGAAATTTAAAATCCTGTGAGATAACTAGTTATCTCCGAAGAATAATTTTTTCTTTACAGATAACTGTTTTTAAATAGTTATCTGCGAAGAAAAAAACATTCTTCGGAGATAACTAGTTATCTCTGAAGAAAAAAATTCTTTCCAGATAACCAGTTATCTGGCCGTGGTTATCTCTAAGGAATAAGGGGAGTAGATTAGTAGAAGTAGATAGTAGAAGTCTACTAGTCTACTAACTAGAAGGCTATCACCCAGTTGCAGAAAGCTCCATTAAAGTCAATAAATCTATTGCTGTCACTTTTCGTTGTCAAGAAATAAATATTCATATATTTATAAGAAATAAAGAAATCGAGCCTTTCGATCGGTACAATAAAAAAAAGATTTTTTTTTTATTTAACGGGTTCGATTCCCAGTTCAGACAAGAGATTTCTAAAATTCCAAAAATGCAGTTCGTTTTCTTTTTAAAATAAAAATGAAGTCTCCTTTCAGTAAAATATTATATCTTCAGTATTTAAGGAACTTTCCCTCTTTGTGGCATAGTTTTGGGACGCCGCCGTATAATAAGTTACTCTCAGTTATTCCAATCCGACCAACTAAACGGATCAAAATAGTTGTTCCGATTGGAACTCATTACGTGGTTTCTTCCCATCGGATTATCTACTAAATTGAACCATACTATGGTAATATTTGGGCTCATAAAATATTCCGAACGGAACAACTGGGGAATATTATTGTGAAATAAAAATAGCATTGTAAACGCAAAAAAATAAATATAGAAAGGGGGGTTTTTATTAAGGTTTTTAAAGGGTAGGTAGAAAGACATAGGTCAAAACCATAGAAAAAAAACCTGCGCAGTTGCGATATTTTCGTACAAAAGTTTTTTCTGCGCAGATTTTTTTATCTATGGTTTTGGTCAAGTTATTTGCCAGAAGCCAGGACCACCTACTTTTAACATTTACAACGTTCCGCTTTTGTGGTATTTTTTTGTAACATTGAACTTATGATTTTGCTTAATATATTTTATTGTAGGTAACATTAACTTAAAACAGAAAAACTAACATAAGGAAAAATATAACAACAATATCTTACAACAAAATGATTCAGACCAACCGGAAATATATATAAATATATCTATAGTTGTTCCGTTAGGAATAAATATAGTTGGTCAGAAAAAATCCTAACCGACCAACCAAATAGTTGAGCCGTTGGGAATAAAAATAGTTGATCAGTTTTTCCAGTTGATCCGTTTAGTTAGTTGGTATTAGAATAACAGGACCCTTGTGTGTGCTCTTATAAGTTTTTTGAGTCCCAGAATTACCACTACAATGGGAAATGGGAATAGTGGGACCGACCCGATTTAATAAAACTTCATCCCCCGACCTCGATCTTGAGAGTGTAGTTAAGGATAGGCAGATATCACAGGGTGATTATTACGACGGCAAGCGAAAAATTACTTTCAATGTAAATTTACTAGTTTGTGAAAAGTTTCAAAATGCAAAAGCCATGTTGGATCAAAGGCAAAATAGGAAACTCTATTTACTAAGTGAGGTTAGTGAAAAATAGTCATCAAATTGTCAAGAAACATGTTAATCAACTCTCGAAATTCAAAGGGGAAGAGAAGGGACTGGTTGCGAACTCGGAGAGCGAATCTTTCGATTTTTCTACTGAACTGCCGCCTGACGTTATTGAAGAAAAGGCAGTACCAGTTCCTGCCACGGATCAGGCAGAATAGGAGTAGGCGGAGAGTTGCGAACAGGCGCTTGTAACTCAAGCCACAGAGGGGGCAAGTAATGCTGAGTCAGATCTAGAGGAGGTCACACTAACCATTCCCCTTCAACAATAATTCGCAACCCATTGCGAAATAATTATTAATTTGTAAAGAATATTTTTAATTGTTATTTATAGGCTAAGGGTGGAGAATAGAGGGATGTTAGCTGTTAAGTTGCTAGCGGGTGTGCTGCGATGCACCCTGGGCAGTTGAATATACACGGCTTGTCTAAAACCGCGTTTGATTGCTTCTCCCGAATTACCTACTTAACAGTTAGTTATCTGATCCTTTAATAGTATTTATATTGTACTGTTAATAACTTAGTTCTTACCAAAAACTCATCAAAATTGTATTTTTAAGCTTTAGCTCATAACTGAATTTAGTAAATTTTGGGATAACTATAATTGGCCCTTGGCCCTCAACTATGTACCTAAGCTTTGCATCTTTGTTATTTTTTTTATTACTTATTATGCTGTTGTTATCCTAAATAAAGAAAAGAAAGAAAATATTTAAAAAGCTTTTATTCAAAATTACTTTAAAAACTTACGGGAACATAATTCTAGTACTCCATTCACACAAACTACAAAGTTATAAATTTTCTGTATCCCCAACGAGACTTGAGGCCGTAGTAGACGACAACACCCACAAAGACAAATCGTGCTAACTGGCATACCAAATCCATAGCAGAACACTTGACAATCTATGTGGAAAGTCTTTTACTCAACACTCTTCTACACTGGCATGCAAAGGTTCACACAAGCCTGAACAGACGGCTACCCCACGATAGCTGTACCGCTTCGAGCATCATCCAGCCGATTCAGTGCGGCAGTAGCTTGGGCACGATTTGCAGCGATTCCAGCGGCAGCAGGGCATAGCTACGCTGACACAAAGGCTCGATACCAGTGCCCTTAACGATATAAATGTAAAGTTTATCTTTCGCTACCACACTGGCATACAAGGTCCACAGCAGCCTGAACAGACGGGCACTCCAGGATAGCTGCAGCGCTTCGGGCAGCATACGGCTGGCTCAGTGCAGCAGTAACATGGGCACGGTTTGCAGCGATTTGGGCGGCAGCAGGGGATAGCTACGCTGTCACAAAGAGGCTGCGGTTTCGGCACTGGCATTACAGGCTGTGAAGCAAATAAATTAAAATTATTAACATTTACCTTTGTAGATTTGGAGCTGCGTTAAGTTTTCATTTAGTTTTATGAGATCTACACATTCAGTGCTGTTGGTGTTACGCAATAACCGTGGCAATCGCAGTCAGATACGACTTTATATTATGAGAAAATGTTCATTAGACGCGATCAAGCATGCTGCATATTTATTTAAAACATTGTAACAGAGTAGATGATTCTGTACCTTGTCACAAGGAGGGCAAGGAGGTAAACAAGGAAGAACAGGGCAAGGCGGACAAGGTGCCGGACATGGCCGCACTGGAGCAGGGCATGGTGAACATCCGCCACCAGGACAAACAGAACATCTTCCCAGGTTGTTGCATGAAGGCACACAGGGCTTCGTGGAGTACGGGTAGCAGGCGCCGCAAGGCATACCAGTGCAAACGCACGGGTCGAAACTGTAGAATGGAGCGCTCATTTAGCTGTTTTACTATTTTTTTGCTACAAAATATTGATATAAATTTTATAGAAAAATGTCACAAGAATTTCACTGCAAGAGAAATGAAAAGAAAGAATACCAAAGAGTATTAATTACGTTTACTTTTTTCTGTTTTGACAGATTTGTCGCGAAACATGGTATATGAAAAAGTTTTCTTCTTTGACCACCACCGTTAAATGCTGGCACGTTGAAATTCTGCCTTGTCAAGATTTTCCTGTTTGGCATATTGACAGAAAACGTCATCATCATATTGCAAAAGATGTAAAAAAACATCAAAATTATAATTAAATATAAATTTAAATACATATATTTTGGATAAGTATAAATTTAAATCAAACAAAAAAGGAAAAATTTGCAAGTACCTATTTTCGAGAAACTAAAATACTGAAATGTGTTCCTGTTGCTTTTGTCCAACTTGCCCACCAATCTTGCCATGTGGCACTGGCCCGTGTACATTTTCCTGTCCCCCGCCACCACCCTGCTGTCAGCCATGTTGTCCTCCCCCTTGTCCTTGTACACCGTGCCCTCCTTGCAATTGCAAGCCCATGTTTAGGCAATGCCCAGCGCCGGTTATACCTGACTTGGTGCCTCCTATAGTCCCTATGTTGCCTCCTTGTAGACCCAGACGGTGTCCTCCTTGCGACCCTCCCCCACCACCACCGCCGCGGCCAGTCTGCTGTCCTCCAGTCCTGCCGTGCTGTCCGCCTCCTGAACCTTGCGACCCGCCACCGGTAAGGAACAATAGGTACCTACAAAAATTTTCTTTGTTAATAAACTTCTTTCTTTATTAATGGTTAATCTTTTTTACAGGTTTGCCCCTGCCCGGAACCGACACCATGCTACCAACCAGTACTGCCATGCTGCAACCCTCAATGTCCACCACCGATAATACCAAAGCAAAGGCCGATTTGTCCAAGAGCACCACCTTGTCCTTACCCCTGCCTGCCCATCTGTCGCAGCTGCTGCCCTGACTGCGAGTTGGATCCTGTCACTCGCAGAAGGCCATTGATTGTCCACGATAGCGTCTACCAGAACAGGCCATCAGGACTACCAGCTGAATGCTTCACAAGACGTAATCCTAACGTCCGATATAGCGTTAACAACTACGTAAGACAGGTCAGTACTTTTGCAAGAAACCACTATTTAGGTATCAGAGGATGTGTTGAAACTGTTCTCACAAGCAATTCTATGCAATAGAGTAGAGGGAGAGAAATCAAAAGAAGAGGCAGTAGGCTTCTTAATAAAAAGAGCTGATGAAATCTTTTATCTGGCTTAAACTTTTGATAATGATTACTGAATCGAAATGTTTAATGAGATAATTTTGGTTTGCTTTTATTTACAGGGGCCACAGTCTGGTTGCTGCTACACGGTGCCAGTTCCGCTTCGGTAGCAATAGTATGCTGTATGACGAAGATGATGACAATGATATTTAACGATGTTGGTGTCGAAGTAATTTGTTTGGTGATTAAAGTTTTGATAGTGGAAATAAAAAAATATTATTAACTATTATCGTGTTTTATGATTGGGTACGGTTAAGGAAGAGCTTTGCTTCCAAAGCCCTTCCTTACAAAGCCCACGAATAATGTCCTAATAATTCATTTTCAATAATACAAATTCCATTGTGAATGCAAAAAAGTATTAAATAATTTGAAACATTCTGCCAGGAAGAGGTTTATTATTTTATTAGATAAATTTGCCAGATGACACTTGCTGTTACCAGGGCTTCCGGGTGCTCCTACTAATTACACCTACTGATAGGAGCACCAGGACACCCATGTCCTGATGCTCCTACTAAACATAAAAACAACGGGGAATAATGTAATATTCTAAATTTAATTCCTCGTGCTCCTATCACACAACATATTGTATAGTCAAACAAAAAATCCTTTTAAAGCAAAAAGAAAAATTAACAGCAGAACAACAGGAGTCTGGGTGGGTTAAATACCTAACTCGATTGACACTTGACTAAAATAATAGACTAAAAAGAGCAAGAGCCCACGACGGCCAGACCTTCGTTATTTTATAAAAGCTGAAAGTTTTTCTGTGCCCCCCTTGGAGCAACGCGGGTCTTCCGTCCCGCGGAAGGCCCGCGTTGCTCGAAGATGCCCCCTATACAGGTAAGAACGACCAGCGACTATAGAGTTTGGGTTGTGGTTACTTGGGCAGGTAACAGGTAGTAAAGGCACAGTATTTTTTTGTCCTCTGTGGTAAAGGTGTATAAAATAGTACCTAAAATTCGTTAAAGTATAAAGATCCATTTTTTATATTTTCTTCGGGATAACTCTAGAAATCAGTTGCTACCCCCTGCCAGACACCCCTAAACTTTAACAAATTATACTTTCGTTATAGTATAAAAGCTAAATTTTATTTAATGTTACTTGGGGACTTATACAAAAATGTTACCTCAATAGCCAGACAGTTTTATTGGTTTGTATGTCTTGCCAGTCACATTGAAAGTCCGCTCTAGGTGCGAGCGCGAGGTAACAACTGTTCAAGCGGGTGCGAGCAGGGGGGGCTCACTCCGCAATTCAATCGAATACGCGCTGTCTACCGCGACGAGGTAGAGAAATCACGGGTGTCACGCGCGCTCAGTTGTGCATGCGACGCCACGCGAGAAAGAAGTTACCTAAGTAGTTTACTTTCGCCACACTTTCGCGCCAAAACACAAGTGTGTTACCTATGGCATATGGTTTTACCTCTGAGTACTGAATCCTAGGTTTTACCCATAGCAAAATGCGTAAATATTAAACATTATTATTGTGCGGCCTTCGGTTGTCTTAACAACGACAGAAAGAGACCGGATTAAAAATTTTATAATCTTCTTAGAAAACCTGAAAGAAGTTTTTTTGTGTGACTATACTGTCTTACTCTATACCTACTCTGTACTCTGTACTCTGTACCTATCTATAAAACTTAATGATCCGAATATTTGATTTAAGGACCCCGCCCCACCTTAGCGTAGGTAATTAAGACGATAATAAAAACCGACAAAGGGATTCTCGCTTTGCAGCGTGACGCTAGCGCTCATCGCCATGGCAACCGTGCCGTGGCGCACATAGGAACTACGCGGACGCGCGCTGCACAGAACAGAAAAAACTGTGGCGCGCTGCGCCCGCGCTGTTACTACCTACTTACTGTCATTGCGCCGGTTGGCGGCCTTTTAGTCGCCTTCCCAACGTTGCTCCTCGAAATTAGTCTGATATGTCCATAATTCAACTTCTGATTCTTTCTGGAGGCGTTGCAGATATAATCAAGTTATTTTTCGAAATATGTATTGAAGAAATATTGTATCAGTTCTTTTTTAAATAAATAATTATCTGAAACTTACCTCAAATGCCGGTTGACGGCCACATTTTTCGGTTCGCGGCCACCCTAGAGTCAGTTTACGGCCGCCAGTTTTACAATGGTTTTACATACATTGACTTACGAGTATTTTATACTTTTATGATGTTTTCATACCCTTTTCATCAATTATTATGGTCCTATCATAAATTTCCACATCATTGGGCATTTGATTGCGATTGTCACTCGAATGCCTTCACTCTTAAAAAGCATGTTTCTCCTCAATATTTGTTCCTTCCTTGTACGTTAACCTAACTTAACCTTACCCTAACATTTCTTATTTTCACAGCATTTGTTCTTTTAATCTGTGGTCACTGGCACTACAATCTTATCTCTAACCTCTACAGCATTTTACCTTATCCTCCTATCCTGTCCTTTATTCGTTCCTTCTTCCACTTTATTGTCCTTCCTTACTCGAAACCCTTAACCTCTAATGCATTTACTCTTCTTCCATACTTCCAACATACTAGGTAAGTACATTCATTGATCTGCAGTTATTCTTCTCTTGTTGTTAAAAACACTACATTACTATTTCTGTAAATAATGAAATAAAACATTTTATACAATAGTTTTTTAATCAACTTATATATTGCAACAAATTAAGTTTGGTTAACATTTTGTTCTTAATATATCTTGAGTCATTATCATCATATCAGCTCACTAACTTGAGCATATTAGACTAGTATTTAAAATAGTCAACATTTTCTTTTTTGTATTAATTAACTTGTTAATAGTAACTATTAGTAATCGGTCTTCATTAATTTCTATATATTTTAAATAGTCAACATTTTCTTTATATGTATTAATTAACTTGTTAACAGTAACTATTAGTAATCAGTCTTCATTAATTTCTATATATTTCAAATACTTAGTAATTTTTTTTTTTATACTTATGTATTAATTAACTTGTTAACAGTAACATTAGTAATCAGTCTTCATTTAATTTCTATATATTTAAATATCCAACAGTTTTTTTATATTTAATAATTAACTTGTGAACAGTAACTATTAGTAATCAGTATTCATTAATTTGTATAACGAGTAATCAGTACGTGTCTAATGCAATTATCTACAAAGTGTCTACCTGTATAATGTATATTGTACTTATCAAAAATATATAAATTATAAAACAGTCTAATTAAATATCTAGTTGGTACGAGATCAAAATCAACTTAAAGTACAAGAACTATTCCTTATCAATAATGCACATATTACACTTGAACGGTTTATCTTTAACATCATCATAAGTCAGTCCTATAAAATCAGTGCACTTCAAATGAAACCATTTAATACAAAAATCACAACCAACATTTTTGTTTTCATCGTCCTCAGTGTCACTGTTTAAGATATTTGCGCATAGGCCACAATTTTGTTTTGATGCTAACTTTTTAGTCTTTAAAAGTGTTCCTTTTTTTAGTTTCTTGGCTTTGTGTATTTCTTTCTTTTTCTTTGCTTCCTCTTGTTTACGCTTCACGGCTTGCTTTCTAGCTTCTTTAGCGTTTTCTTTCTCCTCATTCTTTTCTTGTTTAGCTTTTTCTTTTAGTAGATGGTACTCTCGCCATTTTTTCCCTGATATCGCCGACGGAATACGAACTTTGGATACGTTTTGCTTGGACTTTTCTAGAGGTTGGGGTATAAACAGATGTTGCTCGAATACTGTATTTGGATCAATTGAAATTTTGTTTTTGGCGGATGCGGATGTAATTGTGGAAGATGATGCTTTTTTTGACTGAACGTTATGAGAATCTGAATGTTCTGATATAGCTGGAATAACTGAAATATCTTCGAGTGATAAAAGAGACCTTGCTTCTGGTTGCTCGCGAGTGACGCCAAATGTCAAAATTTCATTTTCGTCTTCCAATATTTTTTCTGAGGTAGTAACGGTGCATAAGGGCAAGTTATCTTTTGAAGTTGGCACTCGAGATAATGTTACTGAGTCGTCACGATTTTCAGATCCCAGTTGCTCTTTTGGGCTACTATGTGGAACAAGATCGGTGCCAGTTTCCAAACTTCCAGGTTCATCTGTAATCTGGATATGGTATACCTGTTCCGTGCATAAAGGGACGTTATTCGAGTCCGGTTTTGAAGATGGAGAGATTTCATTAGGAACTAGAGATTTGGAGCTTAGGTTTCGGTTCTTGGGTGTACTGGTTTGGAACGGTATGACCACAATATCGTCCAGTGAAACCACTGTTCCCAGCTCAAGACCGCTAAATCCAGATGTAACTAAATTTGACAAGCCATGATTCGGAACACTCTCAGAAGTACGATCTGGAATTTCAGGAGCAATAACAAGAGTCAGTGGGACAGGATCATCAGGAGCGACATCGGTAACATTTGCAGAGGTAACATCGGAAACATGCGGGGGGTTTGGATCGGAAACATGTGGCGGGGCGAGATTCGAAGCATTGGCTGATGTATGAGTCGAAACATTTGACAAAAGGTTGGGAACGCTCGACACGTCGAGTGTTGAGTTTGTATTGTCTTCGGATCCTGTAATATATTGAGGTTCTCTGGGTTCTGACCTTCTCAGCTTTTTGATTTCCTTAAGGATAAATTTTGTGTCAATCTTTTTCTGTTTGAGAACAGGTCTCAAATGACGAATCACTTTGCGGGTAGAGATGAGGTCTTCATTCGTTATTCCTGAGTTCTCACGCGAACCAGTCGGTCGATTAAATTGTTCCAATGTGTTTTGGACACATTTCGCGTAGTCGACTGCGTTCGGATCATACGGGAAAAGACCACATCGTCTAAATCCATTAACGATGTTTATTTTCATTTGTGGATTTTCGATTATGTCTTTAAAAAGAAGACAGAAATTAGTTTTTGTTACAGCTTTATTCAAATTTTCTGGCTTCGCAAGGAATTTTCTGACGTGACTTTTCCACTGGGCTTTCAATGGAGCAAACACGCCGACATCGGCAGGCTGCAGCATGTGCGTAGTGTTCGGGGGAAGAGCGTATAAAATAATACCAAGCTCTTCACAGATAGAGCTCAACATTAAAGACATATGTGACTTATGTCCATCGACTAGTAGTAGCACGGGCTTCTTGATTTCATTTTCTATGATCCAATTATGGAAATCATTAGTGATGTATTCGAAGAATACATCTCCATTCATCCACCCTGATTCACTTCTTCCAAGACTCCAGTGCTGTGGCATGCTGTCGGTTACAGTTTTTGGTGGTCTGATGTATGGGAAAACTACCAATGGCGGGCACATCTCTCCACTAGCGTTAAATGTGGCTAGTACTGTCAGGTTATCTTTTTCGTTGCCAGCTTTAATTTGGTACAAATTGCGATAACCTTTGGGCCCAAGAACTTTTCCTGTTTTTGGACAAAGTGAAAATCCACTTTCATCTCCATTGAACATTCTTTTGGGTTCTTTAAGTACGTCCGAGTGTCCCTCTTGCGCTAAAAACATTTCCAGTTCGCGGAACCACAGTCGAATAGACTCTTCAGTCATCCTTGCGCGAGCTTTGTTGATACCTTCTGCAGATCTAACTGATATTTCAGGGTGTCTTTTTAGAAAGTTCAGATACCAGGTCTGACCAGGACGATCATCCTTAAAAGGGTTCGGTTTTCTTAAATCTTTAAAAATCTTTTGCACAGTATCTAACAGCTCTTGTTTTTTGACGGGAAAACCACATTTTGCTATATTTATAAGCCACTGTACAACTTTTCTTTCGCCTTGTTCTCCCAGCACTGGCTCGGGGCCCTGTTTTTTTAGTTCGTCAGTCCTTCTACCACTTAATCGATCTTGAATTGTACACCTCGGAATCCCAAATTTACGAGATGCTTCCCTGATTGGGATTTGGCCTTCGCGAATTTCCTTTAATGCTTGCTGTAGGGATTCAGGAGTGTAAGTCACAGTTTTCTTTTTCTGTTTTTTGGAAGACATCTGTAATAACAAAAAATATCTAAACACCAACAAAAAAGTCTGTGTGAAAGAAGTGGCCGTAAACTGACTTCGCTATCTTCAATAGTCAGATAACGGCCATCTATTTTTCATATGATTTTCAGACGGCCGCGAACCAGATTTGTATTTTTAGCATGTATTAGTTTGCGGCCACATTATAGCTATAAATCGGTATACAATTATATTTTGGCGGCCGTCAACTAACCATAGCATTCAAACCAACCCCAACAGTTAAAAAATGTTGCACAAAACTAGACTTTATTTACATAAATAATAGGAAAAAAGGCAAAATTATTTCATTCAGTGAGTTAGTGCCACGGCCACCCGGCCGTATACCAATTTTACTAAAAATTTATTGTGTTGGTTGGCGGCCACCAAATAAAACTGGCATTAAAGTAATTTACTCCCAAAATAAATGAAAAATTATATAAATAAAACAACTATGAACACCCACAAACAATCACAATAGTAATAAGTAATCGTAAACTTGAAATACTCACTTTCGAAGCGAGGCCTGTTCGCTATTTTTTGCGCAGCTTTGCATACGTGCGTGCACTGACAGCGCGGCTGGCAAAATGGACGATTTATTTCCGGCACGAGGAATAGGTTAACCAACCAATTTAAATAGGTATTAAACTCTGCAACTATCCTACTTTTTAAGGTGCCACAACACGATGGGAAGGGTGAGATAGAATTCTTATAATTGCTATATTTATGCGGATGGCCCTCTAAAAGGCCGCGAAACAACGCGTGGCCGCGATCCAGCGTAACGACCCTACCTTAGCTTGTTCTCACTTCACGATAGACGTTATAGAATAACTACGCTAACATCAACAATATGTACACTAAACTAAGGTAGGTACCTACCTACTTAATATACGTAAGTATTTCGTTCGAGTAGCTGTAGCACTTTTAAAATAGGTAAGTACCTACCAAATCACAAAAAATATAGCTACTTTCTGTCTTAGAATAATATAATAATTGTGAATTATGAATGCTCTAATAACCACTGAGCTACGGAGTCGTTACGACCTGGCCTGGCCACGAAAATGCGCGGGTCGGCGACACGGCGACGAGCGAATTGTGCAATCATTGCGCGCTCGCAACAGACGCCTAATCAAATAAGTCAATGAGACGCACCAACGGATGCGCAATTCGCTTGTCGCCGGCCGTCTCGCCGCCGCGCATGTTCGTTGCCAGTGCCAGGCCGTTAGAGTATTCGCCCGGACAGTGAAAGGTCGTGGGTTCGAGTCCCATTAGGGTAGTTGTGAGACGGGTCGATTTTTTAGCGACTCCGTAGCCCAGTGGTTAGAGCATTTGCCCGGACAGTGAAAGGTCGTGGGTTCGAGTCCCATCGGAGCTAGTTGTGAGACGGTCGACTTTTTCTAATACCTACCTACTTCATTTTAAATTTTTTCAGTAAGTAAGTAACAAAAAAATTGAACTGTGAATGCAAAGAAGTAAAAATAAAAATTCCAGGCTTTCTGTATTTAAAAATCATTTGCGCTATTTGTTATTCCTTTTACTTACTTCGTCGTAACATTGCAGTCGAGTCGACCCTAGTTGCTAGTGCGGCAACCAAGACCACCCAAAACCAATTTGGCTTAAGCGTTTCCGAGTAATAGAACCGTATTACGTACAGCTACGGTTCAATTTCGCTTGTAATGAACGGTAAATTAGTAAGGCAGGCGTGCGGGTGCAAATTATTTTAGACCTAATTGTCGCGTGGAAAAGATTGATAATTCATTGTAACTGTTTCGGAAGTGAGCCTTCTGCTACAAATATTATTCTGTGGTGCGAGTGAGATAGGGCGCTTAGAGCGAGCGCACATTATAGTCAAGACAGTCTTAAGACAGCTTATTGCTTTACAAAGAACCACCAGGACCAGAACCTTTCTGTGGTTCCCAGAACCAGAACCAGAACCAGAACTTCTAAAAGGCAACTTATTTGGCGAATCTACACGCCAATCCCTTCCCTTATAGAAGGCTACTCGCAAAGTCGAACTGCCGAACTCCTGGAGATTAGCGGGACGAACATCTGTGCGATAGTCCGCGCCTTAACCGGCCTCATCTGTCATTTATTGATGTATTGAACAATTTATGCGTAGGTACAACAAACGATTTATTATTGATATTTATGCAATTTTTGTGAAATAAAGTGTAATTTTACTAAAAAGTGTATTATGGCAGATACATTATGATATTAAAATATTTTTTTTTACTTTATATAACATGGCTATGAACGTACTTAAAGTATTTTATTATTGGATATATTAAGGGCGACTTTCATCACTGATATTTAAACGTGATTAACGCTAAACGTGTTTAATAGATAGTTCTGTCTCTGTCATCTGTTTGAATGTGACAGGGACAGAAATACGTTTTAAACACGTTTAGCGTTAATCGTGTTTAAATATCATTGGTGAAATCGGCCCTAAAAGATCGTAATCGAATAAACATTCGCGATTCTGTGCTACAGCGGATTTTTAATGTGTCTGGCAAGACGTATAAACCAATAAAACTGTCTGGCTATTGAGATAACGTTTTTTTATGGTTCCCCAAGTCACATAAATAAAATTTAGCTTTTATACTACTTATAACGAAAGTATAATTTATAAAAGTTTAGGAGTGTCTGGCAGAAGGTAGCAAAAATAGAAAAAAATTGAGCTTTATACTTTAACGAGTTTTAGGTACTATTTTTATACACCTTTACTACCTGTTACCTGCCCAAGTAACCACAACCCAAAATCTATAGTAGCTGGTCGTTCTTACCTGTATAGGGGGCATGCACAGAAAAACTTTCAGCTTTTATAAAATAACGAAGGTCTGGCCGTCGTGGGCTCTTAGGCTAAACTAAGACTGGAAACTGCGTTAAGCGGACGCCCGCGCTGTTCCAAACAAAAAGTGTTACGACGCGGGCACCCGCGCGGGCGACTTTCGCGTGGGGGCGGGCCTCGCGCCGCGTATCCCATCATAGAGAAGACACTACAGGTATATAAAAGAGATGTGCCATGGAGTTGTACGGGTGCCGCGAAGGTGTGACGACTGGGAATTTTCATCCCACGGGGATGAAAGGGGTAACAAATTTTCCTAACTGTTCCCTTCCAATTCGTGCCAGAGGGGACAACTAGTAATTTTTTCCTCATTGTCACCTGTCACAGCAGAGGGGATGACAATACGTGATGCTCTGCAGCAGGACCACCTGTCGACAAAGTTTTCTTTTCCGGTGACAGCGGCGGCGTTATGGTTGAACAGCAGCTTGACATTAAAACCAAACACGTTAGTTCCAGTTTTACGGTTTTCAAGATTTTGAAATGTTTTGTAGTTTTTAAAAATAAGTCACTTATTTCCATCATGCCATTTCTAGTAAATAAGAAAGTTATTCGATCTAGTTTCTCTTTAACTTTTAAGCACTGTGATTTAAAATTAAAAAACTAGTTAAAAAGGTGTTTTTAATAAATTAAAATCTTAAAGCACAATAATCAGTTCTTTGACATACCTACTCATAAAAATTTCCACACGAATGAAGAAATAATTAACAAAAGTTTTAGGAAAAAGAGAAGATATGTATAATAGTCCACACTGCTTGGAGGGGACCCTTTTTCGTAGCAATTGTCACCCCTTTGGTGTCACGGGTGACTATGAGGAAAAAAATACCAGTTGTCCCCCTGGTACGAATTGGAAGGCAACAGTTGAAAAAATTAGTCACCCCCATGACGACTGTGAAGTAAATTCCCAGTTGTTTCCCCGGGACACAGTGCTAAACGGGACTACTGGGAAGAAAGGGGCGCGGAGGCCGTGCGCGTCCGTACGGTGGTAGCAGAATGCGGTGTAGCCGTGTAGCTAATATGAACTGTTTCCTGCCCCCCTAGACAATGTGTTTTTCTATAAGCGAATTCGCCAGTCGAATAGAAAGAAAATGTATGGGATTGATATTAGCTGTCACGTGACATTTCAATCGCTAATGTCAATCCCATACATTTTCTTTCTATTCGACTGGCGAATTCGCTTAAAGAAAGCCACTTGTCTAGGGGGGCAGTTCTTCCTGTCCTGTCCTACATTTATACTTTACAAATTTTCTGTAGGTAGGTACCGCATTTTACAGCCGGGCCGATGCGCGCCGGTTGGTCTTAAGGCGAGGATTCCCGACCGAAATAGGGCGTTTGTGCACTACACTGAATTTTACCGATCCGGAAAAAAACGGATGCTTGTATTTTAATAATTAATTATTATAAATAATAGAATTTATTTATTTCGTGTAGTTTAGGGTTCGAAACATTGAAAATACACGAAATAAATAAATTCTTACTATTATAAATGATTAAATTATTAAAATACAAGCATCCGTTTTTTTCCGGATCGGTAAAATTCAGTGTAGTGCACAAACGCCCTTTGGCACGCTAACGCTTGCTCGGCCGCGCTTGATACAATTCGCGCGGACTCAGCGGCAGCCGGCAGTGAACTGTGAACTCGCGAGCGCCCCGCGAATCGAAAATCACTTAAAATTCAATTAAAAATAAAATAATAAAAAAAAACAATTTGTGACGGCCGGAATCCCTCGGCTATTCAAAGACAATTATTTTCATATGTTTTTCATTAACTAAAACCAAGTACTTATGCTGCAAGTAATAGGATGTTTGGATTATAATTAGACGGGTGTTTGGGATTTTATTTGATACAGTAAAATATCACTAATCGAAAAAATACTAGATAAATAACTGTTAAATAACATATATTTTATCTAAATTTTGAGTAGGTAGGGCAGAGGTACCCTTTGTGGCCACTTTAAGGATTTTTTGACTTTTAAGCACTAAGTACTAAATGGTCTTAGGTATTTAAGACACAAATTATATCTTAAATTATAGATAATTTATCTACCTTTAAAGGTAAGTACATTTTTCAAATTTATAAAAGTGAAATAGTTTTTTTTCTATTACGCACAATGTGTGAGAGGTGCCAAATGTTCCGGTTTTGGCCACTTACTGATAGTTAAACTTTTGAAAGTATAGCGAAATATCAAAACCAAACCCAGATAAAATCAATATATTCTATTGCGCTAGAAACCAGTCAATTGCAAAACAACAATTTAGTTGTAAAAAACAAAGGTTTATAAAGTATTTCATACAAAACAAATTACTTAAAATTTTCATACAAAACATTTTTTCAAACAGAAAATGGAATTTATTGAAAAAAAAAAGTATAACATAAGGTATTCTAACGGTTGTTATTATTACCTTAAAATACCATATTTTAATTGCCTTTATCAAAAATGGCGAAAAGTTGTTTAGAAAACTATGAGAGCAAAAAACGGCCAAAACCGGTACAGTGGCCAAAACCGGGGCTTCTGCCCTACTTGTGGTTTGCGAGTAACCATAATGAGAGATTTTCTACCAGTAAATTAAAAAAAATAAAGTTTATTTATTAGCTCGATAGATGTCGCTGACCAGACATGAATCCACTCACCTCTATTGTTTATTACCACACAGAGATGGGCCTACTTCTCGAAAGATACAAGTTTACAAGTTCACAAGCTTCGAAATGTAAAATGGACTTGTAAATTCTGTTTCACGAAGTAAATAACAAGTGTTTTTTACGGTAACAAAAAAGAGTGTCATTGGAATACCTAATGACATATAAATGCATTGGCTGATAAATATTTTTCATTTCTCATATTCGAAAAGTGATGTATATTTAAGGCCTAATCAGACGAAGGACTGTTGTCCCCGTGGGAAAAAAAGTCCCTGTACGTCCAAAATATTTCGCAACAACAAACTTGTCGCGGACTCAACGCATATAGTGTGCGGTCATTTGTTGCCCGAAGACGTAATTCACTATCGGGCGCTCAATGCAGACTAAAGTTCGTTGTGTGCGTTGTTACGCCTATTTACGTTTGTTCTATTTTTTTCGGGGACTACCGCGAACTTTTGTCCAGTCCAGTCTCTCGGTGTCCGCCGTACTTTCGGGGACTTTTTGTCCGCGGTACTTTTAGTTCCTTGTGTGCGTTATTCGATACAATTTATAAGAGATCTATATCGATGGACAAAAAAGTACTCGGCGGACAGTCCCTCGTCTGATCAGGCATTTAAACTGAGCAGCGGTTTCAAAACTCTGCATTGCACCCTAGGGTGTAAAAGTATTTTTAAAAATAGAACTGAATTTGGTTACAGTCTACCATAGAGTTATCTCATCGGCAATGAAAAAGTTTTCTACTGATGTTGTATGGGGTGGGGGGCCGGAACTGTTTCAAAAATGCATTTTATAAAAATGAGAATATTTCAAAAACGGTGCGTCGAAGCTAAAAACCCCGGAGATACATAGGAGGCATCCGATGGACATATAATTTTTTTATTTTTTGTTTAATTGAACTTCAAATTTTTTAAATATAATAAAAAAAATAGAGAAGGCTATGCCCCCCGCCACCATTCTTTTATTTTTCTAGGTAGTTTTAGTTGTTTTTGTTGCTTTTCTTATTATGAAAAGCAAAGTGTATTTACTTTCCATAAATTCCTTCCTTCACTCCGCTCTTGATTAAAAATAGCGCCCTCGCCGTAAATATGCTATTTTGCTCCCTTGTAGGAAAATATTGACGATTCATAAGTACATATTTATTATGTCTAAGTGAATAAAGAATATTTTTATCTTATCTTATCTTTTTGTAATACAATCTACTATTATCTTAATGTCAATGTCACTGACATTACACTCGTAATAATAGTGAATGATTTCTTTTAAAATGGCCGCCAACTTGTGATTCTGATGTTCTACTAGAGTAAAAATACAAGTACTTCACTAGCTTTCTTACATAATTGTAGACTTGTAAAAATGGTTAAACACTAGCAAAATACGGTTTTATAATTATCCTAGAACCATATTTTATCAGGACTATATAGGATTTATAACCAGTTATAAGTCCGGAAAAGGGCCCACTTTATAAGTCTATCTGCACTTGTAGGGTATTTATAATGATCCGTGAATATGCCATTTACGCCAACAGTGATCCTAGTTAAGAGCCACATCAACCCAAACAGACTTGCGGTATCTACTATTAGTGTCTTACAGTATAAAATGAGACTATTAAGCTCTCGGCAAATTCTTTTGTAATGTTATTTCTGGCAAGTCGCGAGATGCAAACTAAATCGTCACGAAGTGGTTCTGTTTAATTAAAACAGGTTGAAAAATAGTAATGGGGAGAGTAATACATTATCTCTTCTAGAGGAGGTGACCTATAAATAATAATAATAATAATAATAATAAAACACTTTATTGCAAAAAGAAAACACATAACAAAAAGAAGACACTACAAAAGAAGTACACAAAAGGCGGCCTTATTGCTAGGTAGCAATTTCTTCCAGGCAACCTTGAGTGGAAAAATAATAATCGTCTGAGGACATAAAGGGGAAGGGGGAGTGGGTGCAATTTGAAGAACATTAAAATATATTATATAGATATAATTAAAAAGAAATAGGAATAAAGTAAAGAAAATTTTATGATAGTAGGAGTAAGAGAGGAAATAAGATAGGTATTAAGAATAAGATAGGAAATGCGTTCGGACTTGATCACTAAAAGATTTAAGAGATGGAGCCTTCCTGATACCTTCTGGAAGAGCATTCCATAGTCGAACAGCATGCAAAGAGAAAGAATAGGATAGGAAGTCTGTGGAATGGGGTGGAAAAACAAGAGTAAGATTTGAGGAGGAGCGTAAGGTACATTGGGTGGAGGAGGTGTGATATCGGAAACACTCTTTAAGGTAGTGAGGAGTGGTTGGGTGGAAGAGGATGGAATAGAGAAGCGTAAGAGCATGTAAGTCCCTGCGCCGGCGAATTGGAAGCCAATTTAGCTTTGAGCGGAAATGCGACACGTGATCAAATTTACGAAGATTAAAGATGAAACGGATACACATATTCTGCAGACGCTCCAGTTTGTTGAGCAAAACCTCCGAAAGATCCGTGTAACAGACATCAGCGTAGTCTATGACAGAAAGGAGAAGAGACTGGGCAAGAGTAATTTTGGTTTTAGTGGGCAGAAAGTTTCGTAAACGGTTTAATGAGCTGTATGCAGCAAATACTTTTTTTCTAAGAGCATCGACCTGAGGAATCCATGAAAAACAATCATCAAAAATTACGCCAAGGTTTCGAACAGATTTAGATAAAGGAACGACAGTGCCATCGAAAGTGATAGGAGGTAACTGCCCAAAATCAATCCTCGAGACGTAATAGGGACTACCAATAATGATTGCCTGAGTCTTAGAAGGGTTTACAGTAAGCCCAAAAGCCTTACTCCAATTGGTAATAGCAGCGAGATCGATATTGGTAGCCGATATTGCACTAGGGAGTTCAGAGAGAGGTGCCTGAGTATAAATTTGTAAATCGTCTGCATAAAGATGGTGGGAGCTTGAAAGTGAATGTGTGATGGAGTTGATAAATACAGAGAAAAGCAAAGGAGATAAGACACCTCCCTGGGGAACTCCTGCATCGATGTTACACCATGCAGATAAAGAATCACCAACGCAGATGCGCTGCTGTCGTCCGATCAGGTAACTTCTAAACCAATCAGTTGCAACTGGAGAAATATTAAGAGATTGCAACACGCCAAGGAGTAGGTCAAAATCAACAGAATTGAAGGCATTACTGAAGTCTAGTAACGTCAACAATGTAAGTTGACGCTTTTCCATTCCCCGGCGTATGTCCTCCGTTATCTTAACCAATGCCGTGGATGTGCTATGGCCCTTGCGGAAACCAGATTGAAAAGGATTGAGGAGGTTATTTCTATGGAGATAGGCAGTCAGCTGGCCGAAAACTAGTTTTTCTAGGACTTTGGATAGGAAAGGGAAAAATTATTGTGTTGTTGAACTACGTACCATGTTTTCGTCGGGAAACTTGAATTTTGTGTGAAACCCTATCACGTTTATAGTTAAAATTTTAACGCGCCACATAAATTTTGCAATTTGACATATTAATATTTATTAATTATTTTAAGAAATACCCGAGGCAGCTGTCATTTTTGCAGCTGGCATTTAGAAATGCTTCATAATGCTGTTATAGGATGTTTAGTTTTATAAAGGCATGTGTCAAAACCGAAAAATCGCCATGTTTTTTTTACTTATAATGGCCATTTAATGTTATCCTATAATCCCTTTTAAGCCTAAGTAATAGGTGTAATTAGTCCTGAGTGTATTTACTCCTAACATTAGCTCTTATAAGAGCAGTGAGACTATAACAGCACGCAGATGTTCTCTTTTAAACGCCTACAAGTCAAAGTAATCGGAGTAATTACTCCTCAGTTTTATAGGAGTATATACTCCTAGTATAGGCTCTCATAGGAGTCTACGATTATAATGGCATGAATATGTCCTCTTATAGGCACTTATAAGTCTATGTTACTAAACTAATTACTCCTCAGTGCAATTACTCTTGAATTATGCTTGTATAGGAGTCTTGAGCCTGTAATGGTCAGGGAAAATGATCTTATAGTCGTTTACAAGGTAAAATTATAGTAGTAAATGTACTCCAGTAAAAACAGCATTTGCTTATGCTGTTACAAGCGCAGTCGGTAAATTTGGAGCCACTTTAGGAGGCTTACAAGTCCACATAGACTTATAAAAACGTGTTCCAGGATAATTTTGCTTGTTGGGAGGGCCCTTGCCAGCAAATTTAAAAAAAAACAAACCCATGTCTGATGAACGCCATCTGTTGAGTTTTTTGGAACTAACTTTTTTCTTTTTTAATCATCTGTCAGAAAATCCCTCATTTAAAACACCCTATTTTCGGGAATCAGCGCCTGGCGCTACTCGGAAAAAGTATGGACTCTTTGATATAAAACTATAGGACGGTTAAAGTTGTTATAAATCTGGTAATAAGATATATATTTCTTCATACCTTTATCTAGAATCGTATAGTTTCAGAAACACGATTTTATGATTTTGGCTCGACACTTTTTTTTTCGAAAATACCTCAAAAAAATACGAAATATCAAGATTATTCTTAAATGGGGATACATATACTATAGAAAATTGGTTTAATTAGTGGACACCAATAATATTTAGGATCGTAAAGAAGCAATTTTTTTTAAATCGCTATAGTTTTTGAATACGAAGTGATTTTGTTTTTTTGCGTAATCGGCAAAATCGGTCTCGCTCCCGCGCGCGTCGTTTTCTCATTGCTATCTCGCTTTAGCATAATTTTTCCGAGTATCGCCTTATGCCAGTATAGATTGAATATTTACCGCAGCCCTTTTCCTCTCTGACCAACGGCAAAATACGCTGCTCAACTGGTTGAGCCGTTGGGAATTGAAATTCCCCATAGAACACCTAGGGGAGGACCTAGTGAGACCTAGGGACGACCTTTGGGGGAGACCTATGCCCAGCAGTGGGCGTCGTATGGCTGAAATGATAATAGAACACCTTAGTAGAGGAGTCCGTGGCGCAGTGGTAACTTGCGCTCGGCCTGCGATCGTTATGGTTAAGCAACTTTCGCAATGGTCGGTTACGGGTTACGTGGTGGGTGAGTAAAAACTTTTCATCTCGAGCTCCTCCGTGCTTCGGAAGGCAGTTAAGCCGTTGGTCCCGGCTGCATTTTCAGTCGTTAATACACACCAACCCGCATTGGGCCCGGTTGGTGTGTCATGGCCATTCTCATTATCATGCATAAGGATGGACAGTGTCTCAGCAGTGGGAACATTAAATGACTGATGTAGATACACTTATGTGACTTATGTATGACTTAACGCAAAATTCTTTTGACCCACTCAACTGGTTGAGCCAACGGTAATTAGGGATTCAGACACTTCATTCATACCTAAGTTCCTTGGGGGAGGCCTATGCCAGTATTATATTATCTGTGCCTATGCCCAGTAGTGGGCCTCGTACGGCTGATGATGATGATACCTTAGTTACCAATCTCAACGGATTATTTCTATTTTCCCCTAAATATTTATTGGTCATGATCTTGACCAAGATAGGAATTTGCGCATTTCCACGGGCCTACGGCTGTTTATGCAAATACTTGGTAAACACCAAATTTGAAAAAAAACTGTACCATCATAGATTTTTCAGAATCCGCGACACAATTTGGCATCTGGAACTAATATTATGACATGTGAATAAGGCTTATTTTTACGACTGACCACGACAATCAGCGCCCTCCTTCATCTGCTAATTTATGTGTTGCGGAGCGGACTCTATGCTGGTTGGTATAATAATAGGTCTTTACATATGAAATTGCCGTTTTTTTCTTTTGTACATATAACTTAATAACTTTTATAATATTAGAAATATATAATTTCTTTAATATTGCGTTACATTAAGACCGTATCGAGCAACTTTTGATAATTTAATAACCACGATATTTGATTATTTACATAGAAAAAACTTATTTTGAAAGTTACGACTATTTTTGTTTCCAGAATTTCGTACTTTATTAGTTGTAACTTAGAGAAAAAAAATTTTTTTCTCTTAACGAATGTGTCATTTAGTAGTTAAAATGTCCATAAATACGTGTGTAAAATTTTGTAAATTTACATAATATTAGTCGTTAAATAATAACAAAAACGTTAGTATGGAAAAAAAATAATTACAGAAATCTCCATACAAAACGGCAATTTCATAGGTAAAGACCTATTAGTTAGTTGCAATATTCATGGTACATATCTGTGTATTGCAGACTACAAACACGTTCCGAAGGTAAATTGTATGATTTCATGAAAATAATTTTGATTCTTGACGGCGTGTCCTAAGGCGCGACCCCATTAGGTCCACGGTTAATAGTGGCTGATTGCCTCTAGATTGCCGCAGAACCGATTAATCGATAAATACAGTATTGAGTTACCGGCTGATACACCGCCGTTCAGAGTCAGTCGGAGGACATCAGCTGCTCATTGTGAGCCTAATTGGGACACGGCCTTATAATATTATAGCTGACGGACTCAAACAATGGAAACAAACAAAATATCATGACCTTATAGATCATCTTTCATTTCACGTTGGCTAAGCAAGTGGTTATAAATAGGAGTGCATACTGAAAGCGCTCTCATTTCTCCATGCAAACACTTCAATTCAGTCTTACAAATTTTAAGTGAACAGTACACATCAAGTGCAACATGGGCGGCTGTGGAGTTCCTTGTCCTCCTTGTGCAATTCCATGTGTGCCATCGGCCTGCGTTCCAGCTTCCCAGGTCTGCAGCGGCGGTCCCATGGTCTGCCAGAACAGCGTCCCGCCGACCCAGAGGTGCATACCAGTAAATCCCTGCATAAACATTTATAGCTGCTACACGCAAATTATGTAACAAGAGAACGTGAAGAACTGGAAAACTGCCAAACACAAGTACCGCAAAAACTAAATAAAGTGAATATACCTAGTTAGTGTTTAGTGTCATTGAAATAAATTAATTTTTATACAGTTTCTTGTTCTTTTTTCACATATTGTGAATAGCAACATAGTGTTGTGTCTTACACCCTGCTTACACCTGTTTCTGGAAGTGTTTGGTTCTCGGTTGCAGAAGCCTCACTCTAACTCAACGAAACACGAAACTTTGTAGCCCCGCTGCTTTTACTCGAATCTGTCATGCCCGGAGTGTGAGAGGGACGGCTATACCGAAGTTTCGTTTTTCGTTGAATTAGAGTAGGTACTTATACCTGCAGGTCCCAAAAGCCACAGTGATATGAGAGTGGATCGAACAGAACCTTCCCCCTGAATTCCCAAACCGTCGGATACGGAATAGAATTCTATTTCTGTGTTTTGTCTTTGTCTATTATGAAGTGAGTGACACTGACAACGCATAAATGTTTCGAAATGGTTTCGAACGGTTTGTGAATAAAGGATGTCTCACACTAACAACACCGCGCTGTTTCCGAGCCGAGCGTCGGTCGGTCGACAAATATATCATTTCAGCGTTGCTCGGCCGACACTAAGGTACTAATATATATTCTGTGACTCGGATGACGCTCGGTATAGCGTGAGTTCATACATAAATATACGTATGCAATATTAGTTGACCGTGCCCCGGACGACGCTCGGCGCGGACCCGGCACAGTGTGGCGTGCCTGAGTCATCCGCTTTTTATCAATCTTAAAATTCAAGATTGATAAAAAGCGGATGACACGCTACACTTTTAACACCGCAAACTGTAAAGTAATGTGGACCTTGATATTTGCAGAGCTAAATGAGCTTCCTTTCGTTTACGTTGTCGCTACGCTCACTCTTCCTGGCCTGCGATTTTACTACACGTTCTATCTCTTCATTAAATATTAATTAATTTTATTTCTATAAATGTGGCCTGTTTTAATATCACAAAATTTGCCAAGCCTACTACAAAACAAGTAAATCTATTTAAATGTAAGTAAGAATAAGTCTGTCTGTTTCACAATTTCCAGGTTATTTGACAGATTTGTAAGAATACTTGAAACAGGCCTTATGCAGCTGTAGCTACAGTGTCAGTCACAAAAGGTTGAAAAGCTTCCATGAAGCTCGACTTAATACTGAGGTAACCAGTATTAAGTCGAGCTTCATGAAAGCTTCAATCAGCATTCCAGAGATATTTGGATAAGTTTTGGAAGAAGAAAACGTCAGATCCTTCGATCAACAATAACACCTAGTTCGTCATATTATAATAAATACAAATAATAGATATGCTAAGGAGGTGTCGCAGGCGTCACAGCGACCCATACCAAACAGATGGTAGGAAAAAAAGTTGTACGATTCATAAGCATTAGATTAATTATGACGTTGTCTTCTTTAAAATTCCTAAACTTGTATCGATCATTGTTAATGCAATGATAAGTGCTAAGGAGGTGTCGCAGGTATTACCTTAGACCCTACGACACCTTCTTAGGATATCAGCTGTTTATGATTTAAAGTTTATTAGTTATGTCACAGCCGTCTCCATGAAGCTCGACTTAATACTGAGAGTATTACGTCGAGCTTCATGGCCGTCTCTATCTCGTCTTCTACACGATAGAGACGGCTGTGGTTATGTTCTGTTATTCTGACATTTGCCTCTTGTCTGGATTGCTGTTTGAACATAGATTAATAACTCTTCGCTTCGCTTACGCTAGATCGATAGTCTTCATACTAAAGCTTCGTCAAAAGTGAAGCAAAAAATCAGATTTATGTGTGTGCGAGCATTACGTGCCTACGTGCGCCGACCAGCCCCGACACGCACACAAACAAAACTTTGATGTTAACAAAACGGGACGTTCGTGTAAAGTCGGGGCCGACTGAGCCAAATTGGCTCAGTTTGAATTGCTTCATTTTCTTAGGCCTACTCGGTTTCTAGGCGTTATTATTCTAAGTGTTTGAAGCTTATCAACGTTAATAATATTCCTAGTGTCCACTAATTTGATAAAAAACTATCCATCTACTTTTCTTGCTTTTATTCTGCCATCTTTATCAGACATAGTAAGTAGTCTGCGCCACACTTATCCGCTTCGGCGCCGTGTCTCCCACTGTGTCTTACCTAGCCTAGGGGAGACAAAGGGATGTTGCTAGTGGCCGTAGCTCCCCTGGACGGGGGAGGCAAAGTCCCTCCATTTATTCAATAATTTTATGGTGGTTTTGTCTCCCTCATGTTTGATAATGACCGGTCATATATCTTCGTAATGTGTTTCAAGTCTTTTATTACTGGTCACGTGATTAGGATCGAGAATATAATCACAATAATCATTCAACAGAAATATTTGCAAACTCGTCAAAAAGCTCTCTTTTATATTATGGTTGGTTTGGAGACTAGTCTAACCAACAATCTGAACAACGGGGTATCAGTGATATATTTTACTAGCTGACCCAGCGCGACTTCGTTCCCGTGGCCCTACCCCCTACTCCACCCTACCCTACCCCACCCCTACCCTACCCCTACCCTACCCTACCCTACCCCTATCCTACCCCTACCCTACCCTACCCTACCCCTACCCTACCCTACCCCTACTATACCCCTACCCTACCCCTACCCCTACCCTACTCCTACCCTACCCCTACCCCTACCCTACCCTACCCCTACTCTACCCCTACCCTACCCCTACCCCTACCCTACCCTACCCCTACTCTACCCCTACCCTACTTCTACTCTACCCCTACTTACCCCTCCTTCCCCTATTTTCTCACCGCTAAAACCTTCCTTGGACTTCCACGAACATTTCAAGACCAAAATTAGCCAAATCGGTCCAGCCGTTCACGCGTGATGCCGTGACCAAGGGAAATAGGGATTCATTTTTGTATATATAGATAGATATACGGTAATTTTTTTATCACCACGGATGATTTTAGGTATTATTCTACTCATGAACACACACAACTTTTATTATGGGTCCTAAACGGAAATCGCAAGAAAAATCAGCTGTTATTATATATATTGCGTACTTAGTGCAAAAACTATGCCAACTACATCAGCATTTAACACTAGAAAACAAATTATCATCATAATGCCGGCGGGTAGTTCCACTGAACTAAACATCTCTACGCTGATTTCATTATAAATGAGCGCATTTGCGTGTTCGTTCGTCATTCTCAAACACGAGGGAAACAAAACCACCATAAAATATTGCATTGGAGGGGTTTTGCTCCCCACGGCCACTAGCAACATCCCTTTGTCTCCCCCTAGGAGACACCGAGGGAGACTCGAGGGAGATAGGGCCATATTTATCTTTCTCTATGGATACGGCCCCCACACCTATACCTAGATGCGGCGCTCGGCGCGGCGACACCGGCCTCGAGCAATGAAACTTTCATTATGTATGATCTGAAGCGTACCACTTTGATCTAGGTATCGATTAGCAAGAAACCATCTAGAAAATAAAATAATAGCTTAGAGCGGTTTTAAAGTGTCGCTACGCTTTATCACAGAGACTAGGACACTAGGTACTCAATTTCAACAATAATAAAATCGTTTAAATAAGTCACACTTTATTCCACATTTTTTTGGACATAACCAAACATCTGATTACAGGGACTGCACAGAACTTTACATTAGAACTTCACAAGAGCTTCAGCTTATGTTGACGCAGCCCGGTCCATGGTGGCCGATGGCGATGGTGGCCTTGTCGAACGCTGCTATCGGTTTAGGAGGTTGACCCACTGCCAGCACAGCGTCTGTGTACGGAAAAATATTGTTACCATTGGCTTTCGTAAACACATTACGTATGATTCCTGTTCACAGCAAAAACGTATGGATGATTTTTACAAGATTCGTTAAATGTAGAGTAATGTAGAGTAGATCTCAGTTAAATTGTCAATGTTTAAGGAATAACACAAAAAAAGAGCAAATGCAACTCGATTGTAAAACGATTTCGTAATGGAGCTTACGGACCTTACGCATACAATAAACAAGTAAACAGTAGTAGAAACCAACAATAAAATAAAAGGTTTCGATACTTGTATCTCTAGCAAATTATTTAGTATAGCGGATCCTCGCAGTCTTATCCGCGTAGTACCCCTGTTCCCGTATAGGGATATCGGGACAAAATATAGCCTATGTTAATCAGGGATAAGGTAGCATTATAAAAGTGAAAGGATATTTGAAATCGGTCCAGTAGTTTTTGAGTTTATTCGTCACATACATACAAATCTTTCCTCTTTATAATATTAGTATAGAATCAGATATAGATTTCTGTACAATGCTTAAAACATACTCGAACTCTCTAGTTCCAGATATCATTTCTACAGCCAATATCCACTTTGCTAGAAAGGCAAGGTATGAAAATAATAACGTAAGAATAGATGACTTGGCAACGGGTCGCGCGCAGACAGCGCGAGCGCGTCACTGGATATGTGCTACTTGACTGTAAACTGTGACGAGGGAGCCGGCGCCGCCGCCGCCGCAGCACGGCGGGTGGCAGCAGGGCGGGCAGCACGGCGCAGGCGCGCAGCCTCCGCAACCTCCGCTGGAAACAAAACCGAAAAATAATAGAAAACGTAGGTCACAATCTTTTATGGGGCCTTTACATAAAGAGAGTTTAATTAATACCTCAACAACACACATTAATTTGATTCCGACATAATAGTACCCCAAGCACTTATGTTGCGGAAATCAATAGTAACGGAGGTGTTACAAATATATGCATACAGTCACGAGCAATAATATGTATACAACTAAGGTAGTCATATTCCACTATCGAATGACTTTTGTGGCACAGCTAGCTTTGTTTCGGAACGCTTCAATGTGACAAAGTTCTATGTTGGTTACATATTATTGCTCGTGACTGTACATATTTATATACCTGACACCCAGACGCGGAACCAACACAAGTACTCATCACAAATGTTTTTCCCGGGTTAGGACTTGGGATTGAGCCCACGACCCATGGCTCAGAAGGTATGATCGGTACCACTGCGTCAACGAGCCCCTCATATATCACTGAACTGAATTGAGCTGTAGTTATATTTTATGTCATACTAGCCTTCTGGACGCGGCTTCGCCCGAGTGGACTACACGACGTTATCGGACGACGGGATAAAAAGTACCCTATGTCACTCTTCAGCTCTCAAACTATCCTCATGGGTAATAAAAATCACATCGACCCGTTGCTCCGTTTTGGCATGAAAGGCGGACAAACAAACATACAAACAAACACACTTTCACATTTACTAGTATGAATGGAATCCGTCAGACGGCTAGTGGAAACCCCTATAGTGCGCTAACCTTACATATATAACTGAAACTCACCGAATTGCTGACATAACGTTTTGTAATTGACTAATGACGCCCATTCTATCACACATTTTTCCGTACCTATTAATGAATTTACAATCGATGATGATAATAAATCACTAGAAAATTTTGTTCCAACCGAAGACTTTTGCAAACTGTGAAAATTGAAAGATGTGACGTTTGTGCCGTATTGTTTTTTCTAGGCGTCTATGTTTCTGACATTTCGTAAAAAAGTTTGGTATCAGAAAATCATAGACAATGTCTTCCTTACTTTTTAGGGTTCCGTAGCCGTAGTCAACAAGGAACCCTTATAGTTTCGCCATGTCCGTCTGTCTGTCCCCAGTCTAGCTCATAGACTCTGTACCAGAATGCTGTAATTTAGCATGAATATACATATTTATCACGCCAACAAAGTGGTAAAGTAAAATTTAGAAACGTTTTTTTTTTGGTTACGTGAAGTGGGTATGTAATTTTTTTTCTTGTCTACCCCATAGTGTGGGATGTCGTTAGATAGCGATTTCAAAAATATTGTGGGTTCGCAAAGACAGTTTTTTGATTGAGGCATCCGTTTGTGAATTCATCATCATCATCATCATCATTTCAGCCGTACGACGCCCACTGTTGGGCATAAGCCTCCCCCAAGGAATTATTAAGCTTTAAAGTACAAAATTTGGTTAAGAGTCAAGTGTCGATTTGGATTTGGCGTGTAGCAGCCGGCCTAGCATGAGCGGCTTATAACGCGCGATATGATATGGTACGGCAAGTTGTCTTGCTTACTCCACTAAGGTGTAAGCAAGACGGCATGCCGTACCATATCATATCGCGCGTTATAAGCCGCTCATGCTAGGCCGGCAGGCCTGGTTGTGTCAGCCAGTGCTTTTTGATTCGCCAAATAGGTTACCCTTGAGAAATGGCATGGCCTGGTTCTTTGAGATACCACAGAAAGGTTCTGGTCTTATCTGATGGCCTTGAGCTCCAGTCTTTGCAAGTTCATCGGCTTTTTCGTTGCCAATGATTCCCGAATGACCTGGTACCCATTTCAGAATAACTTTATTCCTTGCTATAATATAACTAAAATCTGATATAATTGTGGCTCCTCAATCCATACAGACATAATTCATGCTCCTTGTCTTTACTTGTCTACTTCGTTAAACACTACACCAATCTATCCATACAAAACGACAGTTTCTTAGCATAATAATTTATAGTAATATCGAGAGCACGCCAATTGTAAATCTAAACCAATCTCGAATCCACCTAAAGACACACAAAAAATTTCATTAATATCGGTCCAGCCGTTAAGGAGAAGTTCAGTTACATACACACGCACATAAGAAATATATACAGGGCGTCCCAAAACTATGCCACATGGAGGGAAAGTACCTTAAATACTGAAGATATAAAATTTTACTAAAAGGAGACTGCATTTTTATTTTAAAAAGAAAACGAACTGCATTCAAAGAATTTCAAATAATCGCTTGTCCGAACTGGGAATCGAACCCACTGAAAGTGAATTTTTTTATTGTTTTAATTATATTATCTCGATCGAAATGCTCAATTATAAACATTTATTTATTCTACATAATATCTTACGTATCTTACGTACATACGTCTTACGGCATCTTACGTAAATGGAAGACTACGAAATTTAACATTTAATGATGAATAACAAGTTTGTGCAGCATTATGGATAGCCTTTTCTGTGACTGTCGTGCTCAAAACAACTGACGTTAACATTTCAATGCATTACCACTAATGAGTAAAGATTGGAGCAATATTATACCTTATTTCCTTATCATAAGTGTCTGATAAAGTAACAGATAATGTGAGAAGTAACACCACCTCGATTGATTTAAAAAGATTTGAATAATTTGGTGCGGTGCGGTCTATTCCACCATGTTCCATAGTCGTGGAACGCCCGCCCTCAGAGCGCTCTCAGAGCGTCCCATGACTATGAATGCCACATGGTGGCATAGACTGCACCAAATACTGTAGATTGAAAACTTTAAGGAAATAAGACTTTATTTTTATTTAAATAACAATACGAACTGCATTCAAAAGTTTTTAAACAATCGCCTGTCTAAACAAAGAATCAAACTAGCATCAATTTATTCAAACCTTTTGAATCAGACGAGGTGGTATTGCTTAAGGCTTGAGCACACCCAACGCAGGTCAGAAGCAGCGCTGTTTGAATGCGGGCCCGCGCAAGTTGTAATACAAGAAACTCTATGAACTACGTCACACTAAATATGAACGCGGGCCCGCCGATTTGGTGCTGGCGAACTTCACTGCAGATCTGATCCGCGCCTACACACTTTCAAACCAAATCTGCCGCACCAAATCGGTCGGCGCTACACACGTTCCGATTTGGTCTGGCCGACCTCTATACCGTTGTTGCAGTGTTGCCAGCCACTGCTAATCTCCCAATATAATTATTATTTATAAATACTGAAAACATCAATTTGCTTGCAATAAATAAATTAAAAAGAAAAATATTTTCGATTTTTAATGTTTTATTACTATAAAAAAACAATTTCATTATTTTTTAATTTTCTGTTATTTTCATCAAAATACTAAAGCATGCTAAATATTTAATAAAAGCAGCACTTATTGATGAGATGTTATGCCCTTTTTATATATATTTAGTTTTACGACAAATTGCTAGTTTTTAAACAAAATATTCTAAAAAAACAAATAGATAAATAGAATCTTTTCATAAATGGCCATATTTAACTACGTAAAACTCATGAACGATCATTAAATTGAATCCTCTGAAAATCCCTTAAACGTAATGTACCTGCTTTAAATATTTCCGCTTTTACATATTTTCTCCCTAAATCTAGGGGAAAACCTCCAAAATTGTTATCACTGCCAAGTTGGTCCGGTCGGAAGCCTACACACGTTCCGATTTGGTAGGAAGTGAAGTTCGTGCGAACTAAATCCGGCCGACCGCGTCAAACACGAATAATAATAATTATGGTCGGACGACTACGCTACACACGTCCAGATTTGGTCTGGAGCAGACCAAATCGGCGGTCGGATCGGAACGTGTGTAGATGCTAAAACTGCTCTGCGCCGCGCCGAGCCGCACTGCTACTGCCGGACTACAAACGGCGCGGGAGCGGGGCAGAAGCAGCGCAGGCGCGGCGCAAAGCAGTTTGAGCGCGGGCCCGCGCTGTTGTATAACTATGGCGGCCATGTTAGCATGACACACCGAGGCAGGGCGTTCGCAGTGCAGCGCAGCGCGTTGACGAGAGTTGTATTATGCCTACTGCCTGCCTAACCCGTCACACTGAACGCGGTTTGAACGCGGGCCCGCGTTGCAACTGCTTTGAAACTGTTGCTGCGTTCAGTGTACCGACTCCCGCCGACTTCCGCGCTGCTACTGACCTGCTCTGCTCCTGACCCGCGTTTGGTGTGCTCAAGCCTTTATCACATTATGTATAACTTTATCACACACTTACGGTATGGAAATTAGGTTTAATATTGCTCCAATCTTCACTCATTAGTAATTAAAGTCAATAATTTTGAGCATGGCAGTTACAGAAAATGCTATCCATAACGCTGCACAAACTTATTTAAGATGCTATGTTACTTCGAATAAATAAAGGCTTACTTGAGCCTTTCGATGGGTATAATTAAAAAAAAACATTCAGCGGGTTCGATTCCCAGTTCAGACATAAGATTATTTGAAATTCTTTGAATGCAGTTCGTTTTTTTTTACCACACTTTTATTAGCTTCACCTGTAACTAAGTCACAATGTAAGAAAATCTTTGAATTCAATTTTAACCTATTTCTAATTGTCGTATTGATTTGAAACTTTGCAAGTCTATAGGAAGCCGATACAATAATTTGCTACCATCAGCTGATCTGATGATGGAGTCAAGAGGTGGGCAATAGAGCTCTTCAAGGGCTGCTAGGAAACCCCTCGAGTTTAGGCTCATTTGTTTTTTTCTGATGAGACCTATTTGCTAAACTTGATGGTGAGGGTCTGATGATGGAGCAGGGAGGAAGCCAGTGGCACTTCTTAATGACCACTTGGAAACCCCTCGAGTTTGGGCTTCGTTGTTTCGTTCTGATGAGACTTATTCGCTACACTTGGTGGTGAGGGTCTGATGATGGAGCAAGGAGGAAGTAAGGGTTCGGCTTGAGCATCCGGTAACTAATAGACTCAACTTGAATTTTTAAAACTAAATACATCAATAACGCTTTTGAGTTATAATGTTTACGGGGTGGGCAGACACATAATTGGACTGTGAAATCCATTACCATCCATCCATGGCTTGCCATTTATTAAACTAAAAAGTAAAAAATAAATATGTAGTTCAAAAAACTAAAAAAAAAACACACTTTTATAGGAACAGATAAAAAGTACAAAATAACCGTCTATTCAGTAACTGAAATTAAAACTGTTAACTGTATATAAAAGTGTGTTTTTTTAGTTTTTTAAACAACATATTTATCCATACTAATATACTAATATTATAATTGTGAAAGTGTGTTTGTTTGTTTATTTGTTTGTTTGTTTGTTTGTTTGTTTGTCCTTCTTTCACGCCAAAACGGAGCAACGGATTGACGTGATATTTGGTATGGGGATAGTTTGGGAGCTGGAGAGTAACATAGGCTACTTATTATTCCAGAAAATTGAGTAAAAACTGAAATTTTCTATGAAAAATCGTTTAACTGTCGTACCTTCGATACAAAACTGTCATTTCTTCCATTGCCGTTTCCAAAGAGTATGTAATCACTGACGTCTGCGCGGTCAAAATCGAATACTAATCTTTTCTATAAGCTTAGAATAAAAAAATGTACTGTAACTAGCGCCAAAAATGCCCCAGTCGCGCAGAGTTATCTGACACTCACTCTACTTCACAGAGTATTTTTTTATATGTAGGAAATAGAGACCAAGCTTGGGCCCCTTTATTGGTAGTGTGTAACTAGCGCTATCTGTTGTCTGGTGTAGGCAACTTTTGTTGTATAAACACACACACAAGATGTTGGTGACCGGGTCCACTATTATATGGCAAAACAACGTTTGCCGGGTCAGCTTGTTGTATATAAAAATGAAGTTTCCTTTCAGTAAAATTTTAAATCTTCAGCATATAAGGTATTTTTCCTTCATGTGGCATACTTTTGGGACGCCCTGTATATAAAGATAGTGTTTAGCGAAATATAAGTACAGACATTGAGCTTTATTATTACTAGAAAGTACAGTGTGGTGTAAGCTGATCGACGAGTAGCGAGTCAAATGCAAGTTTAGTTTAGTTTTTTGTCCTTAAGCAGCAAAAACCCCGATTGCAAATCCCACTAAAAAGCAAAAAACAAGCTCTTTAATTTCTCATTGCAGTCAGGGGACCGTTCGATAAAACACAAAGTCCCCTGTCTGCAATGAGAAATTAAGTTTTTTTTATTTTTTATGGTTAGTAAATTTTTTGCAGTCGGGTTTTTTCGTTTCTTAATAATTACTTTTTCTTTTAGACTTTTTATTCCATTGTCAATAAATCACCTTTCATAGTAAGAACTTACTAAAATTATTTTTACTTTTTTTTGCATTCACAAATTTTTATTAATTGAAAATGAAGTATTAGAAAAAAAAGACCCTCCTCACAACTAGCTCCCATAGGACTCAAACCCACGACCTTTCACTATTCGGGCGAATGCTCTTAGTACACGGAGCTCGAGCACGGAGTTGTTAAAGATTCCGTAGCTCAGTGGTTAGAGCATTCTGAGCTACGAGCTACGAGTGAGCTACGAGTCGTTAGCGACTCCGTAGCTCAGTGGTTAGAGCATTCTGAGCTACGAGCTACGAGTGAGCTACGAGTCGTTAACGACTCCGTAGCTCAGTGGTTAGAGCATTCTGAGATACGAGCTACAAGTGAGCTACGAGACGTTAACGACTCCGTAGCTCAGTGGCTAGAGCATTCTGAGCTACGAGCTACGAGTCGTTAACGACTCCGTAGCTCAGTGGTTAGAGCATTCTGAGCTACGAGCTACAAGTGAGCTACGAGACATTAACGACTCCGTAGCTCAGTGGTTAGAGCATTCTGAGCTACGAGCTACGAGTGAGCTACGAGTCGTTAACGACTCCGTAGCTCAGTGGTTAGAGCATTCTGAGCTACGAGCTACAAGTGAGCTACGAGACGTTAACGACTCCGTAGCTCAGTGGTTAGAGCATTCTGAGCTACGAGCTACAAGTGAGCTACGAGTCGTTAACGACTCCGTAGCTCAGTGGTTAGAGCATTCTGAGCTATGAGTGAACTACGAGTCGTTAACGACTCCGTAGCTCAGTGGTTAGAGCATTCTGAGCTACGAGCTACGAGTGAACTACTGTAACGGTGCCGTTTCGTTCCAGTATCATGGACGGTTAGAACCTCCACGATGGCTGGGAAGCCATCAAATCAAATCAAGCAAATTGTGAAGTAGTGCAATTAGTGCAAAAATTTAGATTGTTCGATGTATGTAATGCTTGTTAGTATACTTAGCTTGCGTATTCTTAGTCGGGCACGAAAGACTAAAGAAATACGAGCTAAGAGCATAGTAACTTGGGTAAGGATACTCTCCGAAGCCAAGGATGTGTTAACCACCGAGATTTGGAATAACCGATGGTTTAAACTCCAAAACCTCGAATGGTTATGTAGCTGCCGGTTAGACAAGCCGTAGAGTAGGTGATATCTGAAGGGTTGTAATGTAAATAACGTAAAGAGTACTGAAAGTATTTTTGGAATGATATGTAGAGATGGGTAATTAGTTTGTGAATGTAATGCCTTGGCTACTAAAGCATCGGGAACCGATTACATTTGTAACCAGCAGTAGTAGCGTCGATCGTTTTATTGTCTGTACAATGAATGTAGGGTGATTGAAGTATATTTGGTTGTGAAATCGTATGGTATAGTGTGTTAAAGTGTGGATGGCTGAAAAAAAACAATTTATTTAAAGTAAAACACAAAATAGGGAATTATAAGTTACACAATAGTAGGGGAATTATAAGTTACACAAAAGTCCTAATGAATTTTCTTTTTATAGGTGACGGAAAAGGGATATGGTAGTAGTCTTCACTCACTTGTTAGAGCATTCTAAGCTACAAGCTACGAGTGAGCTATGAGTCGTTAACGACTCCGTAGCTCAGTGGTTAGAGCATTTTAAGCTACGAGCTAAGAGTGAGCTACGAGTCGTCAACGAATTCGTAGCGCACTGGTTTAAGCATTTTGAGCATTCTGAGCTACGAGCTACGAGTGAGCTACAAGTCGTTAACAACTCCGTAGCTCAGTGGTTAGAGCATTCTGAGCTACGAACTACGAGTGAGCTACGAGTCGTTAACGAATTCGTAGCGCACTGGTTAAAGCATTTTGAGCATTCTGAGCTACGAGCTAGCTATGAGTCGTTAACGACTCCGTAGCTCAGTGGTTAGAGCATTTTGAGCTACGAGCTACGAGTGAGCTACGAGTCGTTAACAACTCCGTAGCTCAGTGCTTAGAGCATTCTGAGCTACGAACTACGAGTGAGCTACGAGTCGTTAACGAATCCGTAGTGCACTGATTAAAGCATTTTGAGCATTCTGAGCTACGAGCTACGAGTCATTAACGAAGCCTTAGCTCAGTGGTTAGGCTATATGCGTCAGGGATCGGTCCGGTTTGGAAAAATGACAACAGCAAACAAGTTCAGATTCATGCCGTCGTTCAAGCAATCGTTTGAATTTTTCTTACGATGACTACATAAGATCCCGGAGCCATCCGATACCTACGGATACGGATTGAATGCGAGCCTGTTTGTAGTTGTTATTTTTTCGAACCGGACCGATTCCTGACGCATATAGTCCGAGCCTTAAAGAATTTTGAGCTACGAGTCGTTAACGACTACTTAGCCCGTGGTTAGAGCATTTTGAGCATTCTGAGCTACGAGCTACGAGTGAGCTACGAGTCGTTAACGAATCCGTGGCTCAGTGGTTAAAGCATTTTGATCTAGGAATCGTTAACAACTACGTAGCTCAGTGGTTAGAGCATTCTGAGCTACGAGACATTAACGACTCCTTAGCTCAGTTAGAGCATTCGCCCGGATAGTGAAAGGTCGTAGGTTTGTGTCCCATCGGAGCTAGTTGTGAGACGGGTCGTTTTTTGTAATACTTCATTTTCAATAAGACTTGAAAATTAGTAATTATTTTCTTTTAAATAACTGAATGCGGAGAGTTCTACAAAACTGCAAGTTATATTATATTTATGGAATCGCTGTTTAAAACCCTTCATTTTGAATACCCATACCAGAGGGATTGAAAAATGTTTTTTTTTATAACGCGCAACCGCCTAAATGTCGCCATTTTTTGTTTATAATATTGATGTCCTTATGTCTCTTGCGCCATTAAGACGAATCTAAGAAAGTATCATTTATCAAAATCGGTTCATCCGTTTAGTAGTTATGAGGGAACACAGGAACAGACACACACACACCAACATTCAGGTCAAATACATAACCCTCCTTTTGGGCTTCGCCGCAGTCGGGTAAGAAGAATTGTTCGCTACCAAGTGCATCAATCAATCGGTCGTTTATTAAATATGATGAACATGTTCTGATGATGAATGGGTAGTTTCCGTGACCACGGCCCCTGGAAAGGTGCCGAAACGTCGGAAAAAACTTAAAATCTTTTAAAAAACACAACCAATATTTAGGTAACTAAATGTGTTTCATGAAGCGTGATTGTATCCGTGAAAAAGTGTTTTATTTAAATGAACAGTTCGCGCAGAAATTTAAAGTGTGCCTAAGTGAACATGTTCTGTCTGACGATGATGTTACGTGACTATGGCACTCACCTAATTTAACATCGAGAGTAGGTAGGAGAGCAGGATGGGTAGTGCGAAATGGCCTGAAAATTAATGAAATACTTATGAGATAGTCAAATTAAAGAGTTTGTAGAGTTAGGATTGTCCTAATTTAACACTTAAGACAATGTTAATTAAATAAAGCAACGTTGATTGTTTTATTTCAGGAGAAGCATTCAACACCACCTTGTGCGGTCCACCTTATCATAAGGCTTATAGGATTGGGTTAATTAGGTAAGTATATATTATTTTATATTGGACACATTCACATCCACTGCTCCAATACGCTAAGCAGCTTAAGCCCATGTGAAAAGGCAATTGGAAAAAACGACTGGGTACTTCTGATATGACAGCACCTTGAAAACCGGTGCGTACACCACTCGGCCACAGATGTCATCGGGCTAGTTAATCATGTGGAAAAGATCTTAAACTAAGATTTAGACCCAACGGCTGGCATCGGTCCGGCCCGCACGGCATTTTAAAATTCATATTATTAGCTGCACCGCTAAACGCCGTTTGCATTCCGCGACGGCCTTAAAATACGGCTCCGTACATCCGTCGACGGCACCGTACGGCCCCGTGCCGAGCCGGGCCGATGCGCGCCGGTTGGTGTGAATGTTAGCTATTTAGTCCAATGCTTTTACTGATGGTTTAACATATTTAGCTTTTTTAGTCGTTCACGAGATGGGGACAAATTCATAATTTCGAGCTCATCTGTGCTTCGTAAGTCATGTTTAGTCGGTGGTTCACTGCCCGCACTTGTGTCGCTAACTCCCATTAATATTCTACATACCTATACTGTCCTGGCCACATACTTTCCTTAGGGATGTAAGAAATTATATCACATATTTTTAACATTTTTAAACAATGCTGACGATCTGTTTGTTGACGTACCGGTCTTTCGTAGTTGACAAGTTGGTAGCGCACTTTCTTGTCTTGGTTATTGAGGAGCATCCCTGGCCAGCTAGTGGGGCGGTAATCGAAGGTGCTGTCGTGAACTATCAGTGGCCGTCGCAGCGTTACTGGATCCATACCGCAAGGAAGACATGGTGGACCCTGGGAAAGAAAGACGAAGAAATTGGCATTCTAATCTAAACCAATGCTTAAACGTTAGAACCTGAACCTCTAAGCCTTCCACCGTATGGTGCAGATATAGTCAGACATAAAAATTGTAAGGGATTATTTACCTATGTTAGATTAGACCGTACCGTCCGCGAGCCAGGCCATACACAAGGTGCCTAGTATGTAACGGGTGTAATAATGAACTGCTTCATACAAAATCCTACTAATATATAAATGCAAAAGTTTGTGAGTATGGATGTATGGATATTTGTTACTCTTTCACACAAAAACTACTGAACGGATCTGGATGAAATTTGCAACAGAGATAGATTATAGGCTGGAATAACACACAGAATACTTTTTATCTCAATATTCCCACGAAAACGGGAACCACGTGGGTGAAACCGCAAGCAACCGCTAGTGTACGTAGGTATCAAATCCGTGGCTCGCACCTCGTGCATGACCTGGGTAGCGCCCGACAATGTCGAATATTAAATTATCCCTAATAAAATGAATCGGTTCTTACCTTAACAGGACAGCAAGGTATAATTTCTGGAGGTTCTTTATAGCTAGGTAAATTCAAAACGGGACTACACATTGTTGGAAATTGATATTACACTTGCAATTTTGGTTTTTATATTTTATTTACAAATTTACAATTTTTCAATAAACTTGTAAAATTTTGTTAATTTTCTATTTTCCTATTGTCAAAATTATCTTTGGTCTATTTTTTTCATGGTTGTCTATTGGGTTCTTTTTGTGTTTCTAAACTATTTTGGAAAAATAAAAAATATATTTAATGTATTTTTGTTCTATGGTGCTCCAGTGAGGAGTAGATGAGCAGGGCGGAGTAAAATATTGTTCTCATTAATTTTTACGGAGTCGGCTCACCCAACTCAGCGTCTGAGAGATTATTAGATGGTGGCATTTTGTGTAGCTAACTCATCCATCATGTACCAAGCTCCTGAAAAATGTGTGAATTAATGCAATTTGCATTTTACGATTTGCAAACGCAATGCACGCTGGTGAAGGTTTGGCCTCCCTTCAGCAGCAAAGCTGAACATGTATCGTACTGTGCTGAACATTTGAGCGGTGTTTTGCAACAAACGAGTCAAACGACCAACGCCAAAAAACAGTTTCGAGATATGAGCAGTTTTAATTTTTTATTCCTGCTATTTTATTTAAGATATTGAAAGATGTTGTAAATTGGAATCATTTTGTTAAAATGCTATCTTATCTATTAAATAAAGTATTTTTTAATACCGTAATTGAATACTCAAAGACCGTAATAAATTAATGAAGTATCGCATCTTTCTTCCATTTACATTTTAGCAGAATGAGGCCATCGGGATTCGGGATGGTCTCGTTCTACGTAATAAAATATAAAGGATCAGAAATAAAACGAATAATACCAATTCAATGGTTTTATTCTGCAAAATATATTAATTTTCTTTTTTTCTCTTTATTGATGAAATTATTTAATAATATCAAAATCCGATTCTTGAATATTGTAGCCTTCAACATTATTCTTCATTGCCATCAGGGGCTGAAAGAAGATTTAAATAGAACTCTTGGTATTCTGTGGTAGTAAAGAATTTAAATAGACCACATCAAATCCCTTTTCAATTTCTATTTATTTCAATAATTTCAATTTATTTGTATTCCAAAATTATGGTATCATTCTGCAAACATATTAATTACAAAAATAATTATGAATTGTGCAGAAATCGACCACTGCCATGGTAATTTTCTGCATATTAGTAAGTCAGATGAATTTTATATTTTGATAAAAGCAGCCATGTCGGATGGTCGCGTTCTGTATTAAAAAAATCTGCATACTTTTAGTTACACGATAGTCTGGACTTGGTCGCGTTTAACATATAAAATGCGCGATACTGGTGTATGATCTCATTTGATAAGTTATCATCTCGAGTTTAACAAGTGCTAAGAGTCCGTATGTTTTTGGATATTGTATATCAAAACAAATCCTAAATATATATTTACGATGGCTATCTTATCTCAATTTAGCAAAAAATGGCCGTTGGTCGCTTTCTGCAAAACACCGCCCATTTCGCAATCTCACGTACCAACCAACCCCAACCCAACCCCACGTACAGGCAAGTACCTACGCGCGGGCAGGGCTTGCGCAGGTAAAATCTCAAGCAAGTCGGAAAACGCACACGGAACACCATGCTCGGTGTTCCGTGTAAAAACCGGCCTGCGCAGGCAAAACTGTGGTGAAGTCTGTGCATTGTGGTAGGCCCTTGAACATATGGATTCAAGGACTCCAAACTTTTTCGCTGAGCTATTGATTTGATTTACCAATATGACTATTTGTTGAAGAACCAAACTATTCAATCAATTATAAAGCCTGGCGTCGACTACAGCACAAGCGCGTCGAATCGAAGAGAATTTTATTTATCGCATTTTCCAGTGCGTCCATCTCTGAGGAATCGAACCATAGAATCATAGACAAGTATATTTGTTTATACAGTGTCCCACATTTATTTTAGTAAAACTACTTTTAAGTTTTGTCAAAATCTACTTTATCTACCAAAAACGTGTAAAATTAAGAAAAACTGCTTGTTTTAAGAAAAATACCTGGTAATTTAACTAATTTAAGCAAATTACTAACTTGAAAATCTACTTTTTGGTTGCTTTTTCGAATCGAAGAAATTCGCCTGACAAGCAACTCGCGCGGTCGACTCGATTCGGCGCGCCGCGCTTCTACTCCTTTGAGTATTCAAAACTTCTACTCTAACGGACGCACCATTCTGCGGTTCGATTCGGCTCCGCTTGGCGCGCCTAGTGGACGCGGGGTAGCGGATGGGCGCCGAGGCGAATTTCTTCGATTCGGCGCGCCCCGCGCGTCTACTCTAATGGAAATACCTTCATAGAAAATGTGACTTTCTGCGATTAGGTTCGGCTCTGCTCAGCGCGCCTAGTCGACGATAGGCGGAGAATAGAGAACAGAGTATAGTAGAAAACTCATTTTCATGAAGAAACTGGCCATGTAGAAATTTAGAAAACGTTTAGAAAACAGATTTCTTCTTTGAAAGCCTGTCAAGTTCACGTAAAGGATGTGTCTTATTATGCCATCAGTTTTATACAATCATTCAAAGAGAAAACTAGAAAAAAATTCATAAAATACAAAGTCGAAAAATATCACTTTCAATATAAGAAGATTTTTAATCTATTTAGTACTATCGATTTTGCAATTTGTTGCTGTCACCAATACCTACTAATCAAAATGTAAGTACCTACCAACCAACTATACCAGTACAAACAATCTCAGGGCATAAACTGAGTAAAGCGGGTTAGCGGGCGCCCGCGACGGGCACACGTCGCGTGTCTCCGTCCGTGGACACGCGCGCGGGCTCCGTGAAACCGCATCACATGGCGCTATTGACTGAACAAGCCCGTGCGTGCTACCGTGCTACCGCTGGCGGGCCCCGTCGCGGGCACTCGCGCGGGGGCGACCGTCGTCGCGGGGAAACGGGCCACAAGGCGCGGGCGCGGGGCCCGCCTCCCCGCGACGGGTGCCCGCGACGGGTGCCCGCGACGGGTGCCCGCGACGGGTGCCCGCGACGGGTGCCCGCGACGGGTGCCCGCGACGGGTGCCCGCGACGGGTGTCCGCGACGGGGCCCGCGACCACCGCGACGGATCACTTTTGTAAGGAACCGCGCGGGCGTCCGCGTGACGCAGTTTAGGCCCTTAATTTCCGAGTGAAAATGTCCTTGGTTATGTAAACTAAGATTATGAATCGGATAAAGGCTGACACACCCCAAAAAGTATCGCAGACGTGCTACATTGCGTCTGCGTGCGGTAATATTTGAACTTGTACGCGTAGGTTGACACCGACCGTGTTGCATCGCAAATCGCAATGCGTCTGCGACACCGTCGGTCGGTGTGAACCTACGCGTACAAGTTCAAATATTACAAATCATGACGCACGCAAACGCAATGCAGCACGTCTGCGATACTTTTTGGGTGTGTGGCAGCCTTAACCCTCGAGACTCGGACAAACGAGAATTTCAAACAGCAGCTTGCTTTAATACTTTTCTTTTTCAGGTGTTGCGGATGCGGATGTCCCAAGATAACCATCTACACATGCTGCACCAAGATCTGCTGAGCATGAAGCATGCACCAGCTCAGGAGGGAGCTGTTCGCCGACTCGGCCCCACTTGGAGACAGTCGTTGGCGGAGGAAGTCGGGGAAGAAGCCGTCTAAGCATTGCTATTTTGTCTTAATGCAGTCTGTGCCGTGAATAAAGTGTTTATACCTGAAATGTTGGCTTTGTCTTATGGGGTATTGGGTGGACTTTAGCCTACGTCCACACAGGCAGGCGGCTTGCTTGGCGACGTCTGTATGGATTGAGGAGCCACGTCAGATTTTTAAGGATAGCTATCACCCTTATTTAGTAGTTATGCAGATAATTTCATTCAGAGCCCGTGGTCCTACTGCGTGGTCCTATTAGTAATACCACGGGATTTTTTTTCCCGTAGTTCTATCAGTAGGACTATAACAAAAACATGATTATTTTGTACGGGCAATGGTCCTACTGGTAGTACAGTCAGCATCAAAAGTAGCTTAGCATATGAAATTTTCAAATTATTGTTACGGTTGAAATGACCAGAGTTGTTTGACATAGCTTTTGAGACAAAAGTACATGACCGTCACTAGCTTCGTAATAAACTAACACTTAAATTTCAAAAATAGATAATTTCCATAAAGTTAATATACCTATCGGAATAGAGGAACAACCACGAGTAGGGCATCGAACCCGGGTTTACCCGGTCCGGAAAATCCCGGGTTTACCCGGGTTTTAAGGAATACAAAAAACCCGGGTTTGATTTTTAAAAACCCGGGTTTTTCGAGTTTTTCGGGTATTTTTAATACTTTGTGAAAAACGAAATATATGTAGCTTACTTCCGCAAAAAAACAACCAACAAACCAACACCATCATTTGGTGTTGGTTTTCGCACGAACTATCTCCTGAGGATGCCTCGGGTTGTGGCGAAACACGTGTAGAGTAGTCTAATCGGTGAAGGTGCAAGGTGTATTGCTGTCTTGCTAAATGCAGGTATTGTGCACTGGTATTTTAGTGGTGTGCATGTGCAATTTTTTGCGGGCGGGCGCTGCATCTTGCATATTGTGTTTTTTTGCGGAAGTAAGCTACATAATATTTCGTTTTTCACAATGGTTAGGGACTTCCGCCAAGTGACGCCTAATTCAATCAAATATTTTTAATACTTTTCTTTTTGTTATTTATTAAGTACAAGCCACTTCGAATGCAATAATAAATGGAATAAAAACACACATTGATAAATTATTACAATAAAAGATGCTTTGTTGTTGCGTTCGTACCAAGAAAACAAGCAAAGCAAGTTAAATGGAACGCGCGCAGTGCGTCCATCTTAGGACATGGAGAGGGTAAAATGTGGGCTCCACATTTCACCCCATGGAACCACATGGAATTAGAACTAGTTCTCCGATCTTTTCGACTAGTTTCTCAATATATGACAAACTCATGAAGACGACCCCGAAAATATGGCATATTTTCGGTCTGTTTGCGTCTCTCTTTGCAGAGAATTCACGTCTAGATGTTACACGCCAAACTCCACCGAAGATACCTCATGTTAGCTCTTCCATGGGTAATATTCACATTCGCCGCAAAGAGGTTCTCAAAGCTGTCCGTGGTCTAGGAAATAAGGTTAGTGGTCCTAATGGTCCCGGCAATAGTCCTGCGTAACTGTGCACCCTAGTTGTCTCCTATTTTGAGCCGCCTCTCACTTGAGACAGGACTTGTCTTGTTCCTCAGTCGTGGAAGCGTGCCAATGTGCAGCACATACCTAAAAAATATAGCCATGCCAACCCCTCTAACTACAGGCTGATTTCAGTCACGTTCATAAAGATAAGATAAAAAGATAAAAATATTCTTTATTCACTTAGACATAATAAATATGTACTGATGAATCGTCAATATTTTCCTACCACCCATTCAAGACTTTTTTAACATACTCTGCAAGACTACGGAGCATGTACTGAATAAACATCTATTGGCGTAACTTGAAACAAACGAGCTCCCTAGTGACTTCCAGTATGGTTTTTGCCGCGGACGGTCGACTGGAGACCTTCTCGTGTACGCCACCCACCTTTGGAATCAAGCGTTCGATAGACACGGCGAAGCACTTGCTATCTCGCTTGATATTTCCAAAGCATTTGATAGGGTCTGGCATGATAGCCGAATTGGCAAGCTTCCCTCATAATATGGAATCTCTGACGGCCTCTGCATCTGGATCACCGACTTCTTTAGGAACCGTTCAATTCGAGTCGTTGTGGATGGTCAGACATCTGACTTGAAGAACATCAACGCTGGGGTTCCCCTAGGTTCGGTATTATCTGCAACACTATTTCTTCTCCACATTAACGACCTGTTGGTGCCTGGTACATTTGGTTATGACGATGACACCAGTGTGTCTAGCAGATATCTTTCAGATGCAAGGGCTACTAGTGATGAAGTTCAGTCTTGTCGAGAGTCACTAGTTGAGCAAACGAACCTGAGGGCCTACTCTGAAACGCAAAACCCGAAACTTCGTAATACCCGTCCCTCTCACGCTCGAATCATGACAGAATCGAGTGAAAGGGACGGGGCTAACCGAAGTTTCGGATGTGCGTTTCAGAGTACGGTCCCTGGCACTTCAGGCACGTTCGATTGGGGAAATGCCAACCTTGTCAGTTTCATCGCCTCGCCACGGCGGCGTGTCTTTTCTCACATAAACGGAGTCCCTTTCAACTAGCTCCGACTTTCCTGGGTGTATCCTTACCAGTAACCGAGAACCTGCAACTTGGCGTTACTCTATAATCGGAGCTGAACTTCGGTGAGTATATCGACTCAATTGGTAAAACTGCTGCCAAAAAACTGGGCGTCCTCTCAAAGTTCTTACAAAGCACAAATTCATCCGTGCATGGAGTACTGCTGTCACCTTTGAGATGGCTCCGCTAAAGTTTTAGTAGTAGTTTCACATGTATCTTATTGCATTACCCGTGTTTTCAAGTAAATAAACAATTTTGATTAGATTTTTGAAGTACGTGGGCAGCTGTTTCTTCCTCCTCCATTCACCCTCTGCATAGGGGACTGTCGGTGACATCTAAATTAAAAAAATGTCTGTTAAATTGTCCATGACCAGTAATAACACCTGTTACCAGGCGAAGTTGCGGTCTGCACAGTTGTATCAGGGCCCTGGATAGACGCGCGTCCACGCGCGGTTGTGCGAGTTTCGCCTGTCTGCACGAATCCAGCGAGCTCCAGTTAAGTTGGTGTAATTCTATAGTGCGTTCACGGATCTTATTTGCAAACCAGCTTGTAGGGATAGGCGCGATCGGCTCTGGGCCAACAGGGGTCGAGCCGGATGCGCGTCTGGCCATTATAACCTTGGCCTTTTCAAAGCAAGAGTGAATGGGCACCTCCTGGGTAAGCATACAACATCCTAGACTGCATACTGTCTGCTATGCTGGATGGTGGTCAAATGCATGCATACTGCATACCCTGACTACCCTGTACAAATATAAAAAAAATAAAAAATCGTCACGAATGCTGGCCAGTCCTGCAACTCTGTAAAGGCGCTAAGTTAGTAATCTATACTTACTTAGTTTTAAGATATTCTGAAAAAATTCAAATCTATGATGCCTTTTTTTATATTAGATAGTTACTTAACTGTTTTTGTAATTTGGAAAGTACTATTTTTCATTTATTTTAATCCTTCCACATTCTTAACATCTTGTACTCATTGTAAAAATTTATATAATAACACAGTTTCTTGTATTTAATAAAATATAACAAAAAGATCGAAAAGCTCGAAAAACCCGGTCTACCCGGGTTTTGATTACTCTTAGACCCGAAAACCCGGGTTTTCAAAATTGAACCGAGTTTCGATGCCCTAACCACGAGCTGTCAAACGAAACCGAAATTGGATCGCATTTGTGTGTGTAAAATTGTTTATGTATGCGTGTCAGTGATGTGCGTCATGTCGCTTTTCAGATTAATATCGATATCGATAATATTAAATAATTAGAGTAATAAATAAATATATATTGGACACGATCACACTCATTGTTCCAATACCAAAGTATAGTAGCTTAAGCACTATTATTATGGAAATTAGAAACGACGGGTAATTACCACATACACCCAGACCCGAGGAAATATAGAAAAAATAGTTTTCAACATTTACCCGACCTGGGGGGCTACCGGCTAAAAAATATGGGTATGGGTATCGGCTTCAACTGTCACTTGAATTCCTTATATTGATAGATTTTGCTACTTTGTTCTGTTGAACGTTGCTAGCTAGCTATCGTTATACCCGAGCGACGTCACAAAACAACGAACTGATAGTAGCTATTTTCTTTATAAAATTGACTTAAAATTTCAAAAAATGTATGAAGTTCATATCCATAAAGTTACGCGGTACCCCCCAGGGATCGAACCCGGGACCTCTTAGAGATAGCGACACCTTGAAACCGGTGCGTACACCACTCGGCCACGGAGGTCGTCTAATAATAATATATATATAGTAATATTATTAATATAACTAAAATTCCCATCTTGGGAAGGGATTTTGCATGGCTAAAACTTCGATTCTGCGGTGAAGTATGCATATTTAAGAAAAACTCCCAGAGATTTTAAATCATTTATTATACACTAGCGACCCGGCCATGCTTCGCACAATCCTTTGAACAATTTGTTGGTGCTTTCACAGTGATAGTACGTTTCACCTCTCGCGTTTGGAAATATTTTTCATCAAAATGCTTACTGCATAATAATCAATTTAGTCCAGTTATTTTCTGGTATCCAAGTTAGTATGTAATCTGAAAGATAATTATATTACTAATGATAGTATATGTGGGTACCTATTCTAACAGTCAAAAACTGATACCTATGGATCAGTTAAGTATCTTAAATGGAATTACATTCCCAGGTAATTCATATCTAAACGTCTTACAGGTACTTTAATTACAGTACCTAATACATATTCATTTTTTACCGCGTGATAGACAGTGGACACGAAATATCGATAACTTGATGCAGCCCTAGTGTAAAACGAAAATTATTTCTTTACACAAAATATTCGTAAATACTGCATTATGTGTAATCAATATTTGCTTGTTACATAAATAAATGTTTGTTGAAGAGCATTATCACACTTCTTGCTTTAAATTCGAAGCGCATTGGCAAAAATAAACCTTAGGAAGGGAGGTGTCGGTTTGGAATAAATTTACCTGTAAGCTGAACATTTTGCTGGATTATTTCATTGTGTTGTACAACAATCAATAACTGAGCAAGTCACCATGTTTCCATATCAATATTGGCTAAAAATATCTAAGATTGCACGTAAAATCCGAAAAAAATAAAATACCTAAATTCTCAGCGTGCTGATAAGTGCTGACGAACTGTCAAACAGTAGCCAAAAACGGTTCTGTTACGTTGCATCACGCATCTCCTTTTAACTCACAGTGTTGTTGCTAGTGACATCCCGCTCGCTCAGCCCTTTGTTTCTCTATTCCGCTAAGGTATATTAACTTTATGATAATTTCAGAGAAGTTATAATTATTTGATTGTGTGTCATTTCATAAATATCTGACATGTTACTGTTTCATAAGTAACTGAAATACATTTGTGAAAACTCTTTGGAATGTTTTCAAATAAATGATTGTTCTAAAATTAAAAGTTATTTTTTATTTGATTTTCTTGCGGTGACATAGTTGACATTCACGCATAAGTTTCAAACCTTTCGGAACATGCTATCCGTTTCCCAAAACACCCGTTCCCAAAACATCTGTTCTATTAGAGCCGATGCCCATAGTATCCGTGTGCCAAACTAACTGTTTCTCAATACACCCTTATGCCAAGAAAAACATTTCCCAGAACATCCGAATGCCAAAACATCCGTTCTATTAGAACCGTTTCTCATAGTATCCGTATGCCAAAATAACTGTTTCTCAACACATCATTAAGGGCTTATTACACTTGGCTAAATTCAGCATCTGAATTTAGTAGTTAGAAAAGAAGGCTATTTAGAAGGTTCTGTTAGACTTGAATTTTAGCATCTGAATTTAGAAGAAAGCAAATTCAGTGTTGTCATATTTGCTTTCTGTTAAGCATATTATTTTTTCATTCATTTATTTTTTAGCATAATAACTTTTAAAAAACAACACTTAAATAAAATAAAAAAACACGAAAGAAATGATTAGGAAAAATTATATAATAATTTTACAACCAACCATTATATTTTTTCTAAGCTCCATACATTTCGGATCGATAGATTTATTAGACTGACTAGGAAAACATACTGCCTATATTTGTTAGCCTACCCCGCGTGGGAAGGAGGCGAGTGTGTGTTTTTGGGAGACTGATCTAAAAAACGGATCTTTTGGGAAAGACATATTCTGGGAAACGCATATTTTAAGAAACGCATATTTTAAGAAATAGCTAACTTAGGAAACGCATATTTTATGAAAAGGGTAATTTAGGAAAATGAAATGATGGGAACGGATGTTTTGGGAACGGGTGTTTTGGGAAACGGATAACATGTTCCGAAAGGGTTTCAAAATATATATCTTTATGAGGAGGGCTACCATGAAAATAGAACTTCGAAAAAGGTGTCTTCAAAAGATATCGTATCGCCGTCTTTGTTTTTACGTATTTGAGCGTCAGAAATGGCGACATGATCGTCAGATCGAGCCGTATTTACAGTCAATTTGATCTTTAGTTGGATCTTTACCAAATTACGACTAATTTAAAATTTCCCTACGGATTTTAGGTGTCCGTTACCCCAGCCAGAAAGAAGTTTCTAGAGGAAAACTATTTGATTGCATAATTAAGGCATATTCTGCACAAATATGCGCCAAATGTAAAATGAGTGGGCCTTATACTTTGGAATAAAACGGAAAAAAACTCTTTCTGTTGCGTATGTTCCATCTAGTTACATTGTAGTTAGTTACATTAATGTAACTAGTTGGAGTTTTATTCCAAGTAGCCACACTATTTAGAAATCCTCACTCGTTTAATGTAAGAACAATAAGAATAAGGAACTAATTAAACTTCTTTTCCAGTTAGTTACATCGTTAATATTTACGCAGTCATTGATGAAAAAATAATAACTACTTTTTAACTAACTTTAAAATTTTAAATCGGCCAAGTGCGAGTCGGACTTGCCCATGAAGGGGGTTCCGTACCCACTTATCGTACCGATAACACACACCTAGAAAATTAGTTCTATCGTTTTTCGCCAGAAAAAAATAACTTTGTATATCATAGTATTCGTATGAATGACAAAGTTATATTTGCTGTTTTCGAAAACGATTATATTAAAAAAAACTTGTAAAGCCTTCTTAGCTGTGATAGTTTTTCTTTTAACTTCGTCATATTAAATACAACTATCGTGAATTTTTCCACGTATCCAAAAACTACCATTTACCCATTTGCCTTTTACCATTTACCATTTGGCTGGCAGAGGGTGGGGACACTTGACCCTAACAAAATTTTGCACTTTAAAGCTTAATAATTCACAAACGGATGCCTCAATCAAAAATCTGTTTTACAAACCCGCAATATTTTTAAAACTGCTATTCAGCGACACCCCACACTATCGTGTAGATAAGAAAAAAAATACATCCCAACTTCACGTGTAGGTAACTTATTTATGGGGTTTATCTGTAACTATTCTTAAAAGCATTATTTACACCATTGCTCTATATCTTGCTGTTATTTTTAATGATTGCATTGCTGAAGGAATGTTTCCTGATGACTTAATGAAATTTAGAAAAATATTCAATTATTTAAATATGGGAACAAAGAAGACCCAGGTAATATCCATTTTTCCCGCCTTGAGCAAGATCCAGGATGATGATGAATCTTATGATTTTGTAACAAAAGTAAATTTTTTGTTGTATTATGGATCTGTTTATACCATGTGTCAAATTCAAATCAGTGTTAGGAGAAGTGTTGCCAGTTAAAAGAAGTAACATAACTACTGTAAAATTATTAGTTTCGCAACGAATTCACAATGGCTCTGGGACGAATTTTTATTTCTTTATGTAATATAGAATATAGCTATGACGCAGGTATACAGGATGCTATATTAATTTTAGTTAAACGGGCAATAAGGGCCATTTATCAACTAAGCTCTAAACATTATCTTAGGGAGAAGTTCAAAAAGATGGTATACTGACAGCTGCATCTCAATTTATATTAAATTGTATTCTTTTTGTGCGTCATAATATAAATTTGTATACTTACTTAACATGGCGATTTGCATAGTCGCAATACAAGAAATAGGAATGCCTTGGTATCGATTAGAGAAGGTACATGGGTCCTTCATGGGTTAAGGTATACACATCTTTAACAAGATTCCTAGTAATATGTTACCCTTTGGAGAGTTTAAGAATCATATGAAAAATTGCCTCCTCAAGAAGGGCTACTACACTGTAAATGACAACTTAAATGACAAAGCAACTTGGTCATAAGCAGACAAGGTTTTTTCTTGTAGTTGATTGTGAGTCTTGTTTTACAAAATTAATCATGTACTACATTCTTACATTGGTATGAAAAATTGCCTCCTCAAGAAGGGCTACTACACTGTAAGTGATAACTTAAATGACAAAGCAATTTGGTCATAAGCAGACAAGGTTTTTTCTTGTAGTTGATTGTGAGTCTTGTTTTACAAAATTAATCATGTACTACATTCTTACATTGGTTTCGGTGTTTTGAGATGAGTTGTTTGAGTAAGTCATGCTCTCTGTAAACATTACTGCGGTGGTGTCGTGTGAGGCGGGTCGTTACGTTCCCTAAAATATAGTCGGGCGAAAGTGATGGCTGGTTTATGCATCATGCTCGTGAACGGGTGCCACCAGTGGGATGGGTCTGCTCCTGGCTTCTTGTCTCAAAGTAATGTTGATTTTTATGTTCTATTGTTTTTGATTTTATTGTATGTAGTTTAGTGAATGTAATGTAGTTATTAGGTAGATACTCTGTGCATAATATAAATTGAAAAAAATAATATTACCGATTGTTTCCGAAATGAGCTAAGTTCTTTACTAAAGTAGCACATATTGGAATTTTGTACATATTTTTTTCCTATTTTTTTCTAATTTTCAGGGTTTTCTTACGTTTTCGAGCTCTTCCTGCATTCTTGCAGTCCGCTATTTTTTATATTGACTGATAGCGTTTAGTGCCAAAGCCAAGGCCAAAACTTGCTAAGTCATTACAGATTCGTTCCAAAATGTACTATTTACTTAACTTAGTACGTTTTGAGCATGAAACCTAAATTTCAAATTGAATTTGTAGGTGACTTAGCTAGTAGGGTTTGGAAGATATTTTTTATCAACTCGTTTTCCTCTAGAAACTTTTCCGGCTGGGGTAACGGACACCTAATATTCGTAAGGAAATTTTAAAAGTGGCCGTAAGTTGGTATAGATCAAACTAAATATCAAATTGACTGAAGTTTATTACTATACATTTAATATACATTTTTTTGGTCTCATAAACAAATTTGAAAAGCCTTCAGTAACGGAATTATAGTGGTGGTCCCGCTGTAGAGTATGCTCCCCAGCGGGACCACATTGATTTCGTTTTTACAACGAAACTATAGATATACATTTTTTTTAATTGCGTATACAATTATATACAAATTTTCTACATTTTTTTGATGCTAATTAAATTAACGTAGCTCAAGGTGGTCCCGCTGTAGAGCATCACGTTGAGTAGTGCGAAACACACGCACGTTTCTTATTAGGGTTCCGTACAGTCAGCGTCAAATTGATATAAGCGTCTAGAGTAGTCAAAAAGATCTGAAAAACATAAAACCAATTTGATCTAGGCAGTTCAAATCATCATATTGTTGTAAGCGCGCAAGGTGTTCAAAACATCTAGGCACTCATTGTTTCATATTTATATGAGCGGTCAGTGTTCAAAATCATCTAAGCAAACAAAGCTCTCAATATCTGTGCACTATGGTGTTGTACATTATGCACAGATGTTTTGATAGCTTTGTTTGCTTAGATAAATTTGAACACTCTGACTGCTTATATAAATATGAAACAATGAGTGCCTAGATATTTTGAACACCTTGCGCGATTACAACAATATGGTGATTCGAACTGCTTAGATCAAATTGCGTTTATGTTTTTCAGATCTTTTTGACTACTCTAGACGCTTATATCAATTTGACGCTGACTGTACCAAAATGGTAAAAAGGAACCCTTATAGTGACTCAGTCTGTCTGAACTAGGGCTGTCGAATGGTGTAGGATGCTGCGGGTGGATCCCACTTTATCCATTGCGTATATCCATTGATGGATAATCTGGGACTGTTTGTCCCACTATATCCATTGCGACTAATATCCATTGCGACTTATCTCAATACAGGAACTGCACACTGGCCATGTTTTTTTAATATATAAAATAGCTTTCAAGTATCTATCAATAGTGTCATTGACGCTGATATAACTTTATTGTCGACGTTTGTTTAGGAAGCGTTCTTATAAAAATATGAAAATAATAAAAAGAGGCAAAGGCATTGCATCACTACTTATTGTATATACGATATAAGGTCATGTATATACTCGCGAAACACACTACTTTTAAAAATGGTAATATATTTTGAAAATGTAATAAACGCCTTAAAAATGATCATTGACGGTATCAGTAGTAAGTATTACTTAAAATAGTTTTAGCCAAGTTCTAGATTTTCTACTAGAATATTAAATAAATTCAGATTAATAATATTTTATATTATTTTTTTACGGTATTTTTCATCATTAATCAAACTATGCGGCCTAAAACAAAAAGAAAAAATGTTTGAGAATGTGCAAGCAGCGCTCTTTCACATGATATTCCATATGCCCTAGTAGCCCCACTTCAACTTTTTAAGACCCCATTTCAGCCCCTATTGCAAAAAATACATATTATTATATATTACGATTCTCTCTTATTTGCAAAATAGTTGGGCAAATGTCATATAAAACTATATACTATAATCCAAATTTCAAGTTGATAGCATTAGTAGTTCTCGAGATATTCAGCTGTGACAGACAGACAGACTGAGTCGCACTATAAGGTTTCCTTTTTACCATTTTGGTACGGAACCCTAATAAGAAACGTGCGTGTGCTTCGCACTACTCACGCGCGGCTGCTTCGATGCAAACGCGTTTGTATCGCTACAAAAAGTCGCGCAAATTTGTCGTCAGTGGATAAAGTGGGACAAAATTAGAAAAAAAACTTTGTCCCACTAAATCAATTTTGTATATCCATGGATAAAGTGGGATCCTTCATCAAAATCATCTTACAAACAAAAAAGTTGGCTGCCATCTTCGATTTTTTTATATTTTTAACATTCCATTGCGTACAATTAAGTCTGGATTTGAATTATTTAAATTTTTACTTTTTTTGCATTCACTATGCAATTTTTATTATTGAAAAATTGAAAATGAAGTATTTTAGAAAAAATCGACCCGTCGTCGTCTCACAACCATCCATCCAACTTATGGGGTCATCGTCCAACTAAAATTATAATTGGTCCACTGCCCCTATCAAAGGCCTGTGGTCCAACTGGTTGGACGCAGCAGTTGGACCAAGACCCCGAAAGGAAATTTCTCCTCACGACACTAATTATCTGATAAGGTCTCATCTCTCTAAAGCACAAAAGTTTTGTGAACATCAGGATGGCGGGTGTACTTCTCAGATTAGCTTAAATTTATTGCAGATATTTGGTACCTGCTGTGTACCTTTACGTACCTCTTTTAAAAATCTGTGTACCTCCGTATTTACTAAGATATTCAATTCGCTAGGTACACCCGCGGACCTGACGTCAGGTCCGCGGGTGTACTTGAAACCAATGAGTGTATGGTAATGAGTTTGTGTACAGATTTGGTACCTTCTGTGTACCTGCAGAAACATGTATTAGACTTCCATAATTCGATAAGGTATCGAAGATATTCAATACAATAGGTACATCCGCCAACCTGACGTTAGGATTTTTTTGAAACCGATGAGTGTATCGTAATTGTTTTGAGTATAGATGTGGTACATTCTGTGTACCTGCAGAAACATGTATTAGACGTCCACAATTCGACAAGGTATCGAAAATATTCAAAACAATAGTTTACCCGCCATCCTGTCCCCCTAGTGTAAGTTTTTATGTCAAGCAAACGCAAACTTTTTCGATTGCGTATTTATGTCAATTTGTATGAAAACTATATAAGCGCGCTACTCGCCGCTAGAGGCGCTAATACAGTTTTCATACAAATTGACGTAAATACGGAATCGAAATAGTTTGCGTTTTTTGACATAAAAACTTACACTACGGGCACTGATGTCAATATGGTGCATGCACACTGGTTCCATATTGTAAAAGTAGGGACTTAAGTTGCACGTTTTTTTAGCAACTACAATTTGATATCCAAGGAAATTAAATATATATGTGGAGTGTAAATCATATGCCTGTGTTGTCATGTTAAGGGTAAGGGTTTCTGAAAGTCAACAAAATATTTTTAATAGCCCTTATATGATGGGGTCATATCCTCTGCTAAATGTCTAATGAACAGTCTACGGTTGATTTGTATTTTTAATGTTAATAATAAACAAACAGTCACAAATAATATCATAATAACTACTGTAATTTGGTTTCAATATAAATATTTCTTATACGAGGAGTAATTACTCGTAGATTTATTAGTTTATTTTACAAATTTGCGAAGGCAAACTGTTTATATATCCTATCATATTACTTTTTTCGAGCGATCATAATTAGTCTATTACTTTAAGGTACAGTCATCTATAAGGAAAGTTGAGCCACTTGCATTGCAGCATTAATGAACATTCTTAATTCGCCCGTCTTATGAAAACGTTTATCAGCCGCATGCCTGAAAGATGCCCTATTAGCATTACACGGCTAGATAAAAATGTTGGGAAGTGGCTAAATTTTCCCTCTATTGGGATTTAACTCACTAAAAACAGATAGGTAGTCTTACACATTTAAGATTTAAAGACTTTACTCGCGAATCTACATTTACAAAGCAAGCCAACCTAAATACATATGCATTAACAAAGTGGTCGGTATCAATCCGTATGTATGGTTGTTTGTCTTGTTACATTTGCATGCAATTTGTTGTACGATGCAATCAATCATTTTGTTGATACATAGTGAACGTTGTTCGTCGAATTTTATTTGTCAGCCAATTGATTGACGCCTATGTCGATTTCAACCTTACACTGGCCATAAAGTCTATAAAATGTTTCAAAATATCCAAATTTAACTGTATGCGTGTTGAAATTCTATCTACAACGTATTCTTAAAATTTTCCAAATTTATTCCCACAATAAATGTTATTTAAACCACCTACTTAATTAAAAGAGCCCTCCGCTCTTGCTATCATGACCGATTTGGCGCAGGGGTAAATTACCTGCTTTCTGCGCCAGAGGTCTCGGGTTCGATTCCCGAACAAGACCAATATTTGTGTGCATGAAGATGTCTATTTGTCTTGGTCTGGGTGTTTTCTATGTATATTAAGTATGTATTTACAAAAAAAAGTATTTAAGTATATATATATCCGTTATCAAGTTCACGTAAACACAGTTTCTTAATAAATTTACTATGGGCTTAGATAGCTGGTGTGATTGTAAGAAAATATTTATTTATTATGTCCTTACGGGACGCTGCATTGCAAATTTTTATTTTTTTATTGCATTGTTATTTGTGCTAGTGAGCGCCCGCCCGAGTTTTTAAAAACCTTCAATCGGAAATACGCACTTTGATCGTAAATGTCTCAGCCGTTTTTTAGGCTATAAAAAATTACAGTTTTTCTCGTAATTTTTTGTAGATTTATTTGGCATGTAAAATAAAAAACCGGTCAAGTGCGAGTCGGACTTGCGCACGAAGGGTACCGTACCATTATCTATACAACATTAGACATTTATGATCGAGAAAATAACGGTAAAAAATGACTATTACAATTAAAAGTCGCATTACTATTTAATTATTAAGATGTTACCCTTCAAGTCGCGAGTGAATCGGTTTCTTCTAGGCAAGTGCGATTCATCCTAGATCGTATCATCGCTTAAAACCAGGCGAGATCAAGCAACGCAAGCGCTTGCCTAACTTAAAAAAAACAACTGAAACCAAGTTCATTCCTTCAAAGAAAACCACCATACACTTTTATGTCGAGGACGTTATACTATATCTTAAAAAAATACCATGCACCATTAGTCCCTACTTTTACAATATGGAACCAGTGTGCGCCATCCTGTCACCAGGGCCCTGTTAAACGAAACTTACAAGTCTACAATTATGTAAAAAGGGACTAATTTGTAGACTTGTAATACTTAACATTATATGTAAGAATTTTACAACAGAACTAAAAATCTTATAAATTTGTAAAGTCTAATTGATGATTAAACGAACTTACCTTAGTGACGTTCTATCACAATGAGAGAGTTTCCTACAGTAATTTTTCTATGCACTAGACTAGATTACGCTGTCACGGAAACACAACCACGTTTTTTCAGCATATTATGGCAAAGGATTCGTTCATTCAGCTTAAAAACACCTCCCACCTCACCTCCGGTTCAGAGGCTCCTTGCAACTTTTTGTTGATATTCGGAAATCTGGTTGAACTAACGATGAAATGTCAAAAGAAACTCTCATTATACGAAGGCTTCATCCGAAGAGATAAGAGTACACATGTAGTTTCCCGTAACGACTCGCTAGTCACACACTAGTAGAGTTAAAAGATATTTAAAAAACCAAAAACGAAGAATTTTGAAATTTATAAGGTAAAAGATCAGTAGCCCGATTTTCGTAAAAACAAACAATCTAAATATCGTTGTAGTTCAGAAGTCGTTCGATCGAAGTCCTATCCAAAATCGGTATTCTCGTGTTGCTTGGACGAGTTTCGATAGGACTTCAACTCAATAGGATCGAAACTCAGCGACTTTTCAATCAAAACTCAAGACTTTGCAAAAAAATATAACTAAATAAGTATTTTTATTTCTCTCTTATTTGCAAAATAGTTTAGCAAACGCAACGTCATCTAAAGCTATTCCAAATTTCAAAGCATTATTTCGTCTCGAGATGTCCATTTGTGACAGACAGACAAAGTCTCACCATAAGGGTTCCCTTTTACCATTTTGGTTTGGTACCCTATTAAGAGCCCGTCATCGTTCTTTCAATGAGTGTTTGTACCAAAATTTTGAAGAGTCGGACGTTTTGACGAAGTCTCCCCGGCATTTCGAAAGCGTCCCATCTTGCAGCTCTCAATTTATTTCTCCGTTTACGCTATTTGCGTCGATTATATATTACTAGCTTGTATATTTTTTATGTTTATAATATAGGTACTAGCGGATCCTCGTGGTTTAACCCGCGTGGTACCCGTTCCCGGGGGAATATCGAGAAAAAATATAGCCTATGTCACTCGGAAAAAATGTAGCTTTCTAATGGTCAAAGAATTTTCTAAATCGGTCCAGTAATTACAAGTAATCGGTTTACAAGTAATTTGATATGATAAGTAAGTACCGACGAATAGTTTAAAAGCGCCATAGAAACGTAGTGTACGCGGAGAGCTAAAAAATTAATTCTGTATATTGTAAAAACCGTGTTTTTTATCGTCTAGACATTGTTTTTAAGTATGTATATTAAGTTACATTTTGCTGACGAAAAATGATAGTGGAACTTTGGCTAGGTATAGGCAATCGGTACGTTAAGTGTGTACGGAACCCTTCATGGGCGAGTCCAACTCGCACTTAGCCGATTTTTTTCTCATCATCTAGCTAGATTGAAGGAATCTCTTCTAATTTCCCATTGTTAATGCATAAAACATAATTAATGATACTCTACTGTACTGTAACTGTTTTTAACTGTACTTAACTATACTTGGCTGTACTTGGCTGTACTTGGCTGTACTTGGCTGTACTTGGCTGTACTTAGCTGTACTTAGCTGTACTTGACTGTACTTGACTGTACTTGACTGTACTTGATTGTACTTGACTGTACTTGACTGTACTTGACTGTACTTGACTGTACTTTACTGTACTTGACTGTACTTGACTGTACTTGACTGTACTTGACTGTACTTGACTGTACTTGACTGTACTTGACTGTACTTGACTGTACTTGACTGTACTTGACTGTACTTGACTGTACTTGACTGTACTTGACTGTACTTGACTGTACTTGACTGTACTTGACTGTACTTGACTGTACTTGACTGTACTTGACTGTACTTGACTGTACTTGACTGTACTTGACTGTACTTGACTGTACTTGACTGTACTTGACTGTACTTGACTGTACTTGACTGTACTTGACTGTACTTGACTGTACTTGACTGTACTTGACTGTACTTGACTGTACTTGACTGTACTTGACTGTACTTGACTGTACTTGACTGTACTTGACTGTACTTGACTGTACTTGACTGTACTTGACTGTACTTGACTGTACTTGACTGTACTTGACTGTACTTGGCTGTACTTGACTGTACTTGACTGTACTAGACTGTACTTGACTGTACTTGACTATACTTGACTGTACTTGACTGCACTTGACTGCACTTGACTGCACTTGACTGCACTTGACTGCACTTGACTGCACTTGACTGCACTTGACTGCACTTGACTGCACTTGACTGTACTTGACTGTACTTGACTGTACTTAGCTATACTTGACTGTACTTTACTTTAACAACCAAGTTTCTTCTGTAAAAAACTGTAAATGAAATAAAATTTTATTAAATAATTTTTATTTGCCTTCAGTGAATATTCCGATGATTAGGTAGGTGTTACCTACATTAAGAAGATGGAAGTTTTTCTAAAACTTGTAAAATAAAATAGTATCATAAACCTTAGAACTGTCTTGTCTATGAAAACAAGTCCTAACTAAATCCAACTAGTGATCTATCTGTAATTTTATTTTATTTGCCCTCAGTGAATATTCCGATGATTACCGTGCTACATAGAAGTTGAAAGTTTTCTAAAACATGTAAAATAAAATAGTATCAACCCTAGAACGTTTTATCCTATGAGTAATAGTATTTATCCAAAGTCCGCAGCTACCGATGAGTTGATCAAAAAAAATCGAATAATAGCAGTGGCTATGGACATTTAAAATTAAAAAATTCTAACAATATAATGGGTGTCCCAGAGTTATGGGGCATGAAGGGAAAGTACTCTAAAAATATCTCTGAAAGTAAACATTATTTTATTTTTGACAAGAAACAAAACAATGCCTTCTTCTACACTAGGTGTCAACCCACGCGTACCACAACCACCCTACATCACAGCGTAAGGTACGTGTGAATAGTGTTGATGCAGCTTTTTGCAGTTGCGTTGTCGTTGTGCAAAAATTTTATTGATGTTCGTGCGATTTCCCTAGTAATTGTGATGCGGTTACGTCGTATGCAATGTGGCCGGCTGCTAGTTCGCAGCGTTCGTCGCTGGTGGTTGCGTTGTGATTGGCAAATTGTCGATAATGACGGCAAAATGCGGTACGTGTGAACTGTACATTTCGAATACAAAATGCGCCCTGCCCACGTGTTGTGGTTGTGATACGTGCGGGTTGACACTATAATAAGTTAAAAGAACTAAAGAACTACATACAAATTAAAAAATAGATTAAAATTAATTAAATACGTAAATAAGCACAAAAAACGAGATCCCGAGAAGACTGATCAAAATCTGATAATTAGGTGATTTAAGGTGCGACGATTTTGAATAAGGGGTCGTGACGTTAAAGGGAGTCGGAGCTTGCAGACGTTCCACGTAAGATTATTTATTTTTAAATAATCTAAAACTCAGCCGTTTATTGATCGATTTTAATATTTTTCTGATATTTTTAGTCTTGATTTATAGTTTAAATTCTTTATAGTGAAACATAATAATATCAATATAATTAAACTTACTCATAGTAGGACTGTAACGTTTGTTAAACAGGGCCCAGGATGGGAAACGGTCAAACTATCGCATTGAATATTTTTGATACCTTATCGAATGAGGGATTTTTTGACAGATGATTAAAAAAGAAAAATGTTAGTTCCAAAAAACTCAACAGATGGCGTTCATCAGACATGGGTTTGCTTTTTTAAATTTGCTGGCAAGGGCCCTGTTTAACCATTTTTACAAGTCTACAATACGGTATTTTACTGATTTTTTTTATTTCTTTAAAATGTTTTTCGAAATATTAGCTACACAAAACAAGTTTTCATTTTGAATTATCTTGAATATTTTCAAAGATATAGGACTTCAAACTTTATAATTAGACAAGGACAGGACGCTATCTTAGTGACGTCAGTGGGTTAGTAGCGTCATAGTCACGCCATAGAAGATTTCGTTTTAGAAAGAGACAGCTAGAGTCAAAATCAAACAGACTATAATTCTTTTATTATAAAACAGATTCAAATTATTTTTTCACATTTGGTATTCTTAATTGCAATATTTTTTAACGTCATCATTAAATATCTACATTTCAAAAACAGTAAAATACCCTATTATGTAAGAAAGCTAGTGAAGTACTTGTATTTTTACTATAGTAGAACATCAGAATCACAAGTTGGCGGCCATTTTAGAAGAAATCATTCACTATAATTACGAGTGTAATGTCAGTGACATTGACATTAAGATAATAGTAGATTGTATTACAAGGGAGCAAAATAGCATATTTACGACAAGGGCGCTATTTTTAATCCAGAGTGCAGTGAAGGATTCTAAAGTAGAATCCTGAACGCAGCGAGGGATTCAATATACGTCGCCCGAGGTGAAAATAATTTTGCGGCCGAGTAATACACTCTACTTTCATTTCGAATTTATGGAAAGTAAATACACTTTGCTTTTCATCCCCCTATACAGGATAATTTTTTTATCAGTGCACAAATTTTTAGGATCGACTCAGAATCGGTAAGTGAACAACTTTCTCCTAGAAACATAGGTCGAAATATGACAAAAAATTTTTGACCTTTCATACAAATCGGACTGATCACGTGATCGAATTAGTATGGGAAGTCCAAAAATTTTTGTCGTATTTCGACCAATGTTTCTAGGAGAAAGTTGTTCACTTATTGATTCTGAGTCGATCCTAAAAAATTGTGCACTGATAAAAAAATTACCCTGTATAAGAAAAGCAACAAAAACAACTAAAACTACCTAGAAAAATAAAAGAATGGTGGCGGGGGGCATCGCCTTCTCTATTTTTTCTATTATATTAAAAAAATTTGAAGTTCAATTAAACAAAAAATAAAAAAATTATATGTCCATCGGATGCCTCCTATGTATCTCCGGGGTACCATAGGGGGTTGAAAATTTTGTTAGATTTTAGCTTCGACGCACCGTTTTTGAGATATTCTCATTTTTATCAAATTCATTTTTGAAACAGTTCCGGCCCCCCCACCCCATACAACATCAGTAGAAAACTTTTTCATTGCCGATGAGATAACTCTATGGTTGACTGTAACCAAATTCAGTTCTATTTTTAAAAATACTTTTACACCCTAGGGTGCAACGCAGAGTTTTGAACCCACTGCTCAGTTTAAAGGCCTGATCAGACGAGGGACTGTCCGCCGAGTACTTTTTTGTCCATCGATATAGATCTCTTATAAATTGTATCGAATAACGCACACAAAGAACTAAAAGTACCGCGGACAAAAAGTCCCCGAAAGTACGGCGGACACCGAGAGACTGGACTGGACAAAAGTTCGCGGTAGTCCCCGAAAAAAATAGAACAAACGTAAATAGGCGTAACAACGCACACAACGAACTTTAGTCTGCATTGAGCGCCCGATAGTGAAGTACGTCTTCGGGCAACAAATGACCGCACACTATATGCGTTGAGTCCGCGATAAGTACCCGGAGGAAATATTTTGGAAGTACAGGGACTTTTTGTCCCACGGGGACAAAAGTCCTTCGTCTGATTAGGCCTTAAATATACATCACTTTTCGAATATGAGAGATGAAAAATATTTATCAGCCAATGCATTTATATGTCATTAGGTATTCCAATAACACTCTTTTTGTTACCGTAAAAAAACACTTGTTATTTACTTCGTGAAACAGAATTTACAAGTCCATGTTACATTTCGAAGCTTGTGATCTTGTAAACTTGTATCTTTCGAGAAATAGGCCCATCTCTGAGTGGTAATAAACAATAGAGGTGAGGGATTCATGTCAGGTCAGCGCCATCTATCGAGCTAATAAATAAACTTTTTTTTTTTTAATTTGCTGGTAGAAAAACTCTCATTGTGGAAGTCTAATACATGTTTCTGCAGGTACACAGAAGGTACCAAATCTGTACTCAAAATCATTACGATACACTCATTGGTTTCAGAAAAATCCTAACCTCGGGTTGGCGGGTGTACCTATTGTATTGAATATCTTCGATACCTTATCGAATTATGGAAGTCTAATACATGTTTCTGCAGGTACACAGAAGGTACCAAATCTGTACACAAACTCATTACCATACACGCATTGGTTTCAAGTACACCCGCGGACCTGACGTCAGGTCCGCGGGTGTACCTAGCGAATTGAATATCTTAGTAAATACGGAGGTACACAGATTTTTAAAAGAGGTACGTAAAGGTACACAGCAGGTACCAAATATCTGCAATAAATTTAAGCTAATCTGAGAAGTACACCCGCCATCCTGATGTTCACAAAGTTTTTGCGGCGGTAACGCACACTCACACGCCTGTCGTGCAATTAGCAACGAATCGGTTAATGGAATAATTCAAAACACCGCCTGTGGTACAGTCAGCATCAAAAGTAACTGAACAAAAACAAGGTGGCAAAAGTAATAGTCACGTGTAAGTGTCTAAACATACTCATCATTTAACATTTCAGAAATAAATGTAATTTTTTGTGTTCATATTAGATGGTTAAGGCAATAATGCAAAAAAAGTACCTTACATTTTCCAAAAGAATCCTAAACAATATAATTTCAAAATTAACGGAAAGTGCAAAAACTCACAAGAGAATGAACGTATTTGACGCCTTGCATATTATCACAGTTTAAGCAATCTTTCTATACAGTTGGACGACGCCCTTGAAGTTGGGCGATGCCGACGCCTGAATAGGTATTTACGTAAGTACGTAAGGGTTGTCACTTTAAAATGTGAAGGTGGACCTTTTATGACCCCGGGTGGGTACATTGTTATTGCGATATTATTAATAATGCAAATGCAATGTCAAAATTATTAAAAAATTCAAGATGGCGGCCGGCCGACTTTTTTGTTTGTAGGCTGATTTCGATGAAACTCGGTTTTTGGTACTATTTTGACAAGAAAACAGCAACGCAATGTTAAAAATATAAAAATCCAAGATGGCGGCCAAATTTTTTGTTTGCTGGCCGATTTCGATTAAATTCAGTTTCTGGTACTATTTTGACAAGAAAACAACAACGCAATGCTAAAAGTATTAAAAAATCCAAGATGGCGGCCAACTTTTTTGTTTGCAGGCTGATTTCGATGAAACTCAGTTTCTAGTACTATTTTGACAAGAAAACAGCAAAGCAATGTTAAAACTATTAAAAATCCAAGATGGCGGCCAACTTTTTTGTTTGTGAGCCTTTTTTGATGAAACTTGGTTTTTAGTACAATTTTGACATAAAAACAACAACACAATATCAAAAATAAAAAAAACCAAGATGGCGGCCACCTTTTTTTTTGTTAGCCGATTTTGATAAAACTTAGTTTCTGGTACTATTTTGACAAGAAAACAGCAACGCAATGTTAAAAGTATTAAAAAATCCAAGATGGCGGCCAACTTTTTTGATTGCAGGCCGATTTCGATGAAACTTAGTTTCTAGTACAATTTTGACAAGAAAACAGCAACGCAATGTTAAAAATATTAAATATCCAAGATGGCGGCCAACATTTTTTTTTGTAAGCCGATTTTGATGAAACTTAGTTTCTGTTACTATTTTGACAAAAAAAACAGCAACGCAATGTTAAAAGTATTAAAAAATCCAAGATGGCTGCCAACTTTTTTGTTTGCAGGCCGATTTCAATGAAACTCAGTTTCTGGTTCTATTTTGACAAGAAAACAGCAACGCATTGTTAAAAATATAAAAATTCAAGATGGCGGCCAAATTTTTCGTTTGCTGGCCGATTTCGATGAAATTCAGTTTCTGGTACTATTTTGACAAGAAAACAGCAACGAAATGTTAAACATATTAAAAATCGAAGATGGCGGCCGACTTTTTTGTTTGTGGGCCGATTTTTATAAAACTCGGTTTTTTGTACTATTTTGACAAGAAAACCGTTCTTAACACAATGTAAAAAAAAACAAATAGTCAAGATGGTGGCCGTTTTTTGTTTTTGTTTCTCTCTTTTTGCTTATTCAAATGTAATAGGTTTTTATTTGAAAGCTTGAGACAGAGTCAAGTATCATCACCATCATGTCAAGTAAAAGATTTAATTAATTATTAATTTGCTTTAACACAAGCACAGTAAATTACGACGTAACATCCTTCGTAATTTACTGTGTTTTTGACAGCTGTAAACCCAATTTAAAAAAAATAAAAAATAAGTATATAAAATAATAATTGATATTAAGTTACAGAGTTTGAAAATAATGATTGTGACATGGGATGATTTTGATATATAGACGAAGGCGCTTTAAAGGTTAAGAAATATGAATTGGCTTATTTCCAATTTGAATATTTTTCTTTAACAAAACTTCAACCCATTCAAACGTCAGGAGTAGGTCAAATTTACCTTGCAAAATTTCAAGGCAGACGTACAGACAGATACAATTTTTGGTGAAACTGAATAAAACATGTAATATATTTTATTTTGATACTTGTAAAATGCTAACCATAATTATTTATTTTATTTTATTTCGCAATACACCAAAATGTACCTGCCACATTTTAATTTTGTTACAACCCTTCCGTAGTTACGGAAATACCTATACAGACCTCGGTATCGCCTAACTTCAAGGGCGTTGGCCTTCTATATAAAAAATTGGTTATACTGTGGTAATTGTAACATTTATGTATATTTAATTTAGCGTTGCTGTTGCCTTGTCAAAATAGTACCAAAAATCGAGTATTATCCAAATCGGCTCACAAATTAAAAAGTTGGCTGCCACCTTCTTTTTTTTTTTTTTTTATATTGCGTTGCTGTTTTCTTTTCAAAATAGAACCCGAAACTAAGTTTGATCAAAATCGGCTTACAAACAAAAACGTTGGCCGCCATCTTGGATTTTTTTATACTTTTAACATTGCGTTGTTGTTTTCTTGTCAAAATAGTACCAGAAACTGAATTTAATCGAAATCGGCCAGCAAACAAAAAATTTGTCCGCCATCTTGTATTTTTATATTATTAACATTGCGTTGCTGTTTTCTGGTCAAAATAGAACCACAAACTGAGTTTCATTGAAATCGGCCTGCAAACAAAAAAGTCGGCCGCCATCTTGGATTTTTTTATACTTTTAACATTGCGTTGTTGTTTTCTTGTGAAAATGGTACCAGAAACTGAATTTATTCGAAATCGGCCAGCAAACAAAAAAATTGTCCGCCATCTTGGATTTTAATATTTTTAACATTGCGTTGCTGTTTTCTGGTCAAAATAGAACCACAAACTGAGTTTCATTGAAATCGGCCTGCAAACAAAAAAGTCGGCCGCCATCTTGGATTTTTAATATATTTAACATTTCGTTGCTGTTTTATTTTATTTTATTTTATTTATTAACATTTACATTGCAACTTACAGCTATTTTTGCCAAAACATTACAACATATAAAAATACAGAACAGAAAAGATATTTACAAAACATGAAATATAATAGAACTTACTTAGCTAAAAACGAACTTATCTTAATACATAAATAGGCTAATGGATCAACAAATATGTCGGCATCCTGGACCAAATTTAAAAATGCATTGATAAGGTAAACCGCTCGCGCAGTGGGAGCGTTGCGAGCGTGCCGTGTACGTAGGGAGTCAGGAGACGCGAACAGTAAGTGCCGTCTGCGACCGACTCCACGCATATAATTTTGCGGTACGTATAACCCTATCCGCTCCAGTACTTCCGGATTATCAACCTTATTTCGAAGGAGTTGGCAATAGTGAAGAAATAAGTTTAATTTTCGCCTAAGCTCCAACGTATTTAACCCTACCATACCGGCTACGAATAAGGAGGGATACAAAAATGGATAATATCCAAATTGTTTCTTGTAAAGGAAACGAGCAAATTTTTTGTTCAATTTCTCAACAAGCAATGAATTTTTGGCAGTAGATGGATCCCAGACAATTGAACAGTATTCTAATTTACTACGGACAAATGAGTTGAATAACAAAATTGCTATCTTTGGGTCACTGAATTGAGAAGCAGTGCGGATTATAAATCCCAAAATACTGTTGGCCTGTTTACAAATCGCAATAACATGACTATTGAAATCAAGTTTACTGTCAAGCTTAACGCCAAGGTCGCGAACTTCATTCACCCTGTTTAGAGGTACACCAGCCAGATTATAAGACGAAACCACAGGTGCGCGTGAACGAGAGAAGGTAATCACTGCACACTTTGAGGTGTTAAGTGACATACGGTTATTAGCAGTCCACTTGACGATTGCATCGATATTACTTTGCATTATAATGCAATCGTTTGGGTCTTTAATGGGACATAAGAGCTTCAAATCATCAGCAAATAAAAAACACTTGACTGATTTAATTATATCCGGAAGATCATTGATCATGATTCCAAAAAGAGTAGGTCCCAAGGTGCTGCCCTGATTTACGCCAGAGCGCGTATAGTACTCCTGTTTTCTTGTTAAAATAGTACCAGAAACTGAATTTCATCGAAATCGGCCAGCAAACCAAAAATTTGGCCGCCATCTTGAATTTTTATATTTTTAACATTGCGGTGCTGTTTTCTTGTCAAAATAGTACCAGAAACTGAATTTCATCGAAATCGGCCTGCAAAAAAAAAGTTGGCCGCCATCTTGGATTTTTAATATTTTTAACATTGTGTTGCTGTTTTCTTGTCAAAACAGTACCAGAAACTGAGTTTCATCGAAATCAGCCTGCAAACAAAAAAGTTGGCCGCCATCTTGGATTTTTTACACTTTTAACATTGCGTTGTTGTTTTCTTGTCAAAATAGTATCAGAAACTAAGTTTCATCAAAATCGGCTTACAAAAAAAAGTTGGCCGCCATCTTGGTTTATTTTTGTTTTTGACATTGCGTTGTTGTTTTCTTATCAAAATTGTACCAAAAACCAAGTTTCATCAAAATCGGCTTACAAACAAAAAAGTTGGCCGCCATCTTGGATTTTTAATATTTTTAACATTGCGTTGCTGTTTTCTTGTCAAAATAGTACCAGAAACTGAGTTTCATCGAAATCGGCCTGCCAACAAAAAAGTTGGCCGCCATCTTGGATTTTTTTATACTTTTAACATTGTGTTGTTTTTTTCGTGTCAAAATAGTACCAGAAACTAAATTTCATCAAAATCGGCTTACAAAAAAAAAGTTGGCCGCCATCTTGGTTTTTTTTTATTTTTGACATTTTGTTGTTGTTTTCTTCTCAAAATTGTACCAAAAACCAAGTTTCATCAAAGTCGGCCCGCAAACAAAAAAGTTGGCCGCCATCTTGGATTTTGGAAATTGCCTTTTTTTAATAAGCGAGATGAAGATTTGCACGCACTTAATATTAATTTAAAAAATAAATTATAACGTTAAAGACCTGATAGCCCTGGAAGACTTGTCCCGAGTTACTATGAACGGCGTTGTATGTAACTCGGGACAACCACTCCCCCGTCTCACCCCGCAAGCCCCGCACGATTGACCTGTCTAGACGTCTCCGTCGGCCTACTGTATGAAAAATTGCTTATTCTGTGATATTATTATGTGTGACTAGAAAGAAATTAGATTTATAAGGGGGCCATTACGAAAATCAAACATCGAAAATACACGTCCGTATGGATTGAGGAGCCACGTCAGATTTTTAAGGATAGCTATCACCCTTATTTAGTAGCCATGCAGATAATTTTGTAGGTCAAATTCTGAAATTTGTAGTAAAATACATCAAAAGTTATATCACTGCAAAGGTGGCTCCTCAATCCTGATGTTTAGATTGAGGAGCCACCTAGAACTCGTAATGTATTGAATGTAGGTTGCTGAAACTTATGTATCAATTTTTAGCCATCACGTAGGATATCTACTAGAATTTTGAGCACTTTAGTTCTAAAATTCAAGAAACTACAACACTTTTGTTGTGGCTCCTCAATCCATACACAATCACAGAATAAACAATAGTGCTAAGGCAACACAATAGAGTAAATTTCTATGAATATTTGCAGTCAATTCAGATATTCGACATAATGATAATTTAGAAGGAGGTAAATTCTATTGCCTACAATATGAATGAAATACTAAAACATAGTGATTTCCGTAAACAAACGTATATTATTTGGCTCCTCAATCCTGACGTTTATTTACCTGAGATCACAACGAAATCAAAAGCCAGAGACTCTAACGTTTAGTAGGCGTGCATACTAAACGGCTACATACAATTCATTGCTGTATTCGTTTTAATTGCTGAAAAATAAAGCTTTTTGGTATTGCTCAAGGATCCGTTTTGAGGGGTGACCATAATTATGTGAATGAAACTAGGATAAGTAATTTTTATCAACATTTAATATTTTTTTTTACAAAATATAGGTTAGCGAATGGATGAGTACCTATTGGGTCTTGTGTGCTCTTACGAATTCTGGATTCATAGTCATCGTAACACAACACCTCATCCTTTGCTAGAATATGACATTTGTAGTGACCCATGCCAGTGATACTAACTCTGGGAAAGAATTCTATAGCGCCCATTAATTCGTATGAGCTGCCTAGAACTATTATAGATTCTGGTATCTCCTTCAAACAATTTTTTTTGCAATCATTCAAATCGAACGAAACCGTATTTGAAAGTGTTTATTAACAGACTGTTACTGTTGTTTGGTTGTTGCAAGTCTTACATGCGTTTTTATCTTCTGCAATACAAATAGCATCTTCTTTCACCGTTGATGCCAAATACAGAAAACATATTAGTCTCGCGACAGTAAACACACGGCTGCGTTGATATTTCAGAGATTTTTTTTTGTGACACAATCCATCATTTTTTTTCACAAATAAAGTAACCACGTAAGGCCTTTTTCTAACCTATCATGTGTTCTACAGGACTTCAGAGGCAAACTTGCTCATACTTGTCACCTCAAAATAGCCTAAAATACACATTTTGCAATCTCATATCTCACAAACTAGTTATCTCCGCGCTCTGAGAGTGGTGTTATTGGAAAGGGGAGATAAAAATCTACATTATCTGTACAAAGACTCTACAAAAAGCCTGCGGCTGGATACTAATACCAACCCTTCCAACACGATGTATTGTCACAGAATATACAGGGCGTCTCAAAACTATGCCACATAGAGGGAAAGTACCTTAAATACTGAAGATATCAAATTTTACTGAAAGGAGACTTCATTTTTATTTTAAAAAGAAAACGAACTGCATTCAAGGAATTTTAAATAATCGCCTGTCTGAACTGGGAATCGAACCCGCTAAATGTAAAAAAAAATCTTTAATTTTATTGTACCGATCGAAAGGCTCAATTATACCTAAGCATTTCTTCTTAGTAACATAGCATCTTAAATTAAAGGAAGACTATGAAATTTTACATTTAATGTTGAATAACAAGTTTTTGTAGCGTTATGGATAGCCTTTTCTGTGAATGTCGTGCGTGCTCAAAAAAACTGACTTTAACATTTCAATATTATTACTAACGAGTGAAGATTGGAGCAATTATACCTAATTTCCCTATCATAAGTGTTTGATAAAGTTATAATGTGCTAAGTAATATCACCTCGGTTGGTTTTAAAAATGTTTGAATATAATTTGGTAGAGTCTTTTCCATGTGGTATAGTCGTGGGACGCCCTCAAGGCGCTCTCAGGGCGTCCAATGACTATGTCACATGGTGGCATAGACCGCACTAAATACTGTAGATAGAACATTTTATTAAAATAGGACTTTATTTTTATTTACAATTATACGAACTGCATTCAAAGATTTTTAAATAATGATGCATGCCCGAACCGAAAATCGAACCCGCAGCAAATTATCCAAACTTTTTTAAACCTATCGAGGTGGTGTAACTTATCACATTATGAGTTTATGAAACACTTATGATAAGGAAATTAGGTATAATTGCTCCAATCTTCACTCATTAGTCACTATCACTACATAGTATAAAACAAAGTCGCTTTCTCTTTCCCTATGTCCCTTTGTATGCTTAAATCTTTGAAGCTACGCAACGGATTTTGATGCGTTTTTTTTTAATAGATAGAGTGATTCAAGAGGATGGTTTATATGTACTTTTTATCCCGATATTCCCACGGGAACGGGAACCACGCGGGTGAAACCGCGGGCGGCCGCTAGTATGTAATATATTGAAATGTTAAAGTCAGTTGTTTTGAGCACGACATTCACAGAAAAGGCTATCTATAACGCTGCACAAACTTGTTATTCAACATTAAATGTTAAATTTCGTAGTCTTCCTTTTATTTAGGATGCCATGTTATTCAAAAGAAATGCTTAGGTATAATCGAGCCTTTCGATCAGTAAAATAAATTTTGAGAAATATTTTTTTACATTCAGCGGGTTCGATTCCCAGTTCAGACAGGTGATTATTTAAAATTCTTTGAATGCAATTCGTTTTCTTTTTAAAATAAAAATAAAGTCTTTTAATAAAGTTAATAAAGATATTTTCCCAGCGGACTCGCTGTCACACCGTTTTGTCACACTGGTGTGACTACGAAGAATTTTTTTCTTATTAGTCACACTACTTTCAAAATATCATACTTGACGTAAATCACTTGATAATTTGATACCACTTTGATACAATATACTTACGTTATGATACTAAATTAAATATTATATTAAAATATTATTAGCTGAAAGTACCAGGGTTGCATAGCTGACCAGGAGTTATTTTAGATGTTTCGAGTTTTATAGGCAGCAGCATTTTAAGTAGGTATACTCGTAATAACTCCTGGTTGCTAAGGCTGCCCTGATACTTTTTGTTCAATATTTTTCCAATATGCCTAGTGCCTAGTACTTCATTGGGGGAAAAAAATCTCCCGTACTACTACAGCCGTTAGTATCAGTAGTAAGGTCTGGTAGTCAGGAGGGTAACGAAGGATATTGTATAGCTTGTATCTGACTGTACATAAATAAATGTGCTGACTGTACGTAAAATCGGAAGGTGCCAACTCGCGCGCGCTCAAGCATGGTTTCCATTAGTCGAGCAGCTAGGCCCAGTGAACTGGGCCGAGTAACTGAGGTACTACTCGACTCGGCTTCCACCGTTTACATTGGTCAAGTAATTGCGCCCAGCAGGGTTGCCAGATGTACATTTAAATCGTATTTGTACGATTATTTACAACATTGTTCGATCCCAAATTTTCAGAAAATTTTGGATTTTGTATTAAGTACGATTATTTTACATATATTATATAGGGTACGTTGTTCATCAATGAACCAGGTAAATTTTGAATGACTGTATTTGCTTCTGTTTTTGTCTTACATGGTCATTCTTTTTGTTAACAGGTAGAGAATTTATCTGAGTTTCAGATAGCTTTGTCGTATATGTAAAAACTATAACGATTTGGGAGCACTATAGATTTTTTTTAAAAAACGTAATTGGTTCAATGTGTACAACCAGGTGTACTCATTAAGCCAGGGTATTTTTCACAATGAACCACCTAGTTTTGTGTCCTTAATTTGAGTTAATTGTGGTTTCTTAGTGTGTGATAAGTAAAAAAAAAGTTTTCTCATGTTTTATTTTTATTATTGGTAAAGAAACATAAACATCTCTTCTAAAAATATGTTTCTCATTACGCTAATCAGTCACGTTAACAATTTCAATGAATAGTTTGCTTTATTAATAGCTAGAAAAATAGGAATTCACGTTAACAATTATAAATCTATGTAACTTTTTTCAGTCTTCAATAACTAACTAAAGCATCTATTCTAAATATTAATTTAAGTACTCGTATCAAAAATCACAACAATATTTCAGGTAAGGTAACAATAAGCAGCTTTGGCAAAAATAAAAAATACGAACTAATAATAATAAACGGAAATACTGACAACAACTAAAGTTATAACATTAAACATACTTCAACAAAACTTAAAATAACTGCCATTTCTCTTAACGTAAACTTATAGTTGGTGCAACACGAATAGGAAAAATGTACGTTGTATTGCGATTTTTTGAGCCATTAATTTTTGGAGATGGTAAAATTACCTTGATATCGTTAAGTTTAACTTCTGCTAAATCTGGCTCCAATGGCATTTTAAATTTCATTAATTCTTTATTTTTTATTCGCATAAACGATGCTTCGTAAGTGGTATTGTCACAAACTTCAATTATTTCAGCAACGTAATAAACTTTGATTTTGTTCGTATTAAACGCAACAAAAACAAAGTCACCAACCACAGGTTTTCTTGGTAATTTTTGAAAATTTCCACTTATAACGGTGAACATGTCCTCATCTTCGGAGTCGTGATCGTCACTTACTTCTGTGTCACTCAACACGGAGGGCTCTTCTATATCCTCCTCCGAACTAGTTTCAGACAAAATTACTTTCTTAACTTTTTTCTTCTTCGGAACATCTTTCAAAACAGCACGTTTTACTGTTTGGATCTTATTTTTTTTATCTTTTGCTTTCTGTCTGTCTTCCGTAATTTCATTTTTTTCGGGTGTGTCTGTAGCAATTCTGCTTTTACCTCTCTTCCTATTATTCTTCATATTCTTTCTAGGTCCAGCTTTCAGTGGTGGCATGAATTGCTTTGGGGAAATAAAATCTTTCACCTCTGATTTTTTTTGTATTCGCGAAGATGGTGAATGAATGGTATGTTCAGATTCTATTCCAAGTTTCGGAAGTGCTTGTGCTAAAATATTCTGCTCAGGGCTTTTTTCAAGCGGAGCATTTATAAGTCCGTCTGAAAATTGGGTCATATCAAAAGGACATCAGGCACATATTGCCAAAAACTGTATAAGCTTCGTTATATTTTATTTAGGCACTATGCGCCACTGTGAACTTACTACGTGTACCAAAATAATTTTAAAGTCTTTCATTGTTTAATAATTAATTTGTGTAAAAACACAAAAATGACTATGAATTTATCATGAAACGAACATCTCTAGCCATTAAAAAACAAACAAAGAATGTCAACCGTGTGTCAACCTCTTTATATAATAAAAAAAAACCTTTGTTTATATGTCAAAGTTGACATTAGTTGTTAAAGACGTTCCGACGCACGCACGCTCGTATTTTATTTTTTTAGTAGATCATGTGAATCATGTCACAAAAACTGATGTAATTAAAATAATAGTATATATAAGAAAAAAATAAAAAGGAATAAATGAGTTAATACATAAATCAAGTCAAATTGCTCCAATTTCAGTATTATGGAAACACAATATTCTCTAGGTCAAAATAACGCAAGTAACGGAACGTTTTGTTCGTGTTGCTGTTTCAGTATCAGTGTTACCAAAAACAAAATATTTTAAACCTAAATAACTCGAACAAAAAAACACATAATAAAATTTTAAGTATTTTTCGTGTTTGTTTGTGATAAACTTTGGTCATTCACTTCAATAGAATAGCTATACATTTTTAGGTTTTTTGTAAAGGGAATGTGCCTGATGTCCTTTGGAACGGAATCCATAATAGTTGGACTAGGTAAATTTCCGATATCTTCACAGTCGGTAGCGTCGGAATCATGTGCTGGCGTATCTGCATTTTTTTGTTGTTCATCGGATTCATGCGGTTGCGGTCTGTCTGTAACATCTGACGGCAAAAAGTCTAAGTCCGTGAAAATATCAGGATTGTAGGGTAAAATACCGCACTTTCTAAAAGCCGCAGTGATGTTAATTGGTGTCATAGCCCTAGCATACGCTTCACCTACACATTCAGCCACGGTGTAAATCGTCATTGAGGAGCCGGGATGTCTTAGCATCCATGAATCAACTGCATTATTATAAAAAACTTTAAAGGGTCCATTAAGTCCTACGTCAAGAGGTTGCAATTTTGATGTAGTGTGTGGATGCAAAGTAAGAACCGTTACTCCAGATGCTTTGGCCAGGTTTAAAGCTTCAATTGACAAATGTGATTCATGGTTGTCAAGAATCAGTAGAGCTGGGTTTTCGGGAGTAGCATTCACATTCTTAATGAAATGTTTCATTACTTCCACAAATAATTCTGAATTCATCCATCCCGACTTATGAGTAAGACCTAGTGTGCCAGGCGGGGCACCATTCAGCATAATATCCTTCAGGTTTTTGCGGGGGAATACCATAGCGGGAGGTAAGTTTTGACCCGAGGCACAGACTATTGCACATGTCGTAACTAGTGTTCCTTTTTCCCCACTAGTAACTTTAGATAGATTGTGTTTGCCTTTGAGAGCGACTACTTTCGGCGGCTTTTGTACAGTAGTCGTAGCAGTTTCATCTAAATTGTATATACGGCAACCATTTCCAAAAGAGGGATGTCGTTCCATTGCAGTCCTCAAATTATTAAAAAAACTTTTAACAGTTTCTCGGTTAAATGCAGTAGCGCGAGCGAGGCTACAAGCCTCAGGCTTTTTTACTGACAAGTCGGAGTGTCGTCTTTTAAAGCATCGAAACCATTCCTTCCCTGCCATTTGGTCCTTTTCCCAACAATCTGGAACTGCTATTCCATTGATCTTGGCCATTTGGTAGGCAACTTTTCGGCAATCTTTAACAGTCAAGCCGTAGATTTTTGAAGCACAATCCAAAATGTAATTTTTCAATTCTACTTCTTGTGTCTGTGTAAATATGGAGCGGTTCTCGTAATTTGGTGTTAGCCTTTCACCTATGAGATTACAAATTGGGACGTGCAAGTTTCGTGCAATGTATCTTCTTAAAGTGGGGTACGCGATTTGTAATTCTTTGGCTACTTTTCGAATACTCACTCCTGTCCGATGTAATTTTAATGCTTTTAACATGGTTTCAGCTGTTTGTTTGCCCTTTTTCCTGACGAGTACTTTCACACGTGGCATCCTGAAAGCATATTGTTTGTAAAAATTTAGGTCTTAATTATTTTACTGTTAACAAATGAAAAATGAAATGAATGAAAACAAAATATTATAATCGACTTCCAAAACACGTGTTCTTAGTAAGAGTTGGATAAAGCTATTCAAGTAGGTACTCCTCAATATTAGAGTCATTATTCATGTTATTTTTTTATCACCCCGGATAATTTATTATTATTCTACTCACGTAAACAAACAATCTCTATAATGGGACTAAAACTAAAATCGCGAAAAAAAATCAGCTGGTCCATACATTTTGATTAAATATTTTTGCACTTTTGTATGGAACAACTGATTTTTTATTAGCGATTTTAGTTGTGTCCCATAATAAAAAATGTTCGTTTTCATGAGTAGAATAATCCCTAAAATTATCCGGGATGATAAAAAAATAACCGTGTATTTATTGACCTTCTGACTTACAATACAAAAGAGTACACAATGAACCAGTAGGTAGTACACAATTAACCAGGTTCAATGTGGACCACTTCGTAATGGTTCATTGAGGGACACACAGAATGTTTTATAATAAGTTCAAAATGTTAACGACCAAACCAAAGATTCGGAGACCGCGTATAGTATAGTATAGTATAGAGTATTTAAAGTTAAATATATACGTAAATACATGCATTATAGAAGAAAACATAATAAGGAACACCAAACCGGTAAAAAATCGAAGAAATGAAAACAAAATACTTACTTTTATAAGGTATTTTCACAAAAACACTTGCCGTTTGTCCACCTCTCGCGGAGTCGCTGCTTAAACTAGTGGGTAGAAAGGGACCCTAAGTATGTCTCTTTCGCCGGTATACGCACGATTTGGCAACGTCGCGTTTAGTAGCAATTGAGATGGTTCATTGTGACTGCCTGGTTCATAGTAGAACTACCTACCCTACTTAAACATATTTTTTTATGTTTAATATACGATTCTCGATTTTTCGCACCTGGCAACCCTGGCCCAGGAAACAACTCGGCCGAGCAACTATGCTCCGCGCGAGACCACTCGACTCGCTCAGTACTCGGCCCAGTTTACTCGCCCTATCGTTTACATTGGTCGAGTTAGCCTGCTTTTTGTTCATCGCTACTCGACTCGGCCGCCTACTCGACCAATGTAAACTATGCTTCACGAGTTTCACACTCGCGAGTTGACGAATAAGTCAGTTTGCAATCCATGTTATAAAATATGCACATACAGGGTATTTAATTTCCCCGCACTAGTAGTGTGACAACAAGTCTCATGTTTTGGTAGCTTTCTAATATTCACACCAAACAGTGTGACTACGAAGAAAAAAATGCTTCGTAGTCACACCAGTGTGACAAAACGGTGTGACAGCGAGTCCGTTGGGGATATTTCAATTATTTTTTTTGTGAAACAATCCATCAGTTTTTTTTTTCACAAAAAAGTAACCACGAAAATTAAGGCTTTTTTCTAACCTATCATGTGTTCTACAGGACTTCCGAGGCAAATTCGCTTATCCTTACTTATATTATAAATGCGTCTTTGTCTGTCTGTGTGTTACACAATCACACCTAAACTACTAAACCGATTTGAATGAATTTTGGTACAGACATAGTCTAGAGCCTGAGAAAGGACATAGGCTACTTTTTATTTCTGAAAAATATCACCTTCCCGCGGGATAACGTCGTGTAGTACACGCGGGCGAAGCCGCAGGCGGAAGGCTAGTACTAAGTAAATAACCTAAAATACGATATTTTGCAATCTCATTTCTCACAAACTAGTAATCTCCGCGCTCTGAAAGTGGTGTCATTGGAAAGGGGAGATCAAAATCTACATTTTTCATACAAATAATCTACAAAAAGCCTGCGGTTGGATACTAATACCAACCCTTCCAATACGATGTATTGTTTTTGCAAATATTCTTGCGAGTATATTGATACCCAACCACAAAGTAAAATTAGGTAATTGTACCTTACCTTTTCTTGTTATAATTCCAGGTCTGTCATATTTTGTGATCAAATTAATATAGAAATAAAGTAGCTAATAATAATGTACTTATGAAATTTTGATGAATTATGTATGGCATTTGACAAGACCGCCTCTGTGGTCTAGTGGCTAGTGGTTTACATCACACCACCGATTTCAGACCAAGAGGTCCCGGGTTCGATTCCCAGTAGGGGAATATATTGTATTCGGTTTGGTTGGTGGTAGAAAGGTGGTAGGACTTGTTCTTAGTCCGCCTGGTTCAATTTATTGTACCAACTTGTATATACCGTATTTTAAGCAAATAAACAATTTTATTATTAAATTATTATTTATGAGACATGTATTATTATGTCAAATATAAATTATTTCAAATGATATTTACAATTACTTATAATTATAGTATTTGTTATTAAGGCATCTCATTTTATGGCAAATGAGAGTTATTGCTACTAAATAATTATATCATGCTTTATTAGTACCTAAGTACAAATAAGAATAGTGTTAACAAATATTATGACCAAGGATCATTATGGCAAATGAAATGATTAAAATTTTGTAAAAACAAATTATTAAATGTTGATAAAAATTACTTATCCTAGTTTCATTCACATAATTATGGTCACCCCTCAAAACGGATCCTTGAGCAATACCAAAAAGCTTTATTTTTCAGCAATTAAAACGAATATAGCAATGAATTGTATGTAGCCGTTTAGTATGCACGCCTACTAAACGTTAGAGTCTCTGGCTTTTGATTTCGTTGTGATCTCAGGTAAATAAACGTCAGGATTGAGGAGCCAAATAATATACGTTTGTTTACGGAAATCACTATGTTTTAGTATTTCATTCATATTGTAGGCAATAGAATTTACCTCCTTCTAAATTATCATTATGTCGAATATCTGAATTGACTGCAAATATTCATAGAAATTTACTCTATTGTGTATGGATTGAGGAGCCACAACAAAAGTGTTGTAGTTTCTTGAATTTTAGAACTAAAGTGCTCAAAATTCTAGTAGATATCCTACGTGATGGCTACAAATTGATACATAAGTTTCAGCAACCTACATTCAATACATTACGAGTTCTAGGTGGCTCCTCAATCTAAACATCAGGATTGAGGAGCCTTTGCAGTGATATAACTTTTGATGTATTTTACTACAAATTTCAGAATTTGACCTACAAAATTATCTGCATGGCTACTAAATAAGGGTGATAGCTATCCTTAAAAATCTGACGTGGCTCCTCAATCCATACGGACGTTATTAATATACATTTAATATACATTTTTTTGGTCTCATAAACAAATTTGAAAAGCCTCCAGTAACGGAATTATAGTGGTGGTCCCGCTGTAGAGTATGCTCCCCAGCGGGACCACATTGATTTCGTTTTTACAACGAAACTATAGATATACATTTTTTTTAATTGCGTATACAATTATATACAAATTTTCACGTCCGTATGGATTGAGGAGCCACGTCAGATTTTTAAGGATAGCTATCACCCTTATTTAGTAGCCATGCAGATAATTTTGTAGGTCAAATTCTGAAATTTGTAGTAAAATACATCAAAAGTTATATCACTGCAAAGGTGGCTCCTCAATCCTGATGTTTAGATTGAGGAGCCACCTAGAACTCGTAATGTATTGAATGTAGGTTGCTGAAACTTATGTATCAATTTGTAGCCATCACGTAGGATATCTACTAGAATTTTGAGCACTTTAGTTCTAAAATTCAAGAAACTACAACACTTTTGTTGTGGCTCCTCAATCCATACACAATAGAGTAAATTTCTATGAATATTTGCAGTCAATTCAGATATTCGACATAATGATAATTTAGAAGGAGGTAAATTCTATTGCCTACAATATGAATGAAATACTAAAACATAGTGATTTCCGTAAACAAACGTATATTATTTGGCTCCTCAATCGTGACGTTTATTTACCTGAGATCACAACGAAATCAAAAGCCAGAGACTCTAACGTTTAGTAGGCGTGCATACTAAACGGCTACATACAATTCATTGCTGTATTCGTTTTAATTGCTGACAAATAAAGCTTTTTGGTATTGCTCAAGGATCCGTTTTGAGGGGTGACCATAATTATGTGAATGAAACTAGGATAAGTAATTTTTATCAACATTTAATAATTTGTTTTTACAAAATATAGGTTAGCGAATGGATGAGTACCTATTGGGTCTTGTGTGCTCTTACGAATTCTGGATTCATAGTCATCGTAACACAACACCTCATCCTTTGCTAGAATATGACATTTGTAGTGACCCATGCCAGTGATACTAACTCTGGGAAAGAATTCTATAGCGCCCATTAATGTGTATGAGCTGCCTAGAACTATTATAGATTCTGGTATCTCCTTCAAACAATTTTTTTTGCAATCATTCAAATCGAACGAAACCGTATTTGAAAGTGTTTATTAACAGACTGTTACTGTTGTTTGGTTGTTGCAAGTCTTACATGCGTTTTTATCTTCTGCAATACAAATAGCATCTTCTTTCACCGTTGATGCCAAATACAGAAAACATATTAGTCTCGCGACAGTAAACACACGGCTGCGTTGATATTTCAGAGATTTTTTTTTGTGACACAATCCATCATTTTTTTTCACAAATAAAATAACCACGTAAGGCCTTTTTCTAACCTATCATGTGTTCTACAGGACTTCAGAGGCAAACTTGCTCATACTTGTCACCTCAAAATAGCCTAAAATACACATTTTGCAATCTCATATCTCACAAACTAGTTATCTCCGCGCTCTGAGAGTGGTGTCATTGGAAAGGGGAGATAAAAATCTACATTATCTGTACAAAGACTCTACAAAAAGCCTGCGGCTGGATACTAATACCAACCCTTCCAACACTATGTATTGTCACAGAATATACAGGGCGTCTCAAAACTATGCCACATAGAGAGAACGTACCTTAAATACTGAAGATATCAAATTTTACTGAAAGGAGACTTCATTTTTATTTAAAAAAGGAAACGAACTGCATTCAAGGAATTTTAAATAATCGCCTGTCTGAACTGGGAATCGAACCCGCTGAATGTAAGAAAAAAATTCTTTAATTTTATTGTACCAATCGAAAGGCTCAATTATACCTAAGCATTTCTTCTAAGTAACATAGCATCTTAAATTAAAGGAAGACTATGAAATTTTACATTTAATGTTGAATAACAAGTTTTTGTAGCGTTATAGCCTTTTCTGTGAATGTCGTGCGTGCTCAAAACAACTGACTTTAACATTTCAATATTATTACTAACGAGTGAAGATTGGAGCAATTATACCTAATTTCCCTATCATAAGTGTTTGATAAAGTTATAATGTGCTAAGTAATATCACCTCGGTTGGTTTTAAAAATGTTTGAATATAATTTGGTAGAGTCTTTTCCATGTGGTATAGTCGTGGGACGCCCTCAAGGCGCTCTCAGGGCGTCCAATGACTATGTCACATGGTGGCATAGACCGCACCAAATACTGTAGATAGAACATTTTATTAAAATAGGACTTTATTTTTATTTGCAATTATACGAACTGCATTCAAAGATTTTTAAATAATGATGCATGCCCGAACCGAAAATCGAACCCGCAGCAAATTATCCAAACTTTTTTAAACCTATCGAGGTGGTGTAACTTATCACATTATGAGTTTATGAAACACTTATGATAAGGAAATTAGGTATAATTGCTCCAATCTTCACTCATTAGTATGTAATATATTGAAATGTTAAAGTCAGTTGTTTTGAGCACGACATTCACAGAAAAGGCTATCTATAACGCTGCACAAACTTGTTATTCAACATTAAATGTTAAATTTCTTTATGGTTTTCCTTTTTTACCCGTCTGAGGCGAAGCCAAATATTGTCCGTCTGCAGCGAAGCCAAAAATTATCCGTCTGCGGCGAAGCCAAAAAAGGTTTATGTATTTGACCTGAATGTATGTATGTCTGTTCCTAAGTTCCCTCGTAACTGCTAAACGGATAAACCGATTTTGATAAATGATACGTCGTCAGATTCGTCTTAACCCTAGACACCTAACCTTCGTCGAATCGACGAATACCCGTCGGAAATATAGCTATATCTTTTTATCGAGAGCGCCGATCGTCGTGCCGTCGCTATTTAAATCGATGCTCGCCGAGCTCTTTCCGGTGGAGGCCGTGTCGCCCAGGTAAGTGCGTTGTTTTTAGAATAATTGCTTAAAAACTCATAAATTAAAGTATGTGCTCATTGCATAAATTAAAGAATGTGCTTCAAAAAATTAGTTTTTATTTTTTCTTATAAATAAGAAAACTATTATTATTATGTTTCGCCAAAGAAGAATAGGCTATTTTTGTTGATTTATTTTTAATTTTTTTTTTAAGTAAGTGATCTCATGTGGCCTAGTTTCATAAGTGCCTTACCAAAAATTGACCTTAAATAAATATATTGATCTGAAACACTACTTATTGTTTTATTTACTAAAATAATACCTTATTAAACTATGTATGTATTAAACGTAACAGAATAATGTATATATATATATAATTTTGAACCACCAAACATAGTCGTCGATTCGACGAATGGTTAGGTGTAAAGGGGTACGTTCGAACGTTAGGTGTCTAGGGTTAATGACCCGAGTGAAAATAGAGTGGCAATATATATGTCGCAGGGATTTTGTCAAAGTCGTGATATTATAATTCCACGTGATATTATGAATAGACAGTACGAGACAGTATGCACACGGCTGCGAGACTCAAAAGTCCTGTAGAACACGTGATAGGTTAGAAATTTAAGGCGATCGCGAAGCGCAGCGAAGCGATTGCCTTAAATTTCGTGGTTGTTTTTTTTTTATTGATACTAAAATACTGTCTATTCATAATTTAACTAGTGGAATTATAATATCACATGAAATTATAATTTCACTAGTGGAATTATAATATCACGACTATGACAAAATCCCTGCGACATAATATGTCGCAGGGATATAATAATATTAATTATTAATTATTTATTATTATTAATTATAATAATATTATACAAATATAGCCTCGCTGATGAAAACATTTTAAACGTTTTATTTACGTAAAGTAACATATTCAAATATTTATATTTGTGATGGTACGGAACCCTCGGTGCGCGAGTCCGACTCGCTCTTGACCTGTTTTTATTTTAATAAGCACAAAGTTTTTAATAGAAAATCTAAAGAGCGCTCAAGCATAGTTTCCATTAGTCGAGCAGCTCGGCCCAGTTCACTGGGCCGAGTAACTGAGGTACTACTCGACTCGGCTTCCACCGTTTACATTGGTCAAGTAATTGGGCCCAGCAGGGTTGCCAGATGTACATTTAAATCGTATTTGTACGATTATTTACAACATTGTTCGATCCCAAATTTTCAGAAAATTTTGGATTTTGTATTAAGTACGATTATTATACATATATTAAATACTTAAACATATTTTTTTATGTTTAATGTACGATTCTCGATTTTTCGCACCTGGCAACCCTGGCCCAGGAAACAACTCGGCCAAGCAACTATGCTCCGCGCGAGACCACTCGACTCGCTCAGTACTCGGCCCAGTTTACTCGCCCTATCGTTTACATTGGTCGAGTTAGCCTGCTTTTTGTTCATCGCTACTCGACTCGGCCGCCTACTCGACCAATGTAAACTATGCTTCACGAGTTTCACACTCGCGAGTTGACGAATAAGTCAGTTTGCAATCCATGTTATAAAATATGCACATACAGGGTATTTAATTTCACCGCACTAGTAGTGTGACAACAAGTCTCATGTTTTGGTAGCTTTCTAATATTCACACCAAACAGTGTGACTACGAAGAAAAAAATGTTTCGTAGTCACACCAGTGTGACAAAACGGTGTGACAGCGAATCCGTTGGGGATATTTCAATTATTTTTTTTGTGAAACAATCCATCAGTTTTTTTTTTTCACAAAAAAGTAACCACGAAAATTAAGGCTTTTTTCTAACCTACATGTGTTCTACAGGACTTCCGAGGCAAATTCGCTTATCCTTACTTATATTATAAATGCGTCTTTGTCTGTCTGTGTGTTACACAATCACACCTAAACTACTAAACCGATTTGAATGAATTTTGGTACAGAGAGTCTAGAGCCTGAGAAAGGACATAGGCTACTTTTTATTTCTGAAAAATATCACCTTCCCGCGGGATAACGTCGTGTAGTACACGCGGGCGAAGCCGCAGGCGGAAGGCTAGTACTAAATAAATAACCTAAAATACGATATTTTGCAATCTCATTTCTCACAAACTAGTAATCTCCGCGCTCTGAAAGTGGTGTCATTGGAAAGGGGAGATCAAAATCTACATTTTTCATACAAATAATCTACAAAAAGCCTGCGGTTGGATACTAATACCAACCCTTCCAATACGATGTATTGTTTTTGCAAATATTCTTGCGAGTATATTGATACCCAACCACAAAGTAAAATTAGGTAATTTTACTTTTCTTTACCTTTTATTTTACCTTTTCTTGTTATAATTCCAGGTCTGTCATATTTTGTGATCAAATTAATATAGAAATAAAGTAGCTAATAAATAATGTACTTATGAAATTTTGATGAATTATGTATGGCATTTGACAAGACCGCCTCTGTGGTTTAGTGGCTAGTGGTTTACATCACACCACCGATTTCAGACCAAGAGGTCCCGGGTTCGATTCCCAGTAGGGGAATATATTGTATTTGGTTTGGTTGGTGGTAGAAAGGTGGTAGGACTTGTTCTTAGTCCGCCTGGTTCAATTTATTGTACCAACTTGTATATACCGTATTTTAAGCAAATAAACAAATTTTATTATTAAATTATTATTTATGAGACATGTATTATTATGTCAAATATAAATTATTTCAAATGATATTTACAATTACTTATAATTATAGTATTTGTTATTAAGGCATCTCATTTTATGGCAAATGAGAGTTATTGCTACTAAATAATTATATCATGCTTTATTAGTACCTAAGTACAAATAAGAATAGTGTTAACAAATATTATGACCAAGGATCATTATGGCAAATGAAATGATTAAAATTTTGTAAAAACAAATTATTAAATGTTGATAAAAATTACTTATCCTAGTTTCATTCACATAATTATGGTCACCCCTCAAAACGGATCCTTGAGCAATACCAAAAAGCTTTATTTGTCAGCAATTAAAACGAATACAGCAATGAATTGTATGTAGCGGTTTAGTATGCACGCCTACTAAACGTTAGAGTCACTGGCTTTTGATTTCGTTGTGATCTCAGGTAAATAAACGTCAGGATTGAGGAGCCAAATAATATACGTTTGTTTACGGAAATCACTATGTTTTAGTATTTCATTGTGTGCGTTACCGCCGCAAAAACTTGTGCTTTAGAGAGATGAGACCTTATCAGATAATTAGTGTGTCGTGAGGAGAAATTTGTTTACTAATAGCAAAATTTGTGTGAATTGTAGTTTTTGAGATATTTGACAAAAACAGTTTTTGCCAGGGTCACGTTTTAAACGTTACCCTGGCAAAAAAAGTTGTCGTAGCTCGGAACTAAATACATGAATAGATAGCTTTTGTTGCGTTGTAAATGTTAGCAAACAGCAAAAATTGTGTGTGTTATGGTTCTTGAGTTATTTGAGTTTTTGCTGGGGTAACGTTTTGAGATTTCCCATATCTCAGAAACGGTTCAACGCAGAAGTTTGAAAAAAATACCTGTAAGAGACCTGAATTTGTTTAAATTTGTTTAAACATTAGTTTTTGATTTGGTTGTCGTAAACCAACGTAATTAAATGTTTTCGAAAATCAGAAAAAACTGATTTGTAAGTAAACTATTACATTTACAACCAAACAAACAGCTGCAAAAAATACCCGTGGTAGACACTTATTATGTCTAGAATTTTAGATCTTGTAACTTTACACGATTTAAAGATAAAGATAAATTTGATTAATTTTAGACTGGTCGTACTTTAGAGATCGAATACACAGTTTCCATAACATTATGGCACATGGCATACATTAAACAAATTTAAGTAATTCATGAACATTCGTTCCTGTTAATTTTAGCTTTCAATTACAGCTATCATGAAAGATATATCAAAAACAAGATTGAGACAGCAATTCTTTAATAAGCCGACGAAATTGTAAAGGTCACTTATAAGCGACCGCACCATACGTACGGGCTATCTTCGTAAATTAGCAGCTTAGTATCCGATGTTTTGTACAGTTACGCAGAAAAACGTTATTGGTAAAGTATTGATTCTACTAGTTTTCTATTTTATAAGTAAAAATCATGTTTATTAATAATAGTTTTAAATAATTTAATGATTTACGATAGTTATTAGTTTAAAGGCAAATAAATAAAGGTTGGTCAGTAGTAATCTATATCTACCTAAGTAGGTAATAACCTCAGTAAGCAATTTATAGTGTGATTTATTTGTCAGTACCAATCATGTACCAATAAATACATTTATAGTAATTTGTTGTTACTCTTTAGTCAAACCAATTGTTTTATTTTTATACCACAACGCAACGAAAACGCCACGCTAAACTTTTTTTACTTTCGCGATGCAAGTCGGTTCTCGCCTCGTTCGCCTATCGCAAATATTTACCGTTTTAAAGTCCATTGAACGTTTTCACATTGGATTGGACGATAACGGTAACGAAACGATATCGGCACGATATCGTCGGACTGGCAGTTTGATACAATCACTACTAAATGCTTTCACACTGTGTCGTTCGTTACCGTCAACGATATTGTCTGTCGTGCCGATATCGGTGTAGTATCGTGTCGGTGTCGTTATCGTCCAATGTGAAAACGCCCATTCGCTTAAATAATGTCGCCCTTTTATCGCACCGCATTGGCACGTGCCGCTTTTTGTCAAAGGTTGCCGCCGCATAAACAAAAGAAGCCGCGTGCGGCGTACACCCGCAATTGAATTGGATTTTGGGATTCGGCATTTATTAAATTATATTTTCTTAAATAATCTATGTTTATTATAAATACAGGTGGTAACGACGGTTGTGACTTGTGACAATTCAGGCGATGATGAGTAGGTAATCATAATCCTACTATATATCCTACTAATATTATAAATGTGAAAGTTTAGATGTTTGGATGTTTGGATGTTTGTTACTCAATCACACCAAAACGGCTGAACGGATTTGGCTGAAATTTGGGACATAGATACTTTGTAGTCTGGAGAGGAACATAGGCTACTTTTTATCCCGGAAAAATATCACATTCCCGCGGGATAACGTCGTGTATTCCACGCGGGCGAAGCCGCGGGCGGAAAGCTAGTAGTATTATAAATGTGAAAGTTTAGATGTTTGGATGTTTGGATGTTTGTTACTCAATCACGCTAAAACGGCTCAACGGATTTGGCTGAAATTTGGGACACAGATACTTTATAGCCTGGAGAGGAACATAGGCTACTTTTCATCCCGGAAAAACATCAAATTCCCGTGGGAGAACGTCGTGTAGTCCACGCGGGCGAAGCCGCGGGCGGAAAGCTAGTAATCATATAAAAATGATTATTATTATTATTATTTGTAAATCACTTATTTAACTTCCTTTTATATAAAAACTAGCTTTCCGCCCGCGGCATCGCCCGCGTGGTATACCCGACGTTATCCCGCGGGAATGTTATATTGTTCCGGGATAAAAAGTAGCCTTAGTTTCTCTCCAGGCCACAACGTATCTGTGTCCCAAATTTTAGCCAAATCCATTGAGCCGTTTTTGCGTGATTCAGTAACAAACATACAAACATCTAAACATCTAAACTTTCACATTTATAATATTAGTAGGAAGTAGGATATACAAATTTTCATTAAGATTGACTTTGGTACCCAACTTGAGTGTATTATTTTACATCTGCCACAATGCCGTGCTAACTTTACACAACATGTCAAGCCAAGCCATAGTCATATTTTGACACGTGGACTGGAAGGTGACTATTGCTTAACCAACCTTGTCGTGGAAGTGGCACCAAATCACAAATTACATAGACTAGTCACCAATTTGTAACCTATCACGTGTTCTACAGGACTTCCGAAGTAAACTCGCTCTCTGAAATGTCAACGCAGCCGTGCGTAATATTGTCTTGACGCGAGACAAGATGGGAACGCTCGCTCTTCCGACCCAGCCAACGAATTAGTCTGTGTCGTAAACAATGAGGCACACCAACACATCAAAATATGACTATAAAAATTACTGCGTTTAATGCGCGTACTCGTGCAAGTAATAACAGTTTTGGTTTCATCGAAATCTGTCCAGGATTTCCAAAGTTACAGCGTTGTAAAGTTTCACCAGCTTTTGTAAATTTGCTTTCCTTGCGCGCTATTGCGATGACGTCATGTCGCAGTGACATCTCCGATTGCAGCTGCTGCGGGTGATTTCCGCCCAACTGTACCTACATAGAGTCCGTCCGTGCGCAATTTTCGCGCAACTGGTGCGTTTTTGGCGCTAGTTACAGTACATTTTCTTCGTTCTAAGGTTATGGTAAATGATTAGTATTCGATTTTGACCGCGCGCAGCCGCACTCTAAAACTGTCACCTACTGTCCATTCCACTTATCTGACGAGCTCTCCCACAGTTTTACGGGAAAATGTTTTTTAACAATTTTCTACGCAATTTTTCCATATATATTTCTTACCGTTAAATTAAACTTCCCCCTGGAATACGACAGACATTTTAAAACTAAAATCGGCCCAGCCATTCTTTAGTTTTTGCGAGACTAACGTACATTTTATATTTAACTAGCGGCCGCCCGCGGTTTCACCCGCGTGGTTCCCGTTCCCGTGGGAATATCGGGATAAAAAGTACATATAAACCTTCCTCTTGAATCACTCTATCTATTAAAAAAAAACGCATCAAAATCCGTTGCGTAGTTTCAAAGATTTAAGCATACAAAGGGACATAGGGACAGAGAAAGCGACTTTGTTTTATACTATGTAGTGAAGATAATCTGACCAGCGAACTTTTGTACGCAACTGTACTAACAAAATATCCATAACATCCCGTTCATTAAAGATGGATACGCTTATGTATGGCGCGGTCGCTTTTACGTGACCTCCACAATTTGGGCGGGTTACTAGAGAATTGTTGTCATGTTCTTGTTTTTGATATATCTTTCATGATAGCTGTAATTGAAAGCTAAAATTAACAGGAACGAATGTTCATGAATTACTTAAATTTGTTTAATGTATGCCATGTGCCTTAATGTTATGGAAACTGTGTATTCGATCTCTAAAGTACGACCAGTCTAAAATTTATCAAATTTATCTTTATCTTTAAATCGTGTAAAGTTACAAGATCTAAAATTCTAGACATAATAAGTGTCTACCACGGGTATTTTTTGCAGCTGTTTGTTTGGTTGTAAATGTAATAGTTTACTTACAAATCAGTTTTTGCTGATTTTCGAAAACATTTAATTACGTTGGTTTACGACAACCAAATCAAAAACTAATGTTTAAACAAATTTAAACAAATTCAGGTCTCTTACAGGTATTTTTTTCAAACTTCTGCGTTGAACCGTTTCTGAGATATGGGAAATCTCAAAACGTTACCCCAGCAAAAAATCAAATAACTCAAGAACCATAACACACACAATTTTTGCTGTTTGCTAACATTTACAACGCAACAAAAGCTATCTATTCATGTATTTAGTTCCGAGCTACGACAACTTTTTTTGCCAGGGTAACGTTTAAAACGTGACCCTGGCAAAAACTGTTTTTGTCAAATATCTCAAAAACTACAATTCACACAAATTTTGCTATTAGTAAACAAATTTCTCCTCACGACACACTAATTATCTGATAAGGTCTCATCTCTCTAAAGCACAAGTTTTTGCGGCGGTAACGCACACTATTTCATTCATATTGTAGGCAATAGAATTTACCTCCTAAATTATCATTATGTCGAATATCTGAATTGACTGCAAATATTCATAGAAATATACTCTATTGTGTATGGATTGAGGAGCCACAACAAAAGTGTTGTAGTTTCTTGAATTTTAGAACTAAAGTGCTCAAAATTCTAGTAGATATCCTACGTGATGGCTACAAATTGATTCATAAGTTTCAGCAACCTACATTCAATACATTACGAGTTCTAGGTGGCTCCTCAATCTAAACATCAGGATTGAGGAGCCACCTTTGCAGTGATATAACTTTTGATGTATTTTACTACAAATTTCAGAATTTGACCTACAAAATTATCTGCATGGCTACTAAATAAGGGTGATAGCTATCCTTAAAAATCTGACGTGGCTCCTCAATCCATACGGACGTAAATTTTCTACATTTTTTTGATGTTAATTAAATTAACGTAGCTCAAGGTGGTCCCGCTGTAGAGCATCACGTACTACTCACGCGCGGCTGCTTCGATACAAAACGCGTTTGTATCGCTACAAAAAGTCACGCAAATTTGTCGTCAGTGGATAAAGTGGGACAAAATTAGAAAACTTTGTCCCACTAAATCAATTTTGTATATCCATGGATAAAGTGGGATCCACCGCCCTAGTTGGTGCAGCATCCTACACCATCGACAGCCCTAGTTGGTGCAGCATCCTACACCATCGACAGCCCTAGTTGGTGCAGCATCCTACACCATCGACAGCCCTAGTTGGTGCAGCATCCTACACCATCGACAGCCCTAGTTGGTGCAGCATCCTACACCCTACCCTAGTCCTGCCTATCCTAGTGTGTAGGTGATCAAAATTCAAACAAGGTATACGCTTAAAATACGTTTATTTTCCACAAAAACAGCACTGATCTTCGGAGACGCACAACGAGGTGGATCCTCTAAGAATCCAGAAGTAGTTTGCAGCCATATTTTGCTTGGAGCGAGCTGCAAGACGTTAGCAGATCTTCGTGCAGCAGGTGTAGATAGTGATGCATGGGCAGCAGCATCCACCGCAGCATCCGCCGCCGCAACAACCTCCGCAAGGTCCGCAACACCTGGAAACAAAAAAACAAGGTTAAAATCTTGCCAGATGCAGGTTTCAGAAACTGGGACACGAGTCACGGTGGACCGAATGCAATGGGGCGAGATAGGGACTAGTCATAACCAAGTGTCCGAGGCGCGCGTCCTAGGCGTGCGCCCTAAAAATTGATGAATAAACGGCAGCGCTTGATGAGATTTGTTGCATACATAGTCCTACAATTTTTAGGGCGCAGCGTTCTCTACTTGTTATGACGACTAGTCCCATACGAGAAATCTAGGAAAATAAAAGCCAACTTACATTATGGTTTCTGGGGGGGTATAGGAGTACTTTGAAGCCTAATAAAAAGAAACAAAAAGTTTCGTGGAAAATACAGATGTATAGAATTGATTAGATTTATAAATTTTTTTGGAGCTTTTTATATTATGTATTTCACGCAAAGGATTTGATTGTACTGACCTAACAATATTTTTCCTTCTACAAATCACCTCGGTTCCGGTTTGAATTTAGAAAACTGAGAAGTTTTGTTATAATTTCGAAAGAAAACCAACCAGTATTTTTTCTTCTGTATCAAAAATATATGAAACCATAGACACATAATATAAAGATACCATTCATGAACCGCATTATGTTAGATGATTTATATGAGCCTGCCAGACTAGGTGTTATTGTTTTGGAAATTGATCGAAGCTGCCAGCCAGCGCCTAGGCCCGTCCTCGTGGTGTCGTGGATTGATTTAATATAAAGTTTATATGACCTTATGTAATAATTCAAAGAGCGCATTCAATTAGATGTAAGTACCAAAAAGAAGAGGGGCATACCCATTGCGTACACAATTTTCGATTGCCTTTCAAGAGTTCAAGACTCAATAATAACTATAAACTTGGTTATTGTGCAATGGGTGCCGGCTCATATTATAGGCTTGATTGAGAACGAAAAGAAGGATCTGCTTGCTAAAGAGGCAGCAGTCTATGGCGTACAGTTTTCATGCAATAAATTCTTCTCTGATCAATTTCCATGGTCAGAGAGCGCTGTTATAAATTTTGGACTGAATATTTTAACCAGCGATCGCTTAATAAGGGTATCTGGTACAGGATAATCCAACCAAACATACATAGATTTCCTTGGGTCGATCAACCCCGTATGAGTAAGACAGATTTAACCATGGCTCTGAGAATACGCGCCGGGCATGTTCCGTTGAATGCATACCTCATAGGCAAAGTCATCTCACGTATATGCTCTGTTTGTAATATTGTGGAAGGTGTTCACCACCTCTTGGTGGAGTGTGCTGGGTTAAGAGCCGAAAGCCCAATTATTTTCTCGTGATTTTAATGTAGGTAAATACTAGTATTCTTGCCTCATCTTTATCTGATGAGGTGAGGATGCTGTACAATTTGGTAAATAGAATTAATCTATGTAGAAGCTAGTTTTCTTTTGGTCAATGTCAATATGTAGTGTTTGTTGGTTAATTTATTGAAGTTCATGATTGTAGATTTCTTTACGGGCGGTAGTGACATAGTCAGTATGGGACTTAACCCTCTTTTCAAATAAGAATAAAGAAAAGAAATCATCATTGCAGCCGAACGACGCCCACTGCTAGGCATAGGCCTCCCCCAAGGATCTCCACAACGATCGGTCCTGCGCTGCCTGCATCCAGTTCCAGCCCAGGTCTCAATCGAATCAAAGGCTTTTTCATATTCCACGAACGCCAAGCAAAGTGGCGAGTCGGTCTTCTGTTTAAGGTATGTTGCTTCTGTTTAGTGTATGAATGTGGTCTATGGTACTGTAGCCTTTTCGGAACCCGGCTTGTTCGGGAGGTTGGAACCTGCGAGCGAGACGATTCAAAATGACTCTTAAAAACCACTTATAGACATGGATCAGAAGCGAGATGGGTCTGTAGTTCTTCAAGAGAGTTTTATCACCCTTCTTGAAGAACAGCATCACATCGCTTCTGCCCCATGCCTTTGGCGTTTTGCCCTCAAGGATGATGAATTAAAAAGCTTCTGGAGGACCTTAAGTATCGGCTTACCGCCCGCTCTCAGAAGCTCTGTTGTGATTCCGTCATCGCCCCCGCCTTGTAGTTTTTAAGCTGCTTGAGAGCCATTCTAATCTCGTACAGGCTGACGTCCGGGATATCTTCTGCATAGTGTCGAGTAAGCTTGGCAATTACGTGAACTAACACAGTTACAAAAGTTTGATCTGATCTAAAGGACCTGACTTGAACGATCTGAGATACTGAAATTGTTTTTTTTTTTATTCGGAAGCGGTATATTATTTTTTGTGAGATCGGTTTTAATAAAAGCACTTAAGTAACATTAGGAGGAGCCCGTAGCGCAGTGGTTTGTGCTCTCGGCCTGCGATCGTTTTGAGGCTAAGAAACTTTGCAATGGTCGGTCACGGGATGGGTGATCAGAAACTTCTTTTCCCTTTGTCCCGGCTGCATTTGCAGTCGTTTATAATCACAAATCCGCATAGGGCCCGCGTGGCTCCACGTATGTCCACTTATCCAAACGTAAGGAAGGACTGTGCTTCAGCAGTGGGCAGATTGGAATAGGTATAATGTGCTAAATGCATTTTACATTTTGGCAACTTTAATGTAAAAATGTCAACTTTTTGTATTACGTTGTACAGAGTTAACCGTAGATAAGTTGATTTTAGAAGAGTGTTACCTATGAGGGTGGCATTTCCTAAGGAAAAACTTTAACTTTAAAATATTCAGATAAGAATTCAGATCTTTTCGAATAAGAATTAAAAAAAATCAGATCAGTGTGGTCCTGAAATGTCAGGTCTTTGCTTGGTCTTTGTTATAAGATTGTAATTCTCTAATTTTCCGTTATACAGGTTTACTTTGTTATTAGTATCGAACATGACATGTCGCCCTATAGGAAAAACATAACATTTAATAAATTTAATTATTTACAATATACATTTATAAACACATTTATGCTTTTAAAAAAAGGTATTGAACTATTACCCACACATGTTATCTTTTATGTACCTATTTGAAATATAATAATATGAATAACCTACCTACTATTTCAAAAAGTTACATGTAAAAGAAAAAAATACACACGTTGACTATAAAAATAATCTGGTATTTGGCTTTTCAAAACAAGGATTAACCAACCTGATTTGAAAAAAACGTACAAATATCATGGCCTCTTAGAATCAACACAATTCACCACATTGTTCTGAAAACTGTCCTGGATGTAACAAATCAAAATTATTAGTGACCACACATAAAATTTTGCGTGAAAATTAAGGGTATGTACCACTCACATTATTATTATATGAATAAGCTATAAATGGCGACCGCGTGCCGGACGACGTTCCGTGGGTAGGCCCCCTACAAGGTGGACCGACGATCTGGTCAAGGTCGCGGGAAGCCGCTGGAGGCGGGCAGCGCATGAACGATCGTTGTGGAGATCCTTGGGGGAGGCCTTTGCCCAGCAGTGGGCGTCGTTTGGCTGACATGATGATGATGATGAAGCTATAAATAAATAAATAACTTTTCACAATCACACCAATTACCTATCTAGCTCATAATTATGTAGTTATCATTAAGAAACTGTGTTATGGAAACTAGATAACGGATAAATATATACTTATATACTTTTTTTTGTAAATACATACTTAATATACATAGAAAACACCCAGACCAAGACAAATAGACATGTTTATGAACACAAATATTTGTCTTGTTCGGGGATCGAACCCGAGACCTTTGGCGCAGAAGGCAGGTATCCTACCCCTAAGTCAAATCGGTCGTCAAAACGTTATATAATTCAATTTTAATTTCAGGTAAGTTTTAGCCATTTTTACAAATTTGCACCAAATTATCAAATATAAGTAATTATTACTACACGTTTTCGACTATTTATTTCAATAATTTTATCTACCTATAGGTACTTATCTCATTTTACTTTTGAATCGATTTCATTGACTTCGTTTTTATTCTAGACGCTTTCGAAGAAACCCCTTTTAATAAATAGAAAAAAATTACAAATTAATTATTATTTTACAGCAAAATCTCGTCATGGGAAAAGATTGCTGCTGCTCCACCGCCTTGAACGCCCTTCAACCAATCAAGAGCCGCGAACTGAAAGGAAGCATTCTCTACACCGACTGCCACTGCCTGCGCAGGAATGGTCTTCAGTACGATTGCCGTCGTACCGGCTGTCAAAGATCACCGAACTGTGAGAAACTGCCTGCTCCTCTATGCGAACCAGCCAAAGTTGCATGTATATCGCACAATGCTAATCCGCATGCAGAAGCACTGAGCTCAATATGTAAGATGATGAAGAAGGAGAAAAAATAGTAACTACGCACAGAAGGGTTAGAGGAGACAGGTGTTATTAGCGAAAGGAAACATTTTCTTCACAGACTTCCACTGCTTACAAAGGAATGGCCTTCAGTACGATTGCTGGCGAACTGGCTTGCAAAGATCACCGAACTGTGAGAAACTGTCTGTTCCTCTAGATGCGAATTTTGTGTAGGTATGGCGCACAATGCTAATACGCACGCAGAAGCACTGAGCTCATTAATTAAGACAATGAAGAAATATAAACCATGTTTACTACGCATGTAATGTATGAAATTCTTCAATAACCAAAGAAGGGCTGGGGTTATATACAGATGTAATTATTAGCGCAACCTTGCATTACAGTCATGAGCTTGTTGTTGAATGTGCAAATAACATATTCAGCATGGAACTTACACTAATACCCATTTGACAAATTAGATGGGATTTTTACAAAGATATACCTTGCTTAAAGTGTTACCGTCAATGCCGCGCTTTATATCCCGTGGCGAGGATACCAAACTATTTCTACAAACTTAGAACTGGCACAAAATTCTGTTTTCAAACTAGGAAGTTGAAAAAAATAAACCGCCGAAATAGAACATACGTTTGACAGAAGACTTTTTGACTTCAACCATTTCAGATGTATACAATTTAGTGAAAAAAAAACTGTAAATTTTATTAAAATTCTAAATTTTTCAAGTGTATTGCAATAGTCAACAACGCATGTAAACTACATTTTAAGCAAAAATAAAGATAATTGTTAAAATACACCCTCCTCTGTATATTTGAAGATCTTCGGTTAGAGACTGCTGTTTTGTCTTCACCATGTAAGTTACAATCTTTTAGTTCATCTCAGTAAGGTTTGTTTCATTATTTTCAGCAATAGTTGCTACTATCATACATCAGGTAATTTTGTACCAAAGGCTGCGTTCCCAGTAGGCAATCTGTTCGCCGCCGAAGGAGTTAGCGGCGTATCGGTTTAGCCACCTATTAAATAGTAATGGAGTGTTCACAGTTTGCTAGTTTTTCGCTGGCTCACGCAGTTTGCAGCGACGCATAGAGTGAGCGCAAAACTAGCAAACAACACTTCATTTCTAAGCCGATACGCCGCTAACTCAGTGGGTGGCGAACAGTTTGCCTACTGGGAACGCAGCCTAACGTAACGAGTTGAATTTCTATCGTACTCGGACCTCCCTTCACACTAGCGTTTTTCTAGTGTAGGTAGGCGTTCGATGACCGTTCGACTATCCAATACTATCGCATAAACTACCTACAGTAATAGTATCGCAATAAATCATGCAAAAAATTCCTCGGCAGTTGAACGCTGCGCTCTAGCGCGGGGCAGAGGTCATTTTCGAGTATTGTACTTTCAGGCCGCAAGATTCAGGGCCCTCGCCGACGGCGACTTTTTGTAGCGGTGCTGTCGCACGTTTACGGGACACGCGACAGCATCGCTACTCGCGCTACAGCATTTCTTGAGCCCTCGCCCTTTGTAGCGATGCAGTAGCGATGCTGTCGCGATGCGGTCGCTAGCTGTGAGGCTAGGCTAATGCCACACTACAAAGAGCCTCGCTTATTGCTAAGAGCAAAGCGACTCGCTGAGTGACCTGACGAACCGACGAATTACTTACATCCAATGCTATCGAGCCGGCCACACTGCGAGCGGCGCGCCTAGCTAGGTGACTAAACCAGGCACACATAGCTAGGCGCGCCGCTCGCAGTGTGGCCAGCTCTATAGCATGTTAAACGTCTGTTCGCTAGGATTAGTCGATAAGCGAGTCACTTGGCTCTTAGCAAGCAATTCTCTTTGTAGTGTGGCATTAGCCTGAGCCCTCGCCCACATAACCACGATGCAATCGCGATTACTGTCGCGCTTCAGTCGCGATGCAATCGCGATTAGGTACTGTCGCGCTTCTGTCGTGATGCAATCGCGATTAGGTACTGTCGCGCTTCTGTCGTGATGCAAACGCGATACTTCGCGCTTCTGTCGCGATGCAAGCGCGATTCAGTAACGGCACAAAAATGCCTTTACCACAAATTCGACTAGCCATTAGTTCGAGGCGTCCGTTGCACGAAAAGCCATTGCATCGAAGTCCTATCCTTTGAATGTCTATTGGCTGGACGTGCCAGTAAGTTGAAAGCTATTCTACAGAATATATTCAAAAACAGTAAAAGAAGGAATGTGGTCATTATGATAATAAAATGTAAGTAATGTTGAATAAACCCTGCTGGTTTGTCTTAATATCCTATTTTTTCACATTCCTTTTATTCTTTTTGATTATTTTCTAGTAGAATAGTAGGTACTTCCCTAGTAGTGGAGTATATTTTTAACTTACTGGCACGTCCAGCCAATAGACATTCGAAGGATAGGACTTTAATGCAATTTGCAATGGCTTTTCGGTGCAACGGACGATGGCTAGTCGAGATTGTGGTACATCGTTGGTACCTCTGTGATGTACGGCAATCCGAACGTTCGAGCTTATGACTTCGGCGAATCAGCCATCGGCCATAATGATATTCGGGCTCAAGCAGTAAATTCCTTTTGGTGAACGTACGGGAGACATTTTGTATGCAAATCTGTACTGCGCCTCCAGTGGGCAGTAGCAGAACTACAGATTCTCTTACGAAATATGTCTCCCGTACGCTCAACAAACGCACGCCGAGCGCCCAATGTGTACAGGCTCTAAGAACCCTCGCCCACTGCGACTTTTTGTAGCGATGCAGTAGCGCGTCAGTAGCGATGCTGTAGCGCGTCAGTAGCGATGCTGTCGCGCGTTATAAGCGATGCTGTCGCGCGTTAGAAGCGCATTGCAAATGTGCGATTTTCATACTCGTAACATATTAAGTATCTGTGGTGAAATTTGATCAAATTTCTGATAACATTTTCATCAAATTTCACCACATACTTATCATGCCAATTTGATCAAACTGTTTGAACGTCTATGGCTGCCATTAGGCCGTATACAGAAAGAAAGCTGGAAGGCTATCAGCACTTATAGGAACAGGTCCGCGCAGTTGACCGGCGCGGCGGCGAGGCATTCTCTATGAACAAGCGCCGATAAGCGCCGAACGTCGCAAACAAGTTCCGACACGCGCTGGTCAGCGCTGGCCTTTCGTAATAATGAGTAGGTATCTGCTTCAATTGGCTTGCTTTATGTAGGTGTTACCTGAATGGACCAGCGCTTATAATCGCCGCTCAGCTTCCAGCTTTCTTTCTGTATACGGCCTTAGGCTTTTAATCGCTAGGAATGCCGGAAACAATGCTCTGCAAAATGAAGTAAATATTAGTGTAAAAACCAAAGAACCTTATGCTGGCATCTCACGGCGCGTCATCGCGACCGACTTGCATGAGCCAGCACGCGTCAGAGCGTTTTCAAAATAATTTTATTATCCGATCCGATAGCGGTGTCGGATAGCGATATCCGATATCCGATAGGTACCTGCAGTTTCGGGTCTAGGACACATGACCGAAAATCATTTCCTCGAAAGCCATTTGCCCACCCGCCATATCACCGAATGTTCATTTCATCGATGCGCCATTTTACCGATGGGTCATTTGACCGAAAAGCCATTTAACCGAACACTCATTTCACCGATAGTGGGTACATTTCCTCGAACGCCATTTTATCGAAGGGCTAAAAGGGCGATACGTCGATATTACGCCGATGGGCGCTTGTGCACTACAGTGAATTTTAATAATAAACTATTAATTTACTATTTTAATAATAAATCATTTATAATAGTATGAATTTACTCATTTCGTGTAGTTTCAATGTTTCAAACCCTAAACTGCACGAAATAAATAAATTCTTACTATTATAAATAATTTATTATTTAAATACAATCATCCGTTTTTTTTCCGGGACGGTAAAATTCACTGTAGTGCTCAAGCGCCCTTCGACGTGAACCCTTTTAGCCCTTCGATAAAATGGCGTTCGAGGAAATGTACTGTCGGTAATATGAGTGTCCGGTTAAATGGCTTTTCGGTCAAATGACCCATTGGTAAAATGGCCCATCGATGAAATAAACATTCGGTGATATGGCGGGTGGGCAAATGGATATTCGAAACTAGTATCGTAAGAAGAATTATTCTTCGTACGATACTAGTTACGTAGCGAGTGCACTACTTGAGTGCGACAAACGAATGTGCGATTAACGTTTGTGCGAAATAACTTTACGTCGATTACCTATAACTCGAAATCACGCTAGTGCGAAACACTGATCTTCGACATCACCCTTGTGCGAAACTTCTCTTCTTTTCCTTAACCAATCCACAATGCGGGCCCAGTGTGGTAGCGACTGTGGGTGCAGCTGAGATCAGCGACATAAATTAACGTGTCTTTCAAAACAGGGGGGGGCTCGAGATAATATGTATATTAATTAATGACTAGCTGTGCCCGCGACTTCGTCCGCGTAGAATAGTGACTTTTGGCAGCATTTTTAATTTTTTAGCCTAATAAACTTTTTTATTTATTTATTTAAAATATATTAGTACAGCGCTATTTTACATGGGCTGCTAGGGTTCCACATCAGCTTCGACATTTTTCCGTCAATAGAAAATGTTCATTACGTTAAACTACTTTTCTTATGAAGCTATGTTTGTATCTCATATAGTTTAACCTGGCTGCTAGGGTTCCACATCAGGTGTACCAGACCTTCAATCAAACTTTGTACGTCAATAGCAAATGCTCATCACATTTAACAATTTTCCTTAAGACGGTATTTTTATATCTCTCATAGTTTGGCTGGACTGCTATGGTTCCACATCAGATATTGCGATCTTCAAAATAAATTATAGCCTATATGTTGGCGAGAACCAATAGCCGTATAACAAAAAAAGTTTCATCAAAATCCGTTAAGTAGTTTTTGCGTAAAATGCGGACAACAGGCAGACAGACAGACAGACAGACAAAAAATTCAAAAAAATTATTTTTGGTATCTGTTTCGTGTAAGAAGACCCCTACAGGTATTTTTTTCTATTTCTTTTCAATATACAGAATTGGATCGTTTACAGTTTTACAGTTGAAAAATCGAAAATGAACTAGCTCCAATGGGAGCTAGTTGTGGGAGACGGGTCGACTTTCCTAAATATATACCTACTTCATTCAATAAATTTCAATTATAAAAAGTTCATTGTGAATGTAAAAATTTAAAAAGCCATTTACAAAAAAAGTAACAAATTGATTTAGAAAATATTTGTGTGGTCTGTCTTATGTAGGTATGTTATTGAAAAAAAACAATAAATGTAATAATTATATTTTTTTCAAATCAAACGTGATTTTGATGTTTTATCGTATATATACGTTATTTAAAACCGAGGAGATGTAGGTAGGTAATATGTGTTATTTATAACGATGAGTTTATTTCACAATCGTTTGTCGCACTACCGTAGTGTCGCACTACTGTCGGTTGGTGTATCGCACGAGGGTGATGTCGAAGATCAGTGTTTCGCACTAGCGTGATTTCGAGTTATAGGTAATCGACGTAAAGTTATTTCGCACAAACGTTAATCGCACATTCGTTTGTCGCACTCAAGTAGTGCACTCTTACGTAGCTCCGGTTTCGTAGGCGGCCGAAGGGGACACGACAAGGGCCATTGTGCGCATTAGGCCACTTTCGCAATTCGTCACACTTTATCGAAAAGCCACATTAGCTTTAGGACACTTTCCGAATTGGGCATAATATCTCGTAGCCACATGATACATTATTGTCACATTATGAATTTGGCAAATTAGTATTTGGACACACCCAACTTATATCTACTTATCTAACTACTAGCCTTTAGCCCGCGGTTTCGCCCGCGTGTACCTACTACACGACGTTATCCCGCCCGGAATTTGATAACGCGGATGACCCGTTAGTATAGTTGCCTTTAAGACATACTTTTGCTTAAAAAAAACCCGCATCAGTGGGTCCAGCAACCACGAATCCGAAGTGGGTGTCGATTTACGTTGAATTTAACAGCTGGTTTGTATGGGAAAAGAAGTGTTGTTTTTTCTTTCCATAAAAACCTGACCCACTGACGCGGTTTTTTTTGTTTTTATGTTAAGCAAAAGTAAGTCTTAAAGGCAACTATACTAACGAGTCATCGCGGTATCAAATTCCGCGCGGGATAACGTCGTGTAGTAGGTACACGCGAGCGAAGCCGCGGGCGAATGGCTAGTAGTTAGATAAGTAGATATAAGTAGGTGTGTGCCCAAACCTTTGTGCGCATTAGGTCACTTTCGCAATTCGTCACGTGAGATGTTTGCAACTTTATCGAAAAGCCACATTAGCTTTAGGACACTTTCCGAATTGGGCATAACATCTCGTAGCCACATGAAACATTTGTCACATTATGAATTTGGCAAATTAGTATTTGGGCACCTTTGTGCGCATTAGGTCACTTTCGCAATTCGTCACATGAGATGTTTGCCACTTTATCGAAAAGCCACATTAGCTTTAGGACACTTTCCGAATTGGGCATAATATCTCGTAGCCACATGATACATTTGTCACATTATGAATTTGGTAAATTAGTATTTGGACACACACCCACTTATATCTACTTATCTAACTAATAGCCTTTCGCCCGCGGCTTCGCCCGCGTGTACCTACTACATGACGTTATCCCGCGCGGAATTTGATACCGCGATGACCCTTTAGTATAGTCTGTTGCCTTTAAGACCTACTTTTGCTTCACAAAAAAAAAAAACAGTACAGGTACCCGCTTCGGACTCGTGGTTACTAGACCCTCTGATGCGGTATTTTTTTTTGTTAAGCTTCTTCTTCTTCTTTGCGTGTCAGTGATTCTCTATATTTTGGCGGACCAGTAGTTAGCGACCGCTATTGCCAACTCATTGCCCTCTATTAGGTCGTCCATGGTGCAGGAGTTGGGGCACAATGGGCACTGAAGCAAGTGCGCCATGGTCTGAGTCGGGGCTCCGCAATCACAGCCCTCCTCAGAAGCGGGGATTTGACCCCATCGGCTCATATTTTGTCTGCAGCGGCCTACTTGGGTCCGGAGTCGGTTGAGTGACTTCCACGTAGGCCGTTGCTGGTCATGGGCCGGGGGGAGATTCTCTTGCAGTCTTAGGAAGTTTGGAGCGGGATACTTCGACTTCCATCTTATTATTCTCTCCTCAGCTGGACTCTTCGTTGACGCCTGTGTTTTTTCCACGAAGCTTTTCCGGCTTTTAAGTCTTGCTGGAGGAGGGCTATGTGCAAAGAGGGGGTGTCGACGGTCAGACTCCTGCTTTCTCTTCTCAACGCTGCAAGCGACCTCTCTTCTTGCAAAAGTAGGTCTTAAAAGCAACTATACTAACGGGTTATTGCGGTATTAAATTCCGCGCGGGATAACGTCATGTAGTAGGTACACGCGGGCGAAGCCGCGGGCGAAAGGCTATTAGTTAGATAAGTAGATATAAGTGGGTGTGTCCAAATACTAATTTACCAGATTCATAATGTGACAAATGTATCATGTGGCTACGAGATATTATGCCCAATTCGGAAAGTGTCCTAAAGCTAATGTGGCTTTTCGATAAAGTGGCAAACATCTCATGTGACGAATTGCGAAAGTGACCTAATGCGCACAAAGGTGGATTTCATATCAACTAAGAGAGGAGACTCAAAAATGCCCCCTGTTCCACATAGCCCTGCCGCCATATCCCACCTAGTAGGGATACATCGATTATTTTTTCTACCGGTTGTGGTATATCTTCCATCTATCCCTACTGGTACGCACTGGTAAGGATAGATGGAATTTATTTTTCCATTTATCGCTACCAGGGGGGATGGATAGAAAAAATATAATTTTTTGATTAATTAATTGTAATTAAATAAATTTAAATGTAGTAAAATTAAATGCTGCATGAGGGCCACCAATAGACATAATCCCCTCATTCCAAAACGTGAACTAAAAGAGTCCCGGCTTAAAACTGGTGCTGTCACTTCACCTGTTCCCCGTGGTACAACCGTTGGTCTAACTGGTAGTACCATGGGGAATTTTTTTTCCCGATAGACTAACTCTTTCGTGGTACAACTAAAATCATTCCCTGTGGAACAACTAAACAAAGTCAATCAAAATAGACGAATGGTTATCCATAATATGGAATGGACGGAAGACTTTTTTCCCCATATTATTACTGCATAAAGGATAATTATACCTACATACCGTGTTTTCCCCGTAGACACATTGCACAAATGTCTTTCGTTCGATTACTTTGGCTCCACCGGTGGATCCTGGCGGTGGATCCAAGTGGACGGAGGGATACTTTTTAGATAAAAAAAATATTAACTGAAAGTACCAGGGTTGCATAGCTAACCAAGAGTTATTTACGAGTATACCTACTTAAAATGCTGTTGCCTATAAAATCTCGAAACATCTAAAATAACCTCTGGTTAGCTATGCAACCCTGGTATTTTCAGCTAATACCATTTTACGAGTATACCTACTTAAAATGGTGCTGCTATATAATCTCAAAACATCTAAAATAACTCCTGGTTAGCTATGCAACCCTGGTACCTTCAGCTAGTATTTTTTTAATTTTAATTATTATTCGTACTGTCGAGGAAGACATTTCTTGTGCAGTGGGTCTATGGGGAAAACATGGTTTATGCATATTCTCTATGCAGTAGCGTTAGTACTATTATATATTCTGTGGCAGCAGTAATATCGGAAATAAACATCTTCCGTCCATTCCATAATAAGGATAACGATTCGTCTATTTTGATGATTGACTTTGTTTAGTTGTTCCACAGGGAAAAATTTTAGTTGTACCACGGAAGAGTTAGTCTGTCGGGAAAAGAAAATCCCCATGGTACTACCAGTTAGACCAACGGTTGTTCCACGGGGAACTCGTGTGTCACTTTCCTTTTCCAAATGAAAGACAGATTTAGCTTCACTTTTAAACTAACTAGGTCTAACTTTTAGTCCACGTTTTGGAATAGGGGGGAATATGTTTAATATGTCCAATATGCAATTGGAATAGTTTTTTTATGAGTTTTTTTATTTTATTTTGTATGTACGAGAGAAGAAAGCTTTGTTTTTTGTTTTTGTTAGTTAAAATACTAAGATTGTCATTGCGAATATTGGTTTTAACTCCACTTTCTTTTATTCAGTATCTAAGCTACTGGTTGAGAATGAAAAATGCTTTTCTCCCATCGCAACTATGTATGTTTGGGAAGTTTTTATTCTTTGTTCGCAACTAAGTTGCGGTTAAGAAAAAAGTTCTCTTGATTCGCAACTGATTGCGAACAAAGAATTAAGACTTTATGCGAATCGCAGTTGTGAAAACGGCCGGAGGGTGGCGTCATGCGTTCTCATGCGGTGCGTGCGGCTCCGCGGACGTGAACAGTTTATTTCTACGCAAGATGCAAGCATTCGCCATGCAATCGTCAATTTTATCGACGAAAGCGTGCGGATGACGTGCAGGGTTACGTGGACAGTAGGCCTAAATGTAGTGGCTCTAAGTGGCGCAGCGCCCGCCATGCGCCCGCTATGAAGCTGCGTACGGAAAGCGCGTTCCTAAATTACGCGTAGTCGGGATACGTTGGCCACGCGAATATTGGATACGCGTATACCTCAACGCGAGGTCAATCGATCCACAGCGCTACTCGTGCCCCGCCAGTCATTGAAACTCGATTTACACGCGTGACTGTCCATTTTTCCGTAAAAATCTAGCGTACCCGGGCGTGCGCGTTCCCTTTGACGCGCGGCCAAAAATCGACTCACGGCGGCTCGCGCGCGATCCAGTTCGCGCGGCACGCGTTCCCCAAGAGTATTATACCGTAGCTGCACGTGCGGACATGGCGTTCCAGGATACGCGTAACTGACTACGCGTAGGTACCCTGGAAAGCGCTATCCGTACGCAGCTTGAGAACGGGTGATGCGGATGCAACTTGCATGCCTCGTGCTGGCTCGTGCAAATCAGCTCGGCGTGGCGCGACTCGCGATATCATGCGCCTTGAGATGCCAGCATGGATTTGTTTCTAAACATCCAGTAATCATAATATAGATAAAAATCTTGTTTTATAGGTGTTCACCATGCGGTCCAATGGTTTGCTACAAATATGAAGACTGCGGTCCACCGGTATGTGAATTTCTTTAGTTTGTTGTCTGTCTACTCGCTTCTGCAAATTGATTTACTTCTAACTCAAAAAATATATGTTCAGCTCCAGTGCCTGCCACGGTCTGCGTTCAAGCGTAATGGGCTACAGGATTGCCAGTACTTCCAGCAAGGGTCCATCCGGTACCTGTGCCGGTCAGGCCCTTGTTGCCCAAAGCCGTGTCCGCCGTGCTGTCCGCCGTGTGTTCGTCGCCCCCCTCCTGGCAAGACATACGTAACACGGTTCAGTGATTTTGACTTGGTGTCGCAGTGGTAGAGTGTAACGCGCAGCCTTCCTTCTGCTCTTGGTAATTTAAAAATTTTACATTTTCTTTATGAACCGTGGCAGGCACATAAGTGAATAGGTAGTCACACCTTCTGTTCAATTTCAGAGAGGAAAAGCTTCCAACGGAGGACCGTCTCGAGCAGAGGAGGGTGGTGCGGATAAAAAGGATGAAAAAGAAAATCAGCTGAAAAGAACGAAAAGCCGTGAACTGCGTGGAGGAGTTATGTACTATAGCTGCCATTGTATCAAACGTAACGGACTTCAGCATGACTGCCGCCGTACAGGGTGCGGTGGCGAGCCGTCTTGTTTGGTATTACCGGATCCGGTCTGCGCGCCCAGCCAGCTGGCTCGAGCTCGAGGCCTAGCCGACCCTAAGCCTTTTGAGGCACATCTTCGATCACAAGGCGGAGGAGCGTCTGGTGGTGTAGCAGACTCTGGTTCCAGCTCTGGGAAAAGGTTCATCGTGTGTGAACTGAAAGGCATCATACCAGATTCCGCAGCGGACAAAGGAGGCAAATGCTGTAAGTGTCCAGCTGCTTTAGCGGTTCCTACGCAGAGCACTGCTTATGCGGGTGTTAGTGTAGCTAGACCTAACCCGACCCCGACCGGGTCTAAATGCCCGTGCCCAGGTGCGAATAACACCGACTCTCAGCAATCTGTATTTATATTTGATGAAAAGATGTTAGAAAAAATTCTAGGCCGGTTCGATAGTAAGGAATTAGCTCAAAGTAATACTCCCGTTGTGGGTCCCGGGGGTCGTGTTCGAAAAACTTCGAAAAATGTACAGAAGGAGGAACCTTGTACTAGGCCAGGTTGTGTGCACTGGCAACCGCCGCCGCCTTGCGTGTGGGACGCTCCTTGTAAGGCAGATTGTTTTGAAACTCATCCCGGGGTCCAACCTGGGCGTAATCCTCTTACTGGTGGTGGAGGGAATTTCGTTAATAGGGAACCATTAGGACGTGGTGGTGAAACCACTAGAGAAATTCGTCATGCACCGGAAAGAATGAAATTATTGACGCCAAACTGTTGTACAGGTTGCTCGGGTGGCGGCGGCGGAGCATCGGGCAGTGGTGGTCCAGCATCGGGCTTGCCACTGATGGTGATGAAGCTCTGCTAGCACTCGCCGAAGTTCTAAAAAGGCTTAAGAAAAAGTGAAAAATAACATAATCTCTGATTTTAATAAATTTTTATTTTTTATGTAAATACCATCTTTTATTAAATTTTATTGAAATATCTACTGGTTGTTCATGATGTAAAAAACTAGGTACTTACTTATGCATAATATTGATTTTTGATAAATTTAATCATTCGATGTAGGTATATTGAGCGTTTGATATTTTTTCAGTCCGTGCACTTGTCTCCCCCATTGTCTACCCCAGTAGAGACCCTTTCGGCCGCCATAGCAACTGAGTTTTGCAATCAGTTGCGAAATAGGATTTTTTATTTTTTCCTGGCAACTAGTTACATAATACCAAAATATCATTTTTTTCAATTTTTGTCTGTCTGTCTGTCCGTTTGTTCCGGCTAATCTCTGAACAGCTATACCGATTTTGACGGGACTTTGACTCTTCACTGACTGGTAGCTGATGTAATGAGTAACTTAGGCTACTTTTTATCGCGATATTCCCACGGGAACGAGAACCATGCGGGACTACCACATACAAAAAAAGGAACATCGGATCACCAGCTCCCCGTGGAACAACCGTTGGTCTAACGTGTGTTACGTTCTGGCCCGGCCACGGCGTCAAATAAGGCTGTGATTGTGTCGGTAAACGGTACGGATAAGTATCTCGTAGTACTTCGATGGAAAAAAGAGTACCACAGTATTTCATCAGTTAAAACACATTTTTGGTGGCCGTGCTGCAACGCATACGACCCAGCCCGGCCACGCTTCTATCGAAATAAATAGGTAACTTTACGATCCCCATATCGAAGCCTTGGCGAGTAGACTCAGTTCGGCCGCATTCGCAGTTAAGAAAATAAGGCTCTTAACCGATATTGAAACGGCTAGAATAGTCTATTTTAGTTATTTTCATAGTGTTATGTCCTACGGCCTTTTGTTGTGGGGCTCAGCCGCTAACATCCACAGTATATTCGTGCTCCAAAAAAGGGCTATTCGCGCCATTTACAACCTCCGATCGAGAGATTCTTTAAGAGATCTATTTAAAGAAATAAACATTTTAACTGTTGCAGGACAATACATCTATGAAAATATAATCTATGTGAAAAAGTATTATAATACATTTGTAAAGCAGAGCGATATTCATCGCTTTAACACAAGAAATAAAGATCAACTTGTCGTTCCCAAGTTTAGGCTAGAAAAATCCAGAGCCTCATTTCTTGAGCAAAGGATACTATAAAGAAGACGATTATTTGAATGACCGCAATGCATGGTCATGATGTAACACATAACATAATCACTGTTTTATATGATGTATTTTTATACTAAGCAATTGTTGTATTAGTAACGATATGTTTTTTTTGTAAATGTCGTTACCTAACTAAGAAACGCTGGCAAGTTTCTTGCGCCCATTCTTCTTGTCAGTTAAAAAAGTCTTGAATGGGTGGTAGGAAAATATTGACGATTCATAAGTACATATTTATTATGTCTAAGTGAATAAAGAATATTTTTATCTTTATCTTTATGATGCAATTTTGGTACGAGGTGATGGTACGTATTCTGTACCAACGAGAATGTGTCCGTTTCCCCTTTAAAATAGTAATTAAAACCATTTATTTTTGCATCGAAATTTCTGAAATAAAACGCCTGACATTATTGTTTGAGCAAATAAACGTAATTTGACGTCTTGAGAGATTATCACTCAGGGCTGCCTCCATACAAAAAATTGTTTGTAAATATGAGTTTCACGAATTTTTAAGTAATAGAAATAAAAAAAAAATTTTAAAAAGGGAACCGCCTTCAAAGAGAATCTTCAAACAAAATTAACAAACACTAAAAACGAAAAAAGTCATTAGAATTTTTAATTCAAAGGACGAAAATGCGTGCCTTTTCTAACTTATCTCGGTACCTACTTACTGAACTGGCTACCGCGTAACTTTAAGGGTATGAACTTCATACGTTTTTGGGAACTTTAAGTCAATTTTATAAAGAAAATAGCCACTATCAGTTCCTTGTTTTGTGACGTCGCGTATAACGATAACTAGCTACCAACGTTCAATAGAACAAAGCAGCAAAAATCTATCAAAATAAGGAATTCAAATAACATTTGAGGCCCATACCCATATTCATATTTCTTAGCCGGTAGCCCCCCTGTTTGAAGTCGGTGCCAAGTCTAATAGGTATTTGAGGTAAATACGTCCTACACCTCATGCTTAGGACCGGGTTTTTTTAATTTTTGTTATTTCACTCAGTATAATTCGTTCCTATTCTTTTTGGCTTGGCTTTGCACCGACTTTTTTTGTTAATTTTGTTTGAAGATTCTTTTTGAAGGCGGTTACATTTTTTTTAACGTTTTATTTTTCGATTTTTAGTGTAAATAGCGAAACTACATATCCTGACCGTTACGGAGTTCAGCTATCCATCTTTAGCTACTTAGATAACTTGAAGGTATACAACTGAAGGTCCATTCGTGCATATGGTATTTATAAAACATCCTATAACTTTGTTGAGGAGTTTAAACTCTCATCATCAATCAGCTCACCCTAATAACCTGAAAACCTATACTTACAAAATTGCATTGTGAATGCATAAAAATAATATAAAATCTCAAATGGCTGTTTCATCTTAATCGATTGTTAAACATTTGTAAAAATGTTTCTTTCGAATGCGAGGGTTTCCTCACATTGATGAAGCAACGCTGGCCTACAGCGTAACAAACAAGTGATAGCAAAATTCTACGAGTCGTGTAAGCCTTTCGGTAGCTTAGTTGGTCAGAGCATCGGGCCGGATTCCCGGAGGCGCGGGTTCGAATCCCGCCTGAAAGCTACTTATGGGGCTCGTGGTTTTTTACTATCACATTTTTCCTATACTTACAAAATTGCATTGTGAATGCATATAAAAATAATATAAAATCTCAAATGGCTGTTTCATCTTAATCGATTGTTAAACATTTGTAAAAATGTTTCTTTCGAATGCGAGGGTTTCCTCACATTGATGAAGCAACGCTGGCCTACAGCGTAACAAACAAGTGATAGCAAAATTCGACGAGTCGTGTAAGCCTTTCGGTAGCTTAGTTGGGTGTGCGTTACCGCCGCAAAAACTTGTGCTTTAGAGAGATGAGACCTTATCAGATAATTAGTGTGTCGTGAGGAGAAATTTGTTTACTAATAGCAAAATTTGTGTGAATTGTAGTTTTTGAGATATTTGACAAAAACAGTTTTTGCCAGGGTCACGTTTTAAACGTTACCCTGGCAAAAAAAGTTGTTTTAGCTCGGAACTAAATACATGAATAGATAGCTTTTGTTGCGTTGTAAATGTTAGCAAACAGCAAACATTGTGTGTGTTATGGTTCTTGAGTTATTTGAGTTTTTGCTGGGGTAACGTTTTGAGATTTCCCATATCTCAGAAACGGTTCAACGCAGAAGTTTGAAAAAAATACCAGTAAGAGACCTGAATTTGTTTAAATTTGTTTAAACATTAGTTTTTGATTTGGTTGTCGTAAACCAACGTAATTAAATGTTTTCGAAAATCAGAAAAAACTGATTTGTAAGTAAACTATTACATTTACAACCAAACAAACAGCTGCAAAAAATACCCGTGGTAGACACTTATTATGTCTAGAATTTTAGATCTTGTAACTTTACACGATTTAAAGATAAAGATAAATTTGATAAATTTTAGACTGGTCGTACTTTAGAGATCGAATACACAGTTTCCATAACATTAAGGCACATGGCATACATTAAACAAATTTAAGTAATTCATGAACATTCGTTCCTGTTAATTTTAGCTTTCAATTACAGCTATCATAAGAGATATATCAAAAACAAGAACATGACAACAATTCTCTAGTAACCCGCCCAAATTGTAGAGGTCACGTAAAAGCGACCGCGCCATACATAAGCGTAACCATCTTAAATGAACGGGATGTTATGGATATTTTGTTAGTACAGTTGCGTACAAAAGTTCGCTGGTCAGATTATCTTTAAATATAAAATGTACGTTAGTCTCGCAAAAACTAAAGAATGGCTGGGCCAATTTTAGTTTTATAATGTCTGTCGTATTCCAGGGGGAAGTTTAATTTAACGGTAAGAAATATATATGGAAAAATTGCGTGGAAAATTGTTAAAAAACATTTTCCCGTAAAAACTGTTCCTAGAGTGCTCGTCAGATAAGTGGAATGGACAGTAGGTGACAGTTTTAGAGTGCGGCTGCGCGCGGTCGAAATCGAATAGGTACTAATCATTTACCATAACCTTAGAACGAAGAAAATGTACTGTAACTAGCGCCAAAAACGCACCAGTTGCGCGAAAATTGCGCACGGACGGACTCTATGTAGGTACAGTTGGACGGAAATCACCCGCAGCAGCCGCAATCGGAGATGTCACTGCGACATGACGTCATCGCAATAGCGCGCAAGGAAAGCAAATTTACAAAAGCTGGTGAAACTTTACAACGCTGTAACTTTGGAAATCCTGGACAGATTTCGATGAAACCAAAACTGTTATTACTTGCACGAGTACGCGCATTAAACGCAGTAATTTTTATAGTCATATTTTGATGTGTTGGTGTGACTCATTGTTTACGACACAGACTAATTCGTTGGCTGGGTCGGAAGAGCGAGCGTTCCCATCTCGTCTCGCGTCAAGACAATATTACGCCCGGCTGCGTTGACATTTCACAGAGCGAGTTTACTTCGGAAGTCCTGTAGAACACGTGATAGGTTACAAATTGGTGACTAGTCTATATAATTTGTGATTTGGTGCCACTTCCACGACAAGGTTGGTTAAGCAATAGTCACCTTCCAGTCCACGTGTCAAAATATGACTATGGCTTGGCTTGACATGTTGTGTAAAGTTAGCACGGCATTGTGGCTCTTGCTATAAAATGCAGATATAAAATAATACACTCAAGTTGGGTACCAAAGTCAATCTTAATGAAAATTTGTATATCCTACTTCCTACTATTTAATATTATAAATGTGAAAGTTTAGATGTTTAGATGTTTGTATGTTTGTTACTGAATTACGCAAAAACGGCTCAATGGATTTGGCTGAAATTTGGGACACAGATACGTTGTGGCCTGGAGAGAAACTAAGGCTACTTTTTATCCCGGAAAAATATCACATTCCCACGGGATAACGTCGGGTATACCACGCGGGCGACGCCGCGGGCGGAAAGCTAGTTTTTATATAAAAAGAAGTTAAATAAGTGATTTACAACTAATAATCATAATAATCATTTTTATATGATTATTATGATTACTCATCATCGCCTGAATTGTCACAAGTCACAACCGTCGTTATCACCTGTATTTATAATAAACATAGATTATTTAAGAAAATATAATTTAATAAATGCCGAATCCCAAAATCCAATTCAATTGCGGGTGTACGCCGCACGCGTTCTTTTGTTTATGCGGCGGCAACCTTTGACAAAAAGCGGCACGTGCCAATGCGGTGCGACAAAAGGGCGACATTATCTAAGCGAATGGGCGTTTTCACATTGGACATAACGACACCGACACGATACTACACCGATATCGGCACGACAGACAATATCGTTGACGGTAACGAACGACACAGTGTGAAAGCATTTAGTAGTGATTGTATCAAACTGCCAGTCGGCACGAAATGGCACGACGATTTGGATGATTGGACGATATCGGCACGAAACGATATCGTGCCGATATCGTTTCGTTACCGTTATCGTCCAATCCAATGTGAAAACGCTCAATGGACTTTAAAACGGTAAATATTTGCGATAGGCGAACGAGGCGAGAACCGACTTGCATCGCGAAAGTAAAAAAAGTTTAGCGTGGCGTTTTCGTTGCGTTGTGGTATAAAAATAAAACAATTGGTTTGACTAAAGAGAAACAACAAATTACTATAAATGTATTTATTGGTACATGATTGGTACTGACAAATAAATCACACTATAAATTGCTTACTGAGATTATTACCTACTTAGGTAGATATAGATTACTACTGACCAACCTTTATTTATTTGCCTTTAAACTAATAACTATCGTAAATCATTAAATTCTTTAAAACTACTATTAATAAACATGATTTTTACTTATAAAATAGAAAACTAGTAGAATCAATACTTTACCAATAACGTTTTTCTGCGTAACTGTACAAAACATCGGATACTAAGCTGCTAATTTACGAAGATAGCCCGTACGTATGGTGCGGTCGCTTATAAGTGACCTTTACAATTTGGTCGGCTTATTAAAGAATTGCTGTCTCAATCTTGTTTTTGATATATCTTTCATGATAGCTGTAATTGAAAGCTAAAATTAACAGGAACGAATGTTCATGAACTACTTAAATTTGTTTAATGTATGCCATGTGCCATACTGTTATGGAAACTGTGTATTTAATCTCTAAAGTACGACCAGTCTAAAATTAATCAAATTTATCTTTATCTTTAAATCGTGTTAAGTTACAAGATCTAAAATTCTAGACATAATAAGTGTCTACCACGGGTATTTTTTGCAGCTGTTTGTTTGGTTGTAAATGTAATAGTTTACTTACAAATCAGTTTTTTCTGATTTTCGAAAACATTTAATTACGTTGGTTTACGACAACCAAATCAAAAACTAATGTTTAAACAAATTTAAACAAATTCAGGTCTCTTACTGGTATTTTTTTCAAACTTCTGCGTTGAACCGTTTCTGAGATATGGGAAATCTCAAAACGTTACCCCAGCAAAAACTCAAATAACTCAAGAACCATAACACACACAATTTTTGCTGTTTGCTAACATTTACAACGCAACAAAAGCTATCTATTCATGTATTTAGTTCCGAGCTAAAACAACTTTTTTTGCCAGGGTAACGTTTAAAACGTGACCCTGGCAAAAACTGTTTTTGTCAAATATCTCAAAAACTACAATTCACACAAATTTTGCTATTAGTAAACAAATTTCTCCTCACGACACACTAATTATCTGATAAGGTCTCATCTCTCTAAAGCACAAGTTTTTGCGGCGGTAACGCACACCTTAGTTGGTCAGAGCATCGGGCCGGATTCCCGGAGGCGCGGGTTCAAATCCCGCCTGAGAGCTACTTATGGGGCTCGTGGTTTTTTACTATCACATTTTTCCTATACTTACAAAATTGCATTGTGAATGCATAAAAATAATATAAAATCTCAAATGGCTGTTTCATCTTAATCGATTGTTAAACATTTGTAAAAATGTTTCTTTCGAATGCGAGGGTTTCCTCACATTGATGAAGCAACGCTGGCCTACAGCGTAACAAACAAGTGATAGCAAAATTCTACGAGTCGTGTAAGCCTTTCGGTAGCTTAGTTGGTCAGAGCATCGGGCCGGATTCCCGGAGGCGCGGGTTCGAATCCCGCCTGAAAGCTACTTATGGGGCTCGTGGTTTTTACTATCACATTTTTCCTATACTTACAAAATTGCATTGTGAATGCATAAAAATAATAAAAAACCTGAAAACCTTTATTTTGTTGTACTTAATATATTACTACTAATATATAATAATAAATAATACAATCAGGCTTTAAACTTCGATAACGAAATCCACAGCCACTACAGGGAACTAAGTACATAAAAAAACCGGTCGTCTGAGTTTGCGGGTAGAATAATGCAGTTTTAGGTCAGTGCTATCTCTTGACCGATAGTGGAACTAATGTAAATAATAATTGGTTGATGATTTCTGAAAAAGTTTACTATTAAGAGACATCGTTTTATTTTTCCTGTAATCTTTACATGAACTTCTATTACATATAAGAATTTCAGATTTTCTCTTTGCAAACTTCGACACAAGAAAATCCCCATGGTACTACCAGCTAGACCAACGGTTGTTCCACCAGTTCCTGGTGCATCGGATTTAGTTAAACATTGCGTGGTCTGCCTTATGTATGTTAGATGAAATCAATAATTGTAATATTTTTTTAAAATAAATAACAAAATTATAAGATATCGGTGATATGAAATCAATAATTGTAATATTTTTTTAAAATAAATAACAAAATTATAAGATATCGGTGATAATATATCGCTCATATTTCGTATGTTTTAAAACCAGGAAAAGATCCCTGTTTTCTCGTGGTCCCATGATTTTGCCCTATTAATGGGACCACGAGGGATAACTGTTTCTCGTAGTCCCATTATTATTTAATGGGACCACGAGGGAGTTGTGTTTTTCGTAGTCCCATTATCATCAACGTTTTTGAATCCCTCCTATACCTATATACTTCCTTCAAAGACAAACATTTTGGAGTGTATAATGCTAGTATTAAACGGTTCAACCAAATTGATTCACTTTGGTTGAAAGGCGCAGAAATACAGGCGCACATTGACATTGAATGATTCACGTTTACATTGTTCAATTTGGTTGCTCCATCCAAATTGACAGGCAAAAGTGAACCGTGTATTTCCGCCATAAACTGTGTAGTGAAGTCGAAGATAAATAAATGACAATGTTATTAATGCTTGACGCTTGACATTCCTGAACAACAGGTTCACTGAACGTAATTAATAAAATGATATTAATTAGAAAAAATGATATGAAAATGATTTCCAAGCCAAGCTACACTTCCAAATGACATATCCGCTTTTTGTACACCGTACGCTTATAGTTATTATTCCATAGAATTATTCCATAAATCCCCACCGTCAAATCTCCACCAGTGGGGATTGTTACTTTTTTTCCAGAAATCCCCACTAGATAAATAAACTCGGCTTAGTGGGGATTTCTGGAAAAAATAAGTAACAATCCCCACCAGATGTTGTTGATTCTAAATTATGAAACAAAAAATGCGTATTTAAAATCGTTTAATTGAATAGGCAAAATCTGAATTGTAAAATTATATCATTTTTTTTTTTTTTAAAAGCGGCACTTTAATGTCGCCTTGTATTAACTCAGTTGAGCATCTAAGATTGGTCTTTTTCCTTGCTTTTTGTGATCGCGGGTTCCGACAGTGACTTTCGTTAGGGTTTTCTACGTCATATCGAATTCCAATATATCGAATGTCATTTGATCGGTGACAATTAAACGAAAACCCAATATATCGACATGCCATTTGATCGAACTTTCAATAAATCGATTTTCAATAGATCGCTGTTACATTACATCGAAATTTCAATAAATCGATTTTCGATTGATCGCAGTGTCATTAGATCGAAATTACAATAAATCAATTTGCAACATTTTTGTCCTTGGTTACCATTCTGAATCTATAGGGAATTAATTGAATTGTTATACTACCAATTGTTCCTCGCTAAAAATAAGCTATTTAAATAAAATTAAATGCTCAGATGAAAACTAGAATTAGAAGAGTATATTGTTTATGTCTGTATGTTCTTGTTGACACATATCGATGTGTCGACATCTAGGCATTTGATTATTTGCAATTCGATCTTATAAAACATCGATCTAATTAGCTTTTGATCTATATATTGGCATAACGAGCTATTGATCTATCGATTATTTGTCATTCGATCAAATGGCATGTCGATATATTGGGTTTTCGTTTGATTGTCACCGATCAACTGGCATTCGATATATTGGAATTCGATATGGCGTAGAAAACCCCTTTCGTTAGCACTTCTTTCATAAAACTAAGCGTCTTCATGCAAAAAATGTAGGAGTTTCAGTATACTTGGTATTTTCTTCCATACAGCTGCATTAAGATTATTATGCCACCCTTCAAAAAGTTAGTGGTTCTGTATCTCTCTCCGTGAACACATACTACTTTTATAAAAACTTCTTTTATCCATTGGCTTAATATATAACGGCGAAAACGGTCACTGTTTTGACTGTCTTAAAGCAATGAAAAAGACTAGTTTATTTTAGATGCTCAACTAGAGTTAATGCAAGGCGACATTACAGTGCCGCTTTTTTTAGAAAAATCGGCCAAGTGCGAGTTGGACTCGCCCATGAAGGGTTCCGTACCCAATTACGGTACCATTGCCTATACCTAGCCAAAATACCACTATCATTTTTCGTCAGCAAAAATTAACTTTGTTTTCCATAGTGTTTGTATGAACGACAAACTTACACTTGCGGTTTTTGAAAATGTGTTATATCTCAAAAACTGCTTTACATATATTTCACAAACAAATTTTCGTTGAAAGTTTTTATTAAGATCTACAACATGTATTTTTTCTAGATTTTTCACTCTCTTACTTCAAAAGTTAGAGGGGGAGGGGGGGACACACATTTTACCACTTTGGAAATGTATATCTTTTAAGATATTGACTTTGATAAAAAATGATAAAAGAAAACTAAATATCATTTTTAAATACCTATCTAAAGACACCTCACACTAATATGTTTATTGAAAAATATTTTTTTCAGTTTTAGTTCCATGTATGGGGAGCCCCCCTTAATTTTTTTATTTTTTTTTTGTTTTTCTATAAAAATCTTAAAGCGGTTCACAGAATATATCTACCTACCAAGTTTCAAGTCTGTAGTCGTAATTGTTTTGGAATAAAGGGGCTGTGACATACGGACGGACGGACGGGCGGACAGACAGACAGACAGACAGACAGACAGACAGACAGACTGACAGACAGACATGACGAAACTATAAGGGTTCCGTTTTTTGGCATTTGGCTACGGAACCCTAAAAATAAGGGGACTACTGGGACTACGAGAAATAGCAAATCCCTCGTGGTCCCATTAATGGGTCAAGATCCTGTGAGCACAATTTTAATGCGATAGTTATCCCTCGTGGCAGTCGTGGCCCCATTAATGGGACAAAATCATGGGACCACGAGAAAACGGGATAATTTTACAATTCTGATTTTACTTATCAAATTTTCGCTATCCGGGCGACTGCTCTAACCACTGAGCTACGGAGTCGTTTAGAGCAGTGGTTAGAGCAGTCGCCCAGGTAGCGAAAGGTCGTGGGTTCGAGTCCCATCGGAGCTGGTTGTGGGACGGGTCGATTTTTTCTAAAATACTTCATTTTTCATTTTTCAATCATTAAAATTGCATTGTGAATACATTTTTTTTTTAATAATATAATTTATTGATTACGTTAAGTGAACCTGTTGTTCAGGAATGTCAAGCGTCAAGCAATAACATTGTCATTTATTTATATTCGACTTCACTACACAGTTTATGGCGGAAATATACGGTAACCAAATCGAACAATGTAAACGTAAAAGTGAATCATTCAATGTCAATGTGCGCCTGTATTTCTGCGTCTTTCAACCAAAGTGAATCAATTTGGTTGAACCGTTTAATATTAGCATTATTAGTAGCTATTTAGAAATCTGTGGCATTATACACTTCGAAATGTTTGTCTTTGAAGGAAATATATATAGGAGGGATCTAAAAACGTAGATGATAATGGGACTACGAAAAACAGTACTCCCTCGTGGTCCCATTAAATAATAATGGAACTACGAGAAACAGTAAATCCCTCGTGGTCCCATTACCGGGTCAAAATCCTGGGAGTACAATTTTAATGGGACCACGAGAAATAGTTCAGATTTCAGATTTCAGATTTCAGATTTCTTTATTGCATGTCACAGTGTTTTGTGTTTGTCTTAGGTGGTATTAGAACGTAAAAAGTACATGTGACGCCCCGTAAGGGCACAACAATAATACAGATAAAAACTTAATAAGTACATTAATAATTAAAGTATACATTTGCATTTCATACAATCTATATATATAAAATTGAGGGGACATAACTCACTCATCACGAAATCTCGGAAACTACTGGACCAAGGAAGATGTAATTTGGCAGGAAGGTAGATTATGCCTAGGAGACGTCCGCTAAGAACGGGTTTTAGGAAACTCCCCCCCTAAAGGGGTAAAATGGGGGGGTTAAGGTTATATGAAACTTCTTCATTAATGGATTTAGAAGCATGAAAATTGGTACGTTGGATACTGATTATGACTGAAAATGATCTGAGTAAGCAAAGTAAAAAAATCTCCCCCTTAATAGGGTAAAATGGGGAGATAAAGTTTATATGGAACTTCTTTATTTCTGAACTTAGAAGTATGAAAATTGGTATGTTGAATACTGATCACGATTGAAAATTATCTGCGTAAGCGAAGTTAACAAAACTCCCCGATAATGGGGTAAAACGGGTGGATTAAGCTTATACGGAACTTCCTCATTTCTAAGCTTAGAAGTATGAAAATTGGTATGTTGGATACTGGTCACGATTGAAAATGATATGCGTATGCGAAGTTATAAAAAAACCCTTAATAGGGTAGAAAGGGAGGATTAAGGCTTATATGAAAACTTCCTCATTTCTGGACTTAGGAGTATGGAAATTGGTATGAAGGATACTAGGTCATCATTAAAAATGATCTGCGTAGGCAAAATAAAAAAAACCCTAATAGGGTAGAAAGGGGGGTTAATGTTTATATAGGGTGGGTGGGGGGTATTAAAGATACGGAGTTTGGATGTTTATGGCTTAATCACAACTAAATGGCTAAATTGATCGGGATAATTGTACTCTGGCCGGGAAAATTTCATACGGTTTTTTTTACTCGGAAAAAAGTACAGTTCCCGTGGGATACAGTTTTTTTTGTTCACTTTATATAATGAAGCATGGGTCCCATCCCATGACAGCTCATTTTCGTGCAAAGCAAAAAATTCTTTATGCATTGGAATAAAACTCAAGAAAATCAGTATTACACATTTTCAGCAAAGTATTGACTTGATTTTTTGCATTTTGGTAGTTCAAAAGTAGGAGAATATCCGAATATTATTCATACAATAGTAGCTCCTGTTTGTCTAGGTATCGTTACCTTCTTATGCCTAAACCACTGGTAGCGTGCTCGGCCTACGACCGATGAGGTTATGTGACTGTGTGGCAAAGCTGTAGATTGGAATTGGTATTTAAGGCGATAGTTTGAGTTCATGGGAAGGATGATGTTTAGAATAGAGAGAGTTTAAGGCCCTGGAAAGGAGATATTTTACTTTTTACCGCAGGAAATCTCATTGTATGGAAAAATCACTTTAAGCGCGGGCTAATTTGTGTGATACGTTCTGGCCCGGCCACGGTGTCGACTAAGGCTGTGGTTGTGTCAGTATACGGTACGAATAAGTACCTCGTAGTACTTTGATGGAAAAAAAGAGTACCACAGTATTTCATCAGTTATAACACATTTTTGGTGGCCGGGCTGCAACGCATACGACCCAGCCCGGCCACGCTTCTATCGAAATAAATAGATAACTTTACGATGCAATTTTCGTACGGGGTAATGGTACGTATTCTGTACCAACGAGAATGTGTCCGTTTCCCCTTTAAAATGGTAATTAAAACAATATATTTTGGCATTGAAATTTCTGAAATAAAACGCCTGATATTATTGATCGAGCAATATACGTAACTCGACGTCTTCTGTATATATTTTTATTGTAGGCGCAATGGCTCATATGATTTAAACTAGACTTACTTAAAATTTGATAAAAAATTATAATTATACATCTATCTTTTCCCATTGGTCTTTTTCCACTTACATTTTGTTTAGTGTAAATAGTTTCTAAGACCCCAAAATATTTTAAAAGCTTAGCAGTCAGGGCTGCCTCAATGCAAAAAGGTTTTCGTAAAGAAGAGTAAATATATTTTCCTATACATTTCGGAAGGATGATATAGATTTGAAAAAAATATAGTATGATGGTCCCTTTTTATGGGCATATTAAAATAAAAAATAAAGTTTTTGAAACTGAACCGTGCGACATAACTATACCATAGGTATTAGAAAAGATCGAAGAGAATTTCGTTTCGCAATTTGCCACAGTAGGACTCAAACCCACGACATTTCACTGTCATCCGAGCAAATGCTCTGACTACTGTGCTACGGAGTCGTAAAAAGACGCATCGAATTTCTCTAATACTTCTTATACGTCGATAGGTACGTAATCTTCAAACTGTCTTAAATGCGAAAAAAAAGAATAAATCGAACTCATCGCTTCATTATAACGTTAAGTGGGGGTAAAGTTTGACTTATTGTTTTTAGGGTTCCGTAGCAAAATGGTAAAAAGGAATCCTTATGGTGCGACTCTGTCTGTCTGTCACAAACTGGTTTACTCGAGAACCACTTATGCTATCAACTTGAAATTAGATGACGTTTGCCCAACCATTTTGCAAATAAGAGAGAAATAAAACTATTAATATTTTTTTTGGAACAGGGTCTGAAAGGGGATCTTAAAAATGACCCGGCAAACGTTGTTTTGCCATATTAATTATAGTGGACCCGGTAAACTTCGTATCACCAAAATCTATTATAGATAGACAGATGAAAATAAATGATCGCGAAGATGTTTTATACACTGCCTGCAACAAATGTCACTTATTAAAAAGTAGGTAATCCAAAGCGGCTAAAACGTCAGTGATAACAATACTCTTTGACATACCTCTTTGGAAGAGGCTATGGAAGAAATGTCAGTTTTGTATAGTACGACAGTTTATCGATTTTATATACAAAATTACCATTTTTATTTTATAATTTTCCTGGATAAAAAGTAGCCTTTGTTACTCTCCAGCTCTCAAATTATCTCCATACCGAAAATCTCGTCGATCCGTTGCTCCGTTTTGACGTGAAACTATCGGTCAAGAGATAGCACTGACCTAAAACTGCATTATTCTACACCGCAAACTCTGACAACTATAGCCTCGCCGATGAAAACATTTTCACGTTTTATTTATTTATATTAATGATGGTACGGAACCCTCGGTGCACGAGTCCGATTCGCTCTTGACCGGTCTTTTTATGTACTTAGTTCCCTGTAGTGGTTGTGGTTTTCGTTATCGAAGTTTAAAGCCTGATTGTATCTACTAATATATTAAGAACAACAAAACAAACATTGATTTTGAAAAAATAATTTGTACTTTTTATTTGTTTAATATCCATTTGATACATAGTATATAACGTTTTTTAACCAACTCAAAAAAGAAGGAGGTTATCAATTCGACTGTATATTTTTTTATTTTTTATGTGTGTTACCTCAGAACTTTTTCGTTAATGAACGGATTTGGATAATTCTTTTTTTATTTGAAAGGTGACGCTTCTCGTGTGATCTCATTCAAATTTCATCAAGAACTGACGAGAAGTTCTGGAATTATCGTGAATAATGCGTATTGAGACTTTAGTTTGCTTATTTAGACGACTTCTTTATTTTCATCAAAGTGAGGATCTTTTTAAATTTTTTTTGTCGAAAGTTTATACTCCTGACGAGATCTTATTTTCACCAAGTCAAGATCAGGAGATGAAATCCCAGGAAAATTGAGAGAAATTCTCTAATATAGGCAACATCGTTCCATTTATTTTTGAAGTTAGTCAAGTATTTGCATCTGGTAGTATGATCATCTCATAGTGAAGAGCTGGTGATGGAAGCTACAACTCCTTAACGGTTAGAAGCTGGAGAATAATTCCTTAAGTATTAATCGTACGTATGGACTAATAGTTACCTATATTCTTTCAGGTTATTAGGGTGAGCTGATTGATGATGAGAGTTGAAACTTCTCAACATAGTTATAGGATGTTTTAAAAATACCATATGCACGAATGGACCTTCAGTTGTATACCTTCAAGTTATCTAAGTAGCTAAAGATGGATAGCTGAACTCCGTAACGGTCAGGATATTACAACAATTTATCATAATCACCATGTAGTTTCGCTACGATTATTTACACTAAAAATCGAAAAATAAAACGTTAAAACGAATGTAACCGCCTTCAAAAAGAATCTTCAAACAAAATTAACAAAAAAGTCGGTGCCAAGCCAAGCCAAAAAGAATAGGAACGAATTACAATGAGTGAAATAACTAAAATTAAAAAAAACCCGGTCCCAAGCGTGAGGTGTAGGACGTATTTACCTCAAATACCTATTAGACTTGGCACCGACTCCAAACAGTTCAGTAAGTTAGGTACCAAGATAAGTTAGAAAAAGTCACGCATTTTCGTCCTTTGAATTAAAAATTCTAATTACTTTTTTCGTTTTTTAGTGTTTGTTAATTTTGTTTGAAGATTCTTTTTGAAGGCGGTTCCCTTTTAAAAAAAAATGTTTTATTTCTATTACTTAAAAATTCGTAAAACTCATATTTACAAACAATTTTTTGTATGGAGGCAGCCCTGAGTGATAATCTGTCAAGACGTCAAATTACGTTTATTTGCTCAAACAATAATGTCAGGCGTTTTATTTCAAAAATTTCGATGCAAAAATAAATAGTTTTAATTACTATTTTAAAGGGGAAACGGACACATTCTCGTTGGTACAGAATACGTACCATCACCTCGTACCAAAATTGCATCGTAAAGTTACCTATTTATTTCGATAGAAGCGTGGCCGGGCTGGGTCGTATGCGTTGCAGCCCGGCCACCAAAAATGTGTTATTACTGATGAAATACTGTGGTACTCTTTTTTTCCATCGAAGTACTACGAGGTACTTATCCGTACCGTTTACTGACACAACCACAGCCTTATTTGACGCCGTGGCCGGGCCAGAACGTAACACACGGCTAATTTGGGGGCAGAAGTTGGTATTTAAGTAAATAATTTGAGACCCTGTCAAGGATTATAATATCATATTCCTACGGGAATATCAATAAGTAGGTATTATTTGTTTGTCCGTCTTTCACGTCCAAACTGAGTAACGGATCAATGTGATTTTTGGTACGGGGGTAGATTGGGAGCTGGAGAATGACATAGTTTATCCCGGAAAATATAACATTCCATCAGGATAATGTTGTGTAGTACACGCGGGCGAAGCCGCGGGCGGAAAGCTAGTTAATTTATACAATAGATTGCATTAATATTATATTAGAAATTTACATTAAACTATATATTTTATAATATTATATTATTATCAAAAAGTGTTCACTAATATTTATTGTTAAAATATTCACTTAAACTATAAAAGCACTCGGTTATCAAGAATTTTTTAATACATTGTTAAAGCTAGACGAATCTTCTATATTTCTTATATAGTTCGGCAAGTGGTTATATATTTTTATTACCATATAATGAGGGCTAGAAGTAACTATTTGTAGTTTGGAGAATGGTAATACAATTTTATTTTTATTTCGGTCGTTTCTTTTTAAAATAGAAGTCGGTAAGAATGTGAACAGATTTTTATGCTTTCTAATAAACGTACACGATTCAAAAATGTATATGGAAGTGAGTGTGAGAATTTGATGTTTAATAAAATGAGGTCTGCATGACCATGTTTGCTCAATATTGGTTAGAATTCTGATACATTTTTTTTGGATAATAAATTTTTTTTCTACTTCGGTACAATTTCCCCACATCACGAGACCGTATGATATTGTAGAATATGCATAAGCGTAGTACGCGGTGAGAGCCGTTTGGAAGTCGGTTATTCTTTTGAGGTGTTGGAGAGCATATATAAAAGAAGACAATTTCTTAGATATTCTTTGAATGTGTGATTTCCAGTTAATACCGGTATCCAGGTCGACACCCAGCAAGGTAACAGAGTTAACAATTTGTATTTTTGTGTTGCCATAGCTGTATGTGATAGGTAGAGATGGTTTTTGATATGGTTTGAATTGGATTATTTTCGTTTTATTTAGGTTAAGCTGCAAATTATGGTTTTCTAGCCAAAGGGTGATTTTATCTAGTGTTAGTTTTAGGTTGTATTTAACTTCATTTATATGTGAGCAAGGGAACAAAATAGAGATATCATCTGCAAATAATGTGCAACGTCCGTTTAAAACGTTAGGTAGATCATTGATGTAAGCGAGAAATAAAACACACCCCAGGACGCTTCCTTGAGGAATGGAGCTGTTAACGGGGACTCTACCAGATCTTACAAACTGTACTGCACCTGTCTCATGATTAGTATTTTGTACCTCTACAAATTGAAAGCGATTTGCGATATAAGACTCGAACCATTTATGTGCCAAACCTCTAATTCCCATTTTGTGTAATTTGTCAAGCAAAGTTTTGTGGCAGACTCTATCGTACGCCTTGCTCATATCGAGCAGAAGACCTACAGCATACTTTTTATTATTTATCATATTTTCAATTTCTTGAACATATTTATAGACCGCTAAGATTGTGGAGCGGTTTTTTCTAAACGCATTTTGATTGTCATGTAAGATATTGAATTTTTCAAAAAAGTTGTAGAGACGATTTTCCATAGCAGTTTCAAATATTTTGGCTGATGTAGGAAGTATTGCAATAGGGCGGTAATTGTTTAAATCGCTAGTTATCCCTCGTGGTCCCATTAATAAGACAAAATAATGGGACCACGAGAAAACAGGGGAAAAGATAGCCCTATACAATATAATATGCTGATCTAGACCATAATCTATCTCTGTGCCAAACATCCAGATCCGTTCAGCTGTTTCGCCGTGATTGAGTAACAAACGTCCAAACATAAATCCGAACTTTCGCATTTAGGAGTACCTTTACTTACCTAATTTTAGTTCTTATCCTAATAATATAATATAATATAATATTCATCTCAAAGGACTAATGATTTTATTTTTTAAATAATTGGGTAATACTTTTTATTTTGAAATACATTCTTATTAGCAAAAAAATATGTTGATATAGATAATATGATTTATTTATAAGAATGAGTTTATTGCTCAATCGTTTGTCGCATTACCGTGGTGTCGGTACACCACACGTGGTGTGTGGTGGAAAATAGTGTATCGCATGAGGGTGATGTCGAATTTCAGTGTTTCGTACTAGCGTGATTTCGACTAATAGTGAACCGAGGTTAAGTTATTTCGCACAAACGTTAATCGCACATTCGTTTGTCGAACTCAAGTAGTGTACTCAGTGGCCGTAGCTTCCCTGACCGGAGAAGACAAAGCCCTTCCATTTATGTAATAACTAGCTTTCCGCCCGCGGCTTCGCCCGCGTGGACTACATGACGTTATCCCGAGGGAATGTGATATTTTTCCGGGATAAAAAGTAGCCTATGTTACTCCTTATTACATTAGCTACCTGCCAGTGAAAGTTCCGTCAAAATCGGTCCAGCCGTTTCAGAGATTAGCCGGAACAAACAGACAGACAGACAGACAAAAATTGTAAAACATGTCATTTTGGTATATGCACCGTATATATAATCATATGCATGTAGTAAAAAGCGGTTATTTTAAAGTTACAAACAGACACTCCAATTTTATTTACTTGTATAGATATAGATTTTATGGTGGTTTTGTATCCCTCATGTCTGAAAATGACGAACGAACACGCAAATGCAGCTCATTCTTAACGAAATCAGCGTAAAGAGATTCAGGTAAAAATTACGTTTAACTCAAATTTGGTAAATAGCTTTTTAACTGACTTAAAAAATTGAAAAGGAGGAGGTTATCTATTCGTCGCGTTTTTTTTATATGTATGTAAGTAGGGCAGAGGTAACCTTTGTGGCCACTTTAAGGATTTTTGGACTTTTAAGCACTAAGTACTAAATGGTCTTAGGTACCTATTTAAGACACAATTTATATCTTAAATTATAGATAACTTGCTTTCCGCCCGCGGCTTCGCCCGCGTGGACTACACAACGTTATCCCGGGGGAATGTAAAATTTTTCCGGGATAAAAAGTAGCCTTTGTTCCTCTCCAGGCTACAAAGTATCTATGTCCCAAATTTCAGCCAAATCCGTTCAGCCGTTTTGGCGTGATTGAGTAACAAACATACAAACATCCAAACATCCAAACATCTAAACATCTAAACATCTAAACATCCAAACATCTAAACTTTCACATTTATAATATTAGTAGGATTTATCTACTACCTTTAAAGGTACATTTTTCAAATTTAAAAAGGAAAATAGTTTTTTTTTTATATTACACACAATGTGTGAGACGTGCCAAATGTACCGGTTTTGGCCACTTACTGATAGTTAAACTTTTGAAAGTATTGCGAAAAATCAAAACCAAACCCAGGTAAAATCAATATATTCTAACAGACAGACAGACAGACAAATGCGCTAGAATCCAGTCAATTGCAAAACAACAATTTGATTGTAAAAAACAAAGGTTTATAAAGTATTTCATCCCAAACGAATTTCTTAAAATTTTCATCCAAAACTTTTTTCAAACAGAAAATGGACTTTTTTTAAAAAAAAATTTTATGACATAAGGAATTCTAACGATTGTTATTATTACCTTAAAATACCTTATTTTAAGTTGTTTAGAAAACTTTTAGAGCAAAAAGTGGCCAAAACCGGTACGCCTGCCCTACACCGATTACTCGAAGACCGCTGACTTGACTGAACCGATTGAAATGATTCATACGTTATAACATCAGGTTTTTTCCCAAGTTGGTCCCATTTTTTAAAATTTTGAAATCGGTTCAGTAGTTTTCAGGAAATCTTGAAAATACTGTCGTTTTCGTTACCTACCACTTTATGTGAATTTATTACGTATCTTTCTTTAGGCATAACTCCTTTGTTTATAAACCGATTTAGATCATTCTTATTTCGTTGGAAAGGGGATACCTTAAAAAGTAGGCATTTTGCTACTATGTTATTGTGCGATTAAGTCTTATTACGAAGTAGAGAATATGAGATGTGGAATATTTACTACATAGGTTTTTTGCAATGTACCTAGGTATTGACAGCCGGACAGTGGCAGACCAATATTTTTGGTTTTTAGGTTGGTCTAAGCTAATACCTACAGTAAAACGTAAGTTTCATACTGGTACTCCATGACATGAAAACCGCCCCGCAAGCCGCTGCTAAAATTGCTCGGACTGACAAAGTGGTCAAGACGGCGCGTGGCAGAGCACATTTTTCTAGTGTTACCTAGTGAGCCTGTTCGTATGAACAGCGTTTTATGCTGGAACCATATTTTTATTTGGACATATTTTCTCATCATTTTAGCCGCACTTTTTTTCATGACTGAACTGCTCTCAGTTTGGCACAAGTTGCGGCTACGCAACCTAACTTTTTTTAACGTAACTTTTTACTACTCTCCTACTCCAAGCTATAAGTTGCCCATGGTGGTACTCGATCAGGTAGGGTTACCGACGGCCGGATCTCAGACTAAACGATTTCCCGGGAATTCTCGGCTCGAGAATTCCCGGGAATGAACCGTACCCCAGACCGATGGAGACAAGTGGATGTAAAATTAATAAATTAATAAGTGGACTTGTCTCCCCCGGTCGGTGGAGCCAAGTCGACAAAAAAGTGGACGTGTCTATACTGGGGTAGACAACGTGGGAGACAAGTAGACAAAGGGATAGAATGGTCTTTAAAAATGGCTAGAAAGGTTTTAAAAATGGTATGAAGGTTTTTCAAACCATTTTTTCTCAAAGAAAGATAGAGACTTACAAAATGGTAAAATGTGTGTCCTCTCACTATTGAAAATATAAAAGAGTGAAAAATCTAGAAAAAATACATGTAGATATTCTTAATAAAAACTTTCAACGACAATTGGTTTGAATGAAATTAGAGGTAAGTAAGTACTTTTGAGTTAAAACATATTTTCAAAAACCGCACAAATGTAACTTTTCATACAAACACTATGAAAAACAAAGTTATATTTTGCTGACAAAAATGATAATGGAATTTTGAATAGATTTGGCAATCGGTACGTTAAGTGGCTACGGAACCCTTCATGGGCAAGTCCAACTCGCACTTGGCCGATTTTTACTTATGGAGTTACACTCTTCGATCAACAATAACACCTAGAGTGCTCGTCAGATAAGTCTGCGCGCGGTAAAAATCGAATACTAATCTTTTCTATAATATTGGAACAAAAAAATGCACTGTAACTAGCGCCAAAAACGCGCCAGGCACGTGCAGAGTTATCTGACACACACTCTAGTTCTGTTGATCGAAGGTTACTACACTCCATATTTTTACCATTTTGGTACGAAACCCTAAATGACCACAGATTTCGGTTTGATTAGGTTTGATTGCATCTTTTTGGAAGATTTGTGATAACCCAAGCCATTGTAAGAAAAGAAGAAATGGTCGTCTATGAACATTAATTTGACTCTATAATAATGACTTTTGACATGCTTTTGACGTGCTTTTGACATTAATAATCACTATCATCATCATTTGGCTATTTTTCAGAATTTTTACAACAATATTCAATATAACTGAACCAAACATTCTGTAATAAATTTATCATGTTGAAAGGTCGATCTTGAGTAAGAAAACAAACCTATAAAAATAGCGCCTTTCCACTACTTCAGGCAATGTCTCTGATCCGCGTTCTGTGTATTAATTCCTCCAACCAGGTTTTCAACCGTGTTTTATCCAAGTCTGTTAAGGTGATATTCCACCCAAGAGTTGTTCAGTTCTCGGGGTGTGACAGCAAAGGGCCTAGTAAGGGCAGCGGTCAGGATGACGACCCTCTAGACCCTTGCTGCTGTGAACCGTGTTCTTCTCCGCCGAGCGAACCACCACCAGGCCCTACCTTTTATGACGTAAGTATGACAAACAGTTACCTACCTATCTACATTCAAGTTACTTCCTATTTCCTAAGTGCTTATCTTGTTTCACAAGAAGGCTACTTGAGAATTTAAAAGATTTAATAATGATACGTATAAAGAATTTATTTAAAATTAAATATTAAAATTTATTCGTAGCCATTAAATTCAATGCAGGTTTCAGAAATCATGAAATGCCCGCATAATATGCTTTAAGGGTCTTTTACAAAAACTAAACTAATGTTCAACCACATAAACACCAAACGGTCCTATGGTCTGGGGTTTAAGTGAGTAACAGGTGGGGTACAATGAAGCGAAAAAGTTATTTTCATTTCTAAACCTAGAATTATGTGAAAAAATTAGCCTTTATTTAAGAATACTGCAGTAACACTATTAAACTTTAAAATAAAAGTGTTAACGCTATCAAAAATCAACCTTTAAACAAAAAAAAAACAAGTCTCCCGAGACTCGGCACTTGTGTCAATGTGCCCCAGGTCTGGGGTAAATTAAAACAGTGTCTGAGGCACATTGAAACAAGGAAGACAAATAACAGCTTAGATATGTAATGTAATTGAACAAGTCTATAATAAAAAAATAAAATAACAGTTTTGCAACATAAAATCAATTTGAGTAATAAATAATAACGATTGTACCACTCTTTGGCAGAAATTGCAATTAAACTTTTTTTTATATTATTTCAACGTCATAATAGCACAAAGTTATCTAACCTAGTGATGATGATGATAAATATTGGCGGGTAATGAGTAAATTTCAGATTGGCGTTTGGTTTTCCTTTCCGATTTTGGATTTGGTACTTAAATCTGTGTTTCAAAGTGCCCCGTTTTAACATTAAAACATTAAAACATTTTCTGATTTTAATACCCCTGGGGCACATGCCCCAGGGGTATTCAAATCAGAAAATGTCGAGCCATCAAAAGTAAAAATATGTTTTTCACTTCTCATGCTCGTAAAGTTCGTGTTTATGTTGGGTATAGGCAGCATAAAATCGCTTTTTATGCTCTAGTGCATAAAGTAAAATCTTTGTCTAAGTCTCAGATCGTCAGCCACACACGCAATTAAACTTCGATAGATAAACTTATTATTTCATTCTGTTTCTTCAATTTTGTACAGTCGCCAGCACGGCAGGTTACTACAAACTGTCAAAATAAATTTTGACATTTTGTAGTAACCTGACGTGCTGGCGACCGTACTTACATAATCCATGTATGTTTACTAAATTAATAAAACTAGGCAAAATTAATGATGAGTTTTCTAAGAAATAAGTATTTCAAGAGCATTATGGACTACGATCTATGCTAAAGTCACTGTGCTGCCAATGCTACGTATAAAAAAAAGTCTTCCCGCCAATATGGAAAAGTCTTTATTTTTTTCTTTTTTGCAATATTGTTATTTATTTTCCTCACACTCTAAGTGAAAAGCAGAGTGTATAACTTGTACATAAAACCCATTTTACCCTCGAATTGACTATCTATGGATGTATACGTCTCGGGTAAAATAGTACGTTTTATGCACTTGTTGTACAATCTACTATATATGCAATTCAATACCATGGATCCATGCCTTAATCACTGTATTTTTACACATATAAATATTACACACCTGTGATAAATAGGTTTTCCACCAAAACAAAACTTACTTTTTTTTAAGTATTAGTGGTTAAAAACAATTTTTTTACTATAAACAGCTACACAGTCAACTTTGACGGCTCGTGACTATTTTCATACTTGAGGAACCAGAGGCTCGTTGTTTTCGTACGGTTTGAGCGCAAAAATATAAAAAAACTCTGCGTTTTATTGCCTGCGTTTTATTGTGCCCCGTGTTTTAATCTACTCCACTTGACCCTAAGTCAAGATGAAATAAAACTTATTTTCTAGGTTAGGCACTCGTTGATCGTTAGTGTCGTTACATACTGAATACACTATTGTCTTTTGTCTTAATACTTTTAGTAAATAATAGTAATAATTAGTAATTTATTTTCAGACACGTAAATTTGGACACAACTTACCCACAAACAACGTGCCAATGTTCTTTGAACCGTTGCCTCATATGCCTACTGGAATATTCAGAGATGTGGAAGGGGAGGTAAATGATACAGTATTTTGTATAATTTATTCATTACTCATATGAGTAGTTCCTAGCCTAATACGACCTTATATCTAAAAGACGTTTTTTCTTATGGGATGACAAACAAAAAGAGCTATATATATATATAAAATTCAAAGTCCCGACTGACTGACTGACTGACTGACTGAGATATCAACGCACAGCCCAAACCGCTGAACCTAGAGACTTCAAATTTTGCACATAGATACGTTATACAGTGTGGGCACTCACTAAGAAAGGATTTTTGGAAATTCCACCCCTAAGGGGGTGAAATAGGGGATGAATGTTTGTATGAAAGTCCGTCAGTTTTGAAGTTAGGATCTTCAAATTTTGTATTTAGGCTGGCAATTGAAAATTAATATTTTTCTGTGTCAGTGTTTTTGACAATTCCACCCTCGAAGGGGTGAAAAGGGGGATGAAATGTTGTATCTGGAAAGTCCTTCATTTAATTTATTATTTAGGCTTATGGTTGGAAAGTAAAACAAATAAGCAAAAACATGTTTCGTATTTTTTGGAAAATCAACCCCTTAGAGGTAAAATGGGATAAATAAACCTGAAAATCGATATGGATGTCGTTATTGAGGGTTTATGGGATGACGATTGCAAAAATGGCATTTATTTTCATATTTAACACGCTAAACATGATTCAACCCCTAAAAGGTTGAAATAAGGGTGAAGTTTTGAATGAAAAATCAGGGGGTAAAATAAACATTTCAACTTGAAACTTTGTAGGCTTACTGCTTAAAACAAATAGGCAACCCAATTCGTAGTTTTCCGAAAATCAAACCCAGGGGGTAAAAAGGGTATAGAATCCTAAATCATCTAAAGTACCCTCAAAGTTCTTGGTACCTAAGCTACTCAGAATTAACTTTTTGATTGTGAAACAGACACTTATTATTTACTAGCTTCCGCCCGCGACTTCGTCCGCGTGAACATTCGAGAAAATACTTAGGGGACCAATAACCAGGATAAAAAGTATTCTATGTTTTAATTTCATAAAAATCCGATCAGCCGTTTTTACGTGATTAGGCGGTTCCTCCCTCACCAAGTGAGCAGCCTCGTGCGAGGTCCGCCGCACGTGGCAAACGTTGTGCCTCGCGCGAGGCTGCTCGCTTGGTGAGGGAGGACCCGCCTAATCACGTATAAACGGCTGATCGAATTTTTATGAAATTAAAACATAGAATACCTTTTATCCTGGTTATTGGTCCCCTAAGTATTTTCTCGAATGTCCACGCGGACGAAGTCGCGGGCGGAAGCTAGTACATATATAAGGTCCTTCTAAAATAGTGCACATAATTTTAAGGGGTCAATGTACTAATGCATACAAACAACTTTTACTATGGTACCAACATTGAAATCGCGAATAAAAAATCAGCTGTTCCATAGAAATTTTTTAATCCAATAGATCAAAATGTATGGAACAGCTGATTTTTGAGCTGAGCTGAGCTGACCCGGCAAACGTTGTTTTGCCATATAAATTTTATTGGACACGAACTTCGAATCAACTGCCTGACACAATGTCACTTATTAAAAAACAAGAAATCCTAAGCGGCAAAAATGTCAGTGATTACATACTCTTTGACATACCTTCTCTTTGGAAGCTGCTAGGAAATGAGAGTTGTGTGCAGTATGACAGCTTAACGGTTTACTATACAAAATTACCATTATTATTTTATAATTTTCCTGGATAAAAAGTAGCCTATGTTACTCTCCAGCTCTCAAATTATCTCCTTACCGAAAATCTCGTCGATCCGTTGCTCCGTTTTGACGTGAAAGACGGACAAACAAACAAACAAACAAACAAACAAATAAACAAACAAACAAACACACTTTCACATTTATAATATTAGTATGGATAGTACTCAAATCTCTAATTAAAACTTATTCCCAAAACATCCCATACCCAAAATACACAAAATTATTTATACATTGAAATATCAAAACACACCATTCTCATAAAAATCTTATTTAAGGTGCACCGGGGCTATTGCAACTACGGGGCGAATGCGACTCATCTAAATAATTATTTATATACAAGTTTTGTTGAAAAACGACATCTGTGATCTTAAGCTGCAATGAATAATAGTCACTATAACCCACAGATGTCGTCAGTAGGATCAAAACTTTGCGAACGGCAAAGCATTATGTCAAACTGCCATTTTGAATCTCTTTGACTCGGATGCGTGGCACAGTGTTTTATTTCGAAAAAAATATTTTTATTGAGTTTTTCGTTTGTTATCGATTGTGTTTGTGATAAACGATAAACGTTAGTTAACATTTGTTGTATTTTCTTGATCCAATATTCTGTTTATAGTCAGTAAAAGGCATAGTCACATTTGCCCCATCAAAAATGATACATGAGGTAAATGCAACTTTTAGGTTAGTTGCAATAGCCCCGTGAAATTTTGTATGAAACCGAAATCACTAGTGATGTCTTGTGTCGATATAGTAATTATCGATTAATACACTTATTTGAAGATAAAGTATCGTTATCATGTGCATTGTTATATTTTATGGTCGAATCTCGTACTATCTCGTTAAAGTGGTAAGTATAAAATATTCTACATACATTAATTTGGTTTTTGTTGTTTTAGATGGTAGTTCATAACTATAAAAAGAAAAAAATGACATAATTTTATTAAAGATAACAATATAAATGTCATTGTGATTTTTAACGGAAGTCAACCTTTATACGTAATAAATGTCATCGGTGAAAATTTGCAGTGTCAGTTTTTTACTCGTAAATGTAGGTGCATTGCAAGATGTCCCAACACTAGTTCCCCTACAAATAGTCGCATTTACCCCCAATAGAATTAAAAGTTTGATTTAATCGAAAGTTAACCTCATTCGCTGGCAACAGAATTGAAAATCCTGTAAAATTTGTTTTGAGTTTTATTTGTGTTTTATTTTTATTCGCAAAACTTATTAGAATTTCGTTTTATGACATTTAGTTGCTTTTACCCCCTATGTGGGGTAAATGTAACTTTTTCAAACAGGCTAAAGACGTTAAAGTTAAATCTGCATTATTTCAAACAGGCTAAAGACGTATACACACGAAACACACGCAATGGTAGTAGACTGGTTTCAGCAGTTACTCCTAATAGTGCACTATTCCAAAAAAATTGCTATTGGATGTGTATACAAATATACAATAAGCTACCCGACAATATAAAACTGTTACATGTGAATAAGTTCAAGGTTGTTCTTTATAAATGGTTTAGCGATAAGATGTTCTACAGTATAATGGAGTATTTGGAAAATGTCCATTGAATATCTAACCTGCCATTCTTTGATATTTAAATTTGGTAATAATTGACATTTAAATCAGGGTTTATCTGACATTGGTACTAGTTTGACATTTAAAATAACGATTATTTTGACATTCTTAATAGGTAATAGGTTGACATTTAAATTAAGTATTATGGTATTATTTTGTCTGACATCTTTGTATTAGTATTTTTAAAATGATTTGACTGATAATATTCTGTAGGTATAACTTTGTGAATCTATTTCTGATATTAAAATATTGTGAATTATTTCAATTAATAATATAATAATAATGCATTTAATTTAAGTAACAATTTAACTTAACTTAGGCGAAAATTGAATTTGTAATAAAATTTGCATGCTGTTATTAATGGCTGAATGGGCCGAACTTATAAACTAAATTAAGACCTTCAATGTACCCTATTCAAAGACAAATAAATATATTTCTATTTCTATTTCTATTTCTACCTTCAACAAATTAAACATATATTTGACTCCTAGATATCAAGTTATTCGTTACATAATCTGCATTAAATATACAATGATATGCATCCGAAATATATACTAAAATAGTTAACAGGTAACAGCTATGAAACTTCAAAGTTAAACAACTTCAATTTTTAGTTACAATAGCCCCGGTGCACCTTACTGATTTTCAATCCCTGTCATAAAAACCTAGTCCCAAATTACACAAAATATTATTGTCTATGTTACCTATATTAATTTATCCTGACATCCCGATCCACTAGTATCAAATAAAATACACGATAATTCAACAATCTTACAAAAAATACTTAGATAAAGTTGTTTTACTTTAATAAAAAAATTACCATGTTTTTAGGTTCTCGGTCTTGGAGCCGGTAAAAACTGCGTCTACAAGGTCCCAGAGTATTTCGCGTATCACCACATGACGTTTTACGATTTGCATCTGCTGATGCGATGTTTCCGACTTCCCTGCCCGAAAACAGGAAGGAAGCCTTGAGGAAGTCACTGGTTTTGCACTTCGTACTGTCGTGTCTGGTAGGTAAATCTAGTTCTTTAGAAATAGAATATAGTTTTTCAGCAGAATCACACATCCTAAGTAAGAAAACAATATAACTACCTAGATACAAATATTTTAGTTGAAACGGCGTCATTTCAGCTTGTACATACCACCCACAGCTGAGGCTGCGGCGCTGATTTTCTGATGCAGCTGTTAGAAAATATTGATTACTAGGTACTAAGTAGCTTTTTTTAGATACCCAGGCATTTTTTTTTTCTAAAAACGGTTTTTATATTCGTCGTTTAGCCATTGTTTTAAAGTAACATGCAAGAAAGATAAAGTTTTGACTGAATCTGAAATAACATACCTAACCCTGAATCAGTAACTGATCCCTGTAATGAAGTACAGTTACAATACCATTTAAGTAGCTTATATTTATTTAACAGTTAATTAAGCAAAAAATTTTATTGCCCATCCTTTTAATTTGAGAATGTTACTAATTGATTGTTAAATTGGGTGATCTAGTTAAGTTTTTAACTGACAATAATATTATGCAAATACTTTTTGCTACTTTAATTAGATGCGGATTAATCTTCGCGGTCCAGTGGAGCAGTTGGCTATGAATATTTCGCAGTAAATGCTGGCAGGTCTGGAAAATAATGAAAACACACTTTCTGTTAGCTGTATAACAAAACAAAAGACTGCTAATAAAATAATTTGCAACAAGTGAGTACCGATTTTGTTGATGTAATTTCTAGCTAAGCCCTGTGCAGGTTTACCCACTACCCACATCCAGGGACAGATACAAGCCAAGGCAAGGGGGGTCGGGCAATAGTGACATTTCTACCTAAATATATTTTTTTTCATCATTTTAACACGTGAAGTAACATAAGATTGAAGTAACATAATAATTATAACAATAATATAGTCCTATTTCGAAGTCTTAAAATTAAAAATTCCGAACATTGGATTTATTTCTGTTAGTAATTATTCTTACTTTGTTTATTATTATAAATCATAACTTTTCTTGCAGATACCAGAGACGAAAACCACAATTAAAAATAGAAAAATGAAAATGAAAAGATAAATCGACTGTTGTCTGGAATAAAGTAAATCTTTATAAGTTTCTTTTTTATGTATTTTCACTTAATCAACAATTTTTAAATGATCTTATGGTAAGTGCTTACCTAAGTATATGTCCACACTGTTTATTTAATTACGTAGAAACACCATAATTGCTAATATTACTTAGGTTAGTTAGTATCCAACTTTCTCCCAATAAACATGTCTATTTTATTGTCAACGTAGGTAACTCCTCATAACAAAACAAAACTCATTTCAAATACGGAAGTAACTTTGATTGTCTTTACGTATATCTTTGTTCGTTTCCTTGTCACCTTTGGATAAAACAAAGTTATTAGTAGGTACTTACACTGTTCGGAAAAGATCGACGTTTCTGAACGCGTCTCTAATGTCACGTCAAATTGACATTTGGCTGTCACTTGAAGTTGACAGTGAAACTTGATTGAAATTCTTGTAACAAGATGTCGGATTAATTTTGCTGAATTTGTTAAAAATCGCTCGCGTTGAATATGCCTGGCATATCGAATTTGAATTGAATCTTAAATTATCTATGTGATCCCGTTTTGTACGACCAAGGTTTTGACGCCATCCATCGGGCTGGTCGCGGAGTTTTGAAAGAAAGATAATTGTCCACCACGCGCTTTTTGTCGGGACTGTAAATCGTAATAAAAGAGGCTCCCCCGTGTGTGTCATTGTGTATCTATTGCTGAAGCGCCCAGTGCCTTGGGAACGCTGTTATTTGTGTTGTGAGTAAGGTGACTAATTGGTAAGGTCTGCAGAAGAAAGGACCCCAGGGGCGCGCGCGCTCCCTTACACCACTTCTGCCTTAGAGACGTTCGACACACAGACCCGTATGTAACCTCACCTTACTTAACATTCTCTCCGCTGTGTATCGCAGTCCAATTGTTCAGTTTACATCCCCGCTGAAACCTAGTTTTTTGTCCGGAGTCTATATTAGTAATACCAGCTTCCACTGCGCTAGCTGATTCCGCGGTATAGGCAGGGGTGTACTGAACATTTCTTGGTAGCCAAGAGCGTAGCTTGAAGGCCTGAGAGGCCCACGCCAAAACTTTGTATTAATCAGTGCCGTTTTGATGACCCAGTCTGGTCCGGACTAGATTAATTTGTACTTGTAAATGGTAATTAACTTGCATTTGAAAAGTAAAGGGCATTCCTTTGTTATTGGTTCCATGTCTTGTAATTAATTGTCATGTATTGAAGTTCCAAAGTGTAAACAGATGCCTTTCTTTGCTCATAATAATTATTATTCAGTTTTGTTAGCAAATTTGAGTTGTGAATATTGACAAGTTTGTTGCTAAAATAATAGCTAATAAAAGGTTAGCTAATAAGTTTGCACTCAATACTTAGTGAAACTTAGATGATTTAAGACATTGTTTACACATTGAAACTCATTGAAACTTGTGCTTTGAAATAATTAAAATTAATTTGTTGTATGTTGATATCCAAGTGAATTTCAATAGTCAGTGATTTTGAGTGAATTTCAATAGTCAGTGAGTTTTGTTGTTTTCTGATAACCTCCAAATATTTAAGAGTTTGTGTCATTATAAATACTTTGTTGTTGTAATATTGGAATTTTGTGGTTAGTAATAGCCTCCAAATATTGGAGATTTTGTGTTATAGTGAATATTTTGAATTTGTTGTTTTTGTTGATAAATTTGTGACGTTACAATGACGGCCTCCTCTGCTAAAGCCAAAATACGTTCTGAGTTACGGTGGTTAGCTTCTGCGGTTGCGTTGTTGGATCGACCGGATAGAACGGAGGCCTTGTTGAACAGATACGTAGATCTGCCCGTACGTTTGGCTGTTGTTGATGAACAGTATGCCTTATTTTTGGAAAGGACTGTTGAGGCCGATGTGGAAATGCGACAAGAAGTCGATTTGGATGTGGACCAGTGTTATGATTTTGCGGACAGAATTACCCAGGTGGCTCGACCTTTGCAAGTGGCAAGAGAGAATGAACCGAGCCCGTCCCCGGTCACATCTAAGAGTATGCCCCCTCTATTTGCTAGATTGGCCCCCTTAGATCTAAGGCGTTTTGCTGGTCGTCTAGAGGACTGGGAGGGCTTTATTAATATTTTTGATAGTCTGGTACATGCCCGGGATGATTTGACCCAGGGCCAGAAGTTAGCTTATTTATTATCCGTGTTGGAAGGGGAGGCCCTTGAATCGGTTCAACATTTGGCCCCCTCGGATGAAAACTACCCTATTGCTAGGGATTTGATTGCCCGTCGGTACCAGAACGTACGACGTCTGGCGGACAACCATGTTGCCGCCATTTTGAATTTACCCCGCGTTGCCAGCGTGATGCACTTGAGAGTGGCTTTGTTGAATCCGCTGTTGGTGGCATACAACGCATTAAAAAACTTAAAACTCCCAGTGGAGCAGTGGTCGTTTTTGTTACTGCACATTGTCCTGGGAAAGTTGCCGGACTCTGTTAAGGTCCGTTTTGAGCAGCAGTATGGTGGGGATAGTGCGACTTATCTGCCACCCTTCTCGGACCTCTTGACGTTCCTGGAAGGAGAAAGTAGACTGGCAGATAATTCCTCTCTGGCCGGTCCTATGGGACCCGAACGACCTGTGCCACAGAGTAGATCCCCCACCGGACCCCCCCGTAGGGGGCGTATGGCCCCTCGCGCGCCCGGCCGCTATGCCGCCGTCCAGGAGACCGCCCGCTGCTTGTACTGTCGGGAACCGGGTCACAGCACGACCCGTTGTGATAAGTTCCTCGACCAGCGCGTCCAAGGCCGTCGAGCGATCGCGCGACAACGGACATGGTGCTACTCGTGCTTGGGCCTGCACATGCAGCGCGAATGTACCCAAGCGCACCCATGCCGCTTTTGTAAGGGCAACCACCATCCCCTCCTCTGCATGAACAGCCCAGAGGGCGGCGGAGCGCCGCAGCGCGTCGCTGCAGGATCACCTCGTATGGGTGGGGGGCTCGGACCCCCCGCGGTGTTTGCATCCCGCAGCAGTTCTAGTGGCCACCAGAGTGGCCCCAGACGCTCTCCGCCACGAATGGAGCCTCAAACGGGCGGGGGTCCCAGGGACCCCCCCATGGGAAACCGATCCCCGAGGATGGGGATGAGTTATGCGGGCGTTGCCGGAGGTCGTAGAGGCCCCCCGCGACGTTTTGAGCCTTGCACGGGCGGGGGTCCCACGGACCCCCCCTCTGAAAATCGGTCACCGTGCCCCCGCGACTATGGGGCGACGTACACGGTGGATGATAGGCACCGATTCTCGCCGCCGCTCGCCGAATACCCGCGTTTGGAGCGGCGCCCGCCCCGTCTTCAAGGGGCCGGGAGATATAACCCGCCTGATACCGGGCGAATTGGACGTAGGCAGTATGTGGGAGATTGGGACCCACTGGATCGCTATGAGCGACCCCCTTACCATGGGGGGACGTCTGGGGACCCCACATACTAGCAATCAACGTGTTTACGGTCGATTGTAGCCACCCCTCCAGAGACCGTTTTGTTGCCCACGGCCTCTGTGCTTGTCAGGGGATTGAATGGCGACCTTGTGGAAGTTCGCGCCTTGTTGGATTCCGGTGCTCAGGGGTGTGTTGTGTCATCTTGGTTAGTTAGGCGGTTGGGCCTCAAGGTGCACCCCCACACGGAAGGCGTGAGAGGTGTTGGCGATGTGAAAGTCCCCGGGTTGTTAGGGCATGTTGACTTCACATTTACATCACGTAATAAGTCCACGCCAGGCATTAAGACCTCGGCGATTGTGTTGGACACAGTTGTTGGCCGTCAACCTTCAGTTGACTTGGGACCGAGTATGTTGTCTTTGGTGTCTGATTCCCCACTCGCCGATCCAAATTTCTTCCGCCCAGGCCCGATTGATGCTCTCCTTGGAGCCGATGTCCTGGGGCGAGTTTTGTTGACGGGGAAGCGAGTTTTGCAGCCAGATGGCTTGGTGTCTCTGCAGACGACACTCGGTACAGTTGTGATGGGCCCTGCTCGCCGCGTTTTGGATTCCCTTGATGAGGATCGCGGTCTTGTTGTTAATGTGTCTCTCTCCGAAGTGGTGCAGAAGTTTTGGGAGGTTGAGGAACCTCCACCAGCCCCGCGGGTAGACCCAGTAGCGGATGAATGCGAGTTGTATTACCAGAATAACACTGGTCGCCTCCGCTCTGGTCGTTTGATCACCCGTCTCCCCTTTCGTGCCGGCCGACCTCCTCTGGGCGAATCCCGACCGCTAGCGGAACGTAGGCTAGTGGCGATGGAGCGTCGCATGAGCAAGGATCCGGTCTTCCGCCAGAAGTATGTTGAATTCATGCGGGAGTATGAGGAGTTAGGGCACATGTCCGTGAGCGATTTGGATTGGCGCTCCGTTGAGCACTTCTTTTTGCCGCACCACGCCGTTTTGAAATCCGGAAAGATTCGGGTGGTCTTTGACGGTTCGGCTCCCACCTCTACTGGAGCGTCCTTGAACCAGTGTCTGCATGTAGGTCCCAAGCTGCACACGGAGATCTCAGACATTTTGACCAACTTCCGGCGGCACCAAATTGTATTTATGACTGACATCCGGATGATGTTCAGACAAACGGTCATCCATCCAGAGGATAGGAGGTACCAATTGATTTTGTGGAGAGAGAGTCCTAGGACCCCTTGTTGATTTATGAATTGAATACGAATACGTACGGTTTGGCTTCGAGCCCGTTTGTTGCGATTCGTTCTTTGTTGGAGTTGGCCGAGAAGGAGCGCTTGAGATACCCTCGCGCCTCCGCCATTTTGGCCAGTGACGTCTATGTGGATGACATTTGCACGGGCGCCTCATCTGTCTCAGAGGCGATTGTCCTGAGAGACGAACTCACCGCCCTTTTGAAGTCGGGAGGTTACGAGTTGAGGAAATGGATATCCAACTCGCCTGATGTACTGGTAGGTTTGCCCGAAGAGCACCAGCAGGACCCCCACCTATTCGAAAATGTTGATAATCCCCATGTGGTGACCGTCCTTGGCGTACAGTACAAACCGGTCTCTGACACTTTCACGTATTGTGTGGATTTACGACCACCGAAAGTCTGGACCAAGCGTTTAGTATTGTCTACAGTCGCACGTACCTTTGACCCCAATGGGTGGATTTGCCCCGTGCTGTTTATGGCCAAGTGTTTCTTGCAACGGTTATGGGCTTCGGGTGTGTCGTGGGATGAACCCCTCTCGACGAGTTACTCCGAGATTGGTCGAGCTTCGTTTCATCCCTCCCCGAGATTAATGAAGTGCATTTGCCGAGGCTATTCCTCCCTTCTGAAAATTGTAAAGTTACTCTTCACGGCTTTTCCGATGCCTCCGAACGTGGATTTGCTGCGGCCGTGTACCTCCGCACCGTTACTGTTGACGGAGTTGTTGCTGTGCATCTGGTGATAGCGAAAAGCAAAGTCGCTCCCCTTCGGACTCGTCATACGATCCCGAGGTTGGAATTGTGTGGAGCTGCCCTCCTAATGCGTTTGTTGAACCACGTATGGCTCACATTAGGTCGATCTATTAAGATACAAGAGGTTTATGCTTGGACGGACAGTCAGGTCGTCCTTTGTTGGTTGAAGGCTCCGGCGCACACCTTGGACGTGTTTGTGGCCAATCGAGTGTCGCAGATTTGTAATTCCGACATCGAGTTGATTTGGAGACACGTGCCGGGAACCATGAATCCCGCGGATTGTGCGTCTCGGGGTTGTGTAGCCCCAACCCTAATTAACCACCCCCTCTGGTGGGGCCCACAGTGGTTGATGCGGCCTGAGTCGGAGTGGCCGCCCTCTCCAGCGTTGTCGAACGTAGCCGTTCCTGATATGCGGCATGCGTCCTGGAGACTAACCCCGCCGGGGAAAAGGATTTGTTGTTGGATCGGTACAGCTCCTTACAGAAGCTGCTTGGTGTTACCGCTTGGATCAGACGTTTTGTGTACAATTGCAGAAACCCACGCGCGAGGCGTGATTCGTCGGTTCTCACTCCGGACGAGCGTAGGGACGCGCTCTTGTTTTGGGTCCGGAGAGTACAAGCTGATT